>OZ025297.1:91228379-92655879 GCA_964019185.1 Maratus speculifer | reverse complement strand
CGAGTTCCAGGAGCCGGGCAATCTGTCTCTCGGTCAGGCGTTCCACCTCCCGTAATCGAATCATTTCCTCGCGGTACTCCATATGCTTGATCCTCTCAAAATAAAGGAAGAATGGACACTCCCATTTGGGCTCACTGTACCAAATGTCGCACCAAAACCACGACACGGGACGTTCAACAGACCGTCCTGTCGAATGGGTCCCATCATTTGACAGGGGCGTGCACGGTGTGTGGTACGAAAAAAAGTACATTTATCAAACAAAAATAAGCAAGACGCATGTCCTTTTTAAATTTAATTCGAAACGACGTGTGCCACGCAGACCATCTCGTGGTAGGTCCAGGACCCTCCTTGCAGTGTACCGTGTGCCAAAAACAGGTCATCCTGGTCCGCGAGATCATTAACCGGCCCGATAGCGATTATTTTCGTTCCAGTCAACTCGCCCAAGCGTATGCGGCTTGGACAGGGGATGAAGAGGTCCCCATGAGCTTTCCCCTCTCGCACATTGAAGGCATTTATGATGGGGTGGTCGTGGGTCAACCTCTGTCACGCGTGCGAAAAAGTATCCAGTTATTACGAGCTCTCAATGCCCCGTTTACCACGGACCCCACTGTAACCGCTCCCCCCGACACGATGCAGACTTTTTTAACCGAGTTTTTAGACATTCTTTATCAACAGCGGGAAGCGAAATCGAGTGACGAAGAAGATGCTTTACACGGTTTAATGAAAAGCATGTATGACATCTTGACGTCCAAGGAGGCCCCCCATCCTTTCCAGACGTACTTTTCCGTGTTGGTGCCGTTTGTGCAAACAGCGGCCGTCCAGTGGCAACCCATGCCCGCTGAACCGGAACATCCGAATCTCGCGCGCGAACTCCACACTCAATTAATTCGATCGCACCTGATTCGAAAAATGTTTAGTCGCTACGCGATTCCTTTTGACGTGCTGCATGTTATGGTGGGATGTTATGCCTGTTCGTGTCATATGGAGGTGGTGGGTAATTGGGCCTTGGATTTCTTGGCGCGCATATGTCGAGGCGAATTTTTCTGGAAGCAATATCCCCATTCCCCCTTTATCCAAAAAATGCAACGGTTGATTCGAAAGAATATGCGTCACGGCGAGGACTTTTGCAGATGGGTCATCCGACCCCTGAAATATGGCGAATCCAAAGAGTGTTATTCCACCCTGTGGTTGCCTTTGCACCGTTTCCAAGCGCTTTTGCGGAAACACTTTTTCTTACCCAAAATGTCTCCCGATGTCTTGGAGGTGGCTTTTCAGCATGCTTTCCCGGCGGTCCTCTTTAATGATTACGCCGATCAGTTGGGGTTCATGATGGGATATAATCATCTCATCCTGACGGTCAATAAACGAAACGGCCAGCTGCCCAAGGGCGCGTTTAAAAAGGCCCGAGAGATTCATGACGTGGTCCACCGATTTGTTCAAAAAATGCAACGTTTTGAGGAAGGGGGAAAGAAACCCATCTGGAACCTGGACATGCTCAAACTCTTTTTTGCGAGCGATGAACAGTTTCACCAGGAAATTATGAACGTGGTGCGCTGCCTGGTGAAGGAGGAAGAGGAGGAATAAATAAGATGGACAACCTCAATTCAAACCTTCTTCAGGATCAAATTCAAGAATTGTTGCACGCGAGTATTCGAGTCTACAACTTGAAAGAAGATGATGCGGTGAGCTTGAAAACCTTAAAATTGATGCTGGTGGGAACCGTGTTGGAAGTGCTCGGTTTAGAATGGACCTACATCATCAACCTCTTTAAGACGCATACTCCCATTCATCCGGAAATTGGAAAAGAACTCAAACAGTTGGGAGATGAAGAGGTGACGGGGACGGTGGCGCAAATTTTTGTCCGAAATGAAAAGCTGGTACGCCTGTTAAAAGTATTGGGACAACATGGCAAAAATATGGAGAAGCTGTTAGCCGTCGACGGATTGGGAGGCAATGTCACCCATGGACCCAATTTTGAGCAAAAACATTATGTGGGTAATCTTCGATACGGCGACAAAAACGATCCGAAAATGTCCTTTGATCTAGAGCCCGAGTACAAACGTCGCCACGTTCAAACGGTTCGAGACATGTATGACATGTTGGGAAAGGTAAAGGCACCTGAAAAGCATATTTATGAAATTTTGAGGCGATGCTTTGAAGAAATAGCCCAAGTGACACTACAACCCCCGGAATGGGAGGAACATGAAAAACAGGATGCCAAATTGTGGGCAAAGTGTGGGGCCTTTTACATGAAGGCCATGGGAAGAGAACATGTGGAAAATGTGGTCAAGAGTTTGAAACGGTTCCGAGGCGAAAAACGAACACGCGAAGAGGAGGAATTGCCTGGACCCAACGAAAAGATGACTAAACTAAATGACAACCTGTAAAAAAAAAAAAAAAAAAAAAAAAAAAAAAAAAAAAAAAAAAATTTTTTTTTTTTTTTTTTTTTTTTTTTTTTTTTTTTTTTTAAATTATATAGATATTTAAATATATTTTAGAATATAAATATTTTATCTTTATATCTGTTAAACTAAAATAATTTTCTTTATAATTTTATCATAAAATATTTATATAAAGTACACCATTATATATATAAAAAAAAAAAAAAAAAAAAAAAAAAAAAAAAAAAAAAAAAAATTTTTTTTTTTTTTTTTTTTTTTTTTTTTTTTTTTTTTTTTTTTTAATATTTAAATACATTTTATAATATAAATATTTTATCTTTATATCTGTTAAACTAAAATAATTTTCTTTATAATTTTATGATAAAAAAAAAAAAAAAAAAAAAAAAAAAAAAAAAAATTTTTTTTTTTTTTTTTTTTTTTTTTTTTTTTTTTTATATAATTATTTAAATACATTTTATAATATAAATATTTTATCTTTATATCTGTTAAATTAAAAATAATTTTCTTCATAACTTTATAATATTTTTTTTTTTTTTTTTTTTTTTTTTTTTTTTTTTTTTTTTTTTTTTTTTTTTTTTTTTAATATTCAGGAGTTTTAAATTGCCAACAAGGCGGTTGTTTTTCTCTGGTTTTGAAAACAATTCCTTTTTTTAACATGTCGTATAAACATCTGTTTGCAGTTCTTTTATTGCAACCAGTATAGTGGTAAATATCATTAATGCTGTGAGATTTATCATGATGGGCGAGTAAAAAACGGTAAATTTTATCATAAACCTCCACGTCACTCATGATGATATATATTATGAAAAAATGTTTAAATCAGTCTATTTTAATGATTTGTAAAGATAAATATTATTAAACACATATTCACTTATATTATTATATTACAAAAAAAAAAAAAAAAAAAAAAAAAAAAAAAAAAAAAAAAAAAAAAAAAAAAAAAAATTTTTTTTTTTTTTTTTTTTTTTTTTTTTTTTTTTTATATATATATATATATATAATGATTCTTGTAGGTCCCCTTTATGATGTCTTTTTTTTACCTCGATGTTCGGGTCCGAAATCCTGCATTAATTTGGAATCGTCGCTTTTTAGCCTATTATATCGTCACGTATATGCGCGTTCATATTCGGACACACATTGCTATTAAACTGTTTCCTTCTCCCTGGCATTTTCAAAATTCCTTCATTTGTACTTGCGTTTCGCTCTACAATTTTAATCATGGGGCTCGTTTCGCTCTTTGTGCCCGACAGCGTACCCAAAGACTTTCTAAATACCGCCAGCTCTCTCGTTCAACTCGTGCCCGCGCTCACCGAACCGTACGCCCTCTTTGATCGCACCTCTTCCTGTGCCTGTGTCACCCGCGATGGTTTAGCTCTTCAAGGATCCTCTCTGATTGTTCCCCACCATCAACATGCTGTGGTCGGTTATCCCTTGTACGCTTTGCCACCCGACTGCCAGCTCGACGAAACGGTTGTGATTGTCACGTGGCTGCTTCGCCATCGCTTCAAGACCTTTGAAACGACCCTCGTGGAAGGGGGTCCGTATGCGAAAACCTATGCCAAAAAACAAACGTTGAGACGAACCTTGGGAAATCAGTCGCTCTTCCAAAAAACCCCTTACACCGCGTGTTGTGAGCGCTTCACGCTTCAAAAGGAACCCGTGTTTATGTTGAAATCGAAAGTGCTTTCGCGTCACGGTCAAGGTCCGACGCTTGAATGTGCGTGTAAGAAGGAAAAGAAAGATTTATGAATACCTATGATTTGGCTCACCTGCACGCTCTGCGTTATGCGTCGGAAATGACCAAAGTCTTTTTAATGGACCAATATCAAATTCAATTTCCCCACCTCTTTCAAGACGCTTTTCTGGAAACACGTCCCGCCACGCCCCAAGATTATTTCATTCCTCCCACCTTGGCCTCGAAAGCCATTGTGGTGGTCCGCACCCATTTCGGGGAAACGGCCTGTCAAAGACTCAGTTGTTTTCCCTTTAAAAAAGATTGGGAAATGTGTACAGAGCAAGATACCCCACAGTGGGTGCCCATGGGACAACAGTTTGAGCTTGCGTGCCAACCCGTCTGTCAAGAGCATTCCTTGAATACGGAATGGGTTCGAGGACGGTGTATTTTAGCGAATCCCATGAAAAAAATGCTAGCCGCGATGCCTGAAAAAGTGTTTGAACGGGGGTCGCGACACCTGTACCATGGTGGTTTGGATGTGGTGGAAGGGACCTTGAAACTCAATGCCCGCTACTGCGAAGCCTACGGTTTACAGTTTGCCGACGGCGACTGTTATGTTCCAGGGGGACAAGCGTTCCTGGAATGGTTGGTGGGAAAGACCCCAATTCGAGCGTCCAAAACAGCCAGCGTGTTACGGTTTGCACCCTACCTGCCCCCGCTCCCCTCCTATTTGAATTACGCCCATCCCCCCAAACGAAAAAAGCGGGAGATTGAGATGGGATACACGGATCCGGCCCACCGAAAAATTTATCAAGAAATTGCTACAGAGTTGGTACAGGAATTGGGTGAAGAAGTTTCGGAATGGGCGATTGAAATGTTTTTGCGAAAAAAAGCCCCTCAACTCTTAAAAATCTCTCTCAATACCCTATCGGCCAAACTCGTCCTCAAACAGGCGATCGCTCGGGGCATTCTACGCGTGGGTACCTCGACTTTTAAAAAAGTGGCAAAAGGGTTTGGGCGGGCTACCTACGTGTACACTTTCTATGATATGGCCATGAGTCTCTTGGATACGATGGACCTGTACGATTACGATAAAGTGTTGGATAAGGAAACGTTAAAAAAGATGGATCGGGATTTAGATGACCTGTATTTTAGAGATGGACCCGTGCGACCCGAAATAACACCCGAATACGTATGGGAGAATGAAATTTTGACGGAAGATGAGGATGAATCCAAAAAATTTAAATTTATGGTAGAGAAGGTGGAAGAATATTTAACGGCTCTCTATACGGTAGCCCCTAGCCAAAAAGAATTGAAAAAATCTAACTTGAAATTATTTGAGTGGAAAGAAGAGGAGGCATGGAGGCGAAAAATATACTTGAGTCTGTTGGTGATGGTGGTGTGTTGTATAGCTTTATTTATTGAATATATTGATGTATGGGCGACTGGTTTATTTTTTATTAAATTGTATTTTGGTTTGTAATTTCAAATTTTATTCAACAGATGTTAAGATAAAATATTTAAATTATAAAATATTTAAACATCTGTATTAAAAAAAAAAAAAAAAAAAAAAAAAAAAAATTTTTTTTTTTTTTTTTTTTTTTTTTTTTTTTTTTTTTTTAATAAAGTTATGAAGTATTTTAGTTTAAGAAATATAAAGATAAAATATTTATTATGAAATATATTTATATATATATTAAAAAAAAAAAAAAAAAAAAAAAAAAAAAAAAAAAAAAAAAAATTTTTTTTTTTTTTTTTTTTTTTTTTTTTTTTTTGAATATTTTATAATAAAGTTATGAAGTATTTTAGTTTAAGAAATATAAAGATAAAATATTTATTATGAAATATATTTATATATATATTTAAAAAAAAAAAAAAAAAAAAAAAAAAAAAAAAAAAATTTTTTTTTTTTTTTTTTTTTTTTTTTTTTTTTAATAGATATATATATGTGTGTAAAATAAACACATCTCTATCATGGATATTCCCTTTCCGCAATGGTCATCGGCTAAACAGTTTAATCAACACGCTGCCAGCTCTACGCATCATTACGTTGTTCTCTTAACCCACACTCAGTCATTCAATATCGAAAAAGATTTAAAATATTTTTTTCGCATTACCAAAAAACCTTTACTTTGGTTTTCGAAAAAATTTAAAGAACATGGCATTCAAGTCGAGTACGCAACCCTCTTTACTCAAAAAGACATCCAAACCTTTGGACCCTTATCTACAAACGTCTCCAATGCCATCGTCCGTTGCTACTTGCAGTCGAAATACAGCGAGTCTGTCGTGTGCGTCTGCTCAGCCAGTTTTGCCAAAAAAATCCCCTTCCAATCCATCAGTCCAGAAACACTCATCTATCGAATCGTTGAATAATGACTTGAAAGATTTAATTAAAAAGAAACTCATGCATCAAGTTTTGATGGGTCAACCCTCGGATACGCTTGATTTTCATCGTCACAAATTGATTGAAGAATTGATTGAGTGGATTCAACCTTCTCAGAATGTAGTGAACACCTACGATGCTACCTATCGCGATGAGTTGATGACGTTGCTTTCCAGTGCTTCCAAGCAACAGGTAAAAGATGTTCCCCTAGACGAATCAGAATGGTTGAAACTGATGAATCAATGGATACGAAACACAAGTAATGAGGAGATTATCATTAACCGTGAAGTTTATAAAATTTTAGCGGTGGATGGATTTCATGGATTCAGACCTAAAGATCTGAAACACTATTTAACGTGTATTTTACTCCCGCTTCGAACGGAATTTAAAATGCATGCCAAAGGCGTGCGAGCCATGTATGAATATTTTGATCAAAATTTAAGCATTGAGAGTTTATCAGGAACCGACACTGCCTGCTCTATATTCTTAGCCCTTTTGAAATTGTATGCAAAATTGTTAAAGGAAAAATTAACGGATGATTTGGTACGTCATCAGCTACAACAAGTTCAATCTTGGGCGGAGGGCTTTCTCCATAAACATTCAGAATATTATCGCGACGTAAAGCATGTGGATGAAATGTTATTAAGAACATTGGGTAATGTATATTGTGAACAATTTACAGATTTAAAGAAGATGAAATACGTAGGAAATGAATTGTTGAAAAACTTGAGTGTATTGTGTGATGACAAACTAAAACGGTAAAAAAAAAAAAAAAAAAAAAAAAAAAAAAAAATTTTTTTTTTTTTTTTTTTTTTTTTTTTTTTTTTTTTTTTTTTTTTTTTTTCTTTGAGTAGTATTATATATTTAATAATCAAGTTATAATAGAGATAAAATATATTAGAGTAAAGAATAGTATGATGTATATTTATATTTAATGTTCTAAACATATTTCATATCAATAGATTTAAAAATAAAACATAATATACTACTAAAAAAAAAAAAAAAAAAAAAAAAAAAAAAAAAAAAAAAAAAAAAAAAAAAAAAAATTTTTTTTTTTTTTTTTTTTTTTTTTTTTTTTTTTTTTTTTTTTTTTTTTCTTAAAATTCGGCATCTAGAGTAAAACGGTAATCGTCCTTCTTTGACATTACACCGGCCTTTTGGTATTCACCAACTTTTTTCTCAAAAAAATTAGTTTTACCTTCTAAACTAATATGCTCCATAAAATCAAAAGGATTTTCAACGCAAAACAGTTTTTCGCAATTCAATTCCACCAAAAGTCGATCTGCAACAAATTCAATATACTGTTTCATCAACTTATTATTCATTCCAATCAAAGCGACTGGTAAAGCTTCTGTGAGAAACTCTTGCTCAATCATGACTGCATTCGATATTATCTGTACAATTCTCTCTTTTGAGGGTTTATGCGTCAAATAACTAAACATGAGGCAAGCAAAATCACAATGTAACCCCTCGTCTCTACTAATAAGTTCATTACTAAAAGTTAAACCGGGCATTAATCCTCTCTTCTTCAACCAGAAAATGGCTGCAAAAGAGCCAGAGAAAAAAATGCCTTCCACTGCGGCAAATGCTACAATTCTTTCACCAAAAGTGGCACTTGGCGAATGGATCCAAGAAAGTGCCCAGTCGGCCTTCTTTCTTACACAGGGAAGCGTTTCAATAGCATTAAACAGTTTCTCTTTTTCCACATTGTCCCTAATGTAAGTATCTATAAGAAGACTGTACATTTCAGAATGTATATTTTCAATCATCATTTGAAAGCCATAGAAACATCGCGCTTCTGTAAGTTGAACTTCTTGTAAAAACCTTTGAATCAAATTTTCATTCACAATGCCATCACTTGCTGCAAAAAATGCTAAAACATGAGAAATAAAATGCTTTTCATTGGGTGTTAATTTTTCCCAATCTGAAAAATCATGCGATAAATCAACCTCTTCAGCAGTCCAAAAAGAAGCTTCTGCTTTTTTGTACATTTCCCAAATATCGGAATATTGAATAGGAAAGAGGACAAACCTCCTAGGATTTTCACGTAATAAAAATTCATCGTTGACTGGTGAAATGTTTGAATTTTGTTTTTCATTAGACATTGTAATTGTTTACTTGATATAAATGAGATTAAAAATGTATTAAAAAAAAAAAAAAAAAAAAAAAAAAAAAAAAAAAAAAAAAAAAAAAAAAATAATTTTTTTTTTTTTTTTTTTTTTTTTTTTTTTTTTTTTTTTTTTTTTTTTGTATATAAATGTGCAAAGCTTTAAGAATAATTTTCATAAAGATTTGTATCATATTTTCTCAAACATGTCTGTTTATGGTGAAACTGTTTGCATGACTTGTTATGATGGAATGATATATTCATTGGAAATTGCATTCGCTACATCTCCGAATAAAATTTACATCTTTCAAATCGCAGCGCCACCGGAATATTATGCTCAGACAATGAAAGGTATAGCAAACACCAAATCTCGATTCAAAAATAAAGATCGTTTCTATAGTTGTACTGATCGCAGGCATTCATCTGTCGTGTCAGTTGCTCAATATGCACTTCATCCAGACATCTGGTTAACTGAATTATATCATTATATTTTCTGGAGGGTTCGAATTTCTAATCTACCAGACTTAAGGAAGGACATTGTGTTGCCTGTTCACAAAACTTATCGATCCGTTTCTAAGCCGACCATGGATTTATGCAGCATTTGTTTGGATGACATGAATTCAGGAAATTTTTTCTCACTTTCGGAATGCAAACATTCTTTTCATAACGATTGTTTGACCTCATTACTAATGAATTCCGAAAATAAAATACTAAAATGTCCATTATGTCGGGCATATCTGGATAAAGATAAATTACCTTCTGCGGTATTAAAAAATACCAATGAAGATTTAAATAAAGATAAATTACTTCCTGTGTTTACAATTGAATATTTGTTTCAACCAAGCGATTTTTTTCGAATATCTTTGCCTGTTAAAGGAAGATCGCGATGGAAGAAATATCAATACTATAACTTATTGTAATTTATATATATATATATATATATATATAATAATGTTAAAATTGAGATAAGATATGTTAGAGCAAAGCATTGTATGAGATGTACATTTAAAAAATGTAATTCTTTAAATATATTTCTTAATTGTAGATAAAAAAAAAAAAAAAAAAAAAAAAAAAAAAAAAAAAAAAAATTTTTTTTTTTTTTTTTTTTTTTTTTTTTTTTTTTTTTTTTTTACGTCATTTCTTTCGTTTCATTTTTTTATGGACAGTGACAGGCAATGGCTGTATAGGGGGTCCATGCCATCCGTTTTTCAAGACATTGTCCAATTGAGCCGAGGTATTTCCCTTAAATCGATCTTTTCGTTGTCGCATTACACGACCGTCTTGCGTTGAAATTTCATACACACTACCGTCTTCTAAACCTTCCTGTGAGCATTTTATTCTTCCATTAGGTAAATAAAAATAATTTCGATAATAAACTACATCTATCGAGTGGCTCGTTTTGTATTTCAAAATAACATCTTCCAAAACATTATGGATAATTAAGCCGTCTGTCTTAAAGGGTGGATTTGTGTTTAAACACTCTGGATCGGATACGTAGTGTTGAATAAAATACCCTTTTAACAAAGACAAATGGGATAGAAAGTGTGTCAGGATTTCTTTTCTACACCATTTGGCCGTATCGTGCCCTCGAACATGATAGACGTCCAGTAAATAAACATCTCCATTTTCCAATCGCTCAGCCGCAAACACTAACCCATCACCCAGAGTTTCATTGGGCCGAACCACGCATTCATATCCTTCCCATTTTTCTTTAATTTTATTCGTATAACTGTACACCAGTCCAAAGACCCCATCCAGTTTATGAGCATATAGGTAGGGATCTCCTTTTGGAATTGTCTCGATGCAGGTAACGGGCTTTCTTGTTAAATTCTCGTTTAATGTGTAGGAAGGTAGCGGATACTGTTGGAAGAGATTGTATATGTCTCGATAGCGAGTCAAGGTAGAGAGTAATTCAGCAGGATTGGATAAAGTAATGGGTTTTGAAAACGTACCATATTCCCATTCAAAAACTAGTTTAAAAGTATGTATTGAGGTTTGAAATGTATACAGTTGGGTATGGCCATCTATCGTAATCCCATATCGCGTTTCCACCTTAAAGGGATGTTGGTAATTTCCAATATTATGAAGAAAATCTAGGTAGGTGGCATGAGACCAAGCGTGATAAGGGGTTTCAATAGAATGAATCCACCGAAACCATAATGAATCATGATACACTGCATAGGTAGACTCCATCCGTTTCGTTTCAAAATGTCCATTCCGGTATCGAAAATGCGGTTTTAAATAATAAATTATTTGTTTTTTTATCGGGAATTTCAGGGTTTGAAGGAGAGGAAGGAAAGAAGAAGAATTTTCAACGACCAACCTAAATTCATATTCATGCATGATAAAACTGCCTCAACTGATGATCCAATTTAACAATCCATGAAAAACGAAATCGAAGTATCAGAAAGAGAAAAACTAAAAATCCAAAAAGTAAAGCACTTAGTTTGTAAATATTTTTACCGACGAGGATAAAAAAGAAGGGTACAATCAATATAGGTACAGTGACGCATAAAAGTGTAGTATACCCAATGCTTTTTTCAAAAGTTGCAAACGATCCGAGGTTTCGATCGTCCGATTGAAGAATGGCTTCCGCAAGATTCATAAAGCTTTATTTAAAAAAACATGACAGAGTTCCCATGCGTAAAAAAAAAAAAAAAAAAAAAAAAAAAAAAAAAAAAAAAAAAAAAATTTTTTTTTTTTTTTTTTTTTTTTTTTTTTTTTTTTTTTTTTTTTTTTTTTTTTTTACATGTTGATGCATTGGAACCCAGTCATTGTAAACCCTTTACTTACAATTTGGATACCGGAAGAATGAATATTCATCTGGAACGATCCTGCACACATTCCCGAAAATTGAAATTGGCTAAAAACATGTGGGGTGGATACTTGCGGGCCTAAAGGCTCTGAAATGGGTTGAGCCTGGGGTACCCTAGGGGCATAATGATGAGCAACATACCATTCTCTGTAGGCTTGGATGGCTTTCTTTTGGTGAACGAAAGATTTGACATCGGGATCCTGGAATGTGGATAAGGGTTTTGGCGCAAAGTTTTGTGTAAAAGGAGGTAGACTCGAATTGGATTTTTCCACTGATTTGTATGGGCGTTCACCAGATGCACACCTTGAATCATGATGAATAGCAAGGGATACATTTTTCATTTGTAGCGTTTTGGGAACCTCTAGCTTCGCATTCTTTAAAAATGGCTGCTCGCTTTGGAATACTGCAGGATGTAGAAGTATTCCAGTAGGACGTTGCCAACTGTTTATATCTACAGAAAAAATGTCTATGTGGATGCCTTGAAATGGACCGCAAATCTCGTTTCAGCAAGGGCTTCATGGTGACAGGGCGGAATGAAAGACCACACTATCGAGTATAAAAAAATTTTATATATACACACTCACGAAAAAAAAAAAAAAAAAAAAAAAAAAAAAAAAAAAAAAAAAAAATTTTTTTTTTTTTTTTTTTTTTTTTTTTTTTAATATACATTATACGATATTTTACTCTTATATATTTTATCTCTGTTATAACTTGATTGTAAAATATGTTATACAACTATTAAAAAAAAAAAAAAAAAAAAAAAAAAAAAAAAAAAAAAAAAAAATTTTTTTTTTTTTTTTTTTTTTTTTTTTTTTTTTTTTTTTTTTTAATATACATTATACGATATTTTACTCTTATATATTTTATCTCTGTTATAACTTGATTGTAAAATATGTTATACAACTATTAAAAAAAAAAAAAAAAAAAAAAAAAAAAAAAAAAAAAAAAAAAAAAAATTTTTTTTTTTTTTTTTTTTTTTTTTTTTTTTTTTTTTTTTTTATCTATTGATATAAAATATATTTAAAATTCTTTAAATATACATCATACAATATTTTACTCTAATATATTTTATCTCTGTTATAACTTGATTGTAAAATATGTTATACAACTAAAAAAAAAAAAAAAAAAAAAAAAAAAAAAAAAAAAAATTTTTTTTTTTTTTTTTTTTTTTTTTTTTTTTTTTTTTTTTTTTTTTTTTTTTATAATTATGTAGATATTTAAACATATTTTATCTTTGCATCTGTTAAACAAAAATTTTTACTACAAAAACTTTTACTCCAAAAATTTTATTGTAAAATATTTATACAATAAAACATCCACTAATTTTTTCTATAATATACAGGTATTTTCTGATTTTTCAATCTGTCCAAAAATTTTGAAGTGTCCACAAAATTGTATTTTTGTTTCAGATATTTCCATGGATCTTTCATCGCTGTTTGACAATGACATGTATCAGGTCCCGATTGCCATTGAATACTTCTTTCGCAATCTGTTAAATGCCATTCTTTACTCTCTACATTAAACACTGCATCAATTTGATTTTCTTTCTTCAATTCTCTCACTTTTATTTGAAACTGGAGAGCATGGGCTTTTTGCTTGTACAGTTCATACCACATCATTATATTTTTAGAATCCAAAACTCGATAGTGATAAAAATCTTTTATACTCTCTTCTTCATTTGCAAAGTAAGGTTTATAGTCCTTGTGATTATCTTCAATATGATTCGTTTTGTGCAAATCCGACACAGAATAATACTTTTCTGGCTTATTGATATGGGCTTCAAAAAATGTTTCAGGAGAATCCAATACAAAAGAACAATGACAAGTATCCGGGCCACATTGAGCATTCTTTACAGACCACATGCAATTGTTGAGATGAAAACGGTTATTGTCAGTCAATAAAAACCGAAATCGACTGTTGTAACGAAAAGCTGTTACTTGAAAATTTAAGATACCTGTACGATAATCATGAGTCTGCAATTGTTTCTTTAACAAAGTCAATTCATCACTTTCACTAGACATGATGATACCAGTTAAAGGTTGTCACGAAATGAAATGATGTGTTCTCGAAAAGGATTTACTTTTAGAGCCTTCTTTGAAAAACGTCCCTGTATATCGACTGCGGCGGTGGTAAAATGTTCACAGGTTATCCAGCAGGCAGGCACAAACTTCGGGAAAGAAGACAGCCGAGTGAACGAGCCAGCGAATGCACGGCCTTATATACTTCATTCTACCCTCCGCGACCTTAAAAAAAAAAAAAAAAAAAAAAAAAAAAAAAAAAAAAATTTTTTTTTTTTTTTTTTTTTTTTTTTTTTTTTTTTTATCACCTAAAACAAAGATGTCGCATTTTTTTGAAGAGGCCCTCGCTTTTAAACGTTCAACCATCTTGCATGGACATTTTGGTAGATATCCTTTTGTAGTCAAATTTTATTTAGAGTCGATTAGGGAATTGGAACCGGTATCAGAATATGAATTAATTTTTTGGTGTCATAATCGAGGTTTTTTATACGTTCTCTTAGAACCTCCTTTTAATGCCTCTATACCTTCCGATAAATGGTGTATTGTTGTAACGAGTCATCTCCGTCTTCGGTGGAATCCATTGACCACTCGAGTTGTTGAGGTCCCCTTTTCCTTGGGCCGAATCATTCCCTTACCCAAAACAATATTGGATCCTAATTTCAAAGTCGTTATACCCCCTACGAGTCATATCGGTACTTTTCTAACTCCCCAGGCTACTGAAATTGATTTATCCACTGTCGATAGCTCGCATGAAGCTTATTTACGGCTTTTAACCCTATTGGATGTTTTGCAACCTGCATTCATCTGGACTTTACGGATTTCGGATAAATTGCGTAAAAGTCTTTTGAAAGATATTCCCGATACAGGTCCTTATGATGCTCAAATAAGGAAGATGTTAAGGTGAAGAGGGAGTAAATACTTTTTTACGCTTGTTAGGCTGTTGTTGTTGATTCAGTTTGGCTCTTCGTTCTGTCGCTATCAAAGTCATCTCTTCTTCACCAACCTCCTCGGCATATATACCAACACATCTTTCAAAATCCGGATCCATTTCTTCAGGGAGGGATTTATTTTCATTTGCAAGAAAAGCTGTTTCAACTACTTCTTTAATTTTTTCGGGAGCGGAATAATACGTGTATAATAACCGAACAGCGTCGTTATGTTTGGCAAAATGAGGTGAAAAGGCTTCTTGAACATAGAGTTTGGGATGGGTACCAAGTATACCATCTACAGCGAACCACTTGCAAGCCTCCGTAGAGTTGTACTTATACCAAGTAGTAGCAAATTTCTGCAATTCGAACGGGTGTGGACAATCCTTTGATAAAACCCGCTCAACGTTAGCTTTTTCATCGTGAGAGAGACTGGACCGAAGTTTATTGTAAGCGGTTAAAATTTCACAATGCCATTTTTCAAAGAGACATGTTTTCTCATTTTCCATTGGCTTAATACCCGTGACTATAAATATTTTCCTATACAGTCGCTGAGTGAGGGTTTCCTGAGTAATATATTGATTTCTATTAATGTTTAAATCAACTTCATCGTGAATAGCTGCCTTGATAAGATTGACAATTTTTATAAAATTTTCTTCAGTGGAATCTTTTTCATCAGAAGAGTCTCTATCTTCAACCGATTCCATAATGTAGACCTATGTTTCCATATATGTAAAATTATTTATATATACATTAAAAAAAAAAAAAAAAAAAAAAAAAAAAAAAAAAAAAAAAATTTTTTTTTTTTTTTTTTTTTTTTTTTTTACAAAATTAATTGATTTTAAACTAGTTAGATAATTTGTAAAACTTATATGCAATTTTAAATTTATTTAGTTGTAGTACTTATGGCACGGTTAGTAAAGCACCGGCTTTCCAACAAAAGGACCCTGGTTCGATTCCCGTCTAAGGTAAAAGTATAATTATAATAACTACTTAAATTTCAATCGAATTCGTTGTGTACAGCACAAAGGAATTATTATGAATTGCATAATTGCACAAAGGAATTATTATGAATTGCATAATTGCACAAAGGAATTATTATGAATTGCATAATTGCACAAAGGAATTATTATGAATTGCATAATTGCACAAAAGAATTATTATGAATTGCATGATTGCACAAAGGAATTATTATGAATTGCATAATTGCACAAAGGAATTATTATGAATTGCATAATTGCACAAAGGAATTATTATGAATTGCATAATTGCACAAAGGAATTATTATGAATTGCATAATTGCACAAAGGAATTATTATGAATTGCATAATTGCACAAAGGAATTATTATGAATTGCATAATTGCACAAAAGTAGTAGTTTGACTTGCTTAGTGTGAAAGAAATTTCTTGACTTGATAGCTTAATAGAAGAAGCTTGACTTGAATAGCTTAGTAGAAGAAGCTTGACTTGAATAGCTTAGTAGAAGAAGCTTGACTTGAATAGCTTAGTAGAAGAAGCTTGACTTGAATAGCTTAATAGAAGAAGCTTGACTTGCATCGCTTAACAGCAGAAGCTTGACTTGAACGGCTTAGTAGAAGAAGCTTGACTTGTATTACGTATAACGCAAAAAAGTAGTGTGAAATGAAACTGTTTGTCAATAATCATCCAGGTTATATCCAGTATCTTGTAGAGCAAAAGGCGTGTAACATTGAATGTCTTCCATTCAGAAGAAATGGTTTACATTGGAGCATTGCTCCATATAAAAATGCACCATGTAAAGTGGCGAGAAAGAACAGATTATTATAAACTATTAGTTTTACCTTAAAAACGTCAACGATTTTATTGTCAAGTACAATGAAACATTTCTTTATTCAGAATGCCAACCCTTTTCATGTTCAAATTTTCTATATGCAGCACCAAGGGTAATTTCTTCACTTAAGGCGTTAAAATTTATCAAAATTGTATTTGAAATGATACCCTTCAAATAGGCAAAGGTTGCTGCATCTACAGCTCCGATGATAACATCCCAAGATCCCGTAGAGTTTAAATTGTTATAAACCAGTTTAATTGTTTCTGGAAATTCAGACTCTTTACATACATAATTAAATTCAATTCCAGCTGATCTTGGAAAATTGTTAACATTGATATTATGATACAATTCATCATGATATAACAAAAGATTTTCTGTATTTAGGCCAATAGAAATGGTTTTAAAGGGCGGAACGACCGAAGTAAACGCTACATGCCATGGGACCCAATCTCCTTTATGTAAGATGAAAGTGATGTGAGCAGTATATTGAAAATTAGCCATATAAGGAAGACTGTTTTAGGATTATTCTTACTTTGTTTAAAAAAAAAAAAAAAAAAAAAAAAAAAAATATATATATATATATATATATATATATATATATATATATATATATATATATATATATATATATATGTATGTATGTATATATATATATATATATATATATATATATATATATATATATATATATATTTTTTTTTTTTTTTTTTTTTTTTTTTTTTTTTTTTTTTTTTTTTTCAAACTAGTGTTTCTTTTGGGGTGTTGAATTGCAAGGCTTCATCTTCAACCACATAACCCGTCTCCTTCATCTCCTCTCTAATGGTGTCGCACAATTTTAATAAGGATTCCCGTTGCACTTTATTCATGTCTTTCAAAAGAGCCATTTCTCGTACTTTGGTTCTAAAATTTTTAAGAATAGGAAACAACGGATCGGATGACTCATTTTCTTCCACTGTCTCCATCAATCCAAAACAGGTGTCGGTCATCCATACGATGTAATTGAAACAATATAAAAGACAATCATAGCTCAAGTCTCGTTTGAGAGAAAACCCTCGCACATAATTTTCGAGCAAGTCCAAAGCTTTGCCCACTTTTAAATTATCCTTTAATAAAGTATCTACTTCTTTTTTTACCTGATTCAATTCCTCCAATTCTTTTCTCGGTTTAAAATTTATTTCAAGGGTTTGGGGTTTGAGTTCGAGTAGACGGAGCTTTAGTTGTTGAATGTGATGCATAAAATTATGGTAGGATGTTTGAGCTTTTTTCATTTCATCCGTGTGAAACATCATGGGTTTGTCGTAAGGAAATTTTATAAACATGTACCGAAGGGCTAACGGGGAGTATCCCTCTGCCAACACTTGGTCAATGGTTGTAAAATTGTTTAAACTCTTTGACATTTTTCGGCCTTCCGTCTGCAGATGGCCTGTATACACACAAAAGCGAGCCCAATCTTTGTTTTCCAAATAGACACGACCTAAAGCAATTTCGTTTTCGTGATGGGGAAATTGTAAATCGATTCCCCCCAGATGAATGTCCACAGAATCAGGAAAGTAAAAACTAGCCATGGACGCACATTCTAAATGCCATCCAGGCATTCCTTTCATTTTTTTTCCATCGACATGGGTCCATTCTTTCGAATTTTTCCAGAGGGCAAAATCTCTCGCATCCCACTTACCTTCCTTTTGGGTAGGGATTTGAGAGGACTTGTCACGTGTTTCGGTGTGCGGAAACACCCGGTCAAAATGTTTTAAATAGGCTTCCGTACTAAAATAAGTTGTGTCGAAACCAGGGGAGTAATAGGCAAACTCTTTGACCAAACATGTTTTAGAGACAGACTCTGTCAGGTCTAAAAAGTCGGTGACACGCGGTGCGAAATCAGGTCTTTCCACATTTAACCGATCCATCGCCTCAAAAAACTGTTGTTCATATTTTCGAGCAGTGGGTGGACCCCCTTGCTCAATGATTGTATCGTTCAAATCTGTGATATTCATCACGCAGCGTACACCAAAGCCCAGATAGTTGCGCAAAATTCTTCTAAGAATATCCAGAAACACATAGGTTCTCGCATGTCCGAGGTGGGGAACATCGTACACAGTAGGACCACAACAATAAATTTTAACATCGTGAGGATCTGTCGGCACAAAGTCTTCCAGTAATTGAGTGCGAGCGTTAAAAAGTTGAAGCTTTTTCATGATGAGTTTGAAAGGTATGAGGTAAAGGATAAACGGATAATTTTTATAAGTAAATATTTAAAAAAAAAAAAAAAAAAAAAAAAAAAAAAAAAATTTTTTTTTTTTTTTTTTTTTTTTTTTTTTTTTTTTTTTTTCAACATAAATATTTTATAATAAAGATATAAAGTAAAATATTTTTGTTCAACAGATGTAAAGATGAAATATTTATATTATAAAATATATTTAAATATCTATAATATTATTTATTAAAAAAAAAAAAAAAAAAAAAAAAAAAAAAAAAATTTTTTTTTTTTTTTTTTTTTTTTTTTTTTTTTTTTTTTTTTTATAAATGTATGGGTTGTTGATACCACCAAATGATGAATTGGAAAAAACATATTTACTGTCAACTTTAACACCGTTATCAAAATAATCCCTTTTTATAATCGGATGTGAAGATGATCGGATATGCAAATAATCGATTACTTTATACGGATACAAACATTGAAATTTGGAATAAGATAATAATTGAAAAAGGGGTACTTGTTGACATGCTCGACACCAGTTCATAGGATCTAGAATAAACTTACATACATTAATATTTAATTTTAACGTATATCTTCTTTGGTAATATCCATTTTCATTTTCAAAATTCATACATTTTAAACACATTTTAACGCAATTATTATCACCAGTTTCAAAATCAAAATTCACGATAATAAAACGTGAAATATACTTCTCGAAATCATAATCCAATCTAAGATCATTTTGGAACCAAACCACCAGGTTTTTAGGCCAGATAAAATCCTGTTTTCTAAAAAACGGAATAATTTCGATGTAGTTTACCATAACATTCTGGTTGTGAAATTCTGATAAGCGAAAACGAGATTTACTTTGCCAAAAAATATCTCTTACAACGCATTTGGGAAGTTTTAATTTTTCCATGTCATGCAAATAATTCAAATTTCTTAAAAATGATTTTATACACAGATACTTCAATGTTTCAACATTAAATGTAACATCGCAATAAAAATCATGCTCCTCTTGTACGAAATGTCTATAAATCCTAATTGCTTTTTTTGAATCTTTAATTTCTTCTGATCTAATCCACATATTATTTTCAATTGGTTTGGCTGAATAAGCGGTTAAATGTCTATGATCATCTCTAAACCAATTAGAAAGATGCTTCATTGATAGCCTTGACAACAGATTCTCATGAAAAGCTGATTTATGAATTACAAAATGATAATGAGTCATTTTTTCAAACTTGTGGAAATCAACTATCTTGAATGAAATGAATCTCATGAAGTAAGTCTTTATAAAATCAATAACTGAATAATTTCCCATTTGTTAAATGTGCCCATTTGTTGTTGGAGCAATGTGCCGACACGTCCATCCAATGAAACACTCGGAAGGTTCAATGAAATATGGATGTACCAAACTGAATCCAAAAAATGTTAGCGAAAAGCGACGCAAGTAAATCTTTTTCCAGGCATCTTTAACAAAATCCGACAGAATGAGACTTCCCTGTATATTTTTAGAGTCGCAGTTGTAAAATTGTCAAAGGTAATCCAGCAGGCAGGCACGAGCGACGCGAAGGAAGAAAGTCGAGTGAAAGAGATACAGAATTCACAGCTTTATATAGCAAAGTTAAAAAAAAAAAAAAAAAAAAAAAAAAAAAAAAATTTTTTTTTTTTTTTTTTTTTTTTTTTTTTTTTTTTTTTTTAATATATTTTATAATGTAGATATTTTATCTTTACATTTCTTAAACAAAAATATTTTACTCTAATATATTTTATTTCTATTATAACCTGATTATAAAAAAAAAAAAAAAAAAAAAAAAAAAAAAAAAAAAAAAAAAATTTTTTTTTTTTTTTTTTTTTTTTTTTTTTTTTTTTTTTTTTAATAATATATTTTATAATGTAGATATTTTATCTTTACATTTCTTAAACAAAAATATTTTACTCTAATATATTTTATTTCTATTATAACTTGATTATAAAATATGTTATACAACTATTAAAAAAAAAAAAAAAAAAAAAAAAAAAAAAAAAAAAAAAAAATTTTTTTTTTTTTTTTTTTTTTTTTTTTTTTTTTTTTTAATACAAATATAGAATTGAAATTCTTTAAATATACATCATACAATATTTTACTGTAATATATTTTATTTTTTTTAATTTACTACTATACATTTGGAATTCGAATGGCAGAATTAACAGTTTGCAATGCGGACATGGCTCTCCTTAAAGGGCTATGTTGGAAGTAATTATTACAACTGCGTGGAGGGTACGGTTCTTTTTCATCCAGATAGAATATTATGTCCGATTCAATGTGTTCTTCGTCCTCTGCCAACTGAAAATTTTGCGATGCTGCCAGAGACACGGAATCACCTTCACTTCCATCACTCCAATTTAACATTTTCAAATCTGGAGTGGCTTCGAAAGTGATCGGGGACAGAAGTGAGAGTCGACATATACAGCCACAGTATATCTGGACAGGAAATAGACAATACAACGTGAGCTGATGATTGTTTCTCCAAAGCATTTCAAAATGATTTTCGCTATGCCATCGCATTGGAATTTTTCGTCTTTCACCAAGCCTTATCCTCCAGATACATCCATCAAAGAACCGCATTTTATACCAACCCTCTTTGGCAGAGTGCAGATCAATGATGATGAGTCCTTGACCATATACCCGGTAAATGAGCATTCTCGTTAGCGGTGGCGTGGATGTTGCATTCGATTCAACATATTCATATCTAGACAAAAAATATCCAAGATTCCGTGATATGTGGTGGATGGATCCGCGAAAAAATTGTCGATCCATGACTGCGGGATCAAAACCTTCCAGAAAAAAATGATACAGGTTGACATGAAGTGTTCTTTCGTCAATTTGCAGAAAAAACCAATGGATCCAGTTTTGTCGAGCAACGTACCATCCAGGTTGTACACCACACAAAAATTGCAAATACTCGCGTGAAAAGGGAGTGGGAGAAGACAGGTAGGCTCCGCGGTAGGTCAAGATGTCGTACCATTCCGGCATGCTTGATAAGAAATTTAATTTATCTTTTAAGGGAACAAAATCTCGAAAAATCTTGAGTAGAATATCAATGTGCAAGTCCATCAATTGCATCGAAGACATTTTTTCTTACACTCTTAAAAGGGAAATGGGTTCCACAATTTAAGGAAAATGTGAATGAGCTCCCCTCCGTTTTCTTCACATCAACACGTTTTCCACACACAATGCATTTTTATAAGGCGTATAATAATAAAATTGCCATAAAATGAAGAAACAACTTGTTTCTTCAGGCGAGAATTTTCATCAAATGGCCGGGTGCGGCACGAAGACGCAATTTTTATAACCGAAAAAAAAAAAAAAAAAAAAAAAAAAAAAAAAAAAAATTTTTTTTTTTTTTTTTTTTTTTTTTTTTTTTTTTTTTTTTTACATTTATTCATCTTGAAGGTTATAGCCAATACGATTAATTTCTTCTTTTGCCTTGTCACACATTTCCAACAAAGACTTTTCTTGCACTTTCCAAGCGTACTCTCGTACTCCTGATCGAAATTTTTTGAAAACGGGATACACGCCATCCGTCTCGACGACAGTTTCGGATGCATGAGTCAGTCATTAATCCAAAACAGGTGTCCACTAAATACAACACATACTCTAGACAATAAGAAATCCATTCGTAAGACATATTCTTTGGGAATCGCAACACACAATTCTGGACAAATTCTTCAAGGATATCCAAGGCTTTCGAAACACCCATATTATTCATCAACACCTTATCCACAATGCTTTTCACTCGAGCCAGTTCAACACATCTTTCCCAAGATTTCTGCATGTCTTCGACCGTATTTTGGAATTCCAATTGAGTTTGATAAGTCTTCATCTTTTGAATGTTTATCATAAATCGATTGTATGCATGTTGAGCGTCTTCGAACTGGTACTCGGTATAGCACCTACATTCCATATACGGCATCTTTAAAAACATGTAACGAATAACCATGGGTGAATAACCCTTGGCCAACATTGCTTTCACTGTGACACTATTTTGGGCAGTGTTGGACATTTTGGTACCTTCATTTTCCAAAAGTCCCGTATACACAAAGAAGCGAACCCAGTCTTTTTTTTTAAAGTACACCCGACCTAAAGCCATTTCCTTTTCGTGTTGCATCCATTGTAAATCCACACCTCCCAGTACCAAATCGATCGACTCTTGAAAATGGAAAATGGCCATCGCAGCACAAGCCATATCCCGGGAGGGAACGCCCGTGTGTTGCTTCCCTTGAGTATCGATCCATTTTTTCGATTCGTTCCACATGATAAAATCATTAGTATTCCATTTCTCTTCTTCCGGCAACATGGTTTCGCGAGACTGGTAATTATATTCTTTGTCAGAAAAGATGGGTCCAAATTTTTCTAAATAGGTTTTGGAATGGAAATAAATGTTGAAATTGCGTGTGAAATAGGCAAACTTTTCAGTCATACACTTTTTCCATACAGTGGCAGTCAAGTCCACGCTTTCAGTCATGCGAGGTGTAAAATGGGCGGGTTGCACGTTCAACAAATCCATGGTTTCAGAGAACTCTTTTTCACACTCTTGGGAACCCTCCAAATCAATTACGTTCATGACTAAACGTACACTATAACCCAAGTAATGGTGTAAAATTCTGCGAAATACATCCATGTAAACATAGGTTCGCGCCTGCCCAAGATGGGGGGCATAGTTGAGGGTGGGGCCACAACAGTAGAGTTTAACGTCGTAGGGATTGGTGGGTACAAACGGTTCAACGGACCGCGTAAGAGCATTATAAAGTTGTAGCTGCTTCATGTTGAAGTGGGAAAACCATGGAAGTGTCACATCTCTTATATATTAAAAAAAAAAAAAAAAAAAAAAAAAAAAAAAAAAAAAAAAAAATTTTTAGCCTCCGATGCTATTTCTTTCAGACAAGGAAAAAAGTGTCGTCTCCAAAAAGTTTTACGCACTTTTTCGTAATCTAGCCTTAAAATCAAGATATTTGTATGTTTTTATGCTTAAAATGTTTTTAATTTTTCTCGGAGACTATAAAAAAGTGCTTAAACTAAAGAAAAAATCCTTTTTTCATGAAACGTATCACTGAAGAAGTAGCACGCGATATTGTATCTCTTTATTATTCCGCAATTCCAATGTCTCAGAGAGACATTGCTAATCATTTGGGTATTTCACAGTTTTCTGTGCATTATTATTTTAATAAACACAAGAAAAGTGAACTTAGTTCATTACATTCTAAACGGTGTCGTCCTTCTAAACGACCTGTATCGAAAAAGAAAGTTTGTAAAAAGATATAAATCTAAAGAAGATATAATGATGTAAATACTATTAAAAAATATTAATATTATAGTATAAAATATTAGTATTAGTATAGTATATAATATTAGTATTACTATTAAATACTAATAAAAAATGTAAATACTATTAAAAAAAAAAAAAAAAAAAAAAAAAAAAAAAAAAAAAAAAAAAAATTTTTTTTTTTTTTTTTTTTTTTTTTTTTTTTTTTTTTGTAGTAGTATAATATATTTTATAATCAAGTTATAATAGAGATAAGATATAATAGAATAAAGAATAGTATGATGTATATTTATATTTAATGTTTAAACATATTTCATATGAATAGATGTAAAAATAAAATGTAAATATTATTAAAAAAAAAAAAAAAAAAAAAAAAAAAAAAAAAAAAAATTTTTTTTTTTTTTTTTTTTTTTTTTTTTTTTTTTTTTTTAAGCCTCCGATGCTATTTCTTTCAGACAAGGAAAAAAGTGTCGTCTCCAAAAAGTTTTACGCACTTTTTCGTAATCTAGCCTTAAAATCAAGATATTTGTATGTTTTTATGCTTAAAATGTTTTTAATTTTTCTCGGAGACTATAAAAAAGTGCTTAAACTAAAGAAAAAATCCTTTTTTCATGAAACGTATCACTGAAGAAGTAGCACGCGATATTGTATCTCTTTATTATTCCGCAATTCCAATGTCTCAGAGAGACATTGCTAATCATTTGGGTATTTCACAGTTTTCTGTGCATTATTATTTTAATAAACACAAGAAAAGTGAACTTAGTTCATTACATTCTAAACGGTGTCGTCCTTCTAAACGACCTGTATCGAAAAAGAAAGTTTGTAAAAAGATATAAATCTAAAGAAGATATAATGATGTAAATACTATTAAAAAATATTAATATTATAGTATAAAATATTAGTATTAGTATAGTATATAATATTAGTATTACTATTAAATACTAATAAAAAATGTAAATACTATTAAAAAAAAAAAAAAAAAAAAAAAAAAAAAAAAAATTTTTTTTTTTTTTTTTTTTTTTTTTTTTTTTTTTTGTAGTAGTATAATATATTTTATAATCAAGTTATAATAGAGATAAGATATAATAGAATAAAGAATAGTATGATGTATATTTATATTTAATGTTTAAACATATTTCATATGAATAGATGTAAAAATAAAATGTAAATATTATTAAAAAAAAAAAAAAAAAAAAAAAAAAAAAAAAAAATTTTTTTTTTTTTTTTTTTTTTTTTTTTTTTTTTTTTTTTTTTTTTTTTTAAGCCTCCGATGCTATTTCTTTCAGACAAGGAAAAAAGTGTCGTCTCCAAAAAGTTTTACGCACTTTTTCGTAATCTAGCCTTAAAATCAAGATATTTGTATGTTTTTATGCTTAAAATGTTTTTAATTTTTCTCGGAGACTATAAAAAAGTGCTTAAACTAAAGAAAAAATCCTTTTTTCATGAAACGTATCACTGAAGAAGTAGCACGCGATATTGTATCTCTTTATTATTCCGCAATTCCAATGTCTCAGAGAGACATTGCTAATCATTTGGGTATTTCACAGTTTTCTGTGCATTATTATTTTAATAAACACAAGAAAAGTGAACTTAGTTCATTACATTCTAAACGGTGTCGTCCTTCTAAACGACCTGTATCGAAAAAGAAAGTTTGTAAAAAGATATAAATCTAAAGAAGATATAATGATGTAAATACTATTAAAAAATATTAATATTATAGTATAAAATATTAGTATTAGTATAGTATATAATATTAGTATTACTATTAAATACTAATAAAAAATGTAAATACTATTAAAAAAAAAAAAAAAAAAAAAAAAAAAAAAAAAAAAAAATTTTTTTTTTTTTTTTTTTTTTTTTTTTTTTTTTTTTTTTTTTTTTGTAGTAGTATAATATATTTTATAATCAAGTTATAATAGAGATAAGATATAATAGAATAAAGAATAGTATGATGTATATTTATATTTAATGTTTAAACATATTTCATATGAATAGATGTAAAAATAAAATGTAAATATTATTAAAAAAAAAAAAAAAAAAAAAAAAAAAAAAAAAAAAATTTTTTTTTTTTTTTTTTTTTTTTTTTTTTTTTTTTTTTTTTTTTTTTTAAGCCTCCGATGCTATTTCTTTCAGACAAGGAAAAAAGTGTCGTCTCCAAAAAGTTTTACGCACTTTTTCGTAATCTAGCCTTAAAATCAAGATATTTGTATGTTTTTATGCTTAAAATGTTTTTAATTTTTCTCGGAGACTATAAAAAAGTGCTTAAACTAAAGAAAAAATCCTTTTTTCATGAAACGTATCACTGAAGAAGTAGCACGCGATATTGTATCTCTTTATTATTCCGCAATTCCAATGTCTCAGAGAGACATTGCTAATCATTTGGGTATTTCACAGTTTTCTGTGCATTATTATTTTAATAAACACAAGAAAAGTGAACTTAGTTCATTACATTCTATGTGCATTATTATTTTAATAAACACAAGAAAAGTGAACTTAGTTCATTACATTCTAAACGGTGTCGTCCTTCTAAACGACCTGTATCGAAAAAGAAAGTTTGTAAAAAGATATAAATCTAAAGAAGATATAATGATGTAAATACTATTAAAAAATATTAATATTATAGTATAAAATATTAGTATTAGTATAGTATATAATATTAGTATTACTATTAAATACTAATAAAATGTAAATACTATTAAAAAAAAAAAAAAAAAAAAAAAAATTTTTTTTGTAGTAGTATAATATATTTTATAATCAAGTTATAATAGAGATAAGATATAATAGAATAAAGAATAGTATGATGTATATTTATATTTAATGTTTAAACATATTTCATATGAATAGATGTAAAAATAAAATGTAAATATTATTAAAAAAAAAAAAAAAAAAAAAAAAAAAAAAAAAAAAAAAAAAAAAAAAAAAAAATTTTTTTTTTTTTTTTTTTTTTTTTTTTTTTTTTTTTTTAAGCCTCCGATGCTATTTCTTTCAGACAAGGAAAAAGTGTCGTCTCCAAAAAGTTTTACGCACTTTTTCGTAATCTAGCCTTAAAATCAAGATATTTGTATGTTTTTTATGCTTAAAATGTTTTTAATTTTTCTCGGAGACTATAAAAAAGTGCTTAAACTAAAGAAAAATCCTTTTTTCATGAAACGTATCACTGAAGAAGTAGCACGCGATATTGTATCTCTTTATTATTCCGCAATTCCAATGTCTCAGAGAGACATTGCTAATCATTTGGGTATTTCACAGGTTTTCTGTGCATTATTATTTTAATAAACACAAGAAAAGTGAACTTAGTTCATTACATTCTAAACGGTGTCGTCCTTCTAAACGACCTGTATCAGAAAAAGAAAGTTTGTAAAAAGATATAAATCTAAAGAAGATATAATGATGTAAATACTATTAAAAAATATTAATATTATAGTATAAAATATTAGTATTAGTATAGTATATAATATTAGTATTACTATTAAATACTAATAAAAAATGTAAATACTAATAAAAAAAAAAAAAAAAAAAAAAAAAAAAAAAAAAAATTTTTTTTTTTTTTTTTTTTTTTTTTTTTTTTTTTTTTTTTTTTTTAATAATATATTTTATAATGTAGATATTTTATCTTTACATTTCTTAAACAAAAATATTTTACTCTAATATATTTTATTTCTATTATAACTTGATTATAAAATATGTTAATACAACTATTAAAAAAAAAAAAAAAAAAAAAAAAAAAAAAAAAAAAAAAAAAATTTTTTTTTTTTTTTTTTTTTTTTTTTTTTTTAATACAAATATAGAATTGAAATCTTTAAATATACATCATACAATATTTTACTGTAATATATTTTATTTTTTTTAATTTACTACTATACATTTGGAATTCGAATGGCAGAATTAACAGTTTGCAATGCGGACATGGCTCTCCTTAAAGGGCTATGTTGGAAGTAATTATTACAACTGCGTGGAGGGTACGGTTCTTTTTCATCCAGATAGAATATTATGTCCGATTCAATGTGTTCTTCGTCCTCTGCCAACTGAAAATTTTGCGATGCTGCCAGAGACACGGAATCACCTTCACTTCCATCACTCCAATTTAACATTTTCAAATCTGGAGTGGCTTCGAAAGTGATCGGGGACAGAAGTGAGAGTCGACATATACAGCCACAGTATATCTGGACAGGAAATAGACAATACAACGTGAGCTGATGATTGTTTCTCCAAAGCATTTCAAAATGATTTTCGCTATGCCATCGCATTGGAATTTTCGTCTTTCACCAAGCCTTATCCTCCAGATACATCCATCAAAGAACCGCATTTTATACCAACCCTCTTTGCAGAGTGCAGATTCAATGATGATGAGTCCTTGACCATATACCCGGTAAATGAGCATTCTCGTTAGCGGTGGCGTGGAGTTGCATTCGATTCAACATATTCATATCTAGACAAAAATATCCAAGATTCCGTGATATGTGGTGGATGGATCCGCGAAAAAATGTCGATCCATGACTGCGGGATCAAACCTTCCAGAAAAAAATGATACAGGTTGACATGAAGTGTTCTTTCGTCAATTTGCAGAAAAAACCAATGGATCCAGTTTTGTCGAGCAACGTACCATCCAGGTTGTACACCACACAAAAATTGCAAATACTCGCGTGAAAAGGGAGTGGGAGAAGACAGGTAGGCTCCGCGGTAGGTCAAGATGTCGTACCATTCCGGCATGCTTGATAAGAAATTTAATTTATCTTTTAAGGGAACAAAATCTCGAAAAATCTTGAGTAGAATATCAATGTGCAAGTCCATCAATTGCATCGAAGACATTTTTCTTACACTCTTAAAAGGGAAATGGGTTCCACAATTTAAGGAAATGTGAATGAGCTCCCCTCCGTTTTCTTCACATCAACACGTTTTCCACACACAATGCATTTTTATAAGGCGTATAATAATAAAATTGCCATAAAATGAAGAAACAACTTGTTTCTTCAGGCGAGAATTTTCATCAAATGGCCGGTGCGGCACGAAGACGCAATTTTTATAACCGAAAAAAAAAAAAAAAAAAAAAAAAAAAAATTTTTTTTTTTTTTTTTTTTTTTTTTTTACATTTATTCATCTTGAAGGTTATAGCCAATACGATTAATTTCTTCTTTTGCCTTGTCACACATTTCCAACAAAGACTTTTCTTGCACTTTCCAAGCGTACTCTCGTACTCCTGATCGAAATTTTTTGAAAACGGGATACACGCCATCCGTCTCGACGACAGTTTCGGATGCATGAGTCATTAATCCAAAACAGGTGTCCACTAAATACAACACATACTCTAGACAATAAGAAATCCATTCGTAAGACTATTCTTTGGGAATCGCAACACACAATTCTGGACAAATTCTTCAAGGATATCCAAGGCTTTCGAAACACCCATATTATTCATCAACACCTTATCCCCAATGCTTTTCACTCGAGCAGTTCAACACATCTTTCCCAAGATTTCTGCATGTCTTCGACCGTATTTTGGAATTCCAATTGAGTTTGATAAGTCTTCATCTTTTGAATGTTTATCATAAATCGATTGTATGCATGTTGAGCGTCTTCGAACTGGTACTCGGTATAGCACCTACATTCCATATACGGCATCTTTAAAAACATGTAACGAATAACCATGGGTGAATAACCCTTGGCCAACATTGCTTTCACTGTGACACTATTTTGGGCAGTGTTGGACATTTTGGTACCTTCATTTCCAAAAGTCCCGTATACACAAAGAAGCGAACCCAGTCTTTTTTTTTAAAGTACACCCGACCTAAAGCCATTTCCTTTTCGTGTTGCATCCATTGTAAATCCACACCTCCCAGTACCAAATCGATCGACTCTTGAAAATGGAAAATGGCCATCGCAGCACAAGCCATATCCCGGGAGGGAACGCCCGTGTGTTGCTTCCCTTGAGTATCGATCCATTTTTTCGATTCGTTCCACATGATAAAATCATTAGTATTCCATTTCTCTTCTTCCGGCAACATGGTTTCGCGAGACTGGTAATTATATTCTTTGTCAGAAAAGATGGGTCCAAATTTTTCTAAATAGGTTTTGGAATGGAAATAAATGTTGAAATTGCGTGTGAAATAGGCAAACTTTTCAGTCATACACTTTTTCCATACAGTGGCAGTCAAGTCCACGCTTTCAGTCATGCGAGGTGTAAAATGGGCGGGTTGCACGTTCAACAAATCCATGGTTTCAGAGAACTCTTTTTCACACTCTTGGGAACCCTCCAAATCAATTACGTTCATGACTAAACGTACACTATAACCCAAGTAATGGTGTAAAATTCTGCGAAATACATCCATGTAAACATAGGTTCGCGCCTGCCCAAGATGGGGGGCATAGTTGAGGGTGGGGCCACAACAGTAGAGTTTAACGTCGTAGGGATTGGTGGGTACAAACGGTTCAACGGACCGCGTAAGAGCATTATAAAGTTGTAGCTGCTTCATGTTGAAGTGGGAAAACCATGGAAGTGTCACATCTCTTATATATTAAAAAAAAAAAAAAAAAAAAAAAAAAAAAAAAAAAAAAAAAAAATTTTTAGCCTCCGATGCTATTTCTTTCAGACAAGGAAAAAAGTGTCGTCTCCAAAAAGTTTTACGCACTTTTTCGTAATCTAGCCTTAAAATCAAGATATTTGTATGTTTTTATGCTTAAAATGTTTTTAATTTTTCTCGGAGACTATAAAAAAGTGCTTAAACTAAAGAAAAAATCCTTTTTTCATGAAACGTATCACTGAAGAAGTAGCACGCGATATTGTATCTCTTTATTATTCCGCAATTCCAATGTCTCAGAGAGACATTGCTAATCATTTGGGTATTTCACAGTTTTCTGTGCATTATTATTTTAATAAACACAAGAAAAGTGAACTTAGTTCATTACATTCTAAACGGTGTCGTCCTTCTAAACGACCTGTATCGAAAAAGAAAGTTTGTAAAAAGATATAAATCTAAAGAAGATATAATGATGTAAATACTATTAAAAAATATTAATATTATAGTATAAAATATTAGTATTAGTATAGTATATAATATTAGTATTACTATTAAATACTAATAAAAAATGTAAATACTATTAAAAAAAAAAAAAAAAAAAAAAAAAAAAAAAAAAAAAAAAATTTTTTTTTTTTTTTTTTTTTTTTTTTTTTTTTTTTTTTTTTTTTGTAGTAGTATAATATATTTTATAATCAAGTTATAATAGAGATAAGATATAATAGAATAAAGAATAGTATGATGTATATTTATATTTAATGTTTAAACATATTTCATATGAATAGATGTAAAAATAAAATGTAAATATTATTAAAAAAAAAAAAAAAAAAAAAAAAAAAAAAAAAAAAAAAAAAAATTTTTTTTTTTTTTTTTTTTTTTTTTTTTTTTTTTTTTTTTTTAAGCCTCCGATGCTATTTCTTTCAGACAAGGAAAAAAGTGTCGTCTCCAAAAAGTTTTACGCACTTTTTCGTAATCTAGCCTTAAAATCAAGATATTTGTATGTTTTTATGCTTAAAATGTTTTTAATTTTTCTCGGAGACTATAAAAAAGTGCTTAAACTAAAGAAAAAATCCTTTTTTCATGAAACGTATCACTGAAGAAGTAGCACGCGATATTGTATCTCTTTATTATTCCGCAATTCCAATGTCTCAGAGAGACATTGCTAATCATTTGGGTATTTCACAGTTTTCTGTGCATTATTATTTTAATAAACACAAGAAAAGTGAACTTAGTTCATTACATTCTAAACGGTGTCGTCCTTCTAAACGACCTGTATCGAAAAAGAAAGTTTGTAAAAAGATATAAATCTAAAGAAGATATAATGATGTAAATACTATTAAAAAATATTAATATTATAGTATAAAATATTAGTATTAGTATAGTATATAATATTAGTATTACTATTAAATACTAATAAAAAATGTAAATACTATTAAAAAAAAAAAAAAAAAAAAAAAAAAAAAAAAAAAAAAAAAATTTTTTTTTTTTTTTTTTTTTTTTTTGTAGTAGTATAATATATTTTATAATCAAGTTATAATAGAGATAAGATATAATAGAATAAAGAATAGTATGATGTATATTTATATTTAATGTTTAAACATATTTCATATGAATAGATGTAAAAATAAAATGTAAATATTATTAAAAAAAAAAAAAAAAAAAAAAAAAAAAAAAAAAATTTTTTTTTTTTTTTTTTTTTTTTTTTTTTTTTTTTTTTTTTTTTTTTTTTTTTTAAGCCTCCGATGCTATTTCTTTCAGACAAGGAAAAAAGTGTCGTCTCCAAAAAGTTTTACGCACTTTTTCGTAATCTAGCCTTAAAATCAAGATATTTGTATGTTTTTATGCTTAAAATGTTTTTAATTTTTCTCGGAGACTATAAAAAAGTGCTTAAACTAAAGAAAAAATCCTTTTTTCATGAAACGTATCACTGAAGAAGTAGCACGCGATATTGTATCTCTTTATTATTCCGCAATTCCAATGTCTCAGAGAGACATTGCTAATCATTTGGGTATTTCACAGTTTTCTGTGCATTATTATTTTAATAAACACAAGAAAAGTGAACTTAGTTCATTACATTCTAAACGGTGTCGTCCTTCTAAACGACCTGTATCGAAAAAGAAAGTTTGTAAAAAGATATAAATCTAAAGAAGATATAATGATGTAAATACTATTAAAAAATATTAATATTATAGTATAAAATATTAGTATTAGTATAGTATATAATATTAGTATTACTATTAAATACTAATAAAAAATGTAAATACTATTAAAAAAAAAAAAAAAAAAAAAAAAAAAAAAAAAAAAAAAAAAAAATTTTTTTTTTTTTTTTTTTTTTTTTTTTTTTTTTTTTTTTGTAGTAGTATAATATATTTTATAATCAAGTTATAATAGAGATAAGATATAATAGAATAAAGAATAGTATGATGTATATTTATATTTAATGTTTAAACATATTTCATATGAATAGATGTAAAAATAAAATGTAAATATTATTAAAAAAAAAAAAAAAAAAAAAAAAAAAAAAAAAAAAAATTTTTTTTTTTTTTTTTTTTTTTTTTTTTTTTTTTAAGCCTCCGATGCTATTTCTTTCAGACAAGGAAAAAAGTGTCGTCTCCAAAAAGTTTTACGCACTTTTTCGTAATCTAGCCTTAAAATCAAGATATTTGTATGTTTTTATGCTTAAAATGTTTTTAATTTTTCTCGGAGACTATAAAAAAGTGCTTAAACTAAAGAAAAAATCCTTTTTTCATGAAACGTATCACTGAAGAAGTAGCACGCGATATTGTATCTCTTTATTATTCCGCAATTCCAATGTCTCAGAGAGACATTGCTAATCATTTGGGTATTTCACAGTTTTCTGTGCATTATTATTTTAATAAACACAAGAAAAGTGAACTTAGTTCATTACATTCTAAACGGTGTCGTCCTTCTAAACGACCTGTATCGAAAAAGAAAGTTTGTAAAAAGATATAAATCTAAAGAAGATATAATGATGTAAATACTATTAAAAAATATTAATATTATAGTATAAAATATTAGTATTAGTATAGTATATAATATTAGTATTACTATTAAATACTAATAAAAAATGTAAATACTATTAAAAAAAAAAAAAAAAAAAAAAAAAAAAAAAAAAAAAAAAAAAAAAAAATTTTTTTTTTTTTTTTTTTTTTTTTTTTTTTTTTTTTGTAGTAGTATAATATATTTTATAATCAAGTTATAATAGAGATAAGATATAATAGAATAAAGAATAGTATGATGTATATTTATATTTAATGTTTAAACATATTTCATATGAATAGATGTAAAAATAAAATGTAAATATTATTAAAAAAAAAAAAAAAAAAAAAAAAAAAAAAAAAAAAAAAAAAAAAATTTTTTTTTTTTTTTTTTTTTTTTTTTTTTTTTTTTTTAAGCCTCCGATGCTATTTCTTTCAGACAAGGAAAAAAGTGTCGTCTCCAAAAAGTTTTACGCACTTTTTCGTAATCTAGCCTTAAAATCAAGATATTTGTATGTTTTTATGCTTAAAATGTTTTTAATTTTTCTCGGAGACTATAAAAAAGTGCTTAAACTAAAGAAAAAATCCTTTTTTCATGAAACGTATCACTGAAGAAGTAGCACGCGATATTGTATCTCTTTATTATTCCGCAATTCCAATGTCTCAGAGAGACATTGCTAATCATTTGGGTATTTCACAGTTTTCTGTGCATTATTATTTTAATAAACACAAGAAAAGTGAACTTAGTTCATTACATTCTAAACGGTGTCGTCCTTCTAAACGACCTGTATCGAAAAAGAAAGTTTGTAAAAAGATATAAATCTAAAGAAGATATAATGATGTAAATACTATTAAAAAATATTAATATTATAGTATAAAATATTAGTATTAGTATAGTATATAATATTAGTATTACTATTAAATACTAATAAAAAATGTAAATACTATTAAAAAAAAAAAAAAAAAAAAAAAAAAAAAAAAAAAAATTTTTTTTTTTTTTTTTTTTTTTTTTTTTTTTTTTGTAGTAGTATAATATATTTTATAATCAAGTTATAATAGAGATAAGATATAATAGAATAAAGAATAGTATGATGTATATTTATATTTAATGTTTAAACATATTTCATATGAATAGATGTAAAAATAAAATGTAAATATTATTAAAAAAAAAAAAAAAAAAAAAAAAAAAAAAAAAAAAAAAAAAAATTTTTTTTTTTTTTTTTTTTTTTTTTTTTTTTTTTTTTTTCGGAGGCGAAATTGAATTCTGCAGTAGCAGAATCTACATTCAACTTGTTTTTTTTTTTTTTTTTTTTTTTTTTTTTTTTTTTTTCGGAGGCGAAATTGAATTCTGCAGTAGCAGAATCTACATTCAACTTGTTTTTTTTTTTTTTTTTTTTTTTTTTTTTTTTTTTAATTAGTGAAAGCGTTTTCTTTCATAGTAATAGGCCATAGTTCTCACTTCAATCCCAGGACAAGGATATTTTGAAAATCTCGAATTATGCTTATGAATTACATCCATGACAGGTATTCCAGTTTTTAACCATATTCTGGACACATTTAAAAAGCCGCAAGTGTGTTTGAAAAAATTGTACTGGTAACGTCCACGTACACGCAAGTGTATTTCACCTGAAAATTCTGCAGCAATAAACTCACGAAGTTCAAGCAGCCAAGTACTTGCTCGCAATACATATTTGGTGGCTGGTTTAATGGGTAATAGTTTTGAAACTCCAGAATTGTAAAATCGATCCTTATTTCTTAATCTAGATCGTGTAGAATAAATATCTCTCACAGTCAGCCAGTAATAGTTATGGGGAGAGACTCGAAGTGTGTAAATGTTATTGGAAGATGTCGCAAATGCAATTTCTAGAGGAAATAATTTTCCATCCTCACAATCCATGCAAACAACTTCTGCAAATAAAATCATATTCAAGTGATATAAATGAAAACGATTATTTACAATTATATAATAATACAAAAAAAAAAAAAAAAAAAAAAAAAAAAAAAAAAAAAAAAAAATTATTATTTAATAACAAAATTAACATTTAATAAACATTTAATAAAATTATACAATTAATTAAATTGTATTTCAATTTGTAAAAAAAAAAAAAAAAAAAAAAAAAAAAAAAAAAAAAAAATATTTAATAACAAAATTAACATTTAATAAACATTTAATAAAATTATACAATTAATTAAATTGTATTTCAATTTGTTAAAAAAAAAAAAAAAAAAAAAAAAAAAAAAAAAAAAAAAAAAAAAAAAAATTTTTTTTTTTTTTTTTTTTTTTTTTTTTTTTTACAAATTGAAATACAATTTAATAAAAAACAAACCAAAGTTATGGAATAATATATAAAGTTATGGAATAAAATATTTTTATTCAACAAATGTAAAGATAAAATATTTATTGTATAATTTGTTACAATAGTTATGAACTATTTCCATGACATTTATGCCAGTATGCCAGGTCCGCAAGTATTATGTCTGAAAAATTGATACTGGAAACGTCCTTCTTGAACCTCCTTTTTTTCATTGTTTGACATTCAGTGAGATTCACGTCGGCTTGATTCCTTTTCGTAGCGTCTTTTGCCAAATTATCCGTTTGATGATCGTGTTTCTCGTGTTTGTTCCTCGTTTGACATTCCGTGAGATTCACGTCGTCTTGACTCCTTTTCGTAGCGGCTTTTGCCAAATTATGCGCTACATGGTCGTGTTTCTCGTGTTTTCTTGGTCGTCTCCTCCTTCTTTTTTTCTTCGTTTTACATTTACTGAGATTCACGTAGGCTTGACTCCTTTTCCTAGCTTGACTCCTTTTCCTAGCGGCTTTTGCCAAATTATACGGTTGATAGTCGTGTTTTCCTCCTCGTCTCCTCCTTTTTTTCTTCGTTTGGCATTCATTGAGATTCAGGCCAACCGCACCCTGGGTCGTGGCGGCTTTATCCAACGTATCTGCTTGAAGGTCATGTTCCACGTGTTGTCTCTTTCTTCCTTTTCGCGTATCCCATAGATTGAAATTCACCTTCACGTCGATCCTTCCGCGGGTCGTGGCGGCTTTTGCCAATTTATCCGCTAGGTGGTTGTGAGCATGACCATCGTGAGCTTTTACCCAATGCATGTGCACCTGAACATTCGTCTCTTTTATCAAATCTTTAATCTCAGCTAGCATCCGGTTCCGACACTCGAATCTGCTGAAGTGTTCAAGCCAGTACATCGCATCTGTATAGATATCAATTTCACTAAACTCCCTTTCATATGCGTCCATAATCGCTTCCTTGATTGCATAGAGCTCGGCTGCAGAGCTTGGTGTCTTATTAAAAAGGCGAAATATTTTTCCCGCTATGATTATTTTATTGACCACAACGATGAACGCGCATCCGACACGGTTCTTTGACTTCTTGGATCCGTCCGTGTAATAAGAACACGTTGTCTGTGGAGTAAGGTTCCTCGTCCATGGGATCCGACCAATTTGTTCTGGATGGTCATAAGGACGCCAGAGGCCAGTGTCGCCATTTTTGAACTGTCGCCACCTGACCCGGGCCATCTTGTTGTGGACGGGGGACAGGACAAAATCGTGCTATCACTTGAATAATGTACAAGACTGTACGCAAAGTCAGCTCGTCGCTATTGCAACGTTGCCGGTGATCAAGACACTATCCTTTCTGGAGCAATGTGCCGACACGTCCATCCAATGAAACACTCGGAAGGTTCAATGAAATATGGATGTACCAAACTGAATCCAAAAAATGTTAGCGAAAAGCGACGCAAGTAAATCTTTTTCCAGGCATCTTTAACAAAATCCAACAGAGTGAGACTTCCCTGTATATTTAGAGTCGCAGTTGTGAAATTGTCAAAGGTAATCCAGCACCAGCAGGCAGGCACGAGCAACGCGAAGGAAGAAAGTCGAGTGAAAGAGATACAGAATTCACAGCTTTATATAGCAAAGTTAAAAAAAAAAAAAAAAAAAAAAAAAAAAAAAAAAAAAAAAAAAAAAAATTTTTTTTTTTTTTTTTTTTTTTTTTTTTTTTTTTTTTTTTTTTTGTAGTAGTATAATATATTTTATAATCAAGTTATAATAGAGATAAGATATAATAGAATAAAGAATAGTATGATGTATATTTATATTTAATGTTTAAACATATTTCATATGAATAGATGTAAAAATAAAATGTAAATATTATTAAAAAAAAAAAAAAAAAAAAAAAAAAAAAAAAAAAATTTTTTTTTTTTTTTTTTTTTTTTTTTTTTTTTTTTTTTTTTTTTTTTTCGGAGGCGAAATTGAATTCTGCAGTAGCAGAATCTACATTCAACTTGTTTTTTTTTTTTTTTTTTTTTTTTTTTTTTTTTTTTTTTTTTTTTTTTTTCGGAGGCGAAATTGAATTCTGCAGTAGCAGAATCTACATTCAACTTGTTTTTTTTTTTTTTTTTTTTTTTTTTTTTTTTTTTTTTTTTTTTTTTAATTAGTGAAAGCGTTTTCTTTCATAGTAATAGGCCATAGTTCTCACTTCAATCCCAGGACAAGGATATTTTGAAAATCTCGAATTATGCTTATGAATTACATCCATGACAGGTATTCCAGTTTTTAACCATATTCTGGACACATTTAAAAAGCCGCAAGTGTGTTTGAAAAAATTGTACTGGTAACGTCCACGTACACGCAAGTGTATTTCACCTGAAAATTCTGCAGCAATAAACTCACGAAGTTCAAGCAGCCAAGTACTTGCTCGCAATACATATTTGGTGGCTGGTTTAATGGGTAATAGTTTTGAAACTCCAGAATTGTAAAATCGATCCTTATTTCTTAATCTAGATCGTGTAGAATAAATATCTCTCACAGTCAGCCAGTAATAGTTATGGGGAGAGACTCGAAGTGTGTAAATGTTATTGGAAGATGTCGCAAATGCAATTTCTAGAGGAAATAATTTTCCATCCTCACAATCCATGCAAACAACTTCTGCAAATAAAATCATATTCAAGTGATATAAATGAAAACGATTATTTACAATTATATAATAATACAAAAAAAAAAAAAAAAAAAAAAAAAAAAAAAAAAAAAAAATTATTATTTAATAACAAAATTAACATTTAATAAACATTTAATAAAATTATACAATTAATTAAATTGTATTTCAATTTGTAAAAAAAAAAAAAAAAAAAAAAAAAAAAAAAAAAAAAAAAAAAATATTTAATAACAAAATTAACATTTAATAAACATTTAATAAAATTATACAATTAATTAAATTGTATTTCAATTTGTTAAAAAAAAAAAAAAAAAAAAAAAAAAAAAAAAAATTTTTTTTTTTTTTTTTTTTTTTTTTTTTTTTTTTTTTTTTTTACAAATTGAAATACAATTTAATAAAAAACAAACCAAAGTTATGGAATAATATATAAAGTTATGGAATAAAATATTTTTATTCAACAAATGTAAAGATAAAATATTTATTGTATAATTTGTTACAATAGTTATGAACTATTTCCATGACATTTATGCCAGTATGCCAGGTCCGCAAGTATTATGTCTGAAAAATTGATACTGGAAACGTCCTTCTTGAACCTCCTTTTTTTCATTGTTTGACATTCAGTGAGATTCACGTCGGCTTGATTCCTTTTCGTAGCGTCTTTTGCCAAATTATCCGTTTGATGATCGTGTTTCTCGTGTTTGTTCCTCGTTTGACATTCCGTGAGATTCACGTCGTCTTGACTCCTTTTCGTAGCGGCTTTTGCCAAATTATGCGCTACATGGTCGTGTTTCTCGTGTTTTCTTGGTCGTCTCCTCCTTCTTTTTTTCTTCGTTTTACATTTACTGAGATTCACGTAGGCTTGACTCCTTTTCCTAGCTTGACTCCTTTTCCTAGCGGCTTTTGCCAAATTATACGGTTGATAGTCGTGTTTTCCTCCTCGTCTCCTCCTTTTTTTCTTCGTTTGGCATTCATTGAGATTCAGGCCAACCGCACCCTGGGTCGTGGCGGCTTTATCCAACGTATCTGCTTGAAGGTCATGTTCCACGTGTTGTCTCTTTCTTCCTTTTCGCGTATCCCATAGATTGAAATTCACCTTCACGTCGATCCTTCCGCGGGTCGTGGCGGCTTTTGCCAATTTATCCGCTAGGTGGTTGTGAGCATGACCATCGTGAGCTTTTACCCAGCTTTTACCCAATGCATGTGCACCTGAACATTCGTCTCTTTTATCAAATCTTTAATCTCAGCTAGCATCCGGTTCCGACACTCGAATCTGCTGAAGTGTTCAAGCCAGTACATCGCATCTGTATAGATATCAATTTCACTAAACTCCCTTTCATATGCGTCCATAATCGCTTCCTTGATTGCATAGAGCTCGGCTGCAGAGCTTGGTGTCTTATTAAAAAGGCGAAATATTTTTCCCGCTATGATTATTTTATTGACCACAACGATGAACGCGCATCCGACACGGTTCTTTGACTTCTTGGATCCGTCCGTGTAATAAGAACACGTTGTCTGTGGAGTAAGGTTCCTCGTCCATGGGATCCGACCAATTTGTTCTGGATGGTCATAAGGACGCCAGAGGCCAGTGTCGCCATTTTTGAACTGTCGCCACCTGACCCGGGCCATCTTGTTGTGGACGGGGGACAGGACAAAATCGTGCTATCACTTGAATAATGTACAAGACTGTACGCAAAGTCAGCTCGTCGCTATTGCAACGTTGCCGGTGATCAAGACACTATCCTTTCTGGAGCAATGTGCCGACACGTCCATCCAATGAAACACTCGGAAGGTTCAATGAAATATGGATGTACCAAACTGAATCCAAAAAATGTTAGCGAAAAGCGACGCAAGTAAATCTTTTTCCAGGCATCTTTAACAAAATCCAACAGAGTGAGACTTCCCTGTATATTTAGAGTCGCAGTTGTGAAATTGTCAAAGGTAATCCAGCACCAGCAGGCAGGCACGAGCAACGCGAAGGAAGAAAGTCGAGTGAAAGAGATACAGAATTCACAGCTTTATATAGCAAAGTTAAAAAAAAAAAAAAAAAAAAAAAAAAAAAAAAAAAAAAAAAAAAATTTTTTTTTTTTTTTTTTTTTTTTTTTTTTTTTTTTTTTTTTAATAGTATTAGAATTTTATTTTAGATCTATTGATATGAAATATATTTAGAGAATTATATTCTTTAAATATACATCATACAGTACTTTATTCTAATATATTTTATCTCTATTATAACTTGATTATAAAATACATTATAATACTAAAAAAAAAAAAAAAAAAAAAAAAAAAAAAAAAAAAAAAAAAAAATTTTTTTTTTTTTTTTTTTTTTTTTTTTTTTTTTTTTTTACGTGTAATCTGTCTTATTTTCTTCACAGCATGTTTGACATCTCCAGTTATGATACGTGTGTTTTAAGCACAACTTTTTGTCATTATTTAAATTTTTTAATATTAAATGCTTACCATCTTTTTTAATATACTGTTGTCCTTTCAATATGTTGAATGCATCGTTGACAGGTATCAAATAGCTTTTATAGACCAGTCGATCATCTTTCCAATTTTTAATTTTAACAGTCGATGTATAGGGTTGGGTAAAAGAATCAAAATATCGATATCTTCGCAAATCTTTTACATTTTTTACGACAAAATAATATTGGGTGTATTCCTGTTGATCACACCCTTTAAATTTCACTTGTTTAAGAGGGTATTTATCAATATCTTCCTTTGTACATGAAAAACGATATCCCGTCTCTTCTCGAAATTCTCTGTAGGCGTTCTTAAAGCACTGTAGCCGGTTTTTCGGAAATTTTGAAACCGCCAACTGTCCATGAGGATAATCATACATATCTTCAAAAATTTTCCCATGTTTAAAGCGTAAATAATCTAACTGATCATTTTCGTTCAAAAATGGTAAACATTCCTTTTCAAAAAAATCTTGCAGTCGATTCCATGGATTTTGATCGTAGTAATCATGTTTGATACCTTGATCATTTAAAAACATGTAAAAATTTTGAATGCAGTACGGCACTTTACGTTTAATAAGCATGACTTTGTTATCTTTCGTAATCACTATTAAACCGTAAGAAACAGCAAATTTGTTGCGGCAACACATTCTGTAAACTCTTAAGTACTTGCTTCAATGAGGACAAATTGATATTTTTGAAAATGATAGTCTTATTCTGATAGTCTAGTCTGACATAAAGTCTTATAATTTTAAAGTCGAGAAAAATGTATAACAATTTATAGTTGAAAGTTTTGTTTTAGAATGTTACATTTCTACTTACTTTTAATGTATTTTTTTCTTTTAGGTAAGTACCCACTTTTTGCATCCATCGAATCCATAATGTAAGTAATTGTTTTGATTATTTTATAAGTGATTTCGCACTGTTAGGAGTGATTCCACTGGTCAGGCTGCTCTTCCGCAATCGGTTCCGCATTTCGCTCTCGCTCACTGTTTGGATTATCTCCCCCTTCCGGACGAGCGTCTCCCCCATCGCTATTCTCATCCTCGTCGTTTGATCCCTCTTCACCTTCCGGACTCTCGTCACCATCACTCTCCTCCCCATCACTCTCTTCATCGCCGTTGTTTCCACCATCTTTGTCCCAAGTGACAAAATCAGGTCCATTGTGTTTACATATTTTACACCTCAGCACGTAATCTCTGGCCAGTGAGTAAAAAAACTCTTCTGGATCAGCTATTTCTTCTTCACAGTTACAGGGGTCTGAACGTATATAGGGTGAATCGGGTAAACTTCGAATACAGGAAGAGAGGTGCCATCCATATCGATAGTTGTATTTAATTTTGATATTGGCATCCGGTCGATGAAGGGCAGCCAGATGAAACTTGAGTATTTTGTAATACGTTGCATATTTTTCAAATCGTTGCACTTCTTTTGCAACGCGACCTTCAGATAGAAGAGGTAATTTTTTATAGAACGTTTCCGAGTCATCTTCTGGAGACAAGTTGATTAATTTCTGCCACTCTGTCATACTTGATTACTGTGAGTAACAAAACGGTTGGAAAATGTTTCAACTATATACGTTAAAAATCGATAAAAAATTTCTGGTCCTAAGACTATCTCAAGAACAAACAGAAAAATGGTAGTTGCTAAAAAAATGAGATTAAATACAACAAAAACTGGAAGGGCAACAAAAAAAAATGTTAAAAGATGTAACACTGTATCAAACATTTTGCTATTAAAAGAATCTACCACCATGAAACCTTTCCTTAAATACTCTCATAAAAAAAAAAAAAAAAAAAAAAAAAAAAAAAAAAAAAAATTTTTTTTTTTTTTTTTTTTTTTTTTTTTTTTTTTTAATAAATTGTTTAATTATTCTGATTGCGGTATACAAACACGATAATGTTTCCGCATAATAATCTTATCGTGTTGTGGTGGTATCGTTGCTCTTTCCTGTTCCAGTTCACATTTAAGTAGTAAAGTTCCATTTCCACAGCACTGACGGTGAGAAAAACTGGCTAAAGCCAGTTCTCTTTCAAATGTATCCCTTTCCTTTTGCAACGCGTATATTTTCTCTTTCAACTCACATACTTCCAATTTCAAACGAGACTCTTGTTTTTTCAAAATGTTTCTTTCTAAATAGATATCACCCGATCTTGAACAATTATATTTTGGTCTTTCAAAATTACTCAATCTTTCTAAAATATTATATTTTGGTCTCTCAAAATAATCGACTCCTTTAAAAGAATCATACATTTGTCTTTCAAGATTCATATTGAAACAGACATTTCTGATACTGAAAATAAACTTATATATTTAAAAAAAAAAAAAAAAAAAAAAAAAAAAAAAAATTTTTTTTTTTTTTTTTTTTTTTTTTTTTTTTTCACATTTCTTAAACAAAAATATTTTACTCTAATATAATTTATCTCTATTATAACTTGATTATAAAATATGTTACATAACTATTAAAAAAAAAAAAAAAAAAAAAAAAAAAAAAAAAAAAAAAAAAATTTTTTTTTTTTTTTTTTTTTTTTTTTTTTTTTTTACCTATTTATTGGGTTATCTTGTTCCGTTCTCTCCTTCAAACTTCATTCCTTATCTTATCATGCCTCAGAGCAATTATGTGTTACTCAACTTAAAAGAAAAGTTACAAACTTACAACTATCGAACCAATATTTTGCATTTCCAAATGGTTGCACGTCGTTTCAACAGTCGATTGCATTTTCTTTTAAACAGCAATGAAGAATTTCATCTCAATGACTGTATTTGGTCACTCAAAAATGCACCATGTGGTCCTGATACATGTCACTGTCATTCTGTATTTGCTAATCCCGAAGTTTTTATCGAAGATCGAATGATGTATCCTGAAAAATCTATACCTATTTCAAATATGCATCGGATGCAACTGCGAATCCCGAACAAAAAATACAAATCATTGGTTCTGGATGATCAAGATGAAAGTTTAATTGAATTTTACCAATATCGTGTTTTGGATTTAGAAAACATTAGTAGATGGTATGAAATGTACAAATGTAAGAGAAATGCACTACAGTTTCAAGTGAAAGTGAGAGAAATGAACATAGAAGAAGAAATTGACGCAATATGTAATGCAGAGAGCAAAGAGTGGCACTTGACAGATTGTATTAGAAGTGTGAAATGGAATTTGGGACCGGATACTTGCCACTGTCAGAGCGCTATGGTTGATGGTTGGAGGTATTTAAGTGAAAGATATAATTATATAGATTGGAAAAACATTGAAAAAAAGAAACATATGAAAAAAGTTCCGAAAAATTTCAAAATCAAAATGTAAAAAAAAAAAAAAAAAAAAAAAAAAAAAAAAAAAAAAAATTTTTTTTTTTTTTTTTTTTTTTTTTTTTTTTTTTTTTTTTTTAAATAAAGATTGAGAAATGCCGGTTCAGTGCGAAGATTATCCTATTGGAACAAATTTAAGTTTATTAAAAGATCATGCTGCTGGAAGACCACCCTTCCCCATCGGTTCGTACATGCCCTATCATTGCAATTTCGGCTATAAACTCCTTGATAGCTCTTACAGTAAAAGGGGTCCCGCATTTACTTGTAAGTACGATGGTAAATCTGCAATATGGGAAATAGATGCGCCATGTGTCCCGATCACTTGCGGTGATCCAGGGCAAGTGGCTCACGCAACGAGAACAGGTTCGGATTTTACATTTCAAAGTGAAGTGAAATATCAGTGTAAGGACGGTTATGAAATGACAGGGGACAAATCTCTATTTTGTGATGAAGATGGAAAATGGGTTCCATCGATTGACAGAGTACAATGTAAACCATTGTCTCCTGCGGGTGTTCAAAGTTCAGCCAGCTATATATTTTACGCTTTCCCAATCCTGTTACTTACTCTAATTATGTTTATTTTCCCAATTATCTGAAAAAAAAAAAAAAAAAAAAAAAAAAAAAAAAAAAAAAATTTTTTTTTTTTTTTTTTTTTTTTTTTTTTTTTTTTCAATTTAAAATGTTTGCACAGCTTGGAGAGCTTCCTCGAGGCTTTTGCACAAGGATTCCAAACTCTTTTTCCGATCAAACTCTTCTTTACAATCTTTGGTAATAATTTCCTTGTCGACCGATATCAACATTTTCCCTAACAAGTTCCCTTTCACAAAATCCATCACATCTTTCACTAGAAAATATAAAATATATTTATAAACGGTATCTTCAATATGCTTTTGTTGAATGCTCATATACTTTTCAATAATTTTAGCCAAAGTATTCGCATTGCATTGGCTTTGGCCGATTTATTGGCTTCAATACTTTCCATGGCTTCTGCCACATCCTCTAACGCCGCGTGTGTTTTGGAATCGGATTTATTTGGTTTATTTCCCCATAATTTGATGGGATATAAAGATTTATGGGCTTCCACGTCTGGAAAGGAAAAGTCTCGGTGACACGTGTTGACAAAGTACATTTCCGCTTTTAAATGCTTTTCGAGCGTTTGTTTGGTTTCTGTTCCGGCTTCTGCTATCAATTGTCGTAATAGAAACAACAGTTCCTTTCTAAAATGGGGATAGTCTTTTAACACGAGGGAGACCTCCTCGGCTGTCGATTCGAGCATCTGAGCAATCTCATTCACCAATTGATTTAAAGGATCCATGTACAGTGTGAGCAATTGATTGGCGACCGTTTCTAACGCCAAAGAGGACATGGTGAATCCGGTGCGAACACCTTGTAAATTGGCGATAATAGTCAACAGGGTTTCCTGACTCGGAATCGTGGGCAAGGGTAACTGATGGATGGTTTTGTACAGTTTGTAATTCATGAGGGCCCCGGCGGATAGACCTTGAGTCGAAACAGAAGTGGAATGCCCAAACACAACCGTTTGAAATTGCTCGATAAACGGTTGCGTCAAATGTATCATAAAAGCATGTAACCCCGAAGCTTCTTCCATGTTAAAATTTCTCAATTTTTCGTGAAGAGCGGTCCAATCCTGGCGCGTTTTCTTTAATTTCTCAGAAAGTTGATTCCGCACGGTGGGTAAATATTCCTTAATGTGCGCTACCAGTTGCTCATGGAGTGTTTTTCTTAAAAAGAGCGTTCCCATCCGATGAGCGAGTGGTTTATAGCAGGGTACCGAGGAAAAGAATTGAGTTTCTTTCTCCAAACTGTAATGAATATCTTTTCCACTTTCAATATCTTTTTGACTCCGGTTCAAGACGCCAATATAACCGCGTTGAAGGGGAATCACTTTATTTTCTAAAACCTCTCGAGCATCGGTCCCCTCATCCATTAAATCTAATTTGGTCAGCACACCAATGGTGCGAACGCGTTGAGGGTCTACCGTATGGGCAATCTCCAACGCATCGGAACTCGCAATATCTTGATTGGCGGGTGTCACGGCCAAAATGAGACAATTGGGTTGAGAAATATATTCCAACACCATGCTGCGAATTTCTTTAATGCACGTTTCGGACTGGTTGTCGACGGCCACGTGAATCAAACCCGGGAGATCGACCAGCGTCGATTTGAGTACATGAGGGGCATAAATTTTAAGGGAAATGGGTAACGAGCTAAATCCAACCGGGCCAGGATTGCGATTCGTTTCTTCCACAATTTCCTTTCGGACATCACGAAAATGGGTAAACTTGACATTCGGTTTATGTAAAAAGGTAGCATATTCCTCTTGGCTAGGAATGAGTTGCACGACCGTGGGTCTTCGCGTCACCACACCCGTGCCCCGAGGCAAAAATTCGCGCCCGACAATACTTTCTAGAGTACTACTTTTACCGGCGCTCTGGGATCCTACGACAGCAATTTGGGGTAAGGAGATTTCGAAAGGTACCCCACTCTCGGCCAATTTATCTTGAAGCTGATTCACAATACCAATTAAATCCTCCTCGGCTGACATGGGTGACAACCCTTGTTTTAAAAAAAAAAAAAAAAAAAAAAAAAAAAAAAAAAAAAAAAATTTTTTTTTTTTTTTTTTTTTTTTTTTTTTTTTTTTTTTTAATAAATGATATTATAGATATTTAAATATATTAAAATAATATATATAATATAATATAATATATATATATATATTATATTATATTATATATATATTAAATATATATATATATATATTAAATATTTTAATTTAATATATATATTAAAATAATAAGATATTAAAAAAAAAAAAAAAAAAAAAAAAAAAAAAAAAAAAATTTTTTTTTTTTTTTTTTTTTTTTTTTTTTTTTTTTTTTTTAAATAAATAATATTATAGATATTTAAATATATTAAAATAATATATATATAATATAATATAATATATATATATATATATATATATATAATATTTTAATATAATATATATATTAAAATAATAAGATATTAAAATAAAAATACTATTATTAAAAAAAAAAAAAAAAAAAAAAAAAAAAAAAAAAAAAAAATTTTTTTTTTTTTTTTTTTTTTTTTTTTTTTTTAATCTATAATATATATAATATCTATAATATTATTTATTTATTAAAAAAAAAAAAAAAAAAAAAAAAAAAAAAAAAAAAAAAATTTTTTTTTTTTTTTTTTTTTTTTTTTTTTTTTTTTTTAATAAATGAATAATATTATAGATATTTAAATATATTTTATAATATGAATATTTTATCTTTACATCTGTTGAACAAAAATATTTTACTTTATATCTTTATTATAAAATATTTATGTTATAAAAAAAAAAAAAAAAAAAAAAAAAAAAAAAAAAAAAAATTTTTTTTTTTTTTTTTTTTTTTTTTTTTTTTTTTTTTTTACATTTTATTTTTGCTTAATGTTAAAAGATATTCTTCCGTTTTATTCATACTTATTTTTAACAATTCTTCTACATTTGCAATATCTGTCACTCTATCTATCTCTTGGGTCTCGACTGACAAATCTAGTTGCACATAGTTCATATATATTTGAAGTAACACATTGTTTCGTGCATGTGTACTTATTCTTTCTAAAAGTTCTAGTTTTTGTTTCAACTTGTTTACAAGTTCCTCGTCTCTGGGCAAACGGTTTTGCAACTGTTTCCATTTTAGTAAAAAAAATTCTTTGTATAACGCTAAAAATAAATTTACAATTCGTATTTCTGTAAAATTGTTCTCCAATTTCACTTTCTTTCCACTACACACGCCCAATTCTTCCACCTGTCTTTTTTCCTTCATCTTAAGCCGTTTCAAGTCCCGCAAAAAATTTTCTTTTGGCGTCTCGCGATTTAAATCGAGGTCTGTCAGCCAGCTTTGGTACAGACATTCCCATTCATCACTTTTTTGTTGTTTAATTTCAGTAACAAATTGTTTTTTGGACGTTGTTCTTTCTAAATTCAATTCGTCCAACCAACTAGTATACATCTGATTCCATTCTTTCTCTTTTATTTCCAAACTATATTGGATGGCTTGACTGAAATAAAATTCGAGATCGGTTTGAAACTTTGGGTAGGGTACCGTGGGAGATTGCACGGGAATATTGTGTTGGTTCAGCACGTCTTGAAATTTTGTTTGAACATGTGAAATTATCGTGTCCAAAGGAGTCTCAAAATAGGGTTCCAACTGGCGCTCTAAATTTTGATAGTTGAAATGATTCTGTTTATACATTTGAAAAAGGTTACTATTCGTAAAGTCGGTATAAAAATTATTTTTATCCAGTTCTATATGAAATTCTTGGGCCAGCTTTTGACAATCTCTTGTCAGTGGGTCATAGAATTTCAGCGGTTGAATTTTGGATTTCCTTTCACTATTCAAAGGCCTTTCTTCCAGTTTTTGGATGTAATAAAACAACCATCCATCGTCCTGGCTGTATTCCTCCGCTTTTTGTTTTAATGACTGGAGTATCTTGGGCAAGCATTCGATGGATTTCGTTCCATGTAAACTTTTGGCTGTCTCTTTTAAAAGAGTATACCTCTGTATAAATTTTTGGTACCAGTCGCACTTGTTGGGAAATGGGCCAGGGACTAGATCGGGTGCGAGTTGCATCAATTCGGTAATGATTTTGTCGTTGGCCTTATAATTATGGACAATTTTTCTCAGGGTTACAAGGCCTGATTCCAACCAATCGGTTTGATCCGTTACCACTACACAGTCGGACAGAATGTCTTTTAATAAATTGAGATTAATCTCTACATTTTTAGAATTCCAAAATACTTTTCGGAACGCAATGTACTTTTCCAACAGGGTGGATTTATCCTCGGGAAACTGTTGCTCAATGTTCTGGAAGATTTGAGCATAGGCGGGTAAACTTTTATGAAGCTTTAACACTTCTTGGGCAAAGTGTTCCGGTTTGACTTGCACTTGATGCATTTCCTGTTTGATTTGTTCCAGTTGGTTCTTGAAACACGTCAGCAGCCGTAAATCTTGGGTTAAACGGTTAACAATGTCGCTCTCCTGTCCATAATAGTTTGTCAACACTTTGAGAAGGACCCGGTCTGAGGATGTGTCCTTAGACGCGTCTAAACAGGACTCGTTTTGGAACACGTCGAAACTGGGTTTAGTTTTAAACGCTTCGGACTCGCTTTCAGACTCGTCGGAATAGGGTTCTTTTTTGATGGTTTGCAGAAAACAAGACTTTTTTTCATTCGCGTCGAAATAAGGATTATAGGGTTGCTGAGAACAAAAATCATTTTCGAATTTGCCGTGATTGGGTTCATTTTTGAAATCTTCCTCGAAACAAGACTTGTCTTTAGATTCATCTGGCTCCGTTTTGGGTGGCTTCATTTGAAACACTTTTTGTTGCAATAGTCGGTTTTCTTCTCGACATTTCTGCAACTCTTGTTCCAGATCCTGTTTTTCTTGATCGCATCGCCCTAGTTTTGCTAAAAGATTCTGACGGGCCTCATCACACTGTGTCAATTGCTGTTGAAGTTGAGAATTCTTCTCTAGCAAGTCGTTCTGTGCGCTCGGCAGGTCAACATACATGCCGGTGTCCTCTTCTGCACAGTTTGACCTCGAGCGACTGTTTGTTGTTATCGCCGCTGCATAACGTTGCACCATTTCTTGAAACCTGTTCTGTAAATCTTGAATATATTCCATAAATTTGAAGTCTTTCTCTTGATCCGCACCGTGTAGATCTGCAATTTGCTTTTCGAGTCTGTCTTTCTGCTCTACTAATTCCCTCATTTCGTTTTGCAATGCTTCGTGAAATTGATTGTGAGTCTTATTCAATAAGTCCTTCAACTTTTGATTCTCTTGTTGACAGGCAGCGATGTGTTTCTGATATTCCGTGTTTTGGGATTGTAATAAATCCCGTTGGGCGTGACATGCCTGTAAAAGACTTTGACACGCTTCTAATCGATCCTCTTTTGTCTCGTTCCGACACGAGTCCACCGTTGTGGGCGAGGGCGGCGAGGGCAGATGGCAAAGTCTGATGATAAAGTCTAAAAAGCTTCTACTTTGCCAAAAAAGCGCCGAATGTTGCGTCAACAGCGGTTGACTCAGGAGAAAAGCTTGCGTTAAATCCTGTTTCATTTCGCGTGTCAGTGTTTGCAAAGCATTCAGGGCCAGATTGTCGTCTGGATCTCGCATGCGTTTCAACAAACACTCGACTAACGTTTTAAAAATCATCTTGTTTCATTTTTTTCTTCCTCTAATCCCAAATGAATGGTTCGCTTGCGACCGCGTTTCATTTCCTCTGTCACATGGTCATTGATTTCAAACGTGTATCGGACCCCCGGTTCGACCAACAAGAGGAGGCGACGTTTGTCGGTCGCATGATAATGTAACAGCTCGGCATGCACCAAATGCTTCCAGTGCAAGGTATTGAGGACCATGTCCGTTGGCCGCTTCGGATCGGGTAAAGACCAATAAGCCATGTTTAAGAGCGTGCATAACGTTTTCTTTTGACTTTTAAACAGTTGGGGAACATTGACCCACTGACAATCTTCCACATCCATAATCCAGTTGGAGAGTTCCTTCTCGGCAACATCTGCCCGACTGTACACATATTCCACATACTCATCGGTTCGATCGGGATATTTGGCCAAATATTTCATCGCAGGACACGCGGTGCTTTTATACTGTTCCAATTTTTTCACTTTGCGGTAAATGGAATATTTTTGGGGATCGCGACACCGGTAGTTGGCTTCCAGCAGCGTCTCGACCCATACGATCCATCCTTCCGAGTGCTTCCCGTTTTCCGTGGGGACTTGAAACGGTCGCGTCCGTAATCCAAACAGCGTTTCCCAGACATTGTCCAAAATAACCTGCGTCATAAAACAAATCAAACCATTGGCTTTTTTCTGAAACCCTCTCAACACCTTCTCCTCGTGATCCGACCGCTGATACACGTAGCGTTTTCGGGTCAGAATGAGTAACCGTTGGACCCGTTGTTCAAATTTGATTTCAATGTGGGGTAAATTGAGAAACGTATTCAGTGGGTCACAGTTGTCTTGGGGCCATCGATGCACCATCAGACTATCCGTATCGGCATAACATACGGTATACTGGGCATTTTTTAAAAAATGAAACGAGCCCAAGAGTTGGTAACGGCACAAGGTGACGGTGATGATGGCAATGGCAATGTAGCTTAACGGGGAGTCTTTGTTGCCCATGACCCCGTAAAGGGAATTGATTAAGATTTTGATACCGAGTTGCACGTTATAATGGTACACATCCTGGGTCTTTTTCCATTCGGCTTGATGGTATTGACGCAATTGAATAAAATGTTGCACAATTTTAGGTAAAAAAGCTTCTGTTTGCCGGTTAATCACCATCACAAACTCATCGCGCTGGGGATCCCAGGCGGGATAAGAAAAACACGATTCGGTCGCCCGAGTTGTGTTGAAATCGAGCGTCGAATGGTGTCGATAGGGGATGGCGGTCAGGGAATGCACGGCCGGGGTGGCGCGCCATTCGTCTCGCGTCAAAATGGTACACGTCCCATAACACAAGTTATTGCTCAGCAAGGTACTCGGATACATGCTCGCAAAATCCAACACCGACACATCTTCGAAAATGTGTTGAGGATAACAAAAATTGAGCGCTCCCTGATATGTTTTTTGATTTTGCAGCAGACTTTGATGTTTCGAATCGTCCAGTGTAAAAAATTTCGGATGAATCACGTAGCCCAGTCGCGTGCCATAACTTTTAAATAATTCCAGCAAATAGCGCGAATTACCGAAATGGAGCGCTTCTACGGCATTGAGGGCCGTAAAATTGGCACGTACCACCAAAAAAGACATCACGTGTTCCTTTTCAAAAATGCGATACACCAATTCGGAATCCTTTAAACAATAGTCTAAATACGTGCGAAACGTACCAAATTGGGAGGGGAGCATGGGAGGACAGAGTTTCTCCATGCATCGTTCCACATTGTCTTCTTCAAACAAGTCTCGGGACAAAGGCGTGTGCCGATACCAGCTCGCAATACCGGTCGATTTGACTTGAACTTTAGTCTCGCCTTTCAGTTTGACGCGGGCCACATCATCCAACTTGTATGTGGGACAATCATAATCGGAAAACGTTTTCACATAGGCGTACAGATCGAGCGTGAGTTTGTGTTGGTAAGACACCACCACAGTCGTACCCACATGGGAGGACCGATAGCGATTCAGTAAAGAGTACAGTTTTAACCAAAGAAGCCTGGAAAAAATGCAAGGAAAATCAAACCCATTGATATTGTAGCCGGTAATAATTTGAACATTCTCCAAAAGCGAGTGAAAATGAATCAGCATCTCCGCTTCCGTTTGAAAACCCAGCGCATACCCGGGTAAAGGTTGATCAATACCCTCGGGGAGCGTATAGAGGAGCCATTTTTCCACATGGTGCCGATTCCACTTGACCAGACTCATCATCACGATGCGATCGGAAGGATGGTAACCCATGGGGATATGGTGGCCTTCCAGGGAGACTGATTCCAAATCAAAAGCGGCAAACATCCAGTTGGGAGCCTCTTTGCGGTCGGGAACCATTTGCAAAGACTCGAGGAGCTGCTGAGAAGAACCGACTTCATACCATTGATAATAAAACGAAAACGTATTGTATCGGGAACAGAGATCAATGTAAATGCGAATCAACCAATCGTCCGGATCATAATAACTCAATTTGTAACGATGAAAGAGTCGTCCAATATTTTTAATGCAAGCGGTCGTATACACTTTATAAAAAGGTTTCGAACGATAGTCTAGTTTGCCTCGGGCAAGCCTGTCCTCAAAATAGGGTAAAATTTTTTTCGCATCGCCCAGACGTTGATAAAGGACTTTATGTCCGGGAAAATGGTGTTGGATAGACTGGACCACTTTATCAATTCGATTCGTACAGACACCAATCCACCCTTCATACAATTTGACCACACTGTGTTCTTGGCCCTCTTCATTGAGAAAAGTAATTTGAATTTGTTGAATATTTTTAAAAGTACGGAGGCGCTCCCAACGAATAGAATAATACATGACAATGCGTTTATAGTATAAATATTTTTCTTTACATAGGTTGTTATGAAATGAAATATGTTTGAGACTATTATTATTACTAAATATATTTAAATACCTACACTACAAAAAAAAAAAAAAAAAAAAAAAAAAAAAAAAAAAAAAAAAAATTTTTTTTTTTTTTTTTTTTTTTTTTTTTTTTTTTTTTTTTTTTAATACATAGTTTTTTATGAAATAGATTCAGAATTTTACTCTTCGATGGTTGACAATCTATCTTCATGTACAGTACGTTCATCATTGTTTTCAATTACCCATGGTTTGGGGTTTTTTGCTGCACAAACGTTTTCTTCAGACTGAACTTCATATTTCTTAGTCACATCTCCAAGTGGCCTTCTAACTTTAATTGTTGCAGTTGGATACGATTCCATAGAAGGATTCAAACGTTCTCTAGAAGTGATCTTGGACGCACGCACAACTCTTTCTTTTTCTCGAGAATCAGATTCAAACAAACCATAAGAACTGATACCAAACATTGGATCACTCCCAATTTGGTAACTGTCAGATGAACGAGGAATGTAAGTAAAACTAGCTTTCCGATGAGGGGACTTCCTGCCACTCTTTTGAAGACAAGTTGAAAAAACATGTGAAGATCCCATGGTAAAAGTTAATACGAGGCAATGAGAGTGAGAATCTATTGAGCACCGTGTTATATATAGGGTGAAAAAAAAAAAAAAAAAAAAAAAAAAAAAAAAAAAAGTTTTTTTTTTTTTTTTTTTTTTTTTTTTTTTTTTTTTATATATAGTTGTAATATATTTTATAATTAAGATATTTTATCATTACATCTGTTATAAAATGTTAGAATAAAATATATTTAAATATCTATATAAAAAAAAAAAAAAAAAAAAAAAAAAAAAAATTTTTTTTTTTTTTTTTTTTTTTTTTTTTTTTTTTGAAGAGGGGGTTGTTTTCTATAAAAAGAGACATTTGTGACTCACAGCTAGTAAATGGGTTAAAGATGCTGTTTAGATTATTTTCATCCGATCGCCAACTTTTTTTCAGCATTCCTGGAGTCATTGGCCGAAATGGGAAAGTTTATTTTTATGCGGAGAAGATAGCGATGTTTATCGGACAACAAGATATTGAACTCTGGGCAAATGAATATTCTACCTGCAGATTGGGTGAAATTTTCCCAGACTCTGGCGAAATCTTAAAAAATGTTTGGATGATTGAGAAAACAGCCCTCATTCATTTTTTGGGATATCACATGCTTTTGGGAGGAGCGGAAAAAGAAGAAAGACTCTACACGTTGCTGAAATATAGTCATTTTCGTTCCATTGGACAGGTCCGAAACTTTTACCATTTAGAAGCGTGTTATGCGCCCAATGGAAAGTTGTTGGACGAACATTTGACAGAACTCCAAGCAAATTCAAGAAATTGAAACCAAGAAGAGAAAGGAAAATCTGCATTAAGTGAAGTTGTTACTAGGAAATATGCTATTCATCTTCATAAGCGTCTTCATGGTATTGGTTTTAAGAAAAGAGCTCTCAGGGTAAATAAAGAGATTCGCAGGTTCGGCGAGAAGCAGATGGGGACACCTGATGTTTGAGTTGATACCCGTCTAAATATGTTTATATGGTATAAAGAGTTAGAAATGTACCTTACAGAGTCCAAGTTCAACTTTCCCGTAGAAGAAACGAAGATGAAGATTCCATTCATAAACAATCCCTTCTAAATAAGTTTATATGGTCTAAAGGAATTAGAAATGTACCTGACAGAGTCCAAGAAACGAAGATGAGTTTTCCATGTACATTTTTAAAAGTTTTTATAAAAAATATTATGTATAGTTTTAAGTATATTCGATGATATAAAGATATTTATAAAGATGCATATATGTAACAAAAAAAAAAAAAAAAAAAAAAAAAAAAAAAAAAAAAAAAAAAAAAAAATTTTTTTTTTTTTTTTTTTTTTTTTTTTTTTTTTTTTTTTTTTTTTTTACACCATCCATTGCATTTTTATGGACTCATCTCTTGGATTCCGCTTGCTGTTTTTCATCGCACATTGAATTTCTTTTTTCATAGGCCACGACACCATACATTGTTCTGCAATCTTAAATGCCCACCATGTATTCACAAATTTTCTTTTGTAAAGAACCAATAGGATGCGATAGACAATTAGCCACGCGTTTACGACCATCAACACCCACACTAAAATGTAGAGGGTGAAAAATATTTTTCGGTATATGCTGCACAACGGTAAAATACAATTGAGCTTATTTTCCGACACGCCGCTGCCATGATGATACTCGAAATAGCACATCCCGTCGTCTGGAAATATTTTGTAAATGGCTCTCCAGGACCAGTGGAAACGACTCCAGAGATGATTGAAAAATACATTCGATATACTGACAAGCCATACTAAATACACTATATAAAACATTTCCAACGCAATCGTTTTAAAAAATATAAAATTTCCTTGCGTTTCTCGAATCATTTGAATCATGTCATTAGGTTTTTCTGTCAAATTTTCGAGTTGCCGGAGATAGTTCCCGTAATGTTGGGACCAGAAGGAATAAGGAAAATGAAATCCAAACGCCAATAACACTAAATAAACGGGTACCCATTGATAATAATCATGATAGAGAGTGGGATGACCCGGGTCTAGTGTAAACGTTCCATTAATGTAACATTTGATATCCATAAAACTTTGCGAAAACTGTCGATTGTCGTTTAAACACTCTATACTGTTTCCAAATAAAAAACGAATCATGGTCAGACCTGTACAAAAGGTCAAAATATTTCGAACGTAGACATGGTAGAGGGTTAAAAAGACACTATAACTCGCCTCTTGTTGAGTATTCCATTGGACGAGCTGTAATAAAGGAATCATTTGTCTTTTTTTCTAGACACTGCTAAATTCTAAATTTTTCTTGACCAAAATTTCTTGAACAAAAAATTCAAAGGTGGCGACGGACAGAATATCTTCATAATGGTAGCCGTCCAAAGCATCTAATAAAATGATGCGTTGCCCGTCCACAATGCTACCCGCATAATTGACCGTCATGGCGTGCGCATTCGACATAGCTTTTTGATAACTGTAACCGGGTAACCAAATATAAGACACCAAATACAGGGCATAAATGGACGTGCGACCATGGGCCGCCGCTTCTACGCCATTCAGCCCCGAGTAAAAGGAATTTTTCACTTGCACACCGCTTTGCATGCCGACACTCCCAAACATTTGTACTAGATTTTCAAAATTGCCTTTCGCCTTGGCCAAAATCTGTATGGTGAGACAACACTGGTACGACTGAATATCTTTTCCTTCTCTCAAAAGGGTGGACAAGGTCTCCATTTCTTTGAGGGTCAAGGCAAAGCAAATGCGATTTTGAAGCCGATCCAAGTAAAAGAGGCGCATGTCATTGAACGCTTGAAAAGCGCGTCGACTGCCATACACTTCGGAAATGGTGTGCATCGTTTTTTTCAGATCGCGAAATTTGATGGGTAAAAAGTCAATCTCATCATAAAATAAATAATAGGCTACCAACATGTCTTGACTCGGGGCTAATTTTAATCCCATGACAAACGAAGTCATTTCCCATTCCGGATTCAAGAGGGTGGCGCATTCGGCCTGAGAAAGAAGACTGGGAACGAGGTAAATATTGGCCTCATCCCCATCAAAATCCCCATTGATGGATTCTAAAATCTCCAAGGGAATGCCAAAACAATCGTATGGCCACGCGGGGCCTTCGAGAGGGACTTGCAATCCGACAAAATTTTCGGGTTGTAAAGAAGGCATCCGATTCAAAATGACCCATTTCCCTCTCAATCCAAATTTATCCACAATGGCATCGGGAACCCGAATTTCATTGGGGCGCAGACTGGCATCGGGCACAATCATGCCTCGCATGGAGTAGCGACACCGTTTTCCGAAAGCCACCTGTCGAATCAAAGTAGCTTTGCCACAGGAGCGAGATTCGAGGCTACCGTAATTTAAGGGGGCTTCTTGAACCTGTTTGTAAAATAAAGGCGCTTTGGAGGCCGGTTGTACTTGGTCGGTGCGCGAGGTCATAGGGATTCCCATGACAAATTTGGCGACTTTTTCATAAATGAGGGTAGTTGTGACTTGCCAATAAATAGGGTCGGGCAACACTAAAAAGTCTTGACGCGTGGACAGCTGGGCCTGTTGAATCATACGCAATAACTGAGGTAAGGCAAAGACGTAGCCGGGCGTCGGAATTGCGAGAGGCGTCACCGGGTAGATGGCTAATTGATCATTATAATAAAACTGCTGACAACAACACGTAAAAGACTTGAATTGTTGAAACTGAAGCGGCTCGTCACATTTGGAACACACATGCCCAAACGCGTGGCTTTTTCGCCACGCCTTGAGAATATCAACCAAATCATCGGGTGTACAGATCAGGGGACATTTTTCCAATTCGAGTAAAGAAATCCGATAGCGATCCACCGCCATTAAAAATAAGTTATGCGAAAATATCCCAAAAGGCGAAACGGGGATGAATACTACCCCAGTCGCGACCCCACCTTTGTCGTCACCGCGTACGGTAAAGAAGTGTACGCTCGCGATAAAAAGGGAAATGAACTCTATCCCCAGAGAGAAAGAAATATTTTTGCGCGAGATGGGTCAGGCAGTTTCTATTATGCAAAAGACGCGAATGGAAATGAATATTACCCAATTTGGCAAAATCAGTCTCTGTTTTTAATTGATCCCGTGAACAAAAATATTCGACTCGCCTTGTACAAAGATGGCACCCAACGGTATCCCATGGATGCCAAAGGGAACGAATATTACTTGCTCCAAAATCAAGAACCTCTGTTGTTGAGAAAATCAAACGGAGACTATTATTTGGCAAAGAGTAAAAATGGTCATGAGCTCATACCTTGGAATTATTTGACAAAATATGTGCGAGAGGAACCTTGCATTTATTCAAAAGATGCATTCGGAAATACAGTATATTTGAAAGAATCGGAATTTCCTCCGGCCTTTAAGGCTTTAATTCGATGTATTTGTCAGATTAGTGTCATTTGTCCAAAGGTGACAGGATGTCATACAAGAATTTATTAACACATAATTCTTTCTGCATTTTTATAATGTAAAAAAAAAAAAAAAAAAAAAAAAAAAAAAAAAAAAAAATTTTTTTTTTTTTTTTTTTTTTTTTTTTTTTTTTTTTTTTTTTTTTAAATATAAACACAATTTAAAATGCAATTTTTACATAAGTTTTGTAAAACCATGTCAGAACTAATATACTCTGGTTCGGATGCTGTCTTTTATTACTTTGAAATACCTCAGAGAAAATATGCTATATTAAAAATTCCTAAAGAATTTATTGCCACAAAAGAAGTGACATCTACTTTTATAGAGCTTCCAGATGGTCGAAAAATGTTTTTAAAATCTTCTCCTGAAAATAAAGATATGGATATGTCAACTTGGTTTCAAAAACAAATTGAAGGGGGAAATTATTTTCAAGTTCCTGATAGTTCCCCATAATCTTACATTTTTAAATGTCAGATTCCTTTTTATTGCATTCGATTTGTAAGATAACAGAAGAACTATCAATAACTAAGTTCGATTACGAAGAAAACGATACGTTTTTTAAAAGTCTTTCAACTGTTGAATTATTACCGTCGCTAGAATCTATTCTTTCCGAGGAAGATAATTTTAATAATTTACAAACTTCTCGCATTCAAGTGTATAATGTAAGAGAAGGAGATAATGTAGGAGTTGATGTAAAATATAATGTAAAAGATAATGTAGGAGATAATGTAAGATATAATGTAAAAAATATTGTAGGAGATAATGTAAGAGATAATGTAGGCCCTGTTCATTATAAACCTAGTTTATTTTCTAAATGCTTAGCTGCTAAAGTGAAACTTGAAAAAGATAAAGTATTGAAATTAAAAAAGGTCAAAAAGCAATTAAGAATGAAGGAATCACATTCATGGTATTCGATCCATTTGTTGGTACATCTTGCTCAATCAAAAAACATCAATTAAGTGAAAAAAAAAAAAAAAAAAAAAAAAAAAAAAAAAAAAAAAAAATTTTTTTTTTTTTTTTTTTTTTTTTTTTTTTTTAATAGTTTAATAAATTATATAATAAAGTTATAATAGAATAATAAATTGAATTCTCTAAATATATTTCATACTATAAATTTAAAAATAAAATATAAATACCATTATGAAAAAAAAAAAAAAAAAAAAAAAAAAAAAAAAAAATTTTTTTTTTTTTTTTTTTTTTTTTTTTTTTTTTTTTAATAAATTATATAATAAAGTTATAATAGAATAATAAATTGAATTTTCTAAATATATTTCATACTATAAATTTAAAAATAAAATAAAATATAAATACCATTATTAAAAAAAAAAAAAAAAAAAAAAATTTTTTTTTTTTTTTTTTTTTTTTTTTTTTTTTTTTTTTATATAGTTTAATAAATTATATAATAAAGTTATAATAGAATAATAAATTGAATTCTCTAAATATATTTCATACTATAAATTTAAAAATAAAATATAAATACCATTAAAAAAAAAAAAAAAAAAAAAAAAAAAAAAAAAAAAAAATATATATATATATATATATATATATATATATATATATATATATATATATTTTTTTTTTTTTTTTTTTTTTTTTTTTTTTTTTTCTTACTGGATTATTGGAGACTCTTCATCCACCACATACTCACGAGGATAAATTTGATCTCCGTTTTTCTTTTGTGCATAATAAGGTACATTCTTTTGGTTGATCCTTTTCACGGCAGGTATTTCCAAATTACCCAATTTCAAGTAAAACTCATCTTGATTCGAATTTTTAGGATATATTTGAGAACCATCGGGAAATTGTGCATATGTGTTATTGATTAATACTTCATTTCCTTCCGCATCCTTACGATAAAACTGCTGCCCAAATTTATTTTCTGGGTAAAATAAATTTCCTAATTTATCAGGAAGATAAATTTCTTCATTTGTCTCTGGATTTTTAGGAAATATCACCGTTTGGGTGTTCAAGTCGACTGGATATCTTGGTTTACCCGCCCTATCATAAATATATTTGGGTTCATTCTTTTGCACAGCTGGATATTCCATTTTGTGAAGGGTATCGTTGACAGGCACACTTTTATATGCATAAATTTCCGTATTGATCGAATCTTTCCAATACATTTCATCGCCAGTATGATTCCGAGCATAGTATTGATCTTTCAAATCATTTCGCAAACAATAACCATTCACATAATATTCTGTATATTTTTCGGGGACCTCCTCACAGGGTGTATCGTCTGCAGGTGAGGGATCGAGCGCAGAATCCTGGTCGGTGGGGGGGACGTCTGGTTGCGTAGTACTGCTCTCCTCACCGGGTGTATCGTCTGGAGGTGAGGGATCGAGCGTAAAATCCTGCTCGGAGGGGGGGACGTCTTGTTGCGAAGTGTTGCTCTCCTGACAGGGTGTATGGTCTGGAGGTGAGGGGTCGAGCGCAAAATCCGAGGGGAATGGATCTATTTTGAAATCGGGTTGCGTTCCTGTTTCAAGGTCTGCCGAGTCGAACAATCTTTCGGTATACCGATCCTCTCTTGGAATGTCTGGCAATACATTTAATTCAGATACAACGAGTGTGGGCTCCCCTGGTTCGTCCAAATCAGTTTTAAATTTAATTTTTTTCTCCGGTAAGGGATCCACAAATGGTTTTTTACGCTTTCGATCCGTGGTATTTTTTAAGATGGAACAAGACATCTTTTTACCAGTTGTATCGTTATGTTTAGGCATCCTTTATTCTTCTGAAAAAGGTAAGGTATGGTGATCATCTTATTATGGGGGTACCTGTTATTCGTCTGTTGGAATCATGCATTGTATCGGGCTTATGCGCAAATCACCTGGAAAACATTGTATCACGCTATGGAACCGACAGAATGGCGCGCGTATCAGATAGCAGAGGCCCAGCGAAAGCATCCGGGATGGATTCCTTAAGCCTTCCGGTAGAACGTTATTCAGATTTGCAATACGGTTTCGCTTCCTCTCCCAACAAAATTTTAGCTATTTGAACAAGATCCATGTAAATGAATTGATATTTTGTGGAGGTTTGAATTTGTAGCCAGGTCAAAATATGTTTTAAGAGAAATTTTTTAAAATGGAGCCCGTGGACATAATATATCATACCAAATTGTTGCCACGTTTCTGGATTTTTGTAAAGGGGCAACCAGTCATGGCAGACCTTGCCACCGGTATCTTGAAAATGGGTAGGAGGTTTCGACACCACCATACTAGACACATATTCAATTTCGGGTTCCGAACCTTTGGAAACGGTGTACGCAATGCCCACAGGACCCGCATCCAATAAGAGTTCACATTGATAAAAATCAGGCGGGGGTAACGGTCCGGGTGGGTATTCGGATCGTTTTAAAATTAAAAAGACTTGACGTCCCAAGTAGGCAGAAGGATGCGACAAAGTCGTTGCAATACAGGCATCCCGGCCCAGAAGAAAGGCAAAACTCGTCCATTTGCTAAATTGTTTCAATTCGTCGTTATACCGTTTAAAAAATCGTAAATCAGACACTTCAGTTACCGTGAGGGCTCTTTTCTTCAAGCAAGCGTCGGCTAAATTATGCAAAATTTTAAAAGCTTGATCTTTTCGGCACTTTTTCATGATACCTAAATAACGATTTTCGGTGGCAAGGATAAATAAAATACCTGATTTACAAAAACTCAAGAGAATTTTATTGGGTGGAAACAAGGCACGTAAAAGACATTCAGTGGAATGGTTGGGTACCGGAATACCGCGCACGGGGGTTCCTTGAGTAAAAAGTAAATAGGATGAATCCGTGTGAACAATGGGTGGACATTTTCCACGAACCACGATAATACTGTTTTGAGGCGGTGCAATGGGAACAGTATCCAGAGAATTGGAATTGTAAGTAATAATGGCTCGTTTAAACCGCAGAGCAATATAATGAAACCGCTTATAGCGATTCCCGTAGACTTCGATAAATGGATCGAGAGCCAAAGGGGGCGGAAGAACGGTGGATGGGTTCATCTTAAACTTGTTTGGATTCCAAACACTATATATTAGAAAAAAAAAAAAAAAAAAAAAAAAAAAAAAAATTTTTTTTTTTTTTTTTTTTTTTTTTTTTTTTTTTTTTTTTTGGTTTTAACTATTTTATAATAAAATTATAGAGTAAAATATTTTATAATGTACTTTTAAAAAGTTTAATTCTTAAAATACATTTCACAAAAAAAAAAAAAAAAAAAAAAAAAAAAAAAAAAAAATTTTTTTTTTTTTTTTTTTTTTTTTTTTTTTTTTTTACATGTGTTTTAATTGATTTTGAGACAATTTCATAATTTCTGAAATAATGTACAATTCTTTTTGTAATTCGTGCAAGTCACTTAACAGATGCAATTCTTGAAGATCACGCTTGTAATGTAGTTCTAAATTATTGACACTTTTGATTGTATCAAACATTTATTCTAAAACATTTTTTAACAGCTGTAAAGATATAGTATTTAAATTTTAAAATATATTACAACTATTAAAAAAAAAAAAAAAAAAAAAAAAAAAAAAAAAAAAATATTTTTTTTTTTTTTTTTTTTTTTTTTTTTTTTTTTTTTTTTTTTAATGATTACCTGATTTTATACATTTCCTTGTTTGTGAATAGTTGGGAAACAATACAAATTGATGAAAAAATAATTCCATATGTATGTATGGAAGACTGCTTTTTCCATCGTAGTCGAGTAAAAAAAGGTTTAAATACTTTAAGTAAAAAAAGTCATAGTGTACTGTTATAGTAATGATAAAATACAACTTAATCATTAATAATTAATTCATCTACTCTCCAGTCTTCACGTCTACCATCAGGTAGGTACCTTCTTATAATGAGTGGAATTTTTCTCTCCTTTAATTCTTTCATTGCAATTTCCAATGGATCTGTTTCATCATCCAATTTCACTAAAACGGGAGCTTGCATCGAAATCTGTAACGCTCTTGTTCCTAAAACTCTAGCTCTTTCATATTTTGTCATATAAGGAGTAGTAATTCTTTCTTGATTCATTTGGGGCTGATGTTCTGATAAAGATAAAATATCAATATTTTCATTTTCACTCTGTTCACTTTCATCCAAAGATTCATCTTCTTGATCTGCAGAATCATATTCTTCAACAACAGGGTTATCTGGTTCACATTCTTCAACAACATCGTCATCTGGTTCATATTCTTCAACAACATCGTCATCTGGTTCATATTCTTCAACAACATCGTCATCTGGTTCATATTCTTCAACTACATGGTTTTCTGGGTCATATTCTTCAAACACAGAGTTATCCGATTCGTAATTGTCCGCCATAAATATGAGTGCAATAGTAGGAAAGTGCTAACAGATTTACAATCACAAACACTTAAATATATTGAAAAAAAAAAAAAAAAAAAAAAAAAAAAAAAAAAAAAATTTTTTTTTTTTTTTTTTTTTTTTTTTTTTTTTTAATGTAGATGTTTAAATATATTTTATTCTAACATATATTATAACGGATGTAAAGATGTAAAGATAAAATATTTTAATTATAAAAAAAAAAAAAAAAAAAAAAAAAAAAAAAAAAAAAAATTTTTTTTTTTTTTTTTTTTTTTTTTTTTTTTTTTTTTTTTTTAAATGTAGATGTTTAAATATATTTTATTCTAACATATATTATAACGGATGTAAAGATGTAAAGATAAAATATTTTAATTATAAAAAAAAAAAAAAAAAAAAAAAAAAAAAAAAAATTTTTTTTTTTTTTTTTTTTTTTTTTTTTTTTTTTTTTAATAATGTAGATATTTAAATATATTTTATTCTAACATATATTATAACGGATGTAAAGATAAAATATTTTAATTATAAAATATAATATAACTGAAAAAAAAAAAAAAAAAAAAAAAAAAAAAAAAAAAAAAAAATTTTTTTTTTTTTTTTTTTTTTTTTTTTTTTTTTTTTTTTTTTTATGCTTTAGGTTTTTGAATGATCCTCAGACAATTTTTACATAGCCTATACAAATTTGGCATTTCATCAATGGCTCGATCTTGTTTCAAATACTGTATCACATCTGGGTTTTTACAACATTTTTCGGTACGGGACGTATTTCGCCATGTACGACATTCCTGTTCGGTAAACAATGCTTCCATCTTGAATATCAAGATGTTACAACTCTTTTTCTTATGCTTGTACTTTATCTATTTTTGGTATTTTTATTATTTTCGTGCTCCCTCTGTCCCCCGGCCCAAGACCCCCGGTCCTGACTCTCCCTTGCGGTACAATTTGGATTTGGTGGTGATTCAAGCCAACATTTTTCGATTCTTGGAAAACGGGAGTAGGATGTGGGAACACGTGTTTCATGATGATGCATATCTGGTGCATCGAGCAACCGAAACCATTATTGAGCGCGATGATTGTTACTGGTATCCCCAACGCACAAGGATTGCTGCCAAAGGGATCGGTCTGTACAAATTTTTGAAACAACATCCAGAATTCCAAAAAGATATTTCTTTTGAGGAAAATAGTCCTTATACGGCTCAACAAGGTCAAGTGTTTTATTTCACGTGTTTTAATCGGCGGATCGAGTCGCTCGACATGTGTCCTTCAGGTCAAATCTATCAAAATCAAGTCTGCGTCGACATTAGTTCATGCACGGATAAAGCGGATTATACTCATTTACCGGTGCATGCCGACCCCTTCAAATACATTGAGTGCAAAAACAGAAGAGAATTTTTCAAAACCTGCCCTCCCGATACTTTTTTCTACCACGATCACTGCGTTCCCCAATACAATTTAATTTATCAATGTACCTTGAAGGACACGGTGCTTCCTTTCAAACTGGATGCTCACACCCTGTTTGAGTGCCGTGATCATAAACCCATCTACACGACCTGTTTGCCCGGCACCCAACTGTTTGATAACTTGTATTGCGAACCCGATGCCTGCGTCGGACAACCCGATGGCGCTCTTTTAAATTTACCCCATCGGACCGTGGGTCCTTTTCGTTTTGTACCCGGTTACATGGAATGTTTGCATGAAAAAGTCTTTCAAACCGTTGAATGTCCTTCCACGTGGGATCCCATGTTGTCTGAGGGGGACAATTTAACGCATTTGCCCCAAGTCTTTGATGGGAAACAGTGCGTGGTGCCTTCTTTCGGGGTCACGGTCACGTCCGATGATCCCGATGTGCTGGTGCCAATCCATGAATTTACCAAGCACGTTCAAAATTGGAAACAGTCCCCATATTATGATCAAACGGTGGGTTATACACAGTGGGGTCGAACACGGAAGCGGTTGGATCCGGGCCAACGGATCGGAAAGCATTTTAAAGTCGAATCGGCCTGTGATGCCTCCAGTCCCTACTTGTTACCCATCTACGGACATCCCGACCAATATTATAACTGTGTGACGCAGCAACGAATCACCTGCCCGGCCCAACATTATTTTACGGGCTCGGCATGTCAACCCGAACCTCCGCACGCTTTCAAGTTTCAAGGGATCCCCCTATTTCAGTTTGATCATTTAAATGACGAAGCTTGGATTCCCCCCTGGGACTATCCAGGCCGAGGGCATCGTCCTTTAACGGGATGTCACACGGCCGAGGACACGTATTTAAAACTCTACGATATTTGCGTGCATCCCGAATGCCTGCCTTACGCCTTTTTATCCATGGTGCCCCAGGTCTCGCTCTTTTTACCCGCTCCCCGCCAAGCCAAATGTACCTATGATCCTACAGACCGCCATATCAAAAAAGAACCCGTCTCCTTCCATTATACGTTTTGGGATCAAAAGGTCCTCCCAGAGGGCGTCCAGTCCTCCGAAACATGTACCGTGGGTCAGAAACTCAACACGGGTCATTTTGTGTGGGACACGACCCTGTTTGCCACCTGCGATCCAGCCCAACCGTTTGTGTTTTGTCCTTCTCCGGCCACCGAAACACTCTTCAAGACCGCCCACTCTTATGCGTGTGCCCCGCCCCCGGGCAATACGTTTCTGCATACGCGTAACCTCCACTGGACCCCGTTTGCGACCAATGAAATCAAACGCATTCTCCCTCCTGTATGGGACCAAAACCCCTATTACTTTAGACTCAACAAGGGAGATCTCACTCGATATGAGCTCCCCGAAACGGGTTTTGATATTCCGCGCGACACCCGGATCAATTTGCGCGTGAATCGACCGGTGCTGTTGGAATGGCGGTATCGTGTGACGTATCCCCCCTCTGTCGCGTTTCAGTACAATGCCCAGAAGCAACTCGAAGTGTTGGAGGATCCAGCCACGCCACCGCACGGTTTTATGGTGAGGCGAGAAAAATTTGTCGACGCCACCCTTCATTTTCCCACCTATACAGCCCAAGAACACGTGAACCACTTTGAGGGGGATTACCATCCTTAAAAACAAGCATCATGAGCGAAAAATCTTTGGCGCAAGGCGTGTTATTTTACAGTTCTTTATACGTGAATGGTATTTTATTAATTACGGGCATCTCGACAGGCCGCTGGGTGTTTATGTTACTCATTCTCCTCACCATGGGACTCACAGCCTATTTAATGTACATGATGACTGCTCAGGAAGAGCATTTGAAAAAGGTGGGAGACTGGGCGGAAGTGACCTTTTCCAGCCATCTGGAAAAATTGAAGCGATTTTTCTAAGCACGTCCTGTTCCACGAGGTCCGGGGGGCGATGAGCATCCACGGTCCAGACAGGAACCTCTTTTAAGGCAGAGGTGTAACGGTCCTGCAAACGTTGTAAATAGGAGAGGGGAATGTTACGGTCCATCGCTGTACGGTGCTGGAGCCGCTGAAAAGCGACGGTGGGTTCCAAATCCAAATACAGGAAAGCGTCGACCGAATAAGCCAATCGTTGATAGACATCCTCGTACAAGGCCAAATCCGAGTCGGTGAGAATGAGGGGAGCAAAGACATGGCGAGAGGTCCAAGGGCAACGCTCCACCAACACCAATCCTGTTTCGGGGAAACGTTGAGATTGTTGAAATTGGGACAAGAGTATTTGGAGTTGCAAAGGAAAAGCGAAAACGGATGGATTTTCATAGAAGGAAGGCAGAAAGGTCCATTCAGATAACGGTTCGGGGAAGCATGAGAAACGGGAGGCAAGCCGTTGCATTAAAGTTGATTTACCCGCTCCAATAGTCCCATCGATGCATAAAATGAAACGAGTCATGGTCTCTCCATCTTGAAAAACATTCTCTATTAATACAGACACTCGAAAAAAAAAAAAAAAAAAAAAAAAAAAAAAAAAAAAAAAAAAAAAAATTTTTTTTTTTTTTTTTTTTTTTTTTTTTTTTTTTTTTTAATAGTTGTAATATATTTTAAAATTTAAATACTATATCTTTACAGCTGTTAAAAAATGTTTTAGAATAAAATATATTAAAACATTATTGGAAAAAAAAAAAAAAAAAAAAAAAAAAAAAAAAAAAAAAAAAAAAAAATTTTTTTTTTTTTTTTTTTTTTTTTTTTTTTTTTTTTTAATAGTTATAATCTATTTTATAATTTAAATACTATATCTTTACAACTGTTAAAAAATGTTTTAGAATAAAATATATTAAAATATTATTAAAAAAAAAAAAAAAAAAAAAAAAAAAAAAAAAAAAAAATTTTTTTTTTTTTTTTTTTTTTTTTTTTTTGAATAGTTATAATCTATTTTATAATTTAAATACTATATCTTTACAACTGTTAAAAAATGTTTTAGAATAAAATATATTAAAATATTATTAAAAAAAAAAAAAAAAAAAAAAAAAAAAAATTTTTTTTTTTTTTTTTTTTTTTTTTTTTTTTTTTTTTTATAATATTTTAATATATTTTTTTTTTTTTTTTTTTTTTTTTTTTATGCTGAGTGTAGAAATTTATGGTAGAGCGGATAGAAAATATTGATAGCTGAAATACAGAATCCATGTAAAATCCAAATTTGTATGTCAACCAATAGTTGATCATTTTAAACTGATACAGTCTTAATGATAAATCCCTTTTGATTCTGACAGACAGCACCGAAAGTTAAGTCTTCTCCAATTGTTTTTCTATTCAAAAGTTTAACGTCTGAAACGGGGAACACTGTCAACAAATAATTATACGTTCGTCGGCCAACTGCGGCAAATGCGGGATCCCATCCGTCGGTGTAATATTCTGACAATATATCGGATAAACGAGTTTTAAAATCTTCTTTTTGAATAACAAAATCAAGCTTTGTCAAAGAAGACCTTGGAAAGCCATTTACGAACCTACAGTTATATTCTACATCCTCGTAGCTAAAAGATAATCCTTCTGTATCCAAACCTATCAATATAGTTTCAAAAGGGGGGTTATAAGAAGTGATAGCAACATGCCATGGAACCATTTGTCCTTGAACACGAATAAAAGTAACGTGCACAGCACATCCAAATTTTTCCATGTCATCAAACGGAGTAACGAATAGTAACATATGTAAAGATAAAATGTTTATATCAAAATTGTAAAAAAAAAAAAAAATAAAAAAATAAAAAAAAAAAAAAATAAAAAAATAAAAAAATAATAATAATTTATTATTATTATTATTATTATTATTTTTTTTTTTTTTTTTTTTTTTTTTTTTTTTTTTGTAAGGAAATGTCTCTATATAAACCCAAGCACAACATAACGCATGTCGCTGTATCGATATCTCCCACAATGTGACAGGGGCTCTATCTGAGATTTTAGTTTCATTTTCATTGAATCATGTGGTTTCGGGTTTCTTTTTTCCCCAGCAAGCCTGATTTATTAGCAGCCGTTGTGTATAATGGTAGTATATATTGGAGCAGTGAAAGTGTTGGGAAGTTTCTAGAATATTCCAATCCCTATCGATTTGCTGTAAAGTATGGAACTGAAAATTTAAATGATTTTGTTCCAGAATACGCTCAAACATTCAGAAAACTACCAGTGTTTTCGTTTGACCAAATGGTAAGCATCATGTCAAAAGTGAAATTTTCGTTTAAAAATGTTGACAAAATACACTCTCTCTGGAACAAAGGTTACATTGATGTTTGTGATGCAGATCCCACCTTTATTCCAAATATATCGCCTCGAATAATGTTTACAGATAACCCAACAGGTATGAAAGTAAATGATTGGGTTAAAATCTATGTGGAAAAATGTTTACATAATTTTTCACGGTTCGACTTTATAAAAAAATCCATTAAGGAAGTGCAAAATCCAACTTTAGGTGTAACTAAAGCTACCGTTAATGATCAGAAAGAAAGTCAAGAAATTAATGTTCAAATAGATGGCTCACAAGAAGAATTAATGGACACACTACCTCTATGCAACCCAGTACTCCAAATAACATATGATGGTATGCTTATACCGGAAGAAATTTATGTCAACATCAATGGACAAGTTTATTGTTATGTTAAATCATCGGCCGAAAGTTAAAATTGTTTAAATGTACTGTAAAAAAAAAAAAAAAAAAAAAAAAAAAAAAAAAAAAAAAAAAAAACAAATTTTTTTTTTTTTTTTTTTTTTTTTTTTTTTTTTTTTTTTTTTTTTAATAAAGATATGACATGGAAAGATATGTTTTACGGAATTTGCGGTCTAATCGAACTTGCAGGGAGTTTAGCGACGATATATTTTGCTTGTCTCGTTGTGTTATGAAACTTATGCGCCAATTTTCCATCCGCCATAACACGTAAAAAAAAAAAAAAAAAAAAAAAAAAAAAAAAAAAAAATTTTTTTTTTTTTTTTTTTTTTTTTTTTTTTTAAGTTTAAAATAAATTGTATTTTACTTGCTTACAGGACCTTCTCAACATTTCAAAAGTCACATCTTTTCTTCCAATCCAAAGGTGACAAGCCTTTTTCCATTGCAACAAGTACGTTTGATGCTTTTTAGGAAATAATATTCGAATCAATTCGTATTCTTCCAAAATTTTTAAATCTTGTAAACATTTTCGTCTTTTCATTCTATCCCGATTAAACCAACCCAATAAATCGCACATTTTCAAGGTGGTAGTCATCATCATATAGACGAGTAAACACATTTCATCTACCGTTTTTCGACAACGTGCTCTCTCATAAATTATTTGCAATTCTTTTAACGTAAACAGGGACATCTTTGTTTTTTTCGGATGGGTGTTATAGCAGACCGTTTGATATTGCTGGTACAATTGAAACGTCCCGATTTATATGATGCCATTTTGAAGCGAATACAACCCTATAGCCTCCGTTCGGTTTTAAAAATATTGGAACAGCATTTACGTCGTATTGACGATTTAAATATCTTTAATGAAAATGTTCACGTGGTACCCGAATTTGTTTGGACCGTTATCAAACATATGAAATTTCCATCTGCTTGTGACGCATATGGAATTAAAGTTGTTTGTCGGGTTACGAAATCAGATACTCAGGGCGCTTTAGACAGTAAACATATTCCCGCTATTACCAACTCTCCTAATCTCGAATTTAACGTTGAAAAAGATATCTTGGATGAGTTGGCCTTGTTTTCGAATCACATTCAAATTTTTGAATTGGCCAATCGACATAAATATGCCACCGTATTTATGAGTCAAGACACCACTTTACCATTTTTAATCCAACGTTTGCCCCAGGCTTGTATTTTGGAAAGGGGGAAGGAGTTTAACAAAGGAAAAAATGCGGAAGGGGAATACAAGTACCTAACCGCATTTAAATACATTTTAGTGGAAGATCGAGGTTCTGTCAAGGTGCTTTATAAAAATCTGACGGATTTATATTTAATTTTAAGATGTGTACCCTTAAAGCACATTGCAGCGTTTTCGGATATTCGATGCCTCTTTAAAAAGTGTGGCATTACATGCGCTTTCTTTAATCTAGTCCATGTCACGAGACGACAACTTTTTGTGAATGATGACTCGAAATACGAAAAGGATGTCATTACCCTTTTAACGTTCATGTTTTGTCGAGGGGAGTTATTACCCATGAATCGGGAAGGATTAGCTAAAAACAAAGACAGACCGCCGATCGACGTGTTGAGTTTTGAAGCTATGAAACGAAATTGTTCCCGTTTAATCACGGGTCCGGAAAGAGAAGTGTGGCATACAGTACAAACGTCTTTGGAATGTGTCTATTGTGGTAGGCAATTTAAAGAAGGGACGGGAGGATCTTTTGCCGTCATCAATAGTGTGGATGTCAATGTTTGTAAAGATTGTCTATTGTGATCCCATCCCAATCTGAGTGGATCCTTGGCTCTTCACTATTAAAATTCTCCAAGTTTGATTGACTTTGAGTCTTATCTAAAATCAATGCATTCTGCCTTCTCAGCAGTGGGAGTGGCTTTCATCGTATAAAAGGATTGTGCTGCTCGGCGACGGGACTCATTGCGATGGCCTCGTTCACTTATATTCCTGCACCTCGCCACGACGGCATTTTTCGATTAACGGGTGTCTTGGGAGAAAATTACAAAATATATTTTTACATGAGTGATGTGGTAGTGATGCTTAATAAAGACAGTGTTTTTGAATTGAAATATGCCTCCTGCCAGCTAAAAGATGTGTGTTCACTCCAAATGTTGTCAAGACCTGATGCCTGGGTCATTGAATTTCATGCCCTCCGTAACTTGCTGGGTATTATGGAAGAGTGGGACTTGTTTGACGAATTCAAGTATGGCCATGTAAAAGTTAAATATCACCGAAACAAGATCCCAGAACTCACCAGCTGCAAATGGACTGAGGGTATACGCTTTAAAAACTGGCTGTATAATTTACAGACGACTGTGAAAAAAGCACTTGCTAAAATAAATACCCGCAAATCACCAAAACCACTGAGACTTTAACTTCTCAAGCCCAAAGGGTGTCGAAGTGCAAAAAAATGGGGTTGAAAATACTTGGTATCCAAGTATTTTCAACCCCATTTTTTTGCGATGACATGTGCACCAAATTTGGTAAAATATCCTTAAAAAAAAAAAAAAAAAAAAAAAAAAAAAAAAAAAAAAAAAAATCTTATTTAATTACGTTTTCATTTGAACCCATGTCATACCATGGATGAATGTATTCCTTGTGACTACTGTCTTGCGACATTTGAAACTTTGCAAGAGTTTCATGACCATATGCATCCCATGGATCCCTCCTTCTGTATTCTTTGTTACGAACAATTTCCCCCCGGTACTAGACGACATCATTTCGAAGAACACTTAACCAAGGAATGCAGCTCCTATAATCCACTGCAATTTAAACTGTACAATTTACGCATACCATTAGCAAAAAATATGAAACCTTCTCCTAATAATAAAAAAACTAAATTTTGGATTTATGTGCAGGGTCAAAGATACTTTTTAGAACGAGATGATACATTGTTATCAAAATCGGAAGAAGAAATAAATTTTTTATTTGGCTTTTTGAATAATCGTATCCCAACAATACAGCCTTTTGAAAATTCACCCATCATTCATTATTCGAGTTGTTTGAAAATGGTTATAAAGATTATTACAAACAATTAAAAAAAAAAAAAAAAAAAAAAAAAAAAAAAAAAAAAAAAAATTTTTTTTTTTTTTTTTTTTTTTTTTTTTTTTTTTTATAATATAAATATTTTATCTTTACATCTGTTGAACAAAAATATTTTACCTTATAACTTTATTATAAAATATTTCTGTTAAAAAAAAAAAAAAAAAAAAAAAAAAAAAAAAAAAAAAATTTTTTTTTTTTTTTTTTTTTTTTTTTTTTTTTTTTTTTTTTTTTGTTTCGTTATAATGGACTTGCTATTATTTGGGGAAGCTACAGTCTCACAAGCCAGTCAAATAAAACAACGTCGCAATTATTTGATGTGAATACTCTTCTAATCAAGGAACCCCTTCAAAGAAGATACTTAAAATCAGTGAACCAGTTCTTTATTCAAATAGATTTCCGATTCATCCAAAGGATCGTTTCTCCCCAGATTAGACCTACATGGCAATAATTCAATTCCACTTCTGTCAGACGAATGAACAGATTTGAAAGGTGAATTTACTAAAGAAACTACAGTCTCCAACTCTTCTCCATAAGTTAAAGTGACATGTTTTCCAAACCGTACTTCATGCACCATACGAAGCAGGATCAGAAAAACACAGTTAGAAGTGAATTTATCGTGCAAAACATATTTTCTTACATGATACAATATCAATATAAATTTAATACTATTTGTGCCAAAAATCAGATGGAAAAAGATACGCTTGAAATATTGAAAGGAATACTTATCGAATTAAACAATGAATATGGATCGGATTTACGAAATCAGTGTTTGGATATACACCCAATAAATGAAAATACAATAGAATGTATCTTAACAGATATTTCTAATGAACTTTTTGCTGAAGGGATCACTTGGATCCGAATCGTAACGTTTTTTGCCTTTGTTGGGGAATTAACACGCAATGTGATTGCTAGGAAATTGTCAGAATCTTTGGTGAATATTATATTTATGCATTTCTCGATATTTGTCCGCGAAAAATTGGAAGTCTGGATTCAGGAACACGATGGCTGGGAAAATATAAATATCGAGAAAAAAGTGAAACCACAACTTTCATGGTTTAAATTTCTCCTGTATACTACATTGATAATAATGGGTACTATAAGCAAAGTGCAAAATGTGTTAAATGGAAGTGAGATTTTTAAATCAAAAACTGTGTAGTTTAAAATGATTCCAAATTTGTTTTATGATGTTAACAAATATTTTTCAAAAGTATTGAATGTATCTCAAAAAAAAAAAAAAAAAAAAAAAAAAAAAAAAAAAAAAAAAAAAAATATTTTTTTTTTTTTTTTTTTTTTTTTTTTTTTTTTTTTTCAAATATATATAAGTACATTTGCTACAAGATGTTTTGAGAATGTTTTCAATGTAAAGAATGACATTCGGATGGGTTGCCCGCCCACTGCCCTCATTTCATCTCTACTCTCCAGTCGCGTTTGAGAGGCGGGGTTTGATTGAGTCTTATTTAAACCGTTTGAGATCTGTAACGCTTATTCTGTTCATCGCCATGGGTACTGCATGCCTGCCTTCTTTGTCACCATTTGATCTTCCGGCTTCGGAGATGAATTTCTCTGTGCTCGAAAACTGCTATCAAGAAGTTAAAAATTGGGACCTCCGATTTACGAAAAAACTGGATAAACCCTTTGTGTATCCACGCTCCTTGATATCCGTGCCGAAAGTTTTTTGCTATGAACCTGAACCGCCTGTGCAGCCGGAACCCAGTGGACCCTCGCATGTTTCCAAGTCTGTGCAGCCGGAACCCAGTGGACCCTCGCATGTTTCCAAGCCTGTGCAGCCCAGTGGACCCTCGCATGTTTCCAAGCCTGTGCAGCCCAGTGGACCCTCGCATGTTTCCAAGCCTGAACCTAGTGGAATAGCCCATGTTTCCAAGCCTGTGCAGCCTGAACCTAGTGGAATAGCCCATGTTTCCAAGCCTGTGCAGCCTGAACCTAGTGGAATAGCCCATGTTTCCAAGCCTGAACCTAGTGGAATAGCCCATGTTTCCAAGTCTGATCCTAGTGGAATAGCCCATGTTTCCAAGTCTGATCCTAGTGGAATAGCCCATGTTTCCAAGTCTGATCCTAGTGGAATAGCCCATGTTTCCAAGTCTGATCCTAGTGGAATAGCCCATGTTTCCAAGCCTGTGGAGACCGACACCCTTCAAGTGTGCCGAGAGGCTCTGAAAAACCTTGATATTGTACCACCCCCCAACCACTCGCTGCCTCAGCCAGTCTGCCCGAAAAAAACACAGGAACTGCCTCGAGTCCCGTCGCCTCGGCCAGTGTGCTCCAAACCACTGAAACGCTCTGGACTGTCACTTGGAAAACCCTTCAAAATACCGAAAGTGAGCCCACCCAATGTGTTTCGAAACTCTCCAGTGGACATTAAAAAAATATTTGAAAAATCCAAGACTCTATCGGTCTCTACACAACCACCGACTTTAACCAATTTGTTTCGAGAACTCGGATCCACACCGGTCGGGGGACCCAATAAGCCAGTTGAAAAAGGTTCACCCAAGCCCGTGGCCTCTCCGGTGTCTTCAAACCACTCATCCGGTCCCCTATTTTTCAAGCCACCGCCACGGAAATCACCATGGGACACTTATTGCTACCCATCTATTTTTAAACAAAATTTCAAAAATAGACCACGATGGCCAACATATTTCAAAACAGATAAATTGTCTAAGCAAGTGGCCTCCCCGGCAAGTAAACCCACTGAAAAAAATTTTGAACCTGTGGCCTCCCCGGCCAGTAAACCCATTGAAAAAAACTCTGAACCTGTGGCCTCCCCGGCCAGTAAACCCATTGAAAAAAATTCTGAACCTGTGGCCTCCCCGGCCAGTAAACCCACTGAAAAAAATTCTGAACTTGTGGCCTCCCCGGCCAGTAAACCCACTGAAAAAAATTCTGAACTTGTGGCCTCCCCGGCCAGTAAACCCACTGAAAAAAATTCTGAACTTGTGGCCTCCCCGGCCAGTAAACCCACTGAAAAAAATTCTGAACTTGTGGCCTCCCCGGCCAGTAAACCCACTGAAAAAAATTCTGAACTTGTGGCCTCCCCGGCCAGTAAACCCACTGAAAAAAATTCTGAACTTGTGGCCTCCCCGGCCAGTAAACCCACTGAAAAAAATTCTGAACTTGTGGCCTCCCCGGCCAGTAAACCCACTGAAAAACTTTCTGAACCTGTGGCCTCCCCGGCCAGTAAACCCATTGAAAAACTTTCTGAACCTGTGGCCTCCCCGGCCAGTAAACCCATTGAAAAACTTTCTGAACCTGTGGCATCTCCGGTGACTCGAAAACAGTCATCCACTTCCGTATATTTTAAGCCATCGCACAAGAAATCATCTGGGGATCCTCCCATACCCAACTATTTTCAACGAAAACTAAAAAGTAAAAAAATTTCAAAATGCTCAAAATATTCTAGAAAAGGAACTCTTGTGGAAGCCTCGACTAAACAGTCGATTTTTTTAGAATCTGAAAAAGGAACTCTTGTGAAAGCCTCATCTGTCCAGAAAACATCACCTGAAACTACAATTTTTAAAAAACCTTTTGAGAAGAAACCTGATTCACCTGATGCTGATGTGCTGATTTTAGATGTTGCGGACGAATCCGATTTGGATGACTACTTACTGGATTATGCCCCCCCAGACTCACCCTGGTTTCAAGAAACGTTAGACACGTCTCAAGTAAAAGAAAAGAATCCACCCCAAGAAAAAACCCGTGCTAGCAAAAAAACAGGTCCCGTGAGATTTTCACGAATTAAAGATTAAAAGGTCCATGTTTTTCAATTATTCAATACTCTGCCAAAGGGACCCGGTAAAATAACAATCTATAGTATCGTTCTGATGTACTCTTCAAAGATGGACGCTTTATAAATGATGACTTTTTTCCTCAAGCTAAGAATTTGGCATTGGAAAGTAAAAAAATGGGTCAAAGGAAATTGGAAATCCAATTTCCTTTGGCCCATTTTTTTGCGTTCAACAACTTGCCAAGATTGGTTCACTAAAAAACACATTCAATGTGTTTGAAAATATTTTTCTATTCATGTTTTTATGTCAGTCTTGAACATAATGGAGCAATTTTTAAAACTATGTAAATTTTTCCAATCTTGGTCTATTGTATCCTAAGAATCTCCTTTCTATTCAATAAACATTCAATTGTAGATAGTATTGTCGACTTTTAAATTTTATTATACTATTTTTGTTACATTGTGTTCATAATAGATGTCCAACGTTATGTTTTCAACTTTTCATGACGACCCATATGTCCATAAAGACTTTGACCTCATGGTGCGTTTCCTGTCATTCTGCGGTTACCACGTACTGCTTAGCTTATAAATAGAGGAAAACGAGCGCACATGCTTTCATTTTGAGCCTGCTTTTAGTACCATCATGTCATTCGTGCTCGTTTACAATATTGCTGGACGTTCTACTATCCCTCATCATTCTTTGACAGGGATTATCGGTTCAGATGGCCTTGTGTATTGGCTTTGCAAAGATGTTGCTATCGTTTTGGGGAACAGTAGAACCTATGGAAGAAATTTAAGCAATATCAGGGTACGAGATGTTACGGGACCGTTGGATAACGTTGATCCAAAATTTTTGCAAAAACGAGTCATTTCGCATATCCACCTGAGTATTTTGCTTAAAAAAGCGAGAAGGAGTACGGTGCGGGAATTTGAGCAAAAGATAAACAGCCCTGATACGCAAGTGACTGTCCATCCAGGACGGCACCTTACAGATTTAAAGGATCCTACCTATTTAGTCATTTCCAAGAACAGAGAAAACCAAGATTACTTTTTTGTCTGGCTGGAAATGTTTAAAGAAAAGGTACTGGAAAATTTATATGTCAAGATGCCGGTTTTGGATGATGATTTTGTAGCCTCCTTCATAAAATATGCAGAACAACCAGAAACAATCCCCAGCACTATGCCAGCTGTAAGCATGTAATGGACATTTCAAACACTTACCAAACTTTCTTCATCATGCTCTTTTGAGTGTTTGAAGAGTAAAAAAATGGGCCAAAAGAAATTGGATTTATCCAATTTCTTTTGGCCCATTTTTTTACGACACACAAGTTACCAAGATTGGTAATTCATTTTTGAAAAAATGTGAATTTATTCATTTCACGAAAATATAATATGTATTTTACACTATAATATATAAAAATTTGAAGCGTTGGCCAATCAGTTGTGATAACAAGTTTAAAATGAAGTTTATTCTTTATCTATTTTTGTGTGCACGTGAGAATGAACGCATATAATATAAATGTTTTATCTTTACATCTCTTGAACAAAAATATTTTAGTTCATAACTTTATTATAAAATATTTATATTAAAAACATTTATATTAAAAAAAAAAAAAAAAAAAAAAAAAAAAAAAAAAAATTTTTTTTTTTTTTTTTTTTTTTTTTTTTTTTTTTTTTTTTTTTTTTTTTTTTATAATATAAATATTTTATCTTTACATATGTTGAACAAAAATATTTTACTTTATATCTTTATTATAAAATATTTATGTTATAAAATAAAAATATTATTACTAATAATATTATAAAAATATATTTAAATATCTTAAAAAAAAAAAAAAAAAAAAAAAAAAAAAAAAATATATATATATATATATATATATATATATATATATATATATATTATTATTATTATTATTATTATTATTATTTTTTTTTTTTTTTTTTTTTTTTTTTTTTCCAATAGATATTTAAATATATTTTATAATATAAATATTTTATCTTTACATCTGTTGAACAAAAATATTTTACTTTATATCTTTATTATAAAATATTTATTTTATAAAATAGAAATATTATTAATAATAATATTTTAAAAATATATTTAAATATCTATAATATTATTAAAAAAAAAAAAAAAAAAAAAAAAAAAAAAAAAAAATATTTTTTTTTTTTTTTTTTTTTTTTTTTTTTTTTTATAATAGATTTTTAAATATATTTTATAATATAAATATTTTATCTTTACATCTGTTGAACAAAAATATTTTACTTTATATCTTTATTATAAAATATTTATTTTATAAAATAAAAATATTATTAATAATAATATTTTAAAAATATATTTAAATATCTCTTTTTTTTTTTTTTTTTTTTTTTTTTTTTTTTTTTAATATTTTATCTTTACATCTGTTGAACAAAAATATTTTACTTTATAAGTTTATTATAAAATAATTTCTAAATATAATTTTATTGCTATTATTTTTCGTATTATTTGTCCATTTAAAAATTTCCAAGATTGGTAAAGCCCTTTTCGCAAAAAAAGGGGCTTGAAGGAAGTTGACAGAGCAACTTCCTTCAAGCCCCTTCTTTTGCTTGAAAAAAACACACACTTTAAAACATAAAATTCTATTTATTTATAAAATTTATCAATCAATATACATTATGCCATTTGACGTATAAATTGTTTATACTCAATGTTTATATTGGGTCATTACCTTTGTCTCTACCTGAGATGCTGAAATACATGGGTTTTATGTATCCAAAGCCAGTCATCGAAGGCTATACCATAAAATTGGGCACAGTTGCAACAGTTTAAGTTATGCTCCTGGCGCAGAAAGATGTCATACTTTACATTTTTTTTACCCTGCAACAAATCTTGAAGATACTTTAATTCATCGGAACTGTTCTTTTCCTCCTTCAACAAAGTCATTAATATGTCTTCACGAATCATTTTAAATTTCTTTCTTTTTTCGACTTGTCCGAATCCAATATCCCGATAATAGCACGTGGTGATGTCATCACTCCATTGTGTAGCCTCGTTTCCTTTACGTAAACACATGGCAATATGATAGGTTGAATAATAGACGACACCCTTCTGGGATATTGTCCCAAAAAGGAAATCTGTTTGGTGGAGTCTGATGCGAAAATCAGGTGTACATTTCACGTCGACATTGTAAAAGTCCCATTTGCGTCGAAGGGGTGTCAAGGTCATGGGCTCTTTACAAAACAGACGGATTCGGTGATCGCGTAGCCAAGTTTTAAACATCATGCCCTCAAAATCACACGGACAACACGTCAACACATGTTCTGTTGCTTGCATCCTGTCATAACGTACATATTCACAGCCTGTGAGTAAAGAGTACAAAAAACGTGCTTCCACTTGATCCTGTCGAAACGGTTTCAAAAACATGAGTACCTTTTTTCGTTCCATCAGGGGATAGTGTGCTTTACCCGAATCCTTCCCGATATCCTGATAACGGCACGACTTGGCATCATCTCCCCACGTGTAAGGATCCTTTTTCCGTAAAATACAGCCCACGTCATGGGCAGAAAGAAATAGAAAGCCCTTTTCGTCGAAAGTGCCAAACAGCAAGTCCATACGCAAATCCGAAATGAAGAGCTTCACTCTAAAATCTCGAGGATACATGTTAAAGAGGAAAACGAAGCAACTGATGAAAACTCTGGCCTGTCAATGAGTATAAAGCAGTCTCACATCCGGGGGTGGGCGTGGCGGCATAAACGTGCGCCATTCGTTCAGCCAAGCAGGAAGAGGTTTTCCTTCGGGGGCGTGACATTCCTCCAATTCGATCACCTCGTGCACTGGAGAGACTTCCCGAAAATGGGTCCGGATTAAAATATCCAACAAGTTATTGGCGAGGCGGGTAGAATGAAAAGTGCATATTCTCAGCATCAGTAAAGCTTTTAAGGTGTGCTGTACAATCACCCATCCCCAAGCCGTGTGTGGGTTACAACCGGGCAAAATATCGCTCCATTGGCAGCAGGCCACCGATTCAGCCCAACTATCGACATTGGGTTCTCCTAGAACAAGTCCTACATGGACAGCTGAGAAATAAATTTTGCCATTGCGACCGATGCCGCCCAACAAATGGTGAGAGGACTGGAAACGTAATCGAAAAAACATTTGGATGGCCAGTGACATGGGGTGTGCGAGTAAACGATTTTTATATTGAAAAAAAAAAAAAAAAAAAAAAAAAAAAAAAAAAAAAAAAAAATTTTTTTTTTTTTTTTTTTTTTTTTTTTTTTTTTTTTTTTTGTTAATAACGATTTATAACAATACTGTAATGATTTTTTTAGTAAATCCAAAGATTCCATATTAAACAAACTCTATATTGATACATTTTTCACAGATTGACATAAACTGGACATAGTTTCATTGGTCTGATCAATCTGTAGCTGGTATACATAACCTACACTTCCAAAGGGATGCGTTACTTGACTAACATGAGAAATCCATGATGTAATGTTACTTTCTTTGAAAAAACTAATTAGTGTAGATAATATTTGACTAAAGATTTCTAGATAACGATGCTGAAATTGTCTCCGACATTTTACAAAAAATTTACCAGCAATAATAAGACTCTCTAAAACAAAACACTGATAGGGCATTGGTAATACACCTACTAATGATAGTTCATAACGAAGGAAATGAAATTCCCCGCGTAAAATAGCATGATATAATCGTTGTTTTAAAACAGGATCAATATCCATGAGTGTGTTGATGTCCATTAGATTAATTTGTATTAAATGGCAATGTTTCGAATAGTAACGTTCCAACATTCTCTCCACTGTACAAACCATATTTCGTTCTACTGCATTCATCCTTGAAATGTTTGGTGGAGGCGAATTCTCATTTCCATTAGCAAGACTAATTGACTTGTTCAACAGAATTTTATAAATGCGATTTGTATTTATTACTGCATTCATATGGCATGAATCGATGTGACAGGCATTGCAAGGAACATCGGGTAAACGAGCCATGTCATAAATATATGAGAAAGGAATGAGCAGTCTATATTTATACTAAAAAAAAAAAAAAAAAAAAAAAAAAAAAAAAAAAAAATTTTTTTTTTTTTTTTTTTTTTTTTTTTTTTTTTTTTTTTTTTTTTTCAAAATTTTAATAAAATTTGTTTGTTGCAAAGTCTTTTAAAATATCTTTCAATGTTTTTTCTAAATTTTGAAGTGACAGTTTATATTCTTCGTGAATATTTAAACTTAATCCTTCATCTATACCAGAAGTTTCAGAGTCTAATTTTTGAACAATAGTGTCCCATTCTTTCTTAAATGTTTGATAAACATTTTCAAAATTTTTTACAATGATCTCCAATTTCCTTATTAGTTCCACTTGATCAATTCCTTCTCTATTGGCCATTATTATAAACTATCCCTTGTTTTATTACACTTGTATTTATTACTAGTCAAAATATTAGCAAACCAAATGCAGTCATTTCATTTTAAATAGCTTTCTAATCATTGAAGGGTAATATTAAAATTTTATATTTATATAATAATACAACTTCATTATTTTCTATAAAATATTAGAATCAACGAATCTTTCTTTGGTCGCAAATTTTTGTAACATTAAAATAGGTTTGTTATGTTTCCATTCGGGCAGTTTAAGATCCAGACAACACTATTTAGAAATATATACTTTATTGAAAATTTTAAACATAAGTTTTTAAAAAATCAATTCTCATACATTATTCAGCTTTTTTCCCACATACATGTTCCACATCCGACGGTTCCAATAATTCAGAATCTACCACAGGAGTCAGGACAGGTCGTACAGCAAAATGAAACACTGCTTGTGCAATAGCTGTTTTAGGAGGTAAAACAACCAATCTCTCAGGATGACGATTTTCTAACAAAACTTCCACACTGCCTCTGTAATCAGGATCCACAACACCTGCACAAACACTCAAGTGTTCCTCAGACGCAACAGAAAATCTGTCCCACAAAAACATGGCCAAGTATGAGGGACAATTAACAACGACGCCGGTATCTACTGCTATACGTTCACCGGGCTTGAGAATGACCTCATGAGGAGTATATAAAACATATCCTAAGGAATGCCCTTCTGGTCGAGAAGGTATAATTGCTTCTGGAAAGCGTTGGAAAAATGTAACCCTAGGTGCAAAGAGTTTGAAAAGATGGGAAACGAACCAGTTGATGCAACGTTGAAGAGCCATCCTATTCGTTTAAGTGCAGGAGTAGAATATACGATACAATATATACTGTTGAAAAAAAAAAAAAAAAAAAAAAAAAAAAAAAAAATTTTTTTTTTTTTTTTTTTTTTTTTTTTTTTTTTTTTTTTTTTTTTTTTAAGGTTGCAGAGGGTTGTGCAATAGGATATAGGCTTCGTATACCTTACAATGCATTAAGAAAAAAAAAAAAAAAAAAAAAAAAAAAAAAAAAAAAAAAAAAAAAACATTTTTTTTTTTTTTTTTTTTTTTTTTTTATAAAAGTTTTTAATATAAATATTTTATAATAAAGTTATGAAGTAAAATATTTTTGTTCAACAGATGTAAAGATAAAATATTTATATTATAAAATATATTTAAAAAAAAATTTATAATTACTTATAGCTACTAAATTTTTTTTTTTTTTTTTTTTTTTTTTTTTTTTTTTTTTTTTTTTTAGTAGTTATAAGTAATTTCGCATTTTACACTCAAATCATAAAAAAACATGAATATCGACACGCAGATTATTGTTTTACATAGTTATACCAACTTACTTTCTCGCCATAATATCAATACTTGTGTCCTATCTTCACTTTCAGTTAAGGAAGAAGATAAAAGAATTATTCAAGAAATTCAATTTGCAATCAATCATTTTTATGCTAAATTTAACCAACGCATTCTTCAAGATATAGATACAATAAAAAAAATTTATGGAAATTTATCAGATTGTTTAAGAGATTTGATTTTCCATTCATTTGCAAATGGAATTGATTGGAGTCATATTATCTGTTATATGATCTATCATGTTGAAGCAACGGTTCGTTACATTCAGAAAAATTCGGCTGAAAACACCCTAGATTTTGCCTGGTCTATCTTGTGGGAGAATTTTGAAAAGTATTTGAATCCATGGATTCAAGAACAAGGTGGATGGTTAATTTTAGCAAATCGGATTACGACTGCACGAAACTTTAATGAACTTTGGAAACAATAAAAAAAATAGCGAAACTACAAAAAAAAAAAAAAAAAAAAAAAAAAAAAAAAAAAAATTTTTTTTTTTTTTTTTTTTTTTTTTTTTTTTTTTTTTTTTTTTTTTTTTTTTTTTAAAGTGACTGTTTATGTGATTTAAAGTTTAAAACCTGTAGAATGTCCCGTTTTCGATGTCCTGTTTGAAATTATCAAAAATAAATTTTTAAGAAAAAAATTATCAAGAATAGTATCATACTATACATCAGATACGATATCGTTTTTGAATATGGGGGTGACGGATGAACGGCAGAAGGGAGTTTGTGTGCATGGACGGGTTGTGTGGGTGGTTGGGGATTCGGGAGTGGTTGTGTGGGTGGTTGGGGTTTCGGGAGTGGTTGTGTGGGTGGTTGGGGTTTCGGGAGTGGTTGTGTGGGTGGTTGGGGTTTCGGGAGTGGTTGTGTGGGTGGTTGGGGTTTCGGGAGTGGTTGTGTGGGTGGTTGGGGTTTCGGGAGTGGTTGTGTAGGTGGTTGGGGTTTCGGGAGTGGTTGTGTGGGTGGTTGGGGTTTCGGGAGTGGTTGTGTGGGTGGTTGGGGTTTCGGGAGTGGTTGTGTGGGTGGTTGGGGTTTCGGGAGTAGTTGTGTGGGTGGTTGGGGTTTCGGGAGTAGTTGTGTGGGTGATTGGGGTTTCGGGAGAACAGTGGGTTGTACAGCAACCGTTGTTTTGGGTTCACACAGGGGAGGTGAATTGGACCAAGCACCATTGTCCAGGCAAATAGAGGATTGAGTTTCACCGGTGAGTGTACAGTGAAACACCACCACATCTCGAGTCGAATAACTCGTTTGTTGAGGCAATATCGTAATATTGGGGTAAGGTCCAGGAGGTGGGCACGCGATCCCAACAAAATGACATTTTATTTTATCCAAAGGAGGTGTCCAGAGTCCATTAGCACCACAATATCGATGTTGATAATTTCTCGACAAACCTTCCATTTGATACCCCTGCTGACATCGAAACTCTACTTTTTCGGCAAATGTGAACAGATGACCGATTCGGTCAGCATGATCCACAAAGCCTGGATCACCACAAGAAACGGGTTGACATGGCGAATCCATTTGCCAAACGGCCTTATTATTCACCAATTGACACGTAAACACAGGACGATTTTTGTACTGCTTTAAGATATAACCGTCCTTACATTCATAAGGTATTTCTTGTAGCACATCAAACGGTGGTTGAACATGAGCCTCTTTTAATAAATGGACCGTATCATCCACGGGATAATCTAGGCATCGTTGGGACATTTCTAAATCTTTTCTTTTCAGTATAGAAAGGTTATAATATGGATTCATCTAAAACACAATACCCAGCATTCCGCCAATAACTTGTCAAAAACCGTTTTAAACGTTTAAAAAAGGCATGTTTCGCATGTCGACTTTTGAAGGGGGTAAATGGTTGATGTTTCATCCTCATTTTGAGGCTTTCTTTCCATCTCTTATATGTAAATATGTTTTGTTAGAATAAAATATAATTAAACACCTATATTAAAAAAAAAAAAAAAAAAAAAAAAAAAAAAAAAAAAAAAAAAAATTTTTTTTTTTTTTTTTTTTTTTTTTTTTTTTTTTTTTTTTGTGTAGAAATTAAGATGAAACATCAAACGTATCAAACCTTATATCAAGCGCATTTGGGAAATGTCAACGAAAAAGATCTCCTAGCAGCGCGAGAGCGAGAAACGGATCCATTTTATCACAATTTAATTGATTTGATCCTTGAGAAAAATGAAATTAAAGTCGATTGGCCCATCACCCTCTTTACCGACACATTCCGCTCTGGGTCACCCCGGGAGCGTTTGGATGAAACCGTCTTTGCCTTCATACTTCGTCTTGTGGCCATCAACAAAGAAGAACGCTATTTACGTACATTTCAGAAACCCGAATCATTTGATGCCGTTATGGCGTGGGAAGCCATTCTACGTCGCATTATTTTATGTTCTTTCGCTCTTCTATACAATGTTCGCTGGACACCTGAAACCATTTATACGTTTTTGGAACCCACTGTCATGGAACTCTTAAGTGGCGGAAATGTCTTTGCTCTTCGAAACCTCATGAAATCGCTCGGTATTCCTTTGGCGCGTGAAACTCCTTATCAAGCCGAACTTCATTTTGAAAAATTAAACTTTTTGCACGTAGGTCAATACAGTTCTTTTTACTGGCGATATCTACATTGGATGGCGGAAGCCTATCAAATGCGCACAGAAACTCACATGGCTTTTTACAAACGTTGTTGGCTAGAGTTGATTAATGAATCACTGTATCGAACGCTGCGTTGCGGCATCTGCATGTACCACTTTCGAACCATGTTGAACGAACTGAAACCTCAACTCATGGATCCGAAAACCAATTTTCCTAAACTGTGGTTTGATATACATAATCGGGTTCATGCTCAAAGACGAGAACAATATACGTTTCTAAAAGAACCCGATTATACCGAGTCGGAGTATGAATCGGATCGTGATTTCATGCTCCAAGCTTTAGGGCCATAATAAGAACTTTTCCCCACGTTAGGTTTTCGAAAAGGATTCAGGATCAGCTTCTCAAAAATGAACGGAGTCACTGCTTTCCGTTCCCCTACAGAGAGCGCATGAATGTCTCCAATCATGTCTGGACGCGAAGACCACCACCAAACGAGAGATATATCGGAATCGATACGGCTAGACAGGTACTCGTTTGGATCGTAACGTTCCAGGAAAGAATTATACATTAACCCCCCATATTGGCCGTGATAAGAGTGAGGCTGGATGAGGACAAAATTGGATCGGGGATCTTTATCTTTGGGTGCACTATAAATGGGAATGTCTGATACATTCAAATTTTTAAATTGGGTAATTAAATCGGTAATGGATTCAAAAGGCACGTACAGGTATGTCATGGCATCTTGACCACAGGGTGGTAAAAACTTTTATATACAGTTGAAAAAAAAAAAAAAAAAAAAAAAAAAAAAAAAAAAAATTTTTTTTTTTTTTTTTTTTTTTTTTTTTTTTTTTTAATATTTATATAAAATATAATCTAAATTACTATTCACACCTAATGGCACGGTTACCAAAATTTCCTTGTTCATTTTGTCATGTAGACCCCTGTCGTATTGGGAGATTGTGGAAAACAGATCTCATTTTTAAACATCTTTTGAGAGAATCCATCTGTCTTACAAATAATTATTTGGATGAAAGATTGTTTTTTGATCCAACAGACTATGGAACAATGAATGAAGTAGAGTGGCAAATGTATTGCACACTTACTAAAATTCAAAAACACTTTTTTAAAAAGCATCCAAACAAATTGAATATCACAACAGAAAATGTCAACACTATGATGGATATTTGGCCTGTGTTGAAACAAAAAATGAATGAATTGGTCAAAATGACAATGGAATTGGGTGAATTTCATGTACTTCGTCATGAATTTGGTTTAATCGGAGTACTACCAATGCCTTATCAATGTGTTACGTTAGAATGTCTTATTATCACTGGAAAATTTACATCAGAATGTATGGTTAAATTTCCAGACTGTACGAATGAAATTTTCGCAAACGTATCCAATATGCTGCTTGATTTTTTTGAAGAAGTAAACGTGATGGACTGGATTCACCATGTAAGCTTTACCATGCACCCATTTGGAACAATTACATAAAAATTTGCATTTGTTGTGTTTACTAACATAAATGTTTCACAATTGAAAAAAAAAAAAAAAAAAAAAAAAAAAAAAAAAAAAAAAAAAATTTTTTTTTTTTTTTTTTTTTTTTTTTTTTTTTTTTTTTTAGTATTAAATATCAGTATTAAAATTATTTTTAGTATATAAAAAGAATATAAAATTGATTAGTTGAATACTGCTTTAGAGAAAACATGTATCCCTCCAATTTTAAAATTACATTTTTTTTTCAAAGTCAACCCGAATACATTTTGGGGACTGTTGGGAAAGATGGTCGACTCTATTTCGACTTGTTGGGTATTGGCCGAATGTTGAAAAAGAAAGATATTTTTAACTGGGCTCTCAAAAAAATGAGTTGCCGATTCGAGGACATTGCCCTCCAGCCGGATACCCTGAGAAGAACACATCCCATGATTCGCTATTTTCCCTTAATATCCCTCTTGAAACACCATCTGAAAACACCATCGATGGAATGTCGTCTTCTCTACCAATTATTGCGAGGACAGATCCATCTCAAATATAAAGGAATTATTTTGAACGAACACGTGTTAAAATTTTGCCCTTGTAGTCGATTGAAAGGAATTCCGTTTCCAAATTGGATTCAATGTCACATAGCAAAATTATTAAATTCTTCCGTCTGATGGGGGCAAGGAGGGTGGAGCTTTATGCTCCGCCTTTCCCGTCGAATATAAAAGATTGTTGCTGCTTGGACCGGTTTCAAACGATGGCTTTTCCAAACGTGCTGCCCCCCGAACTCGTCCTACATATCCTTCGAAATTATATCCCCATCGAGGATAAATTGGATAGTTTATGGCCTATTCCAGAATTTCAACCCTACCTGGAAGACCGTGGAGCTTGGAAAACTGCTTCGAAACACCTCTCCATTCCCTTTCTTCAATGGATGCATCAATTTCCGTCTGGATGGTATATTCATACACAAAACTGGTACTACCGACTCTTTTTAAAAGTGGACCCTTATGCCATGACCCTGTCTTTTCATCATTATTTACTGGACCAAGGTCTCGATCCGTTAGCCACTCCAACCCGCATCACGCGCTCCTTCAACTTACCCATCCTAAAAAGAGTGTTGGCAGAATTTTTTAACAATTTTATTTACAGTCCCACATTAGGCTCACCCACGTATCACTTAAAGTCTGATCAGCGTTTAATCGTGGATCCCAGTCACGAGAGACTCATCCATTTATACGATTGGGAAGATGGATTCTACGATCTCCCCTTTATTATACCGAGACCCATGAAAGATGAGAAGGGACGCTATCATTTTAAAGTCACACTAACCTATCAACGTATGCTCATCGTAGAATGTATGTTGGCCCGAGGACAGTGTCAGTGCCCAGAAGAAATCCGCACCCTGTTACCTTATTGTGAAGGAGAGGAGGGACCTCTCAAAGTGATCAACGGAGACACGCTAAAACAAGCTGGTATCCAGACTTTTCAAGCCGGTGACAATGATCAAATTGAAGGAACTATGACTCATAAAATGAAAAAATTATTTCATTTACCTCTGTCACACATCCATTTGCCCACCCCGCGGAAGGACTGAGAAGGTGAAACTTAGAAAAAACTGTATAAATGCATAAAACTGTATAAAAGGTATAACTGTTATAAATGTATTTTACTGTACATTGTATTGTACTGTTTCTTTGTATTTTAGTTGAATAAATATGTTTTCTCTAACCGGTTGACCACAGTGAAACAAGCAAAAAAGGGGTTGAAGGAAGTTGCCAAGGCAACTTCCTTCAACCCCTTTTTTTGCAAAAGCAGCTTTGCCAATCTTGGAATTTTTTGAAATTTAAAAATGAATAAATCTATTGTAAAATATTTTCTAAATTTATAATTATTTAAAAGTGGAGAAAAGAATCAATATATTATAACACACACTCACAAAAAAAAAAAAAAAAAAAAAAAAAAAAAAAAAAAAAAAAAAAATTTTTTTTTTTTTTTTTTTTTTTTTTTTTTTTTTTTTTTTTTTTGTAGTAATATAATATATTTTATAATAAAGTTAAAATAGAGATAAGATATGTTAGAGTAAAGCATTGTATGATGTACATTTAAAAAATATAATTCTCTAAATATATTTCATAACTGTAGATGTAAAAAAAAAAAAAAAAAAAAAAAAAAAAAAAAAAAATTTTTTTTTTTTTTTTTTTTTTTTTTTTTTTTTTTTTTTTTTAATTTAAATGCAGTATAAAAGGCCGTGCATTCGCTTGCTCGTTCACTCGTTTTTTATAATAGTATATATAGGTTTAAATGCCATAACATATGTGATACAAATGGATCAGATCAATTCGGATAACATAATGGATCTCCCTTCTTTAAAGGAGATGACTAAACGATTGAGAGTTCAAGCGCACAAATTTTTCCAGTGCATAGATGATATGCATTCATTAGTAAGTAATAAGGATAGTGAATTTCGAAAACAAATACAACGAGCAGTGCATAATGAAGGTTTGAAAGAGGGTGTAAATAATTTGATATGTGAAGTGTTTGATACAATCAAAAGTGTCAATAATTTAGAACTACATTACAAGCGTGATCTTCAAGAATTGCATCTGTTAAGTGACTTGCACGAATTACAAAAAGAATTGTACATTATTTCAGAAATTATGAAATTGTCTCAAAATCAATTAAAACACATGTAAAAAAAAAAAAAAAAAAAAAAACATATTACTTTTTAACTTTATTAGAAAATAGTTTAAACCAATGTTGAAAAAAAAAAAAAAAAAAAAAAAAAAAAAAAAAAAAAAAATTTTTTTTTTTTTTTTTTTTTTTTTTTTTTTTTTTTTTTTTTTTTTTTGAGAATTAAACTTTTTAAAAGTACATCATAAAACATATTACTCTTTAACTTTATTAGAAAATAGTTTAAACCAATGTTGGAAAAAAAAAAAAAAAAAAAAAAAAAAAAAAAAAAAAAATTTTTTTTTTTTTTTTTTTTTTTTTTTTTTTTTTTTTTTTTTTCAAGCCTTATATATTACGTTACTTCAGCAATTGCGGTACTCTTCCACCTAGCGTGTGTCTTCAGTTGCACTTTCAATGAGGATGGCGACGGCACTTCCACAATTATTAGACTTGCCCGCGGACATTTTATTCCTGATTTTGAGAGACTACGTTCCACTCAAAGATAAACTGCACACGCTTTATAAAATGCCTGAATTTCGATCGTTTCTAGAACATCGTGCATCTTATCTGAATTCTCCTGGTCCATTTTCGATGGATTATATTAAATTTATGGGTTTGTATCGTCCCGGATGGTATTTTCATCGGTGTCTTTGGAATCGGTGGACCTATGTGCAATTCGATGACGCCACGTTACAATTCACAGAGTATGAGTTTAACCTTAAATACTGTTGCTTCCGACCCAACCACCGGGTTGATTTTTTTCGTCAATCCCTTTCGACCATGAAAAAAGATAGGGAATTCTGCTTTCCTCTAAAACTTTACGTAGAAAATAAATCAGATTATTTGTTTTATTACCTGGAAGAACATGGATACATTGCGGTACACTATACACCTCCTTTGTGTAAAATGGACTTTGAAATTTATCCTTGGAAAGACTATCACGAAATTCCGATCGACAAACCCATCCTTGTGAAAAATTATTTGGAAGAGCGTTTTTGGGAAGTGACATTCACCCGTGAGAAAAAAATAACCCTAAAATGTGTGGACCATGTCGAGTGTGATTGCAAACAAACATTTCATGAACTGGACCCAATAACCTTCGAATTATCAAAAGATTTCACCTGTCTGACGACGGATAGAGGAGGGATAATTCCTCTGCAAACATGTTCCAATTACAGACTGGCGGACGAAAAACATGTTGAGGGATTTACTGTATATCATGTATGTCACATTACTGAAGAAGAGAAAGGAAGATTAATCGTAGAAGAAGACAAACACGACCCACGGTTGAAGAAATTTCTAATGGATAAAGACACAATCTGTAAATTTGAAAATTTGTAATATATAAAAATTATAATTAAAAATGTAAATTTTTGGTAACAATGTGCAGTTTTTTTTTTTTTTTTTTTTTTTTTTTTTTTTTTTTTTTTTTAACTATTTGGAAAAAATGGTTGTTGTTTTCGGTCGAGAATTGACACCTGTCCGTGGTCACTTTTCAATTTAAATTAAATTCTTTACTTTTTGAAAAAAAATTATTTGTTTAGTAAATTGAAATGTTTAAAATCACTGTAATAAAGGAAAAACTAACATTTTTTTTTTTTTTTTTTTTTTTATGAAATTTGTTTGAGACTATTATAAAATATATTACAACTATTGAAAAAAAAAAAAAAAAAAAAAAAAAAAAAAAAAAAAAAAAAAAAGTAGTATTATATTTTATAAAAAAGTTATAATAGAGATAAGATATGTTAGAGCATTTTATGATGTACATTTAAAAAATGTAATTCACTAAATATATTTCATATATATAAATATTGTATTAAAAAAAAAAAAAAAAAAAAAAAAAAAAAAAAAAAAAAAAAAAATTTTTTTTTTTTTTTTTTTTTTTTTTTTTTTTTTTTTTTTTACTGCCTTATAAAAGGCCGAGCCATCTCTCTCTCGTTCACTCGACTTTTGTTCTTCACGCTGCTTGTGCTTGCCTTACTCTTCCACCTGGTGTGCATCTTTAGTAGCATTTTAAACAACGATGGCGACGGCACTTCCTCAGTTATTAGACTTGCCCGAAGACATTTTATTCCTGATTTTGAGAGACTACGTTCCACTCAAAGATAAACTGCACACTCTTTATAAAATGCCTGAATTTCGATCGTTTCTAGAACATCGTGCATCCTATCTGAATTCTCCTGGTCCATTTTCGATGGATTATATTAAATTTATGGGTTTGTATCGTCCCGGATGGTATTTTCATCGGTGTCTTTGGAATCGGTGGACCTATGTGCAATTCGATGACGCCACGTTACAATTCACAGAGTATGAGTTTAACCTTAAATACTGTTGCTTCCGACCCAACCACCGGGTTGATTTTTTTCGTCAATCCCTTTCGACCATGAAAAAAGATAGGGAATTCTGCTTTCCTCTAAAACTTTACGTAGAAAATAAATCAGATTATTTGTTTTATTACCTGGAAGAACATGGATACATTGCGGTACACTATACACCTCCTTTGTGTAAAATGGACTTTGAAATTTATCCTTGGAAAGACTATCACGAAATTCCGATCGACAAACCCATCCTTGTGAAAAATTATTTGGAAGAGCGTTTTTGGGAAGTGACATTCACCCGTGAGAAAAAAATAACCCTAAAATGTGTGGACCATGTCGAGTGTGATTGCAAACAAACATTTCATGAACTGGACCCAATAACCTTCGAATTATCAAAAGATTTCACCTGTCTGACGACGGATAGAGGAGGGATAATTCCTCTGCAAACATGTTCCAATTACAGACTGGCGGACGAAAAACATGTTGAGGGATTTACTGTATATCATGTATGTCACATTACTGAAGAAGAGAAAGGAAGATTAATCGTAGAAGAAGACAAACACGACCCACGGTTGAAGAAATTTCTAATGGATAAAGACACAATCTGTAAATTTGAAAATTTGTAATATATAAAAATTATAATTAAAAATGTAAATTTTTGGTAACAATGTGCAGTTTTTTTTTTTTTTTTTTTTTTTTTTTTTTTTTTTTTTTTTTTTTTTAACTATTTGGAAAAAATGGTTGTTGTTTTCGGTCGAGAATTGACACCTGTCCGTGGTCACTTTTCAATTTAAATTAAATTCTTTACTTTTTGAAAAAAAATTATTTGTTTAGTAAATTGAAATGTTTAAAATCACTGTAATAAAGGAAAAACTAACATTTTTTTTTTTTTTTTTTTTTTTTTTTTTTTTTTTTTTTTTTTTTTATGAAATTTGTTTGAGACTATTATAAAATATATTACAACTATTGAAAAAAAAAAAAAAAAAAAAAAAAAAAAAAAAAAAAAAAAAAAAAAAGTAGTATTATATTTTATAAAAAAGTTATAATAGAGATAAGATATGTTAGAGCATTTTATGATGTACATTTAAAAAATGTAATTCACTAAATATATTTCATATATATAAATATTGTATTAAAAAAAAAAAAAAAAAAAAAAAAAAAAAAAAAAAAAAAAAAAAAAAAATTTTTTTTTTTTTTTTTTTTTTTTTTTTTTTTTTTTTTTTTTTTACTGCCTTATAAAAGGCCGAGCCATCTCTCTCTCGTTCACTCGACTTTTGTTCTTCACGCTGCTTGTGCTTGCCTTACTCTTCCACCTGGTGTGCATCTTTAGTAGCATTTTAAACAACGATGGCGACGGCACTTCCTCAGTTATTAGACTTGCCCGAAGACATTTTATTCCTGATTTTGAGAGACTACGTTCCACTCAAAGATAAACTGCACACTCTTTATAAAATGCCTGAATTTCGATCGTTTCTAGAACATCGTGCATCCTATCTGAATTCTCCTGGTCCATTTTCGATGGACTATATTGAACTTTTGCGCTTATACCGGCCCGGATGGTATGGTCATCGGATATTTTGGAGTCAGCGGACTTATGTGCGATTCGATGACGCCACGTTACAATTCACAGAGTATGTGTATGATATTGATTACCATTCCTTCCGACCCAACCACCGTGTTGATATTTTTCGACAATCCCTTTCGAAAATGAAAAACGATAGGGAATTCTGGCTTCGTCACGTATTCTATATAGAGAATGAGACAGATTATTTGTTTTATTACCTGGAAGAACATGAATACATTGCGGTACACTATACACCTCCTCTGTGTGACATGAGTATTGAAATATTTCCCGTGAGAAGAAATCACATTATTCCGATCGACAAACCCATCCTTTTGAAACATTATTTGGAAGAGCGTTTTTGGGAAGTGACATTGACCCGAGAGAAAAAAATAATCATAAAATGTGTGGACCATGTCAAGTGTCGCTGCAAAAAATCATTTCATGAACTGGACCCGATAACCTTTGAATTATCAAAAGATTTCACCTGTCTGACGACGGATAGAGGAGAGATACTTCCTATACAAACGTGTTCCAATTACAGATTGGCGGACGAAAAACATGTTGAAGGATTCACTATATACCATGATAATGAAGATAAGTTCGGAAGATTAATCGTAGAAGAAGACAAACACGACCCACGGTTGAAGAAATTTCTATTGGATAAAGACACAATCTGCAAATTGAAAAATGTGTAACTTATTATTTTTTTTTTTTTTTTTTTTTTTTTTTTTTTTTTTTTTTTTTTACGTTATTTCAACATTTGCCATACTCTTCCACCCAGCGTGCGTCTTCAGTTGCACTTTCTATGAAGATGGCGACGGTACTTCCACAATTATTAGACCTGCCCGTGGACATTTTATTCCTGATTTTGAGAGACTACGTTCCGCTCAAAGATAAACTGCACACGCTTTATAAAATGCCTGAATTTCGATCGTTTCTAGAACATCGTGCTTCTTATCTGAATTCTCCTGGTCCATTTTCGATGGATTATATTGAACTTTTGCGCTTATACCGACCCGGCTGTTATGTTCATCGGATTGTTTTGGGTCGGTGGACCTATGTGCGATTCGATGACGCCACGTTACAATTCACAGAGTATGATTTTAACCTTAACTATTGCTTGCGACCCCCAACAACCGTGTTGATTTTTTTCGTCAATCCATTTCGACCATGAAAAAAGAAAGAGAATTCTTGCTTCGTTTCCAATCTTTCGGAGAGAAAGAGTCAGAATATTTGATCTATTGTATGGAAGTATGGGGATACATAACGGTACTCTATACACCTCCTTTGTGTAAAATAGCCTTTAACATTTGTCCTTTGAGAGGGTATTACAAAATCCCGATCGACAAACCCATCCGTGTGAAACATTTTTTGAAAGATTGTTTTTGGGATGTGACATTGACCCGAGAGAAAAAAATAACCCTGAAATGTGTGGACCATGTCGAGTGTCGTTGCAAAAAATCTTTTCATGAACTGGACCCGATAACCTTCGAATTATCAAAAGATTTCACCTATCTGACGACAGATAGAGGGGGGATAATTCCTGTGCAAACATGTTCCAATTACAGACTGGCGGACGAAAAACATGTTGAAGGATTTACTGTTTACCACAAATATGAAGAAGAGAAAGGAAGATTAATCGTAGAAGAAGACAAACACGACCCACACTTGAAGAAATTTCTAATGGATAAAGACACAATCTGTAAATTTGAAAATGTGTAACATAAATAATAAAAATTTTAAATTTTTGTGACAGTATATAGTTAAGAAAACACAGCTTAGATAAAGTAGTGTATATATGAGTCATCCAATACATAATCCACAGCATTTACGAAATTTTAAACCTCCACAAACATTTCATGAATGCAAAGAAAATGACTGGTTTTCAGATCTTCCACGGGATGGTTATATTTTGAATAACCCTCAGGCACGATGGGGAAGAAAAGAAGGACGAACGTTATTTGCGGAATTGAATGATGCGTGGAAAAGAAAGAAATGAAATCTAAGGTACATAAAAAAAAAAAAAAAAAAAAAAAAAAAAAAAAAAAAAAATTTTTTTTTTTTTTTTTTTTTTTTTTTTTTTTTTTTTTTTATAGTATTTATATTTTATTTTTACATCTATTAATATGAAGTATATTTAGAGAATTAAATATTTTAAATATATATCAGAATACTTTACTCTAATATATCTTATCTCTATTATAACTTGATTATAAAATATATTCTACTAATATTACTACAAAAAAAAAAAAAAAAAAAAAAAAAAAAAAAAAAAAAATTTTTTTTTTTTTTTTTTTTTTTTTTTTTTTTTTTTTAAATATATTTTATAATAAAAATATTTTATCTTTACATCTGTTGAATAAAAATATTTTACTTCATAACTTTATTATAAAACATTTTATGAAAAAAAAAAAAAAAAAAAAAAAAAAAAAAAAAAAAAATTTTTTTTTTTTTTTTTTTTTTTTTTTTAAATATATTTTATAATAAAAATATTTTATCTTTACATCTGTTGAATAAAAATATTTTACTTCATAACTTTATTATAAAACATTTTATGAAAAAAAAAAAAAAAAAAAAAAAAAAAAAAAAAAAAAAAATTTTTTTTTTTTTTTTTTTTTTTTTTTTTTTTTTTTTTTTTTTTTTTTATAAAGAGGTAAACATTTTTATTTATAGTTTAGTTTCTCTTTGGTCAGATGGAAGAAAATCAGTATCTGGATTGTATCCAAAATATATTAAAATATGGTAATAAAAGATTGGATCGAACAGGTATTGGAACTCTATCTCTTTTTGGAATGAATATGCGATGGAATCTTAGAAATAATACATTTCCATTATTGACAACTAAAAAAATGTTTTGGAGAGGAATAGTTGAAGAATTATTATGGTTTATAAGCGGTTCTACAAATTCAAAAGAGTTGGAGAAAAAAGGTATCACAATATGGAAAGATCATAGTTCCAGAGAATACTTGGACTCGCTAGGATTTTATGATAGAGAGGAAGGTGATTTAGGTCCTGTCTATGGATTTCAATGGAGACATTATGGTGAAAAGTATATTGATATGAATATTCGTTATCAAGGTTTAGATCAACTCTTGAATGTCATTGAAAAAATTAAAACCAATCCCAATGATCGAAGAATTGTACTATGTGCCTGGAATCCGTTAGATATTGATAAAATGGCTCTTCCCCCATGTCATTGTTTGGTTCAATTTTATGTTGCAAACAATGAATTGTATTCTCAAATGTATCAGAGATCAGCAGATATAGGGCTGGGAGTACCTTTTAATATTGCTAGTTATTCACTTTTGACTTGTATAATAGCTCATCTAACGAATCTAAAGCCAGCCGAATTTATACATGTTATGGGAGATGTTCACATATATTTGAATCAAGTGGATCAATTGAAACAACAAATACAAAGAAAACCATTTGAGTTTCCAAAATTGGAAATTATAACTAAAAAAGAAAATTTAGAGGATTTTAAATTTGAAGATTTTAAACTTCTTAATTACAAACATCATGGAAAAATAAATATGGACATGGCTGTATAGTGTCTATACACAGGATCGAAAGTAAGTTTAGAAGAGCTAAAATCTGGAGAGTAACAACAAACACAAGAGGTTTCTGAAGGTTATTATCTAAATCAATACAATTATTCATCATTTTAATTTTTATTTAGACACAAATATATAAAACTTGACTTTTGAGTTAAAAATTTAAAAAATTTTGTTTCATTTTCTATAAAAATTTGTTAGCTACAAGATGTATTTAAAAATAGCCTTTTTTGTACAAATTTTAATTTGTACAAAAAAGGCTATTTTTAAATTTTTAAAATTTATTTTTTTAAATTTTAAAATTTAAATTTTTTTTAAATTTTAAAATTTAAAAAAAAAAAAAAAAAAAAAAAAAAAAAAAAAAAAATTTTTTTTTTTTTTTTTTTTTTTTTTTTTTTTTTTTTTTTTTTTTTTTAAGTGTGTATATATATAAAGTTCTTCAAATTTTCTTTTCATTCTCTCTTCGCATGCCGTTCCCACACATCCCTCTCGGAGATGGCTCATCTCCGGTTATTAGACTTGCCCGTGGATGTTTTGTTCTTCATTTTTCGACATGTGCCCCTCAAAGATAAATTACATACCCTCTCCCAAATGCCGGAATTTCGTCCATTTTTAGAAGATCGTGCCTCGTATCTGGACTCCTCAGCTCCTTTTTCGTTCAAGTACATCCAATTTCTGCATCGATTGAGACCCGGATGGTACTTTTCTCGGAAAAATGCGTTTCACCGATTTTACATGCAAATAGATGACACCACATTGCATGTCAATAAATATCACTTTGAATTACAAGAGCTTCAAAGCCACCATCGGCCGAATACTTGTGTACTCTTCTATCGGAAGACCCTTGACAACATGACAAGAGAATTCGTGGAAGCCTTTTCCGATTTCGAATATTTCATAGACCAGGAAAATCTCCTCACTTATTATATCAAGGGGTACGGTTATATTGTTGTGCATTACGAGCCTTTGCGCAATTTTCAAGAAATTTATATCAATAAAAGGTGCCGATATTTTCTATTTTCTGAAGAATCGATCCCCTTGGTGCGATGGCTGCCTTCCAGTCCTCAATGTTTTTTCGATGTCTCGTTTACCGAAGAGAAAAAACTCATCGCTTCCTGCACAGACCCTCAAAAATGTCAGTGTCAAGATCCTGTCCAAGAAATGGAACCCATTACCTTAGAAATGACAGCCGACTTTAGGATTCTGTTTTGGGAAGGCGCCGACCCGATCCCCCAGTTGGTTTGTTCAGATTACAGATTGGAAAAAGATCATTACGTCGAAGCATTTCGAATATTTCATTATAGACCCCATGCGCAGCACCAATTTGGCACTATGAGACCCATTTGGAAAGAAGACGAAAATGACAAACTTTTGAAAAAGTTTTTATGGCCGAAAAATCAAATTGTAAAAACATATTAAGAAAATTGTAAATTTTTTTTGTAGTATGATATTGTAATAGAATGTTTTATAATCTAGTTATAATAAAGATAAGATATGAGAGTAAAGTATTGTATGATGTACATTTAAGATATTGAATGTTTTAAATATATTTCATATCAACAGATGTAGAAAAAAAATGCAACTACTATAAAAAAAAAAAAAAAAAAAAAAAAAAAAAAAAAAAAAAAAAAAGTTAAATTTAGATTCTGCCATTGCAGAATTCAATTTCGCCTCCGATTTAAATTCTATTTATTTTTACTTGAATTTAAATTCTAAAAAAAAAAAAAAAAAAAAAAAAAAAAAAAAAAAAAAAAAAAAAAAAAAAAAAAAAAAATTTTTTTTTTTTTTTTTTTTTTTTTTTTTTTTTTTTTCGATGGAGGTTTAGAAGGGTGACCCCATTTGGAATGCAATGAACTAACTTCATTTTTCTTGTGTTTATTAATGCAATAGCAAACAGAACAACGGGAAATACCCAAATGATTAACAGTTTCTCTCTGAGACATTGAAATTGCGGAATAATAAAGAGATACTATTTGACGTGCTACTTCTTCAGTGACTCGATTCCTAAAAAATGGATTTTTTCTTTAGTTTAAACACTTTTTTATTGTCTTTGAAAAAGATAAAATGCATTTTAACAATAAAATTACATGAATGTCTCGTTTTAATGTCCAGATTGCGAAAAAGTGATTTACAATTTTTGGAGACGACACTTTTTAGCTTGTCTGAAAGAAATAGCATCGGAGGCTAAAAAAAAAAAAAAAAAAAAAAAAAAAAAAAAAAAAAAAAAAAAATTTTTTTTTTTTTTTTTTTTTTTTTTTTTTTTTTTTTTTTTTTAATATATTAGTATTATAAATATTTTATCTTTACATATGTTGTGTTATGAAATATGTTTGAGACTATTATAAAATGTATTACAATACAACTACTAGCACTGCAGAATTCAATTTCGCCTCCGATTTAAATTCTATTTAAATTTTTACTTGAATTTAAAATCAAGTCAAAAAAAAAAAAAAAAAAAAAAAAAAAAAAAAAAAAAGTTATTATAACTTGATTATAAAATATATTGCACTACTAAAAAAAAAAAAAAAAAAAAAAAAAAATTTTTTTTTTTTTTTTTTTTTTTTTTTTTTTTTTTTTTTTTTTTTAGTAGTGCAATATATTTTATAATCAAGTTATAATAACTTGATTATAACTTGATTAAAAAAAAGCTTATTTAAAAACTTATAAAACTTATTAAAAAAAAAAAAAAAAAAAAAAAAAAAAAAAAAAAATATTTTTTTTTTTTTTTTTTTTTTTTTTTTTTTTTTTTTTTTTTTAGTAGTGCAATATATTTTATAATCAAGTTATAATAACTTGATTATAACTTGATTAAAAAAAAGCTTATTTAAAAACTTATAAAACTTATTAAAAAAAAAAAAAAAAAAAAAAAAAAAAAAAAAAAAAAAAAATTTTTTTTTTTTTTTTTTTTTTTTTTTTTTTTTTTTTTTTTTTAAATATATCAAGTATCTGCATTCCTCTCTTTTAGAATTATGGGAATCGACAACTTTTGCAAATTCTTTGATCCCGTCTGTCCTCCTTCCTCCGAGCCCGATTCTTTTGATTCTTTACTGATCGATGGTCAAAGTTTTTTATATGTTGCTATAGAATACAGTCTAGAAACTGTGGAAACACTCTTGTTTGATGAAATCTGCAAATCTACCTGGAATCAGTTTCGTAGTCTCTTAGATTTATTTATCAGTTTTCCACAAGCTTCCCACCCCCTGACCGTCCTGCTCTCCTTTGATGGAGAAGGCGTTCCTATGAAATGGCGTACCCAACGCGAGCGTCGCCAAGGCAAAAAAGGCGGTGGTAAATCCTTTTACCAGTACATGCTCTTTGGTAATAATACTTTGACGATGGCCGTTCAAAACTATGTGTTGAAAATGCTAAAACTGTCCAACTACACGTTTACTTTTGTTTTAGCGGGTTGTAATGTACCCGGCGAAGGTGAACATAAAATTTTTCATGTTGCGAAATTTTTTCCCGAGTGTCGACATTCCATTGTTTTCAGTGTGGATCAGGATGTTTTCATTTTAGCTTTTTTGCGCCTCTCTCAATTTCAAACGTTGCAAATTTACCGCTATAAACAATTTTATCCTATTACCCGTGTTGCCTCCTTGTTACCGTATCCTCTCCAACGGATCGTGGACGTGAATAGCATCGGAGGCTAAAAAAAAAAAAAAAAAAAAAAAAAAAAAAAAAAAAATTTTTTTTTTTTTTTTTTTTTTTTTTTTTTTTTTTTTTTTTTTAATAGGGTTAAACTGGTGTTTAAAAGGCCATGCATTCGCTATCTCGTTCACTTGGCTTTTATTTTTCACGATGCTTGTGCCTGCTCTGCTTACCTTTGGATTACTTTTTTCATTTGTGTCGCATTGGATAGCATTCCAAAAGTGTATTCAATAATTTTAAAGACTTTATTCAACGCCATATTTGAGGAAGAATGGACTCTGTGCAAATCAAGTGTCGTTTACATTTCCTGCATCTTTTCAACGTGAAATTTGTTATTTTACTCCCTATTTGAGGAAGAATGGACTATGTGCAAATCAAGTGTCGTTTACATTTCCTGCATCTTTTCAACGTGAGATTTGTTATTTTACTCCCTATTTGAGGAAGAATGGACTCTGTGCAAATCAAGTGTCGTTTACATTTCGTGTATCTTTTTAACGTGAAATTTGTTATTTTACTCCCTATTTGACGAAGAATGGACTCTGTGCAAATCAAGTGTCGTTTACATTTCCTGCATCTTTTCAACGTGAGATTTGTTATTTTACTCCCTATTTGACGAAGAATGGACTCTGTTTGTTTGATGGACTTGCCACTCAAGGCCATGACTTTTTTATTATCTCATGTCACAACCATCCTAGGTCACTTTCTTTGAAAAAGCTTCGATTCTACTTTCTCATCATTCAACACCGTGACTCGGTGACAGCTTCCCAGACGCCTACGCAGTGACTCACGCGGATGGGTTGGACCGGAAAGCGCGAAGCCCGGTGATTGGTTGGACTCGTGGGGGAATCGACTATATAAGGAGAGCGTCGTCGTTCATTTCTTTACTCTTGCCTTGCCTCTGGTCGAGACTTTGTGAAAGCGATGGAGGAGAAAAAAATTTTCAAGAAGCCTTTTCCTTCCACCCGAATCACCCCAAACTCTATCGAAGTGATTGATGCCAGAAAGCTAGAAAGTTTGAAGCGAGACGTGTTTCCCTGCCAAGTTCTCGAGAGCTTTCCGGAAGAAGACCGGTTGCCCCGTCCATCGGAGTTTGCGGTGCTACCGGAGCGACACCAGATCTATCCCTATATTATATATTTAACTAGTGCTTACAAAGTGGCCTATTGTTCCGTCAAGTATGATGATGTTATCCGCAAACATTTTGTGGATACATTAAAATATCTCATGACTGCAGCCCCCTACACCTCCCGAAACTGGACAGATGCGATCCCTTTGCTACAGAAACCCATCTTAAAGACGAAGAATGTGAATCACCGTACCTGCTTCAAATTTAATATTCACTTTTTTCTCACCAAAAAGTACTTTACCTTCGGAAATAGATTAGTGGAGCCTGGGACGATGCATGTGATCCAGACTGGAAAACATCCCCTATGTATCTATACGTTGGAAAGGAAAAAAAGGGGACTCAATTTAAAAGGATTCGTCGATACAGAGCAACATAATTATAGAACTGTGATATTAGCCATCGATAGTATCTACATTATTCCCAGTGGTACGGTGTACGTCTTATACACCACAGATCGTTCCTTCTTTTCACTGCACCTCTTGAAAGAAGATGTGGTCCTCCCTTTCTCCCATGTGACTACAATCCGTAGCACTCAGGCCACTTATCGGACAGATGATATCTACCGAGTCCCTGTACAGACTCCTTGCATTGAAACTCGCACTCGGCCAGACGACAGTAGTGACAGTGAGGAAGAATTTTCGACAGATCCAGCCGATCTCCCGGAGGAGGCGCCGGCCAAGGCACCCATGACCTCAAGAGTCCCCACCCCTCCTGCTGCGACGCCTGGACAACCTCTTGTCATTATCAAAAAAGTTTATGAGAGACATTTTCCTGTCGAAAAAAATATCGTATTATTGCATACCAACCTCATAAAACATTTACAGAGATTTATGTACAAAGAATATGACGACCCTCGACCCCCCATCACCTTTTATGCAACGGAAGATCCTGTGGAGGTATTAGATTTGTCACGTACCAGCCATCTAGACCAGTCTCGTGCCAGCAGTCCGGACTTGCTCATCGTGGATGAAATTTTTTCCCCTCCCCCTCCGGAAGAGTCTCCCAAAGAAATTGAGCAAAGGGACAACGAGGAGCCTGAATGGAAACGAGCTCGTCTGGAACCGACTTTTTCACCCACGTCCCCAGACGAACAATCGGCAGCCATTTCCAAAATTGTCCAAGATTTGGTGGACATGGAAACCCATTGGAGATCCACTGCCCAAGGTGTGTCGGCGGCCATTGACAACAGTGTCCGAGATTTGGTGGACACGGAAACCCATTGGCGATCCACTCCCCAAGGTGTGTCGGCGGCCATTGACAACAGTGTCCGAGATTTGGTGGACACGGAAACCCATTGGCGATCCACTCCCCAAGGTGTGTCGGCGGCCATTGACAACAGTGTCCGAGATTTGGTGGACACGGAAACCCATTGGCGATCCACTCCCCAAGGTGTGTCGGCGGCCATTGACAACAGTGTCCGAGATTTAGAGGGCCTCGGCTCAGAGTGGAATCCACAACCCAATGAACAATCGCTGTTGCAAATAACCCCACCCAATTGGGAATCCTCCACCGATCCTGTCAACCGATATTTTCGTGAATTTTTTACGGTGAATCAAACATTTTTCGAAAAAAGTGACTAACTGGAACTGGATGGAAAAGGTGCAGCCTTTCTGTATACATTTATGTGTGATATCTTTGTAAAATGCTCCAAATGACTTTTAAACACTGCCGAGTAAATGGGCAAAAATGTAATCTCACCGATCTCAATCACCGAATGTAATGTCAATCTAACCGATCCTGTCAACCGATATTTTCGTGAATTTTTTACGGTGAATCAAACATTTTTCGAAAAACTGACTCAATGGAACTGGATGGAAAAGGTGCAGCCTTTCTGTATACATTTATGTGTGATAATTTTTTGTAAATATGCTCCAAATGACTTTTAAACACTGCCGAGTAAATGGGCAAAGTGTAATCTCTTCAATTAATTTTTAATAAAAAGAGATTGTTTATCATAGTTTGTTTTTTTGTTATGCCTTTCAAAGTATGTATTACACCTTCATTTTTAAAACCTTTTGGAAAACTCAGTAAAAGTTAAAGTTAAAATAGTACAAACATTTTTACATTTTTTACATTTTTAGTGATAAATGTGTGTTATAGAATGTATTCTTGAATAAGTGTCATTTTTTAAAATAGAGCGAAAAAAGATGTCTCCAATATTATTTAAAATGCTTAATTTACCTCCATAAAAAATTGCATTGAATTTTATATATCGGAATATAAAGATAAGAAAAAAATATTTTCTAAATATTTTTTGAAATTTTGAACATGTTTGAATCTATTTGTACATTGAGCAAACTATACATTTTACAATTATTTATTTTCCAAAAATCATGCACAGTGTTATGACCTGTAAATGAATCTAAAAAATTCAAAGCATTTTATTTCAGCTATAAAAAGAATTGGGTGGCCAGTTGTGTGCGGAAAGAGCCCTAAAAATGAACCCCTTCACTTTGGATCCCGAAAATTCTGGATGGGGACAAGTTTTGGATCCTGTTTAAAGTCTTAACCCCATGCGTTCAAGACTGAGAATTTTCGCCTGGTAATACCGTAACCAACTTGAAATCTTTATGCCTCGGCTTCGCCTCATTACATAGGGTACAGAGCCTCTGTACTGGATTTGAACCCTACCGTGCTCAAAAAAATCCAACAAAACGTCTCCCCAAGTCACTCTCCATAAAAGTCGTAATAAATCAAAGATTTCAATCACACGCCAGCGTCGCATGCGCAAAGGACAATTGTGAGACACGGCGCCCAATTGGGATGAACCAAACTGCGCTACAAAGTTGGGGACCGACTCTACGTTTAAATATTTGGCAATATCGACTACTCTAAAATAAACATCCCCGCTAAAAGTCACATATCCCCACAAGCTGCCAGGAGATAGACAGAGTCGAAACGCCATCTCGCTTGATTCTTTCTATTTAAGAGTACATCATCAAATACTTGAGCCCTGTAAGCTTTTATTATAAAATATATTTAAAAGAATAAAGAAAAACTAGTAAAAAATATAGTATCTTTATCAGAACATCAGCCTCAAATGAATCAAGACCATTACTCCTTCTATGACAAAATATGAAACAACTAGCGTTTTAGGAACAAGAGCATTACAGATTTCGATGTAAGCTCCCGTTTTAGTGATAGTGGATGATGAAACAGATCCATTGCAACTTGCAATGAAAGAATTAAAAGAGAGAAACATTCCACTCATTCTAAGATATCTTCCTGATGGTACACGTGAAGACTGGAGAGTAGATGAATTAATTATTAATAATTAAGTTACACTTTATCATTACTATAAAATATATTTAGAAAAATGAAGTAAAGATAAAGTAGCAAAAAATATATTATCTTTATCAGAACATCATCCTCAAATGAAACAAGAAAAAAAATCACAACTTATATGACAAAATATGAAAGAGCTAGAGTTTTAGGGACAAGAGCTATTATAAAATACATTGAAACTATTAAAAAAAAAAAAAAAAAAAAAAAAAAAAAAAAAAAAAATTTTTTTTTTTTTTTTTTTTTTTTTTTTTTTTTTTTTTTGTAGTATAATATATTTTATAATCAAGTTATAATAAAGATATTAGAGTAAATTGTATGATGTACATTTAAGATATTTAATGTTTTAAATATATTTCATATCAACAGATTAAAAAAAAAAAAAAAAAAAAAAAAAAAAAAAAAAAAATTTTTTTTTTTTTTTTTTTTTAAATATATTAGTATTATAAATATTTTATCTTTACATATGTTGTGTTATGAAATATGTTTGAGACTATTATAAAATGTATTACAATACAACTATTAAAAAAAAAAAAAAAAAAAAAAAAAAAAAAAAAAAAAAAAAATTTTTTTTTTTTTTTTTTTTTTTTTTTTTTTTTTTTTTTTTTTTATTGCCTTATAAAAGGCCGAGCCATCTCTCTCTTTCACTCGCCTATCGTTCCTCACGCTCCTTGTGCTTGCCTTCCTGTGGAAGCCTTTTTCTCTTATTCCATCGTTGGATCGCATGGGTTTTCCTTCTCCATGCGTCTGAAAGTATTTACTATGGGATATAAAATGTTTGAATGAATAGCCCCCTTCACAGAGTGCCCATCCACAGGAGGCTTCTTCTGCAACCTGTTTACACCCCCTATGGATGAATGGTTTTTTTTAAAACGTCACTTGTAGGATGTCCTGGTGAAACTCCCCCCACGTCCGATTGGATTGGAAGCGGAAGCGGAGGCGGAGACACGCTCTCTTATAAAAGGTCCTTTCCACCCCGGTTCCGTCTCACCATGATGCTCCAGCTGCACCTCACCGCTCAGCCTGCTTTGTGGGGATTCTTGGGAAGAGACGGCCAGCTCTTTTGGCTCGACACCTCGGCCACCCAGCTTTTAGGAAGGGCCGTGAAGGGCCAAGCCCGGGTCCAGGAGGTGGCGGACGAGGAGGCGCAGGAACTGTACCCACTGAGCTGGCTGCAACAGAAAGTCATTCCCCATTTCCAACTGATTGCCCTGCTGGAACATTTCTCGGTCAAGGAGCCTCTCCACCTCTTCGAGACGGACTTTGGTGTGAGGGTGACCCATGCCAAAGGGGTGTATAGGCTCCGACAGTCGAACGCAGCGGATGCGAGTCCATTTTGGCCCTGGATTGACCACCTCCTCCACCAGAGACCGACCTCGCCTGCCTCTTCACCCTGCCGTCCAGGCTACTCTCCCGCGTCCAGTCCAGGCGACTCTCCCGCGTCCAGTCCAGGCTACTCTCCCGCTTCACCCGTCTACACACCGGCCTCGCCTGCCCGAACAAACCCAGTCTACTCGGCCACAAGCCCCTGCTACACGCCGACCTCGCCAGTCTACCCTGCCACAAGCCCCTGCTACACACCGGCCTCGCCAGTCTACTCTCCTTGCAGTCCCTGCTACACACCGGCCTCGCCAGTCTACTCTCCCTACAGTCCCTGCTACATGCCAGCCTCTCCGAGCTACACGCCGGCCTCGCCAGTCTACTCTCCTTGCAGTCCCTGCTACACACCGGCCTCGCCAGTCTACTCTCCCTACAGTCCCTGCTACATGCCAGCCTCTCCGAGCTACACGCCGGCCTCTCCGAGCTACACGCCGGCCTCTCCGAGCTACACGCCGGCCTCTCCGAGCTACACACCGGCCTCTCCGAGCTACACACCCCAGCCCAACAGTTCATCCCCGTCGGTCGTCACTTGCAGCTCCAGCTCGGATTCCAGCGACACAGAGGACACTGCACCAAACTACCCGCTGGATAGTGGTATTATCATTCTAATAGACAATATACCTGCAAAAAAAGTAATTATAAAGACGAAAGGACTGACACAAACCCTTTATGCTGTATGAAAAAAGATTTTTCAATAAAGGTTGTTTGGTTGTAAAAGGTGTGTTTCTTTCCACAGCAGAAAAAGGGGGTTGAAGGAAGTTGCTGGGACAACTTCCTTCAACCCCCTTTTTTTGCGAAAAAGGTTTTGCCAATCTTGGAAACGGAAAGGGATAAAAGACTATTGAAAAATAGACACATCTACAGTTTGATATGAAATATATATTTAGAGAATTCAATGTATTATTCTATTTCAACTTTATAATAATTTTAATTCTATTATAACATTATTATAAAATATATTACAAAAAAAAAAAAAAAAAAAAAAATTTTTTTTTTTTTTTTTTTTTTTTTTTTTTTTAATAGTAGTTATATTTTATTTTTACATTTGTTGATATGAAATATATTTAAAACATTAAGTATCTTAAATGTACTTTACTCTAATACATCTTATCTTTATTATAACTTGATTATAAAATATATTACACTACTAATAAAAAAAAAAAAAAAAAAAAAAAAAAAAAAAAAAAAAAAATTTTTTTTTTTTTTTTTTTTTTTTTTTTTTTTTTTTTTTTTTTTTAATAGTAGTTATATTTTATTTTTACATTTGTTGATATGAAATATATTTAAAACATTAAATATCTTAAATGTACATCATTCAATACTTTACTCTAATACATCTTATCTTTATTATAACTTGATTATAAAATATATTACAAAAAAAAAAAAAAAAAAAAAAAAAAAAAAAAAAAATTTTTTTTTTTTTTTTTTTTTTTTTTTTTTTTTTTTTTTTTTTAATAGTAGTTATATTTTATTTTTACATTTGTTGATATGAAATATATTTAAAACATTAAGTATCTTAAATGTACTTTACTCTAATACATCTTATCTTTATTATAACTTGATTATAAAATATATTACACTACTAATAAAAAAAAAAAAAAAAAAAAAAAAAAAAAAAAAAAAAAAAAATTTTTTTTTTTTTTTTTTTTTTTTTTTTTTTTTTTTTTTTAATAGTAGTTATATTTTATTTTTACATTTGTTGATATGAAATATATTTAAAACATTAAGTATCTTAAATGTACTTTACTCTAATACATCTTATCTTTATTATAACTTGATTATAAAATATATTACACTACTAATAAAAAAAAAAAAAAAAAAAAAAAAAAAAAAATTTTTTTTTTTTTTTTTTTTTTTTTTTTTTTTTAATAGTAGTTATATTTTATTTTTACATTTGTTGATATGAAATATATTTAAAACATTAAATATCTTAAATGTACATCATTCAATACTTTACTCTAATACATCTTATCTTTATTATAACTTGATTATAAAATATATTACAAAAAAAAAAAAAAAAAAAAAAAATTTTTTTTTTTTTTTTTTTTTTTTTTTTTTTTTTTTTTTTAATAGTAGTTATATTTTATTTTTACATTTGTTGATATGAAATATATTTAAAACATTAAGTATCTTAAATGTACTTTACTCTAATACATCTTATCTTTATTATAACTTGATTATAAAATATATTACACTACTAATAAAAAAAAAAAAAAAAAAAAAAAAAAAAAAAAAAAAAAAAAATTTTTTTTTTTTTTTTTTTTTTTTTTTTTTTTTTTTTTTTTAATAGTAGTTATATTTTATTTTTACATTTGTTGATATGAAATATATTTAAAACATTAAGTATCTTAAATGTACTTTACTCTAATACATCTTATCTTTATTATAACTTGATTATAAAATATATTACACTACTAATAGGAAAAAAAAAAAAAAAAAAAAAAAAAAAATTACAATAACCATTTGGAAAAAATATTTTTTTTTTTTTTTTTTTTTTTTTTTTTTTTTTTTTTTAATTAGATATTTTAAGATCTCGCTTTCTGCTTTATGAGACGATTCTTAATACGTTGTCTTTCTTTGGCTTCCGCTCTTTCCATATCCGTTAATTTGCGTCGAACCATTTTTGTAATTGTAAGTTTCCTCTTTATTAACAATGATTTTAAACATTGCAATTTATTATTCAAATAAAAATTCTTCTAAAAGTAAAGTATTTTGCATAAAATGCTAAGATTTCAAAAGTAGTGACGGACAGGGGTCTATTCTCGACCGAAAACAACAACCATTTTTTCCAAATGGTTAAAAAAAAAAAAAAAAAAAAAAAAAAAAAAAAAAAATTTTTTTTTTTTTTTTTTTTTTTTTTTTTTTTTTTCTAAGATATGATAGAGTAAAGTGTTGTATGGTGTCCATTTACTATAAAACTTATTCATCAATTTGTAGCCATCATTCTTCAAGAAAACACCATGAATACTAAAGATACTTTAAACGATAGCGGATTAGCAGAAGACGATCCCAACCCCCAAAACCTGCTTTTCTGCGAACAAAGGGTACCCTCCACATTTGTATCTCGGTGTCTGAAAAGTTATTTAAGAGTGGATGGCATACAAAAAAAGATTGACAATTGTCAAGCCAATATAACACTTGTTTATAAAAGATCCAACGGTATATTCAAGTCCATTCCTATTGATTGCGTCTATGAAATAGGATGGAATGTTTGGTATTTAAGAGTGTGTATATTGAATTTTAAAAAAATGTACGTCTATAAATTGTATTACGATAAGCATCAAACCAATCTTCCGGACGTTGCAGAATATCATATACTCTTTGATTTGAATGCCGCCATGGAGAAGTTGGATCCAGAAAAAACGTATGATGAAGTAGACGTGTGCGTCCTTACTTGCGACTGTACCCGAGAAGATTGTACGGGACATCCCGAAGGTTGTAAAATTTTGAAATTGGAACAAATAACGGTTCTTCGGCCGGGTTATGAAAAAGACATAAAGGAAACGGGTAAACCTGCTCGGGTACAGAGGAGAGAAGAGGACCGAAAGGACTAAAAAAAAAAAAAAAAAAAAAAATTTTTTTTACATAAAATTACATATGTACATCATAAAATGCTTTGCTCTAACTTTATAACTTTATTATAAAATATATAATACTACTACAAATGGGATAATAAAAACGTTAATCATGCTTAAAAAAAAAAAAAAAAAAAAAAAAAAAAAATTTTTTTTTTTTTTTTTTTTTTTTTTTTTTTTTTTTTTTTTTTTTTTTTTTTTGTAAATGTATATTATTTCATTTCCTTTTTTCTTGCTTGACATTTTAGAAATTTTTGTTGAAATCTTTGGTAATTTTCTTCTACTTCTTCTTCTATTTCATCCTTAATTATGTTCATCATATCTTGTAACGTATCTCGTATCATCTCTTCCTTGATTTTTTCTTCATCTTCCCCAATTTTTGAATAGGCTGAAATGAATCTATTGTAATTTACATAGGATTTCAATATATTCTTGATTAACGGTTTACCATTATTTGCATTAAACTCCTTTCTCACAATCTTGAAAATGTTTCTCGAGCAAGCTAATTCCTGTTCATTCTTTTTCAAGACAAACCCTTCCACAAACTTTTTGGAAAAGGCACTTTGATGTTTTTCTACTATAGCATATAAATCGCTTATAGTTTGGTAATTTATATTTAAAATGGGTAGATAAGGTAATCCCACTTTTTCAAATAACGCAATAGCATCGCTGTATTTTAAATATTTTTTCTTATCTACATTACAAAGATCAAAGGCTCTGAAAAAATATTTTTCACTTCCCAAAACAGTTGCAGATGTAGGATCATAATAGTTCATCGTAGGTATTGTTTTACCAAATATTTCACCATAAATTAGAAAATTGTAGTCAAGGACATTTTTTACCTTTTCTACAATTTGTATCAATGGTTCGATGATTTCGGGTAAACCAAATGGTTTAAAATCTTTATCAATTATTACATTTCTACTCTGAAGTCGAAGCGTATCTTTGATATAACCAATTGCAAAGTTTGATCCATGAATCTTTTCAGTCACGATAAAGCCATCAGTGAACGAAAATTTATCAGTAATCAATTTACATTTAATGTGATGATATTTGATAAGATTATTTAAATTATCCATACCGAATTGCATTCTGTTTACTCCAACTAAATGTCTGCTATTTATATTCTAAAAAAAAAAAAAAAAAAAAAAAAAAAAAAAAAAAAAAAAAAAAAATTTTTTTTTTTTTTTTTTTTTTTTTTTTTTTTTGGACTAAATATTTTATTTTTCGAGAAGGGTCTGCCTTCTTCTCTCCTCTTCCCTTGGCTCCGTTACCCCGGCTCGGATCCGTGGATTCCGACCCCCTTGTCCCTTTCCAGTTGACAGCCGGCTCTGAGACAGTCGACTGCACAATGTTTCGAGCACCGGACCCTCGGCGATTCCGAACCAGACGCGGCTCGCCTCAAAGAGTGGAGTGGCCCCGTTGCGGAACGAAACCTTTGCACGAGGGGGGTGGTGGTGGTCGAGAGTATGGTTTCAAAAGACGCTTGGCTCCCAAGGGGTTGTGTAAAAAAGGCGTACAAACACTGTGTTTCAAAAAACATCTGCCTGACTAGGTGTTGTGTAAAAAAAGGCGTACTGTCAACAGACGCCTGGCTCCCAATGTGTTTGTTTAAAAAAGACGCCTGAGTTGGAGACTCCCAATGCGTACTGTCAACAGACGCCTGGCTCCCAATGTGTTTGTTTAAAAAAGACGCCTGAGTTGGAGACTCCCAATGCGTACTGTCAACAGACGCCTGGCTCCCAATGTGTTTGTTTAAAAAAGACGCCTGAGTTGGAGACTCCCAAGGCGTACTGTCAACAGACGCCTGGCTCCCAATGTGTTTGTTTAAAAAAGACGCCTGAGTTGGAGACTCCCAAGGCGTACTGTCAACAGACGCCTGGCTCCCAATGTGTTTGTTTAAAAAAGACGCCTGAGTTGGAGACTCCCAAGGCGTACTGTCAACAGACGCCTGGCTCCCAATGTGTTTGTTTAAAAAAGACGCCTGAGTTGGAGACTCCCAAGGCGTACTGTCAACAGACGCCTGGCTCCCAATGTGTTTGTTTAAAAAAGACGCCTGAGTTGGAGACTCCCAAGGCGTACTGTCAACAGACGCCTGGCTCCCAATGTGTTTGTTTAAAAAAGACGCCTGAGTTGGAGACTCCCAAGGCGTACTGTCAACAGACGCCTGGCTCCCAATGTGTTTGTTTAACCCTTTCAGGGGCAAGGTATTTCTGCTCCGAAAATGTTCAAATAATTGATTCACACCACAATTTAAGAACAGATTTATTTGAAAATAATCAAGAGCTGTTTTTCACGAATATTATAAAATCCAAATTGTACTAAAATTATACTGGTGCCAGTTCGAAATTGGAACAGTAATATTATGTGTTTGCACACTGCAAACACCGCCCCTGAAAGGGTTAAAAAAGACGCCTGAGTTGGAGACTCCCAAGGTGTTGGTTTAAACCAGACGCCTGACTCCCAAGGTGTTGGTTTAAACCAGACGCCTGACTCCCAAGGTGTTGGTTTAAACCAGACGCCAGACTCCCAAGGTGTTGGTTTAAACCAGACGCCATGCTCCCAAGGTGTTGCTTTAAAACAGATGCCTGGCTCCCAAGCTAGACGCCTGGGTCCGGTCCCTCGGGAGACATGCGTCCACAATCGTCGCACCGGTTTTTTTCTGTGCGATTCGAGTCGCACGCTCCACGTCTCGGGCCACAGAAGGGTGGGACGGAAAAAAAAACCCGTAGGTCGCATCGTGGCGGGCCTCCGTGTCACGAGAGCGAACATGGAGGCTCTTTGTAGAAAGCGTGTGACTAGGTTGGAAAACGAAAAACGGGGCGACAGTCGAAATAAGTTTTCATCCAACCCTGGAAAACGAAATCTGGAGTCTCTTTTTTATGTAGATATTCAAAGATGAGTATAGATACTTAAAGATAATTATTAGATGAGTCATTGAATCAGATGAGTCATAAAAAAAAAAAAAAAAAAAAAAAAAAAAAAAAAAAAAAAAAAAAATTTTTTTTTTTTTTTTTTTTTTTTTTTTTTTTTTTTTTTTTTTTAAATGAGTCTTTTTTTTTTTTTTTTTTTTTTTTTTTTTTTTTTTTTTTTTTTTTTTTAATAATTAGGTGAGTCATTAAAAAAAATTATGACTCATCTCAAAAAAAAAAAAAAAAAAAAAAAAAAAAAAAAAATTATGACTCATCTCAAAAAAAAAAAAAAAAAAAAAAAAAAAAAAAAAAAAAAAAAAAATTTTTTTTTTTTTTTTTTTTTTTTTTTTTTTTTTTTTTTTTTTTATAATTAGGTGAGTCATTAAAAAATATTATGACTCATCTCAAAAAAAAAAAAAAAAAAAAAAAAAAAAAAAAAAAAAAAAAAATGACTCATCAAAAAAAAAAAAAAAAAAAAAAATGACTCATCAAAAAAAAAAAAAAAAAAAAAAAAAAAAAAAAAAAAAAAAAAATCGGTGGCTCATTCATGGAATCTTATTTCTATTTTTGTTTTTGGAAATGTGTTGTGTTGTGTTGGAGAGTGTTTCTTGTGGAAATGTGTGTGGGTGGGAGAGTGTTTCTTGTGGAAATGTGTGTGGGTGGGAGAGTGTTTCTTGTGGAAACGTGTGTGGGTGGGAGAGTGTTTCTTGTGGAAATGTGTGTGGGTGGGAGAGTGTTTCTTGTGGAAATGTGTGTGGGTGGGAGAGTGTTTCTTGTGGAAATGTGTGTGGGTGGGAGAGTGTTTCTTGTGGAAATGTGTGTGGGTGGGAGAGTGTTTCTTGTGGAAACGTGTGTGGTTTCGTGTGTGGTTTGGAGAGTGTTTCTTGTGGAAACGTGTGTGGTTTGGAGTGTGTGTGTGGGAGAGTGTTTCTTGTGGAAACGTGTGTGGTTTGGAGTGTGTGTGTGGGAGAATGTTTCTTGTCAAAATGTGTGTGTGTGTGTGGGAGAGTGTTTCTTGTCAAAATGTGTGTGTGTGTGGGAGTGTGTTTCTTGTCAAAATGTGAGTGGGTGGGAGAGTGTTTCTTGTCAAAATGTGTGTGGGTGGGAGAGTATAAAAAGAACTTCACAAATTTTATAACAAGATTCCATCCTCCATGGTTGGATGAAATCTTATTTGTGAAGTTGTATTTGTGGAAATGAGTCTAAAAAAAAAAAAAAAAAAAAAAAAAAAAAAAAAAAAAAAAATGTTTGTGTTGTTTGTGTTGTTTGTGTTGTTTGTGTTGTTTGTGTTGTTTGTGTTGTTTGTGTTGTTTGTGTTGTTTGTGTTGTTTGTGTTGTTTGTGTTGTTTGTGTTGTTTGTGTTGTTTATGTTGTTTATGTTGTTTGTGTTGTTTATGTTGTTTGCGTTGTTTGCGTTGTTTGTGTTGTTTGTGTTGTTCGTGTTGTTTATGTTGTTTATGTTGTTTGTGTTGTTTGTGTTGTTTGTGTTGTTTGTGTTGTTTATGTTGTTTGCGTTGTTTATGTTGTTTGCGTTGTTTATGTTGTTTGCGTTGTTTATGTTGTTTGCGTTGTTTATGTTGTTTGCGTTGTTTATGTTGTTTGTGTTGTTCGTGTTGTTTATGTTGTTTATGTTGTTTGTGTTGTTTGTGTTGTTTGTGTTGTTTGTGTTGTTTATGTTGTTTGCGTTGTTTATGTTGTTTGCGTTGTTTATGTTGTTTGCGTTGTTTATGTTGTTTGCGTTGTTTATGTTGTTTGCGTTGTTTATGTTGTTTGTGTTGTTCGTGTTGTTTATGTTGTTTATGTTGTTTGTGTTGTTTGTGTTGTTTGTGTTGTTTGTGTTGTTTATGTTGTTTGCGTTGTTTATGTTGTTTGCGTTGTTTATGTTGTTTGCGTTGTTTATGTTGTTTGCGTTGTTTATGTTGTTTGCGTTGTTTATGTTGTTTGTTGTTTGTGTTGTTTGTGTTTGTGGAAATGTGAAATATTATAACAAGATTCCATGGTTGGATGAAACTTTATTTCTAAATTTGTATTTGTGGAAATGTGAAATATAACAAGATTCCATGGTTGAATGAAATTTTATTTCTAAATTTGTATTTGTGGAAATGTGAAATATTATAACAAGATTCCATGGTTGGATGAAATCTTATTTGTAAATTTGTATTTGTGGAAATGTGTCTGGATTGGAGTCGAGTGTCTGTAAAAATGGGTTCAAATTGGGGTAAAAAAAAAAAAAAAAAAAAAAAAAAAAAAAATGTTTGTGTTGTTTGTGTACAATTTTATTTGTGTATCCAATGTGTGCTAAAGCCCATCTGTGGTGGGACTTTGAAAGGGAACCTAACCCGCATTCACGCTCGAGGAGAGTTTCCGTTTTTGCCGGAAGCTCCCTTCGAGTTCGAAGGGAAACCACAGAAAACCTTCGAAGGCTAGGCCGACGGTCTGACCGTCTACCCGACTCCGTCTCGGGTGAAACTGGTTTCCTGTAAAAGAAAACGCCCTGTAAAAGAAAACGCGAAGACACGCGAAACTTGGTACTTGAGTCTTGTTTCCTGTAAAAGAAAACGCCTTGTAAGATCGAAGCGCGTCTTGTAAAGAAAAACGCGAAACTGGGTACTTGAGTCTTGTTTCCTGTAAAAGAAAACGCCTTGTAAGATCGAAGCGCGTCTTGTAAAGAAAAACGCGAAACTTGGTACTTGAGTCTTGTTTCCTGTAAAAGAAAACGCCCTGTAATTGAAAACGCCTTGTAAGATCGAAGCGCGTCTTGTAAAGAAAAACGCGAAGACACGTGAAAACTTGGTACTTGAGTCTTGTTTCCTGTAAAGGAAAACGCCCTGAAAAAGAATACGCGTTTTCTTGTTCATTGTAAAATCGACGAACTATCGATGCAATAATATCAAAAATATCAAATATTTATCAAGCATTTATCAAAAATATCAAGTATTTATCAAAAATATCAAATGTTTATCAAGTATTTATCAAAAATTTATCAAGTATTTATCAAAAATTTATCAAGTATTTATCAAAAATTTATCAAGTATTTATCAAAAATTTATCAAAAATTTATCAAGTATTTATCAAAAATTTATCAAGTATTTATCAAATATTTATCAAATACATTTATCAAATACATTTATCAAATACATTTATCAAATACATTTATCAAATACCAATTTCTTAAGAAATGAAAAAACGTACCTTTCATAGTAACCTTTCATTTTTACATTTTCTATGAAAACTTGACTTTAAAAACATGACCTTCTTCAAAACAAACTTCCCCACAGGATTTTTTCACTTTTTAAAACACCCTTATAAGGATGTTCTATCAAACACTTTTTAAAACACTTTATAAAACAAAACCTTTATAAAACTTGACCTTCTTCAAAACAAACTTCCCCACAGGATTTTTTCACTTTTTAAAACACCCTTATTATATTATAAGGATGTTCTATCAAACACTTTTTAAAACACTTTATAAAACAAAACCTTTTTAAAGCATAACCTTTTCATACACTTTTTACCTTTTTAAAACACTTTATACACCATTACCTTTCCCCACCACTTTATAAAACAAAACCTTTTTAAAACATAACCTTTTTAAAACATGACCTTTTCATACACTTTTTACCTTTTTAAAACACTTTATACACCATGACCACCTTTTTAAAACCAAACCTGTGGCCACCTCTCATGCATCCATCTCTCTGTGTGAAAAAAGAAAACCACCCACCTTTGTAAGCCAGGGAAATGGGCCGGCAAGCCGCCGAAGCGGCTCAAACCGGTCATCATCATAATAATAATAATAATAATAATAATAATAATAATTATAAAAAAGAGTACCACCTTGGACATTTCTGTCTCACGCCCCCTAGACAAACCGTTCCTTCTTTCTTGTCGGAATCTCCTTCGCTAGACCACGCTTCCTGTTCGCTTCCCCCTTGTCCACCTTCCAGTCTTCCAGAGTGCCGCCAGAGCTTTCATCCCCCGAGGACCGAATTCGACCCTCAGATATCCGAATTCGGGTCAAGCGACTCTTTACCACGGTGGTTCTACGCGTACCTAAAAGGCCTTGCGCCCCCGTGAGGGGATGGGCAACACAGGCGCTCCCTCCATCGTGTTGTGACCACCCTTTCCCACCGTGGCATCTCCCAACCCCGGAGGCACCTGGACCGCAGTGCACAGAGGCCTCCGGTCCTGAGAGACTTCTTCTACTGCGCGCCCACGGCACACGGGGTGCCCCAGGCGCCTTCCAGCCGGTTGCCTCTCATCGAGGCCCCAGACCTACAGGCTCAAGCAATGGCCATGCCGGCACAGAGCGTCAATTGACGAGGTTCTTTCCCTTACGGTGCGAGACACGGTCAGGTAATCTCTTTGTACCAGGAATTCGAATCCCGAACTCCCCATGCACGTACCGGGTCGCCCTGCAAGGGGCGCCGTTTTCGGAGGAACCTCTAGACCCCGCCAAGAGACAACCGGCCAACAGTAGCCCTTCGGACACCTTGTCGAGCTCCTTTGAACACCCGGAAGGGATTGGAAGGTTTGAAGGGTTCACTACTGGAGAAGAGCGGCGGCTGAAGTACAGACGATCCCTGCTGGAGAAGGGGGAGCAGGGTGGCTCCCATCACTCTGACCCTGGCGCCGCACTGGGAAAAGAAGTGGCTACCGGGGCCACGGTAGCCCTCGAGGAGAATCCTGCGAGCGGCCCCTACATACTGCATGGGAGCGGCGGTCCTCCGCACTCTCTCTTCCATCCGACCTTACTGAGGGCCAGGAATCTTAGGGCCGTGCATGCGAACCCCCTGCCTATACTAACCGACAGCGAGTATCGCGGTCCATGCTTGCAACTGACCCACAGCAGAGGATCGGAGAGGAGGATTGGAGTGACCCCATGTCCCTGGTATGCGGCCATCCGGCGAGTTCGGGGTGTAGTATCTGTATCCGCCTCCTCGCCCAGCGGGAGAGGGTAGGATCTGAGCAGCCCCCTGTCTCTCCCCTTCTGTCTAGAAGAGGTGCCACAGAAACGTCGCCATCTGAAAAGAAGAAGAAAAAGGACATGAGTGGAGCAAAAAGAAAAGGGTTGTCTCAGAAAATGAATCTTTTTAAAAAAGACAGTCAAGTTTCCATTTCAAAGAACATGGCAAAATTTTCAAACTCTTATGAAATACACTTTAGAAGAAAATGGACTTATTCTCTTTAACAGAAACTTTTTTAACAAAGTCGCAAAATAAAAACAATCTTTTTATATTCAAGTTTCAATTGTCAACATGGTCGCATAGCTAAATTTTCAAACTCTTATCCTCTCATGAAATACATTTTAGAAGAAAATGGATTAAAAACTTAAATTTTCAAAGTGTTGGATACATTCTCTTTAACAGAAGACGGCGAAATTTTCAAACTCTTATTCACAAACTCGAACCATTTCAGAATGGTTTTAAAACACCCTCTCAAAAAATCAATCTTTTTAACAAAGTAACTTTTATCGCATAATAATACAAAGTAAAACACTCACAGGCAGAATAATCCAAAGGCACAAGCATCGAGAAAGACGAAAGCCAAGTGAACGAACTAGTGAATTCACGGCCTTTTATACACCCGTTTGACCCAATTAATTTTTTTTTTTTTTTTTTTTTTTTTTTTTTTTTTTTTTTTGTGACCTCAATAATTTTTTTTTTTTTTTTTTTTTTTTTTTTTTTTTTTCCAAGGTGTTGGATACATTCTTTTTAACAGAACATAGCGAAACTTTTAAAGAATGAATCTTTTTAACAAAGTAACACATTAAAACTCAAAAAATCAATCTGTTTATATTCAAGTTTAAATTTTCAAAATATTGGATACATTCTCGCATAGCCAAATTTTCAAACTCTTATCCTCTCATGAAATACACTTTAGAAGAAAATGGATTAAAAACTTAAATTTTCAAAGTATTGGATACATTCTCTTTAACAGAACATAACGACATTTTCAAACTCTTATGCTCTCATTTCAGAAGAAACCATCTCAAAAAATCAAACTTTTTAACAAAATCACAAAATAAAAACAATCTTTTTATATTCAAGTTTAAATTTTCAAAGTGTTGGACGCAGCAAAATTTTCAAACTCTTATGCTCTCATTTCAGAAGAAACCATCTCAAAAAATCAAACTTTTTAACAAAGTCGCAAAATAAAAACAATCTTTTTATATTCAAGTTTAAATTTTCAAAGTGTTGGATAACAGAACGCAGCAAAATTTTCAAACTCTTATGCTCTCATTTCAGAAGAAAATTGTTTAAAATACCATCTCAAAAAATCAAACTTTTTAACACAGTCACAAAATAAAAACACTCTTTTTATATTCAAGTTTAAATTTTCAAAGTGTTGGATAACAGAACTAAGCAAAATTTTCCAACTCTTATACTTTCATTTCAGAAGAAAATTGGTTAAAATACTATCTCAAAAAATCAAACTTTTTAACACAGTCACAAAATAAAAACAATCTTTTTATATTCAAGTTTAAATTTTCAAAGTGTTGGATAACAGAACTAAGCAAAATTTTCCAACTCTTATACTTTCATTTCAGAAGAAAATTGGTTAAAATACTATCTCAAAAAATCAAACTTTTTAACACAGTCACAAAATAAAAACAATCTTTTTATATTCAAGTTTAAATTTTCAAAGTGTTGGATAACAGAACGCAGCAAAATTTTCAAACTCTTATTCCCTCATTTCAGAAGAAAATTGTTTAAAATACCATCTCAAAAAATCAAAGTTCCAAAATAAAATAATACGAAGTAAAATACTCACAGAAATCCACAGGCACAGAAATCCACAGGCACAGAAATCCACAGGCACAGAAATCCACAGGCACAGAAATCCACAGGCACAGAAATCCACAGGCACAGAAATCCACAGGCAGAGTAATCCACGGGCAGAGTAATCCACAGGCAGAGTAATCCACAGGCAGAGTAATCCACAGGCAGAGTAATCCAAAGAGCAGGCACAAGCATCGAGGTAGACGAAAGCCAAGTGAAAGAGCTAGCGAATGCACGGCCTTTTATACACCAGTTTGACCTCAATAATTTTTTTTTTTTTTTTTTTTTTTTTTTTTTTTTTTTTTTTCAAGGTCGCAGAGGGTTATGCAATATGATATAGGCTTCGTATACCTTACAATGCATTAAAAAAAAAAAAAAAAAAAAAAAAAAAAAAAAAAAATTATTATTATTTTTTTTTTTTTTTTTTCAAGGTTGCAGAGGGTTGTGCAATAGGATATAGGCTTCGTATACCTTACAAAGCATTGAAGGAAAAAAAAAAAAAAAAAAAAAAAAAAAAAAAAAAAAAAAAAATATTTTTTTTTTTTTTTTTTTTTTTTTTTTTTCAAGGTTGCAGAGGGTTGTGCAATAGAATATAGGCTTCGTATACCTTACAATACATTAAAAAAAAAAAAAAAAAAAAAAAAAAAAAAAAAAAAAAAAAAAAAAATTTTTTTTTTTTTTTTTTTTTTTTTTTTTCAAGGTTGCAGAGGGTTGTGCAATAGGATATAGGCTTCGTATACCTTACAATACATTAAAAAAAAAAAAAAAAAAAAAAAAAAAAAAAAAAAAAATTTTTTTTTTTTTTTTTTTTTTTTTTTTTTTTTTTTTTTTTTTTTTCAAGGTCGCAGAGTGTAGAAATGCAGTATAAAAGGCCGTGCATCCGCTTGCTCGTTCACTCGGCTGTCTTGTTTCACCCAGTTTTTGCCTGCCTGCCTGCCTGCCTGCTGGATGACCTCACCACCGCCGATATACAGGGCCGTTTTCCAAAGACTTGGATTCTGTGGAAGATGCAGGAGGAGACTGGTTGCTTTCCGTGAGCTTTCGGGCAGACGGGTTTAGTTTATGAAGACTGCCACTTCCCGAGACATGGATTGAATTGGGTGCCATTGGAAAAGATGGACTTGTATTTTTTCGGTGACCATTCTACGATAAAACTCTGTTTTCTTTGATAGAGTCCAGCCGCATTTCGAAAGACATTTTTCAAAGTGCTGGAGTGGTCGAAACAGGCATCGAACTGAAAAAGATTGACTTTTTGTAACATTTCCAAGTTAAAACCGTTTTCTTGTATGGAGCCCAGCCGCATTTCGATAGACTGCGACATTTTTCAAAGTGTTGGAGTGGTCCAACTGAAAAAGATTGAATTTTGTGACATTTCCAAGTTAAAACTTAAACCGTTTTCTTGTATGGAGCCCAGCCGCATTTCGATAGACTTAGAATTTTTCAAAGTGTTGGAGTGGTCCAACTGAAAAAGATTGATTTTTTGTGACATTTCCAAGTTAAAACTTAAACTGTTTTCTTGTATGGAGCCCAGCCGCATTTCGATAGACTTAGAATTTTTTCAAAGTGTTGGAGGGGTCCAACTGAAAAAGAGTGATTTTTTGTGACATTTCCAAGTTAAAACTTAAACTGTTTTCTTGTATGGAGCCCAGCCGCATTTCGAAAGACTGCGACATTTTTCAAAGTGTTGGAGTGGTCCAACTGAAAAAGATTGATTTTTTGTGACTTTTCCAAGTTAAAACTGTTTTCTTGTGTGGAGCCCATCTGCATTTCGAAAGACTCTGATTTTTTTCAAGTGTTGGAGTGGTTGAACTGAAAAAGAGTGACATTTCCAAGTGAAACCAGAGAACGGTTCGTGAGATTTTCCCAAAGAAGACCTCCCTCTCTTTCCACCCCATTCCCAAGCGCGCGCTGACGCAGGCTTCAGTAGCTCTCTGTCTCGAGGACGATGAACAACTGCATGTGTTGCTCTCTGCCGGTCCACAACGGCTCGCGCTTGACGCGGTGCCAGCATGCGGTCCACCCGCCGTGTCTGCTGGAGCAGGTCCGAGATGCCCGGCATCTCAAGTGTCGGGTGTGCGGGGCCACACTCAAGGCCCCGGACCTCACCTTTCTCTGGATCCATTACAAAGAGAGGTTGACGGATGAGCAATTTCGTTGGTTGCGGGAAAAAAGGAACGAAATTTTGATTCTCGAACTGGATCCAGAAGATTTGGAAGAATCTCACCTCCAAGTCTAAAATGTCTCATCCGTCGCAGAAAAAAGAGTTGAAAGGGGAAACCTGTTCCCCTTTCAACTCTTTTTTTTGCGCCCAACCCCTCACCAACGTTGGTCCCGAAAGGGATTTATTCGTATGAAATATGTTTAAACATTAAATATAAATATACATCCTATTATTCTTTATTCTATTATATCTTACCTCTATCATAACTTGATTATAAAATATATTATGATACAAGTACTAAGAAAAAAAAAAAAAAAAAAAAAAAAAAAAAAAAAAAAAAAAAAAAAAATTTTTTTTTTTTTTTTTTTTTTAATAGTATTTACATTTTATTTTTACATCTATTCATATGAAATATGTTTAAACATTAAATATAAATATACATCATACATTTCTTTACTCTAATATATCTTATCTTTATTATAACTTGATTGTAAAATATAAGATACTACAAAAAAAAAAAAAAAAAAAAAAAAAAAAAAAAAAAAAAATTTTTTTTTTTTTTTTTTTTTTTTTTTTTTTTTTTTTTAATAGCATTTACATTTTATTTTTACATCTATTCATATGAAATATGTTTAAACATTAAATATAAATATACATCATACATTTCTTTACTCTAATATATCTTATCTTTATTATAACTTGATTGTAAAATATAGGATACTACAAAAAAAAAAAAAAAAAAAAAAAAAAAAAAAAAATTTTTTTTTTTTTTTTTTTTTTTTTTTTTTTTATAGTATTTACATTTTATTTTTACATCTATTCATATGAAATATGTTTAAACATTAAATATAAATATACATCATACATTTCTTTACTCTAATATATCTTATCTTTATTATAACTTGATTATAAAATATAGGATACTACTACTACTACTACAAAAAAAAAAAAAAAAAAAAAAAAAAAAAAAATTTTTTTTTTTTTTTTTTTTTTTTTTTTTTTTTTTTTTTTTTTTTTTTTTATAGTATTTACATTTTATTTTTACATCTATTCATATGAAATATGTTTAAACATTAAATATAAATATACATCATACATTTCTTTACTCTAATATATCTTATCTTTATTATAACTTGATTATAAAATATAGGATACTACTACTACTACTACAAAAAAAAAAAAAAAAAAAAAAAAAAAAAAAAAAAAAATTTTTTTTTTTTTTTTTTTTTTTTTTTTTTTTAATAGTATTTACATTTTATTTTTACATCTATTCATATGAAATATGTTTAAACATTAAATATAAATATACATCATACATTTCTTTACTCTAATATATCTTATCTTTATTATAACTTGATTATAAAATATAGGATACTACTACTACTACTACTACAAAAAAAAAAAAAAAAAAAAAAAAAAAAATTTTTTTTTTTTTTTTTTTTTTTCAAGGTCGCAGAGTGTAGAAATGCAGTATAAAAGGCCGTGCATCCGCTTGCTCGTTCACTCGGCTGTCTTGTTTCACCCAGTTTTTGCCTGCCTGCCTGCTGGATGACCTTACCACCGCCGATATACAGGGCCGTTTTCCAGACTTGGATTCTGTGGAAGATGCAGGAGGAGACTGGAAAAAGATTGCTTTCCGTGACCTTTCTGGCAGACGGGTTTAGTTTATGAAGACTGCCACTTCCCGAGACATCTTTTCATGGATTGAATTGGGTGCCATTGGAAAAGATGGACTTGTATTTTTTGGATACCGTTCGACTCGTTCGCTGACAGGATGGCCAGACATTCGACTCGTGTGTGTGTATTGCAACGTGCCGCAGGGAGGACTGGGTTTAATTCTAAGAGAGTGTGGTCACGGATATCATGCGGGGTGCATCGTGCATTATGTCAAAAGCTGTTGTGATAACAAAGAGCTACCCCTGACGTGTTTGGAATGTGCCACCTCCATCCACTGGCGAGAACTGAGGGCCGTATGGACGGTCCTCTGCCATCCCCTGAGTCCCAGCCGGCTCGGAAGGAGCCCCGCCGAAAGAGAATGTAGACTGTGGTTAGAAGAGGCCATTGAAAAAGAAAACAAGACATTGGATGTGTAAAATAATGCATGTCCCATGCATTCTATCCTATAAAGAATGGATCCCTACATACTTTCCCTCTATCATAATTTTTTTTTTTTTTTTTTTTTTTTTTTTTTTTTTTTTTTTTTTTTTCAATACCGTTATGTAGTAAATTATTTTTATTCAACAGATGTAAAAATAAAATATTTATATCATAAAATATATTTAAATACAATATTATTAAAAAAAAAAAAAAAAAAAAAAAAAAAAAAAAATATTTTTTTTTTTTTTTTTTTTTTTTTTTTTTTTTTTTTTTTTTTTTTTACATTTGTATATATATGAATCTCCTGTCCCTTAGACACTCTCTGCTTATTTTCAGTCCTAATCGAATGAAATCTCGAAAGTACACCTTCTGATTCACACAACTTTTTTTCAAATTGACGGAAAACGTTGAGGTGTATCCTCTTGTATGGGGTGTTTTAGGAATCCTCTTGGGTTGCGCAACAGGACACCTATTCCAAAAAGAGGATTGAGTGTGAAGGTGAACGACACGGTGCCTTTTCGTGATGCCGCGGGCTACGACTCCCCATGCACAGAAAGTGTGCCAGTGGACATGGCTTTAAAAAGTCTCTTTGTGCTTTCTAGCGTGTTCGCTTCCTGTGCTTTTTTTTAATAGTAGCATTTATATTTTATTCTTACATCTGTTGATATAAAATATAGTTGGAAAACTAAACTAAATTTCTTAAAATTACATTATAAAATGCTTTGTTCTATAACTGTATTATAAAATAGTTTATACTACTATAACATAATATAACATTTAAAAAAAAAAAAAAAAAAAAAAAAAAAAAAAAAAAAAATATTTTTTTTTTTTTTTTTTTTTTTTTTTTTTTTTTTTTTTTTTTTTTTTTAAATATAGTATTTATATTTTATTTTTATTTTACATCTATTGATATGAAATATATTTAGAGAATTAAATATTTTAAATATACATCATAGAATACTTTAATATATCTTATCTCATCTCTATTATAACTTGATTATAAAATTAATTATACTACTACGAAAAAAAAAAAAAAAAAAAAAAAAAAAAAAAATTTTTTTTTTTTTTTTTTTTTTTTTTTTTTTTTAATATTAGTATTTATATTTTATTTTTACATCTATTGATATGAAATATATTTAGAGAATTAAATATATTAAATGTACATCATAGAATACTTTAATATATCTTATCTGATCTCTATTATAACTTGATTATAAAATTAATTATACTACTACAAAAAAAAAAAAAAAAAAAAAAAAAAAAAAAAAAAAAAAAAAAAATTTTTTTTTTTTTTTTTTTTTTTTTTTTTTTTTTTTAATATAGTATTTATATTTTATTTTTATTTTACATCTATTGATATGAAATATATTTAGAGAATTAAATATCTTAAATATACATCATAGAATACTTTAATATATCTTATCTCATCTCTATTATAACTTGATTATAAAATTAATTATACTACAAAAAAAAAAAAAAAAAAAAAAAAAAAAAAAAAAAAAAAAATTTTTTTTTTTTTTTTTTTTTTTTTTTTTTTTTTTTTTTTATAGTAATATTTATATTTTATTTTTACATCTATTGATATGAAATATATTTAGAGAATTAAATATCTTAAATATACATCATAGAATACTTTGTTCATCCTTCTGAAATTTTACAAGTCCAGCGTCTTGTCTTTATAAAGGGAAAGGTAGAGTGGCCGTTTGAGAGAGGTTCCCGTGGAGAGAGGTCAGAATGGATGTCAGATTCACACCGGACGCAAGATGTAGATTTAAAAAAAAAAAAAAAAAAAAAAAAAAAAAAAAAATTTTTTTTTTTTTTTTTTTTTTTTTTTTTTTTTTTTTTTTTTCTAAATATTGCGTCCGGCGTGAATCTGTCCTCCATTCTGACCCCACTGCATGGGAACCTCTCTCAAACGGCCCTTCAACTTTACCCTTTATAAAGAGAGGGTGTCTGGACTTGTGTTTCGCGTTGGACGACACCCGAAAATAAAAGTGTCCAGCAGGGATACGGAAAGGGGTCGGAACGTTCCCCTCGGTCCGAGCTTTCGTTTGCACCGGGTGGCGTGCCTCTCGTGGGTCGACCGGGGGAGAGGGGCCCGTCGGAAATTTCGGGTTCGCCTTTTCAAAAGGCCCTCCCGCACGCGGTGGGGGTCGGAAACTTGGGAGGGGGGGTCAGGCCGATGACCCTCGAGACGGTCTTTCGAGGGGTCCCTCGCATCCCGTCCCCAGACAGGTCGTTGACCCCTGAGGCGTGTTGGCATTTCCGCGGTAAAAGGGGAGGCAAGGGGGGACCGGAGAGGGCTTCGACCCCCTTCCAACGACTTTTCGCTTCGTTTCCCTTCCTCCTCTGCCGAGACCCCCGTTTCGAACGCGGGCGGTACCCCACTCCCTTTTGGGGGCCCTCGGAGGCTTTTGGCGGAAGTGTTTTTCGCTGGTCACGGTCCAACGCGTCGCCGAACCGCCGAAAGAACATTGGTTTCGAATGGCTCGATTTTTTTCCAACCCGTAGATAGGTGACATGACCCCTCTGCCACGAGCGGTTCTGACCCGACCCAAACCCGCCCGAGACACGCCCCAACGGGACCGGGTCATGTGACCTATCCACGGGTCGGAAAAAAATCAAGCTTCTCAAAAATGTCTCGGTTTCGGTCCACATCCGCTTTTTTCGAGGTGAAAAGGGGTCAAAACCGCGAATCGGGGAACCCGGAAAAGGCCCTACAGGACCCCCCGGTCGCCCCACGCCTCCCCAACTCGCTGGGAAGAAGCGGACCGACGCGTAGAGTGGGAGGTTTTGAGGGGGTCGTTCGGTCGACCGCCCGGGCCCCGGGCCACAAAGTAGAGCGTCTGAATTTCGAGGGGCCCCGGGCCCTATCCACACGACCGGAAACGGACCGAAGCGACACCGTCGGGAAGAGGGGGGAGAGAGGGGGACCGCGACAGGGTCCGCGATCCCTTCCGCCCGAGATCCGACGCGACAGGCGTCCTCCAAGTTTCCACCCGAAAGTGGGTCAGGGCCCTCGACCCCCCCGTGGACCGCGGAGAGGGACGAAACTGGACGGGAAAGAAGGCCCTGCGAGAGAGGCACCTCCGAGTCGAAGCTCGAGGGTCCAGTCCCAAAATAAAGTTCAAGGTCGCCAAAATTTTTTTTTTTTTTTTTTTTTTTTTTTTTTTTTTTTTTTTTTCCAAGTTTTTGAACCTACATCTTGCGTCCGGCGTAAATCTCTCATCCATTCGGACCCAGCTCCACGGGAACCTCTCTGAAACGGCCACTCAACCTTTCCCTTTATAAAGACAAGACGCTGGACTTGTAAAATTTCAGAAGGCATGAAAACGAAAAGGGCCGTAGAGAGGTCCGTGGGCCCCAGAGGACACTGGGGAGTGTCGAATATCACATTAAAAAAAAAAAAAAAAAAAAAAAAAAAAAAAAAAAAAAAAAAAACATATTCCGTATTCTCACCAGAAATTTTAAAGAGCAAGTTTCACTTCAATTAATGACAGACCATCTATTGATATGAAATATATTTGGAGAATTAATTAAATATCTTAAATATACATCATAGAATACTTTACTCTAATATATCATATCTCATCTCTATCATAACTTGATTATAAAATATATTATACTACTCGGAAAAAAAAAAAAAAAAAAAAAAAATTTTTTTTTTTTTTTTTTTTTTTTTTTTAATAGTAGTATTTATATTTTATTTTTACATCTATTGATATGAAATATATTTAGAGAATTAATTAAATATCTTAAATATACATCATAGAATACTTTACTCTAATATATCATATCTCATCTCTATCATAACTTGATTATAAAATATATTATACTACTACGAAAAAAAAAAAAAAAAAAAAAAAAAAAAAAAAAAAAAAAAAAAAAAAAAAAAAAAAATTTTTTTTTTTTTTTTTTTTTTTTTTTTTTTTTTTTTTTTTTTTTTTTTAATAGTAGTATTTATATTTTATTTTTACATCTATTTATATGAAATATATTTAGAGAATTAAATATCTTAATTATACATCATAGAATACTTTACTCTAATATATCTTATCTCATCTCTATTATAACTTGATTATAAAATATACTATACTACTACAAAAAAAAAAAAAAAAAAAAAAAAAAAAAAAAAAAAGTGTCCTCTCAGTGTCTCAGTCCCTCCCAGTGTCCGGACCTCTCTACGGCCCCTTTCGTTTTCATGCCTTCTGAAGTCCAGCGTCTTGTCTTTATAAAGGGAAATGTTGGGGTGCCGTTTGAGAGAGGTTCCCGTGGAGAGAGGTGAGAATGGATATCAGATTCACACCGGACGCAAGATGTAGATAAAAAAAAAAAAAAAAAAAAAAAAAAAAAAAAAAAAAATTTTTTTTTTTTTTTTTTTTTTTTTTTTTTTTTTTTTTTTTTTTTTAATGTGATATTCGACACTCCCCAGTGTCCTCTGGGGCCCACGGACCTCTCTACGGCCCTTTTCGTTTTCATGCCTTCTGAAATTTTACAAGTCCAGGCGTCTTGTCTTTATAAAGGGAAAGGTTGAGTGGCCGTTTCAGAGAGGTTCCCGTGGAGCTGGGTCCGAATGGATGAGAGATTTACGCCGGACGCAAGATGTAGGTTCAAAAACTTGGAAAAAAAAAAAAAAAAAAAAAAAAAAAAAAAAAAAATTTTGGCGACCTTGAACTTTATTTTGGGACTGGACCCTCGAGCTTCGACTCGGAGGTGCCTCTCTCGCAGGGCCTTCTTTCCCGTCCAGTTTCGTCCCTCTCCGCGGTCCACGGGGGGGTCGAGGGCCCTGACCCACTTTCGGGTGGAAACTTGGAGGACGCCTGTCGCGTCGGATCTCGGGCGGAAGGGATCGCGGACCCTGTCGCGGTCCCCCTCTCTCCCCCCTCTTCCCGACGGTGTCGCTTCGGTCCGTTTCCGGTCGTGTGGATAGGGCCCGGGGCCCCTCGAAATTCAGACGCTCTACTTTGTGGCCCGGGGCCCGGGCGGTCGACCGAACGACCCCCTCAAAACCTCCCACTCTACGCGTCGGTCCGCTTCTTCCCAGCGAGTTGGGGAGGCGTGGGGCGACCGGGGGGTCCTGTAGGGCCTTTTCCGGGTTCCCCGATTCGCGGTTTTGACCCCTTTTCACCTCGAAAAAAGCGGATGTGGACCGAAACCGAGACATTTTTGAGAAGCTTGATTTTTTTCCGACCCGTGGATAGGTCACATGACCCGGTCCCGTTGGGGCGTGTCTCGGGCGGGTTTGGGTCGGGTCAGAACCGCTCGTGGCAGAGGGGTCATGTCACCTATCTACGGGTTGGAAAAAAATCGAGCCATTCGAAACCAATGTTCTTTCGGCGGTTCGGCGACGCGTTGGACCGTGACCAGCGAAAAACACTTCCGCCAAAAGCCTCCGAGGGCCCCCAAAAGGGAGTGGGGTACCGCCCGCGTTCGAAACGGGGGTCTCGGCAGAGGAGGAAGGGAAACGAAGCGAAAAGTCGTTGGAAGGGGGTCGAAGCCCTCTCCGGTCCCCCCTTGCCTCCCCTTTTACCGCGGAAATGCCAACACGCCTCAGGGGTCAACGACCTGTCTGGGGACGGGATGCGAGGGACCCCTCGAAAGACCGTCTCGAGGGTCATCGGCCTGACCCCCCCTCCCAAGTTTCCGACCCCCACCGCGTGCGGGAGGGCCTTTTGAAAAGGCGAACCCGAAATTTCCGACGGGCCCCTCTCCCCCGGTCGACCCACGAGAGGCACGCCACCCGGTGCAAACGAAAGCTCGGACCGAGGGGAACGTTCCGACCCCTTTCCGTATCCCTGCTGGACACTTTTATTTTCGGGTGTCGTCCAACGCGAAACACAAGTCCAGACACCCTCTCTTTATAAAGGGTAAAGTTGAAGGGCCGTTTGAGAGAGGTTCCCATGCAGTGGGGTCAGAATGGAGGACAGATTCACGCCGGACGCAATATTTAGAAAAAAAAAAAAAAAAAAAAAAAAAATTTTTTTTTTTTTTTTTTTTTTTTTTTTTTTTTTTTTTTTTTTTTTTTTAAATCTACATCTTGCGTCCGGTGTGAATCTGACATCCATTCTGACCTCTCTCCACGGGAACCTCTCTCAAACGGCCACTCTACCTTTCCCTTTATAAAGACAAGACGCTGGACTTGTAAAATTTCAGAAGGATGAACAAAGTATTCTATGATGTATATTTAAGATATTTAATTCTCTAAATATATTTCATATCAATAGATGTAAAAATAAAATATAAATATTACTATAAAAAAAAAAAAAAAAAAAAAAAAAAAAAAAAAAAAAAAAAATTTTTTTTTTTTTTTTTTTTTTGTAGTAGTATAATTAATTTTATAATCAAGTTATAATAGAGATGAGATAAGATATATTAAAGTATTCTATGATGTATATTTAAGATATTTAATTCTCTAAATATATTTCATATCAATAGATGTAAAATAAAAATAAAATATAAATACTATATTAAAAAAAAAAAAAAAAAAAAAAAAAAAAAAAAAATTTTTTTTTTTTTTTTTTTTTTTTTTGTAGTAGTATAATTAATTTTATAATCAAGTTATAATAGAGATCAGATAAGATATATTAAAGTATTCTATGATGTACATTTAATATATTTAATTCTCTAAATATATTTCATATCAATAGATGTAAAAATAAAATATAAATACTAATATTAAAAAAAAAAAAAAAAAAAAAAAAAAAAAAAAAAAATTTTTTTTTTTTTTTTTTTTTTTTTTTTTTTTTTTTTTCGTAGTAGTATAATTAATTTTATAATCAAGTTATAATAGAGATGAGATAAGATATATTAAAGTATTCTATGATGTATATTTAAAATATTTAATTCTCTAAATATATTTCATATCAATAGATGTAAAATAAAAATAAAATATAAATACTATATTTAAAAAAAAAAAAAAAAAAAAAAAAAAAAAAAAAAAAAAAAAAAAAAAAAAAATTTTTTTTTTTTTTTTTTTTTTTTTTTTTTTTTTTTTTTTTAAATGTTATATTATGTTATAGTAGTATAAACTATTTTATAATACAGTTATAGAACAAAGCATTTTATAATGTAATTTTAAGAAATTTAGTTTAGTTTTCCAACTATATTTTATATCAACAGATGTAAGAATAAAATATAAATGCTACTATTAAAAAAAAGCACAGGAAGCGAACACGCTAGAAAGCACAAAGAGACTTTTTAAAGCCATGTCCACTGGCACACTTTCTGTGCATGGGGAGTCGTAGCCCGCGGCATCACGAAAAGGCACCGTGTCGTTCACCTTCACACTCAATCCTCTTTTTGGAATAGGTGTCCTGTTGCGCAACCCAAGAGGATTCCTAAAACACCCCATACAAGAGGATACACCTCAACGTTTTCCGTCAATTTGAAAAAAAGTTGTGTGAATCAGAAGGTGTACTTTCGAGATTTCATTCGATTAGGACTGAAAATAAGCAGAGAGTGTCTAAGGGACAGGAGATTCATATATATACAAATGTAAAAAAAAAAAAAAAAAAAAAAAAAAAAAAAAAAAAAAAAAAAAAAAATTTTTTTTTTTTTTTTTTTTTTTTTTTTTTTTTTTAATAATATTGTATTTAAATATATTTTATGATATAAATATTTTATTTTTACATCTGTTGAATAAAAATAATTTACTACATAACGGTATTGAAAAAAAAAAAAAAAAAAAAAAAAAAAAAAAAAAAAAAAAAAATTATGATAGAGGGAAAGTATGTAGGGATCCATTCTTTATAGGATAGAATGCATGGGACATGCATTATTTTACACATCCAATGTCTTGTTTTCTTTTTCAATGGCCTCTTCTAACCACAGTCTACATTCTCTTTCGGCGGGGCTCCTTCCGAGCCGGCTGGGACTCAGGGGATGGCAGAGGACCGTCCATACGGCCCTCAGTTCTCGCCAGTGGATGGAGGTGGCACATTCCAAACACGTCAGGGGTAGCTCTTTGTTATCACAACAGCTTTTGACATAATGCACGATGCACCCCGCATGATATCCGTGACCACACTCTCTTAGAATTAAACCCAGTCCTCCCTGCGGCACGTTGCAATACACACACACGAGTCGAGAATGTCTGGCCATCCTGTCAGCGAACGAGTCGAACGGTATCCAAAAAATACAAGTCCATCTTTTCCAATGGCACCCAATTCAATCCATGAAAAGATGTCTCGGGAAGTGGCAGTCTTCATAAACTAAACCCGTCTGCCAGAAAGGTCACGGAAAGCAATCTTTTTCCAGTCTCCTCCTGCATCTTCCACAGAATCCAAGTCTGGAAAACGGCCCTGTATATCGGCGGTGGTAAGGTCATCCAGCAGGCAGGCAGGCAAAAACTGGGTGAAACAAGACAGCCGAGTGAACGAGCAAGCGGATGCACGGCCTTTTATACTGCATTTCTACACTCTGCGACCTTGAAAAAAAAAAAAAAAAAAAAAAAAAAAAAATTTTTTTTTTTTTTTTTTTTTTTTTTTTTTTTTTTTTTTTTGTAGTAGTAGTAGTAGTAGTAGTATCCTATATTTTATAATCAAGTTATAATAAAGATAAGATATATTAGAGTAAAGAAATGTATGATGTATATTTATATTTAATGTTTAAACATATTTCATATGAATAGATGTAAAAATAAAATGTAAATACTATTAAAAAAAAAAAAAAAAAAAAAAAAAAAAAAAAAAATTTTTTTTTTTTTTTTTTTTTTTTTTTTTTTTTTTTTTGTAGTAGTAGTAGTAGTATCCTATATTTTATAATCAAGTTATAATAAAGATAAGATATATTAGAGTAAAGAAATGTATGATGTATATTTATATTTAATGTTTAAACATATTTCATATGAATAGATGTAAAAATAAAATGTAAATACTATAAAAAAAAAAAAAAAAAAAAAAAAAAAAAAAAATTTTTTTTTTTTTTTTTTTTTTTTTTTTTTTTTTTTTTTGTAGTAGTAGTAGTAGTATCCTATATTTTATAATCAAGTTATAATAAAGATAAGATATATTAGAGTAAAGAAATGTATGATGTATATTTATATTTAATGTTTAAACATATTTCATATGAATAGATGTAAAAATAAAATGTAAATACTATAAAAAAAAAAAAAAAAAAAAAAAAAAAAAAAAAAAAAAAAATTTTTTTTTTTTTTTTTTTTTTTTTTTTTTTTTTTTGTAGTATCCTATATTTTACAATCAAGTTATAATAAAGATAAGATATATTAGAGTAAAGAAATGTATGATGTATATTTATATTTAATGTTTAAACATATTTCATATGAATAGATGTAAAAATAAAATGTAAATGCTATTAAAAAAAAAAAAAAAAAAAAAAAAAAAAAAAAAAAATTTTTTTTTTTTTTTTTTTTTTTTTTTTTTTTTTTTTTTTTTTTTTTTTGTAGTATCTTATATTTTACAATCAAGTTATAATAAAGATAAGATATATTAGAGTAAAGAAATGTATGATGTATATTTATATTTAATGTTTAAACATATTTCATATGAATAGATGTAAAAATAAAATGTAAATACTATTAAAAAAAAAAAAAAAAAAAAAAAAAATTTTTTTTTTTTTTTTTTTTTTTTTTTTTTTTTTCTTAGTACTTGTATCATAATATATTTTATAATCAAGTTATGATAGAGGTAAGATATAATAGAATAAAGAATAATAGGATGTATATTTATATTTAATGTTTAAACATATTTCATACGAATAAATCCCTTTCGGGACCAACGTTGGTGAGGGGTTGGGCGCAAAAAAAAGAGTTGAAAGGGGAACAGGTTTCCCCTTTCAACTCTTTTTTCTGCGACGGATGAGACATTTTAGACTTGGAGGTGAGATTCTTCCAAATCTTCTGGATCCAGTTCGAGAATCAAAATTTCGTTCCTTTTTTCCCGCAACCAACGAAATTGCTCATCCGTCAACCTCTCTTTGTAATGGATCCAGAGAAAGGTGAGGTCCGGGGCCTTGAGTGTGGCCCCGCACACCCGACACTTGAGATGCCGGGCATCTCGGACCTGCTCCAGCAGACACGGCGGGTGGACCGCATGCTGGCACCGCGTCAAGCGCGAGCCGTTGTGGACCGGCAGAGAGCAACACATGCAGTTGTTCATCGTCCTCGAGACAGAGAGCTACTGAAGCCTGCGTCAGCGCGCGCTTGGGAATGGGGTGGAAAGAGAGGGAGGTCTTCTTTGGGAAAATCTCACGAACCGTTCTCTGGTTTCACTTGGAAATGTCACTCTTTTTCAGTTCAACCACTCCAACACTTGAAAAAAATCAGAGTCTTTCGAAATGCAGATGGGCTCCACACAAGAAAACAGTTTTAACTTGGAAAAGTCACAAAAAATCAATCTTTTTCAGTTGGACCACTCCAACACTTTGAAAAATGTCGCAGTCTTTCGAAATGCGGCTGGGCTCCATACAAGAAAACAGTTTAAGTTTTAACTTGGAAATGTCACAAAAAATCACTCTTTTTCAGTTGGACCCCTCCAACACTTTGAAAAAATTCTAAGTCTATCGAAATGCGGCTGGGCTCCATACAAGAAAACAGTTTAAGTTTTAACTTGGAAATGTCACAAAAAATCAATCTTTTTCAGTTGGACCACTCCAACACTTTGAAAAATTCTAAGTCTATCGAAATGCGGCTGGGCTCCATACAAGAAAACGGTTTAAGTTTTAACTTGGAAATGTCACAAAATTCAATCTTTTTCAGTTGGACCACTCCAACACTTTGAAAAATGTCGCAGTCTATCGAAATGCGGCTGGGCTCCATACAAGAAAACGGTTTTAACTTGGAAATGTTACAAAAAGTCAATCTTTTTCAGTTCGATGCCTGTTTCGACCACTCCAGCACTTTGAAAAATGTCTTTCGAAATGCGGCTGGACTCTATCAAAGAAAACAGAGTTTTATCGTAGAATGGTCACCGAAAAAATACAAGTCCATCTTTTCCAATGGCACCCAATTCAATCCATGTCTCGGGAAGTGGCAGTCTTCATAAACTAAACCCGTCTGCCCGAAAGCTCACGGAAAGCAACCAGTCTCCTCCTGCATCTTCCACAGAATCCAAGTCTTTGGAAAACGGCCCTGTATATCGCGGTGGTGAGGTCATCCAGCAGGCAGGCAGGCAGGCAGGCAAAAACTGGGTGAAACAAGACAGCCGAGTGAACGAGCAAGCGGATGCACGGCCTTTTATACTGCATTTCTACACTCTGCGACCTTGAAAAAAAAAAAAAAAAAAAAAAAAAAAAAAAAAAAAAATTTTTTTTTTTTTTTTTTTTTTTTTTTTTTTTAATGTATTGTAAGGTATACGAAGCCTATATCCTATTGCACAACCCTCTGCAACCTTGAAAAAAAAAAAAAAAAAAAAAAAAAAAAAAAAAAAAAAAAAAAAAAAAAAATTTTTTTTTTTTTTTTTTTTTTTTTTTTTTAATGTATTGTAAGGTATACGAAGCCTATATTCTATTGCACAACCCTCTGCAACCTTGAAAAAAAAAAAAAAAAAAAAAAAAAAAAAAAAAAATTTTTTTTTTTTTTTTTTTTTTTTTTTTTTTTTTCCTTCAATGCTTTGTAAGGTATACGAAGCCTATATCCTATTGCACAACCCTCTGCAACCTTGAAAAAAAAAAAAAAAAAAAAAAAAAAAAAAAAAAAAAATAATAATAATTTTTTTTTTTTTTTTTTTTTTTTTTTTTTTTAATGCATTGTAAGGTATACGAAGCCTATATCCTATTGCATAACCCTCTGCGACCTTGAAAAAAAAAAAAAAAAAAAAAAAAAAAAAAAAAATTATTGAGGTCAAACTGGTGTATAAAAGGCCGTGCATTCGCTAGCTCTTTCACTTGGCTTTCGTCTACCTCGATGCTTGTGCCTGCTCTTTGGATTACTCTGCCTGTGGATTACTCTGCCTGTGGATTACTCTGCCTGTGGATTACTCTGCCCGTGGATTACTCTGCCTGTGGATTTCTGTGCCTGTGGATTTCTGTGCCTGTGGATTTCTGTGCCTGTGGATTTCTGTGCCTGTGGATTTCTGTGCCTGTGGATTTCTGTGAGTATTTTACTTCGTATTATTTTATTTTGGAACTTTGATTTTTTGAGATGGTATTTTAAACAATTTTCTTCTGAAATGAGGGAATAAGAGTTTGAAAATTTTGCTGCGTTCTGTTATCCAACACTTTGAAAATTTAAACTTGAATATAAAAAGATTGTTTTTATTTTGTGACTGTGTTAAAAAGTTTGATTTTTTGAGATAGTATTTTAACCAATTTTCTTCTGAAATGAAAGTATAAGAGTTGGAAAATTTTGCTTAGTTCTGTTATCCAACACTTTGAAAATTTAAACTTGAATATAAAAAGATTGTTTTTATTTTGTGACTGTGTTAAAAAGTTTGATTTTTTGAGATAGTATTTTAACCAATTTTCTTCTGAAATGAAAGTATAAGAGTTGGAAAATTTTGCTTAGTTCTGTTATCCAACACTTTGAAAATTTAAACTTGAATATAAAAAGAGTGTTTTTATTTTGTGACTGTGTTAAAAAGTTTGATTTTTTGAGATGGTATTTTAAACAATTTTCTTCTGAAATGAGAGCATAAGAGTTTGAAAATTTTGCTGCGTTCTGTTATCCAACACTTTGAAAATTTAAACTTGAATATAAAAAGATTGTTTTTATTTTGCGACTTTGTTAAAAAGTTTGATTTTTTGAGATGGTTTCTTCTGAAATGAGAGCATAAGAGTTTGAAAATTTTGCTGCGTCCAACACTTTGAAAATTTAAACTTGAATATAAAAAGATTGTTTTTATTTTGTGATTTTGTTAAAAAGTTTGATTTTTTGAGATGGTTTCTTCTGAAATGAGAGCATAAGAGTTTGAAAATGTCGTTATGTTCTGTTAAAGAGAATGTATCCAATACTTTGAAAATTTAAGTTTTTAATCCATTTTCTTCTAAAGTGTATTTCATGAGAGGATAAGAGTTTGAAAATTTGGCTATGCGAGAATGTATCCAATATTTTGAAAATTTAAACTTGAATATAAACAGATTGATTTTTTGAGTTTTAATGTGTTACTTTGTTAAAAAGATTCATTCTTTAAAAGTTTCGCTATGTTCTGTTAAAAAGAATGTATCCAACACCTTGGAAAAAAAAAAAAAAAAAAAAAAAAAAAAAAAAAAAAAAAATTATTGAGGTCACAAAAAAAAAAAAAAAAAAAAAAAAAAAAAAAAAAAAAAAAAAAAAAAAAAAATTAATTGGGTCAAACGGGTGTATAAAAGGCCGTGAATTCACTAGTTCGTTCACTTGGCTTTCGTCTTTCTCGATGCTTGTGCCTTTGGATTATTCTGCCTGTGAGTGTTTTACTTTGTATTATTATGCGATAAAAGTTACTTTGTTAAAAAGATTGATTTTTTGAGAGGGTGTTTTAAAACCATTCTGAAATGGTTCGAGTTTGTGAATAAGAGTTTGAAAATTTCGCCGTCTTCTGTTAAAGAGAATGTATCCAACACTTTGAAAATTTAAGTTTTTAATCCATTTTCTTCTAAAATGTATTTCATGAGAGGATAAGAGTTTGAAAATTTAGCTATGCGACCATGTTGACAATTGAAACTTGAATATAAAAAGATTGTTTTTATTTTGCGACTTTGTTAAAAAAGTTTCTGTTAAAGAGAATAAGTCCATTTTCTTCTAAAGTGTATTTCATAAGAGTTTGAAAATTTTGCCATGTTCTTTGAAATGGAAACTTGACTGTCTTTTTTAAAAAGATTCATTTTCTGAGACAACCCTTTTCTTTTTGCTCCACTCATGTCCTTTTTCTTCTTCTTTTCAGATGGCGACGTTTCTGTGGCACCTCTTCTAGACAGAAGGGGAGAGACAGGGGGCTGCTCAGATCCTACCCTCTCCCGCTGGGCGAGGAGGCGGATACAGATACTACACCCCGAACTCGCCGGATGGCCGCATACCAGGGACATGGGGTCACTCCAATCCTCCTCTCCGATCCTCTGCTGTGGGTCAGTTGCAAGCATGGACCGCGATACTCGCTGTCGGTTAGTATAGGCAGGGGGTTCGCATGCACGGCCCTAAGATTCCTGGCCCTCAGTAAGGTCGGATGGAAGAGAGAGTGCGGAGGACCGCCGCTCCCATGCAGTATGTAGGGGCCGCTCGCAGGATTCTCCTCGAGGGCTACCGTGGCCCCGGTAGCCACTTCTTTTCCCAGTGCGGCGCCAGGGTCAGAGTGATGGGAGCCACCCTGCTCCCCCTTCTCCAGCAGGGATCGTCTGTACTTCAGCCGCCGCTCTTCTCCAGTAGTGAACCCTTCAAACCTTCCAATCCCTTCCGGGTGTTCAAAGGAGCTCGACAAGGTGTCCGAAGGGCTACTGTTGGCCGGTTGTCTCTTGGCGGGGTCTAGAGGTTCCTCCGAAAACGGCGCCCCTTGCAGGGCGACCCGGTACGTGCATGGGGAGTTCGGGATTCGAATTCCTGGTACAAAGAGATTACCTGACCGTGTCTCGCACCGTAAGGGAAAGAACCTCGTCAATTGACGCTCTGTGCCGGCATGGCCATTGCTTGAGCCTGTAGGTCTGGGGCCTCGATGAGAGGCAACCGGCTGGAAGGCGCCTGGGGCACCCCGTGTGCCGTGGGCGCGCAGTAGAAGAAGTCTCTCAGGACCGGAGGCCTCTGTGCACTGCGGTCCAGGTGCCTCCGGGGTTGGGAGATGCCACGGTGGGAAAGGGTGGTCACAACACGATGGAGGGAGCGCCTGTGTTGCCCATCCCCTCACGGGGGCGCAAGGCCTTTTAGGTACGCGTAGAACCACCGTGGTAAAGAGTCGCTTGACCCGAATTCGGATATCTGAGGGTCGAATTCGGTCCTCGGGGGATGAAAGCTCTGGCGGCACTCTGGAAGACTGGAAGGTGGACAAGGGGGAAGCGAACAGGAAGCGTGGTCTAGCGAAGGAGATTCCGACAAGAAAGAAGGAACGGTTTGTCTAGGGGGCGTGAGACAGAAATGTCCAAGGTGGTACTCTTTTTTATAATTATTATTATTATTATTATTATTATTATTATTATGATGATGACCGGTTTGAGCCGCTTCGGCGGCTTGCCGGCCCATTTCCCTGGCTTACAAAGGTGGGTGGTTTTCTTTTTTCACACAGAGAGATGGATGCATGAGAGGTGGCCACAGGTTTGGTTTTAAAAAGGTGGTCATGGTGTATAAAGTGTTTTAAAAAGGTAAAAAGTGTATGAAAAGGTCATGTTTTAAAAAGGTTATGTTTTAAAAAGGTTTTGTTTTATAAAGTGGTGGGGAAAGGTAATGGTGTATAAAGTGTTTTAAAAAGGTAAAAAGTGTATGAAAAGGTTATGCTTTAAAAAGGTTTTGTTTTATAAAGTGTTTTAAAAAGTGTTTGATAGAACATCCTTATAATATAATAAGGGTGTTTTAAAAAGTGAAAAAATCCTGTGGGGAAGTTTGTTTTGAAGAAGGTCAAGTTTTATAAAGGTTTTGTTTTATAAAGTGTTTTAAAAAGTGTTTGATAGAACATCCTTATAAGGGTGTTTTAAAAAGTGAAAAAATCCTGTGGGGAAGTTTGTTTTGAAGAAGGTCATGTTTTTAAAGTCAAGTTTTCATAGAAAATGTAAAAATGAAAGGTTACTATGAAAGGTACGTTTTTTCATTTCTTAAGAAATTGGTATTTGATAAATGTATTTGATAAATGTATTTGATAAATGTATTTGATAAATGTATTTGATAAATATTTGATAAATACTTGATAAATTTTTGATAAATACTTGATAAATTTTTGATAAATTTTTGATAAATACTTGATAAATTTTTGATAAATACTTGATAAATTTTTGATAAATACTTGATAAATTTTTGATAAATACTTGATAAATATTTGATATTTTTGATAAATACTTGATATTTTTGATAAATGCTTGATAAATATTTGATATTTTTGATATTATTGCATCGATAGTTCGTCGATTTTACAATGAACAAGAAAACGCGTATTCTTTTTCAGGGCGTTTTCCTTTACAGGAAACAAGACTCAAGTACCAAGTTTTCACGTGTCTTCGCGTTTTTCTTTACAAGACGCGCTTCGATCTTACAAGGCGTTTTCAATTACAGGGCGTTTTCTTTTACAGGAAACAAGACTCAAGTACCAAGTTTCGCGTTTTTCTTTACAAGACGCGCTTCGATCTTACAAGGCGTTTTCTTTTACAGGAAACAAGACTCAAGTACCCAGTTTCGCGTTTTTCTTTACAAGACGCGCTTCGATCTTACAAGGCGTTTTCTTTTACAGGAAACAAGACTCAAGTACCAAGTTTCGCGTGTCTTCGCGTTTTCTTTTACAGGGCGTTTTCTTTTACAGGAAACCAGTTTCACCCGAGACGGAGTCGGGTAGACGGTCAGACCGTCGGCCTAGCCTTCGAAGGTTTTCTGTGGTTTCCCTTCGAACTCGAAGGGAGCTTCCGGCAAAAACGGAAACTCTCCTCGAGCGTGAATGCGGGTTAGGTTCCCTTTCAAAGTCCCACCACAGATGGGCTTTAGCACACATTGGATACACAAATAAAATTGTACACAAACAACACAAACATTTTTTTTTTTTTTTTTTTTTTTTTTTTTTTTTTTTTTTTACCCCAATTTGAACCCATTTTTACAGACACTCGACTCCAATCCAGACACATTTCCACAAATACAAATTTACAAATAAGATTTCATCCAACCATGGAATCTTGTTATAATATTTCACATTTCCACAAATACAAATTTAGAAATAAAATTTCATTCAACCATGGAATCTTGTTATATTTCACATTTCCACAAATACAAATTTAGAAATAAAGTTTCATCCAACCATGGAATCTTGTTATAATATTTCACATTTCCACAAACACAAACAACACAAACAACAAACAACATAAACAACGCAAACAACATAAACAACGCAAACAACATAAACAACGCAAACAACATAAACAACGCAAACAACATAAACAACGCAAACAACATAAACAACACAAACAACACAAACAACACAAACAACACAAACAACATAAACAACATAAACAACACGAACAACACAAACAACATAAACAACGCAAACAACATAAACAACGCAAACAACATAAACAACGCAAACAACATAAACAACGCAAACAACATAAACAACGCAAACAACATAAACAACACAAACAACACAAACAACACAAACAACACAAACAACATAAACAACATAAACAACACGAACAACACAAACAACATAAACAACGCAAACAACATAAACAACGCAAACAACATAAACAACGCAAACAACATAAACAACGCAAACAACATAAACAACGCAAACAACATAAACAACACAAACAACACAAACAACACAAACAACACAAACAACATAAACAACATAAACAACACGAACAACACAAACAACACAAACAACGCAAACAACGCAAACAACATAAACAACACAAACAACATAAACAACATAAACAACACAAACAACACAAACAACACAAACAACACAAACAACACAAACAACACAAACAACACAAACAACACAAACAACACAAACAACACAAACAACGCAAACAACGCAAACAACGCAAACAACACAAACAACACAAACAACACAAACATTTTTTTTTTTTTTTTTTTTTTTTTTTTTTTTAGACTCATTTCCACAAATACAACTTCACAAATAAGATTTCATCCAACCATGGAGGATGGAATCTTGTTATAAAATTTGTGAAGTTCTTTTTATACTCTCCCACCCACACACATTTTGACAAGAAACACTCTCCCACCCACTCACATTTTGACAAGAAACACACTCCCACACACACACACATTTTGACAAGAAACACTCTCCCACACACACACACACATTTTGACAAGAAACATTCTCCCACACACACACTCCAAACCACACACGTTTCCACAAGAAACACTCTCCCACACACACACTCCAAACCACACACGTTTCCACAAGAAACACTCTCCAAACCACACACGAAACCACACACGTTTCCACAAGAAACACTCTCCCACCCACACACATTTCCACAAGAAACACTCTCCCACCCACACACATTTCCACAAGAAACACTCTCCCACCCACACACATTTCCACAAGAAACACTCTCCCACCCACACACATTTCCACAAGAAACACTCTCCCACCCACACACGTTTCCACAAGAAACACTCTCCCACCCACACACATTTCCACAAGAAACACTCTCCCACCCACACACATTTCCACAAGAAACACTCTCCAACACAACACAACACATTTCCAAAAACAAAAATAGAAATAAGATTCCATGAATGAGCCACCGATTTTTTTTTTTTTTTTTTTTTTTTTTTTTTTTTTTTTTTTTTGATGAGTCATTTTTTTTTTTTTTTTTTTTTTTTTTTTTTGAGATGAGTCATAATATTTTTTAATGACTCACCTAATTATAAAAAAAAAAAAAAAAAAAAAAAAAAAAAAAAAAAAAAAATTTTTTTTTTTTTTTTTTTTTTTTTTTTTTTTTTTGAGATGAGTCATAATTTTTTTTTTTTTTTTTTTTTTTTTTTTTTTTTTTTTGAGATGAGTCATAATTTTTTTTAATGACTCACCTAATTATTAAAAAAAAAAAAAAAAAAAAAAAAAAAAAAAAAAAAAAAAAAAAGACTCATTTAAAAAAAAAAAAAAAAAAAAAAAAAAAAAAAAAAAAAAAAAAAAAAAAATTTTTTTTTTTTTTTTTTTTTTTTTTTTTTTTTTTTTTTTTTTTTTTATGACTCATCTGATTCAATGACTCATCTAATAATTATCTTTAAGTATCTATACTCATCTTTGAATATCTACATAAAAAAGAGACTCCAGATTTCGTTTTCCAGGGTTGGATGAAAACTTATTTCGACTGTCGCCCCGTTTTTCGTTTTCCAACCTAGTCACACGCTTTCTACAAAGAGCCTCCATGTTCGCTCTCGTGACACGGAGGCCCGCCACGATGCGACCTACGGGTTTTTTTTTCCGTCCCACCCTTCTGTGGCCCGAGACGTGGAGCGTGCGACTCGAATCGCACAGAAAAAAACCGGTGCGACGATTGTGGACGCATGTCTCCCGAGGGACCGGACCCAGGCGTCTAGCTTGGGAGCCAGGCATCTGTTTTAAAGCAACACCTTGGGAGCATGGCGTCTGGTTTAAACCAACACCTTGGGAGTCTGGCGTCTGGTTTAAACCAACACCTTGGGAGTCAGGCGTCTGGTTTAAACCAACACCTTGGGAGTCTCCAACTCAGGCGTCTTTTTTAACCCTTTCAGGGGCGGTGTTTGCAGTGTGCAAACACATAATATTACTGTTCCAATTTCGAACTGGCACCAGTATAATTTTAGTACAATTTGGATTTTATAATATTCGTGAAAAACAGCTCTTGATTATTTTCAAATAAATCTGTTCTTAAATTGTGGTGTGAATCAATTATTTGAACATTTTCGGAGCAGAAATACCTTGCCCCTGAAAGGGTTAAACAAACACATTGGGAGCCAGGCGTCTGTTGACAGTACGCCTTGGGAGTCTCCAACTCAGGCGTCTTTTTTAAACAAACACATTGGGAGCCAGGCGTCTGTTGACAGTACGCCTTGGGAGTCTCCAACTCAGGCGTCTTTTTTAAACAAACACATTGGGAGCCAGGCGTCTGTTGACAGTACGCCTTGGGAGTCTCCAACTCAGGCGTCTTTTTTAAACAAACACATTGGGAGCCAGGCGTCTGTTGACAGTACGCCTTGGGAGTCTCCAACTCAGGCGTCTTTTTTAAACAAACACATTGGGAGCCAGGCGTCTGTTGACAGTACGCCTTGGGAGTCTCCAACTCAGGCGTCTTTTTTAAACAAACACATTGGGAGCCAGGCGTCTGTTGACAGTACGCCTTGGGAGTCTCCAACTCAGGCGTCTTTTTTAAACAAACACATTGGGAGCCAGGCGTCTGTTGACAGTACGCATTGGGAGTCTCCAACTCAGGCGTCTTTTTTAAACAAACACATTGGGAGCCAGGCGTCTGTTGACAGTACGCATTGGGAGTCTCCAACTCAGGCGTCTTTTTTAAACAAACACATTGGGAGCCAGGCGTCTGTTGACAGTACGCCTTTTTTTACACAACACCTAGTCAGGCAGATGTTTTTTGAAACACAGTGTTTGTACGCCTTTTTTACACAACCCCTTGGGAGCCAAGCGTCTTTTGAAACCATACTCTCGACCACCACCACCCCCCTCGTGCAAAGGTTTCGTTCCGCAACGGGGCCACTCCACTCTTTGAGGCGAGCCGCGTCTGGTTCGGAATCGCCGAGGGTCCGGTGCTCGAAACATTGTGCAGTCGACTGTATGAATCAGGGGCGTGCGAAGAGAAAACTGCACCCAGGACCCAGTTCCAATTTCGTGCCTCCTTTCCGAACTTTTTCTTGCGACAACCAAAAATGAGTTTTTTGCGCCTGAGGTGACGTTTTTCCGTAAGTTCCTGCACCTGCGGCCACCACCCCTCTTTCGCACGGCGCTGGTGTGAATAACTAAAAAGTATTAAATAAAATAAGCTTTTTTTAAAAAAATATCAACCGACTTCAAAAAAGCGCTTAAAAGCATTAAATAATTGTTTAAAAATCTCTAATGACAAAATGTTATCGAAAAATTAGACATCGGATATCAGGTACTAGCATAAAAACGGTAAAATTTATTATATATAACTTAATATCCACAAACATGGATTTTAGAGAGAATATTTTTTACAAGAGATGAATTTGCATATTTATGATTAAATTTATGAATATATACATATAAAAAGTAATGAATTACTTTTTGAAGTTGGTGCCAAACTATCTTAAATATAATAAGAATTGTGAATATACTGTGCCTAATACCATAACTAAAATGGTGATGATCATTATCGGTTGTGATTGTTTGGCACCAACTTCAAAAAGTAATTCATTACTTTTTATATGTATATATTCATAAATTTAATCATAAATATGCAAATTCATCTCTTGTAAAAAATATTCTCTCTAAAATCCATGTTTATGAATATTAAGTTATATATAATAAATTTTACCGTTTTTATGCTAGTACCTGATATCCGATGTCTAATTTTTCGATAACGTTTTGTCATTAGAGATTTTTAAACAATTATTTAATGCTTTTAAGCGCTTTTTTGAAGTCGGTTGATATTTTTTTTAAAAAAGCTTATTTTTTACCAGTTAAAATTTGTCCCATAGCTGACGCCAGTATCTCCCATCAAAAATCTGTACACTGAACAGAACAAAGAACACTAACATACAAGAGGCTATACAAATGTAATGAACGTAATCAACTTTTTGTCCATTTCTAGACCCCCGATACCCCTTACGATATCATCTGTTATCCATTCCTCAATAACATTTTCTTTTCTTTACTGGTAAACACAATTATTATTTCAAACATACTTTACGCCTGTTTTCTTAAATGCAGATTATATATTTGCATACACATAAGACAGGAGAATAGGAATACCAAACATTGAGATATTCAATATTTTGAAAATAAATAATTTTATAGTCATTTAATTATTTTAATTTTCATTAATGAATATTTTCATAAAAATAGTTAACAAACAAATATATATATATATATTGCAGACTATTTTGATGTAACGAACAAGTTATAAGTAAAAGGAAAAAAAAAATTTTAATTAAAAAAAAAAAATGGAAACAGAAAGAGAAAATTTGATTGGATCATTCAAAAACGATAAATATATCAAGACACCCCACCCCTCACTAGAGATATCTTCCGATATAATATGCCAGATCCCCCCACTTCTTCGCCCTAAAGTGATAACTTTATGTATGCATAGCCAGTGCCGTAGCTAGAAGTGAATAATGGGAAAGGGGGGTATAACGATTATTTCGTTATATATTGGTTATTTTCTTAAATTATTCCTTTACCCCCGTCTCTGTTCAATTCAAAATTAGTTTTAAGTTGTTCTTCATTCCTTTTCCATTTTTCTTGCTTATTAATTCTCTAACCGAAAATCGGCAGCTGCTTAACTTTATCTGTGAGAAATACACTCACATATTAATCAACCGTTTAAAACAATTTTCCAGATGTCTGCTATTTCCGTTCGAAGCAATTCTGCATTACCTTATAAGGAGATCATCTCTGTTTCGCAGTTAGAATTTATGCTTACGCTTCTTTTTCCTTTCTCGACAAAACCCTAAAAAGAATTTAACATCTGCGCAGTAAAATCTGATGTCCCTTCGGTGTGCTTCTTTATTAGACAAAACAACACGTGTAACATTTATCGTTTGGCAACCTTTTCCTTTCCCATCCCAGCTGGGGAACTAAATTGAATTCTGATCTTGCTGGCTGCATTTTAACTGTTATTTGGCGTATACTATCCATTGTGCATGGGCGAACTTGTGTATGTTGGCGATTTTCTATCATGCCAAAAGTGGCAGTTTGTTGCTATGTACGAATACACTTGACTCTCTGCTCTCGTCTTGTAAAGTCGCTAATCGCTGTTCGGAGATTTTCTCCGAGTACTGTATGTGTGCCCCCCTAGTAACATATGTCTGAATAAAGAATAACTTAGCAATCACTGTGGGGTTTTTTTCGTGCATCTGAACCTGGATACGTGATCATTTCGTTCTTCTAAATGCCCTAACAAATATCTGCAACTACCAAACTCCCTCACAAATTTCTGGTGCCGTTTGACTTTTTGTTTTTCCCCACATTAAAAAAAAAAAAAATATGGAGGGGGGTACAATCAACTGCGACTTTCCGGCGGATGTGATGCATTTCGGTTCTTCTTTTTCTTCTCTGCGTCCCGAGTTGTAAGTGCTATTGGTCTTGCCTGCTGGATGTCAACCGATGTGGATTTGATCCCCCTATCTTGACCTGCGTCGACGTCGAAAGCTCGAGCGGTGTCCCGTCCTGGGGTTCCTTTGCTGGACGCACCCCTTTCCTCTCCTGTCCTCCACAGAGTATCGAGGGCTGCATGTGCGCATTTTGTGCTTCTATACCTGTGTGTGTTTTGTGTCTTTAGTGATTGTAATCTACAGAAAGTTCATATAGCCTCATAGAAAATTTATGGAAACAAGTATTCCAGTGCTGTTATGCATCGCAAAGTGAATGCGCTCTGCAAAAGAAAGTGAGAATTTGCACATGTAATCGATAGGTCCTCAGTTTTTCGTCCAGTGATACGCAAATGAAAAATATATCCACCTAGCAGGTGGCAAAGTTAAATAAATTTTATACAGGTGTGAAAATCCAATAATTCATCGTATGTATCAGTTAACAGTGCACAAAAAATTATTAAATAAATAACAGAATTCCAACTAAAGTTTTAAAAAAAAAGATGTGTCACCACCTTCGATAAGTGAATACTATAGTACCTGTTTACAATATAAAATTTCTGCTAGCCTTCAGTGATAAAAAAAAAAAAAAAAAAAAAAAAAAGAGAAAAAAGTGCAGAACAACGAAAATCATATCTTCGAAATACGACAGCTTTGAGTGTGGGAGCAGATCGAGCCCCATTTCCCTAAGTTTTTGTCTTATTAAATTAATAATCATTTATTTATTTTTTTAAAACTAAATCAGTAAGTCAACCCACCTACTTTGTTTATTTCATGTTCTGCTTTCACATTCAGGACACAACGGTCAACATTTATGTTCTGTGTAGAGCATTAATATAATCCTGTTATTGTGTTTTTGCAAAGATTTTTAATTTGCGAAAGCACGGTAACTGTTGTCATTTCTAGTTATTATTTTTATGACATTTATGCAGTTTTTACCAGTTATTTACATTTATGTGCTATTGTTTCATATTTAACGTCCAACACCCCTTCCGTTTTTTTTCAATTTGGTATTTTGATTCTCTATTATGCTTAAATGTGTTTTTAACCAGTTTTGAACTTTTAATTAAAAAGTTAAAATAAGATTACCTTTTTTTCATCTAAAAAAAAAAAAAAAAAAAAAAAAAAGAATGTTTTAAGTTACAAAGAAAGGAATTTTTTCCCTTGTGTAAAGAAGTTAAAAGATTTCTTTTTTCCTTCCTTGCTAACAGTGTTTGCGGTTTTCTATAGAGTTTTCTTTGCTTTATTATCTAAAGATAAAGTAAGTATTTTTTTAAAGTGAAGGAATATACAGATATATGTTTCAAAGTGTATTTATTTTTGCTTTTATTTAATTTATTTTCTAATGTGTTAATTTTGTATGTGCTCCCTTTGCTTTACTGTTATAAGAGGTTTCAATAAGATATCTTTAAAGTGAGGTATATTTTTAAGATCCATTTATTTTGCTAGTTTACATATTTTTAATAGCTAGGAAATTTACTCGTTTTCAATGTGCTTTAGGGTATAAGTTCGGTCTGTGTAACAATTTCGCTAAAACTTGTGAGTTTAAACAAAACAAAACAAAACAAAAAAACTAATCATGGCGGCAAAACAAATTCCGATAAATATCATTCAATTTGATGGAGATCCAGATTTACTTAAATTTTTCTTTGACCAAATTAGAGTCTGTGCAGAAATTAATAAATATAACCCACAGACAACAATTGCAATCTTAAAGGGAAAATTAGTTGGGCCTGCACAAAAATTTCTAGCCCAAAATCCTGACCTGCAAAAGATAACAGACCTCGATTTGCTGGAAAAGGAATTTGCGTCATTTTTCGCTCCCCCTAGTAAATGTGTTGCCTCTGTTGAATTGTCCAGTTTAGCACTTATGCCTTCTGAGACGATAAAAAATTTAGCTCATAGACTAAATGTTCTAGCGGCGACTGTTTATGCAGATATCAATGACGAAAATGCACGCAACACTATCAAACTCATGAAATTTCTAGAAGCCCTTCCTTCAAATATTAGAATAAAATTACAGGAAGAAGGCATTAATGATTATAAAACAGCAGTTGAAAGAGCGCAAACCCTTCATGAAATTTTAAGGAATGAGAAAATCTTACATTCCTTACCTTCGGTACACAGACCAGAAAATCTCATCGAATCGCAACTGAAAGAAATCTCTGAGAAAATAAATGCATTATCTTTTGCCCCTCCTGATACTAAAACCGAAACTGAGCAAAAAAATCTCCAGACTAGACCAAAACATTCCGCAGGTGTTTCTCGCTTCAAAAAAAATTACAAAAATCGAAACTACACTAGACGTTATTCCCCACACAAGTTTTCACAAAAAAAACCAGTTGTTTGTCAGTTATGTGGACGAAACAATCACGACGCTCTCTCTTGTTTTAAATGGAAAAGAGCAAGTACTCAAAGAAAAAACAATTACACGAATTCCACGCCACAATTTCAGGAAAACTGAAACAGAGATACAATTTTTATGCTGATGGTGTTGTGTCTCAGTCTAATACTTCTACATCAGCGACGGTTCTTTTTGACCCTGTTTTACCTAAAATTTCAAGTTCGAGACTAGTTAATTCAGTAGGTTCCCAAACTTTTGACTCCATTAAGATAGCAAATAACATCAGTACACAAACAGAAAGTGATAATGTTCAGATAATTTGTAGTGTAAACACTATGTCACCATCCCTCCCTCTTGTTAAAGCCACTATAGCAAACCATGATATTACTTTATTGGCTGATTCTGGTAGTAGTATATCTTTACTTTCACAAAAATTATTCAATCAACTTAAACCTGTCTTAAAATATAAAAGACTGTCCACTGACGTCAATATTAAAACTGTCAATTCTGATGTCTCATTTTCCGCCTGCATCAGAACATCCATTAAGGTAAAACAAAAAGCGTTTTCACACCACTTTTATATTGTTGACATACCTGAGTCTTCCAGTTTTGAAGGCATTTTAGGTTTCGATTTCATAACTAGATACAATGTTGTCATTGATACTTTTAACAAGTGTCTCCATGTCAACAATAATTTCTCTGTCCCTTTAAAAACCAGTAAAGAATCTTCTGGAGAGAAACAATCAAAATCATGCAATTCTTTGAGTAATGTTGTAATGAATCAAGCGGTGTTCTTAACTCGAAAAATTATAGTAGAACCTCAACAACAAATATGGTGCTCTGTTTACACCTCCAATAACATCAACAATGACAGAAATTATCTATTTGAATATTTGGCACAAAAAAAAAGAATTAATAGGAAATGATGCCATTATTCAAATGAACAAATTATCCAATAAAAGAAAGAAAACCTCACAAATACATCATTTCTTTTCAATAACACTTAAAAACACTTCTGAAAAGACCATTCATCTCCCTAAACACACAAAAATAGGTCAATTATCTGAGATTGAGGAAATTCGCGACTATACTTCTGAAATGTCTGACAAGCAAAATAACTCAGAACAGCACTTTGTAAATTTTATTCAGGTGTCTAATGAAATATTACAAAAAAGAAAGCAGGAGTTATCGGCTAATGATTTTAAACTTTCTCACTTAAAATCTGACGAAGCAAAGAACCTAACTAAATTGCTACTTAGTTATTATCCTGCCTTTTCCAAATCATTAGACACACTTGGTCATACTGATAAAATTGTACCTGATTTAAAATTCATTAATGACTACCCCATAAAGACACTCCCTTTCCCTCTTCCCCAAGCTGTGCAGAAGGATGTTTTAAACCAAATCAAACAGTTACTTGATGCCAAAATCATTGAACGTCATTGTTCCGAATGGGCCTGCCCCATGCTTCTTGTTAAAAAGAAACCAGACGGTACAGGTATACAGAAATATAGACTCGCATTAGATCTCAGAATGGTTAATACTATAATTCAAGGTTCGTCCTATCCACTTCCAAAAATTCAAACCATTATTTCAAATCTTTCACAATATCGTTTTTTTTCTTCTCTCGACTTTCATCAGGCATATCATCAGATTGATTTGCCAGCAAAATTTCAAAATCAGCTCACATTCACTACAATGTTTGGTTCTTTTCGGTATAAGAGATTAGTATTCGGCTTAAAATCTAGCGCCTCAATTTTCCAAGCTTTAATGGACTCGTTACTTGATGAATTACAGTTAGAAGGTGTCTATACCTACCAAGATGATCTTATTGTTGGTGCCAACTCATATGAAGAAATGTGTGATAAGTTGGATAAAATTCTTGCAATATTAGTAAAATATAACTTAACGCTGTCGCCTAACAAATGCACTTTTCATAAAACCAGTTTAGATTATCTTGGATTTCACATAGAAAATCAAACTATTTCTCCTGTTCAGTCGAACATTGTAAAAATAACATCTTTTCCAACACCTACAACAAAACGCCAATTAAAAGCACTCATAGGTGTCATTACGTTTTACAAATCTCTTGTTCCATCCTTTTCTGAACTTGTACAACCTCTCATAAACTTAACTACTCCAAAGGCTAAATTTAAGTGGATAAGTAAACATCAAAAAATCATGGACACCATACAGAAGATATTCTTTAATCCACCCATGGTTAGATTACCTGATTGGAACAAAAAGTTCTATTTAAATACTGATGCGTCAAATATTGCCATTTCTGGCGTCTTACTACAAGAACATGATAAACAACTATTACCTGTTGCATACTTTTCAAAATCTTTAAAAGCATCCGAAAAAAAATATCCTGCACTTAAATTAGAACTCATGGCAATTCATAAATCAGTTACTGCTTTCAAATATTATTTATACAACAGAGAATTTGTAATCCTTTCAGATAGTAAACCATTAGAAAAGTACAACAAAACTACAAATCCGGCTGATATTATCTCTCGCTGGCTCATGGATCTCTCAGAATACACATACAAATTTCAACATATTCCAGGTAAAAAGAATGTACTCGCTGACTATTTATCTCGCTGTAACTTTGAAAATAATCAACAGACTTTAGCTACAAACCCTGAACTTATTCATGACACTCAACCCTTACCTATTGTAGAATGTGATACTCCACACTCCAGCTCGAGTGATTCTAATATGCATGTTAACTGCCTTATTTCTGGTACACAAACAAATCCTGACCCTTTATTAGAAATTTCGAATGAAACATTTGCTACTGAACAACATAATGACCCTACTTTGTCTGTTGTTTATAAAGAAATCTTAAAGAAAGGATCTTCTCAAAAATTTCCTAATTACTTCATTCATCCTGATTCGAAAGTATTAATGTTAAAGAAGGAAAATATTTTTAATAACACTTTTTCGTATCACATTATTGTTCCAAATTCACTTAAAAGCAAAGTCTTAACAATTTCACATTTATCCCATTTTGGCTTTAATAAAACTTATGAATTCTTGTCAGGTAGATATTTTTGGAAGGGTATGTATGTAGACACTTTAAACTTTGTTGCATCCTGTATCAAATGTCTTCAAACTAAACATCATCAAACTCCACCCGCGCCTTTGCAACCCACATACACTCCCAGGTACCCTGGTCATACTATTAGTACAGATCTCCTTGGACCGTTTGCTAATGGAAAATATGTTTTAACTATCACTGATCATTTCTCGAGACATATTGAACTCTTTCCACTTAATGACATATCTGCGAGTAAGGTTGTTAAATGCTTATTCTCTTACATAACCACCTTTGGGAGACCTTCGGTTGTCTTATCAGACTTAGGATCCCAGTACACTTCTCAGGTATATAACATTTTTAATGATACAATGGGCATTAAGGTATTACACAGTTCTGCCTCCAGACCACAATCAAATGCGATTGCAGAGCGAATCAATAAGTCAATCAAATATTCAGTTAATATTCTTTTACAAGAAGGTCATTCATTCGAAAATGCAGTCTTTATACACAAAGCACTTTATAACGGCTCGAAACATGCAACTACATTGTACTCTCCTAATTTTCTTCATTTTGGACGCGAACTTTCTCTAATTTTTGACACTTTTGATCAGTCGTGCAACCAACCCTTTCTTGATAAACATATTGAAGTACACAAATTACTTGATGATTTGAGTAAGATATATCACAAAGCTTATAACAACATTAAATCTGCTCAAGATAAAAGATATAAATATTACGGTCAGAAAGCTAAATTAAGATCCATTTTCTTAAAAGATATTGTATATCTAAAATCAAATGACAAGTTTAAAACTAAGTATACTGGTCCATATATAGTCACTTGTAAACATTCCCCTGTGTCTTTCTCAATTAAAAGGTTGTATACTCCTGATAACACAGCATTTCGCGTACATATTGATAGACTTTTATTAGCACCTCCTCGTTATGGACACTTATTTGATGCATCAAGTCATATAAACAACACTAACTTTAATACGTTTTATCAACCACATACATACAATCTAAGAAACAGAAGCTAATGTAAAAACACTATTTATTATTTTTTATGTCATGTTTTATGATACCACATATCCAACCAAAGAGCTCATGGTTGTGTGTATGTTGTTTTTGACTGATCTTTAACAATATCATGGCTGGTCCATCACTGTTGCTCTGAAGATCTCTTAGGAACAATATTAGGTATCATTGTTATCCTTTAACACTTAGATATGTCTTCATACTCACTTAAATTTTATTTACTTTTATTTTGTTTTCTTTTTGCAGTACACTTAAAATTTCTTTGACAATACTCATTAATTCAGTATTTTTCCACTAACTAACCTCCCACTTAACATTTCTTGTACTATAAGTCAAACATATTATAGTTAGATAAACAGGTTCTGTAGTTTAGAAAAGTAAACAAAAGATTCATCTAATTAAATAAAACACAGTTTTCATATATGACCTGTTCATCACCCCACTCGATTGTGACTCATTTTTCGTCTCTCTTCACTCTAGGATTGTCTCCCCATATTAGTTGTTAGATGATATACATTTTTGTTTTTTTTTTCTTTTTGAATTCTTCCCTTTGAAGTCTTGTTCCCGTTCAAAATTAATGCCCTAAGGGTTCAAGCTTCATTGTGTTGAGAGACAAAATTTTGGAATTGGAGTTTCGATTCAGATTTTTGAATTGTGATTCCAATTCACAACAACTCAAATTTTTTTTTCATGTAATTCGACGTGGGCTCCTTCAGAAGACCGCTAGTGCCTTCGGGGGAGCATCACAATTCCCTCCTCATCTAAGGCTAGGCTCTAAGCCGATGCCATAATACTTGTGTTGTACACAAGATTCAGGGTGACGCATATTTTTTATGGGCGTGCTTGGAGCACCTCTTTTTTTTGTCATCCTATGCTTCGGCATGAAACACTTTTTACAAAAAACATTTTTATTTTTATATACATCATTTTAATCTTTTTAATTTTTGAAATATATAGTGCTATTATGTTATTTTTGTGTATTGCCATTTTACATTCATTTACTATTAGTTTCATGTTTTGTGTATATGTTTCAAAATTTTTACTTGTGTCATGATAACAATCAAAGCTGCAGTAATGTGTTTGTACTGTCTGAGTCGACTCAACTTATGCATATAAAATACAGTACTACCTTGGATCCATAAAATACAAATATAAAAAAATATAGAAACTTTAGAACTGCTGACTGTTTTTGAACACAAAAGTCTCCATTATCATGACGACAAATTTCTACAGATACATATAAAAAAAAAACTTTTGCATTTATGTATGTTTTTATGTTATAATATTGTATGCTAGCCTATGCACATTGGACAGCAAAAAGTTTTTTTTTTTTGTGGTGCACCGGGTGATATATATAACGATTATTTCGTTATATATTGGTTATTTTCTTAAATTATTCCTTTACCCCCCCCCCCCGTCTCTGTTCAATTCAAAATTAGTTTTAAGTTGTTCTTCATTCCTTTTCCATTTTTCTTGCTTATTAATTCTCTAACCGAAAATCGGCAGCTGCTTAACTTTATCTGTGAGAAATACACTCACATATTAATCAACCGTTTAAAACAATTTTCCAGATGTCTGCTATTTCCGTTCGAAGCAATTCTGCATTACCTTATAAGGAGATCATCTCTGTTTCGCAGTTAGAATTTATGCTTACGCTTCTTTTTCCTTTCTCGACAAAACCCTAAAAAGAATTTAACATCTGCGCAGTAAAATCTGATGTCCCTTCGGTGTGCTTCTTTATTAGACAAAACAACACGTGTAACATTTATCGTTTGGCAACCTTTTCCTTTCCCATCCCAGCTGGGGAACTAAATTGAATTCTGATCTTGCTGGCTGCATTTTAACTGTTATTTGGCGTATACTATCCATTGTGCATGGGCGAACTTGTGTATGTTGGCGATTTTCTATCATGCCAAAAGTGGCAGTTTGTTGCTATGTACGAATACACTTGACTCTCTGCTCTCGTCTTGTAAAGTCGCTAATCGCTGTTCGGAGATTTTCTCCGAGTACTGTATGTGTGCCCCCCTAGTAACATATGTCTGAATAAAGAATAACTTAGCAATCACTGTGGGGTTTTTTTCGTGCATCTGAACCTGGATACGTGATCATTTCGTTCTTCTAAATGCCCTAACAAATATCTGCAACTACCAAACTCCCTCACAGGGGGGGGGGGCTCATATTTTCTCTCTTTCTCTGTGTGACGCAGAAAGATAAATTAGTACATGTTCACACTGTAGTTACTATGTTTTTCATTAAACTCTTGTAATAGTTTCATTTTACGCTAAGAAAATAATAGGATGATGAAAAATTCGAGTGTATAACGAGTGAAATCTTAAACAACTTGTTAGCTTCATTTGTGTAAATAGGATGAGCAAGTGTTGACACACTTATTTTAGTTACAATTTAGTATTTCTGCGAAAACTATGAAAGATCCTCAAAACTAAATCAGATTTTTAAACAGAATTTCATTTGAATTTTTGGAATAGAAATTAATTTAGTGACCTTGGAATCTTTTCCAGGGAGGCTCAAAATGTTTTAGGGGAAGCTGAGCCGCCCATAGCACCCCCTTAGCTACGGCCCTGTGCATAGCCCCCAAGTTCTGGTTTTACATTGTTTCTGTATTTAGGATTCTCCAAAACGTCCCCCGCGGACGCCACGATTGCGCTCTTAGATTTTCTTGGCACCCATTCGAATATATCTTCTTACTAGCTATTTTTAAGATTAAAAATCCATTTTAAGGGATACATTTTTAAAAAATATATGTTTGAATAGTTTTCTTGTAATAGTTATCAATGACCTTAAATAAGTTTTAATTATTTAATGCTATTAAGTAGTTATTCAGTGATTAAGGTTTCTATAACTTCTTCATCTACAAAACTTTTGAAGATAGATTGCCCTCTGAGAATCTAATTTTAAATTTATTCTGAATTAAATTATTGCTGCAAATTATTTTAAAATACTTTCTGAATCATAGGGGACTTATAGCTATCAGCGTGAGATATACACGCATTATATAAGACGTTTCTAACATGTAAAGCTACCTCTATTCATGGACTGATATTGTAGGAGAAACTTTTACCAGTATTTCCGAATGGTAATTTTCTTCCTATTTATGATAAATTCTGAAGTAAAGTGACAATTGTTTCTTATAAATAATAATAAAAAAACAAGTGAAATTTAACTCCTATGGTAATAAAACTATATATTATGCTTTTCCACCGCAGTGAGATAATAGTGTTGCATATTTTCAACTATGTTAATTACAGCGCCTTTCATTATTTATAACTATATGAGGTGCGGCTCTGTTTATAAAGGTTGGACAGGTCTTGTCTAAATGATTTATTAGAGGACTCATAAGTAGAATAAAATAAAATTTTAAAGAAAAAAATGAATATTTATAAATAATTTGTATAAGGTAAATCTACGAAAGATAATTCAAATGCCAAGAAAATATAATACATTTTAGTATGAATAAAAGGATTTTTTTTTAATTATTATTATTTGCTTCTCAAATGAAATCTTTTGGCGCCTTTCCTGCTTCGGCGCCTGTGTGCGCCGCACACTTTGCACACTGTGTAGGAACGCCCCTGTATTTTTTTTTCTTGTTTAGAATGTTACATGTTTGCATACATAGATTTTAGGATCATATTAATGTTGTAAAGAAATAGTTTTTCTTATCGGAAAATGTTTTAAATAATATTCATTTATTTAATTACACTCACATCAAAAAGCTTTGAAAGAATTTTTTTATAAATACTTTATTATAATTTTGTACCTCCTCAGTCCACATTCTTGTTCTTGATAATACCGCTAGCGCCATTATGGGTAGCAAGTGGTTAAAAATTCGAAGCTCGAAGCGACTTTTATCTTAAGGGTGTATTTCGATTCAAACTGCTTATTTTCTGATTTATTTTTGAATTCATTTTTGCTCTCAAACGCATCAAACTGACAAATTCCTCTTATTTAGAAACAAGATTAGACAAGGTGCCGTGTACAATTATTTAGACAAAGTACTGTGATTGTCGATTCTTTGATAAATGCAGAAAATATGGCAAAAAAAGCAATCAGAAACGGCCTTTTAAACTGATTTTTCCGAAGCGGGAACAATGTGAACGAAAAAAAGGGTCGTACTGCGAAATTGTTTATAAGTTTGTTGTTATAATTGTTTATAAGTCAAATTCTAATGAATGGAGAGCAAAATGACATCTCACGGCACCTTATAAATGGCTTCCAAAATCCCCACAGCAAGTTTCATGTTTCTATTTATAAAAATGTGTCTGAAATTGTATCCGAAAATTTCGAACTGTTGAAGATGGAAAAGCATTTTTTCAAATACACCCTTAATAATTCAAAAAAAAAAAAAAAAAAAAAAGTATTGTAATATTTCTGTTATCTTCAGTTTCAGCTCTATTAATGACATAATCTATGATGTGCAAGGGAGTTTTCTACAACAGTAACTCTTCTTTATATAATATTTTGCTCTCTTTTAGTTGTCCAACGATTTTAAATGTCGGGTTTGCTGATAAAAGAATATGCAGAGTAGTCAGCGGCGTTTCTTTGCATACATTTAGATGACAATAAATCTCTATTTCAAAATTTCACTGACGCAGAAATTATTTCTGCAGTTCACGGTGATAACAGTTATATTGCCCGAAAAGAAAAAGACAAATAGGCAGTATCTAACGAGGATTCATTACATCCAATGCTGTTCAGTTTCTCGAAAAATCATATAAAAACTTTGAAATGTCATAATCTAAGCATATAATTAAATTGCAATTAGTTCATTATCTTAAAAAAAAAAAAATCTAATGGCAAGCAGATTATCAAAGAAATTTTAAAACAGAACTGTCTAGAATGTCAAATATGAGTAAAAAGGTATCTGTATAAATGGTTTTGCATTTTTTTTTAATGTCTTATTATTATCTTGATTATGAATTGGACCAATTGCACCATAAATAATACTTAAAAAAATATGCATAAAATTAAATAAACCCCCTCCTTCAGCCCAGTGTCTTGTCAATAGTTTACATATTAAACACAGAAGTATGCATTATGTTCCCATTATGTATGAAAAATTAAAATAGGTTCTTGAAGAATTCAATATAAATTTAATATCTATACCCCTTCCATATCTAATGCAGCTTCTTAGTAACAATACAATCTATATATTTAAAAAACCTGGCTGTTTTTTTTTTTTTTTTTTTTTTTTTTTTTTTTTTTTTTGTCATCAGCCCTGAGCTTTCTACTGGCTTGATTTTGATAATTATTTTTTTAAATGAAAGCTGTTTATGTGTAGATGTGCCCATATGTAGATGTGCCTAATTTTTAATTTATTTCAATTTTTATATATTTTTTTTAATTTGAAAAGCTTTTTCATGACATTTCTTCAAAACAGTGGCAACAGGTTAAGCTTTACTCAAAATTTATTTTGTTTCATTATTTTCCACCATGGAGGAATGAGATAGGTGGAGGGGAAATATTATCTCTGGGGGTGATGCTAAAAATGTAACCCTGCATTGAGTCACATTAAATCCAAGCATAACCACGTGCTTTGACACGCCTATCAATTGAAACAGGTTTAAACCCGTATTTTTTTTGCTATTATTTTTTAAAAAGAACTAATCTATCGCTTCACCGGTAAGAATTTATTAATTATTTTATCATATGTGTTTTAAATATCAATATAGAAAATTGTTTTAACGTTTTGCTTGAAAATATAACATTCTTTTGTTAAAAATCGTCTTTTAATTAGTCGTCGTTAATTTCTTAAAATCGTCTGCAGTCAGAAATCTAATATTTTAGATTAATATTTATTACTTAAGTTTTCATACATGATTTTAAAAGAATGTTTTCATCATTATATTTTAAATATTTATTTACATGCAATTATTAAGTCATAAACATTTTTCATCTACGTTATAAAATATTTAAAATTACATTAAATTAGGAAACTTTTAGTAATACAATTTTTAGTTCGCATCAAATGTTTTCAATATCTTATTTAATTTCAATTTGATATTTAGTAATTGCTAATTGTCCAATTTCTTTTATTTTAAAAGCGAACATTTGTTTTAATAAATAATAATAGAACAAAGACCATTTTAAAAATTTGCTATTTCTTCTTAAAATATGCTTCAATTGTAATTCATTTCTTTCAATTCGTATTATAATACAAAATTCCTTTCACGTCCTTTTGTTTGGAACATTAAAATTTGAGCGATAAATGGATTCATATTGCAAACCTCTTTTGAGCCTTAGTTCACCTCCACCTATCTCAATCCTCCATGATTTTCCACCAATCAGGAGCTTGATCTCATCGGTGAATGTATAATCGCATTTCAAAAAAAAAAAAAAAAAAAAAAAAAAAAAAAAAAAAAAAAGGTTTTCGTAAAATTTAATTATAATAAAATGATTGCACACAGTTATTCCCTGCAATACACAGATTACACAGGCCTGCAAATTGAGAGTCATAACTTCCTCTCTAGAATTTGAGAGCTGATTCTAGGGTATTTTGGTGCGCTGATTACGAATATGTACTTAGTTTTTTTCCATCACCTTCAGATTTTTCAAAAAAGATACAGATCGAAAATAGAAAAAAAACACAAGTTTTCACATAAAAAATATATATTTTAAAAAGTACATTACTTTTAACATAAAAAACAACTAAAATATAATAATAACTTATTACTGATCTAAATTACATGTAAATTTTATTTGTGGAACCTGATCCTTTTTTCCTGGAGGCTTCGGTTGTGCGATTTTCGCTTAAATTTCCGATTTGGATCGTCGCGCTTCAGCAGTAGTCTGCCATCATGCTAGTATTCCATCTTCATTGATACCGGACTTCTAGCTCTTTCAAATCTTTCGCCTTGTTCTTCGCTAACGGCTCCTAGATTTTCTGGGAAGTAATCTATGTGCGAATTTAAGAAATGAAGTTTAATGCTCATATTACAACCCATTACAGCAAAATTTGTAACGATTTTGGCCACTATTTGTTTATAGTCGGAGCTTTTATTGTTCCCCAAAAAGTTTTTCACCACTTCCTTAAATGACTGCCATGCTTGCAACTCGATATCATTAAGTTTTTCATTGAACTTTTCGTCCAACATTAATCTTCTTAAATCAAACTTAAAACTTATCCAAAATAACTTTTGTAAATATTTTTTACGAAGTCTGTAATGCTGTTTCGTTGTTTTTTCACCATAAATTTCCCATAAATATAACAAAAACAATTTGGAGAATTTAAACATTTTCGCGATGACATTTTAAAGGTTATGTCGAACCTTTGCAAGATGCGCACTTCAACTGTTAATTTTCTAAATCAGTGCGGGTACTTATACAAAAATCCTTTGGTTTATCTTTATTACACCCTTTTCGACTAATATTTACAACAATTAGGTTATATTACCTAATCATTATGTATTAATGACCTCATTACTAAATTAAGTAAAAAGGACCGTTTTCAACATGGTTAATGTGAATTACTTTTGCTTATTATGTAGTAATTAACAAATTACTGTTTTGAAATAATTTCTATGTCACATTACACTAATTAAATGCAATAAAAATTAAGCTGAAGTAATTTAATGATGTTTTATAAATTTTAAAATGTAGATGCTCAGACATTTTTCAGCAAAATCTTAAATATTCAATATAAAAAAATCCTGACGTGATGGAATTTTTTTATTATTTTTCTCGTAATCAGCACCTCAGAAACTATAGAAAACGTTACTCAGATTTCAAAGAGGAAAACCATTGCAGACCTGTGTTATTTATTGAGTAATAATATTAAGTATTATGTAAGTAAAATAACAGAAGATAAACTTTAATAAAATATAATATCTAAAGTGAAATTTTGCCGATGGAGAAAATGTGGTCATACAGAACCAGATAAATTTATTCCATGAATATAATATACATTGTTATAGCTGTGTCAGTGATGATGTCATATTCACTGACTTTAATTCCTGCATCTAAATAAAGTGAACTTCTATTAATTTAAAGGTCCGTGGCGTGCACAAATGAAAATATTTCTATAAACTGCGCCATTTCTACTTAATTATAATGACTATTTTATGAAACTAAAGAATTCTTAAATACAGTAAAACCCCGATAATTCGGATTAATTGGGACCGGACCCAATCCGGATTTTCGGAAATCCGGATTATCTGGAGAATTAGAAAAAAGAAATGAAATAAAATATAACATACTAACAGAAAATCACCTTTATGTTAAACTTATTGAATATTTGCAGACAGTAATAATGTGTACTTTGCTTAATTATTCCGAAAACATGTCAGAAAAAGTTTTTTTATTTAGAATATGACGATGAAATAAGTTAATATTATGGAAATTAGCCAATCGCTTCTCAAACTTGAAAAAAAAATGACCAAACCGATCCGAATTATCCGGATATCCGGATTATCGGGGTCCGAATTAGCGGGGTTCTACTGTAACTGCATAAATATGCAAAAAGAAAATATAGAGAATAGAAATAAAAGAAATAAAAAGAAAATATGAGTATTTCTGAAGGTGTAAATGATGTCATATTAGAAAAAAAAATAATAAAACCTGTGATATGCCGGTATTACTATATTTCTATCTTACATAATATCAAAAAATAATTAAAATCATTTCATTGTATTACGTTATTGGTTAAAAAAAAAAAAAAAAAAAAAAAAAAAAAATCTGCGTTTCAGCAACAAATACAAAAATTTTATTCTTTTTAATAACAGAGATATCGTTATTTTATTTCGTTGCCATAACAATAAAATTAATTTTTACAAGTTCATGGAGGATACAAACCAATAAATAAATTAAATTTATCGCAAGTGCTGTAAATATGTAGTGGGTTGGTTAGGCAGTTTAGTAAGTCCCTGTTTCTATTATAATTAAAATGTTTCATTGATATTATAATTATTGTACAGTTATAAAGCGATATTTAAACGGAGAAAAAATAAACTATGCAGATATTTTTGAATTCGTCTTCCGGGGTATAATATTAACTTCCTAAATAATTTGGCATTTAAAGAATATTTAAGGTTTAGAAACCGCATTAAAAAAAAGATTTGTAGCTGAAGTTAAGTCAAACATAATAATTTATGAGTTGTTTTCTTTATTTTTTGTTATTTTCTGAAGTTTGTGTATCTTCATCATGAAAAGCTATGTTATCCTTATTTTAGACGTGGCAATTGTTTATTTCGCTCAATATTTTACTGTCTATATAAGATTGATATATATCATACCTAATATATATTCTTTTCCGTCGAGTTTCGACGGGTGCAGCTAGTATTGATAAAATTCATAATCATCAAATGGCAGGACTTTATAAAATTCTAGTTATCCTCATAAATAACGAAAGATTAGTATACATTGGTGAAACTGAACGGAAATTTTCAACGAGATTAAAGAGCACAAAAGAGATATTGCATAGTCAAAACTGAATACAGCCCTCGCAAGATTATATATTTCAAATCAGGGGAGTAAAATTAAAATTAATTTTGATGAAACTAAAATCATAATTCCATGCAAGAATCCATATCTTAATTAAATTTTAGAGTGCATTACGATCATTAAGCTCGGGCAACGTGCTTGTAACGATCATTTGTCATAAACCGTTCATAAAATCTGGCATAATATGTTATATTTAATTAAACAAGCTGGAAATTGCACGTGAACATAGCAAATGAGGTGCGTTCGTACGATAACGAAGTTTTAAAAATATTCAGACCTTGCTGGTATAGTATACAGTATTTCGAATACAGTATAGTGGTCGGAATCTTTATGTTTCTGTAAATATGCAGAAAGTAATTTTTATTACACCTCAGCAATGTATATCTTATTCATAAAATGTGAAATAGTTGAATATAATTAAAACACGTACCAAACCATGTTTCCCCGTATAGCATTATATAGTGGAATACTTTTGTGTGGCCCTGTAATTTAATAATAAAAATTCTTTGCATCACAGATTGTACAGAATGCATATTTTAGTATATATCTCATAGATTCATGCCATTCTATTATGTTCGAATGAGTGTAACATCATTAAAATGCATTTGAAACATTTTCCCCCATTGACCGCAATGTAACGGAATACTTTTGGTTGTCCCTGTAATTGATCTATGCATCCGATTTTCATAAAATTTGAAATGACTCGACAAAATTACGCAATAATTATATGTTTTAAATTTCAAACGATTAAAATGCATTTAAAACCTTTTTCCCTATTGACCGTAATGTAACGGAATCCTTTTGAATGTCCCTGTAATTGATCTATCCATCCGATTTTCATAAAATTTGAAATGACTCGACAAAATTATGCTATAATTATGTATTTTAAATTTCAAACGATTCGGTTGGGTAGTTTTTGCGTTGTTATATGCGGACAGACGGACAGACGGACGGACTGAGCGACAACAATAGGTGCTACGTATTTACATAATTACGAACGCACCTAAAAGCAGGTTTACGCGCTCTCAGCTTAAGTATGCTCGTGGACACTTGAACGTATGTGTTTATATTTTGAAACTTTAAATTGAATTTAACATCTTTCTATTTTATCCTGACGATGTTCGCAGAAGCGATAAGAATCGTAGATAATTTTTCAGTGCATTTTAAATTTATTTTTGAAGTATAGTATTTAGCAATCTGTATTTATTTTAGTACATTATTTTTAATCTTACTATCTTATTTGTGTTGAGTGTGCAGACGTTAGACGTTCTCGCGCCACTAGTTATATCGCTCCACTCGGCCAAGGCTTCATTCGATCTATCTAAGCACGTGAAGAAATATCGAGTTGGACATTGTCTCCGTATATGGCGCCTTTTTTTTTATCTTCCAAGTATCACAGTATATAATGGCGTTACTGAATTTCTTAAATTCACGCGATTCTTACAATAATTATACAGTCGAGTCTCTCTACAACGAAACTCCATACATCGAATTTCTCTATATAACGAATTTTTAGTATGAAAATACCCCCTTTCGCATGATTATATTAAAAACAGTCTCTATATAGCCTATAGCGAAATATTTATCTCCATATAACGAATTTTTTCATAAATTGGTCATAAAAAACAGTTTTAAAAAGCTTCGAAATCATATGGAATCAATTTTCCATCACTCATTTTTAATTTATCGTCAGTGCTGAGTTTTTTTTTTATTTTTTATTATTATTATTTCTCTCCTTGTTCTTTAAATCCAACGAATTGATCCCACCTCCCACACACCTTTCCACATCTTTCTCAAAACAGTGTCAATTGGATTGATACACATGTGAGAGAGGAATCAATGAGAGGCACATAAGAGAGGCCTTCAAATGGAGGAAAATGTTAACTACAATTTTTCATTCCTTGATAAAATTTGAACATTTTTTTGAGAGCGTAACAATTTAAAAAAAAAAATGCAGATTTCTTCGTCTGAAATTAATGCAAGTCTTCCTTATTTGACTTTCATTAAGCTTTCAAATAAATGTCTGTTCTCTTTTTTGAAACATCTTAAATAATTAAGAACTAAAATGTTAGGTTAATATTTACTTTTAAACACTTCAAATTCTTAATTCAAAAGATAAAAAATAATATTTGTTCAAATTTCACACATAAAATACGATTTTTAACATCATTCTCTATACATCGAATTTCTCTATATAACGATTTTTTTACTGGAACGGTGGATTTCGTTATATAGAGACTCGACTGTATTTCATAATTTCTTACAATGAAATTTCATTTCTAATTTTTCATTTACAATTCTACTTTTTTCTGAAATTTAGCTCGGATGAATAAGGGAGAAGGCAACATATAATTTAAATGAAAAAGGCGGGTGTCGCGACTCGCGAGGGTGTTGCACGATATATACAATTTTTTTAAAAAGAAAAAGTTGACTAAGTGCAAGCCATGTTCACCGCGTGGATTAAACATTCGGAAAAATCAAGCTTTCACACCAGGAAAGATTAAACACAAAAACTAAAAATAAACAATCCCTTTCAGTTCGTAGCAGTTTTGCTACATTAAGGATTTTGTCCCCACTCTGGGGAATTTTGAACCTCTAGGGGAATTTTTTGCGGACAACAAATTAAATTCTTGGAGACTATGAACATTTTTGGGAAAAAACATGTGGAATTTTTTCGCAATTTCATATTTTTTACTTTCAGACATTTGCCAATACTGAATCTGTTTCGAATTCTATTTTCCTTTGGAAAATGATAATAAAATACAGAAATGATAGATAGAAATCATATTTTTGTGGTCATGCTCACCATTTGCATGTACTCAGATTCAACATGACTTGCTTTGGACTATCCCCCACCTGAATTTTCAGATGAGTAAGTGAGACATATTTTCCTGTCATTGCAGGCAGACACACAAGCACAGAAATACATATCATTTAATAGTTTAGATTTATACAACAAAAATAAAAACAATTTATAATTCTTTTTGTTGTTTAATGATGGTTAATTCGGTTTCATTTGCAATTGCCAGACCTACAATTGCATTCTACAATTACATTGTTACGTTTAAGATTGAAAATTGCTCAATGAATGCAGCAGTCCTCCTAGTTATTTTTATAAGAAACTTGAATGAAAACTCTGCTGTTTTAAATGACTTAGACCTTTACATGGAACGTTCATTTGCTTCATTTTTCAAATGATTTAATTAAAGATTTTAAAAGCAGCTATGTTTGTTTTCTTATTGACGAAATCACAGTGATTGATACAAAATAGATGCTTTGCATTAGATAGGTCTTTAATAGGGGTGACGAAAACTGATAATAATATCTTATAGTTTAAGTCAGGTTGAAGCAGATAATGAAAACACCATCTCAGATTCATTCAAACCCCAACTTATTAGAGATTGTCTAAACCTTGAAAAAGTTATTCATATAAAAAGTGTAGAAGGAGCTAATGTAATGATAGGTCATCATCATCAATTGGCAACGCTTATTCTTGTCGATTAGCTGTGAATATACATTCAAAAGTCTGTTAAGTGCAAATGGGGATTTTTTTCAAAAGAATGCTTGATTTGGGGGGAAAATTGAGTTTAAATTTGTTTAAAAAAATTATAACGGAAAATTGAAAATTGAGAATTTTCCTTTTTGAGTAGAAATTGCGTTGGGGACTTTTTCTGAAAAAAGCCCTGATTTGGGGAAAATTTCAGAAATTTTGGGGAAATTGGCTTTCGACAATCTGGCAACACTGGCTCGCAGAAAACTATATTTCAAAATGCTTGTTCTAAACTACTCAAGTAAGTACCGACTTTCGTAAAAGAAGCATCCTCATTGCTACAAAAATTATTTAAACTATTACTTTAAATTCCCTCCCTGAGCTGCAACTTTCTTCTCAATAAAATAACAAGATAAAAGATAGCTTTTTTTAATCTCTGAAACCAATAATCAATGAATGTCCTGTCTACAGCAGCAGTCCCAGGTAGACCCATAGAGACAGGTCTGCGTTCGTTCCGACACCACGCGACCTGTTCCAAAGGAACAGGTAAAAGGAACTGTTCCACGTTTTGTTGGAAAAGTTTGTTTCCGTTTTTCAAAAGGAGCAGGAAAGCTCATCCCTCATTAATTACATTTCACTAATAGTGGCATTAAGATGAAACGATGTTTTTCAAATAAATACAAGTAATTACATTCCTAAGAGAACGACTACTTGTTAACTAGATTAATCAAGACAGAATAAACGAGCTCTCTTCATATCGATTTTTAGATATTAGACCCAAATACATTTCTGCTTTTAATCTAAGTGGTTTGTTTTGATATGTTATTAAAGCACGATTTTTATTATTATTATTATTATTATTATTATTATTATTATTATTATTATTATTATTATAAGAATTAAACAGTAAATTCAGATTTGTAAAAATCTATGCGCCAACTGGTAGTTTCTCACGAGCAAATTTTATTCATTATTTTTTATCTAGTATTTCGTCCAAATTTTTCATAAGAATGAAAATAAAATTTAAGCAAAGAAAAGTAATAAAATTGAGTACTGAGAGACTGCCCGCTGGTGCATAGATTTTGCTTTGTTGGGCAACATACTTTTTCAGAAAATGCAAAGATGTAATGAAGTTTCTATTGCCGCTGCGTTTGTGTTTATAAGATTTCGAGAATTTCTGAAAGCTTTGGGAAACAGGCCTTTGTACCCAGGTTGACCTATAGCAGAGGCTCCCAATCTGGTATACATGGAAATAAAGACAGTAATAAAGAAAATCACAAAAATGGTTTAACTAAAAACACATAATGAAAATTTATAATTTTAGGTTACAAAGTTAGATTATGCGTACATGCAATATGCTGCACTCAAAATAAGTGAAAAAACCTATTATGCTTTTTAATTCACTGATAATGCAATGCCAGTAGCTCCGCCCCCTGCTAAGCATATTGCATTAGTACTTATATTTTCTGCCATCTTCCCGAATATTTTAATTTAAATTGTTATGTAACATTCTTAACAAACCAACATTTGTATTATTATTATTCTTTCGTTTTTTAATAATAACTGTTGAACGCCAATTTCATGTCAGAGTTTCTGGTTGTAATGTGTTTGGTTAAAACGTGCTACAAATTAGGTCCTTTTTTTGTTTTCCAAATAGGCGGAGTTATTTATGTCACTAGCATATAATAATAGAAAGCTACCCTCATTTTCATGAACAATTAATTTGAAGTGTCTACTTATTATGTGTCTACTAATCTTGCTCTTTTAATGTTAATTTTTGTTATTTTTAATTAAAATTCTTTTAATTTTACATTGATTTTTCTTAATATTAAGGAAATATAAAAAGAAATATTGACTTTAAAATTCTTTTGAAAAAAAAAAAAAAAAAAAGTAAAAGATGTCGAATTTAATTTGTATCGATTTATTACACCGTTATGATAAGAAAATTAATAATGAAATAAAGATTGGTTAGAGATAAGACAACTACAAGCAATATTGTTCTGTTTCTGAATGTCTCCAAGTTAGACATTATTTGAAAGTTTTTACCAAAAACATTTATCCGTTAAGTGGTTGAATTTATGAAAAACAATTTTAAGTTGAAAAAAAAAAAATGCATGTTAATTTACAAAAAATTGCGATATATCAATAAGAATTATTGAAAAATGTCTGCCCTTTTATTTTGTAGTTGCAGTAATTAATCAATCATGAAAACCTACAATCCCTCCCCCTCCTGTGAGGAGCCTGGAATTTTTAGAACAGGAAATAATTTCAATAAGATTTCATTTCACTTTCATTTCAAAATACTTTGCACTAGTATTTCCCGACTGAAAATCACTTGCTAAAGAAGTTACAATTATGAGTGTTTGAAGTAGCTTTATTTTTTTTATAAAAGAAAAATTACAGATATTTCACCTGGAAAATAACGGGACCCGTAATACCATGAATTTACGATATTTCTACATTCGTTGCACAACCAGCACAAAAAGATTTCATAAGTTTATTTCTTAATATTTTGTCCTATATTTTTTTCTATAGTAATAATTTAAAAAAAAAGAAAAAAAAACATATACCTGCACTAGCCGTATTAGATGATTTTTAAAAACAGCAGAATCTATGGAAGCGCAAAATGTACACACATCCCGCCCGTAAATAAAGAAAATTAACTTTTTCAATTCCGGTGGGGGGGGGGGGGGGTGCATATTTATATGTTAAAAGATCGAAACATGTAGGTCAGTTTGTCGTTACATTTGTGGGTTACATCTTATGCCAGTTTATAATAGAACAAGTTCTACTATAAACTTGCACATTAAATCATCAAAAGAAGTAGGTCATTAGTTAGAAAGGATTTACTGGGTAAAATAAAAATCTAAATAGAAAACTAAATTAATGTATTTGTATGGACTTTTGTAGAGATAAACATATAAAACACTACAGCACCATCGAAATAATCACCATGGATGTTTTTCGAGATTCACTATTCCTGCAAAAGACGTCGTTCTGGCCAATCAGATTTCGAAAAGGTAAAAAAAAAAAAAAAGGTTGGGAAAACTGAAATATGTATCTGTTGAATATGCTTGATTACACCGTGATCAACGAAGATCCGAAATCAACATCGAATACAAAATTTGCGTATTTTTATACGTAAAATCCGAATATGCAATAAAAATGGTGTTATAATTTAATATTTCAAAGTTGGATACCCTCTAACTCCTAGGAGGTCGGTTGCGTTAGTCTAATTTGGTATCAATGAGTAGCTTATTTAAAAATATTTAATATGTACTTTTTTGTTTTTCAATCTGATATGTATTTCTTGAGTTATTCGATCGTTTCCAGACTTTTCGGACACCCTGTATATCTTAAAAAGAAGTTAATTGTATAAATATTTACAATTTTTTTTAAAAAGGGAATAAAATTAACATACTAAAAATTGCAACAAATCTGTTGACTTTTTAAGACAATAAATTACTAATTAATTATAATTATTAATGATAATTATTCATTGAACTAAATTTAAATATTATCAATGTGTATAAAATAAATATATATGAATACTATAATACAAATAAATTAAAATCACTGAAATACGTTTCTATTAGTTACATTTTACTACTATGTACTATTATTACATTAAAATTCCAAGAAAGAAAATTGGAGATGTTAATGTGAAAATAATTTTAATCTGAAACAAAAATCTTGCGTGAGTGAATAAATATCTGATAATGTGAAAATCGAAAAGTAACTTTACTGTCATTATACGTTATAAAAAATTTGAAAAAATTTAGAAAGATTACTACGATTTGATAGGGCGAAAGTTACTATTTATAAATACCGTAATTTCGGGTGTATAAGCCGCAGATCAAACAATTCTTTTTCAACCCAGAATTTTTTTAAAAACAAATATAACTAGTCAGATCGCCGTAAATATTTGTCTTCAATCACTAAATAAAATTTCTGGTTCCAAAAAGAATTGTTTGACCTGCGGCTTATACACCCAAAATTACGCTAAATAAAAAAGAATTTAACTATGGGGAGGGTATTGAGTACGAACTTGAATAGATTATATTGAAATCAACCATCATGAAATAACAGTTTATATTGAATCATCTGAAAACAGTGTCTTCTGTAACAAATAAGTAGATTTAAATATGCTGTTTTAATAATATTTTGTTAATTTATTAATTTTATTCTTTTTTATTTTGTTAGTTTTTTTATTTTTTATAACTCCTTACAGAATTAAATTCCAAAAGCATTTATTTAATAGTATTTCCAAGTATCCCCTCCCCTTATTGGATTTTTATGGTATTCTATGGTAAGTTTGACGGTTTTGTTTGAGATCGCCCGGTAGTAAAAGACATTTATCTAACTATTTCTATTTGAATGAATTTAATCTGATTAAATACATATCTATTTTTTAATTGTCTTGTCTAGAATGTTACATGTGTGCATACATAGATTTTAGGATCATATTAATATTGGAAAGAAATAATTTTTCTTATCGGAAACATGTTTTAAATAATACTCATTTATTTAATTACACTCACATCAAAAAGTTTTTAGAGAATGTTTATATAAATAATTTATAACAAGTTTGCCCCTGGGTACGTCTACACTTGACACTTGTTCTTGACAAACCGCTAGCGCCGTTATGGGTAGCAAGTGGTTGAAAATTCGAAGCGACTTTTATCTTAAAGGAGGGTGTATTTCGAACTAACGTCTAGCGACAGCAGGATTCCTAATGGTAGGACAGGATAATATCTGCAAATCTTGAACTTTCAGATTTATCCCTAAAGACGGATATGTTCCTCTTTTAGACTGTTGTATTGTGCTGCCATCTATTAATAGAAAATTAAAGCCTTTGTACTTACAGTTATTTAAGATTATTACTACATTGAATACTGTGACAGACAAAACTGAAATAAATTATCAATGGAGTTTAAGTTAATATTGCTCTTAATTCAACTATTTCTTGAATTTATGTAATAATTATATTTTAATATTTGCAAATCACATCCATACTTTCATATATGATAAGCTAAACAAAAACATGCTAATTTATTATTTCATATTTATCATATAAATTACAATTTAAATTAAAATAATTAAAATAAAAAAATGATTCCGCCCCCCCCCCCCCAAAAAAAAAAAAAGATTACATCTTAAGATAGTAATCAGGCATTCCCAGAAACGGTTTTCTTAGTGACTGATGAAAACTCTTATTTTAAGTTTTGGCATTTAAATTATTTATAGAGCTTATATTGTTCTCTATAAAAGCGATTCTTGAATTTATGTGGTAATTACATTGCGGAATTTTCAAAATATAGCTACAGTTTTATAACAACATAAACTAAGCATGCTAATTTATTATTATATATTTTATGATATATATTGAATTGAAATAATTGGCATAAGTAATTTACCCCCCCCCCCCCCACGAATAAAAAACTTTCATTACAGTTTATTTTAAGAGTGTAAACAAGCAAATATTCCCAGAAATTCTTTTCGTAGCAAAACTTTAAAATTCTTCGACTTTCTAATCAGTGTCAATAAATATTAAGTAACAGATTTCATTTCAGACGCAATCTTAAAGATAAAAAAAAAAATGAAAAGATGGTTATCGCTGGTTATGATAGAAAAACCTTGATTATCGCATTTTCAATAACCCGCTTTATCAGATCGCTATCGATAATTCCCCTAAGCATTTGAGGAAAGAGGGGGAAAATATACCTTTTTAGGGATAAATCCCAAGTTTCAAGCTTTGCAAATTTTATTCAAGTCCTACCATTAGGAATCCTGCTGTCGCTAGACGCTAGTGTATTTCGATTCAAACTGCTTATTTTCAGATTTATTTTTCAATTCATTTTTGCTCTCAAATGCATCAAACTGACAAATTCCTCATATTTAGAAAGTACACAAGGTGCCGTGATTGTCGATTCTTTGATAAATGCAGAAAATATGGCAAAAAAAAGCAATCAGAAACGGCTTTCTGAACCGATTTTTCCGAAGCAGAAATCTGTGAACGAAAAAAAGGGTCGTACTGCGAAGGTAATTGTTTATAAATTGAATTCTAATGAATGGAGCGCAAAATGACATCTCACGGCACCTTAAAAACGACTTCCAAAATCCCACAGCAAGTTTCATGTTTCTATTTATAAAAATGTGTCTGAAGTTGTATCCGAAAATTTCGAGCTGTTGAAGGTGGAAAAGCATTTTTTCGAATACACCCTTAATAATTCAAAAAAAAAAAAAAAAAAATGCATTGGCTTTAGTAACTAGAAAAGGAAATGAGCTTTTATTCTTTTCTATCACAGATGTCAAGATACTTATTAACAGAAATATTGTATCAGATATTGTATACATTAAATACTAATTTTTTCCTAAAAGTCAGTTAATAAAAAATGTCAATTTGTGGAGAATCCCTTATCAATCAGCCGTTTTTAGAGAGCAATGTAAAAACAGCTTACTTATAATTATGATATCTTTTTGAATTTTCACGATATTTGATTGGATTTTTTTTTATAAGTTACTCTATAGAATTGACTATTAAATGATGTAAAAGAATCGTTTTTATCGTTCGCGCATGCGCAGAAAAAAATATTTCATAAAACTACTCATATTTCATAAAATATTTAATATATTTATATTCCAATTGCGCTAAATTTTTTCTAATAGATTTTGCCAATATTTCTGAAATTTGCGTTAAATTTGGTCAAAAACCCTGCATGATATAAACAAAAAACATACCAGAATTTTTTAATTAAAAAAAAGCACTCTTTTTCCATGAATATACATGCTGTTCTCACAAAAATCAGTGTACATATTGTGCAGTATCCACATATTTGTATTCTGCAGCAATAAATCGTTTCGTGCATTTTCATGTACAGGGTGATCCCAAATATTTCTGTTATTCTTTAATTTTTTGTCGGCCCCCTAATTGCCCTGCTTATCAAATGGATATTGATAAATATTAGGTCATACATAATCTTCATAATCCTGAAGTTTCAGAAGAATCCGACAAGTATATTTTTAAATATTTGAGAAAATGTCAAAAATCGAAATTTTTCAAACACTTATTGGTAGATAGTAGGGATGCACCGAATATTCGGTATCTATTCGGTATTCGGCCATGTTACCGAATATTCGGTTAGGCCGAATATTAAACTATTCGGTTGAGCCGAATATTCGGCTTGGCTGAATATGAAACTATTCGGCCTGCCGAATATTCGGTATGGCCGAATATCAAAGTATTCGGCCGAATCAAATACTTGATAAAACCTTTTAAAAACTTTTCACTATTTCTACTTTTAATTGTCAATTTTTTAATTTATATTTAAAATAATTAGAAACAAAATCATTTTAAAATAAAATAGAATTTTTTTACATTATTTATTTGCTGTTTGTAAAGTATAACTTAAGAAAATTAACCATGAGAAAGATTAAAATGGTGATTTATTGGGATTCTCCTTAGGAATTTCTAAATTTTGTTTGGTTAATAATCTGTTTCTTGCTTTTCCCCAAATAAAAGTCTTTTAAAAGAAAAAGAAAAAAAAAAAAAAAAAAAACTTGAGATTAGTAATAGCTATCAAAGCAGACAATTTTTGTTCATGGAACCATAATCATAATCAACTTATTGAGTCATAAATACATTGTATTTCATCTCACTCTAGGTCAAAACTTGTGTGTTCATTTATTACATTAACAATAAATAAGATAACATATTTTCAACTCACATGCTTTGATTTCTGTAAAATATGATATGATGGGAAGGGTGGAAGATACCACCATTCATAAGAAAAGAACTGTGAGCCAAACATGCCTTTATTCAGAATTAAGTTGAAAGTATTTGTGCTTTATATTGAAAAAAATCTGCCTTGAGTTATTTAAAAAGGACAATTATCAGACTGTAAAATTATTCTTCGGCCATTTTTTCATTATTTGGTTTTAAAATGTTTGTTTTGATTCGTAGAAAATTTTATTAATTAAAATTTCATAATTGCGCTTCTTAAATAACTCAAGGCAGATTTTTTTCAATACTAAATGTTCTTATAAAAAGCTCTTGTTTATCAAAATGTAAGTTTCTATTATGTAGAACTGTTTTAAAAAGTAACATTTTAATACCTTTAAATTTTGAAACATAAAAAGTATTTAGAAAGCCGAATATTCGGTATTCGGCCGAATAGTTAAGTATTCGGCTGGCCGAATATTCGGTATTCGGCCCAACAATTACTATTCGGAAAGCCGAATATTCGGTATTCGGTTCACCTGTCGGCCGAATATTCGGCATTCGGTATTCGGCCAAAATCACTATTCGGTGCATCCCTAGTAGATAGTGTAATACATAACTTTAATTTGAAACTGAAATTAATATTCATGATTTTTAGGGGGTTTTATAAGTCAAAAGAATATATATATTTTTTTAAACGATGTTTTGAAGCTCTATAATTGCAGCGAAAGAACAAAACGCAAATAAACGTAATTTACCTCGGCCTGAATCCTGCCAAAGGATTTTTACACAATATCCAGCAAGATGCGTTTCGTTTGGGCGTTGCCATTAAACAATTAACAAATAACCGAGACTTTTGTGCCACGCACGATAGCGTAATATATATAGATTATCATGTTGACTTTTCAGAAATGAGTGAGTTTTGTATCAGTGGAGCTATGAATAAAGATGAGACAAATAGAGTGTTTTGTCTAGTAATTGTGAGTGTGGTAACTGAGGAGGTTATCACAGGATGATTGCTGTTTTTAGGTACATTCGTAATTATATAAATACATAGTATCTATAGCCGTCGTTCAGTCTGTCCGTCCGCATATAACAGAGCAAAAACTACCCAACCAAATCGTTTGAAATTTAGAACATATAATTGTTGCAGAATTCTGTCGAGTCATTTCAAATTTTATGAAAATGAGATGCATAGTTTAATTACAGGGACAATCAAAAACATTCCGTGACGTTACGGTCAATAAGAGAAAATAGTTTCAAGTGCATTTTAATGATGTTAAATTCTTTCAAACATGATAAAAGTGATGCATCTATGAAGTATGTACTAAAATATACATTCTGTATAACGTGTGGTGCAAAGAATATTTGTTATTAATTTACAGACTCACACAAAAGTACTCTATTACATAATGATATATGAGGAAACTTTGTTTGGGGCGCGTTTTAACTATATTAAACTGTTTTACATTTTAATAAATTGATATACGTTGTTGAGGTTTAATACGAGTTACTACCTGTATAATAGAAAGCAGATAGTATTTACAGGAATACACAAAAGGTTTCAGCTACTATACTGTATCCGAAATACTGTATAATATTACACAAAGATCTGAATATTTTAAAAACTTTATTATAGTAAGAATGCTTCTAACTTGCTACGCTTCACTTGCAATTTCCGACTTACTTTTTTTTTGGATCAACAGTTTCAGATTACTGCCGGAGAAAACTTCCACTAGCACACTTAAATTAAAAACTTCATATTATTAAAATGCATTATAAATTCAGAAATTCATATCGAAATTTTTCAGAAATATCGTTAAAATTGGTGTCTTTTTACTGGTGTCAGTTTGACTAGTTATTTTAATCTTTTCCCAAACATTGACATGAGATTGTCTTGGTTGTTATTGCATCGTTCGGAAAATCGCGTCCGTTTGGGAAATTCTATCATTTAATTATTAATTATACCAGAATCCCGCTAATTCGGACTCCGTTAATGCGGATTTCCGCATAATCCGGATCAGTCTGGTCCGTTTCTTTTTTCAAAGTTTAGGAAGAGATCGGCAAAATTTCGGTAATATTAATTCATTTAATTTTCGTATTCTGAATTACAAAAGTCGTTTCTGAAATATTTTCGGAAGAATACCTTAATCTTTTTCATTTAAAATCTTTGATGTTACCTTTTAAAAAAAAGCCATGCATCGCTTAAGGTTTGCAAGCAAGTTTCTGAGAGTACTTTCCGAAAGTCGTGGAAAAATTTATGGTCTACAAATTGTGATTTCTTGAAAAACGAGCAAACTTTAAACAGAAGAAAAAATAGGCGAGGATGAAAGGGAAATTACTCCTGAAGATTTTTTAAGTTTGTTTAAAAAAACTGATGGTTCTGAGATGTTGATATCACCGACATTAGCAACTGAAACGATTTTTAGGTTTTTTAACAAAGCAGATTACGTTGTTCAGTATTGCATTTTTTAAGTTTTAAAATAAGTCAGCTATAAATAAATTAGAGAAATTATCTTCGTAAATATACTTTGCAAAGTAGGAGGGGGGGGGGGGGGCAGGCCGCCAAAATCCACGTTTGCCTCGAAAAAAAAAAAAAAGATGATGACACCTTTTTGTCCTGGCACCCGAGGCACATGCCCTTCTTCCCCCCTTTCTTAGTTTTGGCCCTAAATGTGATTAAAAGTTCTTTTTCTTTTATATCACAGGTGTCTATAGATACTTATTAGGAGCAATATTTTATTAAATATTGTATTCATTAAATACTAATTCTTTTCTAAAAGTCAGATTAATACAAAATGTCAATTTGTGGAGAACCCCTTATTATTCAGTTATTTTTAGAGAGCAAAGTAAAAACAGCTTACTATAATAATGATGATATCTTTTTGAATTTTCACGAGTTTTGATTGGATTTTTTTTTTTTTTTTTTAAAGAGTTACACCATAGAATTGACAATTAAATGATGTACAAAAATCGTTTTCATCGTTCGCGCATGCGCAGATAAACAATATTTCATACAACTACTCATATTTCATAAAATATTTAATATATCTATATTCCAATTGTGCTATATTTTTTTCTACTACATTTTGCTAAATTTTCTGAAATTTGCGTTAAATTTGGTCAAAAACCCTGCATGATATAAACAAAAACCATACCAGAATTTTTTGACTTTTTCAAAAAAACTCTTTTTTCATGAATATACATGCTATTCTTACAAAAATCAGTGCACATGTTGAATAGTATCCACATAATTGTATTCTAAAACGATAAATCATTTGTGCATTTTTATGTACAGGGTGATCCCAAATATTTCTATTACTCTTTGATTTTTTGACGGCCCCCTAATTGCCCTGCATATCAAATGGATGTTGATAAATATATGGTCAAACATAATCTTTATGATCCTGAAGTTCCAGAAGAATCCGACAAGTATATTTTTAAATATTTGACAAAATGTCAAAAATTGAAAGTGTCCAAATACTTATTGGTAGATAGTGTATACATATTTTACGAAATGTATGCATAAAAGTATCAACCACATTCGCAACGAGAGCCTTTACCTAACTTTATAATATTTTACCACCAATTTTTCAAAACAAAAATTTTTTTCTAATTGAATCGCGAAAATATTCCGATTAAATAACATAAACTTTAAAAGAAATAATACTCCCTCTGTCCCAAATTAGTTGCTACATTTAGGTTGAAAATTTTGTCCCAAATTAGTTGCTACATTTAGGTTGAAAATTTTGTCCCAAATTAGTTGCTACATTTCAAGTAGGTGGAGTCAAAAATAACTCCGGAGGCAGTTTAGTAATTGGACACCAATAAAATTATACTGCATTGATTAGTATGTAGTATACTAGGTGTTTGAAGAGATGGTATCTGAATGTGTAAAAATGGAAATAACAGATATGTGATTATGAATTATAATTTAGAAAGTATGCTAAAGGGAAAGAATAATAAACAGTGTAACACTGTATTGCCATTTTTGCTGCAACATTTGAAAATCAACATTTGCTGCTTATCTAAAGAGAATTGCTGTAAATGCCAGATGAAACTGAACTTTCGGCGCATCGAAAAAGCAAAAGATGTATTACTAAAGTTATGTATATGGCAGCGGTGTCTAGACCAAGATCGGACTCGAATAAAAACAAAATGATTGGTGGAAAAATTGGAAAAATTGTTGCGGCAAAAGTTGTAGCAATTAATAACAAAGAAGAATTCGAAAAATGACTATAGAAAAGGGGTTGAGCTATACGTGGAAAATTTTCCAGTGGTGAAAAATCGAGTCTTTTATACACAAAATAGGACAATGCCTAGCTGCATTTAACAATGTATGATCCCAGTATAAGAAGAGAATGTTTAAGAGATCGATGGAAATTGGTATTTGTCGAACGTTCTAAGGAATGTTACAAATACATAACAAAATGGGGCGTGGCTTATGAGCGTGCGAGCTTTGGATCAGGGCCGTAGCTAAGGAGGTGCTATAGGCGGCTTAGCCCCCCCCCGTAAAAATTTTTGAGCTCCCCCCCCCCCTTGGAGAAGATTCCATGGTCATTAAATGAATTTTTTTTTTCCGAAAATTCAAATGAAATTCTGTTCAAAAAGTTAATTTATTTTTCAGACCCTTTCACAGCTTTGTAGAATTACTAAATTGTATCTAAAATAAGTGTTTCAACACTCCCTCATCCTATTTGTACATATGAATTTAACATTATACTTAATTTTATACACTCAAAATTTTCATCATCATATGCATTTCTCAGCATAAAATGAAGTTATTACAACATTTTATTAAGAAATGTAGTACCTATAGTGTGAATGTGCACTATTTTTCATTTCTGCATCAGAGAGAGAGATAAAAAAAAATATGACCCCCCCCCCTACATTCTCTTCAGCCCCTTCCCCTATTGTTCACTTCTAGCTACGGCCCTGCTTTGGATATTTTTAAAACTAATATCAGACATGCCAACCTCCGGCTTTTTAAAAATCAAACAATTATACTTGTAACCAGAAATTTGTTGAGTCATCGACCTTAAGTAAGTTTAAAATGACCGTCTGAGTTAATAAAAGACACTTCTAATTAAATAAATTTTCTGGTTCAAAGTACGTTTTCATGAATTAACAAAAGCCGGAGGTTGGCAACTCTGTAATATGATACTGATTTACAAAGGGATGAAGGGAATTCTTGATAAATAAATATTGTCGATTGAAGCATAGCACCCTGAAATTTCTGATAAATGTTCAACCAAAATTACAAAAATATTCAAATGTAGCAACTAATTTTGGACAGAGGGAGTAACTAGCAAGAATAATGAAGGATTCTGAGCCTTTTAATGGCATGTATACCGGTTGCATCGTGCCCAAAAAGTTATTTCTTAAGAGGACACAATAGCTTGAATTGGTCAAAATATCGTTTTCTTTTCTTTTTTTTTTTAAATATTAACTGAAAGCTCCTTTTATTTTGAATATTTTGACACTTCATTTTTACCCATACTGCCATTGTATCTCGAGATATTGTAAATTTTGTTAAAAGATCCAACGCAATAAATCATACTTTAAAAACTTTAAAACGATCTTTCTCCTCGTTCATATTTTTACTACTTGCTTGTTCGATAAATTCCAAAACTTTAAACAAAAATTTGCTTTTTTTTTTTTTTTTTTTACTTGATCTTCATGTGGTATTTAATATTTTTGTGCATGCATTTAGCATTCAAGTTTACAGTTATTATTAATATTATTTTAATATTAAAATTGAGAGTTTGTTAAAATTTCTTCATTTTTTGATATACACGAGAGAAAAAAAATCATATTAAATGTAAAATCCCACACATCTAAAAATCCATGCACAATTTTATGCTGCATATTCTAATGAATATGGAAGAAAAAATCCAAGTCAAAATATCTTTATTTAAAAAAAATAGTAGGAATTTTTATAAAGTTAATTTTTTAAAAACTTTATATTTAGTAATGTAAGCTGTTCTACAAGATTTCGTTTAATTTTATTTAATTTTTAGTACTGTGCGTCACATACATTACAGTATAATTCAAAATTGTAGCGATGGTTTCAAAAATACTGTATCCCCTTAAATCTCAAAAAATCGTTGCTTAGTTGATTTCTTTTAAAGAGAGGGGGAGGGGAGGGAATTCGATACAAGAAAAACAAAATTAACTCAATATCTTGAAGTGCAATTAAAAGACTCATACCAGTAAATGAAAAAAGTTTTATTTATATGTAAAAATAGCATGCATCAGGACCTTACTTGAATTCTTATTTTACACTCCTCACTATTTCTCTTAAAAGCGAGCGAGCGCCCCGCCCCTTGGGGTTTTAAGTTCTCGTATAAATATAAAAAACATTCCCACTGTCCTAAATTAAGTCGCTTGTCCCTGCCCGCGAAGACACTCGCGAGCTAATGCTATTTCTACGGGGAGGCATTTTTCTAATAACTCTTTCGCATTACGACACTTTTTTATTTATTTATTTATTTATTTTTCATTGGATAGCTGAGGTCCCTCTCAAGATCGCTCCTTGATTACTTTTTCGATTTTGGTCGCAAATATTTTTTATAAAGTTAGTTTCACTTTCGGAACCGGTTTTGGAAGTGGAAGTAACTTTGTAGAAAATACCTACGACCAAAATCGAAAAAGTAATCAAGGAGCGATCTTGAGGGTAACCTCAGCTAGCCAATACAAAAAAAAAAAAAAAAAAAAAAAAAAAAAAAAAAAAAAAATTAAAAATATCAAAATGCGAAAGCGTTATTAGAAAAATGCCTCTCCATAGGAATAGTACTAGCTCGCGAGTGTCTTCCCGAGCAGGGTCTTAATAGCTATATTTAAATATATTTTTATTGATACTGAGGATTTAATAATTTTGTTTGAACATTTTTCAGAGATTTCAGGGTGCTGTCTGTGCTTTTATCGACAAGAAATCCCTCCGTCCCTTCGTAAATCATTACCATATTAGTTAGAGAGAAAAAAAAAAAAACAGAGTTTGCACGCTCTTAAGCCACGCCCCATTTTGTTTTGCATTCACAGCGTTTCTTAGAACGTTGTAATTGAAAATTCCACATAACATTCGCATCTGACACTGACAAGGAAGGTCTCCATTGGGGGCATACTCAGAATTTTTTGAAAAAAATAGGAATTAAACTACTCATGTAGGTAATAAAGGATCAGTAAAAATTAGCGGCGGAATTACATTATTAGATATGTAAAAAAATAAAATAGTTTGGAATAATTGGCGTGAAAAGCTGAAAGCGACGCAGGATTCGGCGAGCAGTGCATTTCCTCGCCAAAAGCAGACGATTTTAACGAATCTGAAAACTGATTTTAATTGACTTCACTGTTAAAAATCTGCAGCATTTACTGCAACGTCACTCCTCTACTTTTATAGAATATCTCTCTTCTGACCAATGAGAATGCTCCATAGCACGTTGAATTGACCGTGTCATACACTGTTAAAAATCTGCTGCATTTTGTTGCAACGCACTCCACCACTTGTATATAATATCTCTATTCCAACCAATGTGAAAGCTCCATTTCACGACCAAGTAACCGTTTTTTATACAAGCAAGGAAGTGCGTTGCAACAAAATGCAGCAGATTTTTAACAGTGTATTTTTCAATTTGGAACAATTTTAATCAATTTAAATTGTGTTTTAAATGGTAAAACATATTAATTTCATTTTGTTATAAGTACATATAAACGTATATGACAAAATTCCACTTAAAGTAAAGTAAAAATGTAAAACTAAAATTACTTAAACTAAACTTATTTAAATAAATTGAACATAGAAAGTTTTTTCTTTAAAAAATATTTGAAGCGTAAAAGCGTATTTTTAAAATTTCGTTTTTTCGCCAACCGGAGATAAATCGCCAAATAAACGAAATTTTTATTATTTTTTTACGGACGTTATAAGGAGGTTCCGCCGAAATTTTTTTTATAAACATATATAACTATATGAGAAGAACATTCTGTAATTTTTTCAGATTTTTCTGAGTATGCCCGTATGGAGACCTTCCTTGTGAGATCATCCACTGCCAGATGAAGCTAGGCATACTCTATCTATAAATGACTCGATTTTTCACTATTGGAAATTTTTTTACGTATAGCATTCTATAATCATTTTTTGAATTTCTTCTTCGTTAACTATTTCTACAACTTTTGCCATATCATTTTTTTTTAGTTTCTTTTTGCGTTTTCTGAATAAACAGAATACCATAGTCCAATTTTTCAACCAATCATTCTATTTTTAAGTCCGATTTTAGTCATGCCAACCGCTGCCATAAAGATTACTTTGGTAATAAATCTTTTGCTTTTGCATAGCGTCAAAAGTTCAGTTTCATTTGGCATTTATAGCAATGCTACTTAGTTAATCATTTTACAAATGTTGCAGCAAAAATAGCAATAGGGCGTTACACTATTTATTATTCATTTCCTTCTTTAGCATACTTTCTAAATTATTATTCATAATATCAATTATCGTCACTTTTATAATAGGTCGAGTCACATTATTGGTTATTTTTTTATTTCTATGCATTTACGTTAGCATTTCTTCTAATACCTAGTAAATCATATTATATTCATTGTAGTATAAATTTAATTGTGTCTAATTACTAAACTGCATCAGAAATTATTTTTCCACCTACTTGAAATGTAGCAACTAATTTGGGACAATATTTTCGTCCTAAATGTCGCAACTAATTTGGGATAAAATTTTCGATCTAAATGTAGCAAATAATTTTAGACAACATTTTCGACCTAAATGTAGCAACTAATTTGGGACAAAATTTACGACCTAAATGCAGAAACTAATTTGGGACAAAATTTTCGACCTAAATGTAACAACTAATTTGGAACAAAATTTTCGCCCTATATGTAGCAACTAAATTGAGACGGAGGGAGTATTATTTTGACGTTGTCAGAGTAGATTTTAGTTGCATCAATGGAGCTAAGAATAAAGAGGCGGAGACATATAGCAGTTACGAATGAGGTAACTGACAAGGCTGTCACAAAAAATCACAGTTTTTTATTTTTTTTTAATCAAATCTACACTTTCTGATTACTGACGGTGAAACTTCCACTTGTAAACTTCAATAGAAAAATTTCGTCTTATTTTCGAGCCTTATTGATTGGGAATTTCTGTCAAAAATACGGTTGACATTTTTGACGGATGATGGGTAAGCAAAGATATGAAAGTGTATTGTGAAATCGAAACATATTTATGGAAGACATAAATTTGCGTACGGTTTTTTGGCGCAAAGTCGATTACTCAATTGCCGTTTTATTCCAACGCGGATTGAGACACAATCAGTGGCACAGCCAAGGGGGTGGTTTTAGGGTTAAAACCCCTCCCAGAGCTGAGAAAGATCGCTATAATTGCTGCTTATATGAATGAAATCCAAACTTAATATTTAAATGTTTTGGCGCATTTCGGAATCCGCCACTTTATTGAATCAGATTTCATTTAATAAAGTGATTCAATTAAATGGCGAAAATTCTACTTAAAATTGTGAAAGTGCATATTACATGAATCAGTTAAGTAAAAATTGGTTATTTGAACTAAATTACTTTTCTTAGATGCTTCATGCTAAAAAAAAAAGATTTCCGGCCACACAGACGCTCTTTGAGTTTAAGTATTATACAGTAAATATTCTAATTAGTACTGATTCTATTAACCGGCGATTCAAATAACCTTTATCAGAAACTCAAAACCCCCCTTAGAACCGAATTCTGGCTGCGCCACTGGACACAATCAGCCAGGGCGTGCGACGAGAAAACTGCGCCCGGGGCAAATTTTCAATTTGGTACTCCCTCCACTAATTTTTTCTTGTGAAAGGCCAAAAATGACGTTGGTAGTATAAATTTCGTGTCCCCTAAATTTCCGCGCTCTTCGCCTCCACTTTCGCACGGAGTTGCAATCAGCCGTTTCCCCCGTAATTCTAAATGACTAACGCATTCACTATTCTCCAAACAAAAATTGAAAGCAGACTTAAGGGTGTTCTTAAATCAAAAAGGGCAACTTTGTGACACATGCATTAATTTATTTTTGTTCGGAAATGCATGAAAATAGCAGGTGTTGTTATTCAGAAACTGTCTAATTACACTCATTCTTTTGTTTTTAAAAAAACACAATAGATTTTTCATAACAAGCCTTCAAAGTCGACACTTTTGAGCCTATTTCCCGACGAAAGCAGAAAAACCGGTCGAAAATGAGGAGAAAAACGGGTGATTGCGTCATCGAAATAGCTTATAACTCGATAAGTAATTTAATTATCATAAAATGGAAAAATAAGTTCAATTCGAAATCGCTTTCATAGTCAGGCATTAAAATTTTATAACTTCCTGTTAAAAAATGGATTTGTAAATGTGTCAAAACGTTTTTCGCTTGTTGAGCGGATCAGTTAAGAACACCCTTAAGGGGTCGTCCATAAATGATGTAACGCTTGGATGGGGAGGGGGGGGGGAGTTCTTAAAATTGTGACTGTTTCTGACAAGAAGGTGGGAGGGGGTAAGAAAAAGTGTGATATCAAACATTTTGATCAAAATAAAAAGCATTAACAGTCAGTAGATTAAATTATGAAATTTGTATTCACAAAGTAAAGATAAGATTTAAAAACAAATACATTAAATTCCTTTCCAATTTCTAAAATGCTACTTTTTCCATTTCTTTTCATATTAATGTTTTACTATTATTGTAAATTAATTATGTTTTTTGTTATAGAACTTAATCATATATCATACAAAAAAAGCACACGAATCATTTTAATTGCTCACAAATGCCAATTAAAACACATAGTTAAAGTTTAAGAATAAATTTGAAATGTGATCTATAACGTAGTGAAATGTCGCTGAACTGTAAGTACAGTAAAACCCCGATAATTCGGATTAATTGGGACCGGACCCAATCCGGATTATCGAAAATCCGGAGAATTAGAAAAAAAATAAATAAAACAGAACATACTTACAGAATATCACATTTATGTTAAACTTATTGAATATTTACAGACAGTAAAAATGTTCACTTTGCTCACTTCTTCCGAAAAGATGTCAGAAAAAGTTTTTTTTTTTATTCAGAATACGACGATGAAACAAGTTAATGTAATGGAAGTTAGCCAATCACTTCTCAAACTTGAAAAAAAAAAAAGATCCGAATTATCCGGAGATCCGGATTATCGGGGTTCTACGGTATATTCCAGACCAAACAAATATACTAAGAAAATATTACTGTATTGAAGTGCATATTTATAAGGAGTAACTCGCTACTTGATCCAATTGGATAAGAAAAAAAATGACTGTAAAGAAAGAGGGGGGGGGGCGGGGTTCAAGTTTTTAACAATGTTACGTATTGAGTGAGACTTCTCTAGCCCCTTCATACTGATACGGAACCACCACAATTCGATGAAACTTCGGCTAACGGCTAGTAGCAAAACTGCTTTTTTAAAATTTTACCGAGTACATGTATACTCGGCTTGACCGATATATTTTCGGTTACAGTACTGTCTGTTAAAGCACACCGTGCTAAAACAGGGACACACACAAGGAAATTGCGACTAAACTAACTATAAAACTTACTGTCAAAATAATGATGGTATGAGTGAAATAAAATATTTATTGAAGTTTATTCCTGATTTTATGGATGGCTATTTTAAAGCAAATACTAATGTATTTTTTTTATGTTTAAAGAAATTTTTTAAACAACTGAAAAATTAATGAGGTCAAGCAACGTCCGATAAATATTTTGATGTGATAACCAAGCTGCATAATTCTTTGAAATGCAATGCACAGATATAAGATTTTTTTTTTATTCTCTTATCGATTACAACTACCCAAGTTATAATAACAGATAAAGAAATTTTTCCGAAACCACAGATGAAGCTTAAAAGCTGAACGTGTATAATGTTATCAGCTGTCTGGCAATTTTGGACCCCCCCCCCCTCCATTCCCCTTAAGATATTATTATTCGTTATGATTCGTCGACTCCGCCCCCGTCCTAATGATATCGTTTAAATGTTTAAAAATTCTTTTAATTTTTGAATTTTTTTTCTTTCCTTTCCTTTTAATACGTTTATAATGATATATATTTATCATTCCAACATTTTACGGACTTTAATGAAAAGAAGTAAATAAAATATTACCATTGTATTTGAAATAACTTATACCAAATAGTATTTTAAGGAAATGCTTACTATTTAAAATATATTTTTTTGCTACACAATGCATTCAACAATAATATTGTTTTTTGTACTTGCTCCCTTGAAAGGCAGGGGGCAAACAGAACTTCTTATCAATAAAGCAGATGACCAACATTTCTGACATTTTTTTTTTACTAGTAAACATAACAAGTATAATTTCGAATTTGGTTTAAGGGCGGATCTAGAGAATGCTCAAGGGGAGGGAGGCAGGGCCGTAGCTAGAAGTGAACCATAGGAGGGGCTTAAGAGAATGTAGGGGGGGGGGGCTCATTTTTTTTTCTCTCTCTCTGACGCAGAAAGATAAATTATTGCATATTCACATTGTAGGTACTATGTTTCTTATTAAACTGCTGTAATAACTTCATTTTATGCTTAGAAAAGTGTAGGATGATAAAAATTTTGAGTGTATACGGTGGGTTGCCAAATTATTAGGGACAGTCATACTTTTTTGCTAGTTTTATATTTTGGGTGCACTTGACTGCTGTTCTAAGTGGTTTAAGTGTTGCAGGAGTGTATTTTACAGTTGTCAATGCTTCTATAATTCAACTTTTAAGAACTTTTAATATGTTAAAAGGTTTGTTTACTTTCTATAACTATTTTAAGAAGGGGGTAGACGCTGAGTCTTTTACACACGCAATAGTGGAAAACGTTTTTCTTTAATTTAAACAGAATTCTTTGGGCTTTTTTGAAAAAGTTAAGAACTGTATGTGAGTGTTATGCTTCTTTTACTTATTAAATATTTGTTTTTTGTGAAATTATTTATGATTTTAATTCCTTTTTTATTTTTATTGATTTCAGTATGGGTTGTGGGGTTAATTTGTTCCCTAGAAAAAAAATTGAAGTAAAAACATTTCTCCTGCATACGAGTCATTCTCAATGGAAGATAGCAGAACTTGCTGGAGTTTCGAAGTCAGTAGTCAACAGAATAAAAATAAATCTGGATAAAAACCAGCCACTTTTGCCCAAACAAAAAGGTAAAAGGGGAAGAAAACACATAACATCTCCACATAAAGATAGAAAAATCATGGATATCTGTTTAGGAAACATAAAGAAAAAGATGGGACTCCTTACTCACATTATTCAAGAATCCGGAATGCCAGTTTCGAGAGAAATGTGCAGTGGAGATTAGCGGAGGAAGGGTTGAAAGGATTTGCTTTGTCCAAGCAAGAAACCGAAATTGACTGAAGCACATTGCCTAGGCTCGTGAACACCACCAGGAGACAATTGATGACGGTAGTAAGGTGATTTGTTAAGATAATTATTATTTATGTCATTGAAAAACATTTATGTCTAAATTATTAACAAATTTAATTTTTTAAAGATGCTTTTTTCAGATGAATTAAGCTTTGAGATTTCAGCCGATAAAAGCAGCTTTGTCAGGCGACGCCCAGGCGAAAAATATCGCCCTGACTGCATCGTGGAGAGTGTTAAACACCTTGATAAAGTAATGGTGTAGTCTGTGATAATCGCTAAAAGAGTTGGATGCCTCAACATTGCCTAGGGAATCATGAAACAAGACCAGTACAGGCAAGTTCTGGAAACTCGGCAGCTTCCACAAATTGAAGAATGGTTCCCAAGTGGTGAAGAGTTTGTGTTTATGCGTGATTCAGTACCTTGTCATAAAGCTAGAAACATTACAAAGTTTTGGGAAGACCACAATATCCCAGTTTTACCTTGGCCTGGCTATTCCCCTGATATGAACCGCATAGAAAGCTTATTGAAGATCACCAAGGCAAAGTCGCCAAAGATATGATTACAACCAATGTACAACTCATCGAAAAACTAATAAATGCATAGCATGACAACCCTGAAATAAAAGAAAGTGCCAGAAATTGCGACGAGAGCATGACGAGATGCATCAAAGCGCTCCTTGAAGCTAAAAGAAATGTCACCAAATATTGACATTCTTTACTTAACATTGGTAAATTGACTATATTATTTTTTGTTGTTTTTTTTTTTTTTTTTTTTTCTCATATAATATATCGTGAACACTCAAACTATAACAATAGAGCTTTTTTTAACTTTAAAACAGTGTTTTTTTTTTCAAATTATATCCTAATATTGTACAAAAAACCTATATTTCATGACTGTCCCTAATAATTTGGCAACCCACTGTAACTGGTGCAAAATTAAATATCATTAAACTTCATATGTACATGTAGGATGAGGCAGTGTTGAAACACTTATTTTAGATACAATTTAGTAACTCTGCAAAAGTGTGAAAGGGTCTCCAAACTAAATTAGATTTTTAAACAGAATTTAATTTGAATTTTCGGAACAGAAATTCATTGAGTGACCTTGGAATCTTTTCCAGGAGGGGCTCAAAATATTTCAGGGGGGGGGGGGCTGAGCCGCCCATAGCGCCCCCCTTAGCTACGGGCCTGGAGGGAGGGGAGAGGGCGATTTTAGAAATTTGGAGACTTCAATCTGATGTGCGCATCGGAGCTAATTTTTTCAATGCGAGTCGTGTTATTTCTGCTTTTTGCTGTGGATCCTGTTTGAGTCCGGTTGACTTCCATTTTTTCTGTTGGTCGAGTTAACTTATATTTTTTTGTTGTGGGACGCGTTCGGGTCAAATTGACTTCTACTTTTTGCTGAAGGTCGGATTAACTGTTACTTTTTGCTGCAGGTCGGATTTGAGTCCGGTTGACTAGATACTATATTTTGCTGCTGGTCTAGTTGACTTCTGCTTTTTTTGCTGCTGATCGGCTGATTGCTTCTTTTCTATTGTGGGTCGGATTTACTGTTGACTTCTACTTTTTAGCTGCACCTAGCACGTTGGATTTGGGATAGATTAATATACATTGCTTCACGTTTGGGTCACATTTAAAATGGTTTTTTCCTCCTTTATTAAAACTCAGAAATTATGTCATTAGATTAGCTGAAAAAAAAATAGTGGTGACAGTAGGCTCTATCTTTCCGCCTATTTTACACAACTGGAATTATCTATACTTTTATGCAAAACGAAGAGGTATGTCTTTATAATATGAAAAATTCTTGCAAATTAAGAATGATATAATAAAGTGATTACATCAGAACCAATGGTGTCTTATTTGGTAAATATTTATGATGGCCGATTATTTACATGCGGGATGTAGCCCAAAAAGAGAGATCCCTGCGTGAGTTGGACTTTCTAAGGAACCCCAGCCGGTTTTTATGCAAGGAAGTTCAAAGAGCGGAGAAAACCGCAGAAAACTCCGATCAATTAGGCCGGTAGGTGCGATTGGTTTCAAACTCAGCACCTCCCGTTTACCAGCTTTGAGAAATGAACCTCTCGGCCACTGGTGGTGCGTCAGGACCAATGCAACAGACAGCACTGAAGTTGTAAATATTTAAAATTATCCCGAAAACTATAACACATAGAAAAAAAATATATATAACTGTACTTCTAGTATGTACTATGAAATAAAATCCTATTTGTAAGAAAAAAAAAAAACTTTAAGGCCCCACACTAGGCACAGAAAAAGACCCGGAAAGATAGCTGAGGACGATCCACCACCGGCCTAGTTTTTACTTTTTCGATTTTCCTTATATATTTTTTATATTACGATAGTTTCAATTTCAAAACCGGTTTAAGCTGGTTTCGAAAGTTAAAGTAATTTAAAAAAAAAAAAATCTGAAACCAAAAATGAAAAAGTAAAAACTAGGCCGGGTGTGGATCGTCCTCAGCTATCTTGTGCAAAAAAAAAAAAAAAACAAAAAAAAAAAAAAAAAAAACGTAAAAATATTTAAATTTGGGCGAAATATTTGAAAAGAACGCCCCCATAGACTTTACATTACCATCCGGGTCTTTTTCTGTGCCTAGTTTTGCGCCTTAACAAAAGATTAGAAACATGTTTCTCTATATATTTACCACTTAAGAGAATACAAGGCTGGGATGCCACGCCCACTCGCATTAATTTTATTCTAACATTTTATGTTTAATTAAATTTTATCCCGGTATTTAAATATACTAGTACTTTAATTCGTGTGCTTGATAAGACTGTGGAAGAATTTTACACAAGTTAAAAATGTCTAAGTTTCTTAGCGCTTTGATAAATTGTATTTTTCACCTAAAAACTCCATTAACTTCTACACTACTCGAGCGATTTCGATTTTTTTTTTTTTTGGGGGGGGGGGAGGAGGGGGAAGGGTAAATAGAGTATAAATACAAGATTATGTATAGCAGACAGTTCTAAAAGTTTGTAATCAATTTCAGAAAAAACGTTTTTGAAAAATTGTCATTGCTCTAAAATAAAAAGATAGATTCCAAATTTTATCCAAAATAAGTTTGGTAGTTTCTGAGGAAACGGGTTTAAAAGCTCATTTATTTCTTATCAAGATTGCATTGAACCTTATCTTCCTTTAAATGCGTCATCATGTGCCGAAATATGGTATTATAAAATAGAAGCACACCAAATTAAACTAACATAATGTCAGTTGGATACAGTTTATTTCAAAAATTAAACCGAATTAAGTGCACTCGGTGTTCTCCGCTGGCGGTAGTATGCGTGTCCTATATACAAACTTACTCATGTGTCAATAGAAAAAGAAATTTTATTTTAACATTGAATATACAGGGTGGTCATAAAAAAAACTTTGCCGATATATCGAGCTCTAGCGGCCAGTCCGCTCAACCGATCGAGGTAAAATTTCAGATATAGCTATTCAGAGGTATGAGCTCGAGATTCTGTGAACGGCAACAAAATGGCGCTCACAGTTACGGTTATAGTTACAGAAACTCGAAAATTTCCAATGGCAACACCCATTTTTTTTCATCGCAAAATGCTCAGCGCATGCGAAAACCCTACAGAGCGTTGGAACCGTACGTGTATCGCAAGAAACGGACATGTTATGCACGCACAAAAAACTGTTCGGCGAATCCCTCCCCCCCCCCCAATAGAAAAAACTCGATTGGGGCGCAAGGAGGAAATTTGCATATGACACAGAGTCAGTACACTAATCTCTGATTACAATACAGATCGTAGAAATTAAAACTTTTATTTTGATTACACATTTTCCACATGGGTGCCATCACCATTAATTGCCTGTGATGACACCCATGTGGAAAATGTGTAATCAAAATAAAAGTTTTAGTTTCTCGGATCTGTATTGTAATCAGAGATTAGTGTACTGACTCTGCGAATTTGCTCCTTGCACCCCAATCGAATTTTTTTTATGGGGGGGGAGGATTCGCAGAACGGTTTTTTGTGCGTGCATAACATGTCCGTTTCTTGCGATACACGTACGCTCTTTATGGTTTTCGCATGCGCTGAGCATTTTGCGATGAAAAAAAATGGGTGTTGCCATTGGAAATTTTCGAGTTTCTGTAACTATAACCGTAACCGTGAGCGCTATTTTGCTGCCGTTCACAGAATCTCGAGCTCATACCTCTAAATAGCTATATCTGAAATTTCATTTCGATCGGTTGAGCGGACTGGCCGCTAGAGCTCCGTATATCGGCAAAGTTTTTTTATGACCACCCTGTATATAAACACAAAACATTATGAAATAGCATACATTGTAAGTTAAAACTTACACCAGATAATTTATGTAGAATATTTCTGAACGAAAGACAAAGGTGTTTGCTCGTGATAATTGATTTGAATTATCCTATTATTGTAAAGATCAGTTGATGACATGTTTAATCAGCTGATTAATAATTTTGAAATTATTGCTTTTATCAGGTTCTTCCTCTACTCCTTAAGATGAATCTTCACTCGCATGAAAACTTCCCTCCGTAATGTTAAATCAATGGGTAGGTTAATTTCGATCTACTCGTTTAAATTTGAATATTGTTTGCATAGAATAGCTGAGCTCCATCTTTAGTGTGACTGAAAATTTTGAAAAATCGTTTTTGCTCTAATAAAATAAAAAGTTTTAATCACCGAAAAAAATTGTCATAAATCTTAAACATAATCCAGTAAATATGGATTCCAAATTTTAATTTCATCCAAATAAGTCTGGTAGTTTCTGAGGAAATGGGTTTAACCCTTTCCGGCACGGGCAAAATATGTAATAAAATGAGAAATTACCGACTGACACCGGAATTCACAAACGGATTTTTTAGATATTTTGAAATCCTTAATTTAAGCTTATGTTGTAAAAGCAAAATTTTAGTAAAATATTACTGGTGCCGTTTGCAAGTTTGGAATTAAAATTAGGTATCCCAGACCGGGCACAGTGTGCCGGAAAGGGTTAACAGCTCACTAATTTCTTATAAGGATTGCATTCAGCCTTGTCTTCCATTAAATGCGTCATCATGTGCCGAAATATGATGTTATAAAATAGAAGCACACCAAATCAAACTAACATATGTCAGTTGGATACAGTTTATTTCAAATATTAAAGCGAATTAAGGTCACTCGGTGTCCTCCGCTGGTGGTAGTATACGTGTCCTATATACATACTTACTTATGTGTTGCAGCAGCTGCCAGATTTTCTATATAGCAAACTTTAGCTACTCGATCAACCGATAGATGGCAGCACGCCACACCTTTACCTAAGACACTTACCTGTGTGGCACCAAAGACTTACCTGACATTCACCCACCTGCCGGCTCTGGTATGGTGGATCGTACGACCGATCTCGATGTGCTGCAAATCCTGACCAACTCTTCATGCTAATTTAATTTAATTTTATGTAAATATTTTGTTCAAATACAATATTATGAAAAGTTATCATTAGCAGTTTATTGTATTATCGAGTACATTCAATTATCTCACTGATTAAATGAGATTAAAATCAGATTAATGGAGAGGCGTTTTACGGCCCCTCCAAGTGGTGACCCTGTGAAAGAATACAACGCATGCTAACATCGCCGGCGCCGTAATTAGAAGACTTGCGCTCATCATCGTCCTGCTTTCATCCAACTTTACTAGTGCTATGATTATGGACTTTATTCTGAATTTTACGCCAGCTGTGGTACAAAGGAGAGCCCACGTGTTCGCGATGTGCCGATTCTGAAGGTAAGTGGCTATTTTTCATTTCCGTTCATTGTTTCTGTCAGGAGTGCTTTGTTTATTTTTACATATTCACGATGCCGCCAAACGATCCTTTGCAACAGGTTGAGAAAGTCTCTGTTAAATTTCTCCCTTTTTGGGATAAAGAGGCTGACCTGTGGTTTATAAATATTGAAGCACAATTTATTCTAAATAACATTACTCAAGATACTACGAAGTATTACGCAGTAGTATCGGCTCTTAATTCGGAAGTGCTCTCCTATGTGAGCAATATCGTAAAAAATCCCCCGAATTCGGATTTGTACTTAAGTCTTAAAAAACGCTTAATCGCTGAGTTCGCGGATTCTGAGCAAAAGCGGGTGAAAGATTTGCTAATGCATACGGTTTTGGGGGATGAAAAGCCATCGCACCTCTTACGTAAAATGCGACAGCTCGCGCAGGAAAAAGTTAATGAGGAATTTCTTAAAACACTATGGATACAACGTTTGCCGAAAGAAACGCAAGCCATTTTATCTGTTTCGGAAGGTAATTTAGATATACTCGCGCAGATGGCTGATAAAATCATCGAAGTAGCAATCCCACAAGTCGCGGAGACGCAGCGGCGTTTCACGATCAAAATAAAGAAAACGCGTCGGTTTCCGAATTACAGGCGCAAATCGCGGAGTTAACCGAGCAAGTGAAACATTTATCGCGCTTTAGCCAGCGGCGGGAGCATAGATCGCGGGACCGTTCTACGCATAGAAGACATCGATCGCAGACTCCTAAGCGCATGAAAGAAGGTTTGTGTTGGTATCACGCTACGTTCGCCGATAGGGCACGGCAATGCCGACCCCCATGTAATTTTAATAAATCGGAAAACTAGAGGGGAAATCACACGTGGCGCAATGTGATTTCAATGTTAACACGTCAAGTCGCCTTTTTATTCACGATCCTACTTCTCGCCGACATTATTTAATTGATAGCGGTAGCGATGTTTGTGTTTTGCCGTATACGGCTAAGATGTCTTTTGTTGCACCTTCTAATTTAAGGTCCCAGTCCCTGAAAAGAGGAATTCTGAATTCGGGTTAACGGTTAATTAGTTCACGTTCTCACCGCCAGGATGGGCGGGATATTTGCATCCAATCAGAGTGAGAAAAAAAAATTGTCTGTCAATCCGCAGTGATTTATTAAGATGAAGGCGTGCTTTTTTTCAACACTAGGGGTATCACTAGGGGTCTGGGGGTCTGGGAGTCATTAGCATCTTCAAACAGATGTTGAGGTTGACCACAGAGCTTTTCCTATCCCCCCCCCCCCCGGTCAGCACGGAAGAATAAGTGACGGCATTTCAGCTTGATTTGTTTGCATATTAGGCATATCTCACTATGCCAGTAGATTAATTTTTTTCAAATTTCTTTTAACTTTATGGATGCAGTAATTAATAATATAACATGGTGAGCAGCTATTCTGCATATAGTTGTAAAAATTGTTGTAATAGACGGGGAAATATATAATTTAATAGATAAAATGATTTTTTTTTCTCTATACACACATCAAACACAAGTGTATAATACTATTTTATGAATGATAATTTTTTTCGTATTATTTTTTCAATTTTAAATACCATTTTTCACCTCGTATATAATTACAAAAGTTCTTATGTATGCTTAATGGAAAGTACTTTGAAATTAATGCTTTAATGTATGTATATTGGATAAATATTTTGTTTTGGCTACTTTATCTAAAAAATTTTCATCCATTTTTTTAAATGCATGATCGTGATTCTGCAAAACCAATTATAATAACTGTTATTGTTATAAATTTGTAAGTGAATTAAAAAAAAATTGCGACAAGTAGTATTTAATTCTTTTACAGATTATTTTTTAAATTAACATTTTCATGTTCATAAACTTATCTTTTAATCATGAAAAATGATATTATATTTATTTGCTTCAAATGGAAAATATGAACATAAAAATACATATGTATAAACAAAAGATGGTTAGTTGTATTTAAGACGGCCAATAACAAACACGAGAGATAAAGGCCCTAAAGGGGGAGTGGCCCTCCATGGAGGTCTTTCTAAGGGATCTCAGTTTCATTTACTCAAAGAAATCCAAGGTTCAAAGAAAATCACGACTCCGAACGATTAGGCCGACGGTCGCGATTGTGATAAAACCATGCACCTCCCGTCTACCAGCTTCGAAAGCAGAACGTCTCGGACACTGGCGGTCTGTATATACAAAAGAAAAAAGAAACTTTAAAATAAAACTGTAATGAAATTTCTAATACATTATTTCATAAATAAAGGGGCTAGATACTTTCAAGAGGTGACAAGTTTTTCTTTTCTTTCAAAATATTTCCAGTTTCTTTTCCTAATTATTTTAATTTTTGCACTAGAATTGCAACAGTACCATTTATTGTCAGATTAAGAAATACATTAAGACAGTAAACGAAAAAAAAAGTAACTGGAAAAAAGTTACAGAAAAAAATTGACAAGAAATGATAAATATTGAACTTGCCGATAAATAAATAGTAAATATTAAAGTGGTAATAAAAAGTGTATTTTTTATGTTCTGATTACTGGCATTAGTATTTTCAGATATTAATAGAATAATTAAAAGGAATGTCAAAAACCAAAATGTTATTTATGATGTTATTGCATTAAAAAGTATATTTCATTTTAATTATTAAAATATAACGCTTAAGTGATATTAAATACTAAACTTAGGTTCATTAAGAAGAATTGTTTTAAAAATGAAAACATATTTTGATAACTGAATATAAATTAATAAAAATAATTGTAAAAATTAATTAAATACACAATTAAATAAATAATAAAAATATTAGTAGCATTAGTAATAATAATAATAAATAAATAATATAATAATATAACATATAATTATATACTATAATTTATATATTATATAAATATATTACTTGCATAATATATTAAATATAATTATATTAATCTATTTTATATATTTTATTAAATAACATATATTTTTATATTATTTATTTTTGAATTTTCCGAAAAATTAAGGCAATCATTTCTAAAACATAATTCTAATACATTTTAATACATTTCTTATTTCTAATACATTTTAAATAAGTAAATCTCTAAACCAAATTAGTTTATATTATTGGAACACATTTATAAAAAAATCTCCAAAATTTACAGTAATAAATTTAAAAATCTGACAAATGCATAGACAAAATTTCAAAACAATACGAATAATTTAACTGGTAAATTTCAGTATCCATTTATCACTGAATTCCATTAATGAAATGTGTCTTTTTCTCTCAAGGAAAAAAAAAATTGAAAATCATTGGATTTGCCATAGAAAAGCGTTATTACGCAAAATAAAATATTCTATATTTTCCGAATAAATGCATGAAATCTAACAAAAAACTATACAGCTTAATCCCAGTGCCTCACTAACATACCCACTTAATTTCAAGCCAATCGGATGTTTTTTTTGCGTTAGTTATCGCGGAACAGACAGACTGACTGACAGACGGACAGAAACCAAAAAATTTCGTGTCTCCAAAGTAAGCCTTCACTGACGTTTCGGCAATTAGTCCTAACATTCACTCATAAAAAACAAGTCTAAAGTTTCAAAATATGCTCTTCGGAAAATATAAAAAAATGTTATCTTCCTTTATGCTTTAGAATAGTGTGCATAGTAAATTTTTGAAGCATGGACTTTTAAGTTTTCGGACTTATCCAATAAATTGTTTACAATGGAATCGTGAATGTCAACAGCAGTTTAAATAAATTAGTAGTTTAAAACATAATAAAAGAAACAGTATTAAACATATGTATTTATATTTTTAATGAAATCGCTAAGAATTTACCAAAAACATGTTTTTTGATGAAACTCCAATAAATAACTAAAAATTTATTAATATTGAAAATGAAAATGATATACATTTATTGAAAATCATAAAAAATAAACACAACAAATCTTTTAACATAAAAAATATTATTATTATTATTATACCGCAGACCAGGCCCTGCCTGCCGGGCAGTGTGCCTAGCTTGACGAGTTTTTTTGCCTGGCTGCGGGGCAGAAGCCGCTTGATTGCACAAGCTGAGATTTACCTGAATGTGGCTGTATCGCTATTATATAATATTAGTTACTATCCTGGCCTGTTCTAGGTTACTTTTAATTATCTGTTTTGGTTCTTTCGTACGATGTTGTAATTGGAAGGGAATAAAAAGAAAGGGGGTAACGCTAATTCTTCCACAGAGCTCATACGAGCTGCCTATACGACAACCGATACTCAAGCTCGATCTCGTAATTTAGAGCCTTGATCGGATGACGAGATCTTCACCTGACAAGGCACCCCCAGAGGTATAATTCACAGGTAACTTGGAGGACTAACATAAAAAAATATTTACTGAATACAGGGAAGAAACAAATATGAAAAATGCACTTCTCTCTCTCTCTCTCTTTTTTTTTTTTTTTTTTTTTTTTTTTTCGCTACAAAATTGTTTCAAGCCTAAATTTACTATTAAATGCTTAATATTTTTATTTAAAATTAGTTATATATTATAATATAATAAAATATATAAATATATTTTATTTAAAATTAGCGCAAGTAAAAAAAAAAAAAAAAATCTTTATTAAACATAAAAATAAATAAATAAATCACAATTTTCATATCAGATAAGTCTGATAATACCGTTTGGTTTGGTGATAAGCTTTAGAATATAAACGCAACATGCAGGTTATATTTTGAAATTCAACCACCTTGTTTTCTAATAAAGTTTGGGGCGTACAGTAACGTATCGAAGGAGGAAGGGAGAAGAGAGAAAGGATGGGTACATCATTTTATATCTAGTGCGTAGATTTTGGAGCAATGTGACAAAATTTTAATGTACTTGAAAATTCTTCTGTTAATAATGCACACACACATATGCAAAAAAGAAAGACCGGTGAAAACTCAAAAATTGTAGAGGAGAAAATTTTCTATAATGGACCTCGTAACATTGCAAACGAATTCCTTTTACGAATTCAAAATCGGCGCGAAAAGTGAAAAAACTCTAACAATCGAAAAAAAAAAAAAAAAAATGGTAAAAGAGGAACTGTGTGTGACATATTTTAAATATATTAAGCTGTTTCATGTATGATAAAATTAATATATGTCATTGAAGCTTAATATAAGTTATACGCTACTGTCTTGCATAATATGAAGTACATAGCATTTACAGGGCTATACAAAAGATTTCAAATAGTATATTCTTTCCGAAGTACCGTATATATGTCCGATGATGGCTGATGGAGGGATGAAATGCATTTTAATTATGATATGCGCGTTTATATTTCGCTAAATATATGCACATTATATGGTGTGTATAAATGTTATAGTTGATATACAGTGCTACCCAAAAGAGCTCACCAACGTTACTTAATATGAGCGTAAATTATTTAAACGTGGTTCTTAAATAAGCTATGTATTTTTAGGCTGAGCTTCATTCAATTTACTGAGAAATGTTTGCAGAATATAGATAAAAGGATATACAGGACCACGCAAAGAATTCGGTACATGAACGCCTATGAATGATAATTTATGAGAATGTGATTTCAGTTGTTTTAAAAGTGTTTTAGTTTACAATAAATTTTAGCCTAATGCTGACGTGTAATAAAGGTACAATGTAACTACAAGGTTGAACAATAGTATTCAAGTATGTTTCCATCTAATAGTATGAATTGCTGAAAAAGAAATTTCAAGCTACTGGGTATTTTCTTGCTAAACTAAATTTTCCCATTACATCAACATTTTCCCATTACATATGAAATACGGGGCTGTTCAAAAGTACTGGAATACATATTTGGGTATATTTTGCTATACACTATTATTTCCCTAAATAACAAAGTTTTGCTAAAGGTTTCATTAAGTGTTGGAAAGTGCTTCATAATCTATGCTTAACGCATGATTTTTCTTACTTGTTTTATATAAAAAAAGTCATTCACAATTTTACATCTAAAAAGGAAGGTCTCCATTGGGGGCATACTCAGAATTTTTTGAAAAAAATACGAATTAAACTACTCATGTAGGTAATAAAGGATCAGTGAAAATTAGCGGCGGAATTACATTATTAGATATGTAAAAAAATAAAGTAGTTTGGAATAATTGGCGTGAAAAGCTGAAAGCGACGCGGGATCTGGCGAGCAGTGCATTTCCTCGCCAAAAGCAGGCGATTTTAACGAATCTGAAAATTGATTTTAATTGACTTCACTGTTAAAAATCTGCAGCATTTACTGCAACGTCACTCCACTACTTTTATAGAATGTCTCTCTTCTGACCAATGAGAATGCTCCATAGCACGGTGAATTGATCGTGTCACACACTGTTAAAAATCTGCTGCATTTTGTTGCAACGCACTCCACCGCTTGTATATAATATCTCTATTCCAACCAATGAGAAAGCTCCATTTCACGGCCAAGTAACCGTTTTCTATACAAGAAAGGGAATGCGTTGCAACAAAATGCAGCAGATTTTTAACTGTGTATTTTTCAATTTGGAACAATTTTAATCAATTTAAATTGTGTTTTAAATGATAAAATATATTAATTTCATTTTTTATAAGTACATATAAACGTATATGACAAAATCACACTTAAAATAAAGTAAAAATGCAAAACTAAAATTACTTAAACTAAACTTATTTAAATAAATTGAACATAAAGTTTTTTCTTTAAAAAGTATTCGAAGCGTAAAAGCGTATTTTTAAAAATTTCGTTTTTTTGCCAACCGGAGATAAATCGCCAAATAAACGAAATTTTTATTATTTTTTTGCGGACATTATAAGGAAATTCCGCCGAAATTTTTTTTATAAACATATATAACTATATGTGAAGAACATTCTGTAATTTTTTCAGATTTTTCTGAGTATGCCCGTATGGAGACCTTCCTTGTAAGATCACATTGATGATAGTGAATGGTCTAATGGTTAAGCTTTAAAGTACTATTACACGTAAAAATTGCAAGCGACAAAAATCGCCTGCGTTTTTTCGTTTTCTTAGCATTTCATTGGCTATTCGAGAAAAGTCTTTACCATCATTTGGATTTCCAAGCATTTGATTGGCTCTTATTGGCGAGTCGCTTCGTTCCAGGCGTCAAAGACGCTCCGACACAAGAGAATCGCGTGCTAACCAAGCGACTCCCCGGCTCCCATAGGATAACATGGAGACGCCTGCGATTTGACGCCTTCAGCACGACACGTGTAATAGCACTATAAGATTTAGAATATAAGTTTTAGATGCAGACGATATTTTGAAATTCAGCATTCTTACTTTCTAAAGGAGGGAATGTGCAAAAAATGTATCTCAAGACGTATCTCATCACTGCTTCGATGATATTTTTTTTGTAAAATACAGATAATAAGAATAAAAACATCCCGTTCAGGTAAAACTTTGGAAATCTATTTTCTTATAGATATGAGGTCGGATGATTTATTTTTATTTCACTCCCCCCCCCCTCCCCACGCACACACACACGTATACTAAAAGCAGAGAACATTTTCTGATATATATTTTTTTAAGTACAGATCTTCATATATAGAATTATATAAGGGTATTTTTACTTTGTTTCTCAACAGGAGAGAAGAGAGAATGGGTATAGCTAAATTTTATTATGAAGCTCGTAATATTTGAAACAGTGTGACAAATTTAAACGCGCTTGAAAAATTTTCTGTCAGTAGTAAAAGGGAAAAAAATGTAACCGAATTCCTTTTATGAACGTTAAAAAATATTGCAGCGAAATGTAATCAATCCTTAAAAGATCTTAAAAAGTAAATAAATAAATAAATAAATAATAAAAAATTGCTCTTTGAATTAGAAAAAAATTATGGAAAAGAGGGTAAGGTTTATTATTTGGGCGAAGTGATTAAAATCGGAATTCTTTTAACTAATGTGGAAATATCATTACAAAGCAGGGAGGGGGGGGGGGGTGAACCCCTCTAAAAATACAAAAAGGATAATTCGCCTTAAAACGCACTAAATTAGGTATTACGATGTATTAAAACGCCGGAAAACCACTAAATTAAGCATTAAAATCTCTAAAAATAAATGTACATACATGTGGAAAAAATATACTATATTAGGCAAACAGCTAAAAGTGCATTTCTAAACGAATTTCATAAAATCGTTGAAATGCAAAAGTATTCTAAAAATCGTATAGTAAAATTGTGAAAAATTAAAATATTTATGTACGAATTCCAAATAAATTTTATTAAATTCAGAACAACATTTACTGTATTGAACTAAAAGATTAAAACCGTCTTACTTTTATTTGAAAAAAGATCGCCATAAAGAAAAAATAAAGTTTACAATTATCTAATTTCTACCGCAGGTCTAGCAACTTTTTTTCCTACGCAAAAAACATAATTTTTTTATGTAAAAATAATAATTAATAAATATATAACATATAACATGTATAATAATTAATTTATATATATATATATATACAATTAAACCTCTCAACAAACAATAAAACGTGGAATTTATTCGCTATTTGGCGGAGTCTGCTTTTCTGATATAAAAGCATACAACTTCGCATGCGTTGTGAATTGAAAGATGCGTTTACTAAATAGAGATATCCTTTATTTGGGAATGACCGTTATAGAGGCTTTATTGTAAAATTTTCATAATGGACAACTCTATTTAGCAAATCTTTTTCAGTCTAACTCAAATGTAAGTATGTTTTTTTACCTCCGTCAGAATAGCAAACATCTTCTAAAAGGTACTACTATTATATTAGAAGAAAAAAAAAATAAAAATTTGCTGTTTTGCCTCAAGCAAAGAACCTGGACGGTATAATCTAGTTTGCTTGCTTCGAGGGTTTACTCTGTGGTCATCCCTATTAAAAACACATGTGTTAAATACTCTCCCCCTTCACACACAAACTCGGTAGTTTCCGCCGTTATCAATCAATGTCAAATGGGCGTGACCTATGAAAGGCAGGATTTCACTTGATTTCACTTAAATTTTCATCAAAAATTCCATTCGAAATAACTGATTCTACATTCCCTAATTAGGATAAAAATATGAAACAAAATTATCTGAAAAACTCAATGTTTAAGCTAGGGGGCGGTGTTTTTTAATTTTCCGAATTTTTTATAGAAAACATTTTATTAAGCTTTGAATGAAAAAACACCTGTATTTTTTCATATTTCAAAATTTTAAGTCATATTATAATCAAACAGCAACAAAAATCGATAATTTAATCAACGAGTGCACTTCATTATAATCTCAACTATCATGTGCAAAAAGAAAAATTCAAAAATATGCAAATGCGAATGAGAAATCAGCGAAATGCCTCCGCATAGGAATAGCATTAGCTCGCGAGCGTCTTCACGAGGAAGGACAGGGGCCTTAACACTGTATTCAGCCAGTAATTCCCCAATCAAAACATATGGTACTAAAATGGTAACACTTAGTCTAAATTTACGACGCGAATTAAATGGCCATTTATAATCGCTAACGTTAGTAAACCAATTATCGGCGCCGATTTTTTAAAACATTATGGATTATTAATTGATTTGAAAAATTCTTGTTTATATGATCCACTCACTAAGTTCACTTCCAAAGGCACTACAATTAACAGTCACAGCAAAAGCATTACTCTTTGTCACGTGAGCAGTTTATACATTTCTACTGCCACGTAACAGTTTATGTATTACTACTTCAACTTACTTCATGTCTCGAGTGTTCTAATAAATTTAATGGTTTAGTTATGGTCAGCTTGGTATTTAGTATCTCTTATTATTTTAACATCTAGAGTTAACAAGATGTTACATGGTGTTCAGAAGTGTTGAAAATTAAATAGTGTTGTTACTGACCTTTTGTTTTAAAAAATGCAAAGAGAACAAAGGGAATCTACCAATGCTCGCCTTCCACCAGAATTGGAAGTTACAGAAGATAATATGGCTATTAAATGGAAGGTTTGGAAACAAGCTTTTGAATTTTATGCAATTGCTACGCAGTTAAATACTAAACCAGCTGAAGTACAAGCTGCTACTTTTATGTCAGCTATAGGACCTGCTGCAATACTCATATTTAATACATTTAATTTGACGCATCAAGAGCAGCAAAATGTAGAAATAATAAAGCAAAAGTTTAACGAGTACTTTTCTCCACAAGTTAATGAAACCTATACTCGATATGTATTTTTTACGTGCATTCAAGGTAAGCAAGAAACTTTTGATTCTTACATTACTAAGTTACGTACAAAAATTAAAGATTGCGCTTTTGGCGATTTGCAAGATAGTTTATTACGCGACCAAGTAGTTCGTGGTATTAATTCTGATAAAGTGCGTGAATTATTATTGGCTGAAAAAGATTTAACTTTAAATAAAGCAATTGATATATGTAGAACTAGCGAACAAGCTACTTTTCAATTAAAAGAAATGCATGCAGCTATTGATAATACAGAAAAATATATTATGATGATTCGGAAATCTAAACTGAAATCCGATACTAAATCTGATATAGCGGTTCGTGAAAATAAAAATAAGCCAAAATTCAATAAAGCAAATAAAATATGTTGGCGATGTGGTTTAATGCATGAATTTCGTAATTGTCCAGCCTTTAATGTTACTTGCAATCTCTGCTCGTTAAAAGGGCATTATGCGCGCCAATGTAAATTTAAAAAGAAACGCGGATCTAAGAAACGAGTCATACAGGAACTTTCAGAAGTTTCTAATAATAGTGATGATGAGATTAATCATTATTTTAGCAATACATTGCACGTTGGAGAACTTTTGCGTTCACAGAATAATGCTTGGTTAACAACCGTAACTTTTCAAAATGGAATAGCTGTGAAATTTAAATTAGATACCGGCGCTGAAGCGAATGTTATCACAGAAAGTTTTGCTAAAAAGCTTAAAGCTTTTATACACGACTCTAAAGTAAAACGCTTAAAGTCTTTTAATAATGGGTTTACACCAGTGATTGGCGAAACCAATATCAAGTGTATTGTTCAAAATGTGCCAGTTGATCTGAGATTTTTAGTAGTTAATGGAAATTTTAATTGTATATTAGGATGTTCTACATGCGAAAAACTTGGCTTAGTTAAACGTACTCCTGAATCTGTACAGATTAATGAAATAGGAACTGAAATACCAGATGCAGTTTTTCAAGGCATAGGTTGTTTAAAAGATTTTGAATACGATATTGAACTTCAAGAAGGCGCAAATTTGAAAATTCATCCACCTCGACGAATTCCGTATGCAATTCGTGATACTGTTAAAAAAGAAATTGATCTTATGGTTAAAATGAAAATTTTAAAACCGGTAACGCATCCTACTCCTGCTGTCAGCCCCCTGGTAATTGTAAAGAAAGGTGATAGAATACGTTTGTGTTTAGATCCAACTGATATCAATAAAGTTATAAAACGGCGTCATTTTCCTCTCAAAACAGTTGAAGAGATAGCAGCTCGCATTGGATCAGCAAAGTATTTTACGATATTAGATGCTAAAAAAGGATTTTGGCAGATTCCCGTGACTAGAAGAACATCAGATTACTTAACGGTTAATACACCCTGGGGAAGATATTCCTTCTTAAGAATACCATTTGGGCTTGCATCAGCCCCAGAAATATTTCAGCAAATAATGCATTCGCTCTTAAATGAATTTGAAAATACTGAATGTTCCATGGATGACATATTATTATGGGCAGACACGAAAGAAGAGTTAAGAAGGTTAACTGTGAAAGTGATTAGACGTCTTTATGATGCTGGACTACGTCTAAACAAAGAAAAATGTGAATTCGAGAAAACGAAAATTAAATTTTTAGGCCACATTTTTACATCAAATGGAATAGAAATAGATCCATCAAAAGTGAAAGCTATTGAACAACTGAAAACACCAACATCTGTAGCTGAATTGCAAAGATTTATTGGGATGATTAACTATGTATCAAAATTCATACCAAATTTCTCTGAAATCACAGAGCCTTTACGTAGATTATTACACAAAAATGTACTGTGGCAATGGTCTGAAGATCAAGAAAAGTCTTTCCTTAAATTAAAAAATATTCTTAAAAATACGCCAAAATTGGCTTATTTTGATGTTAATAAACCTACAGTTGTCTCAGTCGATGCCAGTTCACATGCAGTTGGTGCTGTGCTTCTTCAAAATGGTAGACCAATTGCGTATGCGACTAAAGCATTAACAGAATCACAACGACGATATCCTCAAATTGAAAAGGAATGCTTTGCTATTCGTTTTGGGTGTAAAAAGTTTCACGATTATATTTATGGTAAACCTGTTACAATTGAAACTGACCATAAACCGCTAGAAGCCATTTCAAAGAAATCCTTACAAGCAGCTCCTGCACGTCTTCAGAGAATACTTTTTGATGTTCTTCAGTATTCTCCTAAGATAGTATACAAAAAGGGTAAAGATATACCGATTCCAGATGCTTTAAGTCGTGATTGCAATATTAATCTTGAAGAAGATGAAGAAATAGAAACTTTTGAAGTTGTATGTGATGTTCCTCTTCCGTTGTTGACTTTTTCTGAATTACTGAATGCTGTAAATGAAGATTCTGAATTGCAAGAGTTAAAACGCTTAATTCTTGATGGTTGGCCATCTAGTATTAACTCAGTTCCTCCACAACTTCGGAAATACTGGAACTTCAGAGAAGAATTAGCAGTTTATGAAAATTTGTTATTCAAATCAGAGCGCTTAATAGTTCCATCTACATTAAAGTCAAAGTATTTAAATTTAATCCATCAAGGACACTTAGGAATTAATTTGTCTTTACATCGTGCTCGAGAAATTATATTTTGGCATGGAATGACCCGTGATATTGAGCTCTTTATACAAAAATGTCCTGTTTGTCAACAGACAGCTCGTTCCCCAAATACAGAGCCATTGAAAATGAAACCCGTTCCTCAATTCCCTTGGCAACGAGTGGCTACTGATATGTTTGAATTTTCTGGAAACCAATATTGTCTTGTTGTTGATAGTTACTCAGGATATTTTGATTTCAAAAAACTAGTGCATCCTTCATCACATTCGGTAATAGAATATTTGAAAGATGTGTTTGCAACTCATGGAATTCCAGATATTTTGGAATCTGATAATGGACCACAATACTCGTCAGATGCATTTCACAAGTTTACTAAAGATTGGAAAATACAGCATATTCCATCTAGCCCGCATTATCCTAAATCTAATGGTCTAGCGGAACGCTACGTCCAGATAGCCAAATTGATTTTAAGAAGATGTGCTATAGATCATACAGATGTCAGATTGGCACTTCTAAATTGGAGAAACACACCGCGTGAAAATTTGCCTTCTCCAGCTCAACGTCTTTTTGGAAGACCTACTCGAAGTTTAATACCTATACATCCCTCTTTACGTTTGCCTCGAATGTCATCTACCGTTCCTCTTCAACTAAGTAGAGAAAAGCAACGTGCAGCTTCGACCACTAACTCAAGAAATGAATCTCCAGTGCTGACTAAAGGCCAATCTGTCAAGCTTCAGACTGATCATCGTACTTGGATTCCTGCTACTGTGTCAGATGCTGCTGATACTCCACGTTCTTATTATGTTACCACTCCTACTGGGAAGACTCTTCGTCGAAACAGTATCCACCTACGCCCAACAAAGGCTGAGATTGTACCCGATCGCCAGGTTGCTGTTAATCCTTCAAATTTTGTTCGATCGGAGAATGGTAACAATGCGTCAGATGACCCTCTTCCTGATGTTCCTCGTCCAGCTTTTACTCCACCCAAATCTAAAACAGTGATTACCCGCTCCGGAAGAGTTATCCGCCCTCCAGAACGTTTGAACTTATAATTTTTAGACTTATCTTTTGTTATTGTAAAGGGAGATGTCACGTGAGCAGTTTATACATTTCTACTGCCACGTAACAGTTTATGTATTACTACTTCAACTTACTTCATGTCTCGAGTGTTCTAATAAATTTAATGGTTTAGTTATGGTCAGCTTGGTATTTAGTATCTCTTATTATTTTAACATCTAGAGTTAACAAGATGTTACACTCTTGTCTCTAGTAGAGATAAATTCTATAACATCTTGAACAAATACAAGGATATAATTCGCCCATATCCTGCTTCACCCAACCCAAAGCCTAATACTGTGCATAGGATAATAACAAATGGGCAACCAGTCTTCAGTCGTCCAAGGCGTTTGAATCCCAGGCAGTTAGCCGTCGCAAAGCAGGAATTTCAGACCATGATGGAACAGGGTATTTGTAGGCCTAGTAAATCGAATTGGTCAAACCCCTTACATATGGTTCCTAAAGCTAATGGTGAATTTCGCCCCACTGGCGACTATCGCGCCTTAAATAGAATAACTCAGATGGATAGATACCCTTTACCACATTTACATGATTTTGCACAAAATTTGCACGGAAAAAATATTTTTCAAAAATCGATCTTACTAGAGCATATCATCAAATTCCAGTGCATCCTGATGACGTGCCCAAAACGGCAATAACTACACCTTTCGGGCTCTTTGAATTTTTATTCATGCCATTCGGCTTAAAATGCGCAGCCCAAACATTTCAACGTTTTATGAATGAAGTACTATATGGTTTTGATTTTGCTTTCGACTACATTGATGACATATTAATTGGCAGCTCATCTGAGAAGGAGCACGCTAAGCACTTAGATATGGTTTTTAGTCGCCTCTCTGAGTATGGCATTCGAATCAATGTGGATAAATGCGTTTTAGGTGTTCAGGAACTGTCTTTTTTAGGCTATCTTATTAATGAGCAGGGTATAAGACCAATGCCCGAGAGAGTAACACCATCTTGAATTTTGATAAGCCAAAAACTGTAGGGGATCTAAGGCGATATTTGGGGTTACTTAATTATTACCGGCGTAATATCCCACAGGCTGCTCATGTTCAGTCATTTTTAAGTACTTACTTAGAAGGTTCTAAAAGGGCTGATAAGAGCGAGATAGAGTGGAATGATGAGAGCAGTAAAGCTTTTGAGGATTCAAAACGTCAGCTCGCTAATGCAGCTTTGCTTTTTCATCCTTCGCCCGATGCTCAAATTGCTTTATTTGTAGATGCTAGTGATTTCGCTATTGGTGCAGCGTTGCACCAGTGTGTTGAGTCGACTCTTCAACCATTAGGCTTTTTTCACGCAAATTGACTGAGACTGAAAAGAAGTATTCCGCATATGATAGAGAGTTACTAGCTGCTTATTCTGCTATTAAACATTTTCGCTTCATGCTGGAAGGTCGTAATTTTACTTTATACACAGACCACAAACCACTTACTTATGCCTTTTCCCAAAAAAGTGACAAATGTTCCCCACGACAATTGCGACAGCTAGATTTCATTAGCCAGTTAACCACTGATATTAGACACGTTAAGGGGGTTGACAACATACCAGCCGACACGCTTTCGCGAATTGAATCTATAACATGTCCCACGCCAATTAAGTATGAACAGATCGCTGATGATCAGAGGAGGGACAGTGATTTAAGCACATGTTTAGCAGATAATTCACCATCGCTTAAGCTCAGTAAATTCATCATGCCCAATAGCTCTGTGGAACTTTATTGTGACACATCTACTGGAAAAATCAGGCCTTTTATCCCGCTAACTCAGCGAAAAAATGTTTTTGGCGCTTTACATAACATTTCTCACCCTGGTCGCAAATCGACCATTAAACTTATCACAGACCGTTTTGTTTGGCCTAATATTAGAGCTGATTGCGATAAGTGGGCCAAGACGTGCATTCCATGTCAGCGAGTTGAAATTCGGACGCACACCAAAGCTCCGATAAGTAATATCCCAGTTGAAAATCAGCGCTTCTCTCATATCCATTTGGATTTAATCGGCCCTCTTCCCACTTCTCAAAATTTTACTTATTGCCTTACAATTATTGATAGATTTACTCGTTGGGTGGAGGCGGAGCCCCTTAAGAATATTGAAGCTGAGACGGTAGCAAGTGCGTTTTACAAAGTTTGGATTGCACGTTTTGGCACACCCAAAATTATAACAACTGACCAGGGCCGTCAATTCGAATCTCGTTTGTTTCGCTCTTTGGCCAACTTGTTGGGTTCAAAGCACATCCACACATGTTCCTTTCATCCTCAGGCGAATGGCCTTATCGAAAATTGGCATCGTACGTTAAAATCTGCCCTGAAAGCATACCTGACAGAGCGATGGACGGAGATACTCCCAACAGTTTTGTTGGGCTTAAGAGCCACATTTCGACCAGATCTGAAATACACTCCCTCCGAACTGGTGTATGGTCAAACAATCCGTTTACCGGGAGAATTTTTTGCATCAACTGACAACGATCTCCAGACATCAGACTTCTTTAAATCGATTAAACAAGCCATGGCTCAGCTACGTCCTACTCCAACAAGAGTGCAAAAGCGGACTAGTTTCTTCCTCCCAAAGGACTTGACAACGTGCACACATGTTTTTATGCGTTATGATGCTGTGCGTGCACCGCTAAGACCACCATATGATGGACCATTTTTGGTCCTAGACCGAACTGATAAATTCTTCAAAATTCAGAAAGACGGGAAAGATGTCATTGTATCAATAGACCAATTAAAGCCTGCATTTACCATTGCAGAGCTCAACGACATTCCGAGCACAGAGACAGACACTCATCAAGTCATCGACATTCCAGTAGCAGAACCTCCACTCCCTACTCCGGTTTCCAGATCTGGACGTTCCATTCGTCGACCTGTACGTTTCTCTTAGCAATTGCTAGGAGGGGGGTATTGCAGCAGCTGCCAGATTTTCTATATAGCAAACTTTAGCTACTCAATCAACCGATAGATGGCAGCACGCCACACCTTTACCTAAGACACTTACCTGTGTGGCACGAGAGACTTACCTGACATTCACTCACCTGCCGGCTCTGGTATGGTAATGATCGTACGACCGATCTCGATGTGCTGTAAATCACGACCAACTCTTCATGTTAATTTAATTTAATTTTATGTAAATATTTTGTTCAAATACAATATTATGAAAAGTTATCCTTAGCAGTTTATTGTATTATCGAGTACATTCAATTATCTCACTGATTAAATGAGATTAAAATCAGATAGATGGAGAGGTCAGCGAACGGCCCCTCCAGTTTACTTTGGTTTCCGATGGCGACACAACATATTAATATTTTCAAAAAATAATTTAATACTTTTCAGTTAGTAGGACACCAGTGTTATATCTACGTGTACATATACATGTAGGCATGCATAGTGGGTTTCTAATACATTTGATGAGAAATGGGCAAAGACTTCATATACGCATCAGGTTGGCGCAATTTTTCCATTGCCAATTTGGCAAAAACTTTGTCTTAGAATATTGCTGTAAGTGTTAATACTTTACCGACCAGCCGTCGATTAATCGACGTTTGCTCCCCAGCGCTTACCGACCAGCCGCCGATTATTCGACTTTTGACCTTCTGTTTGATTTGGTTAGGTTAGATTGACAAGTAGCAAGCAGCAAGCATTTCGCATTCTTTATTCAGATAATCGGTGCTTTTTTATAAGCTTTAGCCCTTAGAAATGAATAGAAAGGATAGTCTTGGCGAGTTTTATCTCGACGACCTGTCAGATTGTCTTGACTGCCGTTCAGCAAGAGTCTGCAAATAATAAACTTATAACGATTGTAATAGATAAAATAAATATTGTTTAACACTAATATGATTGAAGTAAAAGATTTCATTAAATTTCGTTACCCTAGAATAACACGAAGCGTACAATTTTATCAGAGCTTAAGAAAAGAGCATATATTCCTGCGCGTCAGTCTAGGCCAAAAACCAAGCCGGTGTCTCGGACGATCTGCGGCTGACCGGGCAGTGAAAGGTTCGAACTGCTGCCGGTCGGTAAAGTGTTAATATTTACGATTGGTTGTGATTTTTATATTTATTATTATGTTTATTTTATTTTATTTTTTTTATTGTTTCAACAATTTCTTTTTTTAAATATTTTTTTGAAACAAAATAACCAGGCTACTACGTGAGGCATAATATCGCCATTTCTTGCTATTCTGCCAACATGATGCGTATATGACGAGACATCAAAAATGAAAATTTTTCTAAGCAAGTAGTGATGGTCTAAATAGCCATCACCCTCAATGCCTATACTATTAAATAACAGGCAATTTCGGCATCAAATATGAGCAAGGAATTGCTTTATAAGTAAATGTAGAACAATATATTATATGCTAAAATCTATTTTTGAAAATTAAAAAAAAATTAACAGTGCAATTCCCTTCAAAAAACATTTATCAGAACTACAGTCGAGCCTCTATATAACGAAATCCATCGTTCCAGTAAAAAATTCGTTATATAGAGAAATTCGATGTATAGAGTATGATGTTAAAAATAGTATTTAATGTGTAAATTTTGAACAAATATTATTTTTGATCTTTTTAATTAAGAATTTGAAATGTTTAAAAGTATATATTAACCTAACATTTTATTTCTTACTTATTTAAGCAGTTTCAAAAAAGAGAAAAGACATTTATTTGAAAGCTTAATGAGAATCAAATAAGGAAGACTTACATAAATTTCAGAGGAAGAAATCTGTAATTTTTTGTTGTTTTGATTTTAAAATTACAATTGTTACGCTCTCAAAAAAAATTCTCAAATTTTAGCAAGGAATGAAAAATTGTAGTTTATATTTTCCTCCATTTGAAGGTCTCTCTTATGTGCTTTTATTGATTCCTCTCTTATATGTGTAACAATTCAATTGACTGTGTTTTGAGAAGGATGTTGAAAGGTGTGTGGGAGGTGGGATGAACTTGTTAGATTTAAAGAATAAGGAGAGAAGTAATATTTATAAAAAAAAAAAAAAAACCTCTCCACTGAACGATAAATCAAAAATAAGTGATGGAAAATTGATTAGATATTTCGCTATATAGTCTGTTTTTAATGTAATCATGCGAAATGTAATGTAATCATGGAGAAATTCGATGTATGGAGTTTCGTTATATAGAGGTTCGACTGTATTTAAAAAGACTAATATTTGATAAAATGGGTCATCTGATTGCAATATCCCCCTCCCCCCACTCCTCTATAACTAAGCAGTGCAGAATAATATGGTAATAAAATCTTACAGGGGAAAATATCTAGCTAACAGAATAAGTTCTATTGAAATCCATTTCACAGAATTTTACAAAAAGGCTAAATTTTCCCAATTGAGCTCATAATTATAGAAATTTTACCGGAATTCTATAAATAATCAATGTATAATGTTATGTTTCGTACTGAAACCATCCATTATAAATTATCTACCAGTACAAAATCGTCAAAACCCATTCAGCCAAACTTGAGTTATAACAGAAAAAACAAAATTTTCATTACATTTAAACTACATTAGAATTTAAATATGTAATTTTATTTTCCTAATATTACCTGCTATTTACATTTGAATGTAACAAATTATTCAAAAAAGTTGTACACTTAAAAATTTTCCATTATTGAGAATATCATTTGGACCGATGCGATGGATTCATGCTTTTTTGACTAAAAATCAAATTGTTTGGTGAGAAAGGCAACAAAAGTAAAATCCTAATATATTCGTAATGTATCCTATTATATAATATCCAAAAATATTGAAAAAATCTTAACATACTTAAAAAAGAAAAAAAATATTTTTTAAATAAAATTTTTGATAAGTTTTTTTCTTATCCAGGTGTAAAATATGTTCAACAAATAGGATAAATCGCCCTATCTTGCTCCACTGGATCGAATTTAAAAATGAATACTTCCTTTAGATTATAAAAATATTTCTCATATTTATGTTAAATATATTTAATAATATTTCTCATTGAAACTGTTTTAAAAAATTTCAAATAAAATCATTAATCATTTTTTTCATTTTAATATTTGAGCTAATTGTATCTTTTAATTTGTAATCTATATACACTTTTCAATTTTTAACAAAATGATAGAATAATATGCCGTTGCCAAAATCAAACTTATGCCAAAGGTAATCTTATTGTCCAAAATAACTGAATTTTTAATCATAATTTTACAACTAATCTACGTAGAGCAATGTATTATATATGAAAACCTTCCTTAAAATAATATCTATCTAACAGTGTAAGTTATATCGAAATACCTTCAGTAGAACCGAAGAAGTTAGCAGAAAACCCAAAATTTCTGTTGGTATTTTATATATAGTAGTAGATCTAACCCGGGCTTCCCAAGTTACATAGTAAAGATAAAAACCATCTTCTAAAATTTAAAACTGCAAACTCTTATAAATTTAACTCTAATAAATTTTCAACATGTTTTTTAGATTGTCAGCAAACACCAAAAAAGCATTTTTAATCCTTTAACTTCCTGCAACTTTTTTCATTCATGTTTAATTCATAAAATAATAACTGTAAAAAATATTAGCATGAAGATTTTTTTTTTTTTTTTTTTGATAACTTTACATATTTTTTTTATCTTATACAATTGAAGAAATTAACATTAATTTCAAACTTGTGCTAAATAAGCCTTTGAATTAAAACATTACACGACTGAAAAACATGGCTAGGTCATTTAAAGGGTTTAACTGAAAATAATTATAAAGTAAAGCTTTGTATTTATCAAAAGTCATATTTCCGTATTAGACGCATATCAGAAGTTATTAGCCGACGATTTTGTTACTTATGGCAGCACTTTTGTTTCTGATCATTTCAGGACTTCGAGCGCATACATGTCTGTTAAACTTGTATTTATTTATATTATTTTGCTTATTTTCCAAGAAAGTTTTAATTTTGCTATAGTATATAGCCGGAAACAAATGCGGAACTCTTTGCATTGTTTTAAAGGCAAATAGATTAATCTTTCATAATAGAGTTAGATAAATTTCAAGTTGCATAAATAGAGTAGAGATAAATTTAAAAATAGTTCACACCTGATTTTTTTTTTTTAATTAAACCAATAAGTAAGCTGAAATACAATTTTCAAACAAATTACATTCAAAAGCACTTTTTCTTATTTGGCAGTGTAAAAATGTAAATTGTCTGATTACATGTTACATTTGTGGTTTAATTATTTTATCTGTGTTTTTCACCATTCTTTTTCTTATTTATTCATGCAGCTCTAATTTCATTATGAAAAATTATCCAGTACAATATTTATAGACTGTATTAGTATTTCTTAACGAAGATACACGATAGAGAAAAATGAAATGCTTGAAAAATATAAAGTTGTAACGCACCTCTCACCTCCACTATTCTTTGCAGAACCCAGAGGGCGCTGTTTTCATTGGTTCCTTGCATGGAACATTTTTTCTTACCCCCAAGTGAGATGCGAGTTAGTCTGGCTGAAAACATGTCACACTGTTGACACGAAAATGTTCTACACCTTATCCAAGGTGAATACCTCCCATGCATGTCTAAAACCTCATCTGTAATCGTGACATGTTTTGTGTGTGTGTTATGTTTTGTGAAATAAATGTTTTTGTGACGTTAAGTCTTTGATTCTTCAAATAACTGTCACAAAGTTATAATAAGTGAGTCAAATAAGATAGTTTTCAATCGAATTGCAATTGAAATTGATTTATTTTCCTATACAACGGAATAAAAATTGAATATGTACTATGATTAGAAAATTAAAAAATTGCAGTAACGAAAAATGCAAAAAGCGATTTCATCGTGAAATTTTACCATTCGCAAAATGACATCAGTGCTATGAACGGACACCTTTCTTAGTTATAATTTAGATAGATATGTTGCGCATATGAAAAATCTTACGCGCATAGTAAAATGCAAAAGTAAAGAAACGACAGCACATGCATTTTTTCAAAGAAAGTTTGTTCCAAAGTTAACACTATGACAAATTAAAAATTTGTTTTATAAAATAAACTACACAAACATTGCCTGACTTCAACGGACAAAGAAGATGCCATTTTTTTCGTGTAACACACGTAACATGATTTTTATATATGTTGCTAAACCAAATATTCAATTTCATTTTAAACCTTAGATATTAGTGAATTATAAAATCTCATTTTGGCATTTTTTTTCCTCCCCCCAGTTTGTATCAATTTTCTATGTGAAAAATACATATATATTTTTCTTTTCTGGAAACCTATTTGGAAAATAAAAATTTGCAGCAAATAAAGTAAAAAATAAATTGCATAAAAAGCAAATCATGTTATTTTGATAAAATTACAGTATAATGTCTTATAGAATAGTAATAAAATTTTATTGCAATTTAAAAGCTTTCGGGCAAAAATTTGGGGAATCTGATATTTTAAGCCTGCAATTATTGCCAAGATAATCTTTATTTACTTGTGTAACTCGGCGAAGAAAATTCAACCTGGAGATAATCACCAAGTTCTGTAATATAATTTGTTGTATTTTGGACAGAGACTTTCAATCTCATGACTAGAGGATTTCAGGATTATATTTTTGCAACACTCTCAGCCACTATATTTCCTGTTCTTTCTTTTTACATTATGGCTATTTTCCCTTTACTCGACACAAAAATGTAGTACTCAATTTGCCACCTCCAGAAAAATTGAATTAAAACTACAAAAAAATTATATATATATAAAGTACAGCTTTCAAACAAATTGCATTTAAAAGTACATTTTTCCCCCCTATACAACGGTGTAAAGATTGAAACTGTGCGATATATAGAAGTTAAAAATTTACAATAACGAAAATTGCAAAAGCAAAATTTCATCGTAAAGTGTTGCCATTCATAAAATGACGTATGCGTTACGCACAGATACGTTTGCCCTTTATAGTATAGATAAGTAGATTACAAAAATGTATTAAAGAAAAAAGATTATTTAAGTAGAAAAGAAATGAAAAGATACACGCACCAAATACCATTATTTTCGAGTTGTAATTTCTGTAAAAATCTTTATTCCTTGGGTTAAAGCACCATACCCTTGCCAAGAGAATTTGTTAAAATCAGAAAATCTAAGTGATCTGTTTAAAAGTGAAACACAGCTTATAGGATAAAAATTTATAAAAACAGTGCCACGTGACATATCAATATTTTTGAAATATAGTTTTTGTAAAAATTTTAAACTCTGGCTTGATCTGTTTAAAACATTGAAACTTCATGATAGCTTATAATACATGATACAAAATTATGTAAAAAAATTGACTGGTTTAATCCCACTATTTTCTAATAGTAATTTTTGCAAATATCTTAAATTTTTGCATTAAAACACCACCACCTCGACTAATGTATGATGAGATTTTTTGTAACATTAAGCAGTGCGTTTGTCATAACGTGATATAAATTTTCACAAGAAAATGTGTCAAATATTACTATTTGAGTAGTAATTTTTGTAAAAATCTTAAATTCTTGCTGTATTTGTTTGAAACTTTAAAACACATAATATAATCTTAAATTATGCCGTGCCAAGTACCATTCCACTATCAGCGTTGTCCTCTTATTTTTTTCCCCCTCTATGTTAGTCAATTTAAGATTGGTTATTTCACTAAAAATTTATCAAGCATCATTTTGAATTATTAAATTTGTAAATTTAATATTTTATTTATGTATTTTTTATTTTTATTTTTTTTTGTAAAACTAGCTGAAAAAATGAAAATGCACATTTGATTGAAACTTATGATTTTCCATAAAAAGTAACAGAGGAAATCCTTTGTATTTTACAAAAATAAAAATAATCATACCAAAACAACAGTTAGCATTTTCTGAAAATAGCAATCATCTAATTGCAAAAAATGTCATATTTACACTGTAAAAAATTTGACCATTTTGCTGCATCGTCACTCCATTGCATTTATAGAAAACGATTACTTCACCCATTTATTCATCACATTCTCATTAATCAAAAGCGAGATAGTCTATAAAAGCGGGGGAGTGACATGCAGCTAAAGGGTCAAATTTTTTACAGGGTACTGTTTCAATAGTCTTATTTTTTAAAAATAAGACTGACTGTTGGTAACAGAGGGGAACATTTTACTCTTGCAAGTTAATACTTTATTTTTTATTTCACGTTCCAAATCAAAAAGTGAACTGCTGTTTTCAGTTTTATATGGGTCATTTTCAAAAAACTTGTACATTCTATGTCCCCCAACTTTAAGAATTTTTAATAACTAAAATAAAGTTTTAAAAATAAAATTTAAGCATTTACATTACTTGTCTGACTGTTTAGAGTAAATGTGGGCTAAATATTATCAGAAATTAAAAATAATAGTGTAGTTATGGTTTCAATGTGTCAGCTATAGCTAAAATGCTATGTCCCCTCTTCCCTTTTTAGTTTTTCAACTGCTATAAAATTATAAATCAATTGTCAAAAGTGTTAATTTTTTGAGTTGTGACAATTGTTGTATGTCTTATCTGTAGCATAGACCATATAATATATTTTTAAAAGCTTGTTCTTTTATAAAAATGGAACAATATATTGTTGTCCCCAGATTTTTTCCCCTCTGTTACCATATTTATTGTAATAAATTATTACTACTAAGTGTTCAACACAAGGTTCTGCAGTTCTTTGAACAGTCTATTTTTAGATGAGGCCACCATTTTTTAAATTATTAGGTTATTTTCACCGTGGTGTTCAACTAAAGCATTTACAAGATAAGGATGTTTTATTCAGTTTCCCCTCTGTTACCAGCTTATTTATGTGAAATTTATTTTTTTAATACTTTTGTAAAATTTTAATCATAAGATGAAATGGTGCTTCTTAAATAAATAGGCTTAGTTTTTCTTGTTCTTAATTCACTTTGTGCTGATAAAATTATTTGTAGTTTTTTTCCCCTCTGTTACCATTCCCCTCTGTTACCATGCTTATGGTAACAGAGTGGAACAAAGTGTAACAGAGTAAAAAACTACTAAAAAAAACAAGTTTATTTAAACATTGTTCTTGAAGGCTGCACATTCTCGTTTCATGTTCTTAGAACAGAATTAAAAATATGCATTTTTCTTTTTAAATATAAAATAGCAGTTTTTGTGGTGAGCTAGTTGCCATAAACATTAGGCTTTAATTTTCGCAAACAAAATGCTTCTTTAATTGTAGTCATTTATATTTATGAATCAATACTACTTATTTATGAAAAAATAATGCAGCGTGAAATACCATTATTTTCGAATATTAATTTTTGCAAAAGCCTTTAATTCTTGCTTGGTCTGTTTTGAATTTTAGGATATCTTATAACACATGATAAAAATGTATTAAAGAAGAAAAGATCATTATTTAAGTAGAAAAGAATTTATAAAAAAGATACACCGCGTCAAATACTACTATTTTCAAATAGTAATTTTTGTAAAAATCGTTATTTCTTGGGTTAAAGTGTCATCCAGTTGGCACGCGAATTTGTTAAAATTTGAAAATCTAAGGTGAGCTGTTATAAATTGAAACACAGATTATAACATATGATAAAAATTTATAAAAACAATGCCATGTGAAATACCAGTATTTTCTAATAGTAGTTTTTTTGCAAATATCTTAAATTCTGCCATGATCTGTTGGAAACATTGAAACTTCATGATAGCTTATAACACATAATAAAAAGTTATATAGAAAAATTGCCTGGTCTAATCCCATTTTTTTTAATAGTATTTTTTGCAAAAATCTTAAATTCTTGCTTTAAAGCACCACTACCTCGACTAATATATGATGAGATTTTTTTTTTAACTAAGCAGTGCGTTTGTCATAGCAAATGATATAAATTTACAAAAGAGAATGCCCCGCCAAATACCACTATTTTCCAATAGTAATTTTTGTAAAAATCTTAAATTCTTGCTGGATATGTTTGAAACATTAAGATCGTATACAATACATGATATAAACTTATAAAAAAATATGCCACATCAAATATCACTCCACTATCAATCAGCGTTCCCTTCGGTTACTTTTTTTCCACTCTGTTACCATCAATTTAAGTTGGTTTATTTCACTAAAAAATTTATCAATCATCATTTTGAATAATTAATTGTGTAACTTTAACTAATATTTAATTTATGTAATATTTTTTTTATAATTTAACTGAAAAAATGTGAATGTATATTTAATTAAAACTTAAGATTTTTCCAAAAAAGTAACAGAGAGGAAATCTTTTGTATTTTACAAAAATAAAAATAATCATAACAAAACATCAGTTAGAATTTTCTGAAAGTAGCAATCATGTAATTAAAGGAAATGTGATATTTACTGTTTTAGGTGTTTTATTTTTTTTAATAAAATTTTTGACTGTTGGTAACAAAAGGGGAACATTTTACTGTTGCAAGTTCATACTTTATTTTTATTTGGCGTTCCAAATCAAAAAGTGAACTGCTGTCTTCAGTTTTATATACAAGAAATGTTTTAGTATCATCTAATATTTTTATAAGTTGCATTAAAAAAATTTTTTTTTTGTGAAAAATTTCCCAAATGTACAAGTTTTTTGAAAATGACCCATATACAAGAAAAGTTTTATTATCTAACATTTTTATAAATTTTATTTTAAAGATTTTTTTTTTTTTTAATTTGGGAAAAATTTTCCCAAATGTACAAGTATTTTGAAAAAATCACATATACACACACACACATATATATCAATAGTTTTTAAATTTTACTTAAGCTTTCTTGTTAGTTTAGTTTCCCTACTCTTGAAGATAATAAAAGACTATGCCACACTGTTTAAAAATGCCAGTTAAACAACCACAGTAATTTTAATTTAATTTTATAATTGTAAATTATTTAAAAAGGCATTTTTGAAAGTTTTCTTCAAGCAAATTTAATATTATATTTAAAAAGTTTTTTTTTTTGGCATCTTCAATTTTTGACATCACCAGAAATGATTTAAAAAAAAAAAACCCACAAACTGCTGAAATATAGTATATCGATTGTTATTTTTGTAATGATTGTAAATTGCATGAGTAGTTTTATAATTTTGCCACAAATGTAGTTTTAAAACATCATTTGTTCTGAATAAGAAATTAAAATGTTTTCATCCATGACAAAAATTTATGTATGAAACTATTGGAATACAGAAAAACTCAAACACATTAGAGACAAATGTTTAATAGGCAGTTTACATCTACATCTTTTTTGTTAAGCACAGCAATCACTATTTTTGTTTTAAACTTGTGACAATTCTACAGAACTGAATTTAAAAACAGATGATTTTTTTTTTATAACTTTTGTAATGACAAGATCAAAGTAATAAGGCAAATTGTTACTTTTTTAAAAAGCCAAAAATGGGTGGAAATCAGGAGTATAAAAGTAAGACCAGACTAAAAAAATTTTAATGCACAGCATAAACAGGGAAAAAACAAGACAGCACCAGTCTAAAAATTTAAATCACAGAGTGCAAAAATCACACATTAAGGCCAAAAGCAGTTTAACATTGATTCATTTAATTGGGTCCTTCAATATAAACCCAACAGTATATATGTATAGCAATGCTATAGTAAAACTATAACAAAAGGCTGTTGAGCTAAAAACATATGATACCAGATCACTTATAAAATTGTATACATACAACAGTTAAGCAACAGATAAAAAGTAATTTTTCCATACATTATAACCAGCACAACTGTCTGATAAAAAGTTTTGGAGCAGTTAAGTTATCAAACATTTAAAAAAAAAAAAAAAATAGTATTTTGCATAGTTAGGATGCATACCATTTGTGCAATTCAATAATATACTATCACAGGGCTTGACATATTTAAGATAGTCAGTGTATATTGCCTGCAAAAGAAGTAGCGGAAAATGTATACCGTACGAGTTTATGAAATAAAACACTGCAACCTAAGTAACAGCAAGGCAGCATCTATAATATATTATTTGCATCTGTAACAAATACCTTCAGAATATAATCTGGTAAATTCAAAAGTAATAGTTGTATTAATTCAAAGTTAGTAACATTATTACTACAAAAGCAGTGAAAATTTAAAATAACCTGCATTTTAAAATAGATTTTAATTTTTTAGATTGGCCCTTGAATATCAAACATTTGTCAAGCCCTGTAACTATTGCATATGGAATATTTGGCTTCGGAACAAAATAGTTCACACAAAACAGTTGAAAATCAGATCAGTGTTATTAAGTACTACACACTTTATTTCTCACTCACAGGTGACCCAATCATCGCGATTTCACACATGCAAATGCAGCTACACGATTTCAGATTTTTATGTATCTACACATAATTAAATGGATCCAACATGCTATTCGATTATTGAAATTGGGTCCCAAAAAAGGTTTAAATATAAAACCAACATTTTGATCTAACGTGCAACTGAGAATCAGCTGATGATTCCTTAACAAACACATTCAAAAGAAAAAGTAAAAAGAAACAATGCATAGTTCTTAAATAAAGGAAAGCTTATCCAGAGAAATTTTCTTTGCAATTGTTGTCTTCGTTGTTTGCAGACATTGCTTTCTGGCGCACTTCTTCAATGTGTCGCTCCTATTTAAGAAACAATAAAAAAAAAAATTATAAAAAGGCATACAAAAAAATTCCATACATTAGTATAAGTCATTTTGTAGTTTTAAAAATTTGAGAATACTAGGGAATCTTTCACAGGTTACAGAAAATGTATAATTATTTTTAATTTAAAAACAATTTTTTTTATTATTATTTTTTTTTTTTTTACATTTATTCTATTTTTAATAGAGATTGATCGAAAACTTTGATTAGCTTTCAGCTCAAAGTTAGAGTTTCCCCAAAAATTTGTTTTCGGTAAAAATACTACTAAAAATTCAGCAGGACTAAAATTATCTGAATAACAAAAATCTAGATTCTTAGCTCAAAAAAATTCAATGTTACTCATCGATTTGAGTTTTATTACTAAAATGAGACATCAGTCATGACTGAGGAAAGATATCAATGCATATTATAAAGCAAGCAATGCATATAATACTAACCTTTGAAGACTTATGCTCATTAAAAGCTCCAGGCTTAACAATAGAAAGTGTTTACTTTGAAACCACTGAAGTGTTTCGAATACTCTTTGTGATAGTTCTGGTTTAACAGAGGATCATTTATAAAAATCATAAAGGTTAAATCATGGTTGTGTACCAAAAACTTTTTTTTTTTATAAGATTAAATATGTATAGTTAAAAAATCATTCTGTGTCATTGATGAATTATATTTTATAAGAAAATAAAAAGCTTTAGTCAGGGACAGATATAGCAAATTTGGACATATAATTAACAAACACATAACTAATAATTGTGTATATTTATGAATATAATTATTTTTCAAAAAATTTTGGACATTTTCGTTTTTAGTTGGATAAAAGAAGATTACTGAAGTTTGGTTTTGGTTGATCCTTAATATTTAAGATAGCATACTAACATCAAAAATAATTTTATGTAACATACCATGCATTCAAGTTCAGTTTTGAATTAACAATTGTTCTTTCATACAAGTTGCAAATCAATGATCAACAGCATTAGAAATAAATCTCTAAAACATAAGCATTATTTACAGCAACTTTTCTGATTATGATTATTTTGGTATTTAAGCATGATTCAATTCAGCAGTAGTTTGCACATAGTCTGCTAAATTTGTTTTATTTATTTATTTTCTAACGCTCTATTAATTTCATTGTGTTGCACTTTCCTTATGAAATATTAGATGGAAAGAAATGAACTATTTAGACTGTTTTAAGTTCAAAACAAATTAATCTTCTGTAATGAGTTTCTCACAACTACGATTTAAAAAAAAGATTTAAAATTTCTTTGAGCTACAATTCTCAGTGTAATTCATTGTAAAACAATTCATTGTACAATTCATTGTAATACAAATAAGAGAGTTTTACATACAAGAAAAAGCTAGCATTTAAGTATTCAATGAATCAACAGGATATCTTGACAAGAGGCTACTTCATTCAAATGAAAAAAAAAAAAAAAACTGTTCTCCGATGCTAATCCTATGGAAGAAATTTATAAAGATACCCTCAGTTGCATTTTATTATTTTCTTTTTTGTATTGGATAGGATAGCTAAGAATGATCTGCCTGCATGCTATTTTTTTTTTTCACTTTGATTTCGTTTATAGATATTTTATGAGGACTCATTTTTAGAACTAGTTTGAAAAGACCCTCATAAAAAATATCTGCAACCAAACTCTAAAAAGTAAAAAACCGCTTGCATTCAAATCAATCTCAGCTATCCAATGCAAAAAAGTTCTTTTAAAAATATTGAAATTTAACAGATATCTTTATAAATTTCTTCCATAGGATTGCATTAACAAAGGTCTTTTCATTAACTGAAATAGCTCTTTAAGCCATCAGAAATGATTGTGTTTTAAGTTATCATAAAATATATAGAAAGATTAGGAACAGAACACATTAAAGTAAATGGTACATAATATTGAACAACTATATTACACAGAAAATAATTTCATTATTCCAATTTAAAAAAAAAAAAAAAAAAAATGAGCAGCTAAAAAAAATTCTGAAAATAGCATTTTAAAAAGCCTATAAAGTATTACTTGATGAAGGAAAAAAGAATCAGCAATTGAGAATATGCACAAAAAACCTTATTAAACTAGAAGAAATGAAAAAAATATTTAGCAAAATGTTACTTGAAGTACCCTTGGAGAATTCTGCTAAAAATAACATGCAAAGCACTAGAAAAAAAAGCTCAGAGGACCCATTCTAACCCAGCTGAAAAATGGACTAGTAAGTACTCTACTCATCAGATATGAAATTCTCTAATGTTATTCCTTATGGCATTCTGCATTTTTCATCAGCAAATTTGCATTTTAAACTTCTGTGTGTACTCTTGGATCCTGTTTCATTGCTTAACAAAATATTTTGAATGTATATGCATTAAAAATCATTAAAATATTCAATTTTATTTTAACGTTCAAAATGTTATTTACAGAGCAAGTTTCACAATGAATTTAACATTCAAGGTACAAAATAAAATATATTTTTAAAAATATCTCGCTAAGCAAAAAGCAAAGTCTTTTTTAAAACAAATTTTTAATGGGTATGACTTGAGAGGATCTTGGAAGTGCTATGAAAAATTTATAAGGATTAAATATTAGACTATGTTTTTTTCATTTCTCACAAGAAAATTTCCAAATATTACAGAATAAATGATCTTTTTACAAATCATATTTGGGTGAAGTTATGTCTTTTATATAATAACAATATTTGACAATTGATGTAAGAACAATATTTGACAATTTATAACAAGTGCCCAGGAAGCCTGGATCTTAAATTGAATACAAGGGGTGTACAGAAAGACTATTTTGTTACTAAAAATTACAAAATAGGCTTCTATATTCTAAAAGTAAAATCAGTGTTAAATCAATTTAACACTAAATCATGATGTTAGATGATAAATCAAGAAATTTTCTACATTGCCTAGCTAACAGGAGTACTGGAAATTTTAAGAATGTCAATTTCAAAATTCAAAGCAAAGTAACATGAAGCAAAGCTATTGTATTCATTGTTAAAATACAATACAAAAATGGATGTGTAAAAATAAGTTTATGAAACATGTTATGATTTTACAATGAAAATTTTTAACATTTGGCTAGGATTGTAATGATGACAAGCAATCATAAGAATCTTACACATTAAAAATGATAAAATATTAGTTTGATGAGAACTTTGATAAACTAGAAATTTATTCACAGTCCATAGGAATAACATTCAAAAAGAGAATTTGCAAACTGATAATAAGCCTTGCATTATAAGTTAGAAGCAAAAGTATCTTCATTATTTTAATAATCTTACATGTTCCTGTAGTTTTTCCAGCATTGCCTGGTACTGAATAGATCGTTTTTGTTCTGCTATGTCCAACTTCTGTTGGATTTGTTGCAACTTACTTGCATCTTGTTGATTTAGTTCATTCATTTGTCGTACTCTTAGAACATGAGTTTTCTATATGCAAATAAAAATTTAAAACAAAAAAATAAAAGCCTGCTTTGAAAATTTAGAATTTACAAAAAGGACTTTTTCAACACATAAAAAGCAATTTAAAAAAATTGCCGATTTAAAAAAAACAAACAAAAAAACACTGAATAAGCAAATATGTAATTTCACTATTCACCATAAGACAAACACTGCTTCACATAAAGTGCAAATGCAATAATATAAAAAATACCTTGCAAATTAGAATAAAGATACCCTGCAAATACAGCCAAACTTGTTTAATATGAGCATAGATAAAATGAGGATACAGTAAAAACAAGATAAGTATTTCTCATCATTTAAACCAGGACTGTATTTGCAACTTGTTAATAAAAAAAAAAAAAAAGTTAGGTTATTTTGATGTTTTCTATTTTTATGAAAATACAAATTTATTAAAATCATTAAAATTATTTAATTCCAAAATATGAAGTATCCAATATTTGACATGCTTATTCTTCTGATATATATAATCCTTTGTTTGAGAAACAAGGTCTGAAGCGATTTGAGGAGTTTACACAAAGAAAAGAATAAATGTTGTCCAACCACTTTATTCATAAGTTCTGCCAGCTCTCTCCTTATATAAGAGCAAGTGCAAGAAGACAATAATACTATTGAATACATTTTGTAACAAAAAGTCATTATAAAATATTTGATAGTATATTTTCTTAAGTGATATTTAATCAGACATGAAAGTGGGAAATTAGAAAAAAGATGGACTTTTTTTTTTTCTATCTATACAGCAGTACCAAACTCTTAAGTGTCATTTTAACAACAACCTATAAAATAAAATTAAATGTAACTGCATGTACAATGGCAATAAAAAAGGAATGAATTAACAATGCTAAAGGTGTAAATCGAAATATATCTGAGTAATTCTTGTGAAGTACAGTAATTAATTTTCCAAAACAAATATTATTCTGAATGGTTCAGCTGTGAAATCCTACCTCTCCCCCCCCCCCCCAAAAAAAAAACCCCTTTTAAAAAACAATCTTTATAAATTGATCTTTGCTTCAGAAATACATCATGAAATAGGCATTGTCGAACTTATCCAAAAGTGTATAAATAATACAAAACATTCTGTTTTCCAAAAATGCACCTTTCATTTACTTTGAACAGCTTTATTTACACAACTTTCATATGTTTATATAATGTAAGCTCACTTTTCATTTTGTCTCTTTTGCACAACAATTCAAGAACAAATTCCAAAGGTTTGAGTAAACAAAATGCCTTATTACTGAGTTTTAGCAATTTTCTTTCCAAGATTTTTTTTTTTTTTTTTTTTTTTTTGGGGGGGGGGGGGGGGGGGGCAAAATTGCTTTTAAAAGAGGTGAAATTCTTTTAGGGACACTATTTCATGCCTGTTTACTGTAATGTTACTTCATATAAAATAGCGATGGGATGATAATGCATAATATAGTAAAAAGGGGTAGGTGTCAAAATTACCAAAGATTGATGACAAATTATGCATACAGACGCTTAAAGATTATTATACTAACAATATTTTTCATTCAACCAAGATAAAGTTTCCATTTTCAACTCTAGTGTCTAGTATATTTCAATTAATGCATTGCTCAATGCCAAATTTAAAGGGTTCTAGTCTATGGAATTTAAGGAATATTTTGTTTGTACAAACCCTGTTATAGCAGTTTTAAATGGAAAAGGATGGCAAAATCAATACATTGACATTTGGCAAAATCAATAACTTGAAAGCTTCATTGTTAGTCTAATTTTCTTGGGAAAATTGTTTTTAACAATGAGATAATTAGAACATTTAATAGTTTCAACTAGCTTATAAATGTTAAGATTTTTATTTTCTTTAATAGTACTAGTAATGATTAAAACAAGGGCTAATAATTACTTTGTATTAACCAAGTTCAACTGTATCACAAAAATACATAAAAACTAGGTAGAAAATAGAAATGATAATTGTAGTGAAATACATATAGTTTAATGAGAAAACTTTTATTGAATAGAAAATGTCAAGAAAATTCATAAATAAAAAATATTTATTTCTGAAAATTTAATTTTTTCTCCCTATACCAGTGAGAATGACACTTTAAATTCAATTAAGTTTAATTCACAGAAAACAATGGATGTATATCAAAAGTATAGAAATCAACTAAAATTTAAAAAATGCAACAATATGGAAATTAGGTTGCAGTGTGCATTTCTTCGTTTTTCTTTGACCATGGTGACATTTGAGATTTTGAAACCAAAAATTGGTTATATTTAGAGATTTTTATTACCAGCAACACAATATGAATTACAGTTTTGCCTTCAAAGAATTTAAATAATGAAAGCTCTGTGTATAAACAAATTATAAGAACCATATTTAATTATTTATTAGTCAATAAGACAAATCAAGAGAAATATTTTATTAATTAAAAAATTAATTAGCTTACAAATGAACTAGCTGATGATACAACTTTACACAAGACTGACTGGTGTTTAATTAAAAAACAAGTCTTCAAGTGATTGTTTTGTAACCTATCCTATCGCCAGTAGAACTATTTGAGAGAAGTTTAAGGAATTTACTTAAAATAATGTTAATATTATTCAGTAGATAATTCTAAATATTTAACTTATCCCTGTTTTTGTTTAAGGAAGTTAGAGCATTGAAATTGAAAAAAGAAACAGGCCCGGCAAATATACCTTAACTTTAATGCATTTATAGAACTACAGTACAAAGTCTAAAATCTGGAACCCTCCAGGCATCAGCAATTTCAAATTTCATATCACTTTCAGTTTATTTGCCAAATTAATCTACCCCCCCTCCCCCCCACACACACACAAAAAAAAAAGGAGGGGATATGATTTATGTTTATTAGAGCGCATTTTCAATACCAAAAAATGATACAATTAAATCTGATATTTTAATGGAGAATTAAAGGTTAAAAAAAACTAACTGCATTGAACACCCCCATTTGCCTACGAAATATTTATATTAAAAACATGCTCAAAAATAATAAAACTAAAATAGGTTTGAGATGACTTTCTATAAAAGTGACTTTTATATAAAAGTTTAATATAAGTTTTAATTTTAAAAAAAACTGTCATAAATTGTAAAAATTTAAACAAATATATCATGAATTTTGACAAATAGTTGCACAAATAAGTATCATTCAAAGGATTGCCGGAAAAAATACTAATTTCATTAAACAATCATGAAAAATCACACATTTCATCCATTGATCACGAAACATGTAATTTCTTTTATAAAAATCTCAAATTACGTCGAAAAGATGGCAAATTTTATAAAAAACAGCAAATTTTATCAAATAATAGCAAGGAAATGGCAACTTTTGTCAAATGAGAGCAAAAACAAAAGAAATTTCTTCAAAATATAACAAAAAACCCGACAAATTTAATGAAAGGAACACTGACATCAGGGTTCTTGCTGCCTCTCGCCATTGCGCCAATTAGCAACAAAATGCTCGATTTGGTGAGTAAATGAACAATCACACTTGCCAAATTGTGAGTGCTCAATTTTTGCTCTTCTTTTGTGTGTATGTGTGCCAATACAATGCATTGCTCAACGGTTGGATGTTACTTTACATGCTCAATCACACCACACCCTTTACATAGTTTTATTTATAGATATACTGACTTAACATCAATTCAGTTTAGCAATGGCTAATGACAGAAATATTATGCAATATATATTTATCTATTGCCAATCAATTATTAAATCTATGTATTATTTGAATGCAAAGTAATCATTGGTCGATCAACTTTTTCCCCTATCGGTTGATAGTCTGAATCTCAGATAGATAGAGAGAGAGAATACAATAAACATACATTTTTCAGACCAAATCAATTTTGGTAACATTTCTTTTCATTTGGTGACTGTTTTCTATTTCTTATTCGCCAAATCGCTAATGTTGATCAAAAACCAGCGAGAACCCTGGATAACATACACAGAGTTCTCAGAGCAGATGCACCTTCTCCCTACCCACTCTTTGTTGGAACCTTTCAGAAAAATTACTATGAATTTCAAAAAATATTCTTTTTAATTCAGAATTCTCTTAAAATCGCCCCCTTAAAAAAGAAAAAATAAATCTAGCCATGATTTTTTCTGCATAGCCAAACATATCCATCCAAAATTTTGATGATCTAATTGTGTAAACATTAAAGCTCCTAAAATAATTTTTTCTTCACAGTTCCTGTATATTCGACATTTTTGGCAGGCATTGTAACTTTAATAACTGGTTACATTTTAACAAAAACTTATTAGTAACAGCGATGATTTCTTTTTCTACACTTAAGCAATGCAAATTGGTTGACACACACATGGGGTCATTTTTATATTTAAAAGAAAAGACTTAGAATAGTCAATTCTCCTGCAAAAAAGAAAACAGTCTAGAATCATTATAGCAAGACGCACAAGAGCAGATCATAAGAATTTTGTCACCGGAACTAAACTTCTAGTATAAAAAAAGTATGACTTTATTCTTTTAAGAATGCAGAAGTTTTTGACGGGTTTTAAGATTTCCAAATATATATTTTAATATGTATACATTTTTAAAGAAAAGTTAGTTAACAAAAGTCCAGATCTTTAAGAATTTCAAATGCCTGGATTTGAGACTTGTACTAATACAACAAGTCTTTTCCAACAAATAAAAATGAATTCCTTACTTGAAAGGAGGGGGGGGGGGGGGAGGGGGGGGGACCAGTTAAATTTACATAGGAAAGAATTACAGAGGAAACCATTCACGGTAGCATTTAGCATTAAAAAATGATCAGACATGCTGATCTTCCAAACAAACCAATTTGCCCACATTGCCAAAGCTTCCTATAAAATAAACCAGTCATATTTTGCATTTTTTATTAACTATTAAAATTTTTAATGCTCTTTTGTTATTAGCAGATCATTGTTTTATAATTTATTGCATGCAATATCACAAGTCTTTTCATAACTTCAAAGAACTTTTAAAAACAAAGGAACTGGTTTAAATAAGTTTCATGATTAAAACAGGCTTAGCTTTAAGAATTTGCTGTTTTAGACTAATAATTATCTCAGACAATTATAATACAATTTTAATGAGCTATAATACTTGTTTGTTAATTGGCATTAAAATAATACAAAAACATTCATATAACTAATGACTTTAAAAGTACCAGTAGAATGATTTACTTACATGCTCTTTAATCTTTTCTTGGATTTCTTTTAAAATGCTTTCGCGCTTAGCCTGAGCAATTTCAAGTTTCTTCTGGCTTTTCTCTCTCAGATTTTCAGTCTGCTCTTCCATCTGCTTCCTAACTTCCAGAATATGCTTATCCTAAATAAAATATAAGGAGAAAACACTTATAAAGCACCATGGAATCCCAACTTGCTAAAGATTAAAATATTAACAAAAATACAAGCTGCAAATGAGAAATATTGTTAGGGAAGTAAAACATGAAAAGACAATTATTGATTTTTTTAAAAATTGCCAAGTTTTAAAGGATGTGCAAGAAGTTGTACACAAGATAAAATAACTTTCGAGAATTGATTAAAATAAAAATCTTAAGGGGGCTACTTCGCCCAAGTGAAAACAACCATTCATTGATGTTAATTCTATGGAAAGAATTTAAAGATAGCATAGCTTTCCCCCCCCCCCCCCCTCTCATTACACAATCAGGGGTATGCTTATGAAAATTTTAGATCCTTTAAAAAGACCCTTCACAAAACATATCCCAAAAGAGGACCCTTAACAAAACATTATATCTCAAAAGAGGGCCCTTAACAAAACATTTCCCAAAACAGGATCCTTTACAAAATTACTTCTCAAAACAGGACCCTTCAAAAAATTTCTTAGACTTTTTACAAATTTTATTATTTAATAATAAAATTAGGCCTCTAAACAACTGACCTTACCAAAGAATACATTACATAGCTTTTTAATATGTGCAAGATAAAATCTAAATACATCGATAATTTAAAATTCACAAAATTATAACTAGAATTTTTACAAATAAGAAAAACTTAATTTCACAAAAACAGGACCCTGTAAGAAAAGCCTGGACAGGTCTCTGACAATGCAATGACTAAAGACAATCTGTAAAAGTTTTTTTTTTTTTTTTTTTTTTTTTTTTTTTTCCCTCCACTATTGCTATTTTTATTCCAGGTTTTTTAATCCTCATATCTTTTCAATGATTCCACTTTCGTTAAAATCTAGACTAAAATTTTTTGCTGTCCCCCATTAATTGTGGACTAGCTACGTGACATAAATTGTCGGATATCTCGAAAACAGCTGATTTGCGACAGGTAGTTCCATTGAGTTTTTTACTGCTCACAATGAGATCTTTCCAACGATACCACTTTCGTCAAATCGGTGACTTACACTTCTTGCAGTTCTCTAGTTCGTTACAACAAAGTTTAAATGCATTTGCACATTTAGAAACTCAAGTGCATTAAACATTCATTTTTAATATAGCTTTGTCTTTTTAAACCTTTAAATTCAGTGAGCATTACTTAAGAATTAGATATGAAAAAACAATGACAAAATAAAAAGCTGAACTCCTTCTTTGAAGATAATAGAAAAGATTTTGTGCCAAATTTTGAAGGAATCTTTTTTTTTTACCTTGTATAAAAAAAATTAGGAGTATATCAAACTATTCTCATTCATTTTGAATATAAAGAAACTAGAAAAAAAAAAAACTTTTTTTTTTTTTTTTTTTTTTTTTTTTTTTTTAAATAAGGACAAGTATGTGCTAAAGGTTTGATAATATTTTTTCAACAAGGTAGGTATGGTTTAAACCAATCGATTTTTTCAAAAGAAACTAATTGTTTTTTCTTAGAAATATGACATTTTTTTCTTTTCTTTATAGTTTATGGGTCTCAGATTATTGGATATAAATAATTTCTATTTTTAACACTTTATTTCAGCTATAAACATTAGATTGTGAGTTTAGGTCTTTGTTTAATGTATAGGATTAAAATCAGTATGGGTTGGTGAACATATCTTTTGGTCTAAAGAAAAAGCTTCAAACATGTGGATTGATCAAGGATAAAACAGATTAAAAATATTCGATATTTAGTATAAAATATTTTAATTAAAAAAAATAGAGATTATTTAACACAATAACATAAACATGGTGATCCAAGATTTTGCTCAAGCTGTAAAAGAAATTTTTCCTTATTTGAGAGATTTTCTTTAATTATAATCAAAATATAAAGTCGAGTAGGCTATTCGAAGATTGGATGCTAGTTACAGCATTTTAATATTAATCTTTATATATATTTTTTTCCTGTTATCTACTGAATCTGATGACCAAAAATGTTCACTACAAATTGTCACTCAAAAAGGAAAATACCAAGAAGTATTTGAAATTTAATATTTGAATAACTGTGGAAAAGAGCATTATATTTATCAAACTAGATACAAATGTTTATAATTAGTAATCAAAAGATTATTTATAAAGATTTTCAGAGCATTTATGTTTTACTGTGTAGAACAGTTTTGTCTTAGAACATAAGATTGTTTGCTAAAACTGTTTAAATTAAAATGATTTTTAATTTTCTATGTAAGTTCTCTGTAATTATTTAATTTAAATTATTTTAAAGTGAAGTTATACAACTTAAAACCCAACAATGTCTATTTTTTACCAATAAATATGCATGTATATGTGATAAGGAAGAATGTTTAAAAAAAAAAAAAAACCCTGCTTTAAACCAGATACAGTCAAATCTTGTTAACATGAACACACTTAACATGAATTACTTTTAACATGAACAGTTGTCACAGCCTCCAATAAAAACGAGTACAAAGATTTGATACTGATAACATGAATTACTGTTGACATCAACAAAATTTTGATTCCCCTTAAATTTTATGTTAACAAGGTTCAACTGTATTTTTTTTTTTTTTTTTTTTTTAAACAAAAACACTTTTTTGCCACCCCAATTTTTCAATGAGATTAGATACTTTAATATCTACTACAAAGTAATAAATATTACTGATTGCTACATAATTTAGGCATTAAAAAAATTACTATTTTTTTGTTGTAATTAACGATGCTTTCATTTAATGGATAAATTAAGCATGATATAAATTCAAATAGTAGTTTTCCAAAAACCAAGTTAAAATTGTACAGAGGTAATAATGTTTGGGGGTCATTGCTACATTTCGTGGAGACCTGTTTTACAGAAAATTGGAGAATATTTATAATTTTCTGTATTAATGAAATAAATTTTTTGCATGCACTCACACTGATGGATAAGGTGTATTGAGAACAGAAACATTCCAAGGTACATCTGAGAACCCCCTCGAAGAAATTTTCCAAATTTCATTGCATTAAAAAAAAAAAATTAAGAGATTTTACTGTATTTTTGAACTAAACATTTTCTTTCACTATTTTCAATTTTATAATTTAATTCTATATGATTTCATTCTTTACAAGCAAGCACACAATAGAACAAAAAATGCTTTAAGATAAAGTTTACTGCAAACAGTAGAGCAATTTATGTATTTTAAATAATTTAAAAAATCTGCGAATTATTCTTTCTTCATACAATGCTGCAATACTTTAAAAGAAAAATTAAAATTTACATATGCACATTAAAAATTTCAAAAACTTATTCTCAAAGAGTCATAGGTAATTATTTCAAGTTCATGTATAAAAGTGATTTTTTTCTTTTTAACTTTCAATGACAAATTTTCACTATTGAACATCTTTAATAGTTTTAGAGCTTGGTTTATCAATAAAGCTTTAAAAAAATATATCTTAATGATATGGAATTTAAATCTTACTTTAGGGTGAAAATAAATGAAAAATACATCTCCTTCGAACAATTTATGTAATGCTTCATTTTTAAGAACGAAACTGCTGATATATCCTTACAATGGCCCTATTTGAAAATAGAAGGGTTACATTATTTTATGTTTAGGATTGCTAAGGTTTTTTTTCCCTGCTCTTCCCATTTTATTCATATGAAGAATATGGGGTACTGCTGATACATAAAAAAAAATATACGAAAAACTTAAAAACTGTGGCACAATTTATAAGTGAAGACATTAAAAATTTACATTTTGCAGTTAATTTAAATATCCTAAAACATACCAATCATCTTTATTTTCTGAACATTAGCTTTTAACATATATGAAAGGAACATATATAGAACGACAAAACAAGTGTTTTTGCTCGGCATGATTATCCAGCACTATTTAGAAAAAAACTTTACACAAAATTAAAATGCTAAATTTCATATTTCATTGCAATTTATTATTTTAATTCAGCCGTAATCAGCTTTTCCTTTTCATGGCATGCAAATATAAGTTTCAGACATTAGGCAGGCCACACACACTAATAATGAGTAAAAAAATCAATTAGTATAACAGCGCGATATAACAAAGTCAATTAGTAGGGTGAACATTTGTCGCTAAAGAAATTTTAACAGAAAATTTAATACCACTCTTTCCAAATAATACATTTTGCAGTAGTTTTCTGTTAAAATGCTGTAGAAATATGCCATGAAGTTTGCTGGTTGACATTAGTACTGTATGTAAAAGGTTTCAGGTGCTAAATTACAAAATTCTAATCCTGAAAAACAGTATTAGCTATACAGTGCGACCACTCAATGGTGACCAATGGCTAATTTCTAAACAGACATAATTCCAACATCGTTTTTAAAAAGGTAAAGAAGTATTTTTTAAAAGCAATTTAGATAAAAAAAAAAAAAATTAGTAAAAAAATTACAAAAATTAAAATTTTTACATGGTCTCCCAATTTTATAAGTGATATTTAGTAAGTTTTTACCACTACTTTAACAAGCAAGACAGAAAAAAAGTTCTATTCCTCTGCGATTAAAACTGACCAAGTAATAACTGTTTAAAGTTGGAGCATCTTTTTTGCTGCAAAATAAGGTTCAGTCAAATTTACTGGAAATAAAAATAAATTTCAGATGTAAAATTTAACATTAAACATTGACAGTAAAATAATTTTTACAATATTTTTCAATTTATGTTGATGTTTACATATTAAGTAAAATATACAACAACTTGTACTAAAAATAAGTAAAAAATAACAAATTTTATTAAATTTTGAAAAGCAACAGTCACAATTTGTTACAAAATACATATCTAAAATTCTATTAGATTACATAACCTAATACAATTTGGTATATTCCTATAAAAAAAATGGTAGGCACCTAAAATCACATTAATATTACATTGTCATTGGATATAAATAAGTAAGCAAATTAAACCTCAATTGGATATTTGGAAGAGTTAAAATTTGAATGCAAATTGTGAACTAGAAAAACATACATACGAACTTTTAAAAGCTTATCAAAAAACATCTTTTTAAAATAAAATCACAAAAAGAAACTGCTTCATTTCCTTACAAAACAAATTTAAAAATACAACTGAGGATGTGAATTTCAAAACTTGCCTTATCGCTTTTGTTTCTCTCTCAGTCTATACCAATCTGCACTAATATAACACTACAATTTCTGAATTTATAATGAAAACCAATGGACGGATTTAAAGGTTTTTTGAGATTTCCCTAAATTTAATTTTCTCAATAAAGAGAATTTTGAAACTCACGTCTTCAATTATTTTAACCCTCCAAGCGTTGTGCAAATGGGTAAATTTGTAATTTTGTTTTCTCTGCATTTTGTCTTAATGTGCTAATAAAATATGATTCCTTCAATATTACATACAAAAATCTAATTTAGGAATATGTAATCCTTGAGAGCTTAATCATTCTTCAATGCTTCGAAAATTCATTAAATTTATAGAATTATAATATCTTAAACTTTACTTATATTGCAGTGAAATCTGGAGCTTAGTGTACGGAATATTATGGGCCAAACGCTTAGAGGGTTAACCAATCTAGAAGTTAATTAACATTATCATAAAACTTATACAGTGGCAGCGCCTTATATTAAATCACTTTAAAAATATTTCTTCAACTCATTTTAAACATTTTTGTAATTGGAAATATATGCATGTGACAGATAGTTTCGGAATTAGCCATTAGACAGAGTTTGAAATGGACATCCTTTATAATACTTTAAGCACTTAGGGTACATTCCCTTAAAGATTAGTCCAATTCATCTGTTTTCAGCTACAGAAAAGTTGTTTAAGCCGTGAAATTTAAAGTTTCATAACTGTCAATTTTAATGTTGGATGAATGAGACCTTTTTTGTATTGCTTGTTAGAGTGATGGAAAATTACTAAATGTCCCGAGACTGGGGGACCGTATAAAAATTTAATTTATGGATTTTTTTTTTTTTTAACGACTTAAATTGCTTAAAAGAGAATTTACCTTTTTTAAAAGCATTTTTGCGATTGGAACTATATGTCTGACTAGCGGTTTAGAAATTAACCATTGGCCACTATTGTGAGTGGACACATTGCATAATTAGTATAAATTGTAATACAACAGTGTAGAATTTCCAAATTCCAAGGAAAAAACGAGACTTTGTCAAATAAATCAATCTTTCGCTCAATGAGAAAAAAAAAAGTATAGATATAGTGCAAACATAATTTGGAATTATATTTGATCAATGTTGACGACTAAGAAAAGTATATATTGCTATGGGATAAATGAAATATGAGCTTTTGTGCCTTTTAACATAATTGTTAATTGTAAATAACAGATTTGATCTTCCCAAATAAATATAAAACAACACTGAGGATATTGAATACTTTTTATGCGCCTTTAATTGTATAAATAGAGGTTAATGACTCAAGTTGCAATAAAACATCACCAGTCTCATGCGACCTGCAGGCAAGGCTATTTTAATTCAAATTTAACATTTTTTCTAATAAATGATATTTTTGTATATACTTTTTTTTAGGGCTAATCTAGAATAATCTTCAAGTTACAGAATTTCATTCATGACAATGAATAAAATCTTTGACAAGAAAGATCAATTTCTCACATAATCAAATGTAAAATTTTAAAACACTGAATCAATTATTAAAAAACAAATAATAAAAACATACATGTTCCTTTAACCTTTCCTGTAGTGAATTCAATATTGCTTCCCGTTGCTCCTGAGCAGTCATTAATTTCTTATGGAAAGCTTCCAATTTTACTTCCTTGTCTGGAGAGTCATCGGCTTTGCGTTTCTCATCAACCTTTTGGATCTGAAATTTCATGTTTTTAGTAAGATGGATGGTCATACAGATGTGTACATGCATTAAATGCAAAATACATAACTTTAAATATAACACAATTATACAATGCAATAATCTGCACATTTGTTATGAGCAAAATTAACATAATTAAAATAAAGTTCAAAGAACAGATTTTTGATGTAAAAAAATATATTGCACATGAAAAAGAAAAATTGTTTCAATTTCTACAAAATTATTTAATTCCTAAATAATTATAACTACATGTTTTTGCAGTTAACAAATTTAAATGTATCATCATTAAATAGTGTTATCTTTTAAGAATATCATACAGGAAGAATTTCCTCATGATTGAGACTACAGCCAATTGATGTTCTGTTCCAATGGACACCAAATGTATATAAAATCTATATACTGCTCATATAAAAGCAAGCTGTTTTCATTTTCTTTTTGAGAATATAAGCATTAATTGTTAAAAATTTTATGGCTTTGCAAGTTTCCGATAGTAACTGTAGAAGATATTTTCAAATCCGAGGTCTCTCTAAAACATTCATATACAATTGGATCATTGAAAGCAATAGCGATTTTTTCAAGTCATAAAAATTATGCGAATTCAGTATGAAAGGGACGTTTTGATACTGCTGCAGATTTCAAAGGGATCTCAAATGGCACTCAAAATTATCTTATTTATATTGTTAATGAAGCTGTTTCACAAGAAATTGATAATTTCAACATCTATGTTAATATTAATGTAATAAAATGAAATTTGTTTAACTTTTGATTTCTTATGAAAGCCAGTTGCAAAAAACATCTTTCAACCAACAGAATACATGGAAATGATAAGTAGGATAGGATGACAAAATATCCTCAAAATTCAAGTTTTTCCTCAAATTTGCAGATTGTACTTCAACATCTTCCACAATTATTGATTTAAAAACACTTATTATATTATAAAGAAAGCGTTAAGATTAGCAGGAAAAAGGATTAAAGATTAAAAAATTATAAACTTTAAGATTAAAACATCTTTTTAAAAGTTCTCTTGGCTGTTTCCATGAGTACTTATAGTGTAAGTCAGGGCTGTCCAATGCGTAACTGTTTGCAAACCTTCTTGGCCTCCCTTTAAGATGACCGGATATATCCGTTCACTAGGCTGCAGGTTTCACTGCAGTTGAAACTTTAAATTAATACAATTCTACAAATATAGTCCAGTTTTAAGAAATTAAGTTACGATTGATACTTTCAAGGTCTTTAAGCATATACATAACAAAAAAATTACACCATGATCGAAAATCACTCTTTTATTAATTCTCATTAGCTACTCTTTTCATTAACATTCATTACTATCACTGCTTGCAAGACATTGAAAACTAGTAAGGTCTTTGTTATGTATGTACAGAGTGTGGAGTCATTCCTCCAATTTGCTCCTGAAAAGAAAAAAAATTAGATATGTTATATTTTGTCTAGCATTCAGAATAAAGTACTTACGATTTCCCTAGCTTTTTCTTGTATATTTTTAATGTGCGTCTCTCTATTCTCCTTCATGGATTCATGTCTCTGCACCAAGGTTTCCTTCGCAGACTGCATAAAGTTCTGGTTGAATTCTTCCTTTTTGCCCTTCACTTCATTCAGGTGGCTCAATTTTTCAGTCACAAAATTGAGCTTTTGCAATTCTATGGACTGAAATTGAAATGAATGTAAATGAAAATCAAATTACAAAAATCTAATCTATGCAGTAAGCATTAATGTACATTAAAGCTGTTCTCAAATCAAAAGAGGCAACTTTGACATAAATGTTAATTCATTTTTATTCGGAAATGCACGAGACTTACTGGTGTTATTCAAAAACTATGTAACTGAAAGAAACTTAACACAACAGATCTTCCAGAAAACACTGTCAAAGTTCGTGTTAGAACTGAATTTCCAGCGAAAGGAGGAAAATGTGTCATCTCATGATCAAAATAGATTATAACTTCGACAGATAATTTATTAAAACTGGAAAACACATTAGCCCACTATTGTATCAAAGTTTTGCACTTGACGAGCAGTGAATTTACAAACAGCTTAAATATCTTCACAATCTGGGTTTGCACGTGAGCCTCTATTCATCTCTTCGTAAAAAGTAAACTTTCTTTAAAATATTGACTTTTTCTTAATTTAATGTTTTATGCTTTAAAAAGCAAAACAATAAATGACATCTTTGCTGATTTCTAGATAAAATAGATCTTGCAAAATGTTTTTGAAGAAGTGTGGCCAAAAAATTGAGAAATTTTCATAATTATTCAACTTAAATTCTTTACAATGAAATGATTTAAGAATTTGTACATCATTCACTTGTTTAAAAGGCCTTCAATTTGGGATTGTGTGAATTTAGGATAATGATAACTGAATTGCTATTTTAAGGGGATTTTTAATTTTAAGTACCTGTTCATGAAATTAAATTTATTAATTCCCTAAAGTATCAATATCCAAAAAGTTTCTTTTTTCTGTTATATACGATTGATGTCATTTACTTTGTTTAAAACCAATGCACGAGTAATTGTAATACTTTTGGCTTCATATTTTGGCAACAAAGATGTTAAAGAGAGCATAAAAGAAACTAGATTCCCCCCCCCCCCCCCCCTCTCTCTAAAGAAACAGAACTTGTCACAGTCTAAAAAGATTGTGCCAGCAGACCCAGAACTCAAGCCTAAAAATATTCAACAAAAAAAAAAAAAAAAAAAAAAAAAAAAAAAAAAAAAATAATAAATAAATAAATAAATAAAATAAAATAAAAATAAAATAAAAATTAATAAAAATAAAATAAATTTCTTTCAAGATTAATTTTATAACGATTAATAATTTTCACATAAAAATCTTTATGTATAAAAAAAAATATTAATCCTAAATATGGACTAATGATAATGTTTCAGGATCTTTATGTCATAAGAATGTTTAAAATAGTTTGCTATTTATACTCAACTACTGGCAGAATTCTGAAAAAGTCACAATTGTTATTGCTATAAGAAGTCATTGAAATACCATCTCATAAACAGTTGTTTTATCTGTCATTCTGGAAAAGGACTTCAAAACAGAAAGCGTAGACAGACAAGAGATATCGTACTTCTGTATGGTATCAACACCAACCATGCCATTTCTTCAGGATCTGATCGAAAATTTTTCCATTTTGTCCAATCAATAAAAACAAACCAAATCCCTTGCAATCTGATTATTAAAAGATTATAAAATCATTTTGAAACTTAGATCACATTCTAGTTTCTCAATTTCCCCAATGTAATTATTAAGAACAAGTAATCATGCTATAATGTATATTCTGTCTTGTGAATACAAGTAATTGAAAATTTAAGATTTTCATAAATATGTTTGAAGTATTTTTAAAAAGAATTGGTATATTAAGAACGAGGGAAGAAAAAAAAAATTCTGTAGAAATTGAGTCAAATCTGATTTTATTTTTGCATGAGTCAGGCCTGTTTTAACAGATTTTCGTAAAGAGTTGTGAATTACAAAAATATAAAAAGGATCAGACCAAGATGGCTTTCTGTCAGGCTGAACCAGAACAGAACCTGGAAATTCTGGCTCTTGCAGACCTCTAAAACCTGACATACAGGACTAACACTAGGGTATCTACTACTCCAGATCAGTAATAAATTTCCCCCAACTTAAAAAAAAAAAAAAAAAAAATCTGGATATTGAGACCAAGATGTCACACATAAAATTTTAAAAACTGAATGCGAGAGTGGAGACAAAATGATTTGAAGGTTGAAATACATTTTACAGTACTTATGAAGAGAAGTGATTTTTTTTTTGGCACTGCAAGTAGTAGTATAGTTTTACAGTTTGTGTAGTTTTACACAATTTGTTTTTCTTGGAAGTTCTAAATTTCTGTAACTTAGAATTTTTAAAATTTTTCTTGCTTTTTCCCAGGAATGATAAATTTTACTTTTCAAGTCCATATAAAAAAATTTCTGCCTTTTCCAGGTTATCTAGGTGACTAGACCCCTGCCTCACATACAAGTCAGAGAAAAACATGAAAAATTTAAAAATTTTAATATTTCTCATTCAAAAATTACCTGTCTCCGTTCTTCAGCAGCTTTAAGCTTCTTTTCTATGTCCTCCTTTGAAAGATTTGATTTAGGTGGGGATTGTGCAACAATCTTTGGAGACTGTTCTAAAGATGGTTCTGATAATACAAGCTCATATTTAAGACCACCCTTAGACTGCTCTGAACACCTAACTTCAGTGGCTGCAAAATTACAAGACATCAAATTTTCAATTCACAAAAACCTACAAACTCCACAATTCTCAATTAGAAAAAATAATTTTACAAAGACATCAAAATAGGACAACCTAAAAAAGTACACCACATTTAAGTAAATATTAAATTCCAGAACTTAAAATTCATTAGATATTAAGCCATCAAAATATACATGCAAAACATACTGAAATTAGCTAGCACACAAATGAGCAACTGATGCACATGTATATAAAAAGGACAGAATTAGGTAAGAGTACCAACCACAGAATTGTGTGTTTGGGCCTGTTTTACAGGGCTGTATTGGTTTTGACCACCAGTGATCAAAATTAACTTTGGAAAAAAACACACACACACATATAATATATATATACATACAAACACACACATATTATATATATATATATATATATATATATATATATATATATATATATATATATAAATTAAGAGATGTCTGCCTGCCTGACCGTGGATAACACCAAAATTAAAACACCCATAGTCCAAGAGCCAACAGTACAAAAACCTATATTATCAAGCATAAGAAAAAAAAAACCCTATTTTATGAAAAAGTAGTAATAAGGGAATCTTATGATCCATGTCGGCCATTCATAGGTTTAACATTGTGTTTGCCGTACAATCAAAGGTATGTAAACATGGAAAACTGGGAGCAGGAAAACAATGATAAACCTACAAGTGAGCCACTAGTGATATTAATTTTTGGCTTATGCATCACTTCACTTCTGGATGAGACAGTGGTGCAGCCAAGGTGATGGTTAAAACCCCTTCCACAGCTAAGAAAAATCGCTATAATTGCCGCTTATATGAATCAAAACCAAACTTAACATTTAAATATTTTTGCGTATTTCAGAATTCGCCGCTTTATTGAATCAGAATTCATTTAATAAAGTGATTCAATTAAATGGCAAAAATTCTATTTAAAACTGTGAAAGTGCATATTACGTGGACTAATTAAGTAAAAATTGGTTATTTGAACTAAATAACTTTTCTGAGACATTATGCTAAAAGAATGATGATTTCCTGCCACATAAATGCTTTTTCAGTTCAAGTATTATCATAGCAAATGCGGTAGCGTTTGGTATAATATGTTTAAGAAATAGAAAATGCGAACGTCTTTTTGAAATTTCTGGCGAACCAGTTGACGTACGACAGTGATTTTGTTTTCAAGAGATAGAACTCGACGAGACTAATAAAATGATAGCATTAAAAAAATTATCACAGTTTCCTGTAGTTTTTTATTTAACTTTTAACGAAAAATGAAGACGAAAAATTCAACAAACAATAGCTAACGTTATTATGGATGGATTATCGTCTTGATAAAACTTAGACCAGTTTTTTTTTTTTTTTTTCCATCTTTGTATGTTTGACGGTTTCTGAGAAAATCGAATTTATGTCTTAAACCCCCAGTTGAATATTGTCTTTTACTGTTGCGATTGTAGTTTTTTTTTTTATTCATTGCCACCAAATTTAATATAAAAATTGTCATGTATGTATCATAATTCATTCAAATTAAACAAATCACGTGAAAACCATAGTTATTTGTTTTTATTGCGAAGCTTTTAGTTTCAATTCTTTAAATAATAAAGTTGTGTACGCAGTGTTATTTTTTTTTGTTCGAATCCATGGTTAATTTTTCAAATAACATGCATTTTATATGGCTATGGGATGATTTTATTGAGTGCCCTAACATTTTGAATTTTAGTAGTAGAAAAAATGGGGAAAAAATACATCGGAAAAAAGTATCTGGGAAAACCAAAATTTCTCTTCGGGAACTAAATGCAAGATTTTTTAACTATGATCATATAACGTCCTAATTTACACAAGGAAAAAATATAGAGTAAAACAAAAACCACATTCTGTCCATATCTTAAGGTCCACGCACATAGCACTAACTTATTGCGCTATCTTTGATCTTTCGTGTCGGCGCTTTGATTTAAAACTGCTTTTTTAGTGCACTGAATCTGAACTTCAAGAGAGGAATCTAACGCGAAATCAGTTGACAGCTTTACGACTGAAGATTGGGTAGATAAAAGTTCTCCTTCCTTTGTCAATTTGGTAGGGTCAGTCCCTCAAAAATCATTTAAAGAGATTTTACCCTTGTTTCGTTCGGAAACAAAGATTGATTAATTGCTCTTTTAGTGTAATAAAAACTAGTGCTGTTCGCTCGCAGCCTTAAATAGCATTCAATTGATTTTAAATAGGGATGTGATGTCAAATACGCATTAGGGTACCATAATTGGTACGAAAATTTTGTTATTTTGTCTGATATGATAACCGGGCTAATGTTTATTAAAAATATATATATATTTACTTTTATTTAATTTTGTTAAATTTTATAAATCATTTCATTCTGTAGTTATTAATTAAACTTTTCAATGCTACATGATTATCCCGCCGACCAATTTCGCCAAATTGTACAAATCAATTTATTCACCATGTAATTCATATTGGCATAATTTTTATTTTAAATAACGAAAGAAGGAATAAATTAGTAAAACATCAATAAAAGTACAAATAAAAAGTTGAATTCAAAATCACATTATGGCATAACAAACATGGATAACCTATTTAAAGTAAACTGAATGTAACATTTATGATAATACGTTATTGATATTTAATTTTATAATTTGGCGATAATTTTTTAGTCGAAGGGATAATCAGTTATCACCGGTTTTTATTCATTATTATTTTCTTTTGAAAACGATAGAAAATAGTTAATAGAGGTACTACTTGGTTATCCCGTCGACCAAAAAACTATCGCCAAACTATAATATTATATGCCAATAATGGATGATTGTGAATGTCGCATCCATCGACATTAAATACGATGCACATGTTTAAAACGCCATTAAGAAATTTTTATTTCGACTTTGTATTAAGATTCCACAAATTATTTTTTTATGTTATTTAAAATGAAAGTTATGTCTATATGTATAATTTCGCTATGAGATTGGCAATTTGTATAGTTTGGCGAAATTGGTCGACGGGATAACTAAGTAGTACCTTAATATACACTATATGGCCATTGATTATTGGACACTTGCGATTTTAGACATTTTGTTAAATATCTCGAAAAATACATGAGGAATCATCTCGAAACTCTTAGTGTATAAATATAATAGTATAAGTCATACATCTCCGTGAAGATTTTTTCCTGAAACTCCATAGGGGACCGTCAACAAATTAATAATGAAGCAAGCATGTGTTTTAATTTTTCCAGTATATACCCACTTTGAAGGAGTGAAAGGGGGCCCTCAGAAAGTCAAGGGGCCCGGGTGGTAGTTAATCCGTTTCTGGCTGCGCCACTGGGTTGAGATAGATCATTAGATTCCCCTATTACTACTCTTCCATAAAATAAAGTTTTCTTTCTTGTGCTCTATAACATAGGTTTTTGTGATGTCAGCTCTTTGACTACCAGGTCTCTGAAATTTTTGACATGTGTAGTTGCTAACACCGGGAAATGCACTTTGCAGCCGGATTTTTAAATTTCAATTTGCATATTTTTTTTTTCTTTTTTTTTTTTTTTAATGCCAAAATTTACTGGGTAAGAGGATATTTCCAACTTACCACCAATCCACGACAATGAAACAGTCAGGTTAGAGGCTATTTGCAACTCGTCACCAATCCGCGGCAATGAAACAGCCAGCCAATGAGAACAGGTGGTAAATATGAGATTTAATGACTGCATTTCATGGCTGAATGCTAGCAACAAATTGCACACACATTAATTTGTATTGTTTGGATGATTTTGTTTTTCTTTATTGATTTACAATCTATCTTCAAAATACATCCATGGCACCATCCAAAAAAGGTAGTAAACTAGATAATTAGGGGCTGTGCAAATATAACATTATATATATATATATTTTTTTTGGTAATTTTACCCCCCCCCCCTTTCATTCTGGATGAAATCAATATTAGAAAAATATTTTTTCTAGTGATGAAGAGTTAACAAAAACATTCAACAGGTGCATTATGTAATTTTTAAATTTAAAATAAATATTTTTCAAATTTCATTACAGCCCACTAATTATTGTAATGTATTAGTTATATTTAAAATAATAATATTAATAAGATTCATGAAATACATGTTTCCATGTAAAATATTACATAAGACACAAAAAATTCCATCTCCATTTAATAATTATTAAAATTGTATATAACAAAAAATTAATATTCACATAATGTTAAATTTGAGCAGTTTTTGTAGGCTACAGCAATTTTAATATAAGTTTTGATTGCCTTTGATTGGTTAAAATAAAATTTTAACCTCTTTTAGATGGTTAAAACCAATTTTGACCACTGTTCTGGTTAAAATGAATTTTGAATGTCAAAATTACTCCTTGAATACCCAAAAGCCAGGCCCTTGTTAACTTATCTTGATACTGTTTGCTAGAATACAGTAACTATTCATGCATGCGATCTATGATTACTCGTTATGTTAATAACAAACTTCAATCACACGAAAATGCCAGTTCGCTAATGTTAATCCTCTATGGGATATTTTTAATCTCTTGATTTTCATATTTTTAAATCATTTCTTTTGTACTGGTCAGTTGAGATCGAGTGACGTTTAACTTCCGATTTTGTTAGCAGTTCGAACTTTGTAGCGATCTATATTATTAACTGTCTAATAAAAGAAAAAAATTGTAATTGCAGATTTGTCTCTATTATGGAAATACACATGTCTCCATTATCAGGCCTAATACCGCTGAGTCACTCTTAAAAAAGAGACTAAATCGCAAGAAAAAGAGACTAAAATATAAAAAGAGACCAAATAAAAAACAGCTTTTTCTCTGCACTTAAATGTTTTAGATACACTAAGATTTAACACCATCCGCAGAATGCATTTTCAATGCATTTCAGTCGATTTTGAAAGAATTGCGAATTTTGTTAATGGTTGCAGAAAAATAAAGTGACATTTCATCATGGGGAAAAAAAAAAAAAAAAATCACAGAATTCACCAAATGATCACGAGGACAAAACCAAAACTTGTCAAATGTTCTTCCAGGAACTATAGTGAAATTCATCAAATTGTCTCAGAAAATAAGTCACAAAATTTGTCACATGATCTCGGGAAAAAAAAATCTCGAAATTAATCAAATATTCTTGGGATAAAAGTCACAAAATTCATCAAATGGCCTCAAAGAAAGAAAAAAAATACAATATTAGTCAAATGGGTTTTGTGTTAAAATCATAAAATTCAGCAAATGGGTTGCATTAAAATGTTGTGCGACAATCGGCTGCAATATAAAATAGAGAAGTTTGTCAAATTACCTCAGGAAGAAATCGCGAAATTCATCAAATGGTCTTGGTGTAAAAGTCAAATCAGGGATTGCACTGGTTCCAAGTGATACTTCAACACAAACTTTTGTGTGTGACTTACTACTTTTTCTTCCATGACCATTTGATGAAATTAGTAATTTTTACCCCATTACCGACTGATGCAATTTAATATGAAAATTGTCATATCTCCCCGCCCCCATTGCTTACTGAAACACATGATTTTTCCGTGATTGTTTGCCAACATTTGCAATTTTTTTAAAGTGAAATTTGTGATTTTCAGGGGTGCCACTCAGAAAATAACAAAAAGAAAATTATTTATAAAGTAAAATTTGCAACATTTTTCACAACATTTGTGCGTAAATTTTGTAAACTATATTGTTTACAATAAACTAAATAAAGAATTAAAACTATTTTATTTATTCTTTTAAGAACCTTTTTTTTTGAGGGGGGGGGGAGGTGTAAATCTTTAATAAGAGTAAATAAAAATTATCTTTCTATAGTCCACAGTCTTTTACATCAATTAATGCAACCTAGCAACAGGTTCAGTGAGGAATTTTAAGTATCACATCACTTTAAATCAATTTAAGTAATACATAAATAGATTCGATGATTAATCCAGGAGTGAATAACGAAAATTTGCCTTTTTTTTATTCGATCGTTTGACAAAAATCGACGTTTTATATTGCGATTGTTTGACGAAAATCGCCGTTTTACATCGCGATCGTTTGACGAAAATCGCCGTTTTGTTTCGCGACCGTTTGATGAAAATCGCTGTTATATTACGTGATCATTTAACTAAAATCGATGTTTATTTTGCGATCTTTTGACGAAAATCACCGTCCTTTTTCGCGATCTTCTATCGAAAATCGCTTTTGTAACTCATGATCATTTAATGAAAATCGCTGTTATATTTCACGATAATTTGGCGAGAATCGCCGTTTTGTTTCCCGATCGTTTTACTAAAATTGCTGTTTTATATCGCTACCGTTTGATGAAAATTGCCGTTTTATGCAATCTTTTGACAAAAATCACCGTTATATTTTGCGATTTTTGAAGAAAATCGCTGTCATATTTCGCGATCGTTAAATGAAAATCGCTGTTATATTTCGTGATCGTTAAATGAAAATCGATGTTTATTTTGCGATTTTTTGATGAAAATCACCGTTATATTTCGGAATCTTTTGAGGAAAATCGCGTTTACATTTCGCGATACAAAATCGCTGTTATATTTCGTGATCGTTTGACGAAAATTGCTGTTTAATTTCGCGATCGTTTGATGAGAATCGCTGTTGTATTTTGTGATCGTTTGACGAAAATCGCTATGTTATTTCGCGATCCTTCGGCGAAAATCATTATTTGCGATCGTTTAACGAAAATCGCGGATAAAACTTTAAAAAAAAGCTGAAATCCGCCATTTGACGGAAAAGTGGCATCCCTGGATTTTTATCGCGATCGTTTGTCGAAATTCACAATTTTGTTGGGCCGTTGTTTGCAGAAATTAACATTTCTTTCTGTGTGTGTGTGTGACAAAATTCGTGATTTTTATTGCGATCCCTTAATGAAATTCAAAAGTCTTTCGCGTTTATTTGCAGAAATTCGTTTTTTCCGCTGAAAAAAAATCGCTAATTTTGACTAACGATCCCTTACCGAAATTCGTGATGATTTCTCTCTGCAATCGTTAGTCAAAATTTGCGACTTTTTCCTACGATTGCGAAAAAAACAAATTTTCACAAATAAAAGCGAAAGAATTTCGAATTTCGGCAAACAATCGCCGAAAAATCGCGAATTTCTGCAAATGATCGCGGAAAATATCCCGAATTTTGACAGTTAAATGCAGAAAAATTGCAAATTTTTTGAAAACAATGGCTTCAATTAATTATCGTTTACCGTATTTCAGTAAACGATCGCAAAAGAAAATCGAGAAATTTTACTAATGATCGCGGGAAAATATCGCAAATGTTGAGAAGCGATCGTTTGCCGAAATTCGTGATTTTTTTCTCTACGATCGTTTGTAAACATTTGCAATTTTTTTGCGATCGTTAGTCAACATTCGCTTCTTTTTTCTGGGATCGTTTAACGAAATACGCAATTTTTCCGAGATCGTTTGCCGAAATACGCAATTTTTCCGAGATCGTTTGCCGAAATACGCAATTTTTATCCGAGATCGTTTGTCAACATTCTCGATTTTTTTTCCGGAATTAACATACCTCGGGAATTTATTCCGCAATAGTCTCCCGAAACTCGTGATTAATTGCTGCCCTTGTACGACGAAATTTTCGATACTTTTTCACACTACTGATTAACGAAATTTCATGCTTTTTTCTGCTACCAATTGGCGAACTTCACGATTTACTTTTCGTGAATGATTAATAAAATGAGAAATTTTTTTAGTCATCCATTGACGAAATTCATAAATTTTTATTCAATCGATTGATGAACTTTACTGTTTTATTCTATGAGGTAGTAGCAACACATCGCAAAGTTTTTTTTTTTTTTTTTGCGATCGATTGACAAAAATTGTGATTTTATCTCAGGAACGTTTGACAAAACTTTCGGATTCTTTGTGATCGTTTGGCGCAAATCCAATTTTCTTCCACGATCCTTTGCCCAAAATTTGTGATTTTTTTTCTCTGCGATCGTTTCACAAAATTTACGATTTTTCCGCGATCGCTATTCAAAATTCGCAATTTTTTTTCTGCGATCGTTTGCCGATATTCGAAAATTTTATAATTTGAGAATTTATTTTGTAATCGTCTCACAAAACTAGCAATTAAGAATTTTTTTTCTTTTTTTTTCCACAAAGCTGATGATGAAGTTTCATGTTTTTTTCTGAGACAAACTGACGATTTACTTTTCCCGAATGATTAATAAAATGATTTTTTTTAGACACCGATTGATGAAATTCATAATTTTTTCTACAATCGAACACTGACGAACTTTACTTTTTTTTTTTTCTACTAGCTAGTAGAAAATGTAGCTTTTTTTGCGATAGTATGACAAAATTTAAGATTTTATTTTAGGATCGTTTCACGGTTTTATTTCGAGATCGTTTGGCGAAAATTGGAACTTTATTTCGCGATCATATGTCAAAAATTGAGGTTTTATTTTGCGATCATATGTCAAAAATTGAGGTTTTATTTCGCGATCGTTTGACGAAAGTACGGGTTTAATTTCATGATCATTCAATGAAAACCGCTGCTTTATTTCGCGATCATTTGATGAAGGTGGTGCTGCTTGATTTCACGACCGCTTGACAAAGATCGCGATTTTATTTCAGGATCGCTTGATGAAAATTGTTTTATTTTGCTATCATTCGAGGAATATCGCTTTTTGATTTTACAGTCATTTGACAAAAAGTGCGGTTTTATTTTGGGATCGTTTGACAAAATTTTTTTTTTTTTTTTTTTTTTTCCGTTTGGCGAAAATTTCGATTTTATTTCGGAAGCGTTTGGAAATAAGTGTTTTTTTTTTTTTTTTTTTTTTTTTTTCCCCAGTATAGTACGGTGAGAATCGCGGCTTGATCTCGCGATTGTTTAATGAAAATCGTCTTTTCCCCCGTGATCAATTGATTAAAATCGCGGATTTTTAAAACTTAAAAAACGCGGAAATCTGCCGTTTGTCGAAAAAGTGATGCCTCTGCAACAAGCGAATGAAGGTTTTTTTTTCTTTTTTCGCAATCCACAGACGAATTTCTCAATTGTTTTTCACGAGATCAGCTAACAAATTTTGCGATATGTTTTTGTCACCGATTGACGGATTATACGTTTCTTTTTCTCGCGAAAATGACAAAATCGTGACTTTTTTTTTGCGATTGAATGACGAAGTGTATGATTTTTACCCCCGCGAATGATTATCGAATTACACGTTTTTATCTTCTCACAAATTGATAAAAAATCACTTTCTTTTCAGTGTCTGACAGAAAAATTTTGCAATTCTTGCCTGCAAACAATATGCTAATTTCGTAATTTTTTTTTTCCACGATAGAGTGACGAACTTTAGAATCCCCCCCCCCCCCCCTGTAAATGAAATACAAATTTCGCGGTATTTTTTCCGTGACTAAGTTTCACGATCGTTTCTGCGGGATTTCGTGGTTTCATCCTATGACAGATTGACATAATCCCTGATTTTTTTGGCGGTTTCCAACTGAAAAAATTTGAAATTTTTATCCGCGAACAGTTAACAAATTTCGAGATTTTTCTGCGACGGATTGACAAGTTTTCCGATTTTTCCTCACTACAAATTGTTGAATTTCGCGATATTTTTCCCGTGATCAAATAACGAAAGTTACGATCTTTTTCCTGCGACCGATCGATGGGTTTAAAAAAAAAAAAAGCGAAAAAAGAGATTAAATTTGAAAAATATAGACTAAAAAGAGAAATCCAAAAAAATAGCGAGAAAAGCGAGTTTAGCGACTCACTCCGAAAACTGCATTATAAACAAAACGCACATTTCGTCAAACTGTCGCGAAAAAAACAGTAAATTTCGTTAAAAAATCGCGAAATAACTTCAAATTTTGTCAAAAAAATCTAAACAACCGTAAATTTTGTTAAAACTGGGCGAAGAACCTCTAATTTTGTCAAAGGAACGAAAAAACATTTTGACGAAGGATCGCGAAACACCCGCAAATTTCGTCAAAAGAACAAAACACGCTTTTTTTTTAATGGCAAAATAACAGCAAATTGTGTAAAAAATAGCAAAATAATCAAATTTCATGAAAAAGGCGAATTAACCGCAAAACTCACCAAAAAATCGCGAAAAAGCAGGAATCTCGTCATGGGGCCGAGAAAAAAGTGCTGGGAATGAATTTTCTTACCCCCCCCCCCTCCCTTCCTGCACTCTACTGTAAACTTTCAGAAAATTTGCTGTGAATTTTAGATCCCCCCCCCCCGGATTGGGCCGTGAACGAGCTTACTTTTTCCTACATAATTAAGCCGGGTCCAAATCGGACAATCATTTCCAGGACGTGTCGGCAGTCTTTTTTGTGAAAATAATAATAGCGGTAGTGAATTTCTGTTAACGGAATCATTGGAAATACCTTAATAAATTAAAGATTTAAAAAAAAAAAAACTATTATACTGCTTAAAAAAAGGGAGGGGGGGGGGAAGGAGTAAAAACATTTTAAACTCTAAACTACATTAATTTAGTAAATCTACTTGAATGTCAGTTTTATAGTGCTGGGCGGAGATTTAAAAAAAAAAAACCTTTAACACGCCCTACCTAGTTTAGAAATACAAGCATTATTTATATCTGAAGTAGAAGTATGGATTTATAGATGTCATTTAAATAATAGTGAGCGTTATTAAATTTTCATGAGTTGACCAATTTGCAGAAAAATTTAGCATTAAATACAGAAGGATAATGAGGTGATCAATCCATTCTGCCTATCAAAAGAAGGAATATATACCAAAGTGTGAATAACCGGCAAGATAATACGTGACGTCGAGTTGGTCAGTGAACAAAGGTAATTGGATCACCGCCAGAACACTGCAGCGTTATTACACCTGTATAAAATCCATACGCAGTTCTTTGCAGAGAAGAGATAACAAAAAAGTTTTACAGATCAATATTATGTATAGTAAAAATCCCAAATCTCTACACGCAGAGACTGCTAAGCATAGTAGCACCCCGATTTTGGATTTAGGTTGTTTTGTAACCCTGATTCGATAAGAGATTGATATGACATTATAAAGAAGCTTATATTTATAAAACAGTAAAATACGAGAAAACTGAATCTGTTTATAAACGTAGGCCTGTAAAAAATTTATTTAAATCAAAATAAATTTCTGGAAATTATGTTTACAAAAGCCTTGACTTTGAAAAGATGGCAGCTTGTAGAAGACCTAGGATAGGGACGGTGAATCAATGGCACTGAATTCGACTAGTTCGGTTAGCTGTCATACAAACTGAAGAAACTGAAATATAAATTTATCCCAATCTAGGACAATATTGACTCTCAAAAATTTAAAAATTATAACTAGGAAAATATCACAAAAGAAACATTAAAAGGCATAATCAAAAATGTCGATGGTAAAATTACAATAATTTTGAATTCAATTTAAGACGCTGCAGATTCTGACGCTGGCTATTTAGAAAGATTTTTCTGCGAGACATTCTTTTTGGTATTAAGTGTGAAAAATTCAAATAAAAACATTTTGTCAAATTAATCCAGTTCAACCTTTTCTCTTTAAAATATTTAAGTACGAAGGCGATTACAAATTATTTGGCATCTAAGTGAGATAATAGAAAAACATTTTTAAAACTAATTTCTAAAGTATACGTAATATCAAATATTGCCCACATTTTTATTAATTGTAAAACTTAACGTTGAATTCCGACACTTTTCTTCGGAAGAGATTTCTGACTCTGGTGCGAGGAGGAAATTGTACTTTTCGGCCTTTGAAAACAATAGTCTTAAATCTTCCAGGGGGGGGGGGGATATCTCATTACTCCGGGGGGAGAACATTTGAATTCAACACTGCTAAAAACAAAATTAAGTAATTGTCTCTTTTTTCATCTTTTTAATTATCGACGCGTCACGATCGCATAAAGCACAGTATAACACGTCTAAAGCGACCACATTTCGTAATAATAAAAATTGGTCACTACGAGATGTGGTCTCTAAATGGAGGTCATGTTTAAATCTAGATTTTAATTGTTAAAAAAATGGTAACAATGTAACTGAAATTTACTTTCCACATTAAGAAAAAAAATTAAATATCTAAACAAAAGTTAATTACATAGTTAATTAGTGCAGAGTTTAAAAAATTAATACATTGATGTTTGCTTTGATTTTACGGTTTTATATAACTTTTGTTTCCAAGTACTTTCTAAATTCTAAAAAAAAGGTTTTCTTTTTTGGCGGGAACAAATGACGATTTTATAACTATTTCGTTGAGAGATTTTTGCAGAAAAGTACAAGAGATTGTCATATTTAATTCCTCATCAGGGTTAAATTCATTGCCTAAATAGGCACAGATGATTGTTTAAATACTTGAAAGTTACCGGAATAATTTTAAAAACTTAGAATCGGATAATATGCTCTCCGGAATTACTTTTCTAATAAAACTTTCAAGCGACTATGTTGTTGGTAATTTGTTTCATTTCCTTCAAAGGAATTGGTTGTTCATGGAAACTTATCTGGTCTTTGAATGGAGGTAAATTTAGTATTGGCCCTATGGGAATAAATTTCGTTCCATGAAAAAATGGTCGTTCAAGGAGGTGGTCGCACAGCGAGGTTTCACTGTGGCAGGTGGATGTGAAAACTTTCGCCGCCCCTGACCTAGGAGTACTGAGAGGCTCTAGGCAAAGATTTTGATCACCAGACAGGACTATATCATAAAAAGGAATAAAAAAATAAATAAAAAAAATGTAAAATCATGCGTTCAGTACAGATTATGAAATATTTTCCAACACATTCAGAATATTGTAACAAAATTTAAGGTGAAACATTTAAAAAAAAACAACGTATTTGAAGAAAATTCCATTTGCACGACTCACAGTGGAGTATTTGACCCGAAATCCCGGTCAAAAATATTTTTCGATGTAAATATAGTCCGATTGGCTTGAAATTTTTAGATGTTATTGGGTATCACTATGGAATGTTTGGCATTGTAAATGAAGTCTATAGCCTGGACGGTTCATTTACAGAGACACCCAAAAGAATTCCCTTACATTATAGTCAATGGGGAAAAATCGTTTCTTCTGTATTTTAATGATATCACACTTTTAAACGTGCTGAAATTTACATATATCACTAATGTGTACTAAGGCACTTATTGTGGAATATGGTGTGCATTTAATAGATCATTCATTTACAGGGACACACAAAAGAATATGGCGGAAGAATAAATTTAAGTATTGAAGTCTATGACCAATAATTGCTGGAAGTGCGTTTGTAGTTGTGTTGGCGTTTTAAAATGGGACAGCTTTTATTAAATATTTATTGGTGTGGATACATTCTATATATCATATACAGGGATGCACAAAAGTTCTCAAGTACATTTCCATTCACGGAATGGACATTTTTAATTGTGCTATGCATTTCACTGAGCTAACTTTTAGCATACTATGACCTATGCATACAAATCTATAGCTTAGTTTAATATTTTATATCTTAAAAGCTGACGAAGTGTAAGTTAGATTTTAAGACTTCACATATTAATAAATATATATTTTATAAATATTTTTACAATTAAGAAAAGCAGATCATTTAAGAAGAGCACAAAGAAAAAAGAAGCTAAAATATTAATTTACTAAGTACATATTTAAAAAATACGAATAAATCACAAGTCCATTGACTTTACTGGGAAAGTAATTGTTGATAGGTTTGTCTTATTCAATATTAATGTTTAATTAAATGTATTTAATTTTACTATATATAAAACTTATTATTTACATTTACTAATGCTTATTACATTTAAATTACATATAATAAAAATTCTTGCATTTAATTTATTTTAATAGTGTTATATTTAATAGCAGGTTCAGTAAAGTGGAGTCTATATAGTACAGATTGCTCTCGGAATACAGTACAGATATAGTACATATATATATACAATATAGTACAGATTGCCCTCGGAAGGGTTAATTCCCCCCCTTTCTCCTCTTATATTACACACATGAGTCCCAAGAATTAATTAGGGAACCCTTTTTCAATAAATATGTATATATCATTTGAAGGAGATCGGATATTTCTATCAAAGATGTCGAGTTGCGTGAGTATGTACGTACCTACATACATACAGACATAATATGTAGGTGCAAAAGCTCTCCGGTAATAGTCTGTGAGCTATAAACCTGCAATACGACAGTAAATATATAGTTCTTATCTCTTCAATTCGGTGGCTGCAAAACGGGGCATTTAAATAGTCATCCCGAAAAAAAATTTTATAAAAAAATGGCACAAACATGCGCAAGATTTTTTTGCAGAAATTGACACTCAAGACTATAACTAATACGATTATAACTCAAACATGGCGCGGCAAATATTTAAAAAGCTTTCGATATGTATAACTTAGAGCCAAAAACGCTTTAAAAATAACCTTTTTACACATTTAATATTTTTTTATTACATTAAAACCTAAACTATTTAAATTAACACATGGTTTAACACTAAGCTTTGACCTTTGTTAAACACGTAAGCCATGTTTTGTTTCAATTCAACAATTCATTGAGCCACAAAAAAAATATATTTAGACATAACAACAAAGCCAAAAAACAATAAAAAACCGCGTCTTCTCACGAAGAAACTTCCTCTTCAGCTGAGGCCCGGAGCCACCATATATAACTCAGGTTCCTAAAATAGACATAGATCGATGCACCAATTAGTTAGCTATTAAAAAATATAATTTTTACAATTGTTGACGAAATTTTAATTTTTGCCTTTTTGACCAGGTTTTTGGGTCAAATACTCCACTGTGCGACTTTCAGATGCTTATATATCAGCTCATTTTTTATTTTGTACAACAATTGAAGAACAAATTCCATGGGTTTGAGCAGGCAAAATGTCAGATTTCTAAATTTTCCAGCCCTCCCCACCCCCTTCCCAATTCTTCTAAAATTGTCTTTGCATTTTTGCATTAATCCAGAGAATGTCAAACAATGCTTAAAAAAAGGGGCGGAATTCCTCCTTTAGGAGGAACTCTTTCATGCAACAGTATTCTTTGAGTGTTCCCATTAATGAATAATATATGCTACACACTTCATTTTCAAATACCGAATGTGTCGTAGTCGGGGACAGAATCATTTCTCTGACATTAACACTTCACTGCGCCGTGTGCCACATACCTAAAAACACTAATTCTCATTATTTGCCATAGATTTCGCCAATAGGATCGCTCTAACTGATCAAGAATGGGGCCAAACAACGGAAAAACACTTATTTTGTCCATGTTAGGTGGCTGCATCTAACAAAAAAATTTAATCCGTTTTTCGGAAACAAAAAAAATCTTGATCGAATTTTTAAGGCAAAATTACTTTATTTTTACTGAATACTTAAAAATATTAATATAAAAGAAAATTGCAGCGTGTTAAGCAGATAAAATTATTTAGGTACATTAATTGCAAACTATAGCAATGCAATATTTAAAATCGCTAATTGTGTATAAAGGGTACACGCCCTAAAATATTAAATTTTAGCTGAAAATTTGAAATTTATTTATTTTTAACCATTTTTCAAATTATTACACCAATATAAATCTTTTTTTAATAAAAATTTGTACAATGAAGGGTTTGTGCACATTGTAAAGTAGAAAAAAAAAACTATGAAATTAAACATTAAAACAGTAGATAAATTAATATCCTTACCTTTAATTCCCAACAAAAAATTACATAAATTAACAATGCCTTTCAGATTTCTAAATATTTGTTTATAGATTTTCAGGGTTGAAATCCTTTAAAAGATAGTCCATTAAAATTTATAGAGATAAAATCAGTAAGTAGGTGAAAAAGTTAGCCGCCATGAGTAATTTTTTAGTCGAGTTTTCAGGAGTTTGTCAGATTCTGGGCAGAGTAAATTCCAATAACCATGGATGTAGTGGACGATATACGTCGTATATCCTCTGTTTCTCAAGAAAGCTATAGTATATACACTCTGGATATACTCCCTGCCTTGAGCGTGTACCATCCGATTTATTTACTAGCACACCACTGCCAATAATATATCAATCTTATAGCAATTTGACTATTTAAGCGAGTTAGAGCACGAACAGGCAAAATGGACATAAAGACAGAACTAATTCATAAACTACTAAAAATGTATTGGTTAAAAATACAAAAACTTTGCTCAGTGGTGCACAAACACAAGAATTTGTACAATTAAAATATAAAATCAACGTTTCGCGCCGGCTTCAGGAAAATACGATATTGAAATGACCAAAAGATATTTCTAATAAAATACTAGTCGTTGGGGGCCACCGTAATACTTACCCATCATGGATATATATGAAAATAAAACATGTGAAACTATTTATACAATGCATTGCAATTCATAAACAAAATTTAAATATTGTTAATATACATAGTAATGCTCTATTAAAGAACTGCTGATGTACCAATTTCGACAAATTATATAAAACGGCAAACTACTCAAGTAGTACCAAACTGCGTAAAAGAAACATCCTTATAACTCCAAAAATAATAATTCTATTAACTAACAATTCAATTAAAATATACCTCTGAATTGAAATTTGAATGAAATACAGGGTCATGAAAAATCGAAGAATGTGGAAAACAAGATTACAAATATCTCGGCAACTAATAATCCGATCGACTTCGTTCTATATGCAAAATGTGTGTTATTTTATTGCCTTTTACGTCCATTCCTTAGAACAAAAAAATTCGAAAATTTTTATATACCTTTCATCAGAACGAATTTTTCGAGAGTCCGAAAAAAATAGTTCCGGATAATCGAGGTTGCTGATATTAAATAGGGTTCGTCCCATTCTTACATACTAACTACATAAAAAATTTCAAGTCTATCTCAATTTGTTCGGGAGATAGAGCGTTTACAGACAGACAGACAGACAGACAGACAGACGGCAAATTTTTTTTTCTAAAAATATGTTTTTCGGAATCTCCATTACCTAAAACGTGTAAATCCGTCAAAATTTTTTTTTCGATTTTCAAAACGATTGCAAGACTTACCCTATACTACGTATGATGGGTAAGTAAAAATCGAAATGAAAAATTTGAATATGTTGCCATCAATGCGTGAGGAAAAATTAAAATATTGCAAACATATACAAATTTAAGGTTTTAGGGTGTTATGCAATATTTTTGGTATATTATAGGATAAATATATGTAGGATTATATATAGGATTTTTTTTTTTTTTTGGGGGGGGGGGCACTACATTCTTAGTAGTTAAATTTTATGATGCAATTGTTCAGTATGTTTAATTCATTAACACTTTTTAACTAAGTTGTAAAAAGTTAGAGTTTCTTTAAGGACAACATTATCTTTAGAACAAAATCTTTTAAAAAGAATATTGCGCACATATTTATGAAAAAAACTTGAGTACAGCATATTTCAGAATACATTCGCAATCCATGGATATTGAATAAGGAATTCCAACATTAATTATCACTTTGAGAAATACATTGAAATCGAAGTAAATAAACAATTTAAAAGAAAAGAAAATGATGGTTAAAAAGTAGTAACTTTTAAAGATATAAGTAAAATGGGGGGAAAAATGTTTATCGAACCAAATATAAATATCAGGAGATTCTATTAACCAAATGTACATTATCGCTATTTGAATAACAATAAAATAAAAAGAATATTGCCCAGTTACACTGATGACATTGAGCTCACAGGCTACGCATACTAATTGTACATCACAGCCTTATATTTTCAAGGCAAACAGTTCCCTCCATTTCCCCATTTTATACTTAATCATTTAACCTCCTAAACTAATCAGGAATACGCTTTATCATATAAAAAACCTATATCCAAAATTCAGAGCAAATCGGAAAATTCTTAATAAAAACCCATTTAGCATTTATATAATTTAAGAGAAGCTATCCCCCTAATCATTAAACTTCCAAAACTATTCAGAGATTTGAACGAAATCTGACAATTCTGCTTGAAAAACCCATTTATGTAAATTAAGGGGAGGGACATTAGAACACCCGTTCCCCCTGTTTATACTTATTCAATGAAAACCTAATAACAGTCACGGAATCGCCTATTCAGAATGATCCAATATCTAAATTTTGGAACAAAAACTTAATTCTGCATGAAAAACCCATTTATATCAATTAAGGGGAGGAGCATGAGCCCCCCCGTTCCCCTTCTTATATATATCGAATGAACTCCAAAAACTAATCAGGGAAGCGCCTTATCAGGATATACCTATATACAAAATTTCAAGTGGATCGGATATTTTTATCATGAGTTATCGCGTTACGCACGCACGAACGAACATATACATACAGAACGGGCGGGCACATAAGCTCTCGGACTATGATAGCCTGTGAGCTAAAAAACCTTGACCCTGAAGGTAGATCTCTAATAAAATAAAATACGAAAGCAATAATTGAGTTATTTATAAGCATACAATGTTTATTTTGCTTATAACTATTTAAAAGAAATGTAGGCCTCAAACTTTTCTTCCTTAAGCCTATTTTTATTAAATAGGCTTAAGAAATAAAAGTTTGAGGCCTACATTTCCATTACGAAGTTCGGAAAAATTATACTAAAATATATGGTAAAAAATACAAGATAAAAACCAATCCACAAGAAATTACTAAATGATAGAAATCCGTTTCTCCACTAATTGTCCTTTCCGGAATTTCGGAACGTGACATGGAAGTGGGGGAACCCGGATATAAATTCATGGCTAAGTAGCTCACGAAAGGGAAAAATTCTCCATGGAACAGGGAATGAAGTGTCATGGAGAGGGAAAAGAAACAATGAAGAAATCCCACGTTGTTTATTGTAGAATGGGCAAGGCAAATGGATCGGTGGCAACGATTTTGAGGTGAATGGACTTCGGAAGCGCAGAGAAAAAAGAGGAAGAGATTGTAGACACGTTTCGGAAAATAAATCTATGATGGTCAGCGAAATATTGAATTTCCCTGGCCTGTGTTAAAGCTATGTGCGTGTATCATTTTTAAAACATCTCCCCGGGATTTAAATTTTTTTCTTTATACGTGTTCTCTTCTTTAAAGATATCAATGTATTTCTAAAACATGCTTATTTTTAAATGAAGTGTTAAACTCTTACTTTAAGATTTTAGCTATGGTTGGCAAGTTTTTGACAGTATGACGATTTTATCCAATTTTAACCGTCATGTCAAAAAGCCCCTGTCAGTTTTTGACAATGACAGTCAAATACTTTAAATTGAATCCAAAATTTTACAAAATTATTTTACAATAAGTTTACATTTATGGTTTTTAATTGTAGACATTAAAAACCATATATCCTGTATAAAAATCAAAACATGTTTTTGATTCAACAAGTTGCTCAGATAATTGTTAACTATAAATATAGAATTAAAAATAACTAAAAGTATCAGCTACATTAAAATTATGAATTAATCAAATGAAATACAACTTTAAAAAATGAAAATACAGTAAAACCCCGATAATTCGAATTAATTGGGACCGGACCCAATCCGGATTATCTGGAGAATTAGGAAAAAAAAAATGAAGTAACATAACATACTAACAGAAAATCACCTTTATGTTAAACTTATTGAATATTTGCAGACAGTAATAATGTTTACTTTGCTTAATTATTCCGAAAACATGTCAGAAAAAGTTTTTTTTTATTTAGAATACGACGATGAAACAAGTTAATGTTATGGAAATCATAGGCGTAGCCAGCCTTTTGAACGGGGGGGTGCCCAAATTTTTTAACCTGAACATGTTGGGTACAAACAACATCTTATGTAATAAAACCTAATAAAACGGAACCCCATAAAACCTATCAAATTTCCGTTTTAGACAGATTTTTTGCGGAAGGTATAATTGTGTGGAACTTCTTTTAAAAAAGACCCAAACGCAATTTTTCATTGCGTGAAGAGGGATGAGAAGTTGCTTAACACTAAATCTAATGGACAGGGACGTGCGAAGAGAAAGCTGCACCCGTGGCAAAGTTACAATTTGGCTTCCCTCCACCCAACTTTTTCTCGTAACAGGCCAAAAATGACGTTGGTAGTATAAATTTGGCGCCCCCTAAAGTTCCACGCCGGAGCAGCTGCCCCCTACGCTCCCCCTTTCGCACGACGCTGCTAATGGATAAGAAAAAGATATATAAACATAGATAAAACATGATAGATATAAAATAAAGACATCCGTAAACATAAATCTGTAATTATCACAAGTTTTCATTTCAAACAGCAATGAAATACTAAAATAAATAGGCACGACTTTAGTCCCCCCCTTCATTTTGATCAAAGTAGATTTAAAATAACTTGTAGTATGCACTTTAAAGTGAAAAATAGCTCTTATATTTTCTGCTCATGAATAAATAAAATTTCCCCGTTAAAAAAATGAGCCCGTACGAATGTCAAAATATGATCCCCCCCCAAAAAAACGAAATTTAGCAAACCAACAAACTAATCTCCATATTTATGGATATTAGTTTTATGGATTTTATGGATTTGAATTTTGCGTAGCATCATTTCTTATTTTCAGAGGAAGCACAGATTTGTACTAGAGATGAGTTCGGGCTCGATTTTTGAAACCCGCGCCCGAAAGATTTTTAGTACATTGGAGCCCGAGCCCATCCGAGCTCGATACAAAAAGTATACAAAAATAAATAAAAGATTTAATGATACTTAAAAATTGTTTCAAATGTGATATCCCATTTTAAAAATTTACTATTAAATAAAAATTTAAATTCAAGCTTATGAAAAGAGCAATTTGGTATCAAATAAAAATATCCTTCATACCTAAAATAATTCCCATATTTCTTGTCTTTTAAGAAGAAAATTTTATGGACATATTTAAAAAGTAACGAATAAATGGATAGTGTTTATAGAAATTACTATTAGTATGCTGAAGAATCAAAACAGTTTTCAATTTACTATAAAAAGAGTAAATCTTCAGGGGTGTAATCGTAAAAAAAAAAACACAGGTTACACGATCGACGCAGAGGGTATATGCTCAAGGCACAGAGAGTACATCCTATGGGTTTCATGAGAAACAGAAGGTTATACGGTGCTCCTTAAAAAAAAAAAAAAAAAAAATCAAGAAGGTATACGGCGTATACCCCAGTATATCCTCCACTACATTCCCTGTACATTTATCTATAATCAATTCATTTCTCTTAACAATTCCCCATGACTGACGAGAACCTTAAAATCAAAGCAAATTAAAACATTGATACAGTTATCTTAAAGTTCCGTTGTTTTTATGGGAAAAGAAGAAACATTAATCGAATATTTTCCATCGGAATAACATGTAAAATATGTTTACTTACGAAGGGAAATCCTCACCATAAGCAAAATTCATAATGACAAACAGAAAAAAAATCACAATGCTGTTATCATATGAAAAACGATTATGATTCGTGCACAATCAAATAATTTGCAAACCTCAAGCATCTAGTCTGCATCAAAAACGAAGAAATCATTCGCTAACAAAATAAATAAATAAACGATCTAATAAAAAAATATCCTCTGCCTCAAACGAAAATCCAACCAGAAGCTAATTTATTATTTATGATTATTTTGATAGGGGCCTTATCAATTAATCGTCGACGGAAATGCAGTAGACATAAATCTCCATACATCACAAATTTTCTTTTGAAACAACAATCAACTATTAAAATATATAAAAAATATTTTTATTTTTCTTTCGTTTTGATCAAAATAACACTGAAATGACTTGAAAAAGAATAAATAATTTAAAAAGGAAGATAAGAGTTCTTTCAATCTCTTCTACACATAAATGTTTTTAAATTCTCAAAAAGAATGAGCCCGAGCCCCCCCCCCCTCCGGGCCTGAACATTAAAATAAAAATAGAGCCCGAGCCCCCCCCCCTCCCCGGGACCGAACACTAAAATTAAAATAGAGCCCGTGCCCGCTTCGGACCCAGGTTTGGGCTCGGGCTTTCGTGCTGGGACTGAGCCTGTCTCATCTCTAATTTGTACAACCTTCCACTCCCTTCGTTCTCCAGGATAATCACATGGTGGAATTATCGTTTCACATCTGTATTTCCTTTCAATTTTTTTTTTTTTTTTTTTTTTTTTTTTTTTGCTCCTATCTAGATTTTAGATAATAAAAGCAAATACAGGGTGTCCGAAAAGTCTGGAAACGGTCGAATAACTCGAGAAATACATAAGAGATTGAAAAACGAAAATATACGTGTAAATATTTTTAAATAAGCTACTCAGTGATACCAAATTTGACCTTCGTAACCGACCCCCTGGAGGTCAGAGGGGATCCAACTTTGCAATCTTAAATTATAACCCCCATTTTTTATTGCATATTCGGATTCTACGGACAAAAATACGTAACTTTTGTATTTGATGTTTATTTCGAATCCTCGTTTATCAAGGTGTAATTGAGCATATTAAATCGATACGCATTTCGGTTTTCCCAACCAGGTTTTGCCAGATTGGCCAGAATTTTGACGTCAAATTCCTCGTCATTTGCAGAAATAGTGGTTTCTGGAAAATCACCCGTGGCGATTCGATAATGCTACAGTGTTAATAATTTGACCCATTTGCTCTAGCGTCACTCCACAGCTTATATCTCTTATGACCAATGAGAATGCTCCATAACACAGTAAAGTAACAGTTTTCTATAAAAGCGGAGGAGTGACGCTGTAGAAAATGCTTTAAATTTTTTACGCCAGTGTATAGATTTTTTTTTTTTGTTTTTCTCTACAAATATTCATTAATTTAGTTTTCTATTTGGATTTATATTTTATCCAGTAAATGGTTTATAAAAACGGCTGATGTGGGTGCATGTTTTTTTTTTTTTTTTAATTATTTGCTACAGCGTCACTCCACCGCTTTTATAGAAAACGGTTACTTTACTGTGTTATGGAGCATTCTCATTGAAAATAAAAGATATATTCTATACAAGCTGTGGAGTGACGCTACAGCAAATGGAACAAATTTTTAACAGCATAGCATTATCGAAATAATAGCCACGGTTGATTTTCAAGAAACGCTATTCCTGCAAAAGACAAGGAATTTGACGTCAAAAATTCTGGCCAATCAGGCAAAACCTGGTTGGGAAAACCGAAATATGTATCGATTTAATATGCTCAATTACACCGTGATAAACGAGGATTCGAAATAAACATCAAATACAAAATTTGCGTATTTTTGTCTGTAGATTCCGAATATGCAATAAAAAATTGGGGTTATAATTTAAGATTTCAAAGTTGGACCCCCTCTGACCCCCAGGGGGACGGTTGCGAAGGTCAAATTTGGTATCACTGAGTAGCTTTTTTAAAAATACAGTAAAACCTCCATAACGGACACTCCCGAATAGCGGACACCTCTATTTAACGGACAGTTTACCGATCCCCACTCCCAAAATCTAAACTTTTGTATGTTTAACCTCTGAATAACGGACATTCCGAATAGCGGACAGTAATTTTGGCGATAAAGTATGAAAAATTGTTTTTAACGAAGAAAACAATTTAAAAAGTCTCTAAATTTGTTAGAGCAATGTGTCAAAATTTTGTGATCACAGACGAATGTAGAGAGTGGGCCAGGGAAAATCTTCCCTCCCACGTCCAGTATTAAATTCAGGGGATGGTCTGGAGGGACATTACCTAACGGAACATCACAATGCTCCCCCCCCCCCCCCCCACTATCCTCCGTAAAATTTGAGATTTTATGCTTTTAAGAAATGGCAAAATACAGTGAGCAGTTATACTTTTTTTTTCTTTAAGATGATTCAGAAAAATCAAAACTATCGACAGGATTAAAATTTCACATTGAAAAAAAAAAAATTAAATGTAATCTTTAAACGCAAAAGGAAACTTTTTAAATACATTTTTTTCGTAAGAATGTAATAAACAGTGCACAAAGGTATGTACAGTGGTACAGTGTACAAAGGTTTTATTTATCAATTTTATTGCTTAAAAATATTTTTTAATTTCTGATTAATCATGTATTAGAATTTTAGGACATAAAAAATCAATTAATGAAACTTTAAGCATTTCTTAGCAATTTTTGAATCTCCGAGGGTTTCCCAATAGCGGACACCTCCGAATAGCGGACAGTTTCCGCGCTCCCAAGGTGTCCGTTATTTGAAGGTTTTACTGTATTTAACACGTATATTTTCGTTTTTCAATCTCATATGTATTTCTCGAGTTATTCGACCGTTTCCAGACTTTTCGGACATCCTGTATACACTATATTGCCATTGATTATGGGACACTTGCAATTTTAGACATTTTGTTAAATACCTAGAAAAATACATGAGGAATCATCTCGAAACTCTTAGTGTATAAATATAATAGTATAAGTCATACATCTCCGTGAAGATTTTTTCCCGAAACTCCATAGGGGACCGTCAACAAATTAAAAAAGAATGAATATCTTTTGAATAACCCTGTCAAAACTAATGTAGCAAAAGCGCTCAAACTCCAGATTATGATTGAATGCCTTATTGTAATACGCCTTGTTCATTTTATGCAAATAGCATGCATACTCGCAGAGTAATTAAGGTTTTTATAAAAATGGTCCCAAATTTTTCCAAGTTTTTTCCTTATAATTTTCAGAGTTCTTAATATAAAATAATACTTTTTTCAGAAAATATGACAAACAATATTGCACACAGTACCCTGTAATCAGAATTAAAAAATAATGAAAATTGTATACAAAATGAGTTGGTTTACTAAATATTTTTTTACTGCGCATGCGTCAACGATATCAAAATTTCATTTGCATATTATGTTAGCTAAATGTATAGAGCAACTTTTGTGAAAGTCATAAAATCAGAACTTGAAAATTCAGAAAATAATCGTCAATTGAATAAGTTGAAAATCCGTTATTCTCAAAATGAAGCAAAAACAAGAGGGGTTGTATCCATGTATTCATTGATTAGTGTCAATATAGAATACACAATACGGGATGTACTACTACATTTGGATAAAATCCCTCATTTTTTTGCTTCATTTTGAAAACAACGGATTTTGTCCTTTTTCTATAGACGATTACTTTCAGAATTTTCAAGCTATGATTGAGACTTTCACAAAAGTTGCTCTATAGATTAAGCTAACATAATATGCAAATGAAATTTTGATATCTTTGACGCATGCGCAGTAAAAAATTATTTAGTAAACCTACTCATTTTCCATACAATTTTTATTATTTTTTAATTCTGATTACAAGGTACTGTGTGCCATGTTGTTTGTCATATTTTCTGAAAAAAATATTTTATATCGAGAACTCTGAAAATTATAAGGAAAAAACTTGGAAAAACTTGGGACCATTTTTATAAAAACCTTAATTACTCTGCGAGTATGCATGCTATTTGCATAAAAATGAACACAGTGTATTACAATAAGGCATTCAATCATAATCTAGAGTTTGAGTGTTTTTGCTACATTAGTTTTGACAGGGTTATTCAAAAGATATTCATTCTTTTTTAATTTGTTGACGGTCCCCTATGGAGTTTCGGTAAAAAATCTTCACGGAGATGTATGACGTATACTATTATATTTATACACTAAGAGTTTCGAGATGATTCCTCATGTATTTTTCTAGATATTTAGTAAAATGTCTAAAATCGCAAGTGTCCAATAATCAATGGCCATATAGTTATAGTGTATAAATAGTAGTTTCTATCCTTGTCGAGAATTTACTCTAATTTTTTATGGAATTATGCATGCAATAGAAAGGTGTTAAAAAAATTCCATAAAGAAACGACATCAAATTGGGATTATAAAACCAACTTTTTTGATTTACTGTGATTAATACAGATTCTAGTAAATATTCTAGTTTTAAAAAAGATGAACAAAATAATTTTCTTAAAAAGAAAAAAAAGAAAGAATCTCTTCTTTTATCACATTTCAAAACATAGACTGTTAGTTTTGATTAACTAATTGAACTAGCTTTGCTTAATTTTTTTTTTTTTTTCCATAAATTTTGATTTTTTAAAATAATCAATCTTGGATCTGCGCGAGCGGGGGGCACCCAGGGCACCCCCCTGGCTACGCGCATGGAAATTAGCCAATCGCTTTTCGAACTTTAAAAAAAAAAATGACCAAACCGATCCAAATTATCCGGAGAACCGGATTATCGGGGTCCAAATTAGCGGGGTTCTACTGTACTTGTATAATTTAATGTATAAAGTTAATGTATAAAGTTTTTATTTTTTATATTGTTCCTTCCAAGACTTTTCCACAAAAATTATTAAAGCATGATTTACAGCTATGATTTCCCAGTTCTCTAACGAGGACAACAACTATTTTCCAAATAGTTAATAAGATGATTAAAAAAAATATATATATACATAAATTTAATCCTCTCACTACCAAATGACAGCATACAAAAATTACAATGCATCCAGCCACAGTGATTTTTATTCAATTTTCTTTAAAATGTTTTAAGAATTTTACGAGTTTAGATGTAAAAAGGATTTTACAAATTTCTGCATTCAGCTGGATTTTAACTGTATTTAAAGTAATTCCTTTTTTTTTTTTTTTTTTTTTTTTTTTTTCGGCTCCATTGGTCATTCTGGTAGGAAAAGGATTAAATGTACATAAATATTTAAAGCCACTTGTCTCCTAATTTAACAAAAAGCTTTATCACAATCATGGAACAATAGAGATAAGAGTCACTTCAAATGCAATTACATATCAGATTTATGAATTATGCAATTGATTTTTTTAACTTATAAAAATAATTAAGATAAAAAAAAAAGCCTTATAAATTAAAGATAGCATAGAAAACGACTCAACATACAAAAAATTTGGCAGTTAAAATCTTTATCAAACATTTTCGTAATCACATTTTAATCCTATCTAAAACGTATTAGAACAAAAAAAAAAAAAAAAAAAAAAAAAAAGGGTGCACACAAAAACGCTTACTAGACTGAAAAGTACATGCAACAACGACACTACAACAAAACAGTCACGATTCAATAATTAGAAATAAATTACTGCAAAAATAAAACTAAGCAAATCGAAAAAAAAAAATCGTTTGCGAAACCAGTGTTGCCAGAAAATTTGCAATAATCTGTATGAAATATTGTCTTAAATACCAATTCATAAACATAAATAAAAAAAGTAATAGTAAAGTTAATAAAGGCAGTTTATAATGTCATGTAATGAGTTTTTAAAAGTTAATGATTTATTTGAGTATTTAAAATATAGTAGGCGATTTCTTACACACTTTTATTTTACTTCGTTCATCTATGTAAAGATTGAATTTTGCAATTTCCCACCATTTCCTTGAGCTTAAGTTCTAGAAATTGTGTAGAATTGTCTGTTGCCCGAGGGCGGTACAATATTTTCAAAACTTAATTTCAATTCAATTATGATTGTATACGTTAAAAAAAAAAAAAAAAAAAAAAAAAAAAAAAAAAAAAAAAAACAATAGGAAATTCTGAACAGGTAGTTTAAATAGTGCTTTTCCCCCCATTTCTGTTAAATGAAAAAAAGGGGGGTAATAAATGTTGTAATAAATTTACTAGTTTGCGATTTCTACCAAACAAAAGTGAATCTTCCATAAGCGGGTACATATCAAATGTAGGTATTATAAATGGAATTTTTCGGGACAACGGGGATTGTAATATGAAAATCGTGAATTAAAATAAATATTAAATGCTTTATAAGTTTTTAACCTTAAAAAATTAAAAATTTACTGCAATTTTTTTTGCAAAAATTCCAAGCAGAACAGAAGTTATCGTTAGCATAAATATTGTTATAACATTTGCTGTTAAGTTATAAAGCCAACTTGAAGCTCTATTTCAGAAAACTTTCCTAAAATAATATTGCACGCAATCTCATTTTAGTACTAATTATCATAAAACTTTGAAATTTAGTACATTACTAATTTTCATGCATACTTTTACGTTGAACCTAAATTTACCCTGCTTTTTGCCATAGAAAATTATACAATGAAAAATTAAACCTAATTATAATCAAAAGTGACTTCACATTGATGGGTTTAAAAAAATAGCAAAAGTGAATATAAATGAGGTATTAAATACAGTATCTCACAAAAGTGATGGGACGCTTGTGCTTTATAAAAAGAAACTGCAATAAAACATGTGCAAAAATTTTTTGGGTGTGTTTCATATTTAAAGTTAGTTACAATTATTACATAACATACATTTTGTCAAAATATTAATTTAGTAAAAATACAATTGTTCAGAACAGAGCAAAAAATGGCTCACATAAGTGATGGGACACTTACTTTTCCATCAAATATTTATCCAAAAATTTTACTTTTTAAAAGGTTTTAATATTTTGTTGGATTTCCTTTTACTTTTAAAACATGATTTAATCTTTTTGGGATGGATTCGACTAATTTTTTAGTGATTTCTGGAGTGATTTTACCCCATTCTTCTTGAAGTACCGATTTTAGTTGTTTTGAAGAAATGGTGCGTTTGCGAATTCTTGATTCCAATTCTTGCCAAATATTCTCTATGGGATTTAAGTCTGGAGATTGTGGTGGTGTTTTTATTATTTCAGGACAGTTATATAGCAGCCAGAGTCTAACGTTCAGAGCAGTGTGCTTGGGGTCATTGTCCTGGTAGAATTTAAAATCGTTATGAAGGTTCAATTTTCGTGCTGAATATTTCAAATTTTGCTTTAAAATATCAATATACTTGTACTGATCCATTATACTGTCAATAAAAACAAGATTACCAACTCCAGCGGACGACATACACCCCCATACCATAACTCCTCCTCCACCATGTTTTACTGTTGGTACCAAGTTTTGTTTGCGAAATTCTTCCCTAGGTTTTCTCCACACCAAGATTCTACCGTCAGAACCAAATATATTAAATTTACTCTCATCAGCAAATATAACTTTATTCCAGTAATCAGAATTCTTATTTATATTGGATTTTGCGAAAGCTAGTCTGGGTTTTCTATTCTTTTCACTTAGGAATTTTTTCCTGGCTACTCTACCGTGATATCCAGCAGATCGAATTACCCTTCTAATAGTCTCAGGATTAACAATTATTCCATATAATGCTTGTAAATCAGCAGCAACTTTTGAAGCACTATTTCTTGGATTTTTTTTTAATATTTCTAACGATAATTCGCTTTATTCGATTGGATAGCTTTGATGGTCGGCCAGGTGTTTTATCCTGAATCATTTGATTCTTTTTATATCGTTTAAGGATATTGAAAACTGTTGAACGACTCAAGTTAACTGTTTCAGCAGTTTTTCTAATAGATTTTCCACGTTCAATATGCAAATTAATAACTAATTTTCGAATTTCAGGCGAAGTTTCTTTTCGTTTAGCATTCATGGCTACACAGAGCTAAAAAACACAAAAATTCCAAAACAAACTGGAGAGAAATACTGCAGACGATTTTATAAATCATTGCCAATTGCTTTTAAGTAAAAATAAAACCCCAAAAAATATTTTTATTGCTTATTTCAGACGATTTTTGTTGCATAGATAATGGTGTCCCATCACTTATGTGAGCTATTTTTTGCTCCGTTCTAAACATTTGTATTTTTATTAAATTAATATTTTAATATTTTGACAAAATGTATGTTATGTAATAATCTTTACTAAATTTAAGTATGAAACACACCCACAAAAAAAATGTGTACATGTTTTTTTTAATTTATTTGATTAGTTTCCTTTTGTAAAGCACAAGTGTCCCATCACTTATGTGAGACACACACATATATTATATATATATATATATATACACTAGCGAGCTACGCCCGCTAGCTGGGCCACTTTTTCCAAACGAACCTCGGTATTAAGCAGTATATAATAAGCAAAAAAATTCATTTAATAAGCAAGTCTTTGTGTTCGAATCCTCAAGCACAAAAAAAAGTAAATTAAAGAGCCATGGTCCCGTTAAAAATATGCGATTTCTCACTGTGGGCCACGTGCACTTGAAAAAAAAAAAAGATTGTGGATCGGAGCTATGGTCGCTTCGCGCCCATAGTCCCGTTAAAAATATTTGGTTTTGCACGGTGGGCACTACGCGCCCATAAGACTTTTTTCGTATTTTTTAGTTCATCAGAAGCAGATTTTTACGCAGATTCTGAATATGTAATCAGTTTTTTTCTACTTTAAAAACTGTCTGCATGATGGTTTAAGAAAAAACGCGCAAAAAAAAAACTCAATTAGCGCCGGTAGAAAAAGCGGTTTTCGGTTGTTTCTTCTTTTAGCCAAAGGGGAAAAGTTCAGGTTCTTCACCGCAAGGTGGCGCAGTGTTCTGCTTCGGAGCACCGTTTGGGAATTGAGATATTTTCCGTTCCGATTCCCAAGGGGTTTTTAATTCATAACTTTTTTAATTTTGGTCCCACGGTCTCGAAAATGCCCGAAATGACTTCCCCGGAATTTTTCCAATCGAAAGACACCTCTCGCGACTTCCAACTCGCCCGCGTTGCGAACTGTAATCTGCTTCAAGCTGACAGACAGACAGAGGCGCACGGATTTTATTAGTATAGATATATATTTTACTACACACTTTTTCGATTCCCTAATAAATTAAGCCCTTTTTTTTAATAAGCATACTCATCAATAATTTTAAAGAAAGTTTTTTTTTTTTTTTTTTTGCAACGTTAAATAAAGGGTAAAAAAGGTGAATAACGGGGCTTCGACGAGGTATTTTAAAGTTTAAATTAGTATGTAAATTTGAATATTATTTTTAATTTTCTAAAATATTTTCCTTGACCAAATAGGTCAAATTCAATTTATTTTTAATTATCCTATTTTAAAATATAAAGATCAGAAGATTAATTTGTAATGCTCCTAAAAATGTTATTGAAAATTAATGAGTTTATTTCTGTAAAATTTAGCATTAGGTATATATTTGGTAAATATACAACCTTTTAACTTTTATCCAACCTTTTTAAATTTTGGAAGTTAAAAAAAAAATCCGGTAACTTTAAAATGCCTTAAAGTGCTATTACACGTAAAAATTCCAAGCGACAAAAATCGCCTGCGTTTTTTCGTGTTCTTAGCATTTCATTGGCTGTTCGAGTAGTCTTTACCATCATTTGGATTTCCAAGCATTTGATTGGTTGTTGCCGGCGACTCGCTTCGTTCCACGAGTCAAAGACGCTCCGACAAAAGAGAATCGCGCGCTACCAAGCGACTCCCTTGGTCCCATACAATGACTTAAGATATTAGAAAGTCATATCCATAGTCATATCCAAAGTCATACAATATATTAGAAAGTCAATGGTCCCATGGGATTACATGGAGACGCCTGCAGCAGCGCACGTGTAATAGCACTTTTACTCTTTTCTCCACAATTTTCTTACTTCAGACGGAATAAAATCCGAATTTTTTATTTCTGATTTGGCAACACTGGTAAAAATGACTGATAAATGCAAATCTGCCAGACGAGCTAAAAATGAAAGCCATGCACGTGAAATAAATGTCGAAATCCGTCACCTTACCAAGGAAGGCAACTTTCTTAGGAGGCCTCCGAACAACGTTAGACGAAGTTCGTGGAGGAGGGGATATCACTTTTTTCTCTGAAATAAAATCAGCACATATTGATAGAAAGAAATAGAGAGTTCAAATAATACAATGTAATTGATTGTAACTTTTAGAACCATTAAAAGATAGATCTAATACAATAATCAACATTTGGTTTTCACAATGAAAAATTCGGCAGTTTTATGTTATCTGGTCGTAATGTGATAGCATCTAATAGTGTGGTTCCCGTCGCTTTCATTCGTAAAATAATCTTTTCATTTAAAATGTAAATCTTTTGTTGGGATGCACAGAATATTCGGTAGCTATTCGGTATGTAATCGAATATTCAGTTAGGTTGAACATTAATTCGATTAAGCCGAATATTCAGCTTGGTCGAATATGAAATTTTTCATCCTGCTGAATATTCGGTTTGGCGAATATCAGTGTTCGGCTAAACCGAATACTTAAAAAAAACATCTTGAAAACACATTTTTAAAAACTTTACGATTTTAATTAATCCGAAATAATATTTAAATAAAAAATAATGTTTTTACATTCTTTGCTTTTTGTAAAGTATAACTAAAGGAAATTAACCATGAGAAGGATTAAAATTAATTAGAATTATCATAGGAATAAATTTTTTTCAAATGAAAGATTAGTAAATCTGTTTTTCGCTTTTTTCCAAATAACAGCCTTTAAACAAAATATAAGAACTTTTGGGTTTGATAATAGATATCAAGACAGACAATTTTTGTTCATGAAACCATAATCGTAATCAACTTATTGAGTCATAAGTAAATTTGTGTCTCCTCTTACTCGAGGTCAAACTTTGACTTTCGTTCGTTACTTTAACAATACCAAAGATATAACTATATTTTCAACAGACTTTATTTCTGTGATGTAAATGAAATAGGATATGATGAGAAGGGCTAGAAAATGTCATCGTTCATCGAAAAAAACTACGAGCTAGACATTCCTTTATTCAAAATTCAGTTGATAATATTTGCAGTGTGTCACAAATCAAAATTCAGAATTTTCAATTTAATTTTTAATATAAATAGAAACAATATAAAAAATCTTGTTAAAATAACTTTATTATCGATTAAGTTGTGAATAATTATTCAGTTTCGGCTATTTTGCAAGTTGCACACATTTAATTGAATGTATTGTATTAGTGATGAAATAAATGGGTTGATTTCTTGTTAACCCCTTCGTGACGGGAACCTTTTCCGAAATTTTTAATGTTTTGTCACCGATTTCAAAAACAAAGTTGTGCTTTATTAAATCGACAAAATGCTCCGATTAAATAAGGCAAATTTTGCAGTAAACTTTTACTGGTGGGAATAAACAAGGATTCTTAAGCCATTTTACGGGACGTATACGTGTCGCTCGTCCCCAAGGGGTTAAAAGAAGGTTCATCTTGACCATATAATCTCCATTGGAAGTTTGCTGCAAGATTGGCTTACTCTAGATCCAGACATTAATGTAGGGTGCTTTTAAAAACTTCCATGCTAAATCAAAAGTAGTAGAAAGTTATTTTTTATTGAATTTCCCACCATTTGATTTTACTTTAGTTTCTTTATGACAAACAGTAATAAAATAAATTTACTTTTGATAAAAGATTTTTATACGTAAATTTTATATTGAAAAAAATGAAAGATTTAAACACTGAAGTTTCCCCCCCCCCCCCCAATTTCTTCATTATTTCTCTTTGATTTTAAAGTGTTTGTTTTAATTCGTAGAGGAGACCATGAAATTTAAAATTTGACTGAATATAAGAGTCGTTAAGAGTTGTCTGTCTTAAATAACTCAAGCCAGATTTTTTCATATCAAGCTTACTTATAAAAAGTTCTTGTTTAATCAAAATGTTTATTAAATATTATGTATAATTGTTTTTAAAAGTATTTTAATACCTTTAAACTTTGAAATATAAAAAGTATTCAGATAGCCGAATATTCGGTATTACAATTACTATTCGGCTAGCCGAATATTCGACACTCGGCCAAAATCAGTATTCGGTGCATCCATAATTTTTTGCTCATGACTTTTCATTTTAAGTACAAATCTTAAAAATTGTTCTAATAGGGCCTTTCCTTCATTTAAAAGCAACAAAAATAAAACTTTTTTCTTATTATCTAAACATTGTTTCCAATTCACACACTGGAAAAATAAAAGCAACTCATCATAACACGAAAGAAAATCATGTTATTGGCGAGATTTGCGTTAGGCTAACATAATTACGGTCTGGTGCAACCCAACAATGTTGACCTAGTCTACTTGTATGATAAATTATAGTAAGCAAAATTTTCATTTTCAAGAAAAATTATACAATAATCAAAAGGTATATTTTAGCTTAAAAATAAAGTTGTGCTTAAGAAAATTGCTATCAGATTAATCTGCGAGATCGAAAAACTGTAAAGCCTACTGCAGTGCTTCACTGTTTTTGTTACTGGGTGTATTATTATATACAGTAGACTCTCGTTAATTCGAACTCTTCGGGACCACAAGAAATGTTCGAATTATGGAAAGTATGAAATGAGAACATGCTTAATATGGTACTATTACAGAGGAATTAATGTTAGTGTTTTTTAAAAGTATTTGCCTGTTATCAGAATATGACTTAATATTAAATTAGAATGTATAAATACATAAATTAAAAGATTAGAAACAAGTACAATGGAAGAAAAATTTGAAGCGTCACTGATGGACAGACGGGGCACTTAGAAAGTTGATATCAAATGCATGGGATTATATGTATACTCGTTCGGAACAATTTCCACAAAAAACAAAGAAAGTTATTCAAATGTTCTGAAATCAGCGAGAAAGAGGAAAAACGAAAAATCGGAATTCTCGTAGTTCGAATTAAACGATGTCCAGAGAAAATGAGTTCGAATTAATGAAAAATTTAAGGTTATTCTGCCATTGAAAATTTTGGACTTCATGTTTAGTTCGAATTAAGCAAAGATTCGAATTATCTGCTTTCGAATTAACGAGAGTCTATAGCTGAAAATAAACTTATTCTTTCAAAAATGCAGGATATCTCATCGGTTGGTGTGTTGTATTTGTGGCGGCCAATTAACAGCACGAGGGATATAGGTCCTAGGGGAAGGGGTGCCCTCCGAGCGGGTCTTTATAAGGGAACCTAAGCCGTATTTAAGGCCAAAACAGACCTGACCACTTCTTGCGGTTACTCGTCGGCGTGTTTGTTGTGGCGACGCGGTGTTTTTGATCTTTAGCGAGTTTTGCAGGAAAGGGTCGGTTGTCCGGCAAAAGAGGAATCTTTCCGTCAAGTAGGGTGGACCTGCTTATCTTCCTATTCTTTTGTTCACTCCCCTTCGTTCTATTACGAAGAAAATGGGTCCAATACAAAAAAGGATCTTCCAAGAATTCAGTTGACGGAGAGATTATTTCAATGTACATGCAGCCTTATGCAAGGAAATCCAAGGTTCGAAGAAAACCAAGGAAAAATCCGAATGATTACCCCAATTTCCGCGATTGGGTTCGAACCGAACACCTGCCGTCTATTAGTTTTGAGAGCAGAACCTCTCAGCCACTGGTGGGGCAGGTTATCTCATCGGACACCGGAATTTCACTCACAGCTTAAACTTTGGGGAGAACTTGATGGGGTCTAACTTTTCGAAGAATGGAGAAACCATCCAATACAATCAAAAATTAGATATAAAAAAAAAAAGATTTTTAAAATAATTATTTCAGAACCGCTGATGAAAAATTAACTATCTAAAGTTATATATACAGTTTTATTAGAAAAGGATATTTTCTGATTTTGAGTCAGTTGAATTTAAACTGTACAACATGTTATAATTAAGTTTACATTTATGGAAATTTTTTTCCATTAAAACAAGAAAAACTTATTTAAAATTGTTTTATAAATTTGATCTTTTGACAATTGAAACTGAATCCTATAGCTTTATTTTTTTTCTTTTATAAAATTTATAAAAGCAAATTGTTTCAGTTTTTAATTAATTGGACTTTTTTTTCCAAGTAAAGAAAAGGGGTGGGGGGTAGAGAAAAATATATTTTAGAATAATGTTCAAGCTATGTTAAATGCAATATGTTTCAGTTTCTAATTCATGTCGAGCTTGAAAATATTAGCAGTAAGTTGGCTATTTCGAAAATATTTATGAACTCTGTATCAGTGGCGTAGCTAGAGTGAGTGACACCCGGGGCGGATGAAAATGGTGTCACCCCCAGCCATCATGGTGTCACCCCCCTTCCGATCCTTCATATTTTTTTCAATCACAATTCTATATTATTATAAAAAATGATATACAATTCTTTATTTACTTTTTGCCCTCCCCCATAAAAAACCACAGGAGCTACTCACCACTCAAGCCATAGCCCGCATAAGTCAATGTGGTGTCTACATGCAGAAGAAAATTCTTTCTTTTAAAATTTGCTTTTGCTACCCACCCTTTGGGTAGGTAGGTATTTATTGGTGCATGTATTATTTAATACACCATTCTGTATAAAATTTCACATTCTCAAAGAAAAAGGAAACTTACTCTATTGGGTCGTGTGCCAAAAATTTCACTTTGTTTCAGAATTCCTTTCCAAATAAAGATTTCTTATAAGATATTATAATACAATTTTTTATTTGCAAATAAAGATTGGGTGTCACCCCTTATAGGGTGACACCCGGGGCGGACCGCCCCCTCCGCCCCCCGCTAGCTACGCCACTGCTCTGTATTCTCATGAAGATAAACAAATCTGGGGAAAATTAAAGAGAAAATGTTAAATTTGGATAGATGGTGAAGAAAGTTTATTCATTAAATCAATTTCATTTATTCATTTTAAGGGAAATCTATAAAGTAAAATGTCCCTTTTTCTTTTTTTTTGATGAGCGAAGTTTTACTGTATACAACGTGAGAATAGACTATGGATATCCAAGATCATTTTTTGCAAAAAGTTGAAAAGGTTAGAATTCTCCTAAAAAAAATGACAGTATTTATTTTTAAGAATTCACAAAATATAAATAAAGCTTGTATTTATTTTAATATGAAACATCAAAAACGCATATCTCTATTTATACTTTGATTTTAAGATCACGAACTCTTTTTTCAAATTTTTTTAAACAATGATTCTAATTGTATTTAAATACGATCGCCACGAAACTTTAAACATCAAAAATGAAAGTATATCAGCATAAAATTATTAAATTTTGTAAATTCGAGAAATTAACCTAAAAATATTTTCTAATAACAGCAGTACACCTTTTCATCCTTAAATTTAGATTTCGTAAAAATCCATTCAGCCTAGACGTTAAACTCAAGTGTTAAGCCATCAGAAAATTATGTAAGAAAAGAAAATACTAAAATATTGGAGATATTGGCGATTCTAATATCAAAGCATCGGTGCCGGCAAGCGAGTAAAAAATTTAAGTCTGTTTTTAATCATAAATAATTCTCAAATGACTTGCAACAACATTAAAAAAGGAAAAAGGATATAGCTGAGGATAAACGTGGCTTTGATCAGTATATGCACTGGTTAATCAGAAAAAAAGTTCCTAAAAAAATTAAGAGCCGTGTCTTCTAGATTCTTTGTTCCGGGATACCATACAAAGTTCATCGCAGAAAAAACAAGCATTTTTCTTTTCAAAATTTCATTTTTAAATTATTACAAAATAGATCCTTACCTACATTAGGCACTTGACAAGATTTACAGAAACACTGAAGAACCACTTTTGTAAAAGTTTCCGGTACAAACCTCGCTACAACCATGGTGAGAATTCAAGCTTTTTAAAAAAAATAAATGCAGGATGATCCAGAGTTTATGAAGCTCTTTGAAAATCGGAAGCACTCAATGTAAGCAGGCGATAAATTTATTAAGCTGATAAGCAGACGATATTTTTATTTAATCCAGGATCTTTTACGCGAAACAGGGGCTTTGCATTGGAAAAGGGATATTTCTCGTGTAGTACCTTGCAGTGAAGCCAACACCCAGTAACTAAGCGCAGCCGCATCGTTTGCTGGCTGGATACAGTCAGACTGCCGGTCGCCAGACAGTCGCCAAATTGCTTTCGAACGGTGACTCATTCTCAGTTAGTCGATGGGGATGACACGGAAAGGTCCGATAAAATTTAATTTTTTTTTTATTTATTTACGTGCAATTTTTAAACCGATATTTTATAAGAAAAGTATATTTGAATAAAACAGACTAACAAAGAGAAACTTGTACAACGAGGATAGTTTTCTAGGGATCCCTATAAATATACTCTACTCGCGTAAATTCAAGAGAGGGGGGCGGGGGGGTAAAAGGTATAGATATTTATTAAGCTCATTAATCGCAACTTTCTTTTTATAACAATTCATTAAAATATTTCAATTAATACAGTTAAAACCTCTAAATCTCGGACACCTTGGGAGCGCAGAAATTGTCCGCTATTGGGAAAACTCAGAGATAGAAAACTTGCTAATGAATGCTTAATGTTTCATTAGTCGATTTTAAAATGTCCTAAAACCTCTATTATATGATTAACCAGAAATTAAAATAATTTTTAAAGCAATAACACTGAAATAAAATTGTGCATACTTTTATCCTTTGTTTATTAGATTCTTACAAAAAAAATTGTTACAAAAGTTTGCTTTTACTTGTGATTATATGTAATTTGTTTTTCAATGCGAAGTTTTAACTCTGTCAGTTATTTTAATCCTTTTGAATCATTTTTTTCTTAAAAAGAAAAAAAAAATGTATGACTGTTTATTGTATTTTTTTGCTTTTTAAAAGCATACAATCTCAAAATCATCCGAGGGAGGGGGAAGGGGTTGTGATCACAGATAAATGTAGGGGGAGAGGGGATTTACTCCAGCTCATCCCCACACTTATCTGATCACAAAATTTGTGACACATTGCTCTGCTAAATTTAAAGGATTTTTATTTTTTTTCCTCGTTAAAAAAATAATTTTTCATTCTTTTTTGCCAAAATTAGTGTCCGCTATTCGGAATGTCCGTTATTCAGAGGTTAAACATACAAATATTTAAGTTTTGGAAGTGGGGATTTGAAAACTGTCCGTTAAATAGAGGTGTCCGCTATTCGGGAGTGTCCGTTATGGAGGTTTTACTGTACTATTTTGTAAATAAGTAACTATATAGTATTGGCGAATTCCATGTAAAATACCAATTATGTAAGGAGCTGCCCATAAATATACTTTTATTCAATATTTTTACTCCCCCCCCCCCACTTCTTCCCTTTGTCACGAAGTGTTCACACTTTACCGCACCCCCCCCCCCCCCCCCTCCTTCCTTGTTACATGTCACGCTATATTACAAATACATATACTTGCAGTTCAGAAACAAAACCCTATGTTATAGGTTATATTCCAAATTTTATTCTTAAACGGTATTTTAACGATTCTGGGGATACCAAATATTTGTATTTATTTTGTATGAAATAAGATTAAGATTCACAACAAAAATTATTAATATGCAATAGTAATACAATATTAATATGAAAGAGCAATTGAAAACAGCATTTTGGAATTTGAAATGGAATTTAATAGTACATTTGGCTTTAAATCTTCATTTTTATGAACACAAAATACTTTAATTTCAAAGTATCTTCAAAATTTAATCTGCTGAGTATTAATGTTTTTATTTAAACCAAAATGTGCGATGTCACATTCCTTCTTATCCCTTCTCAACCCCATACATTAACATACCATAACTGTCACAATTTCAGGAAACCTTCCTTCCAATCCTTTCCTCCAAGCCTAGCATTTATGGACAGCCTCTGATATGATTTGTGAGATATAAAAAGGACTGACATACTTTCTATGGCAATTTAGAAGTATTTCATAAGTTAACATTCAGCTTTTTTTTTGGGGGGGGGGGGGGGTCTTTAAAATTCTGTTTACTTTTAACTTATTTATGGGCATAAGCCGTATTTAAAAAAAAAAAAATCGTTAAAAATGGAAGACTTTTTTTTTTGGCTCTAAGATACGGCAAGAGTTTTTGTTAATTATAAAAAAGTCAAAAATCGCAAATGATCGGTCACCTTTGGCTATATAGTGCATATAGATTTCTATCTTAACTACATACATGCCAAAATTTAGTTAAGAAATAATATAATTCAATTAAAATTTTCCCTTTCAGCAATTTATATGTACACATTCTTTATTTTTTACTTTTAAAATATTTCATTGGCGCTGCTTCGCAGCCATTTGGCCTATTTAAATAAGTATTTACGGGCAAATCGTTAACTCCATTGACATTTTATCTCGCATAACGAAATTGCAAGAGTTATATAATATTGGTCAATTTATCACCTGTAGGGATGTAAAGGGAAAAATCCTTCAAATTAAGGCAATTATTTTATAATTAAAAACTCCAAAATATCAAAAATGTTATGAAAACCACGCATGAACACAATTTCGATAACTCTGGCCTGTCAGAAATTGCATTACAAAATTTTTTTCACAAACAAAAACCAGGTTGAGCTGTATGAAAGTGTTTGATAAACGCTTAACCATTCCAGGGGCAGAGAAATTATGTTCATAAAAATAACAGACTGACACACCATAATTTACAAACAATTTTCTTTGCAAATAAAAATGATTTTCTACACTTTTACTGGAATAGAAAAATTTTATCAAAATATCCTTGGTGTTCTTTGTAGCCTGAAATCAGATGGTCATGATGTGTGACCATGGCATTGAAAGGGTTAAATTACGCATTCGTCTTCCCATGGATAGGTGGAAGGGGGGGGGGGGAAACTAGTCCGATGTGCTATCCTTAATTTTTTTTTTCTCAAGCATGTAAATTTGTCAGTCATTCTTAATCCTTTAGCGTTAGTGTCCCCCACAAAAGAAATAATTGGCACCAGAAATAATTAAAATTTTTGTTTTGCTAAGTAAGGTAAAGTGAGCCAATTTCTAGTCTAATAAATTAGTTTGTAAATTTCGGTGTTGGTTTATTTTACAAACAATTACTCCGTGGCGGAAAAGGTTAAATAGGCTAATTCGCACACTAAAACATCCGCTTGCTAACGTTAATCCTATTTTTTAAAATACCTCGTTTGTATTTCAATATCTTTAAACTATTTTTATATGTGTGTGTGTGTAGGGGGGGGGGGGGGTATTAGAAGTTAATCGCTACAATAGCTGTTTAATTTTTTTCTATTTGCGGGTTTCCTTTACATGGATACTTCAACATTCGAAACAGTTTCCGAAATAAAGATGTGGTTCTTTTCCATGCATTAGTTCTTGAGATACGACTATTGCTAAAATCCTGAAAAAATGCAGCACAACATCGCCACCTGTTGGGTATTTACACTAAAACCTAATCAGCAGCAACTTATGTCAATGTATAATTGAATCTGAAGTTTTGTGAAAATCTATGTTTTTGGGCTAGCTATTGAGGAAATCTTGAAAAATTATGCATAGCAGCAGTACCACATATTGGCAGGCTATAACTATCACACGGCAACCGGAATCTCTACCCTGGACACTAAATTCGATAGGCACAAAATTTTCACAACTTTATTTGAATTTCCATTAAAAAAAAGTAATTGTGACAAGTGTTATATTAGAGATATTAAAAAGAATGAAATGACAAAACTATATCAATATATGGTTAAAAGCAGATTTCGATATATATAAAAAAAAAAATATTCGCGAAACCATTTTTGCAATTTTCTGGAAAACAATTTTGAGTTGATACTTCAAATAATAATAATGTAATACGTAAAGAAAAAAAAATACTAGTATCGAGTGAACCAACTAAATTAAGAGGCACAAAAACTTGATAGTCTGATCCTGACTTTTCGGCGATCTACAACAAAAACTAATCAGCTATATACGTGCAAATTCCCAAAATTTTTAAAGAGCCAATGGCTTCTAAACCCAAGCAGTTCAGTCGTAACATTGTGAAAGAGATGCATAAACAATAGCGTTAATGGGGAAAAAAATTAGAAACTTAAAAAAAAAAAACTATACTTGTACAAAAAAAAAAAAAAAAAAAAAAAAAAAAAAAAAAAATAAGCGTGTATATTTTGTTTAATAACATTCTTTTAATTTGGATAAAATTTAAGTATATCAATCCTAAGCAATGTACAGTTAGAGATTTAAAGAAAATGTATCTTAGAATAAGCTAAGCAATCTTGGTAACAAAAAATATTGCATTTTTTTTTTTTTTTTTTTTTTTTTTTTTTAAAGACATGTTTAATCTACGAAAATCGCGTAAGTATTACAAAAAAGGCATCAGATGAAATCTTAAATTTTACAAAAATAATGCGCGAAAATGTACTATAATCAAGAACGAAATATTCAATAACTTCGCCCAAACCACCCAATATTCCGAAAATAATGCCTTTATCATTAGAAATCTCAAAACAATTTACAGAAAAGATAGAGTTTTAAAAAAATCTGAAGTTTACATGAAATTTTCTGAAAGATTACAACAGAGGGGGAAGGGGGGTAAACCCACTCCCTACACCAGCTTTTTAACATTTCGTTCATCTGACGAAACCTTATTCGCCTCTGTCACCGAGTCCTTACACAAAACAGAGGCACAGCGTTCAAATTTTGGGTACTTACCGCTAAATACCTCGTCACACAACAAATCATTAAAAGTTTGAAAAAGATATTTTAATTTAAATATTTATTTCAATATCATCCGTTCAGTTTTTGGCAACAATTGGAAGAGAAAACAACAAAGTTTAAATAGATTTAAAAATTATTATATACCTAACATAAATTAATGGATTAAATAAATCAAGTGAAAAATCATTCGTTTTTATTTTGGTAATTAATTCCAGAATTGTTTCATGTTCGTTCTCGATCTTGTTAGTTTTTTCTTGAGTTTTGGATCACTCGAGACGACAGCTCAGCTGCTATAAGTTTAAAAAAAAAATCCCCCTCCAAACCATACCCAGATTTTTTTTTTCTTGCCAAACCAAACCACGTGAAATGGAAAGATTTTTTTTTTTTTAACTAGGACGGCTGCCTGCGCCCTCCTGCTCTCTACGCTCGCCAACCCCCCGCGAAATCGCTTCGCGATTCCAAGTTGTAGACTACCCCTGCTTGCTGCGCTCGCCAATACCCCATGGTATGAATAAGCAGTTGCAGACCTTTCAAATGATGTGTCACATGACTGGTGTTGTAAAAAAAATTAAAAATATGCCCCCTGGGGGGCAGAGGGGGGGGGTGACACACAAGACATCCATAATATGAATAAGCAGTTGCAGACCTCTCAAATGATGTGTCACACAACTGGTGTTGTAAAGAAATTAAAAATGTGCCCCCCCCCTGGGGGGAGCAGAGTGTGGGAGTGACAACAGAAGACATCCATAATAATGAATAAGCAGTTACAGACTTTTCAAATCATGTGTCACACGACTGGTGTTGTAAAGAAATTAAAAATTTGGCGAAATATTACAGTTATCGCCAAGTTGGCGTCACTTTTGGCGACTAATTTTGGTCGCCAAACTTGGCGATGGTAACCTTTCCCTCTTTATGGTAACCCATACGGCGATGCATAGACGGAGCCCTTTCCTGATTGGTCTATTAGACTCATGGAAGGAGTGGTCCGCGCGGATTCGTTATTTCCGACACATCAGCATCATTCTAGGAGTCATTTTTAATCGCAGTACAAATCTTTTTTAATTATTGATTTTACAAATTTGATGCTTCCGCATGCGGTTGTTATTTCATGTGCTGATTCATAAAATCTAAAAAGCGAGACCACAAATTTCCAATTTATGAAAAAATAAATTTTTAAAACTTATAGAAAAGATAGTTTTTCGCATATACAATTAACGGGAATTTATTAAAATTGGGAAAAGTAAATGACCGCTTTTCACTTTGACATAAATTTATAAAATTTGTACTATGTGTTATAAACTAAGATAAATTTATTTTTTGTTGGGGAAAGGGCAATGTTGTCTTTTTTTTCTTTAGATAGGTTTATTACAATTTGAATGCCATCTTTTAAACTGAGCACTAATGTAAATATTATTTCTTAACATTAAATATTTGTTAAAAGTGAAAAATTCAAGGGAAGGGGGGAGGGGGCAGAGTGTCGTCCGAGAAGGGGCTATTTTCTAAATTTTGTTATGTTTGGGAAAACTAAAGAATCAATCGCTTTAAACTTTGACATATTGTTTATAACACATAAGTTTTTTTTTTTTTTTTTTTTTTTTTTTTGGAAGAGATATTAAACGAAACCCTCTGTGTGATCTGTGATCACATTTACCCACTTTTTTTTCCCCGTGAGCCTCTAACAAATTTATTATAATCAACTTTTTCGCGATCTGTTGGCGAAATTTGCCATTTTTTCAGTAAAATTTGTTTTTCACGTTTTTTTTTTTTTTTACGAAACGCCTTTTTTTACAATTTTTTTTTTTTAAATGACATTTTTTTCCCACGATCCTTTGGCGAAATTAACGATTTTTCTTCTAACGACTGACGAAATTTATTTCCTTCAGCAATCATTTGTCGGAAACGATCGCCTAAATTTTTCGGAAGATTCGGCCAAGAACCACCACCGGAATTTAAAGAATTGATAAAAAAAAGTTTTTGTTAGCTGCCTGGCATTTTCTGAACGTCTGAGTAACTTTATAATCATTAATCTGTTTCTCTACCCATAAAATTGGTTTCTTCGATGCTATTCGACTTCAAGCTGCATAACTGAAAATTGTGCATGCAATTGTAACAGAAAATACTTAATGTTAATGCCGTTAATTTTGTATATTTTTCAATTAAACGTGTTTGCTAGACATGAGAATATTTAGTTCAGACCTCAAAGTATCCGAAACACCAGTTTTCTGGGTAGAGAGAATTGATTAATACAAAGTAAAATCTACCCTGAGATATTTTCGAAAACTTTTTTTATATATAAATTATTCTTTAAAAAAAATTGTTTTGTGAGGTGAGGTTCCTAAAGGTAACCGAATATTTTTCGGAATTTTGGGAGACTCAGAAGAGGTTATTGTATATTCTCATTCATGATTACAAAATATATTATAAATTAAAAAACTTACAATAGTTTTCTTATTTTCCTTTTGTCATACAGGATTAAAAAGAAAAAAAAACAAGTGCGGGATTATCTTGCACGACAAAAATAAAATACAAATAAAACGTTCAATTTTGAAGGAGAAAAAAACCTGAAATTTTATCAAAGAATCACGAAAAAAAACACGCAAATTTTGTCAATAGTTTGCAGGAAAAACGCGAATTATACCAGAAAGATTACGAAAAAAATAAGATTCTCGACAGAGGACCGCAAAAAGGACACGCGACTTTCGTCCGCATATAACACACACTCAAAGAAAGAAAAAAAAACGAAACTCGCTAAAAGTTGGCGACTTAGGTACCGAAAATTACTAGCCAAAGCAAAAAATTTATGATTCCAAGTCCATTTTTAATTTTATTCCTACAATGAGAAGCTATAGCCTTCCTATTATTTAATAATAGGAAGTAACTGATCATTTCCGGAAGTGAGTATAGGACAGGAAAAATATAAGCCAAATGATTCCATGCATCATTTTCTTACTTTTTTCCCACATAAAATAAAGAGCCCTGTTAAACTGATGGCATTGAGCTCACAGGCTATTCAAACTAATTTTTAAAATAAGAGTATACATTATACTCTTATTTAAAAAACAATGCTCTACAAAAAATAAACTAAGAGGGATTAGTTTAATTCCTGCCCTGCCCCGCCCCCCCTTTTATACCTAAAAAATAAACGTCGAAATCCAATAAGGGATGCGCCTTATTAAAAACCTGTATACAAAATTTGAAGCAAATCAAATAACTCTGCATGAAAAAATTATTTTGCTAAATTAATGGGGTTATTAGCTCCCCATTTCCGCCTTTATCGTTCACAAATGAGCCTCCAAATTTAATCGGGAAAGCTTATCAGAATGAACCTAGAAAACAAGTTGAATGTAGATACTGCCATTGCTGAACTCAGTTTCGCCTCCGATTAGAAAATTTTTTTTATAAAAAATCGATAGAGGTTTTTTAGAAGGGCGACCCCGTTTAGAATGCAATGAACTAACTTCATTTTTCTTGTGTTTATCAATATAATAGCAAACAGAACGGCGTGAAATACCCAGTTGATTAGCAATTTCTCTCTGAGACATTGGAATTGCGGAATAATAAAGAGATACAATTTGACATGCTACTTCTTCATTGACTAGATTCATCAACAACGGATTTTTTCTTTAGTTTAAATCTTTTTTATAGACTCTGGGAAAAAGGAAATGCATTTTAACAATAAAACGAGTGGAATCCCGTCGAATGAAATGTTTAAAAGACCCGATCGATTTGGCTTTAAAAAAAAAAGCAAAAGTAATTACATTATTGAATCAATATATAATAAATATATTTCCACATCTTCAGTTAAAATTGTAAACTGAGTGCCGGCGAAATCCAGAAATTTTTTTTATATGCACTCACAGAAAAATATATTTAAAAAAAAAAACTAATTTTATTTTTACTATGACATTATTTTCACTAACTGAAGTCATCTGAAAGTAAAATCTCAATCTCAGTGTCCATAATGAAAAGAAATAGACTAAAAATGAGATGTTTTAAATAGTGACATCATTTTCTCTTCAAATGTTTTTTTAAAGTTACTGGTATTAGTAATATGGAAAAGGCGTCCGTAATAATATTGTAAATTCATTTTATCTGATTGCTGAATGCCATCATTTTCCTCATTTGAAATATTTCTTATTTTGATTTAGACATTAATTTTTATCATAAATTATTTTCTGTTATTTCATTTACATTATTAATATTATTTCTCAGTAAATATTTTTTTTACCTCAATTAGTACATAATTATATGCAATCATTTTATTGTGGTTAAATTTTACGAAAACAATTAACTTTTTTCTTTTAAATGCGAGGACATGTTCACTGATGAAATAAAGTTTCTGACTTGTGGAAAGTAATAATGGAAAACAAATTTTTATTATCGAGAGAAAAGCTAAACTAAGTTGCCCCATTTGAAGAAATATCGTAAAAAAGCATTTAAAATTAAAAATAAAATATAAAAATGGAAATAAAAAAATAGCAAAAATGGGCACAACTACAAATAAATAGCTTTCATTTAAAAAAATTATCAAAATCTGTTCAGTAGAAAATTCAGGGCTGATGATACGACATTTTTAGCTTGTATGAAAGAAATAGCATCAAAGGCTTAAAAAAAAAAAAAAAAAATTAGAAACTCTGCACGAAAACCCATTTATCTAAATTAAGAGGGACTTTCTTTCCTTTCCCTTAAGGGTCATTCCATATCAATTCAACCAGACCTTGTAACCCGACCCACAGGGATTTTGATGAAACTGTGTACACACTAATTCTATCATGAAATGATTCCATCAGAAATTTTTCCTTCCCAGATCTCATAGTTTGTGAGATATGGGGGGTCCAATTCTTGGGTTTTTCACAAATCGCAAATTTCTGAGTCTGTATTTTGAGATTGCCGTTCCATCTTCAAAAAATTGTTTCTCTGGATCTAAAACATGAATCATCCTAAAAATATCACTGTAAGAAAATAAAAAGATGCAAATTTTAATAAAAAATATTTAAAAAATTTACTTGTAATATTTAGGATAAAAAAAGTCAGCCAAAGTTGAGAGTTATGGTTATTTTTCCAAATTTTTGTGACTTCACGAAAAAGGCTGTACACAAAAAGGCAAATTAAATTTCCAATTTCTTTTTGTTTTAAATAAAAGTTTACACTTTGGGCTTTCTATCTATGAAATAAAAATGATGTGTTTCGCATGGCTTATGCAAAAATTTTGGGTACTTTCCAATTAGCCGGATGCATGCTTTATTTTTATATATTACATATACACACAAAAAGGCAAATGAAATTTCCAATTTCTTTTTGTTTTAAATAAAAGTTTACACTTTGGGCTTTCTATCTGTGAAATAAAAATGATGTCTTTCGCATGTCTTATGCAAAAATTTTGGGTACTTTCCAATTAGCCGGATGCGTGTTTTATTTTTACATGTGTACATACGTATAGATCTATATAAATACAGATGTATTATACATGCACATATATATGTATATATACAGTATATTGATATATATATGTATAAAACTGGTGCCCTTCTAACCTAAAAGTACCAAATTTTGCCTTATTTTGAGAATCTGGACCAATTAAGAGGGAAAAAATCTGACTAAATTTAGCTATGATACTTAAATAATTACTGAAATTTCTATGAGTTATTGAATTTAATGTTACTTGATGCATGTTTTTTTATTTGCAAAGTAAAGTTGGGTTTTGTTTTTTCTGATTAAAAAAAATCTGACTGTAATATGTTTCCCCATTAAATTTAGTGAATGGTCCATATATTTCATTTAATTATTTAATAATGGGCATTCTTTGCTAATCTAAAGAATCTCTTACTTTTATTTTCAATAATTAAACTCAAAACAATTTTTTCTTTTTTTTTTTTTTTTTTTTTTTTTTTTTATATATATATATATATATATATATATACAGTATAAAATAAATAATTTTTTCTCCTCACATTTCTATTCTTTCTTTCGAATGCTTATATATTAATTATTTGTGTTTAAAAAATGTAACAGAACTTAAATTTGTTTCTATAGTCTGAAAGATTTAATTGCACCTGCCTTGTATAAACACGTTCTGATAAAGGCAAGGTAATGTTTGTTTGTGAAAGCAGATGTTTTGAAATCAATTTAATCAAATTATTGTCATTATGTTGTTTCTTTTCATAGAAGAATTATCTAACTTTTACTGTGCTACTAAAAATATATTCTGATTGTTACATATTTTATAGTTTGTGGTACGTATAAATATTTTTTTGCTTTGTTGTTTTAATATAAAGCTTGATATTAAACCTTCTACTAGTCTTCAGGCTTGCAGTATTGTAATATTAACTGGTTTAGAAGGTCACAAAACTAGCTATATAAATAACAGAGAAATAGACTACATTGATAATCTCCGTGATTCAGAAAAAGAACTTTTATTAGTTAGGACTATTGCATTTATAAAACAAAAATTAAGTGAAAACCGTTTTATTAATATATGTGAGAATCACAGAATTTGGCTCTTAATGAAATATGAATTTTATTAATATAAATGTGGAGATCCATTTAAGCGGCATAAAAAGCAAGTGAAAAAAGCAATTAAAGCCGTTAATAGAGATTTGTATATGGCCGAAAAAGTAAACCAAAGTTGAAGGTTATGATTATTTTTTCGAAATTTTGTGACTTTATGAAAAAGTCTCTACACAAAAAGACAAATGAAATTTCCAATTTGTTTTTGTATCAAATAACATTAAATTCAATAACTCATAGAAACTCTGGTAATTATTTAAGTACCACAGCTAAACTTAGTCAGATTTTTTTCCCCCTTAATTGGTGCAGATTTTCAAAACAAGGCAAAATTTGGTACTTTTAGGTTAGACGGGCACCAGTGTTATACATATATATATGAATGTACTGTATATATACATACATATGTACATGTATAATACAGTAGAACCCCGATAATTCGGATTAACTGGGACCAGACCCAATCCGGATTATCGAAAATCCGGATTATCCGGAGAATTAGAAAAAAATGAAATAAAATAAAACATACTTACAGAAAATCACCTTTATATTAAACTTATTGAATATTTACAGACAGTAAAAATGTTTACTTTGCTTAATTCTTCCAAAATGATCTCAGAAAAAGTTTTTTTTTTATTCAGAATACGACGATGAAGCAAGTTAATGTTATGGAAATTAGCCAATCGTTTCTCAAATTTGAAAAAAAAAAAGAAGACTAAACCAATCCGGATTATCCGGAGATCCGGATTAACGGGGTCCGAATTTGCGGGGTTCTACTGTACATCTGTATTTATATAGATCTACACATATGTACATACGTAAAAATAAAACACGCATCCGGCTAATTGGAAAGTACCCAAAATTTTTGTATAAGCTATGTGAAAGACATCATTTTTATTTCAGAGATAGAAAGCCCAAAGTGTAAACTTTTATTTAAAACAAAAAGAAATTGGAAATTTCATTTGCTTTTTTGTGTGCACATGAAATATGTAAAAATAAAGCACTTTTTGGGTACTAATTGGAAAGTACCCAAAATTTTTGCATAAGCCATGCGAAACACATCATTTTTATTTCATAGATAGAAAGCTCAAAGTGTAAACTTTTATTTAAAACAAAAAGAAATTGGAAATTTAATTTGCCTTTTTGTGTACAGCTTTTTTCGTGAAGTCACAAAAATTTGGAAAAATAACCATAACTCTCAACTTTGGCTGACTTTTTTTATCCTAAATATTACAAGTAAATTTTTTAAATATTTTTTATTAAAATCTGCATCTTTTTATCTTCTTACAGTGATATTTTTAGGATGATTCATGCTTTAGATCCAGAGAAACAATTTTTTGAAGATGGAACGGCAATCTCAAAATACAGACTCAGAAATTTGCGATTTGAGAAAAACCCAAGAATTGGACCCCCCATATCTCACAAACTATGAGGTCTGGGAAGGAAAAATTTCTGATGGAATCATTTCATGATAGAATTAGTGTGCACACAAAGTTTCATCCAAATCCCTGTCGGTCGGGTTACAAATGGGGGAAAAATTGGTTGAATTGACATGGAATGACCCTTAACCAATAAACCTTTAAATCTAATCAAGGAAGTGCCATATTGAAATAAACTGGTATATCATTTTTGAAATAAATCTAATAATTCTGCATGAAAACCCATGTATTTAAATTAAGGGGGGGGGGGGGTAGCCCTTTTTTTACTTAAGTAATTAACCTCCAAATATAAGCAGGAAACATCCTTACCAGAATAAACCAGTACATGAAATATTTCAAGCAAAAAGAATACTTTTACATGAAAAAAAGTAAATTAAAGGAGGGAGTTAGCCCCTCTCCCCTCCCCCATTATCCCTCTTTATACTTAACCAATAAACAAATAACTAAACAGGGAAGCACCTTATTAGAATGAATCTAGGGGGGGGGGGGGGAGTTTTAAAGTAAATCTTATTTCTATCAAGAGTTAACGCATTACGTACATACAGAATCAGCGGGCACCTTAGCACTCATGCTTTGATAGCCTGCGTACTAGAAAACCCTCAAACCTTAATTGACACTTCTGGATTAACTATCTGTGAAATATATATAAAAAACTATTAAGTCTGCGGAGTACTCAGCTTGACCGAATACTTTAAAAAATCTGAAAAACATTAAAAACCTTACACAACTTCTACTTTTAACAGTCAATAACGATATTCAGAATTAGAATAGTCTTTAGATAAAAGAGTATAGTTTTATATTTGCTGTTTTAACTCTTTGTCAGTTTCAACTCTGGGATTCCCAAGTTCAATCTCAATGTGCCTATGATAAAACAGTCATTAGTAATCAATTGATGAAACTTTAATGCTCTTAAAGTAAATGGAGACATTCATTAGGGTGTACAAGAGAGAATAATTTGAAAAGAAAAAATATTACACAAGTGAAATTATGCCCATAGAGACCAAAAATTACTCCCATTTGTGAGGTAATTCCTTGTCGCTTAAAAATTATTTTTTCAATTATAAGTGCATATATATATTTAAGTAAACATCTTGTTATATAGCCATCTGAAGGTGCCTATTCCACAATCTTCAAAAGTTTTATAACTGGGTGTTTATTTCTGACAAAGAATTATCCCATGTAAGTTACAGTGCATGCTAAAAGTTTAAGCACAAAATAAAATTTCATTATTGTCAAAAATTACTTTCCTTTTCATAAGACCTACAAATTGTGGTTCCAAAAGTTCTCTAAAAATTCTTTTAACTTAGCATTTTGTACCAACTCAAAAAGAACCAACTGCTTATACATCTAGAAATAGTTTACATCATTTCGTAAAATTTGCATAAAAATGATTTTGTATTTAAACTTTGGACACAGTTTTTTGTTTTATTCTTAAACTCCATGATTTGAAATAAAATTTAAAAGATAATTTTATTGAATATGGTGTTAAAACATCTATTATTAATGCATACAAGATAAAGGGCAAAATTAGCACTAGCCTCCGGCCACATGGCCAGTACATGAGAAAAAGTGGCCAGTGAAAAATTGTCAATCAGTGGTCACCTTGTGGCCACTTTTTTACAAAGAGATAATACAATTTACTTATATTTCATCAGAGATTCTACTTTTTTAGGTTTCAATATATTTATATTACATTTATTTGGACTGTTCAGTTTTACATTAATACTTATAGAAATTTTACTGCTTAATATTTTTAAATAAAAAAGTGGCCACTAGTTTAAACAAAGTGGCCACTTGAAAAACTAGTCTTACTTGCCAGTGACCGGTAACTAAATTTCCCAATTTTGCCCTATAATACAAGAGATATTTAAATAAAAAGAGTATTTAAAGTTTTATTTTAAATTTGTTATTGCACTTAAAACTATTGACATGCACTTCATAGATCAAAATTAACTTTTATATTCACTGGTTTTTTGTAAATACAGATTTTTTTCACTTGCCATACATTCAATAGAAAAAACTGACATTCTATTGATTACAGAAATACTAAAAAATAATTACTGTGCAGCTAAATTATAAGCTATATTATAAATTATATTTAAAAATATTTTGGTGAATTCTAAGAACAAGATTTTTAAAAAATTAAAAACCTAGTTTAATTTCATATTTTTTATATTTTAATTTAAAACTTAGTAGATTCTATTAACATAGTACCGAATCTCTATATATTAAGTTGATAAAATAAGTAACACACAATTATACATTTTACATTCAATTATTATGATTGGACAATAGTAACAAAGTCATGCTGATTGGTGCATACTAGTTGGCCAACAAAGGAGCATTACTGGATACAAAAGGAGCACTATTGCATACATCTTTATCTTTCCTTACTTTCAAGACCTCAGGACATTCCTTTGCATTTCTCCTCAGGTGGTGAGATCTCCTTGAAGGTTGAAATCATGTCAAGCAAAATGTATCAAAGATTGCACTTTGGCAAATAGTTGTAAAGCAGAAATAGTATTGCTGAAGGAGAACGGTGTTTCCTCATTCCCTTTTTGCTGAAAATCATTTTGAAATTAACATGTTTGTTTCATATGAACCACGATCCTGCTTTTGTAGCTCATAGAAAGCGACAAAATCTTAATGTTTAAATGATGAACCATTCTTTATATGTGAATAACTCTTATTACTCAATAAGGACACACACCAATGAACATTTTTCCGTCAAAAAGAAAAGGAATTTAAGATTCTTCTGATTTGCCTTGCACTTTACATGACATGGTTAAGGTCAAGAACAAATACATGAAGAAATGTTTCTTTGTTCATTAGGAGGGGAGAAAAAAAATACCTTTTTGGATTGCATGATCCCGCATATGTACAACCATTTCATTGATAATGTGCATTTATTACAAGATAATACACCCCCCCCCCCCAAAAAAAAAAAAATGTTAATGAAAAAGTAATAAAAAGATTTGGGTACTACTTGGTTATCCCATCAACCAAAAATCTATCACCAAACTAAGATTAAATGCCTATAATGGGTGATTGTGAATGTTGCATCCAATAATATTAAGCACGATAAATGTGTTTAAAACTTCATTAAAATGATTTTTATTGAGACTTTTTATTTGTACTTTTAATATTCTAATTATTTTTTCATTATTTAAAATAAAAATTATGTCAATATATATAATTTGGCTATCAGTTTGGTGAAATTGGCGACAGGATAACCAGGTAATACGAAGATTTGTATACAGAATTTAAAAAAAGGACATTAAATGTAATTAATATCAATTTTTAAAAATAATTCATATTTTTTAAAAAAAATTCATATTTTCTTTAAAACAAAGAAGGATTTTTACAGAAATTGCTACATAATATGTAAATATAAAAAGCATAATTTTTCCCTTAAAAAGTAGAATTTTTTACATTTCACAATATGCTAGTAATGTTGACTCTAAGCCACTTTAACAGAGTGCAGCACTTGACAGCTTTTTTAAACCCTTCCAATGTGATTGGCAGGCCTTTTTTTAACTATTTATATGTGTTCTTTATCGCAATTCAATTGATCACAAGTTCTAAGAGATTCTAAATAAACCAATTCAAAAAATTTCTTAAACAAGGTCCAAGTGTGCCTTTTTTGACAAAAAATGTACCTCTTCAGAATAGTGCTCCCTTTTTGAAAAAAAAGTACCGGTATTGAAGAATTCCTGCCCAGCAGCCCTTATTTTTTCTACAGACAACACTAAAAAGTGTAGATTTGTTTCCAATACCTATTTAGTCAAAAATACAATGGAAGAGAAAATTTTATTTCTCCTATGCATGGTGTGTACTAATGTTGCAAAAATCAAATACAGATGTTATATCATGTACGAATTACAAATCTCTTCAGAATACTGTAACAAAACTTTACTGTTTCTAAAAATTATGTACAATTCCATTTTGAAGATGCACAGCACATTTGAAAATCCACTTTAGTATTTACCAGTCTATAATCAAGAAAATATTTTTGTAAAAGTGCATATAGATTTTGCATACATACAGTAAACTCTGCCTAAGATTGAATCTATTGCAATGCAACCAAGAAGATTTTCCATAGTAGACAATATTGAATATTCCACCTTAAACAAATTTTATTCTATATCTATGGACTTGTAAGAACTTAATCTTCCACAGTTAGACATAAGAAAAAAATATTTGGCAATTTATCACCTATAGGCAGTGAAATAATTTTTTAAAGTGTGCTTTTATGTTGAATGCTCTTTAAACAAAAGAAATTATGTTGAATTTGTTTAAATAAGTTTAAAAAACTTTTTTTTTCTTATTTGTTTTAATTATAGTTTTGTCATTTATATAAATTTATAATTATAATAAAATTATACTTTTTTTAAGATTAAATTTTTTTAAATTGTATGAAAATCAAGAGGGTCTGAGTATTGTCAATTCAACTTTATTGCTATGGAAAATAATGGAAGAATTCTTCATATGATTTCAGTCTTAAACAGAGTTTGCCTTACAGAGAGTTTACTATATACTTCATACCATGCTAAAGTTTAGTTAATATAGGAAACACATAGCAGATTTTATTTAATCAGCACATTTTCACAATTCAATTACAGAAAATTTTCTGTTTAGAAATACTGTCATTGGTAAAAAAATATGCAAAAGGCTCTCATTGCGAAGGGGTTAAAACCATGGTATTGTAAACTAATGATATTCTTTTGACTGTCCCTGTAAATGAATTATAAGTTCAACACACAATATTTCACTGAACATTTCATGGTACATCTCAATATGGAAATTGAGTATATTTACCCAAGTTCTAGTACAGAAATCTAATTCATAAACATTTTTCAACCGCATTGAAAGTTAAGTTTAGCAGTGCATAATTGCAAGGGCGCCCATATGATAAATTTTAGGGGGGGGGCTGAGGAAAATTTCAACTTCCCCCAAAGCTATCACTTATTTTAGTAAATATTTAAAGTTCTTTGCGTTTTTTCGCGACTTTTGAGTCCCCCCCCCCGTTTTTTGACAAAATATGTGTTTTTCGCGATCCTTTTAAGAAATATGTATTTTTTCTACGAATTTTTGATGAAATTTATGTTTTTTTCTCAATTTTTTGACAACAATTGCTTTTTTGGCAATTTTTTGTAGAAATTTGCATTTTTTTGTGATTTTTGAACAAAATTAGCATTTTTTTCGAGACACTTAAACGAAATATGTGTTTTTTCCACAAATTTCGGGTTTTTTTTCTATGCTTTTTGAACGAAATCAGAAATCTTTTTGCTATTCTTTGACAAAATTAAAGATCTTTTCGCGATTCTATAACGAAATTTGTGTTTTTTCAGCAACTCTTTGGTGAAATGTGCGTTTCTCTTTTCCTTATTTGGCAAAATTTGCTTTTATCTGAATTTCTTTGGCAAAAATCGCATTTTTCCTGTGATCCTTGATCAAAATTCGCGCTTATTTGTGATCGTCACTAACATGGGTTACTAAATAACCTTTTTGCAGTGAAATTTTGGGGTGGGGCTTGTTTGGCTTAAGCAAGGGCGGATCCAGCCCAACCTCCAGGGGGGGAGGGTCACAACTTTTGACAGATGATTTAATGAAACAATTTTAAAATACAGTAAATCTTGTGAAAACGGAATAACGATAAAAAGTAGCAAATGTCGCCGATCGGGCATGCAAAAAATCGTGAATTTTGTCGATTAGGCACTGAAAAATCACGAATTTTGTCGATCGGACGCAAAAAAATCACGAATTTTGTCGATGGGACGCAAAAAATCTCAGATTTCGTTTATCAGGCAAGGAAAAAAAAAATCGAAATTTTTTTATAATACTTGAAATTTTGTTCATAGGTTGCGGAAAAGTCGCCTGTTTTGTCTGTTTACAGCAAGAAAATGCAGATTTCATCAGTCAGTTAAGAATCGCGAATTTTATTGTTCGATGCGGAAAAATGCGTATTTCATGGACCAAGAACAGAAAAAGGCGTGAATCTCGTCGATTGGGCACGGAAAAATTCGGAATATGGTCGATCACTTTCGTAAAAAGCGTGAATTTAGTCGATCGGGAACGAAAAAATCGCTTTTGGTAGGGCACGGAAAAATTGCGAATTTTGTCGATCGGGAACGAAAAAGTCGTAAATATGGTCGATCAGTTTCGTAAACAGCGCAAATACAGTCGATTGGGAATGAAAAAGATCGCGAATTACGTTTATATGGCGAACAAAAATTGGCAATTCCATCGATTGGGAAAAAAATTATCACGAATATGGTCGATCAGCTTCGTAAAAAGCACGAATTCGGGCGATCGAGTACAAAAAAATCGCTAATTTTGTTGATAGGGCTTTGAAAAAACGCAAATTTTGTCGATGATGCGCGGAAAGATTAAAAAAATCTTTGAGCGGCAGCAGAACAATCATGAGTTTCGTCAGTTTATCGCGAGAAAAAAATCACGGATTTCATCAATTTATGGCAGGAAAAAAATGCAGATTTCGTCAGTCAATTAAGAAACGCGTATTTCATAGTTCGTGTTAAACAAAATTCGTATTTCATCGAACAAGAACGGAAAAATATCCTAATTTTGTGGTTTGGGCACGGAAAAATCGTGAATTTTATCAATAAAATGAAGAAAAATCGGAAATTTCGCTGACCATTCGTTGAAAATTTTTCAAATTTCGTCGATTACACCCCAAAAAAATCGCGAATTTCGTGGATCGGCTTTGCAAAAATCGCGAATTTCACCGATCGGGTGCGGAAAAATTTTGAATTATGTCGATCAGACGCGGAAAAGTTGCGAATTTTCTCGATCAGTTTCGAAAAAAGCGCAAATTCTTTCGATTAGACGTTATTTTGCGTTCCTGTTTTAGCACTTTTTATCAGGGTTTGAAAAAACCCGGGTTTTTTTGAAAAAGCCCAACCCACTGGGCCCAGTAGTCTAAAACCCGGGTTTTTTCGGGCTTTTTTGAAAAAACCCGGGTTTTTTCGGGTTTTATCAAAATTTTTTAGAGAACTCTTAACATTTCTAATTTTCACATGCATAGTACATAAATTTTTCATTTATCAGTGAAACAAAGGTATAATTTTGCATTAAGTATAGATTAACAATAAAAATAAATATATAAAAAGTAAAAAAAGATTATTTTGTATCTCATAGAACTAGATTATTGGAAAAATGATATATTAAATCAAGTGCAACTGAATTTCTTTATATATAAATCTTAAGTTAAAGACTAATTTATGCAATTTCTTTCATTTACTTCAATAGAAATCAGTTTAAAGCAGCAACATTCATGTAAATATTTTTATTTTTTTAAGAAAAAAATAGTATTCACACATATATATGCATATATATATATATATATATATACTACAATTTAAGCAACATTTATATTGCAATAGTATTAAATTGGATTATCTAAAAGTCAATATCAGTCATATCTATAAAGTTAGATCGTAAATGGCAATACACTTTTACTAGTTTAGTTTTGCTTTTGTATGCCATCTGTAAGCAATCTTTTAAAGTATCTGGATACATTTTACATTAGATTTTATTAGGGTTCTTTGGATACTATCAAGATTATTTATGTTAAAGAAATATGGTTCAGAATGTTTGAAAACAAGGTACTTACATTACTAAATACAATTTAAAATAACTAATTGATTATAAAAAGTTTATGAGGTTAAAGGTTAAAAGATTATGACAATAATAAACATTATAATTTGCTTTTACAAAAATTAATTATTAGTAATAATTTTAACAATGAAATTATTAAAGTACTATACTAAAACCTTTTCACTCTTTGTTATAACAGGATCCCCAGCAAAACATGACTGGCAAATTCCTTGACTTTCCATGACCAAATCTCAAAAAATTCCCTGACTTTCCCAAACCAAGTCTAGAAAAATTCTCTGACCAAATGAGCATCAGCAAAATTTGATACGTATTTTCACAATCTTTTGCCAAAATTAGCAATTTTTTTCTGCAATCATACTTCAATCTTTTTTTTTTTTTTTTTTCCCAACTGTTTAATGAATTTTGTGTCATTTTTCATTTTTTCACTCAAATGTTTTCCATGACTTTTTTAGAAATTATTTGTAAATTTCTTGACTTTTCCTGTATATTTTGATATTTTCCTGACTTTCCATGATGCTGGGAACCCTGTATAATCTGTCACCATCTTTGTGTTGAAAATTACTGAATAAACTTTCATTGAACATTGAAGCAGGATAATAAATGTTGCGATTAATCTTAAAAGCTCTAACAATACAAGCAATCGGGATGGGGATCACATTCAAGCATCATCATTAGGTACACATTAAGATTTAAAGCACTTGGATGCATTTTAAAATATATAGCCATGAAAATCTTCCTTATTTACAAACTAATTTATTTTATGGTCATTTTATCAATACTTAGAAATTCTTTTAAATATGGTTAGTTTGAAATATATTTAAATTGGCATTTATCTTTCCATTCTCATATCTTAGATTAAATAATGATACAGTTGTGAAAACATGAGAAAATTTGAAAAAACCCACAAATGGGTTTTTGATGGGTTTTTTCAAGTGGGCCCGCCCGAAAAAACCCGGGCGGGTTTTTTCGGGCTGGGCCCACTTCGGCGAACCCTGCTTTTTATTTACATTGTACATCCCTCTTTGAAGAGCTCCAGAGGGGGGTCATGACCCCCCCCCCTTGGATCCGCCACTGGGCTTAAGCCAATTGGTAAGCCTCCCCACCCTGCCTGATATCTGCAGTGAAATTTTTTGGCGGAAATGGGTAAAGTAGTTTCTGATATTTGATCATTTACCATGACATTCTAACCAGTTTTTGCTTTTCCACAAATCAAGCCATATTCTTGCTTCTTACTCCGAATTCCCAATTTTATAAATCTGAGATAATTCCTTGATTTCTTTTGGGAAAACTTTTTTCCGTATTTTTCATCAGATAGGAATAAAATCGCTTTGACTGACGTTTATTATGCCTCCTTAAACGGAAAACTGTTTCAAACGGAAATTTCTTACGATGCCTACTTTACAGGATCAAGTTAGAATTTTCATATCTTGCAACTTATTTATATTTCAAAAAAGTATGACAAAACCAAAATCTAGGGGGGGGCTCAAGCCCCACCTTGCCCCCCCATATGGGCGCCCATGCATAATTGGGCCATGCAATGCAATGTATAATTTACTCTCAGTTTTGATTTTTTTTGGGGGGGGGGGCTTAGTTTTTCTGTGCAATTTTAGGACTTAGGTACATGATAGCATTCCTAATTAAGAAAAAAAAGATTTGATTTTCTCAGTTTTTCAAAAATTTTCATGATTTTAATCGATAAAAATTTAGCTGGTATTTTGTTAAACCTCCAATATTATAGAATAATTTATTCTATAAAGCAACATATAACACCTCTTTTTCTTTTAAAAAACCGATTTGAAGGAAATTGCCATTGCTTTATCCTCCAATCCAAGATTTTTCACGTTTTAAATAAATTTTGTTGGTCAAAAATAAAGTCCATATGAAGAATTCTTCCATTATAAATTTCCATAGCAATAAAGTTAAATTGACAGTACTCAGACCCTCTTGATTTTCATACAATTTAAAAATTTTAAATCTTAAAATAATAGTTTAATTTCATTATAATTATACATTTATATAAATGACAAAACTATAATTAAAACAAATAAAACTAAAGTTAAATAAACTAATAAAGTTTAATAAACTTATTTAAACAAATTCAACATAATTTCTTTTGTTTAAAGAGCATTCAACATAAAAGCACATTTTAAAAAATTATCTCACTCCTATAGGTGATAAATTGCCAAATATTTTTTTTTCTTTTTTTTTTTAAATGGAGGCGAAATTTGGCCAAAATGTTTTTTTTATAAACACATATCCATATGAGAAGAATATTCTGTAATTTATCAGATTTTTCTGAGACTACCAATACAGAGAGAAACCTTCAGGAATTCAAGTACTATGTAAGCAGTAATGTAGGAAAAGAGGAGGGTCATGAGAATTTTTACATCAGCATTACACAATGAAACAACTATAGCTTAACAACAAAAAGGTAAAAAGGATAATTTAGGTAAGCATTCGGCAGATGTTGTACAACTTGAGAAAAAGGTATGGAGTAAACAGGACTTGACACGAGGAAAATTTTAATGTATCGCTACAAAGGAAATGTAACAATAGACAATGCAGAAACAAACTCAAAGATTTTGGACACCAGACAAGAAATGTGAACGTCAAACATATAATATTGCTATGATTGTTAAAATTCTTCATTATGTGCCTAAATAAGTTAGGACTTGTTGCATTTCTTAAAGTTTTTTTAATATTACCATTCAATGCGATGATATATTAAATTATTTTGTATTCTATGAATTGTTTAATGCAGAAAGGAACATTATATTAAACAAATTTTGTTTTCTTTTGATACTACAACCCTAATATGTTTATGTAAATTTTCTGGATTAATAATGTAACATTGCTAACTAATTTTTTAAAATGACAAACAGCGTTGATGTTAGAATGTCAAACTTAAATATAGAAGGCGGTCTAGCATTTGCTAATGTTTCCTTACAAAAAAAAAAAAAAAAAAAAAAAAAAGGGGGGGGGGGGTGCAAATTGACTAAAATATATGCTTAGGTATTATTAACAGCCCCTTTCTTGTAAATTTTACTAGATAAAAGGTCAACCTAAAGAGTTGGTCCTCATCCTTCTACAAATCAAATTTTGTCCAACACATTACAAAATATAATAGTGCAAAGGGGATCATTCTTTTAAGCATTGTAGAAAGAACTTCTAGGTAAAAGCCCATACTACTTTAAAACACAAGGTAAAATTTACAGATATATATTGTTGAAATCGACATTCATTAGAAAAAAAAAACAGACCAGCTAATTGGACAAAGCTTACTAGAAAAATATAAATCAAAATTATAGAAAATCAACTTAAATCCCTATTTTAACAGTTAAAAAATAGGAAGGAGCAAGAGAAAAACAAATCTAAGAACTCTTTCTTGATATTTTTGTTAAAGTCATACATCAACTAATACTTAATAGCAATATTTAAAAATATTTAACAAAAAAAAAAAAAAAAAAAAAAAAAAGAATTGGAGAACAACAAAAGTGTTTTTGAACCAACTTGTTTCTCTTAATGAAAATATACATTTTTAGATATTTCAGAATCGATTTCTTGTCTTATTACAATTTATAAAATTGACATGTAGTGAAAATAAAGCAAATAAATGCAAGACATTACTTCAATTACTCAAACTATTAATTTACTTAAAAAAAAAAAAAAAAACTGAAATTAATGACTTTTGCAATTAAATGTGACCAGTCATTTATTTAGTCGCTACATTTGCTTTTTAATTGTTATACAGAAAGAGAATATTTTCAAATATTAAACCACATATGCAGAGACAATTTTAGGTTTTGTATGTGTATAGGCAGGCATTTCAAAATATCTTTACTTTGTTACATTCAAAAATAATGTTTGCCACAATAAAAACTTTTTTTTTCCTAATAAATAGATAGGCAGATTTATTTAGTAATCAAGCACATGAACTGTAATTTCAGAAAAACATCAAAATAATTCAAGGTAGGTACTTGAGTTACCAAATATTACTCCAATTGACATACTTATATCCCTTAAAATACATGTTTCATACATTTAAAATACATGCTTTTCATTAATTTCATTTAAAATAACAAAAGTAGAACCATAAATCAAAGCACTATATATTATATACATATATTTAATATTGTGATTTGTGAATGCAAACTTCTGTAATTAAATTTAAAACAATATAGTACTTCAACATAAAAGCATTGTTTCTAATTTGCATACCCAAAATATAAAATCTAGTATTGGCGAGAGGAAAAAACTATTAGTAAGATTTGTGCCCAGCTAATATAAAAGTACCAAATTCAATGAATATCAAAATTTTATGAACCAAGAAAAAAAAAGAAATTTTGAAACTAATCTCAGAAGAAATTTAAAGATGTTTTGAAGAGAAAGAAACAACAGCTTTCAATTATATTAACTTTTAAAACATTTAGTTCAGAAAAATATCATGGCAACAATTATGTGCTTTTTAGCTAAAAGTATTTTAAAGTTACATGTTAGATCAGGTCTTAAATTTCAACTTTACAAAAAAAAAAAAAAAAAATCCAGCTAGTGATGTCAGCAATGAAGGGCAAGATTTACACGTAAGAAAAATGTAACAATTATCTTACTTTAATAATAATGGCGACACAGATATCTGCTTTATATACCAGATTTCTCCATATAACTTCATGGATATAGAGATGCTTTATATGTCACTATTATTTCCAGCTAATTCAAACATTATCAATAAAAAACAGATGAAAAATATTCCTTTATCTTTTAATTTGACCCCCCCTCCCCTCCTCAGAATAGATTGTCTAAATCTAAATGTGCATTTTGTTTATAGCCGAGAACAAAGAGATGTAAATTAAGTTAATCATCGGCATCAAGAGATTTTTAATAAAAAGGAAGAGTACCTCAATTATTTTAGCCTTTAATCTATTCATGTACAAAACAATATTAGTATACACTAAAAAATATATACAAAACAAACAAATGTGCTTTTTAAATTAGATTCAGCTGTTTGCATCAATATTTTCAGTTAAGAAAAAAAAAGGAATTAATTTAAGTTTTAAATTAACTTAATGTAATACGATTTTCTAGTTAACTAATTTGCATAAAATTCAGTTAATTACGGCATCATGAATAACAGGCAAAAATTAATAAAACTTACATTCAGAATCACTCATTTTCCTGGGAGATGATCACAGCAATACAAATATGCCTACAAAAATATTTTAAAACAAATTATTATGAAATAATACAGATTACAGGAAATACTGAAATAAATCTATGCACTTAAACTTTTCGTCCGTAATAGCATACAAGCAAAACAAGATTGGTGTTGGTCCGCTAGAACTAGCATAAAATATTATGCACACAGCATTCAGAAAAAAAAAAAAAATGCTATTTTAAAACAGTTGACGTAAGGAAATCATAGATAAACTAAATATCAGCTGTCAGATAACTGATACAGAAAACAATAAGTTCTCGTGTATTAAGACGCGAATAAGTCATAGTTAAATTATGAAAACTTAAATACAAGTTATAGAAATATGAACAAACTGAATTCATTTAACACTTACTGTTAAAAATACTATTGAGTGTAGATTAGAATTTATTAAGAAATATATTTATTAAAATTTAGTAATTTTTATTAGCGCAGACGATTTTTATAAAACAAGAACACACATACAAATGCTAATAGCAACATTCATTTATACTTACTACAAAAATTAGTAAAAATGTAGTGGGCAGCAACTTCTAACAAACTAGACAGCTGTAGGAGTCGTAGGGAATGGGTAATATCCGCACTAGGGGATTTAGCACAATAGGAGAATCAAATTCAATTCAAAACAAGACGAAAGGACGCCGTTTTCTTTATAACTCTCAACATAAAATCCGCCAAAACCTGATGCTACCCACGAACTCAAATTTGATTGGTCGAGAGTTTAAATCTCAACCTATCCCAGAACTGGTTACCGCTCTTTAAAGAATCACAATGAACTGGAATGAGTTACGAAAAAAAGAACCAAGTTGCTTTTCTATCAGCTGCTTTTTGCGTTTGTTTATTTTTATTTGTGGAAAAATAAAATGAAACTAAAGCATTTCCTTACGTTAATATTTTGAGTTTATAGCGAGCTATATTATTTTCTTAGCGTTTATAGCGTGTTCAAAACGCATAAAAAAATTAAAGAAAAGTCAATAAATGGCTTGTGGATATTTATCATAACGTGCGATTTTTTAAAATCAGGTTTAATGTATACTTCTGGTTTTGTTGCTTTCTATTGAATCCGGTGACCTTCATTATATTAGATGACCGTTGAGGGTATTTGATCTTTTTACACGCGCGATTGTTTCTTTCAGACGATTCGTTAATTCTGCTTTTAAAAAAATGAAATTTTTTTTTAAAGAACGTGTTTTATCAATATACTTAAAAGTATACGTACGTATAATTTAAAATTCATATTGAGGGAAAATAAAAATCCACGTTCTTTATAGATTATAGGATATCGCATTGACATTTCTATTGAAATCCATTTATTAAAAATTTGAAATAAATAGATTATTAATCCTCCCCCCCCCCCCCCCAAAAAAAAAAAAAAAAATCATTTCGTTTTTTCTTTTTGCCCCTTTTTTTTGCGACATGGTAACAAGAAAAAAGCAAAGTATTTTCAAATGTCTGCAAATATTAAGCTGCTCCTTTTTAAGACAGCTATATATAAATGTAAAGCTGCTCACCGGGCCAATATCTTGGTCAAAAACAACACCAAACAACAAGCTGCTCCTTCACTTCGCGTGCAATTTATTTAGTATTTCAATGCCAATGTAAGAAATATTTTTTTTAAATGACACAAAAACTAATAACTTCCCTGATCCTATTTAAATAGAAAAACGGTGGTACATCCCTTTAACGAAATACCTATTTAACAAAGTTTCTACTAAACGGAATTTTTTGCTGTACTTTGATTTTAGACCCATTCACATGTAAATTAATCTCTATAACCACATTACAAAAAATGTGTTGTGTTCTATATAACGAAGTTTATTTCATTTTTGTACGCGTCTAGCATTTAAACAGGGAGATTGTTGTTGTGATAGATGTATGAATTAATTTCTGCGGATTGTATGAAAATGAAATTATTTATTTAATCATTTCTATTTTTTTTTGTGTGTGTGTGTGTGTGTGTGTGTGCTAAACAAAAGTATTTTTTTTTTTTTAATAACGCCAAGATAACATTTGCTACCGCCAATGGCTCTGCTCTCACACAAACATTCTGGCGCTGACATTGGGAACAAGTCCAATGCTCAATTCAGACACTTTTTTCCCTTTCCTCTGGGGGGAGGGCATTATAGAGTTCGGGGGGGGAATAGCACTTTTTGACCATTTAAAAACGCAAAATCTCATATCTTCCAGGGGACATATCATTGCCCTTCACCCCCCCCCCCTCCGGGCAACTTTCTGAATTCAACATTGGCTAAGCCTTCGATACAATAAGAAGGGGATCCCAGTTTCACAAAAATATTACCGATAAATTCTTTGTATACGCGAAAATTTTAATGAACAATGAAATTTTACAGATGTATGTATAAAACTTGTAGACTGGGAGGCACAGACAATCACCTCATCGAGTTCGCGGATGAAAATCTAGGATTAGTTAAATTTCTAGGTTTGGTTTGCCAAATCATTGCAATGGCGGATCTAAGGGAGGGGCGATGGGGCGATCGCCCCCCCCCCCCTTGAGCCCAGTAAAGGGTCTGAAAAAGATGCCCGCACGAAAAAAGGATTGCACTTAAACTCGAGACCGGCGCGGCCCGGGTCGTGCCTCGCCATTTTTATGTCACGGAACTGGGTCAGGTCTTTACACTTTCAGAACCGGGGCGGATCGAGTCTTACTTTTCCCTGTAGAGCGGGATCGAGCCACACTTTTCTTTTCAGGGCGGGCCTGGCGTGGATTTCGTTATTCCTTGAGGTAAACGCTCGGTCTAAGATCGAACCAGACCATAAGGGAGGAGAAGCAATGGCGGATCTAGGGGGGGGGAGCGATCGCCCCCCTTAGATCCGCCATTGGCGGATTCAAGGAAAATGCGCCTTGGCATTTTTCAAGGCGAAAGGGCGATCTCCCCCCCCCCTTTGGACGAATAAAAGTTTCCTAAAAAGACATGCATCCTCGCAGGAAATGAATTGAAGCCTAACTCGAGTCTGGGGCGGGCCGCGCCTTTTTAATTTCACGGGGCTCGGGCTGGGTCAGGTCTTCTCGCTTTCAGAATTGGGCAGTATCGTGATCATTATTTTTCTGCAGATTTGGGTCGGGCCCTATGGCGGGTCTGAGGGGGCTATCGTCTTCACTTCTTCGGCAATAAACGTTTCCCAAAAATACATGCATCTTTGCAAGAAATGAGTTAGATCCTAACTAGAATTCAGCGCCCCCTCCCCCGGGCCGCGCCTTTTTAAGTTCGCGAGGCTCGGACTGTGTCTGGTCTTACCGCATTCAGAACTCGGCCGTCATTTATTTGATACTATCATGATCATTATTTTTCTGCTGATTTGGATTGGGTCTGATTTATTTTTCTTCCAGATCGAGTCTGGCCTGGAGTCATTCTTCTTAGATGTCTGCATTAGAGATGACACAGGTTCAGACTTAGCCCGTGTCCGATACGAGATTGTGCTCTGTTTTTATGCTGGTCTACTGATTCGGACTCATTTTTCTGAAATCTGAAAATTTTATTTATCGATGAATAGAAAAATGTAAAAAACTTTTTTTCCTCTTAAAAATTAGTACTTATTCCTTTTCAAATCAATGTCTTGCTATTTTGCTAAAAATGAAAAAGAGGCACATTTTTTTTTTAAATTTTAGTATTTGAATGCTATTAAAAAAACAACAAAAAAAACAATTAGTCATATCTACATCTGTAGATTTATGTTCAAGCATTGCCGACGACCGCCGATCTGGCGCCTACGAAAAAAGGCGGGAATAATGAATTTGTGTTTAGTTCGATTTTTGTTTGTGGCAGAGATTATTTTGCAATTGGATCTTTTATTATTATTATTATTTAGACATGTAACGAGAAAAGAATATTTTCTTTTGATTTTATTTTGCGGTTACCGAATAATTTAAATTTCTAGTGTATGCAACGTATACAAGTCATAATCGCTTTTCATATGGAAATAACTGTAGTAATTTCATTTCTTTTGGGATCTCTGCTCATGCCGTAGCGGTAAGTAAATGTATTTACCATATTCTTGTGATCGAGTAGTGTTTCCTCTGTTCCTAAAAAAGCGTTGAACTTTAAAATTTTTAATTTGAGGTTATTTTTTGGGTCATGCTATAACGAAGCCTTGTTATGAAGAATGAAATGGTTATAGCTAAAAATGTGCATTTTTTACAGAAAATTTAAAAATGTTGTTCGATTTGACAGATAATAGACAGTATTTTCTACAGGTTCCATGCATTTATTCATGAAACACACTTCATTAACATGTCCATTGTCCATTAGGGTGGGCCGAAAAAAACTTTTTTTCAATTTTCGATTATGGCGGGTGCGGAAAAGTGGCCACTGGTGGCACTCAGTTCACACAAAAAATTTGAGATTTTTTGGACTTTTCCTTACCCTGCCGGAAATGGCTTGAAAATTTGCAAAAATGCTGATTTTCGAACTTTTTTAGCTAAAAAGTTTAAAATGTTAAATTAAATTTATTTTGGCTGTATTTACTCGAAAAGGCAGCTTTAACGTACCAAATGCTTAAATAAGTTCTGATAATGCATTATTTAATTGCTAAGTGTATTTTAAATAAGCCTATTTTCATAGCTATTTCACGTATAACAGGCAAAAATTGTATTGGTTTGAATCGTTCTTATTTTCTCTCTTATTTATGTTCCGTTTTTTTTTTTTTTTTAATCTTTTCTCTGCGTCAAAGGTCATAATATATTTGGGCAGCGGACAGCAGTATAACTCAAAAACAAGGCTGATGTTGAGAAGGGGATGAAACAGGACTCTAAGCTTGCACAATGCCTCATTGTAATGTTGGGGGAGTGAAGGAAGATATAAAAGAGAAGAGAAAATTGCAATAAGGGATTGTTATTATTTTACCATGCTCACAATCTGCGACATTTGTTCAGTGTGGATGTGAATAAAACCTTTTCCTAGAGAGATTCAGTACTTTTTGGATCGTTTGACGTACCATTACAGTGTTTAGTGCGTTTTATTACGACGAGCTTAGAAATGGTTATTATGAAGGTCCATGGCAATGTAAAAGACACGCGACAGCATGAAAAGTATCCTTTTTGGACTCCATGCTTGTTGAAAGACTTGCAATTGCCAACTTATACTGATATCATATGCCTCTACTACTGGTTGCGAAGCGATATGGCAGAAAATCGAAAAATCCAATATTAGTCAATAGATGATGGTATTAAAATGGTAGATGAAAAAGTTACCGAGATCTGAATAAAAGCCAGTGTTTTCCCAACGGTCAATTTACAAAAAAATTAAAAACTATTAAAAGAAGTGTAGAACATTGGAGAAATCCTGAAATCGTATGGGCTTGAAAGTAAATACAACCCGCAAAGAATTCGAACGAAATAGTGAAACCTTTTAGCAGTTTTTAATATTTTTGTAAATTGATCGTTGGGAAAACACTGGTATGGAAGCTGTTTTCAGATTTCAGTAACTTTTTCATCTACCATGAAACTATTATTCTAAACTATCACTATTAAATGAAGTGTAGATCATTGGGGAAATCCTGTAATCGTATGGGCTTGAAAGTAAAGACAACCCGTGAAGAATTCGTACAATACGGTGAAACCTTTTAGTAGTTTTTAATCTTTTTTGTAAATTGATAGTTGGGAAAACATTGGTATGGAAGCTTTTTTTCAGATTTCGGCAACTTTTTTACCTACCATTTTAATAACATCATCTATTGACTAATATTGGATTTCTCGATTTTCTGCTATATCGCTTCGAAACCAGTAGCAGTGGCCCATGATATCAGTATAAGTTGGCAATTGCAAATCTTTCAATAAGCATGGTGCCCCAAGAAGGATAATTTTCATGCTGTCGCGTGTCTTTTACATTGCCATGGACCTACATACCAGCCATTTCTAAGCTCGTCGTAATAAAACGCACAAAACACTCTAATGGTACGACAAATGATACAAAAAGTACCGAATCTCTCTAAGAAAAGGTTTCACGTCCACACTGAACATATGTCGCAGGTTTTGAGCATAGTAAAATAATAACAAACCGTTATCGCAATTTTCTCTTCTCTTTTATTTCCTCCTTAACTCCCTCAACATTACGATGAGGCATTGCGCACTCTTAGAGTCCTGCTTCACCCCTTCCAGATTTGTTTAGGAGTTATACTGCTGTCTGTTGCCCAAACACATGACCTTTGACGCATAGAAAAAATTTAAAGACCAAAGAACATAAATAAGAGAGAATTTAAAGAACGATTCAAACCAATGCAATTTACCTGTTATACGTGAAAAAGCTATGAAAATTGGCTTATTTAAAATACACTTAGCAATTAAATAATGCATTATCAGAACTTATTTAAGCATTTGGTACGTTAAAGCTGCCTTTTCAAGTAAATACAGCCAAAATAAATTTAATTTAACATTTTTTACTTTTTAGCAAAAAAGTTCAAAAATCATCATTTTTGCAAATTTTCAAGCCATTTGCGGCAGGGTAAGGAAAAGTCCAACAAATCTCAAATTTTTTGTGTGAACTGAGTGCCACCAGTGGCCACTTTTCCGCACCCGCCATAATCGAAAATCGAAAAAAAGTTTTTTTCGGCCCACCCTATTGTCCATAATATTTCTTTACTAAAACAGAGACAACATATGAGAATCCTTTTATGCGTAAAGTATATTTTTATTTTACATCAAACTGTTCTTTTGATAATATTAAATTTAATTTTTCGTTTAACAGCCTTTTTTTAATATAAAAAATAGCTTTAAAATTATAATTACTTTTGGAACATTTTTTATAAGTATTATGCAATTTTTTCTACTGTATAATTTCATTATCGGGTTTTGTTCTTGATGCCGTAAAATGTTTCTGCGTCAGGTGGGACCGAGCTGTGGAATAATAGCCCAAATTTATCTCTAGTCCGCACTGACCAAAATTTCCCTGGTCGGGGTTCGGCTCGGAATGAAAGTTAAATTTCGGTCCGTGTCCGACCCAGCCTAGACGTATGAATGTGCCCAGGCCTGTCCGAGTCGGCGAAATGGTTCCGAATTTTCTAACGGGCAGCAAAATTAGAATAATTTTTCCAACAGGCCGGGCCAATAAACAAAATAAACGGGACGAGCCGGCAAAAAAAAAAATGAAGGGCCATATGGGCCGAACCCTTCTTATGAATATCTTATATATCTAAGAATTTTAAATTTGGGACTTAAAACTAATGATATCAAAATTTATGTGACGCTATGCTATTAATTAATATATACATATACATATATTAAAATTTATTCATTAAGGTTTTATCAATTACATCTTTCATAAATTCAAAATATGAATCTTAAAAGATATGATATCAAAATTTATGTGATGCCTTGACGAGGCTTTAAACAAAGTTTTAAAATTCCATTTATTTATTTATTGTCTAAAATTTATTCATTAAGGTTTTATCAATTACATCTTTCATAAATTCAAAATATGAATCTTAAAAGATATGATATCAAAATTTAAGTGACGCCTTGAAGAGGCTTTAAACAATGTTTTAAAATTCCATTTATTTATTTATTGTCTCAATACATTTTCATATCTAAACAATACTTTTCATTTTCCAATACACTGTTAAATACATCATTTTCACTGAATATATATAATGCACTGAAATGTATTTATTTGAATAAATAGATTTATCTTTTGGGCTACGCTATCCAAAATCAAAAATAACATTTGAATAAATAGTTTTTGCGTCATTGTATCTATTTGCGTCTATTTAACTTACTTTGGATACAATGACGCAAAAAATATTTATTCAAATGTTATTTTTGATTTTGGATAGCGTAGCCCAAAAGATAAATCTATTTATTGTGAATGTCACATTCAATGACATTAAATACAATTTGTGTGTTTAAAATGTCATTAAGTGATTTTTTTTCGACTTTTTATTAATATTTTACTAATTATTTGTTTTTTCATTATTTAAAATAAAAAAATATGTCATTATGTATAATTTGGCGAAATTGGTCGACAGAATAACGGAGTAGTACCGATTACTAAAATATTTCAAACTGAAATAATTTATGTAACTGAAAATGTTTTATCCAACATTTCACTTAAGTTTAAAACAAACAATATATAGAAATTGTAAAGTCCCTCAAGTGTGTGTAACTTGGGACCAGACATTGCACAAATATAATGTGCTCATCTTTTGTTTACATTTTTAAAAAGAGTAATTTGAATGTAATAATGTACTAGAAATCATAATGAATGCTTATAATAGAGTATAATACAGTCAACTCTGTGAAATTCACAAAATGTATTATCTGCAAAACATGTTAAAATGCAAACATTGAAAAGTGTTTTAGCACTTAAACTCAAAGATAAAAGATATGCAATAATTTTATTTTCATGAAATGACAAATTTTAATAAAATAAACTGGGATTTAAGAAAATTCATGTATTTTGTACACTGTATTTAAAAACAATACTTTAAGCAAGCCAGTAAGTTTCCGTTTATTAATTATGATTAATGCAAACCTATTCTTTGCTCAAGCAGCGAAAAAATTAAAGAAATAAATAATTTTACCTCTATATATTTTTTGTTTATCAAACAATACACATAAAAAGTTCCTTGGCGAAGGAGAGTAAACTGCATTTCACCCAAAATTACTGACAACAAAACAAAACAAAATGCAGTCCAGATTTTTAACTGGCATTCTCCTCAAATTTTGAATATACCCTGCCTCCACCCTGTAATCCATAAGTCTTCAAAAATACAAGCAGATAACTTTATTGTAAAGTTACACATTCTGTATTAATTAATAATCCATTGCAAGATTCTCCGGTTAACTTTATTGCAGAGCTTATTCGTTGTATATTGACATTGCGAGATTCAATTGGCGTAACAAGAAACAACATGTGGATTATTAAAACCTGAAAATTACTTAATGATTCTATCTTGTCTGGTTTATATTTTTTAATTCGTGCATTTTCTATATCAATTTAATGGACATTATGTAAGAATATTACTACCTGAATGAGAAATGCTCCGTAACTTGCCGCGTTCGGATTCAAAACAAAACCAGACAAGTGGCGCCACCACGCGTATGAATATATACATTTCTAAGAGCAAATAATTTAAAATATTTTTTGTTTGAAAACTTTAAAGAAAAATATGTAAGTCGAAATTATATTGAATTTGTATAATTAAAAAATATTTTTCTATTTTAAAAAAGGATTCAAAATATTTTCCCCACAAAATGCAGAAATATGCGATGTAAGAAACGTAATATTTTCTTCTTTACGAAAAATAAAGGCAATATAAATAGAAATTTGATTTAATATATATTTATTGAATGTTTTAAAGCACATGATAAACTGTTTTTGTAGTTTAAAAAACATTTATTGCTTCGATTCGGGTGTTTTAACTGTGACTCTAACTGCATTACTGCATAAGCCTTGTCACATAGAGCTTGTCTGCTAACCCATAGAATAACATGTAATCCGCGAGCTAATATAGTCCAATTTTCCAAGACCAATATATAACAAACAAGAGTTTTCCTAGAAACTAGGCAAGTCTTATTCACTCTATCTTAAAGAGATTCATATTATATATAAGTTTTAATAAAATCTCCCAGGCCGTTTTCTAGATCTCATTATCAGGAACAAACACCATCGATTTCGGTTTAAAAATGGGTATTGAGATCTAAAAATATACGGCACATAGAAATGTAAAAATTATAGGATAGGATTAGACTGGGAATATAAGACTATATTAAAAAAATTGGACCATTCTGACCAATATTTGCTGAGTTATTAGATGGCGGCTTTTCAGGTTCCCTTTGATGTTGAGTTAGCTGTATATATGAAGTTCCGCATCTCCCCTACGTGGATACCTTATGACGATGGTAGGCTTAAAGCTGCGTCACTTGAAGGCTGCCGCCTTCTATGATAAGTCAACCGCTAAAAACGGGTTTTTACTTGTTTTCACCAAAATATGATTTGGCAGACCGATTGCGTTTTATTTTGCGAATCGAGATTTCACTAATCTTAGGTTTTCATCCATGAATTCGATGAAGGGATTATCAGGGCTGCTGCCTCTCGGTCTATTGTGTAAAATAAAATATTATAGACTTTTTTTTTTTTTTTTATTACAGATCTGCGATATTGTAGAAAAACAGAAAAGGTGCGCTACACGTCAGTTTTTGTTAATATCTCTTTATTACGTGTTATTATTATTATTATTATTATTATTATTATTATTATTATTAAAATTTTCTCATAATAGAAATACAGAACATTGCATATCGCTCATGCTGCTAATCTTAACACTAGAACGCCGGGAAGGTGTCAATTCGACACCGACCACCGGATTAATTGTCGATTCAAACCAGAAAATTCTTCAAGATATAAGTTATATATCAGTTGCAATGAAATGAGCTAAACAAATAAACTAAATAATTTCAAACTATTTTTCTGGTTTTAAGTATATTTTATAAAACTTGCGTAAAATTTCCCGGCGTTCTAGTGTTAAAGGCAGAAATTTATAACGAATTTATATCTCATTTACATTTTTACATTTTAATTTTTATTTACTTATTTATTTATTTGCATTGTATATCTGAAATTAATCTCTACATCTTTTTTTTTTTTTTTTTTTTTTTTTTTTTTTTTTTTTTTTTAATTTTATTTTTTTTGCTTTTTTAATTTTGTTTGCAGATTTTTTTTAATTTATTTATTTATTATTATTTTTAAAGAGGATGTTTTTACTTTCGAAACCGATTCCGAAAGTCTGATAAAAATAAGTTTCAATAAAAACATCTGTAGACAAAATCGAATAAATAACAAACGCATTTTGCACAGATCGATCCTAGCTAGCCCATGCAAAAATTATTGTTTAAAAATACTGAAAACCAAGATCTATGTACAAATTTCTGCCATAGGATTAGCATTAGCAAACAGGTCTTTTCACTTGCAAGTAGCCTCTTAAAACGTTTGGCCCATCAGGGGCTGCCTTAAACTTATTCAGTTTAGCTTTAATCCAGGGGCGTGCGAAGAGAAAACGGCCCCCGGGGCAAAGTCTCAAGTTGGCGCTCCCTCCCCAAATTTTTTCTTGTTACAGGCTAAAAATGACGTTTGTAGTATAAATGTGGCGCCCCCTAAATTACCGCGCCCAGGGAGACCGCTCCCCCGTTTCGCACGGCGTTGCTTTTATCTTTCTGGTGATACATCTACCATAGTCGGGTATTCTACCGTTCCAGTTACTGTACTGTGAAGATAATGGCCACACCTGTTCCTGCGATGGTCATTATGCATGAATTCTGCAGTAGTATTCCGTAACATCGCCGAAAATTAAAAGAGTTTGATTACATTATAAAAACAGTTGGTTTTTTTACATGCTTTCTTTTGACTTACAGTTCTTAAACGCTTCTTTTACCTTACAGTTCTGTTTGGATGAAGCAGTCAAATCTACTTACTCATTTTTAACCCACTTTCTTTTGAGGTACAGCTTTGAAATTTGGAATATGTATGTATTTCTGAGGGCAATACACGAGTTTTTTTTTTTTTTTTTTATTCTATCCCTAAGAGGGGGGGGGGGGTGACAGGGAGCAAAGTTAGAAATTTTAAAAATCACCCTATCTCTATAAATAAATGGAAATAAACTCTTGAAATTTTACGTTCCTATAGTATAACTAAAATTAACAAACACGTGTTTAGAAAATTTTCAAAACTTGAGCCTTGAGGAGATAGGAAAAGCAGAAGATAGGAAAAGGGGATAGAATAGAATAGAGGTGGGCCTTCCCTTCCCCTAAGCGCTTTCTGATTTCGAAGGATATCGCAAAAACGTTAATTAAGATTAAACTAACACTACTAAGGTTAACAGAAATTAAACTTAATGGTTACACAATTATAGTTTGATTTCCTATGGAAAAATCACTATTAGTTTCATCAATGAGTATTTTTTGAAAGGTTCTCCATCCCCTGAATATATAAGACAAAAATCCTGGCCAACAAGCAAAGGTAGATTTGGAAGTTAAGTATTAATTTCACCAACGAAAACTAAATCAAGATTAAAGTTTGTTTGTATTTATATCGGCCAATTATCTACACTATAGGATATTAATGGGATGCCCTATGGGATGGGATGCCCTCCGTGGGGGTCTTTCTAAGGGAACCTAACCCGCAATCAAGATTAAATATAAAACCCGTTTAATAATCGTATCTGGCCGCTTTTAACGTGTTTTTAATTTTTTTTTTTTTTTTAAAAAGCTAGTTTTATCAGAATCATGTTTGTACGATAGTTTTTTTTTTTTTTTTTTTTTTTTTTTTTTTTTTTTTTTTTTTTAACAATCCTTATTATTTATTTTTATTATAAGAGTCTTATAAAAATTATCAAAAATATGTTAGTATAAAAGTTGTAGATTATGAACATATTAAGAAGATTTATAATAAGTTTAAACGCATTTGATATCTTGTGAATTGACGAAGTTATAAATTTTTTTCGCCCTTTGAGCACATTCTTAATAATACCAAAAGTAAGTCGTACATAAATTTTTCGCCTATTTTCGAAAATTAATAACTTTAAACTGACTTTATATTTATTGCAACTAAGAAGTTAAGTTTTTTCCCTCGGTTTTCACAAAATTTCTTCGTTCGATTTTGCCCATTAAAGAACTTGGCCGAGATTTTTTGCCCCTTGATATATCAATTTAGAAAAGATTTGCGCAGAATTATGGAAGTTATCGTGTCCATAAGAAAGTACTAAAGGCTTCGGAAGTCGTGTTTGAGGAAAATAATTGCTTAAAGTAAGATGGGTTTTTAAACTTAACATTTTTTTTATTGTTACTAGACGGTTGCCCGCCCTCAGTAGCCCGAAGACTATCTGAATGCCAGTTCTACAACCCCACACATTCACGTTTCTGTGCCATGTCTCGTCAGTTTCCGGCAGATATGTTTGATCGGTGTTCTGGGGTTTCGTTTGCATATCTTTTTTTATTGTTAATGAAGAGGTCTTCCATTTGTTCTTCCATCTGTTCTTCTTTCTGTTCTTCCATCTGTTCTTCCATTTGTTCTTCCATTTGTTCTTCCATTTGTTCTTCCATTTGTTCTTCCATTTGTTCTTCAATTATATTCGACGATTCACTGTTTGAGAGCCTATCTGTCCTTTTATTTATAGAAGTTCAAAATGAAAAAAGATTTTCTTAGCAGACGATTTTTTGTGATAAATACATTATCTGTTTTATATTTCTTCTGCGTTTACCTAAGCTGTGTAAAATCTCTATAAATAAAAGGTATAGAGGATGAGAGCCTATCTGTGCCTCAATTATCCTCAGAATTCCTTTTATATATATAGATTAACCATTTGTAAAATTATTGTTTCTTTCTGTCTAGACATATCTGAGACATACCTAAAAACTTGTGATGTCCGGAATTTAATCGTCTTTTGACTCCATGTTTAATGTACGGGTAATTCCATGAGCACATGTCGTGTAAGTCACATACTACGAGTTTGGATACCAGTATTTTAGAACGGAAAAATGCGACTTATCTTATTAGAGATATAAATAAGGCAATGCAAACCTTTCAAAAATAACGGTGGCCAACAATTTAGCAGTTACTAGAAATGTGACTTACACGACAAATGCTCATGGAAATACCCATACAGAAATTAATACTTCTGTTGTCACGATAACAAAAAAGTATTAAAAATTACAATAATAATAATAATTCAAGACAAATTGAGACACAACTTTCAAGCAAATTGCATTTAAAAGTGCACTTTTTGCCCTATACTATGGGGTTGTGCAAATATAACGTTATCATTTTAGGGGGAGGGGGGGGGTCCTGGCAAATGATATCGTAGGATATCTCTAGGGTGAGGGGGGATTTGTCTTTTGATATCGATATCATTTTTGATCCAAGCTAAATTTTCCTTTTTTTAGGTGCGTTCGTAATTATGTAAATAGGTAGCACCTATTGTTGTCGTTCAGTCCGTCCGTCTGTCTGTCCGTATGTCTGTCCGTCCGTCCGCATATAACAACGCAAAAACTACCCAACCGAATCATTTGAAATTTAAAATATATTATTATTACATAATTTTGTCGAGTCATTTCAAATTTTAAGAAAATCGGATGCATAGATCAATTACAGGGACAATCAAAAGGATTCCGTTACATTACGGTCAATGGGGTAAAAAGTTTCAAATATATTTTAATCGTTTGAAATTTTAAATACATAATTATTACATAATTTTGTCGAGTTATTTCAAATTTTACCAAAATCGGATGCTTAGTTCAATTACAGGGACAATCAAAATTATTCCGTTACATTATGGTTAATGGGGAAAAAATGTTTCAAATGCATTTAAATGGTGTTACACTCATTCGAACGTAATAAAATTGATATGCATCTATAAAGTAGATATTATAATATACATTTTGCATAATTTGTGCTGCAAAGAATATTTGTTATTGATTTACAAGGCCGCACAAAAGTATTCCATTGCATAATGGTATAGGGAGAACATTGTTTGGTGCGCCTTTTAATTGTAATTATTTACAGTTTTATGAGATTGATATATGAGAGTGATATTTTAAAAACTTCGTTATAGTACGAACGCACCTCATTTGCTACGCTTCACGTGCAATGTCCAACTTGTTTTTTATTTAACATGGTTTTTGGTTCAAAATAGTTTGTTATCGATTTTTAGCCTGATATTTATACATAGGAAAGTATTAAGTTTTTATTAAAATCACCAAATTATTATAAAGTATTTAATTCTAAAATATGGAATAACCCAATATTTAACATTCTTTTTTTTTCTTCACATATGTATATCCATACACAATAATTGTTCGAGAAACCCTATGTGAAGTACATTTGAAATGAAGCTTGTGTTTACCAATAAATAACAGAGAAAGAATGTTGTCCACTTGTTTTGTTGATAAAAATTTCTATCCTCCCCCCTTCGTGCGGGCAAGACATTATTACTTTTGTGTGCATTATCTAAAAAAAAGGTATTATAAAATACTTTTAAATAATAACAATTTCTTTTTTAAGTTTTATATGATATAAATTGATATTTTATTTACTTCTTTTCATTTGAATCAATAAAGTATGTAACCAGTTTGTATATCACTTCAAATAAGAGATAAAAACTAAAGATAAAAAAAAATTAGACATTGATAACGATATCATTAACCGGGGGGGGGGGGATGATAACGTATGATATCGAATAGGGGGGAGGGGATCCAAAATTACCAAAAGCTTGATAACGTTATATATCACAGCCCCTACGGTGTAAAAAATTGAAAATGTGCGATGTTTGGAAGTTAAAAAATTGGCAGTAAAGAAAATTGTGAAATTTCATTTAAAATATGTTTATGCTTGGTCCTGGAATATCATTGTTTAATCCATGGCGTACGTAAAATAGGGCTGTGTTATTACGCAAGCCATGTTTTGATCATCATAAAGATGTTTATTATTATTATTAATTTTTTAGCTCACAGGGTATCATAACCTGAGAGCTTATGTGCCCGTCCGTTCTGTATGTTCGTTCGTGCGTAACGCAATAACTCATGATAAAAATATCCGATCCACTTGAAATTTTGTATGTAGGTATATCCTGACAAGGCGCTTCCCTGATTAGTTTTTGGAGTTCATTCGATATGTATAAGAGGGGGAACGGGGGGCTCATGCCCCTCCCCTTAGTTGATATAAATGGGATTTTCATGCAGAATTAAGTTTTCGTTCAAAATTTAGTTAGGATCATTCTGATGAGGCGATTCCGTGTCTGTTATTAGGTGCTCACTGAATAAGTATAAATAGGGGGAACAGGGGTTCTAATCCCCCACCCCCTTAATTTATATAAATGGGTTTTTCAAGCAGAATTTTCAGATTTCGTTCAAATCTCTGAATAGTTTGGAAGTTTAATGGTTAAGTATAAAAGAGGGGGATAACTCCTTTTAAATTATATAAATGCTAAATGGGTTTTTATTAAGAATTATCTCACTTGCTCTGAATTTTGGATATAGATTTTTTATATGATAAAGCATGTCTTTGATAGTATAGGAGGTTCAATGATTAAGTATAAAAAAAGAGGAAAGGGGAGAGCTGTTTCCCCTTCTTAATTTTTTTTCGAACGGAATTAACCCTTGAAAATATAAGGCTTTAATGTACAATTAGTATTTGTAGCCTGTGAGCTCAATGCCATCAGTTTAACTGGGCAGTATTCTTTATTATTAAATATAAAATTTATTTATGTCTAAAATTTTAGACTTGGAAAATATCATTTGCCATATTGTCTTTGTAATTTGTTAAATTACATTTTGTTTATTTTTATTTATTTATTTATTTATTTTTGCATGTTACATGGTAATTCTATAAATCCTATACAGGGCTGCACAAAAGATCCCGAGTACAATTTCGTTTATTGACGAAAATTGCTGAAGGAAAATTTTTAACTGTGCTATGCGTTCCCTAATTAAACTACGTTTCAGTATACAACGTTGTATGCATTAAAATTCTATAGATCAATCTATACAGGGCAGCTCAAAAAATTAGGATATTTTTCGACTATTGATGGTAATTGCGTAAATTGGGTTTTCAAATTTATTATGCGTTTTCGAAATTGCTTACTTAAGACTTCACCTTTCCCCTTATTAAGGGTGTATTTCAATCCAAACTGCTTATTTTCTGATTTATTTTTAAATTTATTTTGCGCTCAAACGAGTCAAACTGGCAAATTCTCTTATTTAGAATCTACAGAAGGTGCCGTGCTGAACAATCTTTTCATAAATGTATAAAATATTGTAAAAAAATTGTGTCAAAAAATTGCGTTTTCAACCGAATTTTCCGAACCTGGAGATCTGCGGACGAAAAAAAGGGTCATACTGAGAAAATAATTATTTATAAATCAAATTCTAATGAATTGAGAGTAAAATGACATCACACGGTATCTTATACTCTCTCTTCAAAAATCACCTCAGCAAGTTTCATGTTTTTAGGTTTAAAAACGAATCTGAAAATGTATTGGAAAATTTCAAGTTATTGAAGGTAGAAAATTATTTTTTCGAATGCACCCTTAAACTGTGAAGTTCTGTAACAATTACATTCACATTCCGGAAGTCGAGTCTGTTAGCTTAGCTGTTTTGAACCGGACAACGTGGAATTAGATTTCAGCTGATGTTCATATTGCCAAACATTTTAAGAGACTTGACTTGTGTTAAATTTCTAACTGCAACTTATAACTGTACATAGTTTTTTTTATTGTTTTACTTACCCATCATACGTAGTATAGGATAAGTCTTGCAATTGTTTTGAAAATCGAAAAAAATTTTTTGACGGATTTACACGTTTCGGACACTGGAGATTCCGAAAAACATATTTTTAGAAAAAAAAATTTGCTGTCCGTCCGTCTGTGTGTCTGTCTGACTGTCTGTAACCGCTCTATCTCCCGAACAAATTGAGATAGAGACTTGAAATTTTGTATGTGCTTAGTATGTAAGAATGGGACGAAGCCTATTTAATATCAGTAACCTCGATTATCCGGAACTATTTTTTTCGGACTCTTGAAAAATTTGTTCTGATGAAAGGTACATAAAAATTTTCGAATTTTTTAATTTTAAGGAGTGGATGTAAAAGGCAATAAAATAACACAAATTTTGCATAAAAAACGAAGTCGATCGGATTATTAGCTGTCGAGATATTTCTAATCCTGTTTTCCACATTCTTTAATTTTTCATGACCCTGTATTTCATTCAAATTTCAATTCAAAGATATTTTTTAATTGGAAATGAGACACTTAATTCGATGCAAGAAACCGTTAGTGAATATGATAATTATTTTTAGAGTTATAAGGATGTTTCTTTTATGCAATTCAGTGCTACTTGAATAGTTTGGCGTTTCATACAATTTATCGAAATTGGCTCATCAGAAATTCATTAAGAGCATGATGATGTGTTAAAAATACTTAAATATACGTTTATATTTTATTTTGGAATTGTAATGCATTTTATAAATTGTTTACATATGTTATGTTTTCATATATTATGTTATGCATATCCATGATGGGTAAGTATTACGGTGGCCATTACTTGAGGCGTGTTAAGGGAACACGGTACCTTTTAAAACTCTTTTTTCAATTTTGAATAGTACTAAAATATGTTATAGAACAGCTTATTTTAAGAAATTTAAATTTTAAAGAAAAAAAATTAACTTTCTAAAAATCCTTACTACTTTTATAAATATGAATATTTTGCTTCAATTCATTTTCCACATTCATTATTCATTTCTACAGAAAACTGTGCATGGACTTTTAAATGTATGGGATTTTACAGTTAATGCGAATTTTTTTCCCTCTCATTTATATTACAAAATAAAGGAAATTCTACAAACTCCTCAATTTAAAAATAATTATAAACTTTAACGTTAAATCCATGCACAAAAATATTAAATACAAGATGGAGAACAAATAGAAAAAATTTCACATTTCTATTTAAATTAGAAAAAGAGCTTTAGTATTCATCGAACACAAGTTATGAAATTATGAATATGGTAAAAAATCAGTTTAAAATTTTCATTTGTATGGTCATTGCGCTGGATCTATTAACAAAAATTGCAATATCTCGCTATAAAATGGTCGTATAGATAAAAATGAGGTGCCCAAATATTGACAATTAAAAACCTTTCAGTTAAAATTATTATTTTTTTTTTTTTTGATAAATTTAAGGTATTTTGTATCCTTAAATAAATAAATGATTCAAAGGATGATTTGAAAAGCTGATTAATTATTTGAGAAATCAACTCCAAACTTAAAAGCACTTTCAAATGAGAAAAAGAGTTCAAGAGGCAGAGTTTCACTCATTTCATATTTAAGAGAATACCGAATGGTAAGTGAGTTTTAGAAACTTGCCCAAGAATGTGTCCAAAAGTGTTTCATAATTTAAGCTTGACGCATGACTTTTCATTCTTGTTTCCTACTTATTTGTGACCACTTTGTAAAAGACAAACCAAAAAGTTTCGATTATATCCGAGCGTTAAACCCTAATTATACGCATTTCTCCTATCAGTAGCTCGTTCACCTACGCCTGCAATCCTCTCGTCACGTATCATTCAAAACTTTTTTCTTCCACTATATCCAACATTCATTAAAAAGAAACTACTTACTTTTTAAATGTTGTTATTTTTTTAACTTTATGCTTTTGTTTCATTGTCAACTCATTAAGCAGGTCGTTTATTTTTCACATAGGTACACTCTCTCATGGTAGCTGCAGAGCTTTGACAACATTTTAGAAAAGAATCGTGATGAATCGATTTTCTTTCAAAAAGTACTCGATGAGGCATAAGAGAAATCATCCATCATCTAAATAAAATAAAAGTTTTCCACTGATTTGTTTATAAGGGACAGTATATCACGTCTGTACGAAATTTATCAATTAAACTTTTTTATTTCCTGTAATTGCTTGGAAATAATTATCGTTATATATTTTTTATTGAATAATTTATACGATAGTTTGGGATTGTTTGGATGACAGGTTTTATTTATTTTTTCTTTTCCGGAGGTTCCCACCCCCACCCCCTCTGTTGCAGGATTTATTTCTAAAAAGTAAATAGAATAAATAAATCAAATTTACATTTTTAATCCTTAAATGGTTGATTTTTCATAAAACAATTAAAAAATATTTTTCGGCTTTCATTTCTCATTCATCATTCATCGGAAAAATACTTTAAATAAATCGTATTTTGTTTTAAGTAAGTTCTATAGCTAAAAAATGTGCTACTAATCGGCAATATTGCTCTTTAATAATAATAATAAAAAAATTTTGATAAAATTTTATAACATTAAACAGACATGGATTTAAAGAGCTATGATAAGAAATAAATTTTACTTGCTGACTATAGTCTAAAATGTGGTATTTTCAAGCTTCTAAACAAAACAAAAGCACGTGCAACAACATTAGTAAAACTCGAGGTAAAACTAAATCTTTATTCTTAAATAGCACAAGTGTTGCTATCTACAGGTTGAAAATTGACTTAATAATATTTTCAGTATGTATTTTATTGGCAACATTAGACATTAAGCTTCAATGTTACTTTAATTGGTTACTTTAAGGCAGGCATGTCAAACACGTGGCCCGCCAGCAACTTTTCTATGGCCCGCCAAGCCTTTGGCATTATCCTTATGTTGGATTCAGTTCTTATTTGATGCAGAAAATAAGCTTTGCTTTGCAAGCATTGCAGTGTTGCCAAACTGGAAAATGTTTTTATTTACTATTATTTCAGAATATTAATCTTCATTACATTCAATAGCAGGTAATGACATACATTAAATTTAATTATCCGTGATTAAATAAAGAAAAAGTTGTTACTTTGGATGAAAACGTTTTACAATTTGGCATAGCAAATGCAAACAACACGGATACAATACCATTTTGGGATAAAGGATGCAAACATTATAAAGAATACTGTCTCGAATATGGTCAAATCTAATTCATTTTAAAATTTTGTTTTCAAGAGATAGGGTATGCAAAAAAAAATCATTAAGGAAGTTTAAAAGAACATACCTTAATCTGTAAATTTAAAAATTTATAAAAGTTTTTTTTCCCCCTAATAGCTTTTTATGTGTTTTAGGTTGAAACTATTACATTATTTTACTGCCTTCTTTGATTCATTATGACATTACAAAGTAATGTGTGCTGTTTGTCAGGTATTAAAAATGTATCAAAAATCAATTAAAATACGGCGCGCTAATTTATAATAAAAAGTTTCTAAAAAATCCAAAGTAATACATAGCTTTGAAAGGGAAAGTGGCACGATTTCTCGTCTTGTAAAACAACAATAATAGTAATAATAATATTTTTACCCTGCTTTTTAAGTGCGTTCGTAATTATGTAAATACGTAGCACCTATTGTTGTCGCTCAGTCCGTCCGTCTGTCCGTCTGTATGTCCGTCTGTCTGTCTGTCCGTCTGTCCGCATATAACAACGCAAAAACTACCCAACCGAATCGTTTGAAATTTAAAATACATAATTATAACATAATTTTGTTGAGTCATTTCAAATTTTATGAAAATCGGATGGATAGATCAATTACAGGGACAATCAAAAGGATTCCGTTACATTACGGTCAATAGGGAAAAAAGTTTCAAATGCATTTTAATCGTTTGAAATTTAAAACATATAATTATTGCGTAATTTTGTCGAGTCATTTCAAATGTTATGAAAATAGGATGCATAGATCATTTACAGGGACAATGAAAAGTATTCCATTACATTAAGGTCAATGGGGGAAGAGTTTCAAATGCATTTTAATGATGTTACACTCATCCGAATATAATAGAATTGGCATGAATCTATGAAATATATACTAAAATATACATTCTGTACAATCAATGTTGCAAAGAATTTTTATTATTAAATTGCAGGGCCACACAAAAGTATTCCACTACATAATGCTATACGGGGAAACATTGTTTGGGACGTGTTTTAATTATATTCAACTATTTCACATTTTATGAATAAGATATACGTTGCTGAGGTGTAATAAAAATTACTTCCTGCATATTTACAGAAACGTAAAGATTTCGACTACTATACTGTGTTCGGAGTACGCTCTATACTATATCAGCAAGATCTGAATATTTTTAAAACTTCGTTATCGTACGAACGCACCTCATTTGCTACGTTCACGTGCAATTTCCAACTTGTTTTATTTGGCTGCATACATAGTCGAACGCGAACATTTTGGACATAAGCTCATTAATTTCATTCTTAAAGGTTAGTAAAAGTATCAATGTGTCCTGTGCGAATTTTATCTTTCTTGATGATGAAGATGTAACATGACAGATTTATAAAAGCCAACTTACAATTATTTTTTTATACTCAAATAAAAACTGACAAATTCTATTTGATATGCAGAAAGTTCGTTTCAGTTTGCTAATAATTTACTCACAAATATCTAGAAATAATTCGGAAAAATATTAGGATAACCGAAAAAGTTCTGTCGTATAATGTTATTTCACACCTACTTTTTAAAAATTCATACATCTTTATCGGCACCAATTTTTTGAAATGGTAAAATTCTGATACTTTTCATGTTTCACATTAAAGTGAAACCAATGACAATTTTACTATTAAAAAAAGTGGTGTCAATGAAGAAATCTGACTTTTGAAGATGTAGGCGTTAAATAAAATTATGCGACAGAACCTAATAAATATGTTTCAAATTGAAACTTTATAGGAAAAATGTATTCGTGAATCATATTAAAAGTAATCCATCTGCAACAACGATTGGATGCAATCTTACACAATTTGAAATCATTCAACTTAAAGTAAAGGGTGTCCAGAATAGTTAGAAGAATTAAAAAATATGTAGGTGCCATTTATATGAATATTCATGGTATAACTAGAAATTTCAATAAACACATGAAATCTGTAATTTCAATAACCACATGAAATCTGTAATCTGTAATGTTTGTTGCTATAACTTTGTCTAAAGGGCAAAACAGAAATTTTATAAGTTGGCACTGGCCATCAGTGGCTATTGACAATTTTTTATAGCCCCTTTTTCTCATTTATTAGACCTGTGGTCGGTGTCTGATGATAATTTTGCTCTTTAACTTTATAATTCTTGAAAATATAAATGCAAGAAACTTCACTCGGTAGGCAGTTTCTATTCGCAGACATGATATGTACTTAAAAATAAGTGAGAAGAATCAGGAAATCATTCCTATGCCGGATCAATCACCATAGCTGATATATTTTATTTTTGTTATTGCATAATATTGTGTTCTTGCAATGACTGGTTTTATAAAAAGTAGCAATTACTATGCAAAAGAAAAATGCATGTATTAGGATTATAAACTTAATATAACACATTTTTGTATAATTTTAATTGCGATTTAAAATTTTAAATGGCCATATGTGTTTAAGAATGTTTAGATTTTTATTTTAAGATATTTTTCAAAATATTATCAATACACTTTCATAGAAACATCTGGTACAGATTTTATTTTATTTAACAAATATTATTAAGCATTTTCTGGTGCGTGTTTTAAATTTTTGCAATAAATAGTTTTAAAATTTTTATATGCATTTTTATTTACTTGTTTTTCTTTAAAAACAAGGCTGTATTTTTAATGTACAGTTTTCATTTTGTACGATAGTCATCAAATTAATCTGGTTCTTCCTTTTTGATAATGTGGCCCGCGGCTTTGTGTACAATGCTTAATCTGGCCCGCGGTGGTAGACGAGTTTGACATGCCTGCTTTAAGGCAATACAGGTTAAATAAATGTTTTAATAAAAATTTTAATTTTACTTAAGAAAGGTGTTATAATAAAAATAAAAGACATTGCCATGTTTCGGAACCGTCAATTAAGTTCCATAATCATAATATATACACTACGAATAGATCTCACAGAGGATGAGATAGAGAGAGAGAGAGAGAGATAATCATAATATAAATAAAATAAAATTTCAAAATATTTCACGGTTAATACAAATGACACGCTACAATGAGATATAAATAACAAAAAACACAAAAAACACGCGCTCTATTGTAAAAAATTATATTAAAATATAGACCATGATCTAAAATATAAATAAAAATAAAATTTCAAAATAATTCACGGCCAATACAGATGACACGCGACAATGAGATATAAAAAACCCAAAAAACGCGCTCTATTGTAAAAAATTAATTTAAACATAGACCATGATCTAAAAGAATTTCCAACATGGTTCATCCCATCTAAGCTCTCACGCGGAATTTATTCATTAATTCTAACCATAACTTAGGAATAATAAAAGAAACGGTATCATTGCAAACCAGATTTTTACGCGTATAAATTTCAATGGACTCTCTTATAATAGATTTACGACTACAATTTGATATGAAACATAATTTACTTTCACTAAACAATATTTTTATCACCTCATTTAAATATGTTCTTGATAAGGCAGTGTTAGTGCGTCCAAATTTAATATCAGATTCGTGCTCCCCTTTTCTAATTCCAAACTTTCTCCCAGTCATGCCTATGTAATAATTTAAGTCACCATTTTCAGTAATATAGGGTATTTCATAAACTCCAGCAAGATCATCATGTCCTATAGGATCCATTTGCTTATTAAGTAAACATCTTAATTTTGGTGGAGGAGTTGCAATCAATTCAATATTAAACTTTTTTAATTTAAATTTTAATTTCTCAAAACTGCCTTTCAGATATGGAAAAGAAACTCTTTTAAAATTTTTAGAATCACCCCCTTTATTGAATCTTTCAGTTAACCCTGGATATTGTTGTTTAGGCTTCCCTTTTCTACAATAATTAATTAATTTATTGATGTTACTTATTTTATACCCATTAGAACCTGCAATCTCACGGATCTTACACAACTCTTCATTTAAAAATTCATCTGAACAGACTTTAAACGCTCTGTCAACCATGAAACGGAAAGTATAATTCAAATGTAAGTATTAAATAAATGAATAATTCAAATGATTATTTTAAAAAGCTGGTTAATTATTTGTGGAACTTCATTCTGAGAACACTTTCAAATGAGACTAGTCGTTGGGGGTCACTGTAATACTTACCCATCATGAATATGCATAATATAATATAGGAAAATAAAACATGTGAAAACTATTTATACAATGCTTCTCAATTCCAAAACAAAATTTAAACGTATATTTTAATATTGTTAATATACAATGATGAACCCATTTCGACATCTCAATTTCTTCGTGAGATAGAGCGTTTACAGACAGACAGACAGACGGACGGCAAATTTTTTTTTCTAAAAATGTTTTTCGGAATCTCCACTATCTGAAACGTGTAAATCCGTCAAAAAATTTTTTTTTCGATTTTCAAAACGATTGCAAGCCTTACCCTATTACTACGTATGATGGGTAAGTAAAAAAGTGTGAAAGTAGAGTTCTACTCAGCTTGTATTACTCATTTACCGAAAGCTAAGTGAGTTTCAGAAACTTGCTCATGTGCTTGACGCATGATTTTTATTTCTTGTTTCCTAGTTATTTGTGACCGCCTTGTATTAGACAGACCAAAAAGCTTCGATTACATTTGAGCGTATGCATTTTTCCTAGCAGCTCGTTCGGTTCACCTACCCGTCTGCAATCCTATCGTAACGTATGATTCAAAACTTTTTTCTTTACACTACATCCAACGTTCCTTAAAAAGAAACTACTTACTTTTTAAATGTTATTATTATTTTTAACTTCATGCTTTTGTTTCATTGTCAACTCATTAAGCAGGTCGTTTATTTTTCACATAGGTACATTCTCGTGGTAGCTTTGACAACCTTTTAGAAAATAATTGTAATGAATCGGTTTTTCTTCCAAAAAGTACTCGATGAGGCATAAGAGAAATCATCCATCATCTAAACTGAATAAAAGTAAGTTTTCCACCGATTTGTTTATAGGGGACAGTATATCATGTTTGTACATAATTGCTTGGTAATAATTATCGTTATATATTTTTTATTGAATAGTTTGGGATTGTTTAATGATTTAATTGATTATATGGCTTAATTAATGATTAATGATTTAACTAATGATTTTTTACTTTTTTTCTGTTGAAAGATTTATTACTAAAAAAATAAATAAAATTTACATTTTTAAGCTATGTTAAACATTTTGTTCAACTTTTACGATGCTCCTGTACCACCATTCTAAAACAATAAAAAGTTAGAGGTACACGGTGAACATTATGTTGTTTGTTTTGATTTGATTTATATCAGATTTTATTATTTTGTTTAAGTCCCTGTAGAGGTGAGGTGGTTAAAGATTCTGCGACAGTTCTTCGTCGGATGATTTTCTTTTGGAACACCAAAGGCGACTATAGATATAACAAATCAAAAAATGCGCATCAAACTTAGCAAATGAGGTGCGTTCGTATTATAAGGAAGTTTTAAAAATATTCAGATCTTGGTATACCATTCAATACTTCAGATACAGTATAATTTCCAGAATCTTTTGTGTGTCCCTGTAAATGTCCCTGATATAACAAATCAAAAAATGCGCATCAAACTTAGCAAATGAGGTGCGTTCGTATTATAACGAAGTTTTAAAAATATTCAGATCTTGGTATACCATTCAATACTTCAGATACAGTATAATTTCCAGAATCTTTTGTGTGTCCCTGTAAATGTCCCTGATATAACAAATCAAAAAATGCGCATCAAACTTAGCAAATGAGGTGCGTTCGTATTATAACGAAGTTTTAAAAATATTCAGATCTTGGTATACCATTCAATACTTCAGATACAGTATAATTTCCAGAATCTTTTGTGTGTCCCTGTAAATGCTATCTGTTTTCTATTATACAGGAAGTAACTTGTAATAAACCTTAGCAACGTATATCAATATACTATTATGTAATGGAATACATTTGTGAGGCCCTGTTAAATAATAAATATATTCATTGCACCACAGATTGTACAGAATGCAAATTTTAATATGTACTTCATAGATACATATCAATTTATTATGTTCGAAACAGTGTAACACCATTAAAATGCACTTGAAACTAATTGTTCCCATTGGCCGTAATTTGATAGAATCTTTTTGATTGTCCCGGTAATTAAACTATACATCCGATTTTTATAAAATTTGAAATGACTCGACAGAATTATGAAACAATTATGTATTTCAAATGATTTGGATGGGCAGTTTTACAGTTATTATATGTGGATAGACGGACGGACGGATGGATGGACTGAACGACGACTATACAGTTGGCAAAAAAAGTATTTGTACACTTCATTTTTTTTAATTATAATGAAATTAAACAAAAGATTTAAGCAAAAAATACTGTAATACATTAATTTAATGCATTATAATATTATAGAAGCAAAAACAAAATAAACGAATCGATTTTTTGCATTATAATAAACAAATATACATAAATATAATGCAAAAAAAGTATTTGTACACTATATTAATGCAATATAATTAATGCAAATTTAGTAAAATGATACAAATTAATATTTTGTGTGAATTCATTTAGCGTTTATGACTACTTCTAGATGGTGTGACATAGATTCCACCAACTTTTTTGTAGCGGTCTGGTTAATGTTATTCCATGACACAATAAGAGCTTCTTTAAAACTGTTTTTTACTGATACATACTTTTTTTTCGAATTTTTGCATCCAATAGAATTTACAAATTTTCTATTGGATTCAAGTCTTGAGATTTTAGAGGAGTTACCAGTCGTCTTCGAGTATTGTAGTAACCATGTGCTGCTGATCACAGCAGTATGCTTTGGTCGTTATCCTGCAGAAAGTGAAAAGCTTCCTCTACGCCTAATTTCTTAGCTTAATAAATTATGCCGCGACACATAAATGTATGTTAAACCTGTCCTTCCATTGTCAATAAATTTTAAATGTCCTGCTCCATTAGAAGCTATACACCCCAAAAACATAATATTCCCCTTACCATGGTTGATAGTTTGAAGTATACGTTTTGGATCTAAAACAGTTTTATTTTTACGCCAATTTTTTCGAATGCTTGGTGGTAAGAAAATTCCGAATTTTCCCTCATCAGAAAAAATTACTGTTTTCCAAAAATCCAATGATTTACTTCTGTGTACGAAAGCGAATACTATGCGTTTTCGCCTATTTGTTTCGCTGATGAATGGATTTTTCCTTGAGGTTCTTTCTTTTAAATCTGCATTGAGAAGAATATTTCTTATTGTTTTAGGTATTACTCTGATGCGAGAAGATGTTGCAAGGTCTCCAGCAAATTTTTGAACCGAACGCATAGGATTTTTTAAAGCTTTTTTAACAACAGTCCCTTTTTCCCTCATTGTTAGTTTGCTGAGAAGCCCTGGTTTTCATTGAATTTCGATGCATCTAATTTATTCAGTTTCTCACTTTGCACCCAATAGTTGTTGATTGTAAATTAATTTTTAATTGATGCACAAAAGTACGATTTCCACAACAGATTTCTAAAATATTCCCTCCCTGGAGCCGCTGAAATCTCTTTGAGAAAAAGTATGAATTTAACACTGTTGAAAAGTGAAAAAAAAAAAAAAAAAAAACAGATCTGTTAATTTTATTTTTTATTTCTAAAATAATGATCTGTGTTGATTTCAGTTGATGACCCGGGAGAGACACCCCCCCCCCCAGAAAGTTTAAGATTTTGTGTTTTCAATAATCAAAAAACTCAATAATACCCCCCCCCCCCCCCTGAGCCACAGAAATCCCTCCGGGAGAAAAATGTTTGAATTAACATTGAGATGCATAATGCGTCAAAAAATATAATTAAAGAAAATTATGTTTTTTGACGCATTGACATAGACTAGACGATATAGAAGAAAGCTTTAGAATATACACATCCTGACAGATACGTATCTTTTGAAGAGATACATAGAGAAAAGGCGCGAAGATGAAAAACGTGATTAACCAAACATAGGATTAAAAGGAAGTGTGGTTTCAATCCATACATTGATAACAAGCATAGCATTGCATTATATTTAGGAAGACACAGGCTAAGATAAGAAATATATTAATGCCCAATCTTATAAAATTGCAGCTCGGAAAAAAAAAAAAGATTTCGTTGCGTGTAAGATTATTACACGCTTTTTAACAATATGGCATAATTGCATTCGCAACAAGTTGTCGAAGTTCGAAAATTTTCTATACGATTTTTTCAAACATTATCAGTTTCAAGAAAATTTTTGAATTTTAGAAAGTTAAGCATGTTTTCAGTTTTAGAATCAATATATTTCTTGTGTTTCTCAGAATTACAGGAAGACAGGGCCGTAGCTCAGGGGGCGCTATGGGCGGGCGAGCCCCCCCCTAAAATATTTTGAGCCTCCCCCCCTTCCCCTGGAAATGATTCCAAGGTCACTAAATGAATTTCTGTTCCAAAAATTCAAATGAAATTCTGTTCAAAAATCTAACTTAGTTTTGAGACCCTTTGTAGAGTTTCTAAATTGTATCTAAAATAAGTGTTTCAATACTCCCTCATCCTATTTGTACATATGAAGCTAACATGATGTTTAATTTTTTACCAGTTATACACTCAAAATTTTCATCATCATATACTTTTCTTAGCATAAAATGAAGTTATTACAACAGTTTAATGAGAAACATAGTACCTACAATGTGAATGTACAAAAAACATAGTACCCACGGTGTGAATATACATTAATTTATCTTCCTGCGTCGGAGAGAGAGAGGAAAGAAAATTATGAGCCCCCTCTATTGCTCACTTCTAGCTACGGCCTTCATTACAGATCTATATTTTGCCTCAATATAAGGGTCGAAGTTTTCGGAACTTATGCTGTGCACAGTATAGTAGTTTAGCTGTCTAAATAACTTTATATAATGGGTAAAGCAGCGAGTTTATTTAGTAAAAAAAAATTCTTTATAAAACAAAATTCGCGAATGACCAAGTATCTGCGAATGTTCAAAAGGTCTTCATTTTTTATTTCGCGAATTATCAAAACTCGCAAATGTTAAGGGATTACTGCATACACACATTTAATTAATGCACAGTTAAACTGAAAGTATGTGGCTGTCTTCATGTCCAGGACTGCGGAATCGTAGTCGGACCCATTTTTGAGTAAAAGAGTCGGAGTCGCCACAAAAAAAGCCGACTGCGACTCTGTTTTTTTTTTCTTTGTTAGACAGTTTGAAATGAAATTAAACCAGACATATGTAATTTTAAATGCATAAAGGGAATTATTGTTGTTTGTACAGTCGGTACAACTGTACAGTATATGTACAGTTTGTATTATATCGGGCTCCAAAATCAAATTCCCCATGTACTGCTCGGCGTTCAGAGTAGTTGAAAACCGTTTTTAATTAAAGATTCTAGTATATCCCAAATTATTTCCTAACTAGTAAAATTTTCATCCTTTTTTTTTTTTTTTTTTTTTTGTTCTTTCCATTGAAAATTTTCATCTCTGAAGGACGCAAATTCACATCAAAATTTCAGACTTCCCCTTTTCAAGTCCACGGATTAGTAAAATTTCCGTGTTTTCTCCTCTTTGGATATTGATTTCTTCAGCTGTATTAGATATTCTTATCAATAGTGATTAATTATAAAATTAAAGAAAATTGTACTCTATTTTTTTTCACAGTTATAGAAATAAGAGTTCAAACCTAATCTGAAACAAGTGAGAGCTTTCTGTTTCAATTCAGCCACAGTTATTATTGATGTTCAGATTTAATGTCAATTAACTCCTCATTTATTCTCTTGATCGGAGCATAGCTTAATTTCCGACATTTTCACACAAAAATAATTCTTCAAACTTTCTATTGAATCGTTGCCAAAAAAAAGTCCCCCCCCCTCCCTTGGAATACGTTTAACTTTCAGCTTTATCAAGAAATATTTGCTTCGAAATTGCTGATAAAATCTATTTGGCATAGAGAGCGTTTAAATAATTCAAATAAGATGAAAATGTGCCAGAAATCTCTACATGAAACAATTTAATGTATAATTCTTTTTGTAAAATGCGTACTATCTTTCATTCACTTAAACGGAAGAGGAATATTTCAAATGAATTGCTGGTGAATAAAATTTGAAAAAGTAGAGCATTGTTAAACGCTGACTATACACAAGAAAGCTATTTTATTGATTAGGAAAAACTAGGTTATTGTTGAACCAAACATTTAAAACATAATTAGACTGTATCATTTTAGAGAAAGATTGTAAATGTTTAATGGCTATTCTAGAATTTTTTATAATGGTAGGGCTTTTTATAATGCGCACCAACATCAGTTTTAGAGTTACTTCTATTTTTTAAATGTTAAAATAATCCACTATGAATTACTATATTTTTTTTGTGTGTAGATTTTAATGCAATCTAATTAATCTTTAACTAATGTGACAGAAAATATAACGTAACTAGTATGAAGTGGTCTGTGAGACCGCAAGATCAAAAGATTAATAAAAGGCATGGTTAACTCAATGGAATGCTGTTTTTGTACTAAACTTTTTGTACAGGACAGTTATAATTAAAATTCACCTGATAAAAAGTCTCTGGTGTAGTATTACAGTTAAAACGAAATTTCGGTAGTGTTTAAGTTAAACTGATAATTACAAGTTCAGCTATAAAAATTTGGCAAAAAAAAAAAAAAAAAAAAAAAAACAGTGGTCTGCGAGACCGGAAACATTAATTAAAGGTTAATTTCAACTCGCAATTTCTTCTTTAAGTGTCTACACTACTGACTGAAAAATACCGGGATGATAATGTTAAGTCAATGGTGGCGTTTTTGTCTAATATCTCATTTCAATATTTTTACATGATTTTCTTTGCATAGGATAGCTAAGGATAGCTGAGATCTATAACCGGGCAAGTTTTAACTTTGGATTTCAGATTTAAAAAAAAAAAAACCCTTTAACTTTTGGAATCAGTTGGTGCCAGTTCTGAAATTGAAAGTATTATAATAATAAAAAAAAATAACCAAAATCGAAAAAGTAAAAACTAGTCTGGTGGTATTAGATCATCCTCAGCTATCGTATGCAAAAAATCATGTAAAAATATTAAAATTTGATCGAGATATTTTAAAATAACCCCCTCATAAGACTTAACATTATCATCTGGGTTTTTTTCAGTGACCAGTGTAGGCTCTTTAGTGACAAACCTGCGGCACGCGCGTCAGCTTTGGTAGATAAGACAATTTCTCTAACTTGTGAAAAAACAAATTTTATATTTATTATATATATAACATTTAATTTCTATTATAATCAATAAAATTTTGTTTCAATTTTGTTACGGACAGACTATTATAAATAATACCACTATTTTTGCATGATTAACGCATAAAAAATTGTCTTTTCTTGTGATGTTATGCAGCGTTTTTGGCATGTATGTTGCCTTTCTGTGGGATTTTAAAAAGCTGTATTTTCCAAAGAATTTTTTTTTAAACAGTCAATGCAGTAAGATGGCGAATTTGAATTCGGTTTATGTTCAAAATTGTCAAAATATGAATCAGGTATAAAACATTCACCATCGAACGCACAACAGCAAAAATCTCATCAATAACTTATTGATATATTGTTTAATGCAACTTGGGTAATTATAATTGTATGTTGCATTAATAATAAAATAAAATAAATTCCAAAATATAATTTCGTATTTTAATTTAGAGTGAAAATGTTTACATAAAAGAATCATATTTACAAATTAAAATTTGAATAATATACGGATATTTATTGGTTTATACGCAGAGAAATAGTATTTTGTATTTTTGATATTTGATCCGTACCTAATGGCAAGCGCTGTATATTCAAATTACAGTAAATTTACATTTTTTTTTCTTAAATTGTAAGAATGTTATCCTTAACTGGTGAGGAGTCTTAAATTTAAAAGAGAAATCGGCACCGCAACTTTTCCTTATTTGAAAATCCATAAACAAAAGACCTGTTCTTACAAACTGTCGCATTTTAAAATCAGCCATTAATTAGCAACTAAACTTTGAAGAACGTGTTTATAACAGGGCCGTAGTTAGAAGTGAACAATAGGAGGGGGCTCATATATATTTTTTTTCTGACGCAGAAAGATAAATTAATGTCACATGTCATATTCACAATGTCACATTTGCCACTATGTTTATTATTAAACTGTTGTAATAACTCATTTCATGCTAAAAAAAGGATATGATGATAAAAATTTTGAGTGTACCACTGGTGCAAAATTAAACATCATGTTTACGTCAAATGTGCAAATAAAATAAGAGAGTGTTGAAACACTTATTTTTGATACAATTTAATAATTTTGCAAAACCGTGAAAGGGTCTCAAAACTAATTAGATCTTTGAACAGAATTTCATTTGAATTTTTGGAACAGAAATTCATTGAGTGACCTTGGAATCTTTTTCAGGGGGGGGGGGCTCAAAATATTTTAGGGGGGGGGGCTGAGCCGCCCATAGCGCCCCCTTTGCTACGGCCCTGGTTTATAATTGTTTTACAGCATGTAGAGTCGTGGCAAAAAAAGTAAATACAACCTATAAACTGTGCAAATAATTATCGTAGAAGAAAGTTACGGGTACCGGACGATTAGAAATAAAGTCTACTTTTAAATCATGCATATAAATTTGCTTAGGGGGAGGTGGGGAATCTATATATTAAAACGAATCCTAACATTTTTTTCTTTTCAATAGCAGAACCCAATTCTAACAGCACAAATGAACTCTACACTCTTCAATTAGCCTAACATGCAATTCCTACGATAAGTTTTCGAGAAATTAATTATTTTAAAACGATCCCTTTTTTTAGGGGCTGTATCCAAATTGAAGTTCAGTACACGATTGTTGACCGAGAGAGAGCTTCCTTCTTGATTATGACATCCTAGACATCACTTTGAAGAATGCTAGATTACAGGATAGCATAAGAAGTTTCAAAATGTCTTATAACAAGTTGGAAATTGCACATGAACCGTAGCAAATGAGGTGCGTTCGTACCATAATGAAGTTATGTAATGGAATACTTTTGTGTGGCCTTGTAAATCAATAACAAATATTCTTTGCACAACAGATTATGCAAAATCTATATTATAATATGTACTTTATGTTGCATATCAATATTATTATGTTTGAATAAATGTAATATCATTAAAATGCATTTGAAAGTTTTTTTTTTTTTTTTTCATTGACTTTAATGTAACGGAGTACTTTTGATTGTCCCTGTATTTGATCTATGCATCCTATTTTCAAAAAATTTGAAATGACATGATAAAATTAAGTATTAAGTATGTATTTCAAATTTCAAACGATTAAAATGCATTTGAAACATTTTTCCCCATTGAGCGTAATGTAGCAGAATACTTTTGATCGCCCCTGTAATTGATCTATCCATTCGAATTTCATAAAATTTGAAATGACTCGACAAAATTATGTAATAATTATATATTTTAAATTTCAAAAGATTCGCTTGGGTTGTTTCTGCGTTGTTATATGCGGACGGAGAGACAGACGGACGGACGGACGGACTGAACGATTATAGGTGCTACGTATTTACATAATTATGAACGCACCTAAAAACTATAATTGCAAGAAAAATTTGAAATTTTGGATTTCCATAAAACAAAACTTAATGAATCTAAATCCCTCAAAGAAATTGTAGATTGCAATTTATAATTTTTTCGAATGTTAATTTCATAATTCATATCATAAAATCATAAAAATTTCAAATTCAACGTATTTATGTTTCAAATTATGTATTTTGGTATTGTTACAAAACGAAAAAAAAAAAAGTCGCACATTAGGAATATAATTTTCTGAGATATTAATAAAAATATGAACAGGTAATTTAACATTAGAAGAACTAAATTTTGAATGTTTATAAACTTCAAATTTGGTGTCTAGTCATATTTTGATTTTTAACCGAAGATATGAAATATCTTGGTAAAATTGAGTATTGCCATTGGAAAAAAAAATAAGTTTTGATTCACCGTAATATGTAGATGGCCACTTAACCAAATTTTATATGCATCATTTAAAAGTAAACTTTATTTCCAATCGTTCGGCATCAATAACTTTCTTCTATGATAATTTGTTGAGTAGTTAGTAGGAGGTATTTACATTTTTTTTTCCACGACTATTTTTACTTACCGATCATACGTAGTATAGGGTAAGTCTTGCAATCGTTTTGAAAATCGAAAAAAAAATTTTTGACGGATTTACACGTTTTAGATAGTGGAGATTCCGAAAAACATATTTTTAGAAAAATATGTTTTTCGGACAGAGCGTTGTCTGTCTGTAAACGCTCTATCTCCCGAACGAATTGAGATAGAGATTTGAAATTTTGTATGTAGTTAGTATGTAAGAATGGGACGAAGCCTATTTAATATCAGCAACCTCGATTATCCGGAACATCTTTTTTCGGACTCTCGAAAAATTCGTTCTGATGAAAGGTATATAAAAATTTTCGAATTTTTTTGTTCTAAGGAATGGACGTAAAAGGCAATAAAATAACACACATTTTGCATATAGAACGAAGTCGATTGGATTATTAGTTGCCGAGATATTTGTAATGCTGCTTTCCACATTCTTCGATTTTTCATGACCCTGTATTTCATTCAAATTTCAATTCAGAGGTATATTTTAATTGGAAATGAGACGCTTAATCCGACACAGTTAATTGTTAGTTAATAGAATTATTATTTTTGGAGTTATAAGGGTGTTTCTTTTACGCAGTTCGGTACTACTTGAGTAGTGTGGCGTTTTATATAATTTGTCGAAATTGGTACATCAGCAGTTCTTTAATATAGCATTACTATGTATATTAACAATATTTAAATTTTGTTTATGAATTGCAATGCATTGTATAAATAGTTTTCACATGTTTTATTTTCATATACGTATCCATGATGGGTAAGTATTATGGTGGCCCCCAACGACTAGTTTAATGACTAATAAATATATTTTTATGTTTCAATTGCTTTTTTTCGGTAAAACTTAATTTTTTTAATCTAAACCCATTTTACGCATTATAAGATAGATTCAACATTTCCGATTTTGACATTCGCTAATGTTTTCCGTGAACCTAGCCTTCGAATATGTTAAGTGTTTACTGTAATTTTATAAAGAAGACAGTTTGGTAATCACTGTTTATAACAAGTCGGAAATTGCACTTCAAGCGTAGCAAATGCAGTGCGTTCGTACTATAATGAAGTTTTAAAAATACCCATATCTTGCTGTTTTAGTATACACTACTTCGGATACCGAACAGCGGCCGAAATCTTTCCTAAATACTATTGTTACGAATTTTGTAAATAGTTAGTGTTTGTACTGTAAAATAATGTAAATAATCTTATTAAGCTCCATTCCTTTACTAATATTAGTTTTTGTTACATTGTCTCTGTTATCAAGCAAACTTGTTCATCAGTGACTGTCTAAGGCAGATTGGCGAAATGTTAAAGATATCGCCAAGTTGGCGTCACTTTTGACGACTAATTTTGGTCGCCAAATTTGGCGATATATTGCCAAGTTGGCGACAAACTTGGCGATTGTTGGCGATGGTAACCCTTCCCTCTCTATGGTAACCCCCCTTTAGGTATACTGATACATTGAATGTTATTCCGTGGTTTTCTGGATTCTTCGAGAAGCTTGTAGAAATTTCCAATGCATGCGGCGAGACTATATATAGGAGACCGATGCGAGCTGGTTGTTATTATTTATCAGTCAGTCACTGAGTGAGCTACGATTGTTTAAGCAAGTTTGCTTGAGTTTTATCTACGTTGTTTTGAATGTGATTTAGTGTTGAGACGTTGTATAAGAAGTCTCTAGGACCTATATCTGTACTTGTACGATAGATTTGAACAGTTATTTTTGAATGCCTAGTAATATTTGTGAGTTTCGAGGACTGTAGCTGTGAAGTTTTGTAAATAAATTATTTTTTACTTTTCTAAGAGACAAGACTTTTGAACTTGACTAAGCATAAGATCAAAAGAACCCTATATACGCAACAATTTTTGGTGTCAGGAGTCGGAATCTTATGGCGAAAACAAGAGCAATGGACGGACAACTGAAAGAACTATTAGATGCTATCAATGGCTTAAAGACAGAATTGACGAACAAAATTCATAAAGGCCAAGAAGAGTTGGTGGAAAAGATGAACAAAGGCCAAGAAGAGTTGGCGGTAAAGATGAATAAAGGCCAAGAAGAATTAGCGGATAAAATGAATAAAAACGAAGAAAGAATGGAACAGTTGACAAATAAAATTGATAAATGCCAAGAAGAAGTGACTGAAAAGATTAATAAAGGCCAAGAAGAAATGAAGAAAACTTTAGAAGAAAAGTTTTCGTCGGTAGAGAGAAGAATAGATTCGGTAGAAGAGAAAATAGGGGAAGTAGAAGAGAAAATTCAGAATGAAGTTAGTAATGTTGAAGAGAAAATGGAAAGGAAAATAGAGGAAATAGAAGAGAAAATTCAGAATGAAGTTAGTAACGTTGAAGAGAAAATAGTTGAAATAGATGAAAAGCTAAATAAAAGAGTACAAGATCTTGAGTAGAAGCTTTCAGCGTGCAGTGGTAATTATGAAGAATTTAGGAATCCGCCTGCTTCTCCTGTGCACGTTAAGCTGTCGACATACGACGGAAAGAGTTCTTGGCAAGTTTACAAGACACAATTCTCCATTGTAGCCGAAGTGAACAAGTGGAGTGACGAGGTTAAAGCTTGTCAACTGACAACGTCTTTGAGATATGAAGCCGCCGAAGTGCTGCAAACATTGCCCGATGTGACGCAACTCAATTTTGAGACTCTGAGTCGTGCACTTGAAATGAGATTCGGAGAAAAATTCTTTAAATATTATACAAGGATACAAATGAAAAGCCGTCATCAAAAATCGGGTGAAACCCTACAAGAGTTTGCCGCGGAAATAGAACGGCTTGCGAATTTAGCGTTCATCGATTGCCCAACAAATGTACGGGAAATGCTCTCACTGCAGTACTTTGTAGACGGAATAAAAGATCCAGAAGTGCAGAGAGCGGTGCGAATGGCAGATGTGCAGGATTTAAAGGCTGCGTTACTATATGTCTTAAAGTTGGAAGCAGCTACACAAGCCCGCCGAAGAGATCGTCATTCAGTCCGAGGGGCAACGGTGAATAAAAGCCCAAACACAGTCGTCTTGAAGTAAATTAGGAAATTAAATCAAGAGCTTGAAGCTTTAAAGTATGGAGGAACAAGCTCAAGACGACAGAATCTCACGTGCTGGTTGTGCGGTGATACAGAACATCTCCGAAGAAACTGCCCCAAAGTCCACGAACGTGAGATGAATTCAAGACCAGAGAATAAAAAGCCCCACCTGAAGATCCTTCAAATATCGAAAATGAGTGGCGGTAATAATGAATTGTATGTGATTGGATTTATTAACGAGATTCAATGCCGTATGATTGTGGATACAGGCGCCAATGTGACAATAATAAGAGAAGATTTGGCTCGGAAATTGAAATGCAAACTCATTTGGACTCCGCCTTGCGTTACCCTGTAAACTGTGACGGGCGATAAGATAGGCATACATGGAAAGGTCAATTTTACCATCAACTTTGAAGGAACCAAATATTATCATACGGCATATGTGGCTGACATAACAGACCCTTGCATAATCGGACTAGATTTTCTGAAGAAATTTGGCTTCAAACTTGATTTCAAAAATAATAAAATGCTCTCTAAATTTGAAGAAATAAGCCTTTTTGGATTAAATAACGAAATTGAAAGTAAACAAATAGTAATAGCCAAAGAAGACATTAATTTAGATCCAAGAACAGAATTTTTAGTTCCTGCTGTAATTAAGAATGAAACTAATTATCGATTTGGCCATATAGATGAGAAACAGGACATTTCGGTCCCGCCATTTCGGTCCTGCCATTTCGGTCCCGCCGTTTCGGTCCCGAGACTAGTCGGTCCCGATACACTTCGATCCCTAGCCATTTCGGTCCCAAGACATTTCGGTCCCTTCTCCTGCAAACTGAAATTTTCTGAAATAAGACATAATTTTATAGGGAACATTACAGAGTTTTAAACTGAAGGCCATAAAATTTTAGTATAATGCGATTATAAATGCCCGAAAACTGCACACACGTATAACTCTTGTCCAAAATATTATAATTCACACAAATTTTGTATGGTAATCCTAATCATAATTGGTAATCCTAATGATAATTGATAATCCTAATTCTCAAAACAGTTAGTAATTTTAATATAAAAATCAAATTAATATTTAATTAAATATATTTATTATTAATAACATGATTAATTTACATAATGATTTTATTTTAAAATAAGCTCAATACATAATCCATTTTATATTCAATACATCAAAATATTTCCTAGTAGTTCTAAACTGAAATTTATCTTTTACTTGTTTATTTATTGTATTTTTAAAACTACAGAAATTTAAAATAATTAGTACAGTTAAATAAGAATTATTATTTTTTTTCTGGAAAAGTAAGAGCGAAAAGGTAATACAAATAAATAAATAAATAAATAAATAAATAGAAGCTTAGTTTTGTCACTTAAAAATTTAAAATAAAATTATTTAAAAAATTATTATATTACATTTTAACATATTTTATTAAATTATATATTATATTTTATATATAATATTTACATTATTATATTTTAAAATATTATATAAATTTTATGTAAATAAAAATAATAAATAATTATCTTATTAGAATGAAATAGGCCCAGTTTCAATAAAATTAACTCACAAAAATTGTCTTCATGGCGTGAGAAGACTGTTAAAAAAAAGCAATCAATAAATTCTATTATTATTATTAAAAAAGGTTAGCGGAGGCAATTTTTTAAAAACAATTTTTTTTCATGTTATGCCCAGTTACGAAATCACTATTGCTTTCGCAATGTTAATAATGGAAAGTAACATATGAAAACAAATTTATAAGATGCAACTTTGTATTATAAAAATAATAAGAAAAATTTTTTTTCTTCAATAAATATATCTCATTCCTGAATTATTAAAGGAGAGGGTATAGACGGGTGATTTGAGGAAATATGTATATATTATAACTTGTATATAACACTGTCTAATTGAATTATTAATGGCATTTATTATCAAATTGGAAGGGAAAAAATAAGGACAATTTTTTTATTATTTAATTAATGCTAATTTAAAGGTTCTAAAAAAATGTACGTAAACAGCCAAAAAAATATTTTTGGCAGTTTATATAAAATACTTTTTAGTTTATATAATTTATAAAAGTTTATATAAAATACTGATACTAATAATTAACAATAAAAATTAAAATATTTATTCTGATTAATAATAATACCATTAAAAGCAAATGAAATATCCCCTAAATTTATACCACACCAAACAAAATTTTCAGCTGGCTGTGATTTCATTGTCACGAGTTATAAAAGTTTAAATTTATCGGACTCTTATATTCAACTTTTCATAAAACTTGTGAGGGAGAGGAGGGGGGAAATAAAAATAAATAAAAAAAGGCCCGAATAATGTTGAGCGTATACCATTTGGCAGGCCCACAACAATTAGTATCCGACTTATAAGATAGCGAGCAAAGAAATAACAAGGGACTGAAATGACTAAGGACGGAAATGGCAAGGGACCAAAGTTGCTGGGGACCGAAATGTCTCGGGACCGAAATGGTCAGGGACCGAAATGTCTCGGGACCGAAACGGTGGGACCGAAGTGGCGGGACCGAAATGTCGTGTACCCATATAGATTATCCCGAAGACAATAGTACACAAGCAGGAGTATTGGTGGCTTCTTCTGTAGTGGACTTCTCGAAAAAGACCATTCCAGTCAGAATTGCTAACATCAGTGATAAGACGAGGTCTATCAAGAAAGGAGAGGTGATAGCGTCATGTGCTCCTGTGACGTGCATAAGTCGAAATTCCAAACACTCTCAGAAATCTTCAGATAATTTAGTCAAGGATTTGCTACAAAATACAGACTTAGATCCAAACCAAAGGGATGCTGCGGAAAGTTTAATTAGAGAATTCCAAAGTTTATTTTCCCAAACATCTGAAGACTTTGGACGAACTAAAATGACAACGAATTGACACGGGAGATCACTCTCCTATTAAACAGCACCCTAGACGATTACCTTTTGCCAAGAAAGAAGAGGTGCAGAATTTAATTAAGGATAAGGAAGAAAATGACGTCATCGAACCATCGACCAGTCCATGGGCGTCTCCCATTGTATTAGTAAGAAAGAAGGATGGTTCTACAAGATTTTGTGTAGATTACCGCCGACTGAATGACGTCACCAAAAAGGATAGTTTCCCTCTACCAAGGATTGACGACACTCTCGACACACTTGCGGGCAACACTTGGTTCTCGACTCTGGACCTGAAGAGTGGTTACTGGCAGGTAGAGATCCATCTCGACGACCGCGAGAAGACTGCCTTCACATCGGGACAAGGATTATGGCAATTCAAGGTAATGCCTTTTGGTCTATGTAACGCACTTGCAACTTTTGAACGACTTATGGAAACGGTTCTCCGGGGCTGTCATATGAAGCATGCCTTGTTTATTTAGATGATATCATAATCATAGGAAAATCTTTTGATGAACATCTGAACAACCTCAGGCGGGTGCTACAAAAGTTAAAGGAAGCTAATTTGAAGTTAAGCCCTTCGAAGTGCAGTTTGTTTCGCAATGAAGTCGCCTATCTTGGACACATCATTTCGGCGGAAGGAGTTAGGACTGATCCGGAGAAGATATCGGCCGTGAAAAATTGGAATCGTCCAGCAGATGTTCACCAGCTTCGGAGTTTTCTAGGATTATGCACCTATTACAGAAAATTCGTCAAAAGCTTCTCGATGATTGCAAGACCACTTCATAAATTAACAGAAGCCAATCAAAAATTTATGTGGACACAGGAATGTGACGCTGCTTTCGAAAAGCTTAAGGAGGCATTAACATCCACTCCAATTCTGTCATATCCTCAAGTCGATAAACAGTTTATACTTGATATGGATGCAAGTAACGAAAGCATTGGCGCCAAGAAATCGACGGCCAGGAGCGTGTTATCGCCTATTTCAGCAAGTGCTTATCAAAGGCAAAGCGAAACTATTGCGTAACAAGAAAAGAGCTTCTTGCTGTAGTGAAAGCCGTAGACCATTTTCATCACTATCTTTACGGTCGAAAGTTCCTGATCCGAACTGATCATGCTTCTCTAACTTAGCTATTGAATTTTAAGAACCCTGAAGGCCAGATAGCCAGGTGGATACAAAAGCTTCAAGAGTATGATATGGAGATACATCATCGAAAAGGCTCATCGCATGGAAATGCAGATGCTCTCTCAAGAAGACCCTGCTCAGACAATTGTAGATACTGCGACCAGGTTGAGAAGAAATTTAATGTCAATGATCCTATAGTGAGACAAGTTACAACTGGGTCGACATTATCGCAAGACCAGTGGAGTGATGAGAGCTTGCGGAAATATCAACTTGCTGATCCTGAAATTAAGCCCATTCTAGAGCTGAAAGAGATGTCCAACAGGAAGCCCAGCGGGCAAGACATGGCCCATTACCATCCTACGACTAAACGTTATTGGGCTCTCTGGGATTCCCTACATTTTAAGAACGGTATCTTGTACCGAAAATGGGAGTCTGACGATGGAAAGACATATAGTTGGCAACTACTACTTCCTAAGTCGAGAATTTCTATGGTCCTTCAAGAACTTCATGGTAGTCCCACAGGAGGTCATTTTGGTGTAATGAAGACCCTGCAAAAAGTTCGAAAGCGTTTTTACTGGAATAATGTTCGCAGTGTTGTGGAGAAGTGGTGTCGAACTTGTGACACCTGTGTAGCACGTAAAGGTCCAAAGAGGCGCACCCGTGGACGATTGCGGCGTTATAATGCAGGAGCTCCTTTCGAACGAATTGCTCTAGACATCCTGGGTCCTCTTCCTAGAACATCTGATGGCAATAAGTACATCCTCGTCGTCATGGACTACTTCACCAAGTGGCCTGAAGCCTACGCCATACCTAATCAAGAGGCAGTAACCGTAGCAGAGATACTGGTTCAACACTGGGTTTCCAGATACGGAGTTCCTCTTCAAATCCATTCCGATCAAGGAAGAAACTTTGATTCGTCTGTGTTTAAGGAAATGTGTGGACTACTCGGCATGGACAAAACTCGAACTACGCCTCTACATCAATCGGACGGCATGGTGGAGCGGTTCAATCGTACCATCCTAAATAGCCTCTCCATCCTGGCGTCTAAAGATCAACAGGTCTGGGACAAGAAATTGCCTCTTTTTCTGCTTGCCTTACAGGAGTGCTGCTCATGAGGCCATTGATTATTCCCCTTCTCAAATGCTCTTTGGTCGTGATCTTCGTCTACCTGCGGATCTTTTGTTTGACCGTCCTCCTGATGCTTCTTTATCGCCCGAGGAGTACGTGGATGAACTCCAGGCACGGATTGAGGAGATTCATTGTCTAGCGAAGAACCGAATCGGACTGGCATCAGAAAAGATGAAGACACGGTATGACAAAAAGGCAACTGAACATGAGTTCAACAAAGGTGACAAAGTTTGGTTGTGGAATCCCATACGTCGTAAGGGACTATCTCCAAAATTACAAAGAAACTGGGACGGTCCTTACAAAAATCGCCGCATACAAAAATCGCCACATACAAAGTCCAAGGTCGTACATTATAACCGGCTAGCCCCTTATTTTGGCCAAAGTAATTAGAATTTCAAAACTGGAATTTCAGACCATGGTCATGAAAGTCACTTTTTGTAAATATGTAAATAGTAATTAGTTCTTATTTATGTAAATCTTCTTCTTCTTCTTCTTCTTCTTCTTATTTTATTTGTTTATATATATATATATATATATATATATATATATATATATATAAATACTTTTATAAATACATCGAAAGTTATTCAGACAATACCATTAAAAGAACCAATGAAACCAGTATTTTTACAATCATATTATTAAAAACAGTTGAAGTTTGAAGAGAAATAGAAGGCAGATTACCAAATTACTAAGAAATATATGGATAAATGGACATTATATAACCAGAGTAATTCATATATTACCATACAATAAACCAATGAAATCAGTATTTTTACAATCATCTTATTGAAAACAGTTGAAGTTTGAAGTGAAATAGAAGGCAGATTACCAAAATAATGAAAGATAAATGTATAAAAAGGCAGTAGAAGGCTCTTCTATTAAACTACTTCTTCAGGGGTGTATAGTTTAACAAAAAATCAAAAACATCCAACCAGTTTCTGTTATGAGTCGTGCTGAAAGCTAAGAATTCGACTCACAATACACCCGACTGGCTGGAAGCTATTCAGATGACAAATTAGTAGAAAGATACACATAGAAGAAAATAAAATTAATATGACAAAATAACAATAATATAATATTCCATTAAAAAAAAGATATATATACTAACCTAGCCAGATTTGTAGTGCAATCAGATACAAACTACATGTGACTGACTAACAGTCAAGGTTATGGTCATAGTATAAATCACATAGATAATAAAATAAAGTTGTAACAATAATTATAAAAATTAGTAAAACATATATTATACTATATAATTCATGATATATTTAGAAAAAAATAGATGCTACTATTAGAAATATTATATTTTTATTTTTAATCAATTATTAATATTACTATATTAATTGTTTAACTAGAATATATTACTACAACTTCTAGCAGAAAATTATTTTAGTGCTGCCATCTATAGGATTAATATATTAATTAAATTATATGCTTATGGTGCTGCCCTCTATTATAGGAAAAAAATAAATTATTTATTAGCTAAGAATTTCCAAGAATAATTTCTATTCTAATATTTTACAAATAATTTCTTTAAGATAAATACAATAGACAACCATATCTTATCTCAATAACTTGATCATTTTTAAGTTGTGCATATTAGTTTTTAGGTAAACATAAACTTTAATACTATGTGTAAAGTTATTTTTTTTCTTTATTTTTTTATTATTAAATGTATAAAAATTAACCATTGCGTATTATCCAGACAACACCGCCCTCCTCCGTAATCTAACATCTAACCCACCCAACCATCCTATTATTCATATTTTTTAATTTTTAATTTTTTTTTATTTTTTATTTTTTTGTATTATTTTTATTTTTTATAATTTTTTTGAAACATTTTTTTACGCAATGTGTTAATTATTTTTAAGATCAGGTAATAACTTATTATATATTAAAGACTATAGGAGTTCTTATCAATAACATCATATGGTGCTGCATAAATTAGCTGTTAATTTGTGCAATATTGGTTGAAGAGAAAATAGACAGTTAATACTAAATAAATGTTTATACAGATAATATTTTTTTAACCAAATGTAAAGGATAACCGTATCTTATAGCAGTTTCTTGTACAGTTTTTAAATTATGCATTTTAAAATTATGTGAACAAATATTTTTAATTCTATGGGCAAAATTAAGTAATATATTGACATAGACAGATTTATGTAGGCAAGAATTATAATGAGTAAAGAGGTTTACTTTAAAAGGAAAGTCATTACGTTTGTCATAAATATCAAATAGAATTTTATTATCAGAAAGCGTAATATTAAGATCAAGAAAGTTAATTGTATTATTATGCATATCATTATAACTGTATTTTAAATTTTTGTGGTATTTGATTGGTAGCGAATAGTTAGATGACTTTTTAGAATATAAAATTATTATATCATCAAGATACCTGTATAGAAAACAATTAACAATAGATGTATTACGTTCATAATAATGTAAGTAGAGATCAGCACAGATGGATGATACAATCCCACCTTGTGGAAGACCGACTATTTGTTTAAATATTGTATTATTAAATAATATATAATTATGATAAAGAATAAATTTGGTTAAAGATTTGAAGTAAGATAAAGATACATGTATGTTAAGAGAATTCCTATATTCCTTGAATAATAAATTTATGATCCTGAACATATCTGCAATAACAATTGTATTAAATAAATCATTAAAGTCATATGTTTTGATGTACTTAATGTTTTGTAAATTTTTGATATTATTTACAAGATGTAAACTATTTTTTATACTATAGAATTTATTATTAGTTTTTGCAATATCTAGCATTTTTGTAAGAATTGTTAATAATTCTTTACCTGCATTATTGTTATAAGTATTACACCCAATAGTTATAGTACGAAACTTTATAGGAATTTTATGGAATTTTGGAATAACTACAATGTAAGGATAGTTATAATTATGATTTTTTAATTTTATTAATTTATAATATTGAGCTATATGTCTATTTTTAATAATAGTATCAATATCTGTTTTAATGAAATTTGAACTAGAATTTATTGCTTGATTTAATGTAGAGTAATAATGTTTACATATGAAAGCATAGTTGTTAGGAGATTTATCGACTCTAACTCAAGGATTGCACTACCCGGGACGTGCAGTCTTTGAGGAGGGGGTAGTGTTACGAATTTTGTAAATAGTTAGTGTTTGTATTGTAAAATAATGTAAATAATCTTATTAAGCTCCATTCCTTTACTAATATTAGTTTTTGTTACATTGTCTCTGTTATCAAGCAAACTTGTCTATTATTTTTCAGTGAATGTCTACGGCAGATTGGCGAAATGTTAAAGATATCGCCAAGTTGGCATCACTTTTGACGACTAATTTTGGTCACCAAATTTGGCGATATATCGCCAAGTTGGCGACAAACCTGGCGATTGTTGGCGATGGTAACCCTTCCCTTTCTATGGTAACCTCCCTTTAGGTATATTGATACATTGAATGTTATTTCGTGGTTTTCTGGATTTTTTGAGAAGCTTGTAGAAATTTCCAGTGCATGCGGCGAGACTATATATAGGAGAGCGATGCGAGCTTGTTGTTATTATTTATCAGTCAGTCATTGAGTGAGCCACGATTGTTTAAGCAAGTTTGCTTGAGTTTTATCTACGTTGTTTTGAATGTGATTTAGTGTTGAGACGTTGTATAAGGAGTCTCTTAGGACCTATATCTGTACTTGTACGATAGATTTGAACAGTTATTTTTGAATGTCTAGTCATATTTGTGAGTTTCGAGGACTGTAGCTGTGAAGTTTTGTAAATAAATTATTTTCTACTTTTCTAAGAGACTAGACTTTTGAACTTGACTAAGCATAAGATAAAAAAAAACCCTATATACGCAACACTATTATTATACTAGAAGTAACTTCTTGTAAACTTCAGCAACGTATATCTATTTAAATAATAGTAAGTTAATAGGAAATGTTCTTTGTACCACAGATTGTTAAAAATGTATATTATAACATATACTTTATAGATGCATATCAATTTCATTATGTATGGAAGAGTATAATATCATTAAAATGCACTTGAAATTATTTTTTCCTATTATCGTAATGTAACGGAATACTTTTGGTTGTTCCTGTAATTAAACTATATATCCGATTTTCATAACATTTGAAACGACTCGACAAAATTATGCAACAATTACATATTTTAATTTTCAAACGATTTGGTTGGGTATTTTTCGCTATGTTATATATATTCGGACAGACGGACTGACTGAACAACGACTTTACATAGGCGTAGCCAGCCTTTTGAACGGGGAGGTGCCCAAATTTTTTAACCTGAACATGTTGGGTACAAACAACATTTTATGTAATAAAACCTAATAAAACGGAACCCCATAAAACCTATCAAATTACCGTTTTAGACAGGTTTTTTGCGGGAGGTATAATTGTGTGGAACTTATTTTAAAAAAGACCCAAATGCAATTTTTCATTGCGTGAAGAAGGATGAGAAGTTGCTTAAAACTAAATCTAATGGACAGGGGCGTGCGAAGAGAAAGCTGCGCCCGGGGCAAAGTTACAATTTGGCGCCCCCTCCACCCATCTTTTTCTTGTGACAGGCCAAAAATGACGTTGGTAGTATAAATTTGGCGCCCCCTAAAGTTCCACAGCTGCCCCCTACGCTCCCCCTTTCGCACGCCGCTGCTAATGGATAAGAAAAAGATATATAAACATAGATAAAACATGATAGATATAAATAAAGATATCCTTAAACATAAATCTGTAATTATCACAAGTTTTCATTTCAAACAGCAATAAAATACTAAAATAAATAAGCACGACTTTAGTTCCCCCCGTCATTTTGATCAAAGTAGCATTAAAATAACTTGTAGTATGCAATTTAAAGTGAAAAATAGCTCTTATATTTTCTACTCATGAATAAATAAAATTTCCCCGTTAAAAAAAAAAAAAAAAAAAAAATGAGCATATACGAATGTCAAAATATGATCCCAAAAAACGAAATTTAGCAAACCAACAAACCAACCTCCATATTAATTTGAATTTTGTGTAGCATCATTTCTTATTTTCAGAGGAAGCACAGATTTGTACTAGAGATGAGTTCGGGCTCGATTTTTGAAACCCGCGCCCGAAAGATTTTTAGTACATTGGAGCCCGAGCCCATCCGAGCCCGATACAAAAAGTATACAAAAATAAATAAATAAATAAATAAAAGATTTAATGATATTTAAAAAAAATTTGAAATGTGATATCCCATTTTAAAAAATTTCTTATAAAATTTACTATTAAATAAAAATTTAAATTCAAGCTTATGAAAAGAGCAATTTGGTATCAAATAAAAATATCCTTCATACCTAAAATGATTCCCATATTTCTTGTCCTTTAAGAAGAAAATTTGATGGACATATTAAAAAAGTGTAATGAATAAATGGATAGTGTTTATAGAAATTACTATTTGTATGCTGAAGAATCAAAAAACGTTTTCAATTTCCTATTAAAAGAGTACATCTTCAGGGGTGTAGTCGTAAAAAGAAAACCACAGGTTACACGATCGACGCAAAGGGTATATGCTCAAGGCACAGAGTATACTCTAGAGAGTACATCCTATGGGTTTCATGAGAAACAGAGGATTATACAATGTTCCTTAAAAAAAATCCAGAAGGTATACGGCATATACCCCTGTATACCCTCCACTACATCCCTGTACATTTATCTATAATCAATTCATTTCTCTTAACAATTCCCCATGACTGACGAGAACCTTAAAATCAACGCAAATTAAAACATTAATACAGTTATCTTAAAGTTTCGTTGTTTTTATGGGAAAAGAAGAAACATTAATCGAATGTTTTCAATCGGAATAACATGTAAAATATGTTTACTTACGAAGGGAAATCATCAGCAAAAGCAAAATTCATGATGACAAACAGAAAAAAAATCACAATGCTGTTATCATATGAAGAACGATTAAGATTCACGCACAATCAAATAATTTGCAAACCTCAAGCATCTAGTCTGCATCAAAAACGAAGAAATCATTCTCTAACAAAATAAATAAATAAACGATCGAATTAAAAAATATCCTCTGCCTCAATTGAAAATCCAACCAGAAGCTAATTTATTATTTATGATTATTTTGATAGGCGCCTTATCAATTAATCGTCGACGGAAATGCAGTAGACATAAATCTCCATACATCACAAATTTTCTTTTGAAGCAACAATCAACTATTGAAATATATAAAAAAAATATTTTTATTTTTCTTTCGTTTTGATCAAAATAACACTGAAATGACTTGAAAAAGAATAAATAATTTTAAAAGGAAAATAGTAGTTCTTTCAATCTCTTCTACAATAAATGTTTTTTAATTCTCAGAAAGAATGTGCCTAGCCCGAACACTAAAATGAAAATAGAGCCCGTGCCCGCTTCGGACCCGGATTTGGACTCGGGCTTTCGTGCTGGGGCTGAGCCTGTCTCATCTCTAATTTGTACAACCTTCCACCCCCTCCGTTCTCCAGTCTAATCACATGGTGGAATTATCGTTTCACATCTGTATTTCCTTTCAGTTTTTTTTTGCTCCTATCTAGACTTTAGATAACAAAAGCAAATATATAAATAGTAGTTTCTATCCTTGTCGAGAATTTACTCTAATTTTTTATGGAAATATGCATGCAATAGAAAGGTGTTAAAAAAATTCCATAAAGAAACGACATCAAATTGGGATTATAAAACCAACTTTTTTGATTTACTGTGATTAATACAGATTTTAGTAAATATTCTAGTTTTAAAAAAGATGAATAAAATAATTTTCTTAAAAAGAAAAAAAAGAAAGAATCAAGGTCTCTTCTTTTATCACATTTCAAAACATAGACTGTTAGTTTTGATTAACTAATTGAACTAACTTTGCTTACATTTTTCTTCTTTTTTCTTTAATAAATTTTGATTTTTTTAAAATAATCAATCTTGGATCTGTGCGAGCGGGGGGGGGGGGGGGGTGCCCGGGCACCCAGGGCACCCCCCCCCCCCTGGCTAAGCGCATGCTTTAGGTGCATATTTATATAATTACGAACGCACCTAATAATATTTCACTGGCATTTTGCTAAACCCAAAAGCTCCCGTAAAGCTTTTGTATATCTCCTGTAGTATACACTCCTGTAGTCCACAAGTATACCTCCTGTAAACTTTTTAAAGTCTTCCCGCCTAAATCAATACGATAAACAGAACGAGAAAAAAACAGACATTAAAAAAAAAAAAAGAAAAAAAAATTCCAAAAACTTTTTTTCTTCCCAACTTCTTCCCAGACATAACTTGACAGGTGATAAGGGCAACAAACACAACACAAGGAGAGGCTGCTTCAAGAGGTCACGTGAATAACGGAAACAAAACATATGAATTTTTTTCTTGAATTTACAGAGTTAACAAAAACGATATCCAATCCCAAAATACTGTTATCGGATTGTAGATGTTAAAATAAATCAATCGATGTTTAACTTTTTGTTTGGGGATTTAAATTAATTCTTTTTAGCTGGGTAAAAGAAAATCTGTTATTGTTCGGAAACGGTGAACTGTTTTTTCTTTTTTTCTTCTTTTTCTTTTCCAATATATCATCTTATTTAACACTTGGAAGCAGGGCCGTAACCAGCGAGACATGCCAGGGGGGGCTTTGAAAATTTTCTGGGGGGGCTAACATTTTTTAACAATCCATATCTTAAGCAAACTAAATATAGCAAAAATTGATAAAATGGACCTGCCTATAGTGTATAGAGTGTAAAACCTCTCTATAACGGAATTTTTCTATAAGGAAATTAATAAATGCAAAATACTTCATGATCATTGAAAAATAAATACTTTTTTTTTTTTTTAATCAAAAATAAAACCGTTTTGAAAAACTACTGCAAGGTTTAAAATATTATTTTTACACAATATATTTAATAAGAAATTAAATTAAGAGAATGCGTATTTACCATGCGTATTATTATATTTATTTTTGTGTACATTAATTTGACTTTTTGGTGTCTATGCAAGTCCAGCCAAGTTCAATATAAGTGTCCAATAGATACATATCCAGTTATCTATGAAATTTTTTCTGATTTAATATTTAGTTTAAAAATTTGAATCTTACCATTTTTGTAACATTTTATCTCACGTGTTTGAATGTATATTTTCAAGTAAGATTAGCAACTATAACTATGGTTGGTATGAAATAATGCGTTTGTACTGGCCATTATGGTGGAAGGGGGGTAGGGAACCAACCAAAAAATCACAGATTTTAAAATATGGGATTCTAAGTTACATTTGATTGATTTAAAATTAAATTTATTTTCGCAATGTTTTTGCTGAATTTTGTTATAATTTTTAAAGGACCATTATTTTTTTTTATCTTGGTTAGATTGGCACCGACTCCAAAAAATCAAATTAATGTACATAAATATTAATAATACACATGGTAAATACAATGCTTTTAATTTAAGGTCTTATTAATTACACTCGAGTCTTTATATAACGAAATCCACCGTTCCAGTAAAAAATTCGTTATATAGAGAAATTCGATATACAGAGAATGATGTTAAAAATCGTATTTAATGTGTGAAATTTGAAAAAATATTATTTTTGATCTTTTGAATTAAGAATTTGAAATGTTTAAAAGTAAATATTAACCTAACATTTTATTTTTTAATTATTTAAGCTGTTTCAAAAAAGAGAACAGGGACCCCGTTCAAGTATTACGTAAGCACTAAAGGAGGAGGGGGGAGTCCAGAGTCTGCTTATTTTTTCTGACAAAGGGGAGGGGGGAGTCACGACAATTCTTACGTAAGTATTAAACAACGAAGCAACTGCAGTTCAAATTCAACAAGCAAAGAAAGTATGATGGGGAAAGAGCGTTCTACAGTCTGTTCGAAATTCGCCGTTTATTTTCGATTTTATCCTTTGCTTATCCATCGGCAGTCGCGTGATCCGCATCACCCATTTGCCCTTTGTCTTCATTGTTGTCTGTTAAGTTGTGTGCCAAGTCAAGTACATTGATAGACTATAAAAACACAGGAACCGGTGTGGCTGGGTTATGTGGCCAGGGTAACTGGTCAGTTGACTTTATTTTAGGTAAGTCCGTTATTTTCTTTTCTCCCGTTCAATCGGTCATAGAATTCCAGGAATTTTTGCAGAATTTCTGGAAATTTTTGTCTTTCCGCTCCTATTATCGACTTCCTTCTCTGCAGGTTTTGGAACTTTAGAAAGTAGAAAACCTACTTGGTGTTTTTCTTGTCTCAGATACATAGCACAGATATCTATTGTTTTAGTTCAGTTGCATAGTGAATTTTTAGTGAAAGAGTTTTGCTTTTAGTTGCATAGTGAATTTAGTCGAATTTAATTATGGATACTAAGATTGGCAAAAAACAAGGACCGGAAACCTGCAATACCCCAGGCCACTGTTCCAGTGAAAACTTTATAATAGACAATGTTGAAACATGGGTTCAAGGATCCTGGACATCAGATTAAAATATGAACACCAAATTGAACTCCAACATTTATATGATTCATGTCAAAAATTTTATTATGATGCCTAAGTAAATTAAGACTTCTTGTATATCTTGTTTTATTGTTCAATGTGATAAATAACAATATGTTTAAACCATTTTGTATTCTGTGGTTTGTTTAGTGCAATAAACAACAATATATTAAAACCATTTTATATATTTTGATATCAGAATCCTTATATGCCTATATAAATTTGTAGGATCAATAATGTAATTGATTGGTAACTTTTTATAAGTCAAGAAGTATTGATGTATAAACTGTCATAAAATCTTACGTAAGCAAAGGGGGGGGGGGGTCTAGCATTTGCTTATATTTTCTTACAAGGGGGTGGAGGGGGGTAAAAATGACTAAAAATATGCTTACATAATACTTGAACGTTCCCACAGACATTTACTTGAAAATTTAATGAAAATTAAATAAGGACGACTTGATTTAATTTCAGACAAAGAAATCTGTAATTTTTTGTTGTTTTGATTTTAAAATTGTTACGCTCTCAAAAAGAAACTCTCAAATTTTAGCAAGGAATGAAAAATTGTAGTTAACATTTCCCTCCATTTGAAGGAATCTCTTATGTGTCTCTCATTGATTCCTCTCTTACATGTGTATCAATCCAATTGACTCTGTTTTGAGAAGGATGTGGAAAGGTGTGTGGGAAGTGGGATGAATTCGTTGGATTTCAAGAACAAGGAGAGAAGTAATATATAAAAAAACTCAGCGCTGACGATAAATCAAAAATAAGTGAGGAAAATTGATTCCATATGATTTCGAAGCTTTTTAAAACTGAATAAATTAAGACCAATTTATGAAAAAAATCGTTATATGGAGATAGATATTTCGCTATATAGAGACTGTTTTTAATGTAATCATGTGAAAAGGGGACCGTTCCCACTAAAAATTCGTTATATAGAGAAATTCGATGTATGGAATTTCGTTATAGAGACACTCGACTGTATTATGAAAAAAATACTTTGCAATAGTTTTTGAAATCGGTTTTCTTTTTGATAAAAAAAAAGTTTATTTTTTAGTTAAAAATTGACAGGTTTTTTTGCATATGTTATGGTAGAAATTACATACTTAATGAAACTTAATTTATTATTCTTATTTTAATTTCCTACTTTTAATATCTGTAACTAACGGCAAATCTTAATTTATTAAATTTTATTAATATTTTATTTTCTAGCACTATAATTATTTATTAATATTTCATACATCAAATAATTGCAGATATTTTTGTCGTAATCATATAATAAACTTAATCTTAATCATGTTTTTTTGCTTAATTTTTTTATTTTTATATGACAAATTGAAAAAAAAAATGTTTTCATTTAACACACAAACAAAAATAAAATAAAAAAATAACTAAAAATAAAATAAAATAAACTTTTTTTTTCTAATGTACACCCTTGTAACCCATAACATGAAGCAATTACTGGCTTTTTTTATTCCACGTGTATAAATTGACATTTTTTATCTTTTTAATTTTCAAACGTTCTAGTTTCCAAGTGATATTTCATCGTTAACTAAATCTACTGATAAGACGTATTGTAAACAAGCAAATCATTAAAATTTAGAAACATGGGTTTTTAATGACTATGTCTTAGTCAAGATTTTGAACATCGCTTGACTAATTATCGGTCAACTTGAACACCATGTGTCCATGTCCATTCATTCTGCATAAGATCGTTGCTTTGAAAATATAACGATGTACTAACACATGTGGGGACCAGTTAGTGCATCTGGACTTTTTCAGGAGAAAGAAATGTTCCTTTAAAATGTGTTTCGAGAAATGCATTATACCGCTAGTAAGATAACAGAAAACAACTAATCTAATAAGGTTCCGAATACAAAATTCTTGGCGTATTCCCATTTTATTCAAGGCAGTTAAATGATCTAAAAAATTTCTCTTACCTTTTTTTTTTTTTTGAGAAAATTTAAAATATGGATTTTGTTAAAAAAAGAAAAAAAAAAAAAGGTAGAAAGTAAAGAAATCGTTAGAAGGGGCTCTAGAGGACGCTAGAGGGGGCTCAGCCCCACCTGGCCCCCGTCTGGTTACGGGCCTGCTTGGAAGTCTGCTAAAAATAAATATTCTAAACAGGTTGTGTACTTTAAAAAACACATTAAGGTCAAATGAAGCGATTTGTGAGTAGTTTTTGGCGTCATAAGATTGTTTAATATTTATCTGACTTCCAATGTATTAAATTAGCAGCAAGTCGGAAACTGTGGGTCGAATGCGGCAAATGAGGTGCGTTCGTTCTATAACTCGTTTTATAAATAATCAGATATCGGTGTAATAGCTATTGCACTCTTATGCAAATCTCCATGAATACAAAATTTATTACGATTGTATATTATATTAAATTCAATGTATACGGAAATGATACGATTCCATCTTAAACTCCGTATCCTAGAATCATGACCTGTCATGGTATATCATTGAATTAATGGCATATGATAGGATTTAATAGAATGAAGGAAAACTTTTATTAAAGGGGGTCGGGGACAGAAAAAATATTAAAATTTTCTAAAAATATATAATATTAGAAAATATATGATTTTTTTAAAATAAAAGTTACATTTTTTTTTCAAATTTTTACTTTAAATATTTTTAATTTTTATTTAAGTTAATATTTTTGAAAATGTTGAATCGAATTAAAATCTCGATATTTCTGTTTATTTAAATGTAAAATAAATAAATAAATAAATTCTACAAAAAATATTTTGAGTCATGACTATTTAAATTGCCCCCCCTTTTTTAATAAATTTTAAAATACAAATTAAAAAAACGAGAGGTTTTATCGTTTGATTTTGTTTGATAAAGTTAACCAATAAAAATAAAATTCAATTTTTAATTCAATAAATAAAAATTATTTTAAATGCGTCTCGGAACCCGTTAAAGTTTGCATTCTATTTCCATAAAATCCGAAAGGACTCCATACAAATTTCCAAACTATTCATTTAGGTAGTTTTTGAGCTGCTATAGGTATACAGACGGACGGACCAAGACGACGACTATTGGGGTTATGTATTTATATAATTAAGAAAGCACCTAAAAACTAGTCGGATGCGCAAATCCCAAAACTTTCTAATATCACATACATTTTAATATTTCGAAATTCGCCAGCACAGTACCAAATTTAAATTGGCAATCTAAGCTTTTCATGGGGATTCTAATGACATGAAATTCCGTGCATTAGTTCTTGAGCACTAAATTAGTGTTTAGTTCTTCACGCTTAAATTCCGTAAATCATGCAAAATGCAGCATAGCAGCGACACTTGTTGAAAGATTTATACCGAAACCTAATATGCAACAACTTATCTCAATATCTAACCGAATCTAAAGTTTGATGAAAATCCGTCCATTAGTTCTTGAGACAGAGTTACTGTGGGGATCATGAAAAATACAGCTTAGCAGCAGCATTTGTTGTGCGTTTTACATCAAAATGTGAACAACACCAAAACAGATTAAGGACTAATTGAATGTAAATGTTAGGTGAAAATCCATGCATAATTCTTGAGATAGAGCTACTGCGAAAATCGCAAAATATGCAGTATAGCAATGCCATTTGTTGAGCGATTTGCACCAAAATATAGAAATCGTGAGTTCATGTCAAGAACGAACTGATCTGAAGTTTGATAAAAGTCCGTACTTTAGTTCTGGAGCTTGAGCTATTACGGAAATTGTGAAAAAATGCTACATAGCAACTCCATCTGTAGAGCGCTTTACACCAAAATTTAGAAAACGTCAATGCATCTCAATAACTAACAGAATCTGAAGTTTGATGAAAATCCGAGCATTAGTTTTTGTTACAGAGCTACTGCAGAAATCAAGAAAGAATGCTGCATAGTACCGTCACCAGTGGAGCGATTTACACCCAAAACTAATCAGCAGTAATTCATATCAGGTACTAACTGGATATAAAATTCTATTAAAAATTTTAATTTTTAGATAGTGCATTAATAGCATAGTCCATAGTGCATAGTCCATTATTTTTTTAGATAGTGCACTCATTAAATTTGTGTCGCAGACAGACGTTTAGTAAGAACATGTTTTTTGGTATTCCTAATCCCCAAAACGTATAAAACTGTCAAAAACCGGAATTGGACAACTTTCATGAATCCAATGCTTTCTTCTTATAAAGATAGATGAAATAACAAGTTGTAAATTGCACGTCAAACGTAGCAAATGAGGTGAGTTCGTACTATAACAAAGTTTCAAAAATACTCAGATTTTGCTGTTATAGCATACGCTACTTCGGATGCAGTATAGCGGTCGAAATTTTTTGAATATTCCTGTAAATACTATCTCCTTTTTATTATACAGGAAGTAACTTGTATTAAACCTCAGCAACGTATAACAATTTCATAAAATATGAAGTAGTTTAATATAATTAAAACGCGCCCCAAACAATGTTTCCCCCTATACCATTATGTAGTGGGATACTTTTGTATGGCCCTGTAAATTAATAATAAATAGTCTTTGCATCACAGATTGTACCGATTGTATATTTTAGTATATGCGTCATAGATTCATGTAAATTCTGTTATATTTGAAAGAGTGTAACACCGTTAAAATGCTCTTCAAACTATTTTTCCCATTGACTGTAATATATCAAAATTCTTTTGGTTTTCCTTGTAATTGAACTGTGCTTCCGATTTTCACAAAATCTTTAATAACTCGATAAAATTATGCAATAATTATATCTTTTAATTTCAAACGATTCGGTTGGGTGTTTTTGCGTTGTTATAGGCGTACAGACGGACGGACTGAACGACAACTATAGGTGCTACGTATATTTAGCATTTACATACGAACGCACCTGAAAGTGAAAGCAAAATGGGCAGCCACTCTTTCCAAAATAGCTTCATGAACAGTATTCAACTTAATGGAACTGCTATTGCTATCTAGTGATGGTCAAAAGAAGTATTTAATAATTATTTCAAAAGTACAGGGTGGTCATAAAAAAACTTTGCCGATATATGGAGCTCTAGCGACCAGTCCGCTCAACCGATCGAAATGAAATTTCAGATATAGCTATTCAGAGGTATGAGCTCGAGATTCTGTGAACGGCAACAAAATGGCGCTCACGGTTACGGTTATAGTTACAGAAACTCGAAAATTTCCAATGGGAAAACCCATTTTTTTTCATCGCAAAATGCTCACCCTATTCCTCCCCCCCGTAGAAAAAATTCGACTGGGGCGCAAGGAGGAAATTTGCAAATGACACAAAGTCAGTACACTAATCTCTGATTACAATACAGATCGAAGAAACTAAAACTTTTACTTAGATTACACATTTTCCACATGGGTGCCACCACCATGCAATGTCTGTGATGGCACCCACGTGGAAAATGTGCAATCGAAATAAAAGTTTTAGTTTCTCCGATCTGTATTGCAATCAGAGATTACTGTACTGACTCTGTGTCGCATGCAAATTTCCTCCTTGCGCCCGAATCGAGTTTTTTCTATGGGGGGGAGGATTCCCAGAACGGTTTTTTGTGCGTGCATAACATGTCCGTTTCTTGCGATACACGTACGGTTCCAATGCTCTTTAGGGTTTTCGCATGCGCTGAGCATTTTGCGATGAAAAAAATGGGTGTTCCCATTGGAAAATTTCGAGTTTCTGTAACTATAACCGTAACCGTGAGCGGCATTTTGTTGCCGTTCACAGAATCTCGAGCTCATACCTCTGAATAGCTATATCTGAAACTTCATCTCGATCGGTTGAGCGGACTGGCCGCTAGAGCTCCGTATATCGGCAAAGTTTTTTTATGACCACCCTGTATTTAATGATACTAAAAGTATCATTACGAATGTATTCAGTGAGTGTGTTAATTGGGATAGAAAACTGTGGTACTTAATTATACCGCCGGAGTATAAAAGTTTAAACATTCTTCCACGAACTTGTGCTACAGCGCCTTTAACATATCTTCATATTATTTAGTTCTTAAAACTCCTAATTAAAATATTGTTGTCTATAGACAATTTAATTTCTTTACTGAAAATGAAATTTTACGCCACTGACGCTTAGACGGATTTAAAAAGAAAAAAAAATCTCTAAAAATGTAAAAAATTTGTGGTTTGATAAGGAAATAATGGTATATTCAACTATAAGAATCTTACAAATTCATTTTCAGCTAATATTCAGATAATCCCAATGTGAAATATAAAAGTAGTAAGTCTTGATTACATCCATTATTAACTATATCATAACAATAATAAGTCTTGATTACATCCATTATTTACTATAAGGTAGAACCCGTCAAATTTTAACGAAAGGAAATGCTTAAGAAGGAACTGTTTCATTGAGTTATAATAAACCTACAAAATTAGTTAGCATAAGAACTAACAAGTTGGAAATTGCACGTGAACGTAGCAAATGAGGTGCGTTCGTACGATAACGAAGTTTAAAAAATATTCAGATCTTGCTGATATAGTAGAGCGTACTTCGGATATAGTATAGTAGTCGAAATCTTTGTGTTTCTGTAAATATGCAGAAAGTAATTTTTATTACACCTCAGAAACGTATATCTTATTCATAAAATGTGAAATAGTTGAATATAATTAAAACACGCCCCAAACAATGTTTCCCCGTATAGCATTATGTAGTGGAATACTTTTGTGTGGCCCTGTAACTTAATAATAAAAATTCTTTGCATCACAGATTGTACAGAATGCATATTTTAGTATATACTTCATAGATTCATACCACTTATATTATGTTCGAATGAGTAAAACATCATTAAAATTCATTTGAAACTTTTTTTCCCATTGATCGTAATGTAATGGAATACTTTTGATTGTCCCTGTAAATGATCTGTGCATTCGACTTTCATAACGTTTTAAATGACTCAATAAAATTACGTAATAATTATATGTTTTAAATTTCAAACTATTAAAATGCATTTGAATTTTTTTTCCCCATTGACCATAATGTAATGGAATCCTTTTGATTGTCCCTGTAATTGATCTATGCATCCGATTTTCATAACATTTGAAATGACTCGACAAAATTACGCAATAATTATATGTTTTAAATTTCAAACGATTAAAATGCATTTGAAACTTTTTTCCCCATTGACCGTAATGTAACGGAATCCTTTTGATTGTCCCTGTAATTGATCTATCCATCCGATTTTCATAAAATTTGAAATGACTCGACAAAATTATGTTATAATTATGTATTTTAAATTTCAAACGATTCGGTTGGGTAGTTTTTGCGTTGTTATATGCGGACGGACAGACAGACAGACAGACAGACGGACAGACAGACGGACAGACAGACAGACGGACGGACTGAGCGACAACAATAGGTGCTACGTATTTACATAATTACGAACGCACCTAAAAAATACATTTTACAGTAAAAAATGCATTTTATATTAATGCGTCTAACTCTCAAACAAACGATATTTATCGTTAAATTAACAAAATACTATTTCTATAAAACTCAGTAGTAGAAATTTTTAAAATTAAACTTTAATCGTATATGTAAGCAGTAAAAAATAATAAAATTATCAATTCAGGTTTATGCTAGATATATTAAAAATATGTTATTATGATAAAGTTATCAATTAAGGTTCTTATGCTAGTATTCCAAAATGAAAAAAAATCAACTTTGACTCAATTATAGAATTTTTTTCTCGTGAAATCTAAAACTGGCATCATTTTCACCATATGAAAATTTACAAATGCACATTTCGCATCTGTATTCACCTTTAAAAAAATGACTTTTAAATTTGATCATTTTGATTCAAAACTTGAAGTTTCAATGCTATTAGATGGAACAGATATTAAACTTGATATTCTTTCATGTGTAAATCAAATTTTGTAAATGAAATCAAAATTCACCGGGTTTTATAACAGAAGGTATTTAAATAGAGAAAATGGCAACATAAAGATTCAGCACTCAATTTTTCCCCTTTTTTCCTTTGCTTTTAATAGATATGGAGTACTCCTGTTGCCACGATTAGAAAAGCGGTATTAAAAGCTACAAAAAAATTAATATTTCAAAACCAAATTTAGGTACAGCTTTCAAACAAATTTCATTTAAAAGTACATTTTCCCCCCTACATGATGCTGTAAAAACTGAAAATGTGCGATATTTAAAAGTTAATAATTTTTTAGAAGCAAAAATTGCAATACCTAAATTTCATTTAAAATTTGAAAGTGTTGCCATGCGCAAAATGACGTATGCGTTACGCACAGATACGTTTGGCCTTTATAATATAGATATCGTAACAATAATAATATATATTCTACAACGAAAAGGTAAAAACTTACATTATAAAGTAATTATTTTGTGTAAGACGTCACTTTAATAATAAAATATTTAATATATTAAAAATTGACATTTTCAACTCATTTTCATTGAGTCATCTTCAGAATGAAAATAGAAAATTATAAACTTTTCTTATAAGACGTCATTTTAATGATAAACCATTTAAACTATATTAAAAATTGACGTGTTTCATTTTCATTGAATCATCTTCAGAATGTAAATATAAAATTACAAACACAATGATGGAAATAAGTTGAAACATGTCAATTTTTCATATATTTTAAATGTTTTGTTATTAAAGTAAATATGATGAAAATAATTATTTTATAATATAAGTACTTATCTTTTCGTTGCAGAATATACAGGGTGTCCAGCAAATAACAACCTGATTTCAAAATTAAATTTCTCAAAAACAAAGATATGCGGTATATAGTATATAGGGTATATAGTAATATGCGGTAAACGGTTTTTTCATTAGATAAGCTGTAAAAATTTTATACAGAAATTTCAAACAGTGAATTTTTGAAAAAATTTCCTTCTGATTGCATAGAATGCTTTGATTTGACATTTTTCCTGTTTTAGATTGCTTGCAGAGAAATAATTTTTCAGCTTACAGTGTAAAATTTTAAAGATTTTTCGAAGTAAATTTTTAGAATTTCGTAATTTCAAAAATTTAATTTAAAAAAATCTATGAAATATGGCACTTTAAGCCGAAAAACATATTCTCTGGCAGCAATCTAAAGCAAGAAAAATGTCAAATCAAAGCATTCTTTGCAATCAGAACACAATCTTTTCAAAATATTTACCGTTCGAAACTTTTGTATAAGATTTTTACAGCTTACCTGATAAACAAACCGTTTACTGCATAATTCTATTGATCTTTGTTTTTGAGAAATTTAATTTTGAAATCAGGGTGTTATTTGCTGGACACCCTGTATATTATTATTTTTACGATATATTTTAAACCAGTGCATAAATAGGGAGTAAAACTTCAATTTCTCTATATTCTTCAAAACGCACCATTACTTGTCAATTTCAACTGTTAATATTTATACACTCATTAGTTGTATTAAGTGAAGGATAAAATGCATCTAATTAGAAAGACGATTAACAAACAAGAAAAGTACTGCATTTCTGGAATAAAAATGATAATGCGATCATTTCGGATTTAAATATTTAAAAATCTGGACAAGATCTTCCTCAGATGGTCTTTATAGTTTTTTCCCCCCACTCTAACTGCTGCTATAAAATTAATGACTCCTAATATGTCATCGTCACATGACTTTAGTGAACCCGCATGCAGGATCGATTTTGCACTGTTCACAAACTTTATGTTAATCTTAACTTCGTAAAACAATCACATGAAGATACTGTAGAATTAATTTGCGCATAAATAGAGAATAAAACTTCAATCTCTCTGTCTATCTGTGCATAAATAAAGAATAAAACTTCAATCCCTCTGTATTTTTCAAAACGCACCACATTTATTTGGCCATTCCAACTGTTAATATTTATACACCCATTAATTATATTGAGTGAATGATAAAATGCATCCAATTAGAAAGAAGTATTTAGAAAGGCGATTAACAAACAAGAAAAGTATTGCATTTCTGGAATAAAAATGATAATGCGATCATTTCGGATTTAAATATTGAAAAATCTGGTAGGGATCTTCCTCAGATGATCTTTATAATTTTTTCCCTCCTTTAACTGCTGCTATAAAATTAAGGAATCCTAATATGTCATCGTCTTGTGACTTTAATTAACCCGCATGCAGCATCGATTTTGTGCTGTTCATAAACTTTAAGCTTATGTTAACTTCGCAGAGCAATCGGAAGATATTGTAGAGTAAATTGCCAAATTGGTATATTATAGAGGAAGAGCATATTTATGCATTCAGGTTTTTGAGATTTCATTATGTGAATTTCATGACTTGTACTGATTAAAACACATATTTTCTAAATGGCAAATTGGGCAACTCATATTGGATTAAAATGGACACAAAAGTGTTAAAACAAATTGTTGCTTTCAGAAATCCAATGACTCAAATGTATTAAAGCAAATTATGCTTTCGAAATCCAGTCACGCAAATGTGTTAAAGCTAATTACGCTCCAAGAAATCTAATGACGCAAAAGTGTCATAAAAATTATGCTTTCAGAAATCTGCAAGTGTGTTAAAACAAATCATGCTTCGGAATTCCAATGACGAAAATGTGTTTTCAAAAATTCAGTGACGCAAATATGTTAAAACAAATTGAGCTTTCTGAAATCCAATGCTACAAATCTATTAAAAGAAATTGTGCTCTCAGAAATCCATCTTATTTTCAGATATATTTTACTCCTATGCATAAATAGAGAATAAAACTTCAATCTCTCTGTATATCTGTGCATAAATAAAGAATAAAACTTCAATCTCTCTATTTTTCAAAACGCACCATTTATTTGGCCATTTCAACTGTTAATATTTATACACCCATTAATTTTATTGAGTGAAGGATAAAATGCATCCAATTAGAAAGAAGTATTTAGAAAGACGATTAACAAGCAAGAAAAGTATTGCATTTCTTGAATAAATATGATAATGCGAACATTTTGGATTTAAATATTTAAAAATCTGGTAGGTACCTTCCTTAGATGATCTTTATAGTTTTTTTCCTCCTTTAACTGCTGCTAAAAAATTAAGGCATCCTAATATGTAATCGTCACGTGACTAATTAACCCGCATGCAGGATCGATTTTGTGTTGTTCATAAACTTTAAGTTTATGTTAAGTTTATGTTAAGTACCTACCATAAACTTTAAGTTTATGGTAGGTACCTTCCTTAGATGATCTTTATAGTTTTTTTTCCTCCTTTAACTGCTGCTAAAAAATTAAGGCATCCTAATATGTAATCGTCACGTGACTAATTAACCCGCATGCAGGATCGATTTTGTGTTGTTCATAAACTTTAAGTTTATGTTAACTTCGTAAAGCAATCGGATAAAGATATTGTAGAATAATTTGCGCCATTTCGAAACTGGTATATCATAGAGGTAGAGTATTTTTATGAATTTAGGTTATATAGATTTGATTGTGTGAATTTCATGATATGTACTCTTTAAAACATCAATTTGCTAAATGACAAATTGGCCAACTGATATTGGATTAAAACGGATGCAAATAACTTAAAACAAATTATTGCTTTCAGAAATCCAATGACGCAAATGTTTTAAAACAAATCATGCTTTCGGAAATCCAGTGACTGAAATGTTTTAAACCAAATCATGATTTCGGTAATCAAATGACCAAAATGTGTTAAAACTAATTATGCTCTTATAAATCCAATGACGCAAATGTGTTAAAACAAATCGTGCTTTCGGAATTCCAATGATGCAAATGTGTTAAAAACAAAGTGTGTTTTCGGAAACCCAATGACGGAAATGTGTTAAAACATACTGTGGTTTCGGAAATCCAATGACGCCAGTGTGTTAAAACAAATTGTGCTCGTAGAAATCCAATGACGAAATTATGTGAAAACAAATTGTGTTCTCAGAAATTTAATGACACAAATAAATGTGTTAAAACAAACTGTGCTTTTGGAAATTCAATAGAGATATGTGAAAATTTTATTTCTTTTTAAAATCTGTTTGTCGGTGATTGGTTAATCAGGTTTCAAATTTCCTTCACACAAAGAAAACAATTTAAATGTCCTGTCACTACTACTCTGTTAAAATTTTTGCTCTAGTTTTTAACAAATTTCGGTGCTCAGTAGCTGCCACCATGCGATGGTGAAATCTCGTGCCAACATTTCGGAGCTTCCTGTTTCAACCTCGTTTCAACTATTGAAACTGTGCTTCAACAGGAGCTCCAAATATTGGTTTAAGGTTTCACCATCTTAGACTGGCAGCTATTGAGCATCAAAATTTGGTTCAAACTGAGGCAAGATTTTTAACAATGTAAGTAGAAATCAATGGTTTCTTCAAAATCACTTTCTTCAAATAAGTTGAAACAACTAATGAATGCCGAACTCTTCTGCTAAAACAAGACAGCAGGCTCCCAGCACGCGGTAACTAAACGAGATTTCTATCGAAAGCGAGAAGTCCGAATTAAAATTTCCTCTCTGAAGCAAATCTCGACTCAAATCCGCTCATTTAACTTTTTACACTCACATGTATTCTTAGCCAGCTGGTTTGCTCGGGTCCGGCCTAACAGAAAAATTGAACAGGTCATACGGGCCGGGCCAATAAAAAAATTCAGCGGCCCGATATAAACACTTTAGCAAAAACTATAAAAATTAGCTATTTTCAACGAATATGATTTTAACAAGGATAAGTATAGATGTGCGTCACGAACCGATGGTAGTTTTACAACATGAATACAGAAATGTCCAATGTAAAGATCGGTCACGGAAAAAATCGTCCCGGGTCGAGATCAGGCTTGCATTGTTTTTCTACATAGTCGAGCCGGGCCGGAATTGGACTTGATTGTTCTCAAGTTGTCTAGAGTAGACAATATGTTTTTAAAAGTATTTATAGCGATAATGAACTTTCTGTTAACATAATGTTCGGAAATATATTTCTTGATGGTTTTTATATGTTGTTTTTAAAGTCGTTATTCAACACATTTACTTATCACATTACTCAACACTCAACACGTCATTACACAACACTGAAACTTTGACACATTTCCTGATAAATTCTTAAATGTAAAGGCATAAAATTGACAAGTCTGACTATTGAAGGGATTTGGAATCTAATAACGTTTTCCATTTTTGGTAAATGTATTAAATATCGATATAAGAGATTTTTGTCACGCGGCTGCAGATTTTTCTTTTTTCCCCATCTCCTTCCCCTTTTACATAAAGGATTAAAGTTTAATTTTAACAATTTCTACAACTGAGTTTTATAGAAATAGTATTTTGTCGACTTTAGGTTAAATATCATTTGTTTAACAGGTAGACTAACTAATATAAAATGCATTTTTTATTGTAACTAAATTTGTAGGTTATATTATAAATCAATGACATAGTTTGTTCTTAAGCATTGAAATTCGACGGGTTCTGCTTTATTATATTAAACGCCAAACTACTTAAGAAGCACCGAATTGCGTAAAAGAAACATCCTTATAATTTCGAAAATAATAATATTAACTAAAATATTACTGCGTCAGACTAAGCGTCTTATATCCAATTAAAATATATATTTGAATTGAAATTTGAGTGAAATACAGGGTCATGAAAAATCGAAGAGTGAGGAAAATAGGAATACAAATATCTCAACAACTAATTATCTGATCGATTTCGTTCTTTATTCAAAATTTGTGTTATTTTATTGTCTCCTTAAAATAAAGAAAATGCGAAAAATTTTATGCACCTTTTATCAAAACGAATTTTTCGAAAGTCCGAAAAAAAAAAAAGTTTCGGATGATCGAAGTTGCTGATATTAAATTAATGCATACTAAGTACACACGAAATTTCATATCTCTATCTCAATTTGTTCGGGAGATAAAGCGTTTACAGACAGCACAAAGACAGACGGACGGCAATTTTTTTTCTAAAAATATATTTTTCGATATCTCCAGTATCTGAAACGTGTAAATCCGTCAAAAAAATTTTAAGATTTTTAAAACGACTACAAGATTTACCCTATACTATGTATCATGGGTCAGTAAAAGCGCTAAAATATTGTACCCCTTAAATGTTCAACGATGCTGATGAAATCTAAAGATAGCAGCGATATCTCCAGGATATTTTCTAAACTGCAAGACTATTGCTAGTCTAATCATTGTAATTCGAAAATCCCGCAGATGTCGCTGTGCTCGACACTTTGAATTTCAGTAACATCGTATTATACGACAGTATTAAAACATATTTATTTTGTGCGTTTCTTTGAATGAACGATCAATCTGTATGAATGTCCTACTGTACAGTAATACAGTCGAGTCTCTCTATAACGAAACTCCATACATCGAATTTCTCTATATAACGAATTTTTAGTAGGAACGGTCCCCTTTTCGCATGATTACATTAAAAACAGTCACTATATAGCGAAATATCGATCTCCATGTAACGAATTTTTTCATAAATTGGTCTTAATTTATTCAGTTTTAAAAAGTTTCGAAATCATATGCAATCAATTTTCCCTCCCTTATTTTTAATTTATCGTCAGTGCTGGTTTTTTTTTTTTTTTTTTTTTTTTTGTATTATTTCTCTCCTTGTTCCTTAAATCCAACGAATTCATCCCACCTTCCACACACCTTTCCACATCCTTCTCAAAACAGTGTCAATTGGATTGATACACATGTAAGAGAGGAATCAATGAGAGGCACATAAGAGAGGCCTTCAAATGGAGGAAAATGTTAACTACAATTTTTCATTCCTTGCTAAAATTTGAGCTTTTTTTTTCGTGAGCGTAACAATTTTAAAATCAAAACAACAAAAAATTACAGATTTCTTCGTCTGAAATTAATGCAATTCTTCCTTATTTGATTTTCATTAAGCTTTCAAATAAATGTGTGTTCTCTTTTTTGAAACAGCTTAAAAAATTAAGAAATAAAATGTTAGGTTAATACATACTTTTAAACATTTCAAATTCTTGATTCAAAAGATCAAAAATAATATTTGTTCGAATTTCACACATTAAATGCGATTTTTAACATCATTCTCTATACAACGAATTTCTCTATATAACGAATTTTTTACTGGAACGGTGGATTTCGTTATATAGAGACTCGACTGTAATTCTGTAATTCAGTATGAAATTTAACATGTATCTAATTACATGAACATTCGAATCTATTGGCGTGTGTTAGAGCATTGACAGACAAACCGAATTCATAAATACTTTTCAACTATGCTGGAAAGTGTTCAAGGAGGAAAACAGTACAGACAGCAAAGATACCGTCCGTTCTCCGTTTCGGTAATCCTTTATTTGTAAGACTGGAATGTTCTGCTTTCAAGATAGACCGGGAGGCGACAGCACGGACAATCACTTCATCGAGTTCACGGATGGAAATCTAGAATCAGTTAAATCTAGAATCGCATATTTAAATGCAATCGGTCTGCCAGGTCCTATCTTGGTGGTAAACACCTGAAAGCTGGATTTCAATGATTGACTCATAGGTTTAGCAATGTGTTTTCCTGCACCCAAAGGTAAGGAAAACATGGAGGACTGGGAACAGAAAAACTCAATAATAAACCTATGAGTGAACCGCTAAAATCGAGTTTATAGATGTTTTCTACCAAGATGCGACTTAGCAGACCGATTGCGTTTTAATATGAGAATCGAGATTTAATTAATAGTAGACTTTCATCCGTGAATTCGATGAGGTAATTGTCTGTTCTGCTGCTTCCCGGTCGAAAAGGAGAAATTCTGTTTTGAAAAAAAAATAATGTGGGCCATATTTAATAATTATACCGGGTGTCCCAAAAATGACTGATGGATTTTAAAATTCAATAACGTGCAAACGGTGACAGCTATTTAAAAAAATTTTCCAGGAGGGTTATGTATAATGTCAGGAGTTTTTATACCGTAACTTTAGATTTTAGTTCGAATTTCAAACAATAGATGGCGCTGACGGCAATTGAAGCCCAGGTTGAAGCCGAAACTGACCTCACTCAGCACTGATCACCTGGCCTTCAATCGCCGTCAGCGCCATCTATTGTTTGAAATTCGAACTAAAATAAAAAATTACGGTAAAAAAACTCCTGACATTATACATAACCATCCTGATTTTTTTTTAAATAGCTGTCATCGTTTGCAAGTTATTGAATTTTAAAACCCATCAGTCATTTTTGGGACACCCGGTATATGATGCATACACTGAACAGCTATTAGGTGGTCATAATTAAGACAGACGTGTTTGGTGAATTTCTACTGTAATTGTCTACTAAAAGACTTAATTAGTCGTTAGAAATGAACGATACAGGGACACTTAAAGAGCAGTACATTTGCAGTACTGTCTATTGAGCGATAATTGCTGCTGAAGCGTATTTACAGTCGTGGCATGCGTTTTTAGGTGCGTTCGTAATTATATAATACGTAGCGCCTATAGTGGTCGTTCAGTCCGTCCGTCTGTCTGTCCGCATATAACAACGCAAAAACTACCCAACCGAACAGTTTGAAATTTAAAATACATAATTATTACATAATTTTGTCGAGTCATTTCAAATTTTATGAAACTCGGATGCATAGATCAATTACAGGGGCAATCAAAAGTATTCCATTACATTACGGTCAATGGGGAAAAAAGTTTCAAATGCATTTTAATCGTTTGAAATTTAAAATACGCAATTATTAAATAATTCTGTCGAGTTATTTCAAATTTTTTGATAATCGTGTGCATATATCAATTACAGGGGCAATCAAAAGTATTCAATTACATTATGGTCAATGGGGAAAAAGTTTCAAATATATTCTATACGTTTGAAATTTAAAATACATAATTATTACATAATTTTGTCGAGTTATTTCAAATTTTATGAAAATCGGAAGCATAGATCAATTACAGGGACAATCAAAAGTATTCCGTTACATTACGGTCAATGGGAAAAAATGTTTCAAATGCATTTTAATCGTGTTACACTCATGCGAACTTAATAAAATTTATATGCAACTATAAAGTACATATTATAATATACAGCTTACATAATTTGTGGTGCAAAGAACATTTTTTATTTATTTACAAGGCCACACAAAAGTATTCCATTACATAATGGTATAGGGAGAACATTGTTTGATGAGCGTTTTAATTGTAATTCGCTATTTACAGTTTTATGAGATTGATATATGAAAGTAATATTTTTAATCGAAAGTAATATTTTTTTATCGTACGAACGCACCTAATTCGCTACGTTTCACGTGCAATTTCCAACTTGTTAAATTTAACGTTAATTTTTTGCGTATTACTTGATGTAATATACAAGTTGGCAGATCATGCACTGGGCTCTACAAAAGAATCCGTGTACATTTCTCCTTATTGACGGGAATTTTCAACTGTGTTAAATCTTTCCTAACTGAACTAAATTTTAGCATTCTATTTAATAAATCAACAGATCTTATACAAGGACTTAGAAAAGAATTTTAATTCATTTCCCACTATAGGAGGTAATTGCCGAAATTGAGTTTTCGAATGTTTCGTGCATTTTCCGAATTTTTTACTTAAATATCATCTTGCCCCTTATTAAACGGAGCAATTTTGTTACATAATTCTGAATGGTGTTGGAAAGAGTTTCTTAATTAGTGCAAGACTCATGATTTTTTTTCTTTTTTAACACTTTCTAACAAAGTTGAAAAATGCTTATGCATCGGTTTGTCTGTCCGTCCGTCCACGCTCTAACTCCCACTCGAATAAAATACAGTCGAGTCTCTCTATAACGAAACTCCATACATCGAATTTCTCTATATAACGAATTTTTAGTAGGAACGGTCCCCTTTTCACATGATTACATTAAAAACAGTCTCCATATAGCGAAATATCTATCTCCATATAACGAATTTTTTCATAAATTGGTCTTTATTTATTCAGTTTTAAAAAAGCTTCGAAATCGTATGGAATCAATTTTCCATCACTTATTTTTGATTTATCGTTCAGTGCTGAAGTTTTTTTTCTTTTTCTTTATATTACTTCTCTCCTTGTTCTTTAAATCCAACGAGTTCATCCCACCTCCCACACATCTTTCAACATCCTTCTCAAAACAGAGTCAATTGGATTGTTACACATATAAGAAAGGAATGGTCTTCAAATGGAGGAAAATGTTAACTACAATTTTTCATTCTTTGCTAAAATTTGAGCTTTTTTTTTTTTTTTTTTTTTTTTTTTTTTTTTTTTTTTTTTTGAGAGCATAACAATTTTAAAATCAAAACAACAAAAAATTACAGATTTCTTCCTCTGAAATTAATGCAAGTCTTCCTTATTTGATTTTCATTAAATTTCATTTTTCATGATGATTATCATTAAATCATCATTTCAAATAAATGTCTGTTCTCTTTTTTGAAACTGCTTAAATAAGTAAGAAATAAAATGTTAGGTTAATATATACTTTTAAACATTTCAAATTCTTAATTAAAAAGATTCAAAAATAATATTTGTTCAAAATTTACACATTAAGTACGATTTTTAGCATCACTCTCTATACATCGAATTTCTCTATATAGCGAATTTTTTACTGGAACGATGGATTTCGTTATATAGAGGCTCGACTGTATTCGAATTTTCTTGCAATTGATAAAGCTTATTTAGGGCATCAAAGCATGTTTAGTATTCGATATGATGTATGTACGATTAATGGTTCATTTACAGGGGCATTCAACAGAATTCGATTACATTATGGTATAGGGGAGAAATAGTTTGGAGAGTAACTTAATGACATTTCAGATGTATCGAAACTGATATAAATCAAGGAATTTCACTAACTATCACGTTAAAACAGAGCATTCATAGCATTTTTTATTAATTTACAATTTACAGGTACACATAAAATAAATTGGTTTTGCGTATTAATCGCTGGAGAATACATTTTAAAATTCGGTATGTACTTTTAATTTAATTAGTTTTTTATTAGGATGAGCGAAGCGAATCCTCTACTAGGCCACTCAAATGACACTTTGTCGTACACTTTACAAAAAAACTGTGCAATATTTTGACTTGAAATTAAACACAAATATAAATTATTATCTGTAGATTTGCAGAATATTATTTTTTTTTATAGAAATAATTCTCAATGAATTATTAATTTAATTAATTTATTTTACATGCTTTTCCATTACGAACGCATTTTTTCAAATAAAACGTGAAACATGTACGTTTTCAGAAGAAAAACTTAAATCATGGGGTCAGTGATTATAGCTAGAATCATCATTAAAAAAATAAATAAATAAAATATATTTTCATTATTCTGACAAAATATCTCAAAAACTGCTTTCAGATTTTCAAACTATGCTCATTCTTTTTAACTTAGTTTCATGATTTCTTTTATAAAATTTATAAAATACTTTTTTTTAGAAAAATTATAGCATATTTTTAATGAATTAAAGTTTGTGAAAATTCTCTTATTAATATTCAATTATAAAAGTATTTTTCTGTGTTAGGAATTCAAATACACAATTTATTCTTATTTTGTGAAATCATTTAAGCAGACTATATTTATGAATTTTAAAAGAATTATAACATGTTTTTGTGAAGTGGCAATAAAAGAATTGTAAACAAATAAAATTAATTAATATTTTGTATAATTCTACTTCGAAAATATTTTTATTTATATGTTTTTGTGGAGTGGATAAAAGAATTGTAAACAAATAAAATTGATTAATATTTTGTATAATTCTACTTCGAAAATATTTTTATTTATACCAGTCTTATATCATAAATAAACAACACTAAAAAATATGATTATTTTGCTGCATCGTCACTCCCCCGCTTTTATAGAATATCACTCTTTTGGTCACTGAGAATGTTCCATGTTAGCCTGAAGTAACCGTTTTCTATACAAGCGGTGGAGTGACGATGTAGCAAAGAAGTCGTATTTTTTTCCAGTGAATCTAAGGAAATTCACAGTTATTTGGTTGAAATACATTTTTAAATTAAAATGCCCCGAAACTTTAAATTACATTTTTGTTTAATGCAAAAGTAAGATGCAAAAGTAATTGAAAAAATATATTATAACTTTCAAATATTTATAGCATAATATTTCGCGAATCCAAACAAAGCATGGCTTTTGCTAGTATAATACTCTTTACACATAAACTCTATACCTCATATACAGGTCTGCACAAAAGTATTTGTGCTCCATTCTCCTTATTAGAGGAAATTGCTGAGGGGGAATTTTCAACTGAAATATATGTATCTCTTAAATGAACTAAATTTTGGAATGCATGATGTTAATAGATACAAATCTCTATATCATATACAGGGTTGCTTAAAAAAAAAAAAAAAAAAAAAAAAAAAAAAGAATCAGATAATTTTTTGATGTAGATGGCAACAGCTGAAATTCGGTTTTGACATGCGTCATTCCATATGGTGAAATGAGACATAAAATTTTAATTTTTTTTAAATGGCGCAGTTTTGTTACATTATTCTGATTGATGTAGGAAAGTGTTTTATAATCTATGCTTGACGCATGATTTTTTCTTTCTTGTTTTTTTCTATGTTTGCTTCCAATTTCTGCGATATCACAGTTTTATTTTTGGACCAGTCCACCACTGTCTAAAACTGGCTGTTTCCAAGGAAAATATTCCTCTCTTAATATGAGTGAGTCATGGATACACGGAACTCGGAATAATAAAAACCAATTATCTTAGTAGAAGGGAGCTTTGTGTAATGGAACTTTCACAAAGGGGGGTTCGTGAGGAGAAAAATGCCCTCATAAATAGCGATCGATCCTTTCTGCCCCTTCTTTCTAGATTGTGTACTTCTGCAGAGGAAATGTTGATGAACTTGAAACATAAACAGTGGGCCGAAACTAGCCTTTTTTGCAGTCTGGGCAAACATAGATTTTGGCGCAACTTTCTAATAGCCGACTTATTTTAACATTTTAAATATGCCAGTGGCGCAGTCAAGTTGGTGGTTTCGAGGCACTGGATACCACTTTTTTGTTACTGTTTTGTTTCGCTTTATTAAATACAAAGAGTTCTGCAAATAAATTTTACAAAGTTAACCGTATAAAAATAGTGGTACAGTCGACTCGCGTTAATTCGAACTCGTCGGGACCACAAGAAATGTTCGAATTATCCGAAGTTCGAATTATGGAAAACATGCTTAATATGGTACTATTACAAAGGAATTAATGTTATGGTGTTTTTTAAACTTATTTCGTCTGTTATCATTAGAATATGACTTAATATTAAATTGGAATGTATAAATACATAAACTAATTAAAAGATTAGAAACAAGCACGAAGGAAGAAAAATTTATAGCGTCACTGATGGACAGACGGGGCTCTAAGTAAGTGGATATCAAAGGCATTGTATTATATGTATACTCGTTCGGAACAATTTTCACAAAAATCAAAGAAAGAAAGTTATTCAAATGATCTGAAATTCGTGAAAAAGAAAAGAAAAAAGAAAAATCGGAATTCTCGTTAGTTCGAACTAAACGAAGTCAAGAGAAAATGAAATCGAATTAATGAAAATTTTTAACGTTATTCTGCCTTTGAAAATTTCAGGACTTCATGTTTAGTTCGAATTAAGCGAAGATTCGCATTATCCGATTTCGAATTAACGACAGTCGACTGTATATTGAACTTCAAAACCCCCCACTCAGGCTGCGCCACTGAATATGCAATCATAAAATATGTAATACTGATATACGTAACCTGCTTTGTCAAATGTTTGTCAAATATATCATTAAAATCTTGATAAAGGAATCGAAAAGAATCGATAAAATTCCGCTTTATACAGGATCCTTATGCCACATCATCCTTAGATTCCTTTATGCTTTGGCATTCCCCAGACAGAACGATTTTAACAATACTGTGTTAAACTTAAGACAAAAGAAAAATCGACAAACAAAATTCTCATTCGGTGCCCCCATCGTTCTCGGGCTCAGACCACGTCCCTCCTCTGCTCCCCTAATAGTTTTAGCCCTGAGTAGCAAATGTTATTTTTAAAATTTTTATGTTAAAGTACAAACGTGTTCGCGCGTCGTAACTGTGACGTCATTTTCGCAGTGGCAACAGCAAACGTTTAAATTTAGCTTTATCTGCTATTTTCTAAACTTTTAAGCAAGGATCGACCGAAGCAGGTAAGACCGAAACATAAACTGAATTTCCGCAAGTTTTCTATTTTCCGTCAAAAAGAAAACGAAAAAGTCAAAAAATTTTAAAAGTAATTAATTCGTACATAAATATACAGAATTTTTAATTAATTATTATGCGTGTAGTTGTACATGTGGCCCAAGTTGCCTTTCTGTGCTTCTTACCAAGCTTTTTTATTTTCATATAAAATAAAATGAGATTAATTCAACTACGACATAGAATGATTTTCAAGCTATACGAGTTTTCATCCAATTAAAAAATATTATAGGTTATGCAAATCTCGATTTATCTTTTATAATGAAATTGTATAATGATCATCGTAAAGATTAAAAAAAGAAATAATTTTTCATTAAATAAATAAATAAATCAAGAAAATTTGTTTATCCTTTATCGAGATATTTTTGAATATGGTTCATAAAACATAGTTTCAGGAAGTTTAAAAGTTTTGCGACGAGTAACGCTGACTCGTGCACTATGTGACAAAAATCGGTATAATTTCTATACGCGTAAAAAATTTTAAAAAACATTTGGTAAACATTTATGAAATTTCAAACATTCAGAAAATGAAAAAAAAAAAAAAAAAAAGGGGGGGGGAGGAGAAAGGGAGATTTTTTTAAAGCTGAAAAACTTCTTCAACCCTTTAATAGAATCAAACAGAATCGCTTAACATGATTCACAACTTCCCAGAATCCAAAAATAAATTGATGAAAAGCAATTATCTTCGGCGAAGAGAAAATTGTGTATAAAAACCCACACACTCATATATACAAGGGAAAACGGTTCTCGCGCTCGTAAAAATATTGATCTGATCTGAACTCGGTTCTCCCCGGGCATTCCCCAGTGATCGTTAGAAGAAAACATAAATGTAGGCGCTGCTGTTTATTCCCAACGGCCGAAAAAGAACAGGTCATTTCACCGAACTTCGGTTAGCTCTTTCTAACCGTCAAAACGCCCACTTGCGCAAGTGAAGAAAAAGCATCAACAAAATGGAAGGAGGAAGAAGAAGAAAAAATACAGATCACATTTTTAGTTGAGTCATAAACATACTTTGTGGTTATTGGAGATTTCTTTTTCTTTTCTTATATCTTTCAAACGTCAGTTGAATTGAGAAGAATGCTTAAGAAGATGTAAGAAAAAATAATTAGACATTTACAGATTACTGTTAAAAATAAGAATCTGCCTTCAATGAATTTGGTTTTAGTTATCCGTTGTAATAGGTTAAATATATTCTCTATATATTTATGCAGTGTTTAAATAGCTTTCTTAAATTTTTATTATTATAAAATTAGTATGAATTTAATAAGAAATTTTTTTTCAGTTTTTTCAACTTTTAACCAAGTTAAAATGAAAGCAAACGATTTTATAAATTGAGAAATAGTACACTGTTCAAAAGAATCATGAATAGAAACTAGTCGTTGGGGGCCACCGTAATACTTACCCATCATGGATATGCATAATATAAAATATGAAAATAAAACATGTGTAAAATATTTATAAAATGCACTGCAATTCCAAAATAAAATTTAAACGCAAATTTAAATAGTTTTAATATACATAGTCATGCTTTATTAATGAATTGCTGATGAGCCAAATTCGACAAATTATATAAAACGCTAAAATACTCAAGTAATACCGGATTGCGTAAAAGAAACATCCTTATAACTCTAAAAATAATAATCATATTAATTAACAATTTACTGTGTCGAATGAAGCGTCTCATTTCCAATTAAAATATATCTTTGAATTGAAATTTGATTGAAATACAGGGTCATGAAAAATCAAAGAATGCGGAAAACAGGATTACACATATCTCGGCAACTAATAATTCGATCGACTTCGTTCTTTATGCAAAATTTGTTATTTTATTGCTTTTTATATCCATTCTTTAAAATAAAAAAATTCGAAAATTTTTATGTACTTTTCATCAGAATGAATTTTTCGAGAGTCCGAAAAAAATAGTTCCGGATAATCGAAGTTACTGATATTAAATAGGCTTCGTCCCATTCTTACATACTAAGTACATACAAAATTTCAAGTCTCTATCTCAATTTGTTCGGAAGATAGAGCGTTTACAGACAGACAGACTGACAGACAGACGGACAGACGGCAAAAAAATTTTCAAAAAAATATGTTTTCCGGAATCTCTAGTATCTGAAAAGTGTAAATCCGTCAAAAATTTTTTCGATTTTCAAAACGATTGCAAAACTTACCCTATACTACGTATGATGGGTAAGTAATAATCTATATGTACGAGATGTCTGATTTTCGTCTTGAGTTATTCTAGTTTATATGCTATCATCTATATTGAGGGAATATTTAATTTTTTTTCCGTAAAATTTTATTGTTATAAAAATAGCATGAAATTCATTGAAAAAAAATCATCCTTTTTAGATCTTTTGCAATAGACTTTACGTATAAAGAGATAGATCAATATTTAGAAATACCGTTCTTATTAATAATAATAGAACTTTATTATATGTTTGTTTTCTTTTTCAAATTCTTATAAGCTTAAATGATATTATAAGGTGTCTAAATATTAAAAAAATTTTTTTTTTTTTTTTGTTATTAAAATTGTAACACGTTTAATGGCGATCGTTCAGATTGTTCCATTCAACCACCAGCCGAGTTAAGAAGAAAGCAGACGACTTTATAAGTTAAAAAATAGATCAACATTTTTAAGTTCTAAAATTAATTAAAAATCTTATGAATTTCAATTTAATATCCAGTTTTTAATTTACAGAATTTCATTTTAATTTTAGGAAGTTATGTGAAGTTACATGAAAAATTAGGAAAATACAAAATTTATTTTCTCTTTTCTTTCAACCGCCAGCTGAGTTGAGAAGGAAACAAACGATTTAATAAAGTAAAAGAAATACCACATTTTCTAAAGAAATTAATTTAAAAAAAAACTATGCTGATTTGATTTTATGTTTAAGTTTTCATATTTTAAATACCACCATTTATATTTTGAGCATTTAATCAACATTATTATTTATAAATTACATAAAACTCCTCCAAGATTTTTTCCTTGATAATTTCAACCATCAGTTGAATGGAGAAGAAAATAGATAACTTTATGGATTAAGAAATAGCAGAATAAGAAAAAGGAACATATGACATTTGTCTTGAATTTTTATAGTTCTAATGTTATCATTTGTTTTTCTGGAGTGTTTAAAATATGCAAATTATTGTTTTACTTTTATAAAAATTATATGAAGCTCATTAAAGATTTCTTTTCTTTCAAGACTTCTTTCAATCGTCAAGTGAATTGAGACAACAGCAGACGATTTCCTGAAATGAGAAACAAGAAAGAAAAAACCATGCGTCAAGCATAAATTATAAAGCACTTTCCAACGCATTCAGAATAATGTAACACAACTGCACCGTTTAAAAAATTAAAATTTTGCGTCTTATTTCACATATAGAAATGTATAATGTAAATCAAAACCGAATTTCAGGTGCTCCTAACTACAATCAGAAAATTATCCAAATTTTTTAGCAGTCTTGTATATGATATAGATTTATATCTATTAACAACGTGCATTCCAAAATTTAGTTCATTTAAGAGATACATATATTTCAGATAATTCCCCTTCAGAAATTTTCTCTAATAAGGAGAATGGTATGAGAATACTTTTGTGCAGCCCTGTATATGAGGTGTAGAATTTATATATAAAGAGTAATATGCAAAGAACTATCTAATTTGAATGCATATACCGAATTTTCAAACGTTCTCTCGAGCAATTATTACGCAAAGACAATACTGTGGCCGATTTCTTTTGTGTGTCCCCGTAAATTAATAAAAAATACTACAAATGCTCTGTTTTAAGTGTTCGTAGTGAAATTAAATGATTTATAAAAGTTTCAATACATTTGAACGAGCTTAATGTCATTAAAATGCTCTCCAAACTATTTTCCCCACGTATTATAATGTAATCGGTTTCTTTTGAGAGTCCCTGTAAATGAATTATTAATCATACATATAGGAGAGGGGCGGATGATAAAAATCAGGGTGTATAAATAAACGTTCCAAAGTATTACTGAATGAATATTTAATTAAAAAAAAGTTTCTTGATTATTTAACTTGTACATATACAATTCTAGGATAAATGCTGTATAAAATGAGCAGAGCATCTTAATTGATTAAAGTTACTAATGGATCTCAACCGATCCCTTTAAAAAGTTCTTGATCGGAAACTCGTTCCGATAAAAACACGAGCGTACGGAAGCCGCATCTGCTCTGCACCGCAGATCTAGGCATTCTCCCTCTGCAAATCTTCGAGCTCTCACACTTTTCTTATTGCACTTAGCTTGCAAATATTTTCCTGGGCTGGGCTTTTTGAACTTCGCTCAGCTATTGAAACTATGCACATACATTGTCAGTCGAAGTCTTGTGGTTTCTGGGGCTAATTTACCTCTACACACATACCTCAAATGCAATAACAAACATGCTTTGATGACTCTGAATAAGCTTTATAAATTGCATGCAAGTCCGAGTATATTTACGAGAGTTAGATAGACGGACACACGGCCAGATAAATCGAATTCTTAGGCATTTTTCAACTTCCGCGGAAAATACTAGAAAAAAAAAAAGATGTTTAAAGATTATTGTGACAGTTAATAAGTATAATAATATTGTGTTTGTTTTTTTCTCTTACAGTTTTATAATTTAAATGTTATTTACGTTTATGACGGTTTTTAAACACTTTTCCCATTTTCATATAAAAAAATTGCAAGATGCTCGTTGTATATTTTTTTCCTTTCTTTTAGTCATCAAATAAATGGAAGAAAAACATTCGATGTATTGAATTAAGAAATCTGTATACCCTGAAGAAATATACCTGATAAAATAAAAGATAATATATCGCACTCATTCTCTGAAAAAAAATAGAGCCAAAACAAGATTACTTAACTATGCTCACATATATTTATACAGTTTTCTTTTTAATCTCATAACGTACAGTGCCTGCTGTGATTACAACGTAACCACAAGGGAAAGGAGATAATCAAATTTCTGGTTGCATTGTAATTCTTTTTCTCACTATCTTCATTAGACAACGGCCACAAAAGGGTGTGCGAGATGCAAAAAAATTTGGAATTTTTTTCTGCTTTCTCACCACGGAATAGGAATGTGTTGTATAATTTAGTCGTTGCGTTCCCCGAGGTGCAATAAAGTATACGCATTTATTTCGAAAGCATCAATTTATTTTTAATGCTTTAGATAATGAAGAAATGTCTGCAATATCATATTAATTAATTTAAAAAGCAATCAGGCAGCACATATAACCACCTCAGCGAGTTATCGGATGAAATTCTAGAAATACAGTCGAGTCTCTATATAACGAAATCCATCGTTCCAGTAAAAAATTCGTTATATAGAGAAATTCTATGTATACAGAATGATGTTAAAAATCATATTTAATGTGTAAATTTTGAACAAATATTATTTTTGATCTTTTTAATTAAGAATTTTAAATGTTTAAAAGTAAATATTAACCTAGAATTTTATTTCTTAATTATTTAAGCAGTTTCAAAAAAGAGAACGGACATTTATTTGAAAGCTTAATGAAAATCAAATGAGGAAGACTTGCATTAATTTCAGACGAAGAAATCTGTAATTTTTTGTTGTTTTGATTTTAAAGTTGTTACGCTCTCAAAAAAATTCTCAAATTTTAGCAAGGAATGAAAATCATAGTTAATATTTTCCTCCATTTGATTGCCTCTCTTATGTGCCTTAATTAAATGAATAAATTAAGACCAATGTATGAAAAAATTCGTTATATGGAGATAGTTATTTCGCTATATAGAGACTGTTTTTAATGTAATCATGCGAAAAGGGGACCGTTCTTACAAAAAATTCGTTATATAAAGAAATTCGATGTATGGAGTTTCGTTATAGAGAGACTCGACTGTAGTTAAATCTCCATTCGCATATTAAAACACAATTGGTCTGCCAAGCCATAAGGTAGTGGAAAACATCTGAAAACCCGATTTTAGCAGTAGATTGTTAGGTTTACTATTATGTTTTCTTGCTCCCAGCCTTCCATGTTTTCATAGTTTTGGGTGCGGGAAAACCCATTGGTAAACCTGCGAGTCAACCGCTAAAATCAGGTTTTTAGATGTTTCACCCCAAGATAGGACTTGGCAGACCGATTGCCTTTTAATATGCGAATAGATATTTTAACTAATCCTAGATTTTCATCCTTGAACTTGATGAGATAATTGTTTGTGCTGCTGCCTTCCGGTATAACGTGTTTGTTTTATCTCTAAAAATCTAATAATTTAAATGTTATTTACGTTTTTCAAAATTTTAAACATTTTTCTAAATTTTCATATAAAAAGAATTGGAGGATACTCGCTGGATATTTTTCTTCGTACTCTTTCTTTCTTTCAATTATCAAATAAATTGAGGAAAAGTTTTCGGTTTAGTGAATTAAGAAATCTGTATACCCTTTAGGAATATACCTGTTAAAACAAAAGATAATAAATCGGCGCCTTTTCTCTGAAAAAAAGTAACCAAAACAAGATTACTATGCTCATATATTTTTATAGTTTTCTTTTAAATCTCATAACGTACAATGCCTGCTGTGATTACAACTTAACCGCAAGGAAAAGGCGATAATCAAATTTCTGGTTGCATTGTAATTCTCCTTCTCGCTATCTTCATTAGACAAAGGCAACAAAAGGGTGTGAGAGACGTAAGAGATATAGCATCTTTTTCTACTTTCTCGCCGTGGAATAAAAATGTGTTGTATAATTTAGTCGTTCAGTAGCACAATAAGAAAAAAGAACATACATGTGTTTGACCTTAGTATTGAATTTTCATAACTCAAATATTATCTTTTTTTTTTCTTTTTTTTGTAATGATTAGTATATACAGTGGCTCACAAAAGTGTTCGTACACTTTAAAAATTTATACTAAAAAGAAATTTTCCAGAAATTAAATTCGCATATGAAGTCCAATAATTTTTTGTATTATCTCCAAGTTATTCTGAATAACACACAACGTTTTTGTTTAACATTAAGGGATTTTTTTTTAAATCTAAAAATGAAAACGGAAGATGCTATAGAAAGAACACGCCACAGAAGTCTTCGTACACAGAAACATTTTCGCATAAATTCATTATTACAAATATTGTTTGTCGCTTTATTTTTATTTTTGCATTGTGGCGACATTTAAAAAATCACTTGGCTTTATATTTTGCAGATTTGGCGCGTAATATTCAATTTATTAATTAAAAAATGGTTTGTAATAATAGTGTCACGACTAATAGCGTTCGAAAATTAGTTACTTATCCTCATAATAAAAAATCAATTCCAAATATCACGTAAATCAATTCGAAATATTGCAAAATTAATTAATTTAATTCATTCTGCGGTGAAGTATGCGATAAAAGGCTTTATAGAAAAAAAAAAATGGATTGAAAACTAAGTATGAAAAGGTCGTCAATCTAAGTTAACGCAATGAGATCAAATACTTACAATTAGAAAAGTCGTAAAATATCCACATTTAAATGCTGTAAAAGTTGCTACGTAATTTAATGAAACAGTTTATATTTCATTTTCACCTGAAACTGTTCGACGAGTGGTAAACACAGCTGCATTATATAGACGTTCTGCCCGTAGAAAATTTTTTGTTGGGGCGAAAAACAGAAAGATTAGGCTTTCTTTGGCAAAATCAAAGATAAATAAATTCGAATCGTATTGGAATAATGTTTTATTTACAGATGAAAACTAGTATGATGCCATTCTTCGCTCCAACGGGTGCATTATACTGTGGAGAAAAAAAAAAATAAGAATTAATTCAAAGAACTTAGTTGGAACAGATAACCATGGTAGTGGAGTTGTCCTTGTGTGAGGGTGCATAGCAGCATCAGTATTCGGTGATTTGGTATATATTGATAGCACAATAAATCACGATTTTTATTCAAATATTTTAAAAGGCAATTTAAAATTATCAGCCCAAAATATGGGTAACAGAAACAACTTTGTTTTTTATCAGGATAATGATACAAGCACATGGCTCTCAAAGTTCGCCTCTAGTGTCTCTATAATTGCCCACAAGTTCTGAAAACATCACCTCAATTGCTGAATTTAAACCCAGTAAAACATATTTGGAGATAACTGGAAGTTAGAATACGAAGACACAGCATTGAAATGAAAAGCGAAGTAAAAAAGAGCAATGTTCGATGAAGAAATCAACTTTCATGCAGAAATTACTAATTAATTCATCCAAAAATACTAATTAAATCTATTCCCAGGTGTTTAAAAAACTGTTGTGGTGCTAAATAATTTCCTATTAAGTACAACTTTAGCGAATATTACAATATTTACAAATATACAGCGATTTTTTTAAAGTGTACGAAGACTTTTGTGAGGTAACTTTTTTGTTATTTTTTGATTAATCATTTTTTCAAAAAAAAAGTTTTTCTATGTTTTAAAAATATTTTATGTAGTTTTGTTAAGAATGAATCATAGATCTTACTCTTAAATACTCATTCTAAAATATTGATTTTAATTAATGGATAGAGCACTATTTCATCGAAATTCCTAAGTGTACGAACACTTTTGTGAGCCACTGTATATTATTATTTTACTTTCTATTATTTTTCTTATTATTTTACTTATAATTTATATATATATATATATATATATATATATATATATATATATATATATGAAGTTCATTGACGATTTCTTTGCTTTTCTTTCTATATGTTTTTCTGAACTTCGTATCACCGGAATTGATAAAAAAGCAGACGATTTTCTGAAACAAGAAATAGAACAACGTTTAAAGATTATTGGGAGAATAATTATACTAATAAAGAATACTGCCCAGTTAAACTGAAGGCATTGAGCTCACAGGCTACAAATACTAATTGCACATTAAAGCTTTATATTTTCAAGGATTAATTCCGTTCGAAAAAAAAAATTAAGAAGGGGAAACAGCTCTCCCCTTTTCTCTTTTTTTATACTTAATCATTGAACCTCCTATACTATCAAAGACATGCTTTATCATATAAAAAATCTATATCCAAAATTCAGAGCAAATTAGATAATTCTTAATAAAAACCCATTTAGCATTTATATAATTTAAAAAGAGTTATCCCCCTCTTTTATACTTAACCATTAAACTTCCAAAACTATTCAGAGATTTGAACGAAATCTGAAAATTCTGCTTGAAAAACCCATTTTTATAAATTAAGGGGGGGGGACATTAGAACCCCTGTTCCCCTTATTTATACTTATTCAATGAACACCTAATAACAGTCACGGAATCGCCTCATCAGAATGATCCTAATCTAAATTTTGAACGAAAATTAATTCTGCATGAAAATCCCATTTATATCAACTAACGGGGGGGGGGGGCATTAGAGCCCCTGTTCCCCCTATTTATACTTATTCAATGAACACCTAATAACAGTCACGGAATCGCCTCATCAGAATGATCCTAATCTAAATTTTGAACGAAAACTTAATTCTGCATGAAAATCCCATTTATATCAACTAACGGGGGGGGGGGGGGGCATTAGAACCCCTGTTCCCCCTATTTATACTTATTCAATGAACACCTAATAACAGTCACGGAATCGCCTCATCAGAATGATCCTAATCTAAATTTTGAACGAAAACTTAATTCTGCATTAAAATCCCATTTATATCAACTAACGGGGGGGGGGGGCATTAGAACCCCTGTTCCCCCTATTTATACTTAATCAATGAACAACTAATAACAGTCACTGAATCGCCTCATCAGAATGATCCTAATCTAAATTTTGAACGAAAACTTAATTCTGCATGAAAATCCCATTTATATCAACTAACGGGGGGGGGCATTAGAACCCCTGTTCCCCCTATTTATACTTATTCAATGAACACCTAATAACAGTCACGGAATCGCCTCATCAGAATGATCCTAATCTAAATTTTGAAAACTTAATTCTGCATGAAAATCCCATTTATATCAACTAACGGGGGGGGGGCATTAGAACCCCTGTTCCCCCTATTTATACTTATTCAATGAACACCTAATAACAGTCACGGAATCGCCTCATCAGAATGATCCTAATCTAAATTTTGAAAACTTAATTCTGCATGAAAATCCCATCTATATCAACTAACGGGGGGCATGAGCCCCCCGTTCCCCCTCTTATACATATCGAATGAACTCCAAAAACTAATCAGGGAAGCGCCTTGTCAGGATATACCTACATACAAAATTTCAAGTGGATCGGATATTTTTATCATGAGTTATCGCGTTACGTACATACGAACATACATACAGAACGGACGGGCACATAAGCTCTCAGGCTATGATAGCCTGTGAGCTAATACTAACTCATATGTGTTTATTTTTTCATCTTAACTTAAATGTTATTTATGTTTACGAAAGTTTAAAATATTTTTCTCCATTTTCATATAAAAAAATTGCAAGATATTTGTTGATTATGTTTCTTCGAACTTTTCTCTTCTTTCATGTTTAGAGAAACATTCTATTTAGTGAATTAAGAAATCAGTATACCCTGAAGAAATATACACCTGGCAAAACAAAAGATAATAAATCGCACTCACTCTCTGAAAAAAAAAAAATAACCAAAACAAGATTACTTAACTATGCTCACATATTTTTATACAGTTTTCTTTTTAATCTTGTAACGAACAATGCCTGCTGTGATTACAACCTAACCATAAGTGAAAGGAAGGTAATCAAATTTCTGATTGCATTGTAATTCTCCTTCTCACTATCTTCATTAGACAAAGGCAACAAAAGGGTGTGCAAGATGTAAGAGATATGGCATTTTTTTCTCCTTTCTCGCCATAGAATATAAACAGTGGCGTAGCTACATATTCAGCGCCCTGGAGCAAGTAAAATTTTTGCGCCCTTTTGTCACATAAAAATGTTCTGCCTAATTTTGTTTTGAAGTTTAAAATTTACATACTATTCTTAATTAGATTTAAAACCTTACTTCTATTTGAAAAGTCTAAGTATTTTCACATATTAAATACAAATATTTTAAACTAGTAAAAAAAAAATTTCGTTCGGTGTTTGCGTATGTGTCTGTCTGTTTACAATGCCGATGGCTAGCAAAACCTACGGCACGCACGAGTTAAAAAAAAAATTGCGACGAATATTGAAGGCCTCTGCTTATGTTTCTGAACATGCGAATTTTTAATAATTAGTTGAGAAATTGGTTTAAAATTTCAAAATAAAAGGATGAAACATTATTCATAATTCAACAAAAACCAAAGTTTTTTTAATCAAACCTATACTACAATTTCTTTGAAAACTGGAAGAGAGGAAGAAGGGTTGATAGAATTAACAGCACTGCTGGGGCGATAAATGTGCAGGCCTTTAAAAAAAGGGCTATATCTTGAATTTTACGGGCCAAAAAACTCAAATTTCACAGCCTGTCAAAAAATAATTCCTTTTTCAAAAATTCTAAAAATTATTCCTACACTCCTATATAAAACTGGGAAATCCCTTACAATCCGTTTGTAAATCTCTTTATTTGCGTTCAAATAAACAGATTTTTGAAAAAATCTTTCATAGTTAGAGCCAGGACCGGGGAGTCGTAGTCGGACCAGTTTTTAAGTAAAAGAGCCGGCGTGGTTAAAAAAACAAGCCGACCTCGACTTTTTTTTTCCTTAAACACTTTAAAATGGAATTAAACCAATTATATGTATTTTTAATCCATATATAATCCATACTAATTTAAATACATACATATTGTTATTTTTTGATTATATCAAGCTATCCAAGTTAAAGATTTTCAATATACTACCCGGCATACATAGTAGATGAAAACCGTTTTGAATTAAAAAGTCTAGTAGATCCCGAATTAACTAGTAAAATGTTCCTCTTTACCTTTTTTTTTCCCTTTCCGTCGAATTTTTTCTGTCCTGGAAGACACGAATTGACATCAAAATTGTAAAATTTTCCTTCTTTCAAGTCTACAGATCCGAAATAGTAAAATTTCTGTTTTGTTTTGTTCTTTAAAATTCGATAGATGGATTTTTTGGATTGTGATATGCAAAATACTAAAACGGAAAATTTTTCATTCCTTTTTTAATTTCAAATTTCTAAGGTTTGAATTAGTACCGAAATAGTGAAAATTTTGCCTTACATTTTTGCGTTGCCTCATTTTAACTGATAACAACGCCAGTGTATTAGATAGCCCTGAGTCGGAGTCGAAGCTGTTAAAATTTCCGGAGTCAGTCGGATTCGTAATCGGACATTTTCTTCACCGACTCCGCACCCCTGGTCAGAGTCGGTTTCAAAGGCAGATTACTGTCGCCAGTAGGTAGTAGCATTTATAGACGACCTGTTTTTTTTAATATTCAATTTATAAATTTAATTTTAATGCATCCAGATGTAGAATTTTTTGTTGAGTTCAGATATATAAATTTCTTTTACAATGCTAGATATTAATAATTATTTCATTAATTGGATGACTCTTTTTAAACTCTTATTTTAAAAGCTCCCGAAACTACAAATTATTTGCATAAGAGATTCTTTAGAATAGGTCCAGTTCTCTATTTTCACATTAGATAGAGAATACAATCACATAAATTTCTAGGTTTTTTTTTTTTTAATGCTTTGTTAAAACACAAATTTGCTAGAATTAAGAAAACTGACGAACTGATCGATTTGTAACTTTCAGATAATTTATAACGCATCATAAAAAAATTTTAAAGTAGGAGGCATCAAATTTCGTGGATAAAAGAAGAGGGCGATAAAAATTATTTAAAGAGCGCGATCAAACATTCAAAACCTACGTCTATTTATGAGATTTTGCAGTCACGGGCAGACTAAATTTCTTGGAAAATACGTCTTTAGAAAAAAAGTTAAGATTTATGGAGGAAAATATTCATTTTTTTTTTTAAATGCGAGGTTTTTATCACCAGCTGAAATATATCCACCTTTGTATAAAATTAGGATCTAAAGTTTTTTTCATTGTTATACTTTTTGAATACAATTTTTTTTTTTTTTTTTTTTGTAAACCGTTCGTAAAGTACAATGGAGTAAATCAAGATTTTTTTTTTCCTTTTATAATTCGAAAACTCATTGATTTCTAATGTGTGATATCGGATGTTGTTAAGGAGGTGGGGGGCAGAGCCTGATTACGGCATAAGCAAACTCGTGTTATTTTTTTTCAAAACATATGTTTTCCCTTATTTAATCTTAAAATTATGTTACGAAATAAGACATTATGTACGAAAATATTTTTGAAAAATGTCGTGTAAATTTGCGTAGGCGATAATCAGGTTCTAAAGTAACTGAATTTGATACTTAACTTTTTCAGGGAAAATGCTTATCAATTCTGCATTTGAGATTTGTCATATTCTCGAAATCTCAAAATACGCACAAAGTTTAATTTTCCGCTTTCAATTTATCTTCCACTACATTTATTCCGACTCTATTGTTTTGTAATGTGTATTGATATATTTTTTTTACAAGGAAAAAAAAAATCAAGATTGACGTTTTTGTTTGTTTGTAAAGTGGTCAATAATTTTCTTAAACTTGTCAAGTTATTATTTTAATGGTTAAAAAAATCTAAATAGCTAAGACATTACGGTTACACCTTAAAAGTTGGTTTCTCAGCGATGATTTCTTTGGTTATGATTATTTCCGTATAGTAATATTAAAGATAATTTTTTAAAACGTTTTCAAGGAAATTCTTGTTTGGTAATTGTGTTAGCCAATAAAGTGATCGATTGGAATTCTGTAAACAAGTTTTTATTACCTCAAGATTGGAAAATCCTCAACTGTCGTCTACAGAAAATTTACAGGGAAAAAAATCAGGCATACTAAAACGGTATTATAGAAGTTATTCGAAGTTGCAAGATGGTAGGAATTAAATTAAAACTTCGTAAATAGAAATTATTGCTTTTAACTGAGTATAAAAACGTATTTTAAACGAAATAGTTGAAGATAAACACAAGGTAAAAAGTCGTAGGATATTTTGATTGTAACAAGTATTTAATTAATAAGGTTTGATATGATATGATTTGATATGAATATGTGCAAATATATATTAAAAAAAATATTTCGCTCTTTCAAATTTTGCGCCCTCTGGATTCGTGCGCCTGGAGCAGTTTGCTCCAATTGCTCCACGGTAGCTACGCCCCTGAATGTATAATTTACTTGTTTCGTTTATACCAGAGGTGCAATAAAGTAACGCATTTATTTCGATGGTATGAATTTATTTTGAATGCTTTATTTAATGAAGAAATATATGCAAGATCATGTTAATTATTAAGCGTTTGGATGTAAAAATGTTCGTTCAAACAAATCTAAAAGAAAAAAGTTGGAAATTGCCCGTGAAGCGTAGCAAATGAGGTGCGTTCGTACGATAACGAAGTTTTAAAAATATTCAGATCTTGCTGTTATAGTAGACAGTACTTTGGATACAGTATAGTGGTCGAAATCTTTTTTTGTGTTTCTCTAAATTTACAGGAAGTGACTTCTATTACACCTCAGCAACTTATATATCATATTCATAAAATGTGAAATAGTTTAATATAATTAAAACACGCCCCAAACAATGTTTTTTTCCGTATAGCAATATGTAGTGGAATACTTTTGTGTGGCCCTGTTATTTAATAATAAATATTCTTTGCATCACAGATTGTACAGAATGCATATTTCAATACATATATAACTTTATAGGTTCATGTATTCTATTATATTCGAATGAGTGTAACACTATTAAAATGCACTTGAAACATTTTCCCCCATTGACCGTAATGTAACGGAATACTTTTGATTGTCCCTGTAATTGATCTATGCATCCAATTTACATAAAATTTGAAATGACTCGATAAAATTATGTAATAATTATATATTTTAAATTTCAAACGATTAAAATGCATCTGAAACTTTTTCCCCCATTGACCGTAATGTAATGGAATTTTTTTGATTGTCCCTGCAATTGATCTATGCATCCGATTTTCACAAAATTGATAGAAACATTGTGCAATTCGTAAATAATTTCCTCCGTTGTGCAACAAATGACAATTATCATGGCATCATAAATAAAGTTAAGTGCTCGTTAGAGTGACCTTGGAAACAGTGATTACGAGTGAACAATTACAGGTTTACAAAAACTGTCAAAACTTTCAAAATGACTCTTTTTTATTAATAATTGTTTCTATATTATGATTTATGTATGTATCGATTTAAATTCATTCTGTTCTCTGTTTTGTAGCTTGATGTGAGCACTATCCTTTTTGCTGTGTTTGTTTTTCTCGCGTGTGAAAATTAAAGTAGAAAATGAAGAAGTGTGTATACAATAATTTGTGTGTGTGTTTTACAGTCACCATATAATAATATTATACGTCTTTATCAAGATGAATTAGTGCAGTGTATAGATCAAAATGTGAATATGCCCGGTTCCCTTCTCCTATGGTGGATTTAATTGTTGGATACTTCAATGAAGAAGAATTCATCGGGTGAGTACCATTTACTCTCCTATTTAATTCTGATTAATGATAAGAAATGAAGAAAAACTATTGTATTGAGGATATAGTGACAACTCACGCCATTATTAAGACAAACGTCTTTCAATGATTATGAGAACGATCTAAAAAGATATATCAATTTGATAACATAGTGATATACTAATTTCACACAAATAAAAAATATCGAATAAAAAAAAAACAAATAAAAATATAAGATTAGAATGGCCACTTTAAAAGACAATTATTCAATTGAAAAATTGACAGCAACGAATTACAGTACATGGAAATTTAAAATTGAAATGCTCTTAACTAAAGAAGAGCTGTTCCATGTAATAACCGATAATCCACCGACCCCTTTGACCGATCAATGGTCCAAAAATGATAGGAAGGCCCGGGCATTGATAAATCTAACTATCGATGATTCACAGATAACCCACGTTAAGAACCTACAAACTGCTAGACAAACATGGGATGCATTAAAAGAAATCCATGAAAGATCAAACCTCACAAGCAAATTGTTTCTCCTTAGAAAGTTATATAGTATAAAATTAGCAGAAAATGGAAATATGATAAATCATATTACAAAAATAATGGAGCTCGTTGATCATTTGGCAGCTATAGGCGAAATAATTGATAATCACCACATTTCCGCGCTCCTCCTGTGCTCTCTGCCCCAGTCTTATGATAATTTAATTACTGCTCTCGAAAGTAAAGAAGAAGCACAATTAACTCCGTCATATATTAAAAATAAGCTGATTGACGAGTTTAATCGTCGAAATGAAAACTATGAAAGTATTGATAATACAGCGAAAGCTTTTAAAGCTCAGAAAAAGTTTCCAGCTAAAAAAGAATCAAAATATTGTTCGATTTGTAAAATGAGAAGCCATAACACACAAGAATGTTGGCACAATAAAAACAAAACACACACAACACAACAAAATCAACACAACAAAAATTACAAAAAACACTATTCTACATCACTCGTTTTTCAAAGGGGTGAAAACAATTTTAAGAATGAACAAGCATCGGAATCGTATAACAGGTTTAATCGCTATGAAGGAAAAAACAATACATGGAGAAACAGCGAAAACAAAGATTATGCATTTATAACACAAGGGATAGAAAATAAAACATTCATTGTGGATAGCGGTAGCTCAAGTCACATTGCATCCTCTGAATCAATGTTTACAGAGATAAAATCGAGGGAAAAAACAAACGTGACTATCGCAAACGGAAAAAAACTTATCGCTTACGGTTCAGGCGATGTAAATTTAAATACGCTGACATCGGATAATAAAATTCATAAAATAACACTTAAAGATGTACTTCTAGTACCTGAAATCGAAACGAATTTACTATCAGTCAGCAAAGCAACCCAAAACGGATGTGAGATTGTATTTAAAAATGACCGATGCTCTTTCAAACTTAACGGAGAAATCTGCTTAGAAGCACAAAAGGTAAATAACCTCTATGAAGTCCAGTTGGCTAACAAAAACCACGCGAACATTACACAAACGTGCAACAATAAAAATTGTCTAGAACTATGGCATAGAAGGTTAGGACACAGAAATCTAACATCGATTAAAGAAATTACACAAAAGGAATTAGTAAGAGGTATCCAGATAAACAATTGTAAACATAATATAGATTGCGAACCGTGTATTAAGGCGAAATTAACTGATGAACCCTATCCGAAAGTTGCTCAGTATAGAGCAAGTAAAAGGCTTCAACTTATTCACTCGGATGTTTGTGGATCTTTTCAGACACCCACGATTGGGGGGAAATCATATTTCTTGACTTTTATCGATGACTACTCGCGATTCACAATAATCTATCTATTGAAAAGAAAAAGTGAAGTCTATGAAAAACTCAAAGAGTTCATTGCGCTAATAAGCAACAAATTTGGTGAAAAACCGAAAGAAATCAGAACGGATAATGGGGGAGAATTTACATCAGATGAAATTGAGAATTATCTCAAATCAAATGGGATAAAACATCAACATACAGTCCCATATTGTGCAAGTCAAAATGGGGTGGCTGAACGGAAAAATAGGTCGTTAGTTGAGATGGCTAGGACAATGTTAAATGAATCAAATCTACCTTTAAAGTTCTGGGGGGAAGCAATCTGTACGGCAAACCACCTACAAAATAGACTGCCTACAAAAGCTAATGCAAAAACGCCATATGAATTATGGACAGAAAGACAGCCAAACTTAAGTTACGTTAAAGTATTTGGCTGCAAAGCCTTCGCTTATATTGATAAAGCCAGAAGACAAAAATTAGATAATAAAGCTGTTGAAGGTATTTTTGTGGGATACGACAATGAATCTAAGGGATACCGCATATATGTAGGAGGAAATGAAATAAAAATCGCGAGAACGGTAAAATTTCTTGAAAATAAATTCAAATACGTAAATGATAAGCCTGAAATTGAACAAAAACAAAATGAAGACGAAAAACGCAATTGTAAAAATCTCGTGGAGATAGAAATTTCGAACGGAAAAACAACACCATCTGCGTCTCAACAACAAATTGTGGAACTAAGGCGCTCAGATAGAATAAATAAAGGCGTACCTCCTGATAGGCTTATATATATTGTCAAAGACGACAAAATTAATGAACCAAAGGATTATAAGGAAGTTAAATTAATGGAAAACTCTCCGGTAAAACAGAATTGGATAGAAGCCATGGAGAGCGAAATGAATTCTTTAAGAAAAAATAAAACATAGTCAATTGTAGATCCTCCACCGAATAAGAGAATAATAGGTTGTAAATGGACTTACAAATTAAAGCGTGACAATACCGGAAAAATACAAAAATATAAGGCACGTTTAGTAGCTAAAGGATATACGCAAAAGTTCGGAGAGGATTACGACGAAACCTACGCACCGGTCGTATCGTATACTACGATAAGAGCATTATTAATAGCGGCATTGCACCAAAACTTAAATGTTAAGCATATAGATATTAACACCGCGTTCTTACATGGGGAACTTGATGAGGAGATATACATGTCGCAGCCGGAAGGATTCGTTGAACCAAACCAGGAAACCAAAGTTTGTAAATTAAATAAGGCAATCTACGGACTTAAGCAAGCCGCGAGAGCGTGGCATAATAAAATAACAGAAACACTAAAAAACATGAATTTCATTCAAAGTAAAATTGACACATGTCTTTTTACACAGAAAAGGAATAATGAAACAACCTATATAATAACATACGTCGATGACCTCTTAATTGCAGGGAAAGACGAAACCATTGAGGAAATAATCGCGAACTTAAATAAAGAGTATGAATTAAAGAATTTAGGGGACGTAAGCAATTATTTATCCATGAACATTCGAAAGGTAAACAAAAGCTACTTAATTAACCAAACTTCAAAAATTGAAGAGTTAATTAATAAATTCAATTTACAAGAAGCAAAACCATGTAGTACACCCATGGAAACAAATTACACTCACTTTAAAGATGATGACAATATTTTACCAAACAACACACAGTACAGACAAGCCATAGGTGCACTCTTATATCTTGCCACAGTGAGCAGACCTGACATTTGTGCAGCTGTCAACATCTTAAGCCGAAGGAACGAAAAGCCAAGAATGAAAGATTGGAACTGTGTAAAGCGGGTCATGAGGTATCTTAAGACAACAAAGAACCTTAATCTAGTTATAGATGGAAATTCAAAACCAACGCTAGAAGTCTACGCGGACGCTGATTGGGGTGGAGACACAGAATCAAGAAAATCGACAAGTGGTAATGTATATTTGCTAGGTAAAAATCCCATACTTTGGTCAACTAAAAAACAATCCTGCATAGCTTTATCTTCTGCCGAAGCTGAGTACATCTCAGCAGCTAATGCAGCTAATCAAGTCAAATGGCTGGTGAATTTACTTGAAGAACTCAATATCTCACAAACATATCCTATAGAACTCTTCGAGGATAATCAGTCGGCTATCAAAATGATAGAGCTTGAAAAACATTCAAGTAAAACAAAGCACATAGAACTTAGATATCATCTCATAAAACAACTGAAACAAGATGGCATAATAAAACTCGTATATTGCCCAACCAAAATAATGATAGCTGACTTATTCACAAAACCCCTGCCAAAACCTCTTTTTGAAATTCACAGGAAGAACTTGCATCTGAGTGACAACACAACTTCAGAAATTAAGGAGGAGTTGATAGAAACATTGTGCAATTCGTAAATAATTTCCTCCGTTGTGCAACAAATGACAATTATCATGGCATCATAAATAAAGTTAAGTGCTCGTTAGAGTGACCTTGGAAACAGTGATTACGAGTGAACAATTACAGGTTTACAAAAACTGTCAAAACTTTCAAAATGACTCTTTTTTATTAATAATTGTTTCTATATTATGATTTATGTATGTATCGATTTAAATTCATTCTGTTCTCTGTTTTGTAGCTTGATGTGAGCACTATCCTTTTTGCTGTGTTTGTTTTTCTCGCGTGTGAAAATTAAAGTAGAAAATGAAGAAGTGTGTATACAATAATTTGTGTGTGTGTTTTACAGTCACCATATAATAATATTATACGTCTTTATCAAGATGAATTAGTGCAGTGTATAGATCAAAATGTGAATATGCCCGGTTCCCTTCTCCTATGGTGGATTTAATTGTTGGATACTTCAATGAAGAAGAATTCATCGGGTGAGTACCATTTACTCTCCTATTTAATTCTGATTAATGATAAGAAATGAAGAAAAACTATTGTATTGAGGATATAGTGACAACTCACGCCATTATTAAGACAAACGTCTTTCAAAAATTTGGTGTAATTTTATGGTGTGATCTGAAATGACTCGATAAAATTATGTAATGATTATATATTTTAATTTTCAAACGATTCGGTTGGGTAAATTTTGCGTTGTAATATGCGGACGGACGGACAGACGGACGGACTGAACGACAACAATAGGTGCTACGTATTTACATAATTACGAACCCATCTAAAAATACATGTTTTATTTTTTAACAACTTGTCCCGTTATTCTTTTCAGGTGCGTTCGCAATTATGTAAATACGTAGCACCTATAGTTGTCGTTCAGTCCGTCCGTCTGACCGTCCGCATACAACAACGTAAAAACTACCCAACTGAATCGTTTGAAATTTAAAATATATAATTATTACATAATTTTGTCTAGTCATTACAAATTTTATGAAAATCGGATGGATAGATCAATTACAGGGACAATCAAATGGATTCCGTTACATTACGGTTAATGGGGGGAAAAGTTTCAAATGCATTTTAATCGTTTGAAATTTAAAATACATAATTATTACATATTTTTGTCGGGTTATTTCAAATTTTATCAAAATCGGATGCATAGTTCAATTACAGTGACAAGCAAAAGTATTCTGTTACATTACGGTCAATGGGGAAAAATGTTTCAAATGCATTTTAATGGTGTTACACTCATTCGAACATAATAAAATTGATATGCAACTATAAAGTACATACTATAATATGCATTTTGTATAATCTGTGGTACAAAGAACATTTTGTTATTGATTTACAAGGCCACACAAAAGTATCCTGTTACATAATGGTATAGAAAGAACATTGTTTGGTACACATTTTAATTGTAATTAACTATTTACAGTTTTATGCGATTGATACATGAGAGTGATGTTTTTAACATTTCGTTATCGTACGAACGCACCTCATTTGCTACGCTTTACGTGCAATTTCCAACTTGTTAATTTTGTTCTCTTTTAGAGTGGGAGGTGGCAGATCAGACAATCATCTCATCGAGTTCACGGATGAAAAAATAGGATTAGTTAAATTTCGATTCATATAACGCATATTAAAACGTAATCGGTCTGGAAAATACCTAAAAAGCAATTTTAAGAATAACTCGTGGATTTACCATCATGCAACCAAAAGTAGGAAAACATGGAGGATTGGGAGCAGGCAAACACATTGGTAAATCAACCACTAAAATTGGTTTCTAGGTGTTTTACATCAAGATATGACTTGGCAGACCGACATCGAAAACAGTTTTATTTGTATGAACAATTGCGCTTGACCTATTAACATAATGTAGAATATCTCGCAATGTAATTGTTGTTTAGGTAAAAATGAGGTATCAAAATATTCACAATTAACGAAGCTTTAAAGTAGTATATTTATTAACATATATATGTATATATAAATAAATAAAAAATATATTTTAACCAATTTCAAAGTACTGTATTCTCTTAAGAAAGGAATCATTTGTGGTGTTATTAAAAAACTTTGAAATGAGGTTATAACAAGCATTCTATTATTATATTACTTAATAGTGTTCTCAAATCGAAAGAAACAACTTTATGAAGTGTTTTAATTCCTCTTTTGTTCGGAAATGAAAAGGTATGAAACTTTCAAGTGTTATTATTCAAAAATCATGTAATGAAACGACTTATTCATTCTGTTTTTATTTTTTCTGTCGTAAATGCAGTAGATTTTTGTGATTAATGTTGGCCTTTTGAGTCGAATATCTGTACGAAAAGAGAAAAAAAAATGTCTAAGAAGCGAGAAAAACTTCTTGTCAGGTGATCGTGAATTATGTATTAAAAACTGAAAGACTCGCTTAGATACCAAATTGCTTCCATATAGACCGGCAGGCAGCAGCACAGACAATCAGCTCACGGATGAAAATCTAGGATTAGTTAAACCTCGATAGGCATATTAAAACGGAGTCGGTCTGCCAAGTTCTATCTTGATGAAAGCACCTAAAAACCCGATTTTAGCGGTTGACTTGTAGGTTTACCATTGGGTTTTCCTGCTCTCAGTCTTCCATGTTTTGATACTTTTGGATGCAGGAATACACAATGATAAACCTACAAGTCAACCGCTAAAATCGGGTTTTTAGGTGCTTTCATCAAGATAGGACTTGGCAGACCGACTCCGTTTTAATATGCGAATCGAGATTTAACTAATCCTAGATTTTCATCCGTGAGCTGATTGTCTGCGCTACTGCCTGCCGGTCTTATACCTTATTTTAAGAATATTATATATGAGGACCCCAGAAACCAAGGGGTATAAGTGACAAAATTGAAAAAATTGAGTTAAGTGCACAGGGTATCTGGAAATATGCTTTTTTCATTTCAGGTAAAGAAATATAGGTCATTTTCTGATTATTTGGGGAGTTATAGAGATAAACCACTTTTTTCGAAAAACAAACAATATTGATTAATTATACATTTAAAAAAAATTGTACTTTATTTTTTAACAGTTATTGAAATAAGAGTTCAAAGACCTGAATGCAACAAGCAGAAATTTCCTATTTCAATCCACTCAATTGTTATCGATGTTCCAATTTAACATCAATTATCTTTAAACTCAATTTACTCCAAATCGAAATTTTGTCATTTGTACCCCTTGGCTTCTGGGGTCCTCATATATAAAACCCCTCAGTGTATAACAATTCCGGGGTCAACCTATCCACGAAAAAAAGAAACTCATTCACCAATGAAAACGTTTCATAGTTGTAATGGAGCGTTCTCATTGGTCAGATTTACAGTGGGAGCTGTAAATGACGTCACTACATTTTACTTCACTTTGAAATCTTTCCATGATTTCAAAAAGCACACTGTTAAAAATTTGATCCATTTGCTGCAGCGGCACTCCACAGCTTTTATAGAATATCTCTTTTATGACCAATGAGAATGCTCCATAACACAGTAAAGTAACAGTTTTCTATAAAAGCGGTGGAATGACGCTGTAGCAAATGAGTAAAATTTTTTACAGTGTATATTTAATTAAAACTTTTTATTAAAGGAAAGCGAAGGTGCGTTTTAAATGCAATATTGTTAAAACTGTTATATTCGGGTTGCTTTAATTTTTTTTTTCTTTACAGCCGTGAATGACTCTGGCGAATTTCAAATCTATAAAAAACATTGTGAAATGTTACCTCCGATTTTAAAGGCAATCTATTTTCTGACCAATGAAACCGTTCCATAGTCGTAATGGAGCGTTCTCATTGGTCAGATTCACAGTGGGAGCTGTAAATGACGTCACTACATTTTACTTCGCTTTGAAATCTTTTCACGATTTCAAAAACACTATTTAATTAAAACTTTTTATTTAAGCAAACCGCGGGTGCGTTTTAAATTTCATTATAATCCCCACCCCCATCTACCAGATAGTTTTACTATAGTTTTAAATGCAGATTTCTGTTTTTTTTTTTTTTTTTCTTTTTTTAGATTTTTTCCTTTTTAAGTTTAATCGCTGTATTTATCAAAATTGTTTCAGCCTAAAGTGGCTATGATTGACCACAGTTGTAATTTTTTATTATCCTTTAAAAATGCAAACACGTCATTTTGACGGGCTATGTTCTAGTTTAGTAATATTAACTTTATAAAAACGAATAAGTTAAACTTTTCTTAGAATCCAAGTACTGTAGTTTAATAAAGCTTCAGCGATAAAATGTTTAATATTTACACGACGGGTGCAAAAGCTTTGGCTCGTGGGCCACATTGATACCATCACCATTTTTATGCAGAAAAATTTTGCTTAAAATAATGACAGAAACTTTGATATTAAGCAAACATCCCTTTTTAAATATTCTGGTAGCAAACAATTTTCTGGCAAAAAAGTTATGCATCACTAATGTACACCTTTCTCTTTTTGCCTGTAATACATAAAAATAGAAACGATTTTATCGTTACATAGATGTAAAACATAGATGTATTTACATAGATGTAAAAAGAAATGAGAAAACGCGATGTAACGTAAAATTGCAAACGCATAAAATGCAGTTTGACATTTAGAAAAATTATTAGATAAAAAAGTCCCAAAACTGTTCTGTATCTCAAGCATGTTACTATTTAAAGATTTGCTATCACAGTGCCAAAATTAAATGAAAATCTATGTCAATCACGAGGATTCTAAACATATTAAATTCTGTGCATTAGTTCTTGAGAAGAGATAGGTTTACCACTAAAATCGTATAAATCCTACAAAAGCAGCATAGCAGAGCCCCTATTTGGGTGATTTACACTAAAATATAATCAGCAACAACTTACGTCAACTTCTACAGAATCTGAAGTTTGATGAAAATCCGTGCATTAGTTTTTAAGATACAGCTATTGCGAAAATCCCGAAAAATGCAGCATAACAGCGCCACCTGTTAGACAATATACACCAAAACCTAATCAGCACTGATATATATATCAAGGACTAACAGAATATAATTTTTTAATAAAATCCGTGCATTAGCTCTTCAGATAAAGCGGTTGTAAAATTTGTGTCACATGCATACATACATACAGAGTCACTGACTCACGCACAGATATTTTTTTACAAAATCTCTGTCTGTCTGTATACAGACATAAATTTTGTGGACACTCTATCTCAAGAACTAATGCATGGAATTTTACAAAACTTTGGATTCAGTTGGACCTTTATATAAACTGGATCTGATTAGATTTTGGTGCATATCGTCCAATAGGTGGCGTTGCTATGTAACCTTTTTCGTGATTTCCACAATGGCTATATCTCAAGAATTAATGGATGGGATTTTCAGAAAAATTCAAATTCCGTTAGTTGTTGATATAATATGGTTCTGATTATGCTGTGGTGTAAATCGCCCAACAGGTGGCGTTGCTCTACGGCATTATTCATGATTATCACAATAGTTCTATCTCTACAACTAATGCACGAATTTTTAACAAACTTCAGATTAAGTTATTCTCTTACATAAATAAATATTCTTTAGTTTTTGGTGCAAAGTGCTTAACAGGTGGGCTTGCTATGCGGCATTATTCAGAATTATTGCAATAGTTCTATCTCAAGATCAAATGCACGAATTTTCTTTAAATTTCAAATTCAGTTAGTTCGATCTGTAAATTAGTATTCTATAGTTTTTAGAATAAATCGCTCAACAGATGGCCTTTCTATTCAGTTTTTTTTTTTTTTTTTTTTTTTTTTTTTTTACGATTCCTGCAACGATTCTATCTCAAATACTAATACACGGATTTTTATCGAATTTCAGATTCAGTTAGAACTTGAAATACGTTGTTGGAGATAAGATTTTGGTGTAAATTTTCTAACCGGTAACGTTGCTGTGTTTCATTTTTCTGAAAATATTAATGTGTATGAGATAGAAGAAAGTTTTGGGATTGCCACACCCGACTAGTTTTCTTTTGGACTCTCGAAATAATCATTCTGATAAAATATATAAAAAACTTTTCGAAATCGTTTATTTTAAGGAATAAATATGAAAGACAATAATAATAAATAAAATAAAATGAAAAATAAATTTTGCATAAAGAGTGTGATCGGATATTAGTTGCTCATGTATCTAAAACCCTATTTTCCACACTCTTCGGTTTTTCATGACTCTGTATTTCCTTCCAATTTCATTTTAAAGATCTATTTTGATTGGAAATGAGATGTTTCATCCGACTCAGTAAACTGTTAGTTAAAAATATTATCATTTCTGGAGTTATAAGGATGTTTCTTGTACGGATAATCTCACGAATGTTTCTTTTGTGGTAATGATCATTTATGACGTCATCAAGCCACGATTTGTAACACTATCTAAACCTACATAGATCGGGCCTCGGCCCAAAGCCCGATCGCGGCCCGCCGGCCGGGTCAATCTTACAAGGAAGGTCTCCATACGGGCATACTCAGAAAAATCTGAAAACATTACAGAATGTTCTTCTCATATAGTTATATATGTTTATAAAAAAAAATTCGGCGGAACCTCCTTATAACGTCCGTAAAAAAATAATAAAAATTTCGTTTATTTGGCGATTTATCTCCGGTTGGCGAAAAAACGAAATTTTGAAAAATACGCTTTTACGCTTCGAATACTTTTTAAAGAAAAAACTTTCTATGTTCAATTTATTTAAATAAGTTTAGTTTAAGTAATTTTAGTTTTGCATTTTTACTTTACTTTAAGTGTTATTTTGTCATATACGTTTATATGTACTTATAACAAAATAAAATTAATATATTTTATCATTTAAAACACAATTTAAATTGATTAAAATTGTTCCAAATTGAAAAATACACTGTTAAAAATCTGCTGCATTTTGTTGCAACGCACTCCCTTCCTTGTATAGAAAACGGTTACTTGGCCGTGAAATGGAGCTTTCTCATTGGTTGGAATAGAGATATTATATACAAGCGGTGGAGTGCGTTGCAACAAAATGCAGCAGATTTTTAACAGTGTATGACACGGTCAATTCACCTTAATATTGAGCATTCTCATTGGTCAGAAGAGAGATATTCTATAAAAGTAGTGGAGTGACGTTGCAGTAAATGCTGCAGATTTTTAACAGTGAAGTCAATTCAAATCAATTTTCAGATTCGTTAAAATCGTCTGCTTTTGGCGAGGAAATGCACTGCTCGCCAAATCCCGCGTCGCTTTCAGGTTTTCACGCCAATTATTCCAAACTATTTTATTTTTTTACATATCTAATAATGTAATTCCGCCGCTAATTTTCACTGATCCTTTATTACCTACATGAGTAGTTTAATTCGTATTTTTTTCAAAAAATTCTGAGTATGCCCCCAATGGAGACCTTCCTTGTTAGTCCTAAGTCCAATCTAGTCCAAAAATTTTAGTTTAGGCTTAGTTTAGTTTTTTGCAAGAAAAGCATATAATTTTAAATCGCCATTATTCTACAATTAAACATTAAAGTCTATTCTTTTTAAAAAATCGTAGATTTCTAGACTTGTTAAAGTAAAGTTAAACACAGAAAAAGAGCCTGCCTATGTCAGAATCTTCTTTTAAACTGCAAACTGGAAATTTCTTTTAAACAGGTCATCCATGAATATGAATACAGTAATACGCGAGAAAAACTAATGTACATTTACACCTGCTAAGAAGAGAACTTGTCTATAACGAATATTTTTTCTTTCCAATGCGATCCTCTCTTAGAAGATTTTACTTTTACAATATACTATTTTTTAGATTTTTATGTTTACATTGCATGGAATATGGATTAATAATACCAATGATAACTGAAACATTTACTTACAACAAACAGAAGTGCCTTAAAAACATATATGTTGCAAAATGCGGCACTCCTACATAAATGAAGATTTGAAACATGAAAAAAAAAGTCTGAGAGATAATTTATTTTGGTCAGTACTCTTCCGTAAAAGTAAAAGTCAATGTTCTGTAGAAAATCACTCGGGCTGGGCTGGGTTCGGGCTAAAGTATAAATTTTTTTCCGGCCGGGTCGGACTCGGGTCGTATTATTAAATATTATATCAGGCCGGGCTGTTAAATTTTTCTCTACGGTCCGGGCCGGGCTCGGTTCGAAATTTTAACTTTTATAACGGTCCGGGTCGGGCCAATATTTTTTCTATGTATCGGGCTGGGCTTGGAAAATTCGGCCCGTGCAGACCTCTATATACCGAAAAAAATTGAGATACAGGATGTCTGTGTAGAAATCGAATTTTCGATGATTTTTAAATGAAAAGATTCGTATAATTATTCACATGAATAAGTCTTTTAAAGCTATGTAAATATATGTTTAAATTTTATTTTGGAATTATAATGAATTTTCTAAATAACTTTCACGTTTTAGTTTCATATTTTATATTATCCGTATCCATGATGGGTAAGCATTACGATGGATCCCAACGATTAGATTTTATTAATTCTCAATTAAATATTTTTAGCTTCATCATTAAATTTATGCACGCAATATTATCAAAATAATGTTTATTTAATGCTAATGTTAATAAAGTGATCATGTTATTGGTAAAATAGATTTGTTTAACATGAAAATGTTTGTTTGAGAATGGATGAGCATCCGAGGAAAACTATATCCCGGTTTGAGCTGTAAAAACGACTCGAAAAGTTTCCGAAAATCAGTGGCAATAAAAAAAAAATAACCGAATGAATACTTCTTTAAATTTCGAAAGTAAATTACAGTCGAGTCTCTATATAACGAAATCTACCGTTCCAGTAAAAAATTCGTTATATAGAGAAATTCGGTGTATAGAGAATGATGTTAAAAATCGTATTTAATGTGTGAAATTTGAACAAGTATTATTTTTGATCTTTTGAATTAATAATTTGAAATGTTTAAAAGTAAATATTAACCTAATATTTTATTTCTTAATTATTTAAGCTCTTTCAAAAAAGAAAACAGACATTTATTTGAAAGCTTAATGAAAATCAAATGAGGAAGACTTGAAGAATGAATGACTTGAAGATAATTTCATGAAGAAATTTGTGATTTTTTGTTGATTTTAAAATTGTTAATCTCTAAAAAAATGCTTAAATTTTAGCAAGGAATGAAAAATTGTAGTTAACATTTTCTTCCATTTGAAAGCCTCTCTTATGTGCCTCTCATTGATTCCTCTCTTACATGTGCATCAATCCAATTGACTGTGTTTTGAGAAGGATGTGGAAAGGTGTGTGGGAGATGGAATGAATTCGTTGGATTTAAAAAACAAGGAGAGAAGTAATATAAAAAAAATATATATAGCACTGACGATAAATCAAAAATAAGTGATGGAAAATTGATTCCATATGATTTCGAAGCCTTTTAAAACTGAGTAAATTAAGACCAATTTATGAAAAAAAATCGTTATATGGAGATCGATATTTCGCTATATAGAGACTGTTTTTAATGTAATCATGCGAAAAGGGAACCGTTCCTACTAAAAATTCGTTATATAGAGAAATTCGATGTATAGAGTTTCGTTATAGAGAGATTCGACTGTAGTTCCTAATGTTTTTGAAGATAACTTATACTTTTCGGATTCGTAGTAAAGGATTAAGAAGCAGTTGTTGTATGTATTCTTTCGTGGTTATGTTAAATTTTTCTTATTTAAAAAAAGTCTTATTTTTAAAGAGCAGCTAACTACCATTTCGGTATTCTAGCAGCTGACTTATCATACGCAGAAACGATTAAAGAAGATTAAAATAAAACAACGTTATTGACTTTATCAATTTCATTTATCGTTATCGTAAAACATGGAAATGACTAATCGATAGCAATACGATAAGAAACTGAATGTACATCTAAGTTTAAACTTGAAAAATTTCACATGCAACAGTTAAAACTGAAAAATTATAAATAGATTAGAAAAAGGAAGAAAGAATCATGCGTCAAAAATAGATTATGCAACACTTTCCAAAACATTCAGAATAATGTAACAAAACGGAACCGTTCAATAAGTTAAAGTTGGATGTCTCATTGAAGCATTTGATACAACACATACTCTTAAAAAAAAAAATTACGATTTTACGGAGGTTGTACTCACAATCGAGACGCCAGCGCATTTCACTGTTTTTTTAACGGAAGAATTTCCGTAAATTTCAGAAAATTTTCTGGAATCTACAGGAATTTTTCCGTAATAAAAATGTAAATTGTACTGGCGCAACAATTGTCATTACAACCTCCGTAAAATCGTTTTTTTTTTTTTTTTTTTTTTTTTGAAAAAGTAAAAAAAGAGTGCAGAGCATTTTTCGTCTTCAGCAAAGACACTCCTGGTTCGAATCCTGGCTTCAAATCTCCGGATTTTTCCCATCCACTTGGAAATTGACATCCAGTGGTAGCTTATGCAGAAGTATACACTGCTGGGTTTTTCTGGACTATCTTTTGGATTTTTTAAAAAAATCTCCTTAAACTCTCTATTTCTTAAATAAAATGATAGCGCATACCTTTGCCATGAACGTTCATGACTCTATCATACATCATCAACCTACAGCGTATACTCTCTGCTTTTAGGGGTACAACACTGTTGACAACTGTTATGATTTATTTACGAATTGAATGATTGTGTTAAAATTAATCTAATGCAACGTTTATAAATCACTCTCGGAACATACAAAATAATCCCTTTGCATTATGATTTATGGAGACAATAACGAAACTAGATAAAATTCTAAGAATATCACACAAGTACATCAGGGATTAACCAAAGTTGAATCCAGGGGGAACATCCCCCCCGGAGCAATGAAATGTCCCCCCTTCGAAAAATTTGAGATTTGGGGTTTTCAATGGTCGAAAAGTGCAATTTCCCCCCCCGGAACTCCATAATGTCCCCCCCCCCGGAGCCACAGAATACCCTCCGGGCGAAAAGTGTCTGAATTCAACACTGGGATTAATTAAATTTGAAGTTTGATGAAAATTCGTGCATTTGTTCCTGAAATGGAGCTATTGCAATAATCATGAATAGTTCCTCATAGCAGCGCAACCTGCTGGGCAATTTATACCAAAACGTATTCAGAACAATATTATATCATGGATTAACGGAATCTGAAGATTTATAAAAATCCGTTCATTGGTTCTTGAGATATAAAAAGAATACTGCCCAGTTAAACTGATGGCATTGAGCTCGTACAATTAGTAGGCTACGCATACTAATTGTACATTACAGCCTTATATTTTCAAGGGTTAATTCCGTTCGGAAAAAAATTAAAGGAGGGGAAACAACTTCCCTTTCCCCTTTTATATTTAATTATTGAACCCCCTAAACTAATCAGGGACATACTTTATCATATAAAAATTCTATATCCAAAATTCAGAGCAAATCGGAAAATTCTTAATAAAACCCCATTTATATAATTTAAGAGAAGTTATCCCCCTTTTTTATACTTAACCATTAAACTTCCAAAACTATTTAGAGATTTGAACGAAATCTGATAATTCTGCATGAAAAACCCATTTCTATAAATTAAAGGGAGGGGCATTAGAACCCCCGTTCCCCCTGTATATACTTATTCAATGAAAACCTAATACCAATCACGGAGGCGCCCAACCAGAATGATCCTATATCTAAAACTCATAATTCTGGATGAAAAACCCATTTATATCAATTAAAGGGAGGGGCACGACCCCCCGTCCCCCCTGTTATACATATCGAATGAACTCCAAAAATTAATCAGGGAAGCGTCGTATCGGGATATACTCATATACAAAATTTTATGTGGATCGAATATTTTTATCACGAGTTTTCGCGTTACGCACGTACATACAGAACGGACGGGCACATAAGCTCTCAGGCTATGATAGCCTGTGAGCTGAAAACTAATCAAATCCAGTTTATACCAAGGTCTAACTAAATCTAAAGTTTTGCGAAATTCCGTTAATTAGTTCTAGGGATAGACCACCCACAAAACTTTTGTCACATACAGGTAGACAGTCAGGCAGACAGACAGACATTTTGTAAAAGCATGTTTTTTGGAATATCTGACCCTTAAAACGTATAAATTCACTAGAAACCGCAATTCGAAAATTTTCACGAATCCAATACTTTATTCTGGTAAAAACAGAAGAAAGTAAAAAGCTACTGTTTTTTTGTTTTAAAGACTTTTATAGAATTGAATTAGGCTTCTTTTTTTCTGGCTGCATGATAAAAAGAGAAAAACATGGAACATGCTATTTTCTTTACACCGATAATTGTTCTGAATATATTATGTGTCCTTTAATGCCTGTCATGTAATTGCATTATCCTTTTTGTTTACCGGATGAAAGATGGCAAGCATTTCTTTTTAACTTAATAATGGAACAAATAGTAAATGGCAGAAATACGCTCTTGGAATAAAATTAAGAAGTATATATATATATATATATATATATATATATATATATATCCAGACATGGATTTTTTTATTAGTTCCAAAAGTAGGAGCTAGGAATTTTACATTATTATAGCCAATAAATTAGGTATTTTTGAAAATCATTAGCCAACTCTGATAACTGTTACTCAAGCCAAACTGCCTTTAATAGAATTGAGATATTTTTGTCTTTGGAAGAAATCTTAGTTACTGAATAAAAATGTGTTTAATTAGCAGAAAGTAAAGCTATTCAATTACACCTAAGCTTGACAAAAACAATTTTTTTAAACATTTTCCAAATTAGTGCGTAACGATGTATGAATTTGTCTTGTCTAGCAGTCTGTCTGTGCTCTAACTCTCAAAAATAGATTCGGATTGTTATGTAATTGATTGTGTAGAATTTATAGTTCGTTTACATACAGGGGCACTCAAAATAACTCCATTGCAATATGAACATATTGTCTATAGCAGGGATTCCCACACTTTTAGACCGGCTTACCACTAAATAGAAGTGCATGCTTGTCGCCTCGCCACTATGCTTTATAGTATCACGTGACAAACTCAAAGCAAATATACAAAAACCCTTATAATAAAGTTACTGTTTGAAAACAGAACAAACGAAGACAAAAAGAAAGATTTCGGAAAAGCATTTAAAGGAATATTATTTCTTGTAATATTTGATACAGTAATTATCAATATAAAGTTAACTATTTGTGGATGACAATTATAAATGCATTTATTTATGCTACATTAGATTTGTTAGACATGGAAAAAATACACATTTGATGTTTGCTTGTGTTTTTGTTACATGAGTACATTTAAGAAAATTCAATAAGTGAAAACCTTCATAAGAAATTCACATATTTTCTGAAAATAAACTACTTATCAATGAAAGATCGAAGCCCGTTGAAATACGTAACATACACACATACAATATAGTAATAGAAAAAAACATTTCTTTATTTTTTCAGAGGGGATGAAAAGTCAACTCAACATCTACTGAAGCATTAGTTCCCTTTATCTAAAAATTCTACTTGGATTTACATTAAAATAAGAAAGAGCTATACATTGCAAAAGCAATAATGATAAAGAATAGACACCACAGAACTGGTGAACGTGAACTGACAAATCAAGAAAGAGGAGAAGGCGGGGGGAGGGAAATGTAACTTATTTTAGGAGTGATCCTAACTACAGTCGAGTCTCTATATAACGAAATCCACCGTTCCAGTAAAAAAAGCGTTATATAGAGAAATTCGATGTATAGAGAATGATGTTAAAAGTCGTATTTAATGTGTGAAATTTGAACAAATATTATTTTTGATCTTTTGAATTAAAAATTTGAAATGTTTAAAAATAAATATTAACCTAACATTTTATTTCTTAATTATTTAAGGGAGACCCGTAAGAAAAAAACCAAAATTTTTATTATTGATTTTAAAGTAATGAATTTTGGCGTATTATTTAAGAATCTTTTTGTAAGGAATAATTAGCAAAAAAATTCACTTTTTATTAAAAAGCATATTTTTTATGGGGATTTTTATGATTTTTTTTGTCGAAAAATACACTTTTTAAAATTACTACTCCTCATTCAATTTTCAATATTTTGGTATTACTAAAATTTCTTAAATAGTGTTATAGTATATAGAAAAGAACTAAGGAGAGATATTTTTAATTTTCTATTTTAATCGGCTAAAAAAATAAAATAAAAATACGCATGGTAAATTTCCTTAATTTCGTTATAATTTTCATGTTTACCAATTTATGTAAAATTTTCAGAAATAGTTAAAAAAAAATATCTCTCCTTACTTTTCTTGCAAATTTTTTTAAGATTCTAAAAACATAAACACTTTGTTTATAAATCATTTTACCACTGAGCCTTAGTACTTTGAACTTAGGCAAAATATGAAAAAAGTCATTTTTAGGAAAACACGTTTTAAATGGCCGTTAGTCTTTTAAACTCTATAGTGAGTACAATTAAAAAAGCTCATTTTCTACCTGTTCCAAGTGTCCCCGAGTTCTGAAATTTTGCATGGATATTCGCAAATATGTATTTTATCGTTTTCTGAGATAAAAAAAAATTTTGAACTATTGATGATTTTTGGCCGAAAATGGGGTACGGGTCTCCCTTAAGCTGTTTCATAAAAGAGAACATATATTTATTTAAAAGCTTAATGAAAATCAAATAAGGAAGACTTGCATTAATTTCAGACGAAGAAATCTGCAATTTTTTGTTGTTTTGATTGTAAAATTATTACGCTCTCAAAAAAATGCTCAAATTTTAGCAAGGAATGAAAAATTGTGCTTAACATTTTCCTCCTTTTGAAGGCCTCTCTTATGTGCCTTTCATTGATTCCTCTCTCACATGTGTATCAAACTAATTGACTCTGTTTTGAGAAGGATGTGGAAAGGTGTGTGGGAAGTGGGATGAATTTGTTGGATTTAAAAAACAAGGAGAGAAGTAATATAAAAAAACTCAGCACTGACGATAAATCAAAAATAAGTGATGGAAAATTGATTCCATGTGATTTTGAAGCTTTTTAAAACGGAATAAATTAAGACCAATTTATGAAAAAATTCGTTATATGGAGATAGATATTTCGCTATATAGAGACTGTTTTTAATCTAATCATGCGAAAAGATGACCGTTCCTACTAAAAATTCGTTATATAGAGAAATTCGATGTATGGAGTTTCGTTATAGAGAGACTCGACTGTATATAAATACATGTATAGTCGTCTTCTGGTCTATTCATCTGTCTGCATATAACACATCGCAAAATCTATCCAACTGTATGGCTTAAAATTAGAATTGTTGCAGAATTTCGTCGAATCATTTCAAATTTTATGAAAATAGAATCAAAACTTAAAAAGGTATTTAAAAAAAAATTTTCTTCATTCTGTTAAATCCCATCCTACGTAATTAATTCGATAATACCCCATGATAGGTAAGGATTCTAGGTTGCCATAGTGATGACGTTCTATTTAAGAGGAATGCTATTATTTTCGTATATACTGAATTTAATATACAGGGTGATTCAAAAAAGATGGGCAAAATTTTAAGAGGTGATAGTACACACCCAAACAAACATTTTGTATCAAAGAATGCATGATCGAAAACTAAACGTAAAAAAGTTAGAGAGCGCCAGAAGTTATGTTCCTATACAAGGCAAAAATACACAATGAACGATTAAATTAAGTTACGAAAACAAATTTAATGGCATTTGATTACAATAAGTGCTCAAAACGTTGACCGGCAGCTGTTATGCACGCATTACAACGGCGAAGAACAGATTGGCAAATTTTCTGAAACACACCAGGCATATCGCGAATTTCCCCTACAGCAGCCGAAAGCCTGGCGACAAGTTCTTCTGCGGATTCAATGGGAGTCTCATACACAAGAGCCTTTAGCTGTCCCCACAAAAAAAAAAAAAAAAAAAAAAAAAAAAAAAAATCGAGACATGAAAGATCTGGCGAGCGCGGTGGCCAAGCTACAGGACCACCTCGCCCAATCCATTTATTTGGAAAGGTTACGTCCAGATAGTTTCGCACTGGTCGTGCGTTATGAGCTGGTGCTCCATCTTGTTGAAACCACATTACCTGCCGGATGTGTGGACGAACTTCGTTCAACATGTTTGGTAGCACCTGTTGCAGAAACACGAGGTAGTCATTCCCATCAAGGTGTTTTGGCAGAAGATATTGGCCGAGTAAGTGGTCGCCGATTATTCCTGCCCAAACATTGATAGAAAAACGTTGCTGATGCGAATGTGGATACGTGGCATGCGGATTTACTTCTGCCCAAACATGCTGATTGTGGGTGTTAAATGCACCATCACGCGTGAAGGTACATTCATCCGTGAAAAGAACTGTTGAAATAAAATTTGGATTTACAGCATTCTGCTGCAGAAACCAGCGGGCAAACTCCACACGACGAGGGTAATCGCTTTGCCTCAGTGCCTGGACTCGTTGAACATGATAAGGGTGCAAACGTTCATCATGGAGTACTCGCCATGTTCTGGATTGCGATATCTGTAATCCTCAACTCACTGCTCGTGTACTTGTACTTGGCACATCAGCCACCATATCCAAAATGGCTTCTTCCACCATAAAATCCCTCTTTGGACGACCTGCATCCAACCGGGATGCAAGAAAGGAACCCGTCTCGCACAACTGCCGATGCAAGCGTTCAAATGTTTTCCGATTGGGCAACCGCCTGTTGCGAAATCGCTCTCCGTACAACCGTTGAGCTTCTACGCTACATCCATTTGCAGCTCCGTAAACAAAATGCATATCGGCTTTTTCCTTATAAGAGAAGGGCAACATCTTCAGATGCGTTACTACAGAGATTGACAATTGTACTCTCGTATCAGGGGCTTTTATCTATGAAATGTAACGAAAATTTAAATACCAGTTCTTCTTCTTCCCATAACATGCATTTATTACTCGCAGCGCGGTAACTCGCAACAGGAATCCAGCTTTCTGTTTTGAGCACTTATTGTAATCAAATACCATTAAATTTGTTTTCGTAACTTAACTTAATCGTTCATTGTGTGTTTTTGCCTCGTATACGAACATAACTTTTGGCGCCGTCTAACTTTTTTACGTTTAGTTTTCGACCATGCATTCTTTGATACAAAATGTTTGTTTGGGTGTGTACTATCACCTCTTAAAATTTTGCCCATCTTTTTTGAATCACCCTGTATAAATATAAAATCCCATTAAATTTTTTATTCATCTAGCATTTTTGCATTAGAGTGCAACAGTTATTGCAACTCTGAATATTGATAAAGCAATTTACTATACGAATGCACCTAACTTGCCACATTTGTCGTACAGTTTCCGACTTGTTTAATTTCACGCACAGTATTTTTTTCTTTCATTTCATATACTTGCATTTGACTTTCGCGTACCACTAAACAGAGCTTCACGTACTATTATTGATAAACCTCAAGTTAAATAATTCGAAATAAAGATGGATCAATTTGAAATTCATTTCAAACTATTTTGTAAAAAAGTTTTATTTTTTTCTAATCACTATTTATTTTGAGAATGCCACAGGATGTCTCTATATCAAACTAATAGATCCGTTTTTATGACGTAATTTTCAATATTTTCTTGGTTTTAACACGTAATTATTTGAAAGTTTTTTTTTTTTTTTTTTTTTTTTTTGTGTTTGAAATATCCAGGTGTAAATAAATTTTATTCGAAAAATTCGAAAGAAACATATTTTGACTGTTTAAAATTGACAACAATTTAAAATAATACGCTTTTCTAAAATATGTAAAAAATATCTTTCGAAATGCTGAAAATTTGAATTTAAAACGGAAATAAATCTTCAAAAAATGAATCAAATTAAAAAAAAAATAAAATAAATGTAGTCTGCCCACCGAGAGCTTCTGATGTATAAAATGATCTAAAGATTTTAAAATTCTTATGTATACTTTTTTTTTCTCCTATGAAACTTTTTTAATGGAACGATTTTGACAAACTTTATCAATAAGTATTCCTTAAAATAATTATTCGATTTAAAAATTGTCTGCATGAACATCTTTATCTAACATTTCTCTGTAATTCTATCAATTTTCATATTTTTGTATGCAACAGTTTTCTTAATATTAAGGAAGTACGACTACCGAACACAAAAAATACATTGTCAGCAGCAGTGATAGCATTAGCATTAGTAACTTTTTACTTACCCATCATACGTATAGGGTAAGTCTTGCAATCGTTTTGAAAATCGAAAAAAGATTTTTGACGGATTTACACGCTTTAGATAGTGGAGATTCCGAAAAACATATTTTTAGAAAAAAATTTTTGCCGTCCGTTTGTCTGTTTGTCTGTCTGTCAGTCTGTCTGTCTGTAAACGCTCTATCTCCCGAACGAATTGAGATAGAGACTTGAAATTTTGTATGTAATTAGCATGTAAGAATGAGACGAAGCCTATTTAATATCAGCAACCTCGATTATCCGGAACTATTTTTTTCGGACTCTCGAAAAATTCGTTTTGATGAAAGGTATATAAAAATTTTCGAATTTGTTTGTTCTAAGGAATGGGCGTAAAAGGCAATAAAATAACACACATTTTGCATATAGAACGAAGTCGATCGGATTATTAGTTGCCGAGATATTTGTAATCCTGTTTTCCACATTCTTTAATTTTTCATGACCCTGTATTTCATTCAAACTTCAATTCAGAGGTATATTTTAATTGGAAATGAGACGCTTAATCCGACGCAGTTAATTGTTAGTTAATAGAATTATTATTTTTGGAGTTATAAGGATGTTTCTTTTACGCAGTTCGGTACTACTTGAGTAGTTTGGCGTTTTATATAATTTGTCGAAATTGGTACATCAGCAGTTCTTTAATATAGCATTACTATGTATATTAATAATATTTAAATTTTGTTTATGAATTGCAATGCATTGTATAAATAGTTTTCACATGTTTTATTTTCATATACATATCCATGATGGGTAAGTATTACAGTGGCCCCCAACGACTAGTTTTTTGTTGTTTCAATAATAGAGAGATACCAATCTATTTTGTTTTTCTGGAAGTTTCATATTTGTTTAGTGCAAGATAATTTTGAAAAATTAGAATAATTTACGAGAAAGTGCCAAAATTTAAAGTAATTAGCAATAAAAAATGTATTAATACTAAATTACAGTTTATCTGCAAACCTATCTTTGTAAAGGTCTGTAATCCGAACTATATGAATAAATGTAAACGACAAATTTTTATTCTTAAAAAATAATTACTCAATGGTGACAGATTTTTTAGTTTTCCCTCCAATGAATTAAATTTATTTTTTATAATTTAAATTGATATCATGCATAAAAATATTTTATTTACTTAATCGTTTACATGGTAAATAAATAAAAATTAACTCTTAAAAAAGATTTGTATTAATGAAAGATGGTTACTTAAGACACTATACAGTAAATTGTGCATAAGGCGGAAATCTGTCAACTCGGAGAGATTTTCAAGTTCCTACGAATACAGTCGAGTATCTATATGACGAAACTCTATCCAGCGAATTTCTATATTTAACGAATTTTTTGTAGGTACGGTCAATTTTTTTCATGACTACATTAAAAATAATCTCCATATAGCGAAATATATTTCTTCATTTAACGTATTTTTTTAAAAATTTGTTCTTTCATATGTTTGGAAAGCGCTTCAAATTATTTGTAGAAAAAAAAAATTTTTCGTTGATTTCTGGTTTATATTTCATAGTTACATTCCTCTACCTTATTCCTTATATAAAAAAAAAAAAAAAAAAAAAATTAATTTCCTCTTTTTCTAAGAAAAACATCCTTTCTGCATGGTTATACTTGACTTTGTTCCTCCAAGCGTCTTTCAAAAGGGTAAAATTGTAATGTTGTTTTCTCAACATTTTGTTTTAAATATTCAGAAAATATTATTCTTTCAACATTATAAAAATCTTTTTTATTATAAGCATGGATGTTCTTTATAAGCATGCATGAATTTATTATAAGCTCCAGAGTATGAATCATTCTTCGATGTATTGAAAATTCATTAAATCTATAGAATTATAGTACTTTAAATGTTGCGTATATTGCAGTGAAAACGGGAGCTTAGTATACGGAATATTACTTTCCAGACGCTTAAAGGGTAATCAAGATGAGAATGCGTTCTTGGAAAAGATTGGCTTGGTACTGGAGCGATTTGCAATTATCACAAAGCATCCTAAAAGATAAAACTATTCAATTGTCGTCTTGAAAATGTTATTTGTTTCTTTGTTTGGATAGTAAGGCAGGAATAAGGAAGGGATTAGGGGGCAATTCAGTTAAGGTCGTTTTTTTCAGATGGTTTTCATACCTAAACTAACTCTCATTACTTTTAGAGTTTAAAGTAGACGTTTGTTGTTTGTGATGACTCGGAGCATATTTTGTAGTGAGAGATCATTTTGAGCGAAGAATTGCGACTAAATGTCATCTACACTGTAAAAAAAAATCTTTAAAGGTACTACACTTTAACTAGGAAACTGAGATTCCAAGAACTTTTCCTGTAACGGTAACAACAAAAACTCAAGTTTTAGAATCGGTTACATGGATTTTTCCTGTTATCGTTACATGAAAAGTTCTTGGAATCCCAGTTTCCTAGAATATGTTTAGTACCTTTACAGATTTTTTTTTTACAGTGTATGTTGGTGTTATCTTCTACTGCATTTGCATAAAATCGCTTCTAGGAAAAACATAATTCTCTTTCTGATAGAGTAAATAATTTTAAAAATAATCAATAAAACACTGGAAAAAAAGGAAGTGGCGAAAATGTTTGAGATTCTGGAAAAATTCTGCTAAATATTTCTAAAACTTAAACAATTCAAAAGCAATTCTGTTTCAAAATTTAAACATTAAATGAAAATTTTCTTGCCGTTCTCTATTCAACGAATTTTTTGACTGAACGATGGATTTCGTTATATAGAGACTCGACTGTATTTAAAAATACCCTACACTGTAAAAAAAAAAAAAAAAAAAAAAAAAAAAAAAAAAAAAAAAAAAAATCTGGATTTTTAGTAATCTAAATTTACCGAAATCTGTTATGCTTACTAAAATTTTATATGCACACTGTTCAAGAAAATTATGTCAATCTACAAAACTTGTAGGCAAAACTACACTGTAAAAAAAAATCTGTTAAGGTACTAAATATTTTCTAGGAAACTGGGATTCCAAGAACTTTTCATGTAACGACAACAGGAAAAATTCATGTAACCGATTCTGAAACTTGAATTTTTGCTGTTGCCGTTACAGGAAAAGTTCTAGGAATCCCAGTTTCCTAGAAAAAGTTTAGTACCTTAACAGATTTTTTTTTTACAGTGTAGAGACATCTGTAACTTTATAAAAGAATCTACTAAGATTCTGGTAATTTTACTAAATTTTTTTCTGTAATCCTCGTTAACGTTACTTAAAACGTTTTGGGAATACGATTTTCCAAAAAATTACTTAGTAACCTTAAAAATTTTTTGATTCAAAGTGCAAATTTGTATCTGTTACGTGACTTTTTATTGTTGCCATTGCATAAAAAGCTCTTGAAATATAATTCTACGAGAAAATTTTTTGTAATTTTCCAAAATTTTTTGACAGTGTAGACATAGAGTAAAATTAGAATAGAGGTTATCGGTCTCGATCAATTCCGCTTTGATAAAGGTGATTTAAATTTATAAAAACAAGGTTTTTGATTTAACAGTTAAGTATGGCTATTTATAGAAGACTGCAAGAAATGATACAGAAACACAAAACACATACACTGTAGAAAAATATATATACATATATATCTGTGAAGTTACAAAAATTTTCTAGTAAATTTGTATTCCAAGAACTTTTCATGTAATGACAACAGCAAAATTTCATGTAACCGAGGAAAGTTACATGAGTTTTTGCTGTTACCGTTACATGAAAAGTTCTTGGAGTACAAATCTACTAGAAAAATTTTTGTAACTTTACAGATTTTTTTTACAGTCTATTTTAAAACAAACAACTTCTGATGATGAATTTAACAAGTATAAAAACAACAATAAATTTTATGAAAGATATAGAAATAATCATGAAAATTCTAAACCACAAAGAACTTAGATTACCGCAACGAAAATAATTAAAAAATGATTGTGGTTTAAAAAATCTCTCTATAAAGAAAATAATTTTCAACAGGTATAAGTAATTTTTTTATTAATGTTTTCTGTGTCAACATGTAAAAAATAAAATGTTAAATAATATATACAATTAAAAAAATAAAATAATTATTTAATTACAGTAGAGAACCATTAATTCGTACAGCTTACACTGTTAAAAATCTTGTTCTAGTTTGAACCAAAAAAGTTTGTTTTTTGGTGCTCAATATCTGCCACCGTAAGATGGTGAAATTTTGAACCAAAATTTGGAGCTCCCATTGAAGTATAGTTCCAATACTTAGATCGAGGTTGAAGTAAGAAACTCCAAATGTTGATAAGATATTTCACCATCTTATGGTGGCAGCTATTGAGCACCAAAAAACAAACTTTTTTGGTTCAAACTAGAACAAGATTTTTAACAGTGTAATTCCAAGCGTTTTGCGGATTAGATATTTTTTGTAGCTTGCAGATCATGTATATTTAATATTTTTGTACGCTTATTTTGTTTATATTTTGGGCAAAAAATCAGACTGTTAACGATTAAGAAAAAAAAAATACACGCTTTAATTCATAAATTAGGTAAGGCTGTTTTTTTAATTACTTTTCCTGTATTTATATTGTTTGATTAAGTGATGTTCTCGTATGCATAATAATGAGTTCTCGAATAATCATGATGTGTACTTCCTGTTCGAAGACTATAAAATTTACTTATCTTGAAAAGTCATTAAAATTCTGCTCGCTACTTTTTCAAAAAACAAGAGGTAAATAATTTAACACTTTTGGTTTTTAAAATTTAATGTAGCTGATTGAATTAATGTAATGCACTTTGGTGAATTAGAGAGATTAAAAAAAAATCAATGATTATTTTTTAACGACGGAGAAATATTTGATTGAAAAAAAAAAAAAAAAAAAAAAAAAAAAAAAAAAAAGAAATCCCTAGTGGTCGGACTCCGCACCCTTCATTCGGTGCTGAAAAATGACGAAAATATCGATTTTCTTTTCTTTTCTTCTTCTTTTTTTTTTTTTTTGCTTAAATTATATTTTATTATCCCTTGTTCATTATGATGAAGTACATTAAGATAGCAGTATTATAAATGTAGTTTAAAGAGAATTTATTACATAGTTGTCCCTTCAAATGCCATAATCTACTTCATTTAAATGTGTTTTTTCTCAGTTTCTGTTTTTTCGACAAATAGGCATGTTCAAAGTGATAAAACTTTTATTCACATTGTTCAATTGACTCGATTTTTTTTTTTTGGTTGTTCCTTATGGTCTATTTGATAAAACTAACAAGGAAGGTCTCCATACTGGGCATACTCAGAATTTTTTGAAAAAAAAAAATAATAATTAAACTACTCATGTATGTTATAAAGGATCAGTCAAAATTAGCGGCGGAATTACATTAGGAAACCTGTAAAAAAATAAAATACTTTCAAATATTTGGCATGAAAAGACAAAAGTATCACGCGATTTGACGAGCAGCATTTTCCCCGCCAAAAGCAAACGATTTTAATACAACTAAAAACTTTTGGATTTTTAGAATGTGTGTAAATAGTATTTCATAGATTCAAACATAAATGAGAGAGTTTAATATATTATATACATGCATATATATATATATATATTGTATTGAATATATATATTATTTGTTGCTGTAGTTATTTTATTTACCTCTGGAAAAAATATTTTCAGACATAAAAAATTCTTATTCAGAAAATTATTTTCATACATTTAAGCGCATTCAAAAATAAAAACGAGAAGTTTCCATAGCAACAAAATCAATTTGACAATGCTCATTTGCACTTTGAGCTTGAAACATTTTAATTAGTTTAAATTTAAATTTCGTTTTAATATGAAATTTTGATGGTTAAATTTGAATATAAATACATATAAATATCGATATAATGAAATTATACTTAAAGCAAACTAAAACTAACAAAACCAAAGATATTTAATTTATTTAAACAAGTTGAACATGAAATTTTTTCCTTTAAAATGTAATTGACATAAAAAGCATTTTTTGAAACTGCTTTTCATCGTCAACCGATGATAAAATCGCCAAATAAAGAAATTTTCATTATTTTTTTACGGACAAAGTTCGGAGGTTCCGCCGAAATTTTATTTAGAAACGTATATATCCTTATGAGACGAACATTCTATAATTTTTTCAGATTTTTTGGAGTATGCCTATATGGAGACCTTCCTTGTAAGTATTAAATTTACAATAAAGCAATTTTTTTTTCTTTAACACATAAAAATGTAAAATAAATCAGTTCTTACTGTAATTTTACATGTATTTACAGATTTTTTAATTCCTAACTAATTAACTTATGATAAGACATTAAAATTATGTTCACGCTTCCACGAATAGTTTTTAAAAAATCAGCTCAAAAATGTTTAAATTTGTTTAAATGAAAATGTTTAAAGTTGTACGAGAAGATATGTTTTAAAATTTACTTAAATTTTTCAATAAATAAATAAATATTTCGAATTTTGCCAGGGAAATCGAACAATTACTTAATAAAATCATTTTCTTTTTTCGTTGAGTTCTTCATTATGTCCATTGCTCTAATATTGAAGCATGTATTTTTTCAGACATCATTAAAAAAAGTGTTATACACAGAGCCTTAAATAGTAGATATCAACTGAGTCCTTCCCTAACTCACACACAAACACACACACACAAAAATTATTTGTACAGTTTGAACTTAACAAACTTGTTTAAATTTTCCAGCTATCTGAGGAGCAGTTTTTAAAAAGCTTAGGAATAGGGGTAGATGAACTATTGACAAACCGGTCGAGATATGCAATTATCTGATTTGAATAAAGTTTAAACAAGACTTCTGGTGAAATTTCGTTTTTCAAACACAGGAAAAAAGCAATAAAGGTAACTTGTTTAATGAAATTAAATTCTAAAAATTGAAATTATACTAAGTTACAAATCAATGCAAATTTTTATATAGTAATACTTGTGCTAAATATTTTAGCTTAGGCTTGTATTAAAAGTACTAAACACCGTTATAATTTCTCTAAAAGTATTAGAGATCAAAAATATTGAAATACATATAAATATGATTAAAAAAAGGTTATAACAGTATCTAGAAAAGGAGAAAATGAACAATTCAATTCACGTTAATCATTTAAATTTAACCATTTGCTGAAAAAAAAAACAAGGTTTTTATTCCCTTTTTTTCTAAAATACTGATTTTCTACCCCACCCCTTCTTACCTAAAATTTTCATTTTTATGCAGCAGTAAAAATTATAAACAAAAAATTCATGTTTAAAAGGTACATTTAAAATATATATATATATGTATTTTCACTATTTTAATTTTTAACAAGTGTTGATAAAAAAATGTATACACTGTAAAAAAAAAGAAAAAAAAAAAAAAAAAAAGTAAAATTACTATAATTTTTCTAGTAAACTTGTAGTCCAAGAACCTTTAATATAACGATAACAGCAAAATTTCAATTAACCAAGGAAGGTTACATGAGTTTTTGCTGTTACCGTTACATGAAAAGTTCTTGGAATACAAGCCGACTAGAAAAATCTTAGTAACTTTACATTTTTTTTTTTTTTTTTTTTTTTTTTTTTTTTTTAAACAGTGTATATGTACATGTAAATCGCATATAAATTTTAAAATCTATTTTTTCTATAATAATTTTTATGTTTTAACATTTTATGCAAGAATTATTTTAATTTCAATTATTATCTACATTTATTTAATGTCACCAACAATAGCCCAAAGTATGACATATATTTCTATAAACAACAAATTATAGGATAAAATCATCTTATATTTTATATTGGAACCTTAGAAAAATTAAAGTTTCATTGAAAGAAAAAGAAAAGAAATGAGGAAAACAATCTGTTCATAATGGGTAAGTGGTGCTCTGTATGCGAAATAAGTTCTCGAAGAATCGTGAAGCGTACTTCGTTTTCAGAGAATATCAAACTTATTTACTTGCAGCAACTTAACGACTTTTGAATGCTGAAAAGTCCTTAAAATTCTGCTCGCTACTTTTTCAGAAGACGGGACTTAAATGATTGAACAGTTTAGGCTTTTAAAATTTAATGCACTTGAAACAGGAGAAATTTAGTTCAAATAATATAATAAGCTAAAGTAAATTACAAAAAAAAAAAAAATAAATAAAAATAAAAAAATAAATAAATAAATAAATAAAATAAAATAAATAAATAAATAAAAATAAAAATAAAATAAAATAATGATTTTTTTTAGAACCGGGGAAATTTTTTTCTTTAAAAAAGAAATTATTTAAGCTGTTATTTTAAAAAATTGAGATTACAGCAAATATATTCATTTTTCTAATATTTAAGCATGTTTTTTTTTCAGTTATTATTAGAAATCATACTACACAAAAAGCCATAAACAGGAGACATAAATTGAATCCTCCCACCATTTCACAAAAAAAAAAAAAAAAAAAAGAAAAAAGAAAGTACTTGTAAATTTTCAAAACAGAAAGTAACATTTTCCACTTAACAGATCCAGATAGCTGACGAGCAGTTAAAAAAAAAAAAAAAAAAAACTAAGGCTGGATGAACTAATTGATTGACAAATGGGTGGAGATGGACAATTGTATGATTGAATAAAATTTAAACAAGATTTCTGGCGAAATGCCCTTTTTTTTCAAACAAGAAGAAGAAGAAGAAAAAAACAGAAGGCAATAAAAGTAACTTATTAAATGAAATCAAATTCTAAAAGTTGAAATAATATTAAATTGCAAATCAATACAAATTTGATCTTAAAGTACTGAACACCACTATTTAATTTCCTTAAATTTATTAGAGAATCAGTTTGTAGAAAAAGAGAAAAAAAAAATTGTATTAATCTCTTTAATTTCACCATTTGCTGTAAAAAGCAAGGTTTTTCTTCCCGTTTTTAAATACTGATCTTCCCCCCCTCCCTAAAAAATTCATTGTTGAGTAATGAAAATTCTCTGAGAATCATGAAATTTAAAGTAATTTTTTTCAGATAATACCAAAATACATGAACTTTGTCTGCAATAATAAAATTTATAAAAAATAAATCATGTTTAAAATATATTCAAAGAAAATTATGTATTTTTCACAATTAACACGTTAATCAATATATATATTGCATATACATTTTAAAATCTGTTTTTTAATATTTTACAGTTATTATATCCATTTATTTAATGTCACCAACAATACCCTAAAATATGACATATATTTCAAAACAACAATTTAGACGATAACATCATTATATATTTACCTCTGGAACTTAGAAAAATTAAAGTTTGTTGAAAGAAAGAGAAAAACAATTAGGAAAACAATATATTTATAATGGGTAAGTGGTGTTCGCGTATGCGAAATACTTAAATGCGAAACCTTAAAAAAACTCAAGTTTCGTCGAAAGACAAATGAAATGGAAAAATAATAGGTTTATAATCAGTAAGTGGTATTCTCGTATGCAAAATACATTTTCAAATAATCGTGATGTTTACTTCGCTTTCAAAGAATATCAAATTTATTTGAGGCAACTTAACGACTTTCGAATGCTGAAAAATCATTAAAATTCTGCTCGCCACTCTTTCAACGCACAGAAGGTAAATAATTTAACAGTTTAGGTTTTAAAAAGTTAATGCAACTGAAACAAGAGTAAAATGATTAAATTAATATAATGCGCTGTGGTGAATTAGAGACAAAATCAATAAGTCTTTTTTAACGTCAGAGAAATATTTCCGTTAAAAGGATACAGTACCTTTCAAATCATCTCTTCAATTTTGAATAATATTGTCATACATGTTGTAGCACATTACTTAACACTAAAATTCAATAAAATTATAAAAGCATTTATGTTATTTCAAAAAAAAAAAAAAAAAAAAAAAAAAAAAAACTTTTTAAAAATTTCTATTATTTTTATAAATACTAGCATACGCAGCCCGCTTCGCCGGGCTTAATTTGAAAGTTTATTTAATAATTTATGTGTATGGTACGCTTCTCTCTCAGCTGGCGACGGATCCCCCGGTGACTCTACGCTTCTCTCTCAGCTGGCGACGGATCCCCCGGTGACTCTCCCCGGACCATCGGCACTCCACGTGCGTCGGGTGAGCGTCAGAACAAACTTTCAGCATATACATATGGGTGGTTGTACTTGAATGCACAGACCTGCGCGTTTTTTTCTATCTTGCTTTTATACCTCTGGACCGAGTTGGCGCATTGCCAAGATTTGCTTCCTCTGGACCGAGTTGGCGCATTGCCAAGATTTGCTTCCTCTGGACCGAGTTGGCGCATTGCCAAGATTTGCTTTCCCCTGTGCCTCAATTAATTAATTAATTATCCTCAGAATTCCTTTTATTTATAGAGATTTTGGCTTCGACTTTTCTTGTCCACGTTCTTTAGAATATATTACATAAAACTGTTTATGGATTTTTAGATAATGGCATTTTTCATTCAATATGATTTTTTTTTCTCTCGTGTATATCAAAAATGAAGGAAATTCAGCGAACTCTCAATTTAAATATTAAAAAAAAAAGTTTTGTTGAAAGACAAATGATATGAGAAAATAATCGGTTTATAATCAGTAAGTGGAGTTCATGTAAGCGAAATAAGTTTTCAAAAAATCGTGATGCGTACTTCGCTTTCGAAGAATATCAAATTAATTTGTGGGAAATTAACGACTTTTGAGTGCAGAAAAGTCATTAAAATTCTGCTCGCTACTCTTTCAACGCACAGAAGGTAAATAATTTAACAGTTGAGAATTTTAAAAGTTAATGCAGCTGAAACAGGAGTAAGATGAATAAGTTAATGTAATGCGCTATAGAGAATTAACCTTCACTGCACGATTTTTCTTTTCTGTGTGAAAAAATTATTTTTCTTACCTTAGGCAGTCACAAATGCAGGAAAAATAATAAAAAAATTCTGACTTCATATACAGTCGCGTCTCTATATAACGAAATCCATCGTTCCAGTAAAAAATTCGTTATATAGAGATATTCGATGTAAAGAAAATTATGTTAAAAATGTTATTTAATGTGTAAAGTTTGAACAAATATTATTTTTGATCTTTTGAATTAAGAATTTGAAATGTTTAAAAGTAAATATTAACCTAACATTTTATTTCTTAATTATTTGAGCTGTTTCAAAAAAGAAAACAGACATTTATTTGAAAGCTTAGTGAAAATCAAACAAGGAAGACTTGCATTAATTTCAGACAAAAAAATATGTAATTTTTGTTGTTTTGATTTTAAAGTTGTTACGCTCTCAAAAAAAAAAAAAAAAAAAAAAAAAAAAAAAAAAAAAAAAAAAGCTCAAATTTTAGTAAGGAATGAAAAATTGTAGTTAACATTATCCTCCATTTGAAGGCCTCTCTTATGTGCCCCTCATTGATTCCTCTCTAATATGTGAAACAGTCTAATTGACTCTGTTTTAAGAAGGATGCTGAAAGGTGTGTGGGAGGTGGGATGAATTCGTTGAATTTAAAGAACAATGAGAGAAGTAATATTTTTAAAAAATTCAGCGGTGAACGATAAATAAAAAATAAGTGATGGAAAATTGATTCCATATGATTTCGAAGCTTTTTTAAAACTGAATAAATTAAGACCAATTTATGAAAAGATTCGTTATATGGAGATAGATATTTCGCTATATAGAGACTGTTTTTAATATAATCATGCGAAAAGGTGACCGTTCCTACAAAAAATTCGTTATATAGAGAAAATCGATGTATGGAGACTCGACTGTATATTATTTTAATATGGATTTTTGTGGTATGTGTCACATGTGTTCCAAAGCACACAATGAGATATTTTCATTTTTGTATCAAATGTGGCATGAAGCTCGCAATACTGGTGTATTATATATATATAAATAGTATAGTATGTATTAAAATTTTATTGCAGGTATTTAACTCTTTGAGGGATAAGCAATTGTTTTTCTATAATGTTGAATTCACACCAGAATATTCGAAAAAAAAAAAAAAAAAAAGAAAGAAAGAAAGAAATCAATTTTGAAACCTTTTTTTTTTTTTCTCCAAAGTTAGAAATATAAAATTTAATTAAAAGCTTTTGCTGCGAATCTTGATTCAAATCAGGTGGTATATAATATATCCCACTGAAGTGATACACTATTAGAGACCTTAATTCAAAAAGCCTATTCAGGCCTTTCATGCCATTAGGTATTTCTTCAGTATTGTCATTAAAATGTGAAAGTTGTAGGATTTTTTTCAAATTCATTGATAGACATTGTCTCTGTAATTGTTTGGTTACCTAAAACATCACTCCAGTAATATCCGTAATGGAAGCTTGTAAAGGTTGAGAAGAATCCTTTCTTATGCTGTATCTACGTCTCTCTTCTGAAATAAGATTCAAAAGTTCAGGGTTAAAAAAAAGGGCAAAAACTGATAGGACGTCTCTAGAGCCATAATTTCAGCACTTAAGGAATAGCTTCCTCTTTATTTTATTTGCGCTTCAGGTATTTGTCTTTCCTTTGTGATTAATTTTCTGTCAACACTAGAGATGGGAATGCTCGGAAAAAACCCGGAAAAATTGTGAAAACACCCGGTTTTATCAGTTTTTTTTTTCGAAGGCTTATTTTTTAATTTTTCCAAACTGGAAAAATTGAATTTTCATTTGTAAAATAATATATTGAAAATTTTGTAATAGCTACATTCTCATACTTTTAATTTTATTTATTTTTATGTTGAGTGTCCCACGTGAAAACTTTAATGTTGGTAATCTGATCTCTCAGCAGAAATCTGTTTGAGAAGACTTGAAAGGATCCTTCACATTTTTTTTTTCTAGTTTGAAACACAAGACCCTTCGTAAAATTTCTCTTGAAAAATAAACATTTCAGAAAAAAGTTTAATCTCCAAATTGTTTCTTTTACAAATGCAGTAACTCAAGAAAAAAATCTCATGCCATATAGCAAATGAATCTTATCAAGTTGTATATATGTAACAATAACCTTATTAAAAATGTCTAAATAAGAACCTAAATATAGTAATAATTTCTAAATCATAAATTCTGATTATATTTTGTATAAGTATATAGAAGAAATTCACAATTTCACAAAAACAGCATTACATGAAAAAAATCTAGATATATAATTAAGTGGAACTTTTCTTTTTAAAACTTAATTCATGTGCAAAATTATTTCAATAATATGCCGATTAATAGGAATCGTAAAATTAAAAATTTAACATAAAATTTGAAGCATACATTTATTACTTTCTTCTATCTTTACAAGAAGTAAGATTGAATTCGTGAAAAATTTGACTGCCAGTTTTTGGTGTATTTAAACGTTTTAGAAGGTCCTGAACACAATTTGGTGTTTTTTGGAAAATATCTGTCACTCTGTGAGTCTGAATGTGACAAAAATTTTATGGGCACTCTATCTCAAGAACTGATGCACATAATTTCACAAAACTTTAGATTCAGTTACACATTGATATAAACTCGAGATGTTTAGTTATTAGTGTATATCGCCCAACCGATGGCGTTGCTATGCTGCATTATTAATGATTTCCATAATAGTTCTACCTCAAGAACTAAAAGACGATTTTTCATCAAACTACAGATTCAGCCAGTTCCTGATATATATTAATGTTGTTTATTTTTTGGTGTAAATTGTCCAATAGGTGGCACTACTATGCTGTATTTCTCAAAATTTCGTTATAGCTGATTAATTGAATGTTTTTTCAAGGTGTTGAATCTAAAATTGACCTCCACTTTACCTCCAAAATATACAGAAATGTTGTAAAACATGGGCAGTTAGCATTAGAAAAGTACAACTGCGATGAAAAAAAAAATCCATATTTTATTACAAGTAAATACGTTCCAAATTATACTTTCCTTCTTGATTAAACTTTGAATTTTAGTAGCTTTCTAAAGCACAGTAGAGGTTTATCTCTGTGTGTAACTGCTTTTGTTAATTCCTCGCGAGCATTTTCTATTTCTAGTGTTCTGTTTTCATAACTTTTGAGTTCCACTCTTAGAAATATGAAATTACCATATGGAAATATTATTGAATATGGTTTCTTACTCAAGAATGGAATACGAGATTTCAGGATAAAAAGAAAAAAAAATTACGTTTAATTTAACTTTAAAAAAATATATATTTTCCTGGTTTCGGTGAGTAAAAATCTAACAGTCAATAAATCCTATGCTGTTTTTAAGTTGCAGACCTGAGTAAGCCAAACTAAAACTTAGTTTTGTTTGAGTTTAGATTATAAAACTAAATAAAAACTTTTTTGAGTTGAGATTGGAAATCTGTACCAAAACTAAACATATTTTCAAAGGAAATAAAATTATAATTGTAAGAAAAAAATGTATTATTGTAAAAATATACATTTTTTAACAATGGAATTTTTTAATATTGATATTCAAATTAATGACAAAACTGCAATAATTTATTTCATTAAACTAATATCATTTACTTATAAACTATACTTATGTAAATGGGATACATATTTTATTTCATTCCAAACTGTAGGCATATTGGCTCAGGTTTTTACATTAGGTCAATTGGTACTTGAACATGTAACTGAAAAGCCATTTCAACAGAGATGTGATATAACAAACAATAGCGTTTAATAAAAATTCTTAGGCTGTGAAAAAAAAAAAAAACTAAATTTTTATAAGCAGGCTTTGCTTACTTTCTTTTTATTTTGTAATACAAAGTGAAAATAATTTTCTTTTAATACAAATAAATGGAAAAAAAATATTTATTATTTAATATTCTCTAAGAAAATATAATTTATTTGGGAAAAACAATGATGAGAAATCAATTTTTCCACCACTTATATTTTTCCGGAAAATTTACATCTCTAGTCAACACTGGGTCCACACTGTAAAAAAAAAGGGTCGATCTACTAAAAAAAATTTAGTAATCCTTGTAAATACTAAAATTTTTTTATTAATCTTACTCGGTTACAAGGAATCTGTAAGAATTACTAGAAAAAAGCTAGCAACGAATAGAGTTAAGTTTTACATTTTTAATAGCTATTACTAAAACTCACTTGGCGTGGCCCTGATAGCCTAGTGCTCATAGCACCGAACTCCAGGCTGAAAGTACCTGGGTTCGATGCTGGCCGCTGCCAAATATGCACCGAATGTAAATAAAGGGATTATGAAAATCCTGTCGTAGCAGTTACTATGGGTAATGATCTCTGAACATTCCCTCTTCTTTATAAACATGTCAAAATAGAGTAGGTAGCAATGTTTGGTGCTGCCATCTATTACGGCTTTACCGAAAATCTTCCGTTTCAGAAGTCTCTCTTTTTATCCACTGGATGCAGTTCGAAGGAAGCTCCTGCCCTTCGGGCACACGTAATGGTTACTAAAAATAATTTTGGAGCTATTACTAAAATTTGATTGGTGGCTCATACTAAAGTTTAAGTTAGTTATACAAAAAATTCTTTTGTTCAGTTTACAAAAGAAGTGTTTGTTTCACTTGCAAAAAAAAGTTTGTAATGGTTACTAAAAAATTCTGTAGAATACAAATTTACTAAGAAATTTTTAGTAACCTCTTGAATTTTTTTTTACAGTGCAGCAGGGATATCTGCAGCATCTGAAAGAATAAACAATCTTTCTCTAAATTGATGCTTCTCATTATATATACTCAGTGTTGAATTTAGAGTGTTAGAGAGGGGTGAGCATTCGTCGAAAACATTTATTTGTAACTACACTGATAATTTAAAAATTTGTTTAGTTTAGAAATTCAAGCCCCCCGCCCCCCCCCGCATATTTCAGATGTGTATATTCCTGGGACGATTACTGTTTCTAAACCAATAGGAGACCGTCATTATCACGGTCAAGTACACGCCCACACAGTTTGATTGACAGGAACTCGTGGACAATTGATCGTTTGTGTTTATTATTTATTTGTACTCGGATTGTTTGAATTTGTACTCGGTAATTAAAAATTAAAGGCACGAAAGAATTTTTTTTTTTCAAAATGACTGAATTTTATTTACTTCAATTAGAAATTATACTTCCTCTGATCCTGAAATAAATAAATAAATAAATAAATAAATAAAAATTAAAGTAAGAATTTTGCTTATACGGATATTTTCGTAGAATACTTTTTCCCCATTTGTTTAATATATATATAAATCATTTTGGAACGATATTTAGAATATTAAAAGGGTTTGAAATATTTTTTTAAATGTCTTATTTATTAATAAAAGACAGCCTCCAATAATTAAAAAAAAAAAAAAAAATCACCAACGGACTCTCGGCCCGCGATGGACTCGAACCCATATCCGCCGGTTTCAAGCTCGACGCTCTAACCATTCAGCCAGTCAGCTCACTTTCATCCGCAACAGATTATCGTTATAATTAGCACCGTCAATTGTCCACGAGTTCCTGTCAATCAAACTGTGTGGGCGTGTACTTGACCGTGATAATGACGCTCTCCTATTGGTTTAGAAACAGTAATCGTCCCAGCAATATACACATCTGAAATATGCCCCCCCCCCCCCCCCACACACACACATAGTGATACGCCCACAAACACTCCCGGTACATAACAATGTCCCGCCAGCGAAAAAAGTCTGACTTTAATATTGTTGAATTTCACTTGTTGATTTTAATTTTTATAGAGCACTTTTAATGAAATTTAAAATTACTTTAATATTAATGACGAAAATGTATCTCCTGTGGCAGTTGAATCAATTTCTTGGATCACATTTTTTGGCTGCCGATTCATATGAAGAAATGGCATTTTCAGTTATTTTTAGCTGGAATGTATGTTGAATCATCCCAACTATCATCAGAAACTCCAAAAGACTGATCACTGTTATCAAATCCAAATAATATTGCCTTGCGTTAGCCCTTTGCGCGCCTTTTTTCAATGGAATGTTTTATGAGCTTTATGTTCCATATCTGGCACAAACACAAAACCAAGATTCCAAGCTGATGTACTGAAATGTTTTATTTTTAAGCAACCTTAATTACAAATATGTGATATACTCGAATGTCTAGAATTCTATCTTGCGATACTTTCAATATTTTTGGGTGAAAAAGTTGAAGCAAATTCTACTGTTGGGTACGATGCAGACTGGAAATTTTTTTTTTAAATAAAAAACTTGATAACTAGTGAGATACTGCTCTCAAGTGAGAAAAACTGCTACAAAACTCTGTGTTGAATGTTTTACATTGCCACAAAGCTCCGATAACCTAAATTTAAGATCCTTAGGAAAATAGAAGGGTTTTATTGGTATGTTCCATACATGGCACACCGTGCAGTGAATGTTTAAGGGAAAAAAATTAATAAGTGTTTTTTAACGCCGAAGAAATATTTGTTTTAAGGGAACACACAACCTTTGAAACCATCTCTAAAATTTTGAATAATATTGTAATATATGTGGCGGCACATTGTACTTAATACTAAAAATTCAATAATATTTTTAAAAAAATGTAAAACAGCCTATTTTACAAAAATTTAAATAATAACTTTTTAAAAATTTCTACTACTTTTTTAAATGTGAATATTTTTAATTCGATTTTTTTCCCCACATTTCTTAGAATATAGTACATAAAACTGTGCATGGGTTTTTAGATGCATGAGCATTTTTCATTTAATATGAATTTTTTTCTCTATTGTTAATAAAAAAAAAAAAAAAAAAAAAAAAAAAAAAAAAAAAATTAAGGAAATAAAAAAAACACTGTCTCTTTTTTTTTAAACTAAAGTTTTGTTGAAAGACAAATGAAATGAGAAAATAATTAGGTTTATAAACAGTAAATGGTGTTCTCGTATGCGAAATAAGTTTTTAAATAATCTAATCATACTTCGCTTTCAGAGACCATCAAATTTGTTTGAGGCAACTTAACGACTTTTGAATGCTGAAAAATCATTAAAATTCTGCTCGCTACTCTTTCAAAGCGCCGAAGGTAAATAATTGAACATTTTAGGATTTTTAAATTTAATGTAGCTGAAATAAGAGAAAAACGATTAAGTTAATGTAAAGCACTGTGGTGAATTAAAGAAAAGAAAAATCAATAAGTATTTTTTAACGCCGGAGAAATATTTGCTTTAAGGGGACCTTTAAAACCCTCTCTTCAACTTTGAATAATAGAGTAATATATATGCTGGCAGAAAATACTAAAAATTAAATGAAATTTTAAAAATTGTAAAACTGCCTATTTTACTATTTTTTTTAAAGGTTAAATTTCTTAAGGCGCGGTTAGGGTAAATTCACTATATGTCACAAAAGTTAACCGTTAAATAATCATTTCGAAACCCTCAATTAATAAAATTTTCAAAAAATCTGAAGAGAGCATTCCTAATCAATTGTTTCTAGAACCTAAGAAGTTTAACTCCTAACGTGTGAGAGTTCCCCGCATATATTGTTTTCACGAAGAGTCTTCAACTTCTCTAAAGGTGGCCGGAAAATTTCTTTTTTGGCCCCTAGTGTCTTCGGAAAGAGTGACCCACCGTCTCTCTGCTCGCGTTTGTTGATACAGTGTTTATATATATATAATTTAAATAATTTTAATAATAGTAATTTTAATTGTATATTATTAATTATATCTTTTTGTTTTCTGATATAACTTTCTCTGTTAACTGTCAACTATAACTGTTGGCAAGGTGAGATTGCAAATTTGAATTTATTTTTTCTCTCTCACATGGTGGTAATCTATCGTATAAGTTTATCTTTTTGATAATTCAATTATTGTTTTATTATTTGTGTAGTATTTTTCATTGAAATATGTTTTGCATTGGCGATTAATCGGGCAATTTAAAAATCATTTTTAGGTTTATCCTGATTTCTAATCAGAAATTAATCGCTATTAATGTGTCTATTTAGCACTGCTCTTGAGAACGAACTAAATACCACATTTCCAATTTTTTTCCAATTTTTGCAAACACCTCAGTTTGACAGAGTTTATTATTTAATGAGTTATTCCATATTTTGATGTTGAATTGTAGTATTGTCTAATGTCTCTCTCTCTCTCTCTGTCTGTCTCTCTCTCTCTCTCTCTCTCTCTCTCTCTCTCTCTCTGTCTGTCTCTCTCTCTCTCTCTCTCTCTCTCTCTCTCTCTCTCTCTCTCTCTCTCTCTATATATATATATATATATATATATATATACATATATATACACACACACATAAAATAATTCCTATGTAAACATCTATGCATAACTTTTCTATCAGTTTTGTCGAAAATAAAATAAATTTTTTTTAAAATAACTTCTAAACAAACACCCCATTTGTAATATGCTAAAGTGTGCCTTACGATAAATGGCAGTCTTAATCCTGGAAAACATGTGAGAGGAAGTTACCTAAAAGACATTGCCATAGCCGTTTTTTAACGTTGCCCAATTATCTGGGTTTTTCATTAACAGCCTACACTAATCACTCAAAAAGACCCGGATGATAATGTTAAGCCTAACAGGTAATTATTTTCAAATATCTCGCTCACGTTTTTAATATTTTTAGATGATTTTTTTTTTATAAGATAGCTCGGTCGGTCGGATAGAAGACGGTCTACAATCGGGCTAGTTTTTAATTTTTCATTTCAGATTTTTCTTTAAAAAATACATTAACTTTTGGAACATATTCGGAAAATGAAACTACCATAATATTAAAAATATATATAACCTAAAAAAAAAAAAAAAAAAAAAAAAAGTAAGAACTAGCCAGGCTGTATACCGTCCTCAGTAATTCTATGCAAAAAAAAGAAAAAAATGTTAAAATTTGAGCAAGATATTTGAAAAAAAAAAACCGTTTTTACAGACTTAACATTATCATCCGTGTTTTCTTAAGTGATTCGAGTAGCTTCTCATCCGGAACTTCCTTAGTCCCGGGCGGTCCGGATAATCGGCGCTCTACTGCATTGCATATAAATTTCAAAAAGATAATTTTAAAATTATTTTAACACAATTTTTTATTATTATTTTCTTTTCTGTACACAAAGTTCTCTATGTTTTGGAATTTTTTTTGCAAGAATTTGATAATTTCAACAATTATTTCCATTTATTGTATGTCACCGACAAGAATTACAAATTATTTCATGTCGTTCTAAACAACAAATAATTCGATGACATCTTTTTACATTTGCCATTAGAATATTAAAAAAACTGAAGTTTCGTTGAAAAACAAATGAAATGGGAAAAACAATCGGCTTATAATTGGTAAGTGGTGTTCTCGTATTCGAAATAAGTTCTCGTATTATCGTGCTCTGTACTCCGTTTTCTAAGAATATTAAACTTAACGACTTTTGAATGTTGAAAAGGCATTAAGATTCTGCTCGTGATTTTTTAAGACCGGAGGTAAATAATTTAACAGTTTAGGTTTTAAAAATTTAATGTAGCTGAAGCAAAAGAAAAGTGGTTGAATTAATATAACGCTCTGTGGTTAATTAGAAAAAAAATCAATTATTCATTTTAGCTTTGGAGAAATATTTGTTTTAAAAAAAGAACATTAAAAATCTGTTAATGTCGTTAAAGCAAACATTCCATTCTTCTGATATTTAAGCATATAATTTATGCAGTCATGGCTAAAATATGTATACACGCAAGGCCCTTGATAGGAGAGAATAATCGAGTTTCACCCCCCCCCCCTCCTCTCATCCGATATTTTACAAATCGATATTTATCGAACAACTTGAACATCTACAGATTTTCATTACAATAAATTCACTGTACTAGATTTATTATACTATAGTGAATTATAATTAACGTTAATCAAAAATTAAAATTGATTTTACACTGATAAAAATGTTTCTGTGAAAATACAAAGAATCTATGGATAATTAATTATCTTAAGTCTTACGGAAAATTACAGAGCTTAGAAAAACCGAGATTCTGTTCAGTAACAGTGAAGAAATTCGGTAAATTTACAATCGATTATGTATATTAATATCCTGAAAAATACACGAGATTCTGAAAATTTACTTTTAATGATAATAATTCAATTTAGTCAATCACTCAAATTCCTGCGAGTTTCTAATTTTTCGAGTAAATTCAAATTGCTATGCCATTGAAGTTTTACACAATTTGTTTATAGCCGTCCTAGTGTTTGAACCCAAGACCTCTGGATACCAGAAGAACGCCTTACTGACTGAGCTACAGGAGATGCTGATTTTGAGCACATAGTGCGTCTTTTATCATTCAGTGGGGGAAAAATCATAATCCTTTTCAAAAATTTCGCTTCGAATATATTCGGTAGGTACTCAATATTCTGTTAAATGGTTTATTTAAATTTATTTTAGAACGATACAAAATACTCATTTTTTGAAGAAAAAAAAAAAATCGTTTTCAATTGTGTAACTAGTTTAAGTAATAGATGAAAAATTCAATGGATTTTTTAATGCAAAAATCTGAATCTAATTCTTTTTAAACAACAATGTTTTAGAGAATTTTTTGAAGTTGTTGCACACTGCTTATTTTTTAGTGCGTTAATATTTTTTTAAAGAATTTTTTTTAATAAGAAACAAGTGAAAAATAAGCAGAAAAAGTTTAATTTATTATATAAAAGTGATTTTTGCGTTTCCATTGTATTATTTATGTATGATCTTGTTTTTTATTTATTTTGTGTAATATGTTTTTAGAAGTTTAATATTTTTATAAGGTATTTACCAATGAAATAACAAAAATAATAATAATAGCTTTGACACAATACTACGCAATTTATTTTAAATAATACTAAAATTCTGGCATAAGAAAATAACGGCAAAGTGATCAGGGATAAAAAATCCCCACTAATTCCGAAGAGATGGTTTTCACTTTCTAAATAAAAAAAATTAAAAAAAAAGTTAGTTAAAAGAAAAAAAAAAACAGTTTTTAAACTACTTTTTTTCTTTAATAAGATGTCCTGGGGCAATAAACGCAAAGGCTAATATTACGCGTAATTATGAAGGAATCTGGGAAATGACACATACGGGCTCTGCGCAGAAGGTTTTTAGTCATCTGAACTGCTAAATTTAATTTGTTCCCTTTGTAGATCTTACCGCTGGAAGTAGCACGTAAAAGTGAACGCCAGAAAATTTGCGAGGTAAGTTCTGTGATCTGGAGGCTATATATTTATTAACACATTATTTGTTTATTACATAAATTTGTAGTCTGTTTCATGTATTTTAAAAATCTTGTAGTAGATTTTGGATGTGCTCGTGAAGCAGTTTCTAGTTTTATATGTACTGTAGAATAAATATATCATGGTAATAACGTAATACTGACGTAATTACTCCTTTTCATTTCAGTTTTAGAACTACATTCCGATAGGGTTTATTTTTTATTTTATGCTTGAAACAGCATTACTGTCATTGTTGAAAATCAAAAGGGATAAAGAGAAATTCGAATGCCCTAGGTGCTGCTATTTTTTTACACTTGTCAATTTATATGGCTGTAGAGTTTATATGTTTAAAATCAGGCAATTTACTTGCCATCTTATTTTATAGTTTTGTCTGCATGGCGTTATTATTCAACTATGTGGGTAATAACGTCAAATAGCAATATTTTCAAGAAAACACGCCATTACATTTTATGAATACATACAGTGGCGCCAGCTTATATTAGCCCATGGGGCGCGAGCCCACGCATTAATTTGATATCTCTATCCACCCATTATTAATTGGGCCCACCCAATACTTATGTATTTTGTTCAAAATTTTTTGAGTCCACCCAATATTTTTCAAAAGTTGGCGCCACGGAATACATATCTGCTAAAATATTCTTTCTTGTATACATAGTCATTAATTTGCTGTATCAGACACTATATTTATTTGAAAGAAAAATAAAATAAAATTAAGCAATAATATTTGGTAGAATCTTAACGTTAATAACCCAGGATACCTTATTTCTAATAAAATTGCAAAAGAATTTTAAATGTGTGCATTTTGAATTACAAGTTTTAGCAAAGATAAAAATGTTGGTACATAAAGGCATGGAATTGCCTAAGGGGAATTAGATGTAAGGTAAGAGAAATATCTATGTTACAGGCCAAACATACATAAAAAGGATTTTAGGCCAAACTAGATTGGCCTAGGCCAAGCTAGTTTATCCTAACGCCCATCGGATAAACTAGTTTTTCCTAGGCCAAACCGGTCCATCCTAACGCCCATCGGATATACTAGTTTTTCCTAGGCCAAATTAGTTTATCCTAAGGCCCATAGAACAAACTAATTTTTCCTAGGCCAAATTAGTTTGGCCTAACTTTTTTAGGATAAACTAGTTTAACCTGCTGTTTATTGGTCTGAACTAGTTTATCCTAGGCCGATCTAGTTTATCCTAGGCTAATTCAATTTGGCGTGTTTTTATTGAACTCAATGACCGCCTCAGCGCCAACATTCTAGTTTGTCCTAGGCTAATCTAGTACATCCTGGGCCAATGTAGTTTTACGTGTTTTTAGCGCACAGGCGTCAAAGCCTGAGAAATAATGGACTCGCAGGTTCAGTATGTATGCTTGTACGCATGTATGTACGTGCGTATGTAAGTAACGCGATAACTCGTGATAGAAATATCCGATTTGCTTCAAAATTTGGATGTAGGTTCATTCTGATAAGGTACATTTTTTTATATTAGTTTTGGGATTTTATTGGATAAGAATTTAAGGGGGGGGGGAGGCGAACGGGAGGCTAATTCCTCAACGTTAATTTAGAGAAATGTATTTTTCATGCAGAATTATCAGGTTACATTCAAAATGTTATATATAGGATCATTCTGACAAGGCGCCTCCGTGATTAGTTGTGGATGTTTATTGTTTAAGTGTAAAAGAAAGGGCAATGTAGGTAACCCCCATAATTTAGATAAATGATTTTTGGCGCAGAATTTACGGATTTGCTTCAAATTTTGGATATAGTTTCTTTCTGATAAGTCGATTCCCTCGATAGTTTTAGGGGTTTAATGGTTAAATATGAAGGGAAAAATGGAGGATTACCCTCTTACCTAGGAAAAATTAGTTTATCTTATGGGCATTTAGATAAACAAGTTTGGCGTAGGAAAAACTAGTTTATCCGGTTGGCGTTAGGATAAAATAGTTTGTCCTAGGTTAATCTAATTTGGCTCAAAATCGGGTTTGGTCGTTAACCCTCTCATGCATACGGGCCTCATATGAGGACAGATAATTATTGCATTATTAAGTAAAAAAAAAAATCGAGCATTCATTTATAAAGATCTGATTTGTGGAAATATAATAGCTAGCATGCAGCACAATAATAAAATTATTTTAGAATGGATCTTTCATTTATCTTAAAAAAGATTTTTTGTGAATAATGAAAAATAATTTATGCATGAGAGGGTTAAAAAACATATCTTTCACTAGAATAAATATAAATGTGTGTCAAGAGTCATTGCTTATAACATCAATACAGAAATTTAATATGCACACCGTAGAGACATGATGCATTGGACATGGAATTTGCTTATTTTATTTTTTATCCTTATCAGAATGAACCTACATACAAAATTTGAAGCAAATCGGATATTTCTATCACGAGTTATCGCGTTACGTACATACATATAGAACCTGCGAGACCATTATTTCTCAGACTGTGACGCCTGTGAGCTAAAAACACGTAAAATTACATTGGTCTAGGATAAACTAGATCAGCCTAGGACAAACTAGAATGCTGACGCTGAGGCGATCATTGAATTCAATAAAATCACGCCAAATTGAATTGCCCTATTAACTAGTTCAGGCTAATAAACTGCAGGCTAAACTAGTTTATCCCATAAAAGTTAGGCCAAACAAGTTTGGCCTAGGAAAAACTAGTTTGTCCTATGGGCCTCAGGATAGACTTGTTTGGCCTAGGAAAAACTAGTTTATCCGATAGGCGCGCGTTAGGATAGACCGGTTTGGCCTAGGAAAAACTAGTCTATCCGATGAACGTTAGGATAAACTAGTTTGGCCTAGGCTAATCTAGTTTGGCCTGTAACATCTATAAAGCGATGACCGAGAAACTATCGAATGTCTTTAATGGAGAACTAGTGTAAATTTACAGAGAGTCTTGCTTTTTTTCTGTGTTTTTACAGAAATTTTTAACAGAATACGAATCTATCCCCAAGAATAGTTAACCAGCGCTTTCTGATCAATGATCAAAATTAAAACCTGTAACAGCATCTATTTATTCAAGGTCTATTGAAATATAAAATTTCAGAAAATTCCGTGCATGTCTTGAGATACATATTTGCTTAAAAAAGTAAATAAAACCCTTAAAAATTTGTAAATGACGTCACAGAAAACATTCCATTGTTCTGTTATTTAAGCATGTGTTTTTTGCAATCATCGTTAAAAAATACATTTCGCATAAGTCCGTAGCCGAGAGTGATTAATCGAGTACAACAATTCCACTCCCTCCCCGCCAATATTTTTACAAATCTATATTTTTCGAGTAATTTAATTATAAATTTATTTTTTAGAAATTTTTCCTACAATAAATGAACTATACGAGATTTATTATAATATAGTGAATTTACGAAATTATAATCAACATTATATTGAAACTGAAATTAGAAATTTTTCCCAAGAATAGACCAGCAGTGCCCTCCGTTGAATGATCAGAATCAAAATTTTATTAGCAGCTATTTATGTCAAACTCATTCAGAATGTAAAGTTTGATGAGATTCTGTGCATTAGGTCTTGAAATATAGCTACCGCAGACACACACCATATCAGTGTCAGCTGTTGGGAAGCAATAAATCGAAACCTAATCAGCTTTCATGTGCAGTGGGCGCCAACTTTTTTAAAATATTGGTTTGGCTCAAAAATATTGGGCGGGCTCAAAAATACTTTTGTAAAATGGTGTAACCAGTTTGTTTTTCTTTGAAGGGTTGACACATGGTGCAAGACGAGAATTTGAAATCAAGCTACCACGTTTTAATAAATTTGCAATTTTATTAAATTATATTCTCAAGCGTCTTTTCTTATGAAAAGACTGATATTTACTGTAACGTCATGATATCATGAACACACTGTAAGAAAAAACGGGAGAAAAAACAGCAAAAAGGGCTGTTAATAGTTCTTTTTTGGGCGAAAATTGAATTTTACGGTTATGGCGCTATTTTCCAGTGACGTTTTTGAAGCGCCATCTGCCGTTTCGCAACTCTCTATCCCATAATGCACTCGCCCCACCGCCATTTGTTTCCTGTTGCAGTGATATAGCTTTATTAGATTTTTTTTCTCCATAATCAGTAATGATTTAAATAAATCACAAGCTAATGAATCTGTTGTGGACTGAAGGTAAGTTTTGTCTTTGTACTTATTTCTTTGCTTTAATAAAATTGCACTTCTCTTTATTATGTTATAAATACCTAACGCATATATTTCAGTCAATTGTAATAATGTAGTAGTTAATGTTCATTGAAGTTAATTGATAAATGTTGTAAACTATTTCAACTATGCCATTAAGTTCCTCTGATTTATATTTAAAATAAATATTATTTAAACACAATTATCATTATTTATAGTTAATAATTCAATCCGATTAAAAGAAAAATTGGGGTTTTTGTGATATGCTATTACTTTGATAGATTACGTTTTTGCTTTGCAATGTTTTTAATATTTGTATGTATTTCCTTCAGATGTTATTTTATAGCAGGACCGGAGCGATAATTTGCCATAAAGAGCGACATTTGCCTGACATACATTGAACATATAATCCATTATTATTTTATTTTTCTAAACTTTAAAAAAAAATTTGATAAATTATTATTTTTTTTTTATATAAAAATATAGACACAGAATGTATTTTATATAATTATATATTTAGTTCATAATCTTTACTGTAACACATAGATGAAATCAAAATTAAGAAATAAAATTATAGCAAATAAAACAATATGTCAGCAGAATTCACAAAGAATAGAACAGGAAGTGCAAGCGAATCCAAAACAGCTAGTGTCAGCTAGCAACAGCGTATGTAACTTAGTATTTCATTATTTTACTTCATCATTCGATCGTGTAATTCTTTTCTTTAATTGACCGAAGAACCAGATTTTGGATAACTTGATTAAATAGATGTTGTTTTAGTTGTAATATCAGAGAAAATATTTCATACTTCAGGTAAATATTATGTTATTTTTTTTAATTTAAAATCATGATTGCAGATTATTTTGAAAAAAAAGTATTCTTTAAAACTTGTTTCATTAAACCCTTGTCATTTTATGTCACTAACCTTGCCCGATATCCTACGTAAATCAGCCCCTTTTTAAATGGGATACTGGAAACATTTCTTGCTTAAGAAACGTTGCCGTCATGGGCAATCGCTTATAACTGTAATTAATTTATCGGAAAATAAAAAGAAGGTGTTTAATTACTGTACAAATAATTTTTCAAAGGGTACAGTTTTATTAAATTATTCTGAATGTGCTGTAAAGTGCTTCATAATCTATGCTTGACGCGCGATTTTTTTTTTCCTTGCTTGTTTTAATTATTTTTGGATCGAAAACTGGTATTTAATTTTAATTATTTTAGCTGATAAAGATGCAATTATTTTTATTAGAATTAAACTATTTTGATAAAAAGCTTATTATAATATATCGTACTTATTTCATTGTTGATAGTTGTGTTTTTTTGTAAGATCACTAACATGCTACCAAATTGTCATTTATCATATTTCATATATCTCATCATATCACAATTTCTAAATTTAGCAAGAATTTCATGTGCAGTTTGTTTCTGTGTGTTTTTCTTTTTGGCCTAAAAGTGTGTGCCTTTGCAATATTGATTTCGATATTATAATAAGTAAATTTGCCTCCCCTCCCCCCAAAAAATACAAATTATATTTTGAAATTTTGTCTTATTTTTTAGAGTTATTTTCTTTTAATTATTATTCAAAGTGGGATTTTATTATGAATTATATGATTAAAAAGTATATATCTTACTGGTATGATTATATCTATTTTGTAATTCATATACAAATCTTGTATGTAATTTGACGTTTTTAATTATTTCACTTATTATGGATCAATAATGCTTAGTTTAAATTTAATTTCTTTGCCAACAGTAACTGAGATTTTATGTAATTCATAACGCCGATTTAATATTTTTTTTTTCTTATGTTTTCAAAGGAGATTGAATTTTTTAGAAATCAGTTTTATTCTTGATGAGGTATTTTTTTATTTTTATTTATTTATTTATTTATTTATTTTTAGAAAATATGTATTATTAAGATGCAATTACATTTTTATTAATTCATTTCAAGCTAGTTGTTACTTTTTATGAGATGCAAAATTTGTTAATGAAACAGTTTAAGAAACAATTGTAATTTCTATCGATATTATCTAGCTTGATTGGAAGTTTAAATAATAATAATGATAAGGACAATAATTTTTAGCTTATATTTTTATGCCTAAATTTGCTGAACTTGAGAAAATAAAAATTAATTCCAATACTTTCTTACACTATATTCTAAATGGAAAATATCTCTTTTGGAGACTTTATTTTCTTTAAGTTTTTTTTTTAATAAAAATATATTTTTATGAAATAATTAATGTATTGAAAGATTATATATTTCATTTAATTTTTATTTATTATATTCTTTCATTAGTATAGATATTTATAAAAATACAATAATTTGTCCTTTTATAATTAAAATAATTATTTGAAATGATTTTCAATTTTAAACTGTCATTATTTTCTAAATCAAAAGTTAAACTACAGTTTTGTTTTTTTTTTCATATATATTATGTATTACATTTTTTGATAACAAACTTTATTCTATAGTAATTTATCACATTTATTTCTTTTTAATTTACATAAAAATAGTTTAATGAAACAATTTAGTGTTACATATTTACAATTGTTATGAATATAATCTAAATTGATTTAGAGAAAATAATAATAATTTTGAGCTATAAAAGTAAAAGTTTTTAGTTTAAAATTTGGTAATAATGTTTGCAAAATTTGAGAAAACACTTTTTTATTAATATCTTAATGTAAAACTTCATTTTTTTAATATAAGTTTTTCTTATAGATTTTAAGAAAATAATAAATATTTTGCTATCTGATACATTTTAATTTCCTTTAATTTTAACTTACATAATTTTTTTTTATCTAATATAATACAGCAGCAATATTTCTTATAAAACTATTTATACTACTACTTAAATTGCTACTGATAAAAACAAAACTACGATGATTTGTTCTTTTCAAGTTAAAACAATTCTTTCAAATGCATTTTACATTTTTTATTGTTATGAATTTATTTTTACAAATTAAATAGAAGAAATTCTCATTCAATTTAATATTGCTTTCTTTTGATAAAAAAAATATTAATGTTGTAATTTATTATATTTATTTCATTTTAAATTATATGAAGATCGCTTAATGACACAACTTAATGAGCCTTTGCATTTATTATGAATATAATCTAAATTGATTTAAAGTATAATAATACTAATACTTTAAATAATAATAATAATAATAATAATTAACAGCTGATAATTTTGCGCCTTTCTTTGCAAAATTTGGAAAAATGTAACTTCAATAAACACTAAATTGTTAACGCTAAATTTCTTTTTTGAAAATTTCATTTTATTAAATATAAGTTTTCTTAGAGGATTTTAGAAAATACAAGTATTTTGAAAAATTATTTATTTTATGTAGATTTCATTTCATTTTAACTTATCACGTTCATTTATTAATATAGATAACTATAATAATACGAAAATCTGTTCTTTTGAAGTTAAAATATTTTTTTCAAAGGAATTTTTAATTTTTAATTCTTACTAAAAATGTTTGAAAAATTAAATAAAGACATTTTTGTTCCATTTCAATATTACTTTATTTTGATAGCAAATTTCAATTGCATTGCATAACGTAATGAGCCTTTGTAATTATTATTTATATAGTCTGACTTGACTGAAAGTTAAATGCTGCTGATAATAATAATAATAATTTTTATCTTAGAATTTAGCGGCTGTATTTGCAGAATTTGAGAAAATATTTAACATCGTCTTAATGGAAAAATTATAATTCTCATTATTTTAAATATAAGATTCTATTATAATTATAAATTTATAGAAAATAATAAATACATTGGAAGATTGTGCATTTTATACATATTTAATTTATTTTAACTTTTTATCTTCTTTTATTAGTTGAATGCTTCAAGAGTACTTTTTATAAAATTACTTTACTACTAACAAAATTACTTTACTTCTTATACAACTACAACAATTTGTGCTTTTGAAGTTAAAATAATTCTTTCAAATGCATTTTCAATTGTTATTAAAAATATTTTCACAAATTAAGCAGAAGAAATAAAATATTGTGTAATACATTGAAAAATACTGTAAATAAATGTTCAATTTAATTTTATTTTGTTTTGATAGTAAATTTCAATTATGTTGTAACTTATCACATTTATTTCCTTTTACTTTTTATGAAGTTAGTTAAATGAAACAATTTAATGAGTCTTAGCCACCTAACTTGATTTAAATAATAATAATAATAATAATAATAATTTTAACTTATAAATTTGAGCCTGGATTTCCAAAACTTGTATGCGATTGCGAAAATGTAATTTTAATATTTCTTTTATCATTTTCTTGATGGTAAATTTCTTTTTTATAATATGTTTTTTTATTTCAAGTTTTCCTTATTATTATAGATTTTTAGAAAATAATAAATATCTTCATGAAAAAAAAAATTATGCATTTCATATGTATTTGATTATATTTTAACTTATTGTGTTATTTTAATAGTAAAAATAACTATACCCATGCAATAATATATGCTTTGAAAGTTAAAATAGTTCTTTTGAAATTATTTTCAACTGTCATTAAAAATATTGAGAAATTAAACAAAAGAAATTCTCCTTCACATTTATTCCCTTTTAAGTAAAAAAAAAGATAGTTTAAGAATTTGTAATTATTATAAATATAATTTGAGTTGATTTAAATTTATATATATATATATATATATATATATATATATATATATATATATATATATATAATACCATTAAAAGTAAACAAAATTCACCAATAAATTTTATCAATAAAACAATAAACCAAAACAAAGAATTTGGATAGAATTGAATTATATATATATATATATATATATATATATATATATATAAAAATAAAAAAAATAAAAAAAAAATAGTGAAACGAGTATATCTGAATAAATAAATAAATAAATAAAATAAAATGAATGCAAAGGAAATTTGTAGTCCACAGAGCAGAATCGTCAGGCCCCAATTGCTTTGGAACTACAAATGAAGTGTGCGGTTTCATCCACGTATTAGCCATGAAATAGCAAAATAATACGTAATTGGGGCTACCAGCACACAAAAACCATATTATTAAACAAGGAACATAGAAATAAATAGTTGAAAAAATGAAAATATACATATATTAAAACAATAGCGTGCAGCAAATAGTGTCAATAACAAGAGTACAAATTAACCCTATTTATGCACGTGGAAATGATAAACATGACATTCATATGCAATTTCGATAAAAAGTATGAAAACGAGATATTGAGAAAAAAAGAAGAAACTTATCTGGTTATCCCCATTAATGTAGAGGACAGTGCTATAAAATTGTATATATATATATATATATATATATATATATATACAACATTGTGTGTGGGTTTAGAAAACTTGCGAAAATGTAATTTTAACATTTCTTTTTTAATATTCTTAATAGCGAAGTCTTTTTTAAACTTATTTTTTTTTAATTTGAGCTTTTCTATTGTTATATATTTTTAGAAAATAAATATCTTGAAAAGTTATGGATTTCATATATATTTTATTTTATTTTAACTATCATGTACTTTCATTAGTTAATATAACTATATGCATGCAACCATTTGTGTTTTTAAAGTTAAAATAATTCTTTTGAACACAATTTTTATTTTTAAGATATTGAGAAATTAAACGAAAGAAAATTTCGTTCTAATTAATAATGCTTTGGTTTGATAGCAAACGTCAATTGCGTTTTCATTTATCACATTTATCTCCATTTAAGGTTTTTTTTTTTTCTTTTTTAAGACAGTTTCATGGAACAACTGAAGAAGAATTTGAATTTATTATAAATGTAAACTGATTTGATTTAAAGTTAAATAATATTTTTTATTACAATATTGTGGCTGAGTTTGCAAAAGTTGCGAAAATGTAATTTTAATATATTTTCTTTTTTATTATTTTCATTTAATTTTAACTTATCATGTTCTTTTATTAATATAGATAATTACAGCAATACAAAAATTTGTGCTATTAAAGTTAAAATAATTCTTTCAAATGCATTTTCAATTAATTTTTAAAATATTGAGAAATTACGCAATTTTTTTCGTTCCATTTAATATTGTCTGTATCAAATAACAAGTTTTAATTGCGTTGTAATTTATTTTATTTATATCCTTTTGAATTAAATAAATAACTTAATAAGCCTTTGTAATTATTATAAATATGGTATGATTTAATTTCAAGTTAAATGAGAATAATAAAATTAATAATAATAATTTAAGCTTACAATTTTTTTGGTCCGGGTTTGCAAAACTTGGAAAGGCGGAATTTTAATATTTTGTCATTTTCTTAATCGAAAACGTCTTTTAATAAACTTCATTTCTTAAATTTAGGTTTACCTTATATTTATAAATTTCTTGGAAATGGTAAATATCTTGAAAAATTATATGTTGTATATGCATTTAATTTAATCTTTACTTATCATGCTGTTATAACAACACTACAATTTGCGCTTTTCAAATAAAAAGAATTCTTTCAACTGTTAGTAAACATTTTTAGAAATAAAACAAAGAAGTTTTCATCCCATTTAATAACAGTAAAATTTCAATTGAGTTGTAATTCATCACATATATATCCATTTAAATCAAATAAATATAATTTAATGAAACAACTTAATGACCCTTTGTAATTATTAATAAATATAATCTGACTTAATCTAAAAATTAATAATAATAATAATTTGAATCTTACAATTTTGTGCCTGTGTTTGCAAAACTTAGAAATACATCATTTTAATATGTACTACTTTTTTTTTTTTTTTTTTTTTTTTTTTTGAAAATTTCTTTTTTTAAATTGAAGGGTTTCTTATAGCTAGAGATTGTTTTGAGAATAATAAATATTTTGCAATCTTATTCATATTACATGTATTTCATTAAATTTTAACATATCACACTCTATTATCAGTAAAAGTAATTACAACAACAAAATAATTTGTGCTTTTTAAATTAAAATCATTCTTTCCAAGGGATTTTCAATTTTTAATTATTATTTTTTTAAATAATAATAATAGTAATAATAATAATAATAATAATAATAAATTTTCGCTAAATTTAAAGCAAATTTCAACGGGTTTGTAATTTAACACAGTTATACTCTTTGATGAAATCATAAATTGCATTTTTGTAATTATTAGAATTATATAATAAAACTCAATTTAAAGTTGAAATAATAATAATAATAATAATAATAATTTTCAGGTTACAATTTTATGTTACAATTTTTAACAAAATCTGTTTAATAACTTCCAAAATCTTCAAAATTTTTTAAACATTGCTTGTTTTGCATGTCTTAAATATGAAATTCCAATAGGCTTTGTAGGCATGATTGGAAAAAATAGTTCATTAACTTTAGCTTTTTTCAGACAATATGTGATCAATAGATTCTCAGATCACGAATTTGATGCTTATTTTGATAGTATATATTGCTTATACATTAATAACTATATGTGTTAAATAATTTGTGTTTTCTGTCACGTTGATTATTTCTATTTCATTTGGCACTTGATTTATTACATGTTTATTTTCCTTTTTAAAAAATCATTTCTGGAACAATTATTTTAAAGTGTATCTCTCATTTCGCCCGTCTTTAAAAGGCTCATAATCTATTGATTGTCAAAAGAAGGTAGTTTATTTTATTATGATGCTACCCCTTTTCTTTTTAGATACACGTATATTTTTATCATTTAACTAATGACTTTTTTAAATAACTATCCACCTGATGTCAACAAAAGCTTCAAAATATAAAACTACAAGTGAACTACAATGAAGAACTAAATGATGCACCAAATGGATAGATTATCCTAAGCAGAAAAAAAAAAATATTTTTTTTTAATGTATTTTAAATTTATTTAAGTGTAAATTTCAGAGGCACACAATAAGCTTTTCCAATGCTAAAAATCTAAACTTCTTCATGCAGTATCATTTTTTGTAAATTTTATATATTTAAATGAAAATTATCAAAATGTATCTTAATTAACATTAATGTGCTTTTAGTTAGCTTTACAATATAGAAATATTTCGCAACACTTTATTTGAAATATTTTGTTGAATTTTGCGTGTATTTTCAGTTTTGAGAAATAGATTTCAGATAATAATAGATAAATTTCCTAGTTTAATTAAAAGTAGTTTATAATTTGTAATTAGTAATTGAAAAAAAAATCAACAGCATCAGGCTAAATATTCAAAATCATTTATAAGTAATTCTCTGTATTTTTATTGCACAGACGGAATTTCATTTTTTAGTTTCAGAATAAAAAAGAAATTTCGATTATGATAAAATGTTCTTTGAATGACACATGTTGTGATGAAAAGTTTGATTAAAATAATAGTATAAATGGCTCACTTGAAAGAAAAGAGACGCATCTCGGCAAATATATATTTAACAATAGAGCCAAAAGAAAATTTGTACGATTTTATTCTAATCTGAAAATAAAATAGTTTTGAATGCAGTAATAAAAACTGAATAAAAGCACAAAATAATTAATCATGAAGACGTAGGATGAGGTTTGGAGATGGGATAATCTTATATCCCCCCACATTCCACCCCTCTTCTGTAGTAACAAATGGACATATAGCGTAATAAATCATTTTTTCGTATAGCTACAATTGAAACTGTTTCTGTATTAGGATGCACCAATGGCGGGCTTATTGGTGGAAGAAAAAACAAAATTAATTTTTGCAAGATGTATCACTTTTCTTGCAGGTGAGCGATATATACATTAATATAAAAGTTAGGTATGAGAAATACTTAATAATGAAAAAATAGAAGTTTATTTTTTACAATTTATGCATGGATTAATCAATTTACAAAATAAATGTATGTACAAATATTATTTTCAAAGATGAAACTAAAAAAATCAATAAATCAAGAGAAAATTTATTTTTACAAATTTATTACACTTATTTTCAGAAAATTTTCTATTTGCTTCAAACAAAACAAAGCAATATATATTTGAAAATTTTAACCTTTAACTTTTGATTATTTACGTGCGTATGTATGTAATTTTTAAATTCACTATCTTAATATAAATCTATTAAAAACCTTTTACTTTCGCATTATTTTACAGGAGTTTGTTTTATGTGTGTATAAAAAAGGATAGAGTGAGGTAGGTTTGCAGCTATGAAAGATTCATTTTGATATTTTAAATGATTTTGTTAACATAAAACATTAAAAGTGACCTGGTCAGCATTTTTTAAAAACTGAAACCCTTATTTCTTTTCAGATTTAGTCCACCCTTCACTGTTTTTGATTATTCCACCTCCCTTGAAATTGAAGAAACCGTCAGGTAATGAATTGCATCTAAAAATATCGAAATGATGGAAAAGAAGAGAGGTCCAAGAAGAGGAAATGAATGCCTGAATGGCAATGTCTTAATGATTATAAATGAGATTTTTTCTAATATTCACTTATATATATTTCTAATTAATAAATTCTTTTTTTCATGTATTTGTCATGTCTTTTTCATGTATTTATTATGTCTTTTTCATATATTTGACATGTATTAAATCAAGAGTTTTATAAAAACAAAAGAAGAGTGAAGAAAATTATTTTCAGAATTAAAAAGAGGAAAAAGCATATCACAAAAAATTTTTAGTTTTATGCAAACATTTGTAGTATACAAACATTTGAAATAAAATTTACACTTTCTTAGATTTTTTTAGTTGCTGAAAATATCTGCTGCATGCATAAAACTATAGAACTCTACTAATACAATAAGTTTTAAAATGACTGCATTTTTATTTTGCTTTTCTAAATCCGCAATACAGATTTTATAAGAATAAGATAAGAATATACATTATGAATATCTATTTTTTTTTTCTTCATAAGAGATTTTTCATGGTAATACATGTTTAAAACATATGAAAATCAAAGTTCAACATTGATTTAAAACAACTTTTGTAATATTTTATCATTTATTCTAGCTTTTACATGATAAGTTGATTAAAATTCAGATTTTTTTTCCCTCTAATGTAAGTAACATTTTGAATACAAGTATTAAACCTTAATTTTAAACATTTGTTGCAATTGAATTAGATATAAGAATTAATAAAATAGTTTTATGTTTAAAATATTCGGCTTTGGAATTGGTTAAGTATAAATTGCTGTTTTTTATTATATTACTGAATTAAAGCACTTTGTGTCACTATTTATTTGCTTAGAAAACTAATCAGTTTAATATACTCATATTACTCGTGTCTAAATACTGTTAGTGTGTTTGTATACAAATAAATCAAATTCTTTACCGAGAGTGAATACAGCATGGCATCATTTCACTTACATTTAAACACGATGCGATTATTTATGACAAAATCGATTTGATTATTTTTTTTAGAAAATAAAAATGGCAAAAAAATTAAACAGTCAAATCATTATTTTACTATTTTTTATTATTTTTTAATTTATTTTTAATACTATTATCAGACTACATATTTCAAAATTAATGTTTATATGTCTACATAAAGTAAAAATTATATATTTCATTAATTGTTAAACATCAATAAAAGAATTCCGGGAAAAGAAATATATATATATATATAGAAAGAAACATGGATTTTATTGCTAAAGAAATTACAATAAAATGTGAATAAATTTCCTCATTAGTTTTAGAAAATCAAAAGGGTAAAAAATGTAAATAGTCAAATCATGATTCCAGAGGATTTTTTTCTTATGTTATTACTGTCGACATTTTCTAATAATTACATAGTAGTTATTTTAAAACTAATTAAAATAACTGTATATAAATTAGAACAAAATCATGTATCTACCATTCAATGCTTGGTGTATAAGTATTAATAAAATAACTGAATATATATGTATATATAAAAACATAATTTTTTTGGTATAACATAGTAATAATTGTGAATAAAATTTATTATTTGTAATGATGATTGGTTGTGCAAAAATACTCAATACAGTTGCTTAATTTAGAAAAAAAAAATGAGAATTGGCATTTTAAAATACTTTTATTGAAATGATTTATTATTTTTTAGAGGAGAGGGATAAATTAACATTTGGAAGTTGAAGTAATAATTTTGCTAACGTCAAGCAATTATTTGTATATTACGTAATAATATATTCAAGACAAAAATACGATTGCCATCGCAATGCCTACTTTTTTAAAATGGACAAAGTCTTAATACATTTTATTATTATTTTTTAAATTTCTTTTTATATAGGTTCAAAGAGCAAAATTTCATTTTAGTTATTTATATTCATGTCAAATTTATATGAGTGAGATAACAAAATGGCGGAAAAAAACAATGAAAAAAAAATGCTTTTATTCACTGTAACATCATATTTATAAACCTTTCTTTTAAATTAAAAAGTAAGTAATAATAATAGTTTTTCATTCAGAAAAAAATACTTAAATAGTTCATTAGTAATATATAACAGTAACTAAAAGAAAAAAAAATAACGTCAATGAAAATTATATTGCATGTTATAATTTTAAATTGTAAAACACAAAATTTTTTATATAGCACACATATTTTGTATATAGCACATAGATTTGTGGTCTAAATTTTTATATATTTATTATTTTTTAATGTGCACTTAACAATTTTATTAAAATTTTAAAACTGCATAATTAATAATGATTTAAAAAATTTTCAACCTGTGAAAAAAAAATTATTTAAATCATTTTTTTTTCTTTTTATATTAAAAATGTTTTTGACTGGCAAGCATCAAAGAAATGTATATCATTTTTTAAAACAAAATGTTACTTGTTTGGTAAATTGTCTATAAAGATTTATCTTCCCCCCTTCTTTTACTGTAAGACAAATATAATATTAACGTAGTGAAAAGACAATTGTAAATACAACATTGCTGTAACAGTAGTGAAAAATGCATAAAAATTAAGAATATTAAGAATTAATTTCATTTTTACGGTATTGTTGTAATTTTCACGACACTTGTAACCATTATTTTTACAGCTGTATCATAATTTCATTTTACAGTACTAGGGGGGCCCCGCCCCCCTGCTCGCTATGCTCGCCAACCCCCCGCGTAATCGCTTCGCGATTCCAAATTATTGGCTACCCCTGCTTGCTGCGCTCGCCAATATCCCACGGTATCAATAAGCAGTTGCAGACCTTTCAAATGATGTGTCACACGACTGGTGTTGTAAAGAAATTAAAAATGTGCCTCTTTGGGGGGCAGAGGGGGAGGCGACACAAAAGACATCCATAATATGAATAAGCAGCTGCAGACCTCTCAAATGATGTCACACGACTGGTGTTGTAAAGAAATTAAAAATGTGCCCCCCTGGGAGGCAGAGTGGGGGTGACACACAAGACATCCATAAAATGAATAAACAGTTGTAGACCTTTCAAATGATGTGTCACACAATTGGTGTTGTAAAGAAATTACAAAATGCGCCCCCTCTGAGGGCAGAATGGGGGGGTTACACGCAAGATATCTATAATATGAATAAGCAGTTGCAGACCTCTCAAATGATGTGTCACACAATTGGTGTTGTAAAGAAATTAAAAATGTGCCCCCCTGGGGGGCAGAGTGGGGGATGACACACAACACATCCATAATATGAATAAGCAGTTGCAGACCTTTCAAATGATGTGTCACACAACTGGTGTTGTAAAGAAATTAAAAATGTGACTCCCCTGGGGAGAGCAGAGTGTGGTGGGTGACACACAAGACATCCATAATATGAATAAGCAGTTGCAGACCTTTCATATCTTGTGTAACACGACTGGTGTTGTAAAGAAATTAAAAATGTGTCCCCCCTGGGGAGCAGAATGGGGGATAACACACAAGACATCCTTTAAATGACTAAGCAGTTGCAAACCTCTCAAATGATGTATCAAACGACTGATGTTGTAAAGAAATTAAAAATTTGGCGAAATATTACAGTTATCGCCAAGTTGGCGTCACTTTTGACAACTAATTTTGGTCGCCAAATTTGGCGATATATCGCCAAGTTGGCGACAAACTTGACGATTGTTGGCGATGGTAACCTTTCCTCTCTTTATGATAACCCATATGACGATGCATAGACGGAGCCCTTTCCTGATTGGTCTATTCGACTCATGGAAGGAGTGGACAACCCGGATTCGTTAGTTCCGGAAATCTTCCACATCAGCATCATTCCACGAGTCATTCCTTTTAAGGCTAGTTTTTTTTTACTATAGAAGGATTGTTGTAATTATTGTTATTTTTTAGCCGTAATGTTTTCAGTTGTGATGCATTTTAATTTTACAGCATAACTATTAATTTAACTGCATTTTTTATCCTTTTTTTACATTTTAATCATATTTTTGTTTTACAGCACAACCGTAATACATGTTAGCCTTTTTAACAACTGAGATGCATATTTGTTTTACAATTAAAATGAAATTTTAATTGTAAAACAAAAATGCATCTCAGTTGTAAAAAAAGGTTAACATTTATTAAAATATACGGTTGTGCTGCAAAACAAAAATATGATTAAAATGTAAAAAAATGGCAAAAATGCATTTAAATTAATAGTTGTGCTATAAAATTAAAATGCATCACAACTGTAAAAATTATGGCTAAAAAAATAATAAAAATTACAACAATACTATAAAATGAAATTATGATATAGCTGTAAAAATAATGGTTAAAAGTGCCGTGAAAATTACAACAATACCGTAAAAATGAAATTACGACATTGCTGTAAAAAATATAGCCAAAACTGCAGTAAAATTTACGCATGCACTGTGAAATTAAAATAACACCATTGCTGTAAAAATAACAGCTAAAACTGCAGTAAAATTTACGCCTGCACTGTGAAATTAAAATAACGCCATTGCTGTAAAATAACTGCATAATGTGCTGGCACCCAAATTGCCAGCACTTTTTGCTGTAAAATTACAGTACTTTTTCTTACAGTGCATGACTGCAACTTGAATTAGCAGAAATTTAAATATGGAGCAAAACATTTCAATCTTTTGGGATTTATGGGTGTCAGTCGGAGAACAAAAACGTGTGGTCATTGGCAGCATAAATTTTATTCTAAGGAGAACAAGTTGGAAATTGCACGTGAAGTGTAGTAAATTAGGTGCGTTCGTACGGTAACGAAGTTTTAAAAATATTACTTTCATACATCAATCTCATAAAATTGTAAATAGTGAATTACAATTAAAACGCTCATCAAACAATGTTCTCCCTATACCATTATGTAATGGAATACTTTTGTGTGGCCTTGTAAATCAATAACAAATGTTCTTTGCACCACAAATTATGTAAGATGTATATTATAATATGTATTTTATAGTTGCATATCAATTTTATTAAGTTCGCATGAGTGTAACACGATTAAAATGTATTTGAAACATTTTTTCCCATTGACCGTCTGGTAACGGAATACTTTTGATTGTCCCTGTAATTGATCTATGCATCCAATTTTCATAACATTTGAAATAACTCGACAAAATTATGTAATAATTGCGTATTTTAAATTTCAAACGATTAAAATGCATTCGAAACTTTATTCCCCATTGACCGCAATGTAATGGAATACTTTTGATTGCCCCTGTAATTGATCTATGCATCCGAGTTTCATAAAATTTGAAATGACTCGACAAAATTATGTAATAATTATGTATTTTAAATTTCAAACGATTCGGTTGGGTAGTTTTTGCGTTGTTATATGCGGACAGACAGACGGACGGACTGAACGACCACTATAGGCGCTACGTATTATATAATTACGAACGCACCTAAAAATGAATAATAAAATAATAATGACATAAATAACTAGGACAATAAAAATCGTGTACGCTTATGCTATGATTCAAAATTATTGGGTGGGCTCAGGTCCCACGGGCCCATACAAGTTGGCGCCACTGTTCTTGTAGGTGATTATATGACATAATATGAAATTTAAAGAAATTTTGTCAATTAGTATCGTAGAAACTGTGAAAAAACCAGCACAACAGCACCACCTGTTAAGTATGATGCACCTAAACATAATCAGCAACAATTTACATCAGGGTTTAATAACAGTTATATGAAATTCCATGCTTTAGTTCTTAAGTTATAGCAATGTATAGTCAACTTGCGCTAAATTGCAGCATAGCAACGTCACTATTTGACAATGTATTCTGAAACCAAGCCAGCATTCCTTTTATGTCAAGGTCTAACATAAACTGAAATTGATTAAATTCCGTGCACTAGTTCTTTAGATAGAGCGGCCACAAACTTCGTTTCATTTTGAGACTAGCAGACAAGCAGATAATTTTCAAAAATACTCAAATCGTGTTTAGGACATTCTAAAACAGGTCTAATAATGTAAATCCATTAACAAACGGAAGTTAAAAAGTTACTCGTGGGCAATATTTTCTACTTATGTCTATACAAAAGTAAAGAAATATCGAATTTAAAATCATGTAAACAAGATACAAAAAAATTCCTCCGAATAGAAAATTATACTGCAAATTATCCGTGAAATATTTATTCTAACATAAAAATCAAAATATGGTATTCCAAGAAATCTTTTGTAATACTCTAATCTCGCGAATTAAAAAAACTGTAACTTAAATTTTGCGATTTAAAATGCGTTTGTTATTGCTCTTTGTATCAGACGATTTCTAAAATTTGTCAGCTTGTATTATAAACGAGAATTTCTACCTGAACAATTCCGAATTCGTTCAGATTCCGTTTTCTGCGTCATTAAATATTTTACATTTGCTTGAAAACTCTTTTGTGTTTGGCAAAAGTAAAGACTTCAAAGTGAAGTTTCAGTTTGCTCGAATTTAATAAAATTTAAAATGAAAAGATGTAGTTTAATTTTTTTTTTTTTTTTTTTTATAAAAAGATAATGTGTCTTTTCTAGAGACACAATTTATAAGCGATTCAGAAATATGAATAAATGAACAAAAAAAAATGCTTTAAAAATTATTAATGCTGTTCTAAAATAAATAAGTATATAAAAGTAACAATATATATATATGTATATATATATATATACATATATATATATATATCAGACATAGAGTATGGAACAATTTCCAATACTGACAGACTGCACTGTAAAACATTTATGTAACATTACTCCATAAAACTGGTGGCAGCTTTGCTGCCACCACTGTTATGGTGTGATTTTTTTTTCACCTATATAATGGTGTAATTTAAACATATGTCACTGATGTAGCATTACATATTAGTGTAATAATACACTGGTTATCTTGGCTTATCGTTATTCCATTATAAACTTTGAGGAAACTTGGCTGCCACCAACTTTATGGAGTAACGTTACACAAATGTTTTACAGTGTATTATTAAGAAATTATATTTAAAGAACCATCGAATTTTAAATCATTCAAACAAGATACAACAAAATTCTACCGAATTGAAAATTATACTGCGAATTGCCGTGGAATTTTTATTCTAACATAATAATAAAAACAGTGTATAAAGAGAAATATTTTGCAATGCTCTGATACTACTTGCAGCATCAGAGTTTCCCCAAAAATTAAAAAAAACAATAATTTAATTTTTGAGATTTAAAGTACATTTGTTATTGTCTTTGTGTCTTACTAAAATTTGGTCTGCTAGTATGGACTGTATTCTTCGTTTTAATTCGAGACTATAAAAATCCCTATTTTACTTTTTGTGACGACAAAGAAATATTCCTACTTATTGCATGCAAATGATAACAGAGAATTTTGTTTACACTTAAAAGAATGAAACTAGTTTAGCATTGGTTTCCATCTAAAAATTCATAAAGCAATAGAGCATATTCTTCTTTTCGATTTGAGGCTGCAAATATCGTCATTTAAGGGAGACCTGTAAGAAAAAACCCAAAATTTTTATTATTGATTTTAAAGTAATGAATTTTGGTGTACTATTTAAGAATCTTTTTGTAAGGAATAATTAGCAAAAAAATTCCTTTTTTATTAAAAAGTATATTTTTATAGGGATTTTTATAATTTTTTTTTGGTCGAAAAATACACTTTTTAAAATTACTACTCCTCATTCAATTTTCAATATTTTGGTAGTACTAAAATTTCTTAAATAGTATTATAGTATATAGAAAAGACTTAGGGAGAGATATTTTTAATTTTCTATTTTAATCAGCTTAAAAAAAAAAAAAAAAAAAAAAAAGCATGGTAAATTTTCTTAAATTTGTTATAATTTTCATGTTTACCAATTTATGTAAAATTTTCAGAAATAGTTAAAAAAAAATATCTCTCCTTACTTTTGTTGCAAACGTTTTTAAGATTCTAAAAACATAAACACTTTGTTTCTAAATAATTTTACCACTGAGCCTTAGTACTTTGAACTTTGGCAAAATATGAAAAAATCATTTTCAGGAAAACACATTTTAAATGGCCGTTAGTCCTTTAAACTCTATAGTGACTACAATTAAAAAAGCTCATTTGCTACCTGTTCCAAATGTCCCAGAGTTCTGAAATTTTGCATGGATATTCGCAAATATGTATTTTATCGTTTTCTGAGATAAAACATTTTTTGAACGTTTGATGATTTTTGGCCGAAAATGGGGTTCAGGTTTCCCTTAATTTTATGTTACATCACAGGAATATTGTCCATTATAGAAGCGATTAATTCAGTTTACTTTGTCCATTATTACGTTTGCTACGTCACTAGTCGTTTCCTGCGTCACAGCTGTTTCGGAGCTTCTAAAGCTCCAGCATTATCCAGCACCAATGGTGTAGTCGTAAAATAAGTAGAGGGTATGCGCTCTAAGCAGATGGTATACGCTCAAAACAGAGGGCATACTCTGTATGTACTATAGATTTCTTGAGAGACAGAGGGTATACAGTGTTCATTAAAACAAATCCAGAAGGTATACTGCGTATACTCCCGTATACAATCCACTACACCCCTGTGTAGCACAATAGTTGCCTTATTCTACACACTGTAAAAAAAGGGTCGATCTACTGAAAAAAATTTAGTTTCTCTCCGTGATCCTTGCAATTACTAAAATTTTTTTTGTAATCTTACTCAGTTACAAGAAAATCTGTAAGAATTACTAGAAAAAAGCTAGCAACGAATAGAGTTAATGGGTTTATATTTTTAATAGCTATTACCAAAACTCACTTGTTGTGGCCGTGATAGCCTAGTGGTCATAACACCGAACTCCAGGCTGAAAATACCCGGGTTCGATGCTCGACACCACCAAAGACGCATCGAGTGTATGCAGTGTAAGTACTCGTTAAATAAAGGGGTTATGAAAATTCTGTCGTTGCTGTTACTATGGGTAATGATCGCTGGATTTTCCCTCCCCTTCAGAAGAATATCAAAATTGAGCAGTTGGCAATGTTTGATGCTGCCATCTGTTGAGGCTTTGCCGAAAATCTTCCGCTGTTGAAGTCTGTCTTCTTACCCACTGGATGCAGTTCAAAGGAGGCTCCTGCCCTTCGGGCACACGTCAGCAACAAAACTCATTTGGTGGTTCTCAATAAAAAGTTTTAAGTTAGTTATACGAAAAATTCTTTTATCCAGTTTACAAAATAAATCTTTGTTTCACTTGCTAAAATTGCGTTTGGAATAGTTACTAAAAATCTGTGAGTAATGGTTACTAAAAATAATTTTGGAGCTGTTACTAAAATTTGCTTCGTGGCTCATACTGAAAAGTTTTAAGTTAGTTATGCAAAATATTCTTTTGTTCAGTTTACAAAAAAAAAAAAAAAAAAAAAAAAAAAAATTGTTTCACTTGAAAAAAAAAAAAAAGTTTGGAATGGTTACTATTTACTGTGAATAATGGTTACTAAAAAATTCTGTGGAATACAAATTTACTAAGAAATTTTTAGTAACCTCATGAATTTTTTTTACAGTGTACACGTACATTCACTTGAGCACTCTTATAATTGTCCATTAATTTCTCGATATAACGATACAAAATGAAATCCTCCCGCATTTTAATTAGTCAAATTGTGTTTATGACATTCTAAAACATGTAAATCGAAAAAACCGAAGTAAAATACAGTGTCTCACAAAAGTGATGGGACACTTGTGCTTTATAAAAAGAAACTGCAATAAAATAAATAAACAAACATGTGCAAAAATTTTTTGGGTGTGTGTCATATTTAAAGTTAGTAACAATTATTACATTACATACATTTTGTCAAAATATTAAAATATTAATTTAGTAAAAATACAATTGTTCAGAACGAAGCAAAAAATGGCTCACATAAGTGATGGGACACTTACTTTTCCATCAAATATTTATCAAAAAATTTTGCTTTTTAAAAGGTTTTAATATTTTGTTGGATTTCCTTTTACTTTTAAAACATGATCTAATCTTTTTGGGATGGATTCCACTAATTTTTTGTGATATCTGGAGTGATTTTACCCCATTCTTCTTGAAGCACCGATTTTAGTTGTTGTCTTGAAGAAATGGTGTGTTTGCGAATTCTTGATTCCAATTCTTGCCAAATATTCTCTATGGGATTTAAGTCTGAAGATTGTGGTGGTGTTTTTATTATTTCAGGATAGTTATATAGCAGCCAGAGTCTAACGTTCAGAGCAGTGTGTTTGGGGTCATTGACCTGGTAGAATTTAAAATCGTTATGAAGGTTCAATTTTCGTGCTGAAGATTTCAAATTTTGCTTTAAAATATCAATATACTTGTACTGATCCATTATACTGTCAATAAAAACAAGATTACCAACTCCAGCGGACGACATACACCCCCATACCATAACTTCTACTCCTCCTCCACCATGTTTTACTGTTGGTACCAAGTTCTGTTTGCGAAATTCTTCCCTGGGTTTTCTCCACACCAAGATTCTATCGTCAGAACCAAATATATTAAATTTACTCTCATCAGCAAATATAACTTTATTCCAGTAATCAGAATTCTTATTTATGTTGGATTTTGCGAAAGCTAGTCTGAGTTTTCTATTCTTTTCACTTACGAAGAATTTTTTCCTGGCTACTCTATTCTAATATCCAGCAGATCGAATTACCCTTCTAATAGTCTCAGGATTAACAATTATTCCATATAATGCTTGTAAATCAGCAGCAACTTTTAAAGCACTATTTCTAGGATTTTTTTTTTATATTTCGAACGATAATTCGCTTTATTCCATTGGATAGCTTTGATGGTCGGCCAGGTCTTCTTTTATAATGAATCATATGATTCTTTTTATATCGTTTAATGATATTGAAAACTGTTGAACGACTCAAGTTAACTGTTTCAGCAGTTTTTCTAATAGATTTTCCACGTTCAATAAGCAAATTAATAACTAATTTTCGAATTTCAGGCGAAGTTTCTTTTCGTTTAGCATTCATGGCTACACAGAGCTAAAAAACACAAAAATTCCAAAACAAACTGGAGAAAAATACTGCAGACGATTTTATAAATTATGTCCAATTGCTTTTAAGTAAAAATAAAACCCCAAAAAATATTTTTATTGCTTATTTCAGACGATTTTTGTTGCATATATAATGGTGTCCCATCACTTATGTCCGTTCTAAACATTTGTATTTTTATTAAATTAATATTTTAATATTTTGACAAAATGTATGTTATGTAATAATCTTTACTAAATTTAAGTATGAAACACACCCACAAAAAAAATGTGTACATGTTTTTTTTAATTTATTTGATTAGTTTCCTTTTGTAAAGCACAAGTGTCCCATCACTTATGTGAGACACTGTATTTTCACGATTCCAATACAAGAGGCAAGAAATGTGATGAAGTAGCGAATTTAAAATCATGTAAACAAGATAAAACAAAATTCCATGGAATAGAAAATTATACTGCAAATTGCCTGTGAAATATTTATTCTGACGTAAAAACCAAAACGTCAGAAAAATCTTTTGCAATACTCTGATGCCATGAGTTTATAAAAACTTTAAATTTTGCAATTTAAAATTCTTTTGCCATTGTTCTATGTGTCAGACGATTTCCAAAATTATAGAAACTGCTTTTATTACAGAAACGAGAATTTCTACCTGAGCAATTCCGAATTTGTTCCGTTTCTGCGTCATTAAATATTTTACATCTGCCTGAAGACTCTTTTGTATTCGACGAAAAAAGAAATTTCAAAGTAAAGTTTCAGTTCCTTCATGTTTAATGAAATTCGAAATGAAAAATACCGCTTAAAAAATATCATACGCATGTTTCTGTACTGCAGAAAATCCATAAACTAAACGGAAATATAAACAAATTAGGAAAATTACTCGGAAAATTTATTAATGCTGAATTGAAATAAATAAGTTTGAAAGTTAAAAGAATGAAAAATCATGTACGAGGCATTGATTATGAAACATCTTCCAACATTAAAAGAATAATATTATGGAATGTATTTTTTCTATGCTATGAAATGAGTTATCCAAATAAACTAATCATTTAAATCCTGATGATACTTTTAAATACCGTTATCGAAAATTCAATGTAAAATTTATTTAACTCGTCTACAAATAAAAGTAGATTGCACTTTTTATACAAAATAATAATTTACTCAAACTTATTTAGAAAACACAATGAACCGGTCGAAGATAAATATTTATTAATGTGGTTTTTCTCAACCATTTACATAGCTTTTATCCTATTATGAAATGTTATACGAAAAAACAATAAAACAAACTTATTTCATATTGTTATTTTTTCCTTTGTAGTCACAGAAAGAACATATAATAATAATAATTATTATTATTCATTTATTTATATTTTAAGAATACTATGTTTTTTATTACTATATTTTAAATGAAATTTTTAAGAAAACGAAAAGTTCAAAGTAAAAACCGTATTTTTGATACACATTACAAATCTTATTTTTGATAATAAAATTCTGAATGTATACTTAATAAAATATTAAGAAAGATAACAAAATAAAATATTGTATTTTTCGTAAAAATAGTACAATTTATCCAAAAGTAACCATCTCTCTGTTACAGATAAGATCACAATATATTTATTATTACAATTCGTATAAAAGATGTGAGATTTTCATAATATCATTGTTTTAATGATTAATTTAATTACTCTTGTCAATATTTTGCAAAATAAACTGATTTATTAAATCAGTTTTCATTTTTAAAGAAATCGAAAATTAAATTATTATTATGCATTTTTTTTAGATACCTTAAACAATAATGTAAATACTTTTTAAGGGAAGCATTTTTTTATTTAAAATTCGGTATATAAAGGGTTAAAAACTCTTTGTGAATAATGCAATCACCCTTGTAAATATTCTTTTTTTTTCACTTTTCTGTATCATTTTCATTATTACCATTTTATTCTTTAGCCGTGTTAATGCATTTTTAGCTCACAGGCTATCATAACCTGAGAGCTTATGTGCCCGCCCGTTCTGTATGTAAGTTCTTCGTGCGTAACGCGATAACTCATGATAAAAATATCCGAGCCACTTGAAATTTTGTATATAGGTATATCCTGATAAGGCGCTTGCCTGATTAGTTTTTGGAGTTCATTCGATATGTATAAGAGAGGGGAAGGGGGCTCATGCCCCTCCCCTTAATATATATAAATGGGTTTTTCATGCAGAATTAACAGTTTTTATTCAAAATTTAGATATTGGATCATTCTGATGAGGCGATTCCGAGACTGTTATTAGGTGTTCATTGAATAAGTATAAATAGGGGGAACGGGTGTTCTAATGTCCCTCCCCTTAATTTATATAAATGGGTTTTTCAAGCAGAATTGTCAGATTTCGTTCAAATCTCTGAATAATTTTGAAAGTTTAATGGTTAAGTATAAAAGAGGGGGATAACTCCTCTTAAATTATATAAATTCTAAATGGGTTTTTATTAAGAATTATCCGATTTGCTCTGAATTTTGGATATAGATTTTTTTTATATGATAAAGCATGTCCCTGATAGTTTAGGAGGTAAAATGATTAAGTATAAAAAAGGGGAAAGGGGAGAGCTGTTTCCCCTTCTTAATTTTTTTTCGAACGGAATTAACCTTTGAAAACACAAGGCTGTAATGTACAATTAGTATGCGTAGCCTGTGAGCTCAATGCCATCAGTTTAACTGGGCAATATTCTTTTTATTATATATTGAAAAATAGCACCATTAAATTGCCTTTTTAATTTTTTATTATTTTAATTTTTTTATTATTTTAATTTTTTATTTTTCCCCTATATTTGCGTTTCTGGCGTTATGTTAACTAGACATCGACTTAAGTTGTAAATTTCTCTAGAATTCCAGTGCTCGGGGAATTTTTTTACAGGAACTCTGTCATGTTTCTCTTTCAAATTCCAAGCTCTCTGAGACATCCGCTTTTCTGTCATTTCAATCCTTGTCTCTTCGCTCGATTTTCACCGGCAATTTGATTCGCACATTCATTTTTACTCTGCTACCTCATTGGTTGCTGAAGTTAATCTCAAATCCAGCCGAAATTTTTCTTTAAATCTGATTTTTTTTTCCTCATTAGATCTACAATTTTTGATGTTTTTATAGTTCTATTTATTTTTTCTAAATTATTATTGTTTTATTCAATTTATATAATGAGAGAAAAATGTACGGTTCTAACTCATTACTTTGGAATCTGCATTGCAAAGTCAATATTTTGCTCTACTCGACTGATCAACTTCGATTCATTCAAAGTAAACAAAACCGTAAGGACTCTCGCGGACGTTCCAGATTTTCCTGCATTTTCAATGAAAAGATTTGAAATACATAAATGGGAAAGTGAAGAAAAAAAAAAAAAGCAGCATTTAAAAAACCTAATTCACAATTTCTTAGTTGTCTTCTTAAAATATAATCAAAATGAAACAAATTTAAAACTAACATTTGATAAAACTGTGAAAAATAAAGTATTTAAATAATAATAAAAATATTTTTTTATGAAGAAAATATATATTTATTTTACTGAAAATATATCATTATTTTTTTTTACTATTATTTGTATTTTATTTTCTATAATTTAGTGTTTAAAATATTTCATTGTTGTATTTTCACCGCCAGTTGGCATTTTTAACCTCCTGACTGTCGGCGGCTGATTTTTTCACACACTAAGCTGCAGGTTTCACTGCAACATAAGCAATATTTAAATTAGTATAATTCCACAAATAAAACCCAGTTCTGAAAAATTAAGTTAGGATTGATGCTATCAAAGATTATACACCGATACTAATAACGTATTTTGCATCAGGTTGGAAAAAAACATCTTTTTTTTTATATTTTTAATAAATTACAGAGAAAACAACATTACAATATTACCCTTTGGCTGGGCAGTCAGGGGGTTAAAAAAAAAGTGATTTGCGCATTATGAAATGCCTTTGTGTTGTCACTCGTAAGCAATAGTAACAATAAAGAGTTTTTGGCGATTTATCATTTAAAACCGAACTGATGAAAAAATGCCTTAAAATTAAGTTATTAAATTATAATTACGTCTTGAAAATATTATAAAGTTGTATTGTCATTGGTCCTACACCTATGTGCATAATTTATGTATACTGTAAAAAAATCCGTTAAATTTACGGCAAAAACTGCAATGCTGTAAAAATTGCAATGAAATTAGATGTAATTCTTTTTATTCATCTAATTTTACCCGCAATTTTTACGCCAAAAACGGCTGGCAGCATTGCTGTCAGCTGTTTTTGTCGTAAGTTTAACGGATTTTTTTTACAGTGTAAATAAATAAATAAATAAATTTAAAAATATTTAAAAAAAAAGAATGCTTTATCCCCCCCCCATTACTTCATTTACGAAGCATTGATTTGTGAAAAAAAAATATATATAAATACTTTTTAATTGTCAAAATTACCTTCTTCTGAACCGCTCTTGAAAATTTTTGGTTTGTGGATTCCAAAAATTTATCCATACTTTAAATTTCATGATTTTAGAAACAATCGTTTAGGCTTATCTTTAATAGGTTTGTCATTGTCAGTTTACCAATTTAAAAAAAAAAAAAAAATATCTCACAAAAATTACGAATAAAGTACGAAGTAAAAATATAGTTCGCCAAATGAAGTGAATATATTGCAGATACCTTGGACGAATTTTTACGTTTTACAATTCCGATTTTCCCCCCTTACTGATTGTTTATGCGGTTAAAGTTTTTGATGGGTTAAAAATTTCTTTTTGGTTTTCTCTGCAACTGCAACAGTCCTGAAACGAAACCACATGAAAAAGAAGGAAAATTGATTGGCAGCGACTTTTACGTGAGTGCTACTTTTTCATGATATGAAAATAAATCATTTTAAAGATGTTTATTTATGATTATTATTATTATTATTATTTGTTGCACTGTGGGGGGGGGGAGAGGTTGAATTTCTAAAATCATACTGAACCAATTTTGATGAAATTTAAATGTGATCCATTCGGAAACATCCTTAGAAAAAAAAATCTAATCGTTCGCGTAGTTTTGGAGTAATAAGGGAAGATACACGTCGAATTAAGAACTTCTTTTTTTAAATCGGTTTAAAAGCAGTGTTTTTACTAATTTTACTTGACGGTGTTTATCTAATTTACTAAATCCATGACAACCGAGCAAAAATCAAAATTGTAATTTTTTTCTCTATAATTTATGGTTATAGAGAATAGATATATGGATTATTATAGAATTCCATGGTTAAAAACTATAATTTTCCCAACTTGATATAAAAATTTTTATTATCCAAGTCTTGAGTCTTAAGTGTATTAATCATAATTTAATTTTTCCAAAAGGAGTTTTATCTGTAAATTTATATTTATTTAAACAATGCCTTTCTTGCAGTGAAACTTACGGCTTAGTGAATGGATATATACAGAGGCGCCAACTTATATGGGCCCGTGGGGGCCTGAGCCCACCCAAACAATTTGGAATTCTAGCGTGCGCAATTTTGACTGAGTTCTATTTCGTAATTTATTTCATTATTATTTTACTATTCATTTTTCTCCCTAGATCAAAATTTATTTTGCCAATGACCGCGTATTTTAATTTTCCTACTGACACCCATAAATCCAAAATGGCTGAAATGTAAATGTTTAACTTTGTGCTTCTTCGAAATTTGTAATCATGTTCATGATATGATGCTATTACAATAAATATTATTGTCTTTAAAAGAAAAAAAGGCATGAAAATATGATTTCAAAAAATTTCGAATTTTCAGTGGCGTAGCTAAGGGGGGGAAAGGGCAAGGGGGGGTCCGCCCCGGGCGCCAAATTGAGAGAGATTGTGATATATCTATATTGGGGTGGGGGCGCAAAATTTCTTGCTGGCCCCGGGCGCCAAAAAACATAGCTACGCTACTGCGAATTTTTTAAAATATGATAGCTTGATTTAAAAGTCTCATCACTTTCACCACCTGTCCACCCTTCAAAGAAAAACAAACTGGTTGTACCATTTTACCAAAATATCTTTGAGCCCACCCAAATAGTTTTCAGCCAACCCAATATTTTTCAAAAGTTGGCGCCACTGGATATATATTTCGCAGCAGTGAGAAGGTTAAATTCAAAATGAAAATTTTTTGAAAAGAATTTTATGCAATAATGTTCCTCTATAAACCCGATTCTTTCTTTATTCATCGTCTCCCTCGAAATATTAAATAATAAATCTCCTTTGTTACTCTAGTTTCGAAATCTCTTTCAGCATAGACACGTCGCGTCGTCGAGAAATTAAAATACAGTCGGCTCTCGTTAATTCGAATTCGTCGGGACCACAAAAAATGTTCGAATTATCCGGAGTTCGAATTATGGAAAGTATGAAATGAGAACATTCTTAATATAGTACTATTACAAAGGAATTAATTTTATATTGTTTTTTAAATTTATTATGTCAGTTATCATCAGAATATGACTTAATATTAAATTAGAATGTATAAATACATAAACTAATTAAAAGATTAGAAACAAGCACAATGGAAGTGAAATTTGAAGCGTCACTGATGTATAGACGAGGCAGTTAGAAAGTGGATATCAAATGCATGGGATTATATGTATACTCGTTTGGAACAATTTTCACGAATTTCAAAGACAGAAAGTTATTCAAATGATCTGAAATCCGTGAGAAAGAAAGGATGAATGCAAAATCGAAATTCTCGTGAGTTCGAATTAAACGATGTCAAGAGAAAATGAGTTCGAATTAATGAAAAAGTTTAACCTTATTCTATCATTGAAAATTTCGGGACTTCCTGTTTAGTTCGAATTAAGCGAAGATTCGAATTATCCGATTTCGAATTAACGAGAGTCGACTGTATATTTCGCGGCAATGAGAAGGTTAATAAATTGAAAATGAAATTTTTTTGTAAAGAATTTTATGCAATAATGTTCCTCTATAAACCCGATTCTTTCTTTATTCATCGTCTCCCTCGAAATATTAAATAATAAATCTCCTTTGTTACTCTAGTTTCGAAATCTCTTTCAGCATAGACACGTCGCGTCGTCGAGAAATTAAAATACAGTCGGCTCTCGTTAATTCGAATTCGTCGGGACCACAAAAAATGTTCGAATTATCCGGAGTTCGAATTATGGAAAGTATGAAATGAGAACATTCTTAATATAGTACTATTACAAAGGAATTAATTTTATATTGTTTTTTAAATTTATTATGTCAGTTATCATCAGAATATGACTTAATATTAAATTAGAATGTATAAATACATAAACTAATTAAAAGATTAGAAATAAGCACAATGGAAGTGAAATTTGAAGCGTCACTGATGTATAGACGAGGCAGTTAGAAAGTGGATATCAAATGCATGGGATTATATGTATACTCGTTTGGAACAATTTTCACGAATTTCAAAGACAGAAAGTTATTCAAATGATCTGAAATCCGTGAGAAAGAAAGGATGAATGCAAAATCGAAATTCTCGTGAGTTCGAATTAAACGATGTCAAGAGAAAATGAGTTCGAATTAATGAAAAAGTTTAACCTTATTCTATCATTGAAAATTTCGGGACTTCCTGTTTAGTTCGAATTAAGCGAAGATTCGAATTATCCGATTTCGAATTAACGAGAGTCGACTGTATATTTCGCGGCAATGAGAAGGTTAATAAATTGAAAATGAAATTTTTTTGTAAAGAATTTTATGCAATAATGTTCCTCTATAAACCCGATTCATTCTTTATTCATCGTCTCCCTCGAAATATTAAATAATAAATCTCCTTTGTTACTCTAGTTTCGAAATCTCTTTCAGCGCAAACACGTCGCGTCGTTAGAGAAATTAAAATAATTTAATAAGCCGTGATCGATCGACGTATAGTTAGGCTTTTATTAAATACAGTCGGTTCTCGTTAATTCGAACTCGTCGAGACCACAAGAAATGTTCAAATTATGGGAAGTATGAGAGGAAAACATGTTTAAAGGAGTACTATTATAAAGAAATTAATGTTATAGTATTTTTAGGTGCGTACGTAATTATATAAATACGTAGCACCTATTGTCATCGACAGGCCCGTAGCCAGGATTTTCTTTCGGGAGGGGCTCAATTTTGGAATTTTTTCTATTCTTACAAAAGTAAGTTGAATAATATTCAATAAAAAATTTAAAAATAATCTAGACTTATCCTAATGTGTGTTTCATCTACATAGGATACTTGTAACTATGTCAAATATTGTTATTTCATGTTTAATTTTTTCAATTTCTGTTGCAATTTTTAACTTTTAAGAGCATTTCCAGTTTCCAAACCGATTTGGGAACCGGAGAGTTTCTAGAAGAAATTTTCTGCGAAACTTAAACAGCACAAACTAACAATGTTTGAGATGAGTCTCAAATAGGGGAGAGGGGGGCACATTTGAACTGGGGGCACCTTTGAACACTAAAACTTCAAATAAAACTTCAAACTAAAACTTCAAATAAACTATTTTATAAAAACGTCTATGGCAATACATTACTATTGCTTCAGTACAATAAGTATACAAAGCTCATCCATTTTGTATGCACAATACTGTCTAAGCAAGATATACATTTTTCTCCTTCTTGAATCTAAACTTAAGAAAATAACTTTGTAAGATTTTTGTTCAAAATTTTGTATCCCTAAAATTTTGATTTATTGTTCAACACTTAAATAAAGATGTAATCATTAGTTTATAAGTTTTGTTTTATTCAAATTCATCAGCCGAATTGAGTAAACCGTTGTAATGTTGAACTCCATGTGATGGGGCACCATTGAACATCTAAAACTATGAAGTAAAAGAGTTGTTGATGTATCTAAATGTTACTATTTTTGGAATTTTTTCTATGTGAAAAGAGGTTAATTAAGAATATCAAAGAACATGAACTTGTACTGTTAACAATCTTTCTTTACTGCAAACATGTATTACAATCTTTGGATGTATCAGCGATTGGAAGTTTCAAATCTAACTTGATGACGGCATTCATTTATTTGATAATTGCAAAGTCCGGATACACAATAATGATTCATGGTTTAGTAGGTTTCTCTAACAAAGCCTATACTCTTTCATTTACTCTTTCCCAAACTACGGAATTACTAGTACCTTCGTACTAGATAAAACGGAATTTAAGTCAAGTTTTTTCATAAAAAGTGTGAATGAAGAATTTTAATTTTCCAGAAGCGTCAGATATCATATTGGTGTATTACAAGGATATTTTAAAAAAGTTTTCTCAAACAAACATAACTGGAGAGACAATCTGTGTTGTTTCAACAATGATTTTTGATATTAACTTTGGTGGATTTAAGTTTGGTTAAATAATAGAAAAAATATTAGTTTCAATAAAATATAGTTATTAAATTTTATCCATATTACTTTATATTCTTGAAACATATGCAACGTTTTATGAAAACGTTCATTTGTTCAAAGGTGCCCCTTACTTTTTCAAAAATACCCCTACATGGGACAGGTTTGAACAGAAATATTTCAGCTTTTTAAATCCTCACAATTTTTTTAATTTTTTTGAAAAACTTTTAATTTCTGGTTCATATGATGGACAAATGCACTGTTGTTATTATGTAATACTTAAAACGCAAAAAATATAATTCAAATAAGAAATGTACTGATTTTTTAAAAAATTGTTCAAACGTGCTCCCCTTTCCCCTATCATGTGAAGAAAAATCCCTTTCGGCATGGCCTATAGGCGGAGGTAGATTTCGAAAAGTTTTCATCTCAAAAAAAAAAAAAAAAAAAATGCCTATCTTTACTTAAATGCCCATTTTGGCAATATATTTTGAATTATATTCTTACTTTATTTAAAAAATTGACCAATATGCTCATGCTCATTATATAGTTCCTAAATAACAAAAAACTGTTAATTAAATTCGTTTGACAGCAAAATTGAATTTAAAAATGAGTCATAAAATAACCAATTTATTATTTTTAATACATCCACAATTCTTTAATTCTCCACAATTCTCTGCTTTGAGAAATTTTGTGCGAAGTGCCCACTTTGACAGATTTTTTTAAATATATATTTAGCTTTTATCAAAAATCTGACCAATACGGCACATTACACAGTTCCTAAATAACAAATAACTGTCAATTGAATGCGTTTGGGAGCAAAATTGAATTTAAAAATGAGTCATAAAATAAACAATTTGTTATTTGAATACAACCTCGATTCTTTTATCATGATCGCTTTGGGAAATTTTTTTGCGAAGTGCTTACTTTGACAGCTTTTAAAATATATATATTCACCCTTTATCAAAAAATCGACGAATACGCACATTATATAGTTCCTAAGTAACAAAAAACTGTCAATTGAATGCGTGTCAGAGCAATATTGGATTTAAAAATGAGTCATAAAATAACCAATTTGTTATTTGAATACCCACAGTTCATTAATCATCTCGCTTTGGGAAATTTTGTGCGAAGTGCCCATTTTGGCAGCCTTTTTTGAAATATATTCTGCCTTTATCAAAAAACTGGCCACTCCGTCACATTATATAGTTCCTAAGTAAGAGAACCTGTAAATTGAATGCGTTTGAGAACAAAAAAAAATTTAAAAATGACTCGGTAAAAACGCAATTTCTTAAATTTCCTCAAATTTTAATCACAACTTCGTGAAATTCTGTTCAAAATACCCTTTTTGGCAGCCTTTTAAAAAATATATTCTGCCTTTATCAAAAAACTGGCCAATACGTCAAGTTATATAGTTCCTAAGTAATAGGACCTGTAAATTGGATGGGTTTCAGAACAAAAGTGAATTTAAAAATGACTCATGAAAAACGCAATTTGTTATACTTAATGAATTTTTTAATGATGAAAACTTCGGGAAATCTGTTCAAAATACCTTTTTTGGCAGCCTTTTTAAAAATATATTCTGCCTTTATCAAAAAATTGGCCAATAAGTCGCATTATATAGTTGCTAAATAAGAGGATCTGTCAATTGGATGCGTTTAAAATCAAAAATGAATTTTAAAATGAGTCAGAATATAAGCAGTTTGGATTTGAGGTTTTTTCTCCAACTCCTATTTTTGTTTAATTTATTTTTGCTATAAGAATTGGTTCTATGAAAAACTTGTCAATATAAAAGTTGTAGATATTATTGTGAAGATGTAAAATAAATTTAATTAGATTTGATTGCTTAAGAATTGAGTAAGTTATGGGTTTTTTTCTTTTCTCTCCCCCCTTTTTCTTTTCGTTTTTAATTTTTTTCATCGGTAAAAATTGGTCCTATCAAAAACTTGTTAATACAAAAGTTTTAGATAATATTGAGTACATTTATATAAAATTTAGTTGGATTTGATATCTTGAGAATTGACGAAGTTATGAATTTTTTTCTCCCAAAAACCATGTTTTTTTCGCCCCTTGAGCCCACTTTTAACTTTATCAAAAATCTGTCCCGCATAAACTTTTTCCTAATTTTTTAGAAGTAATATAAACTTTAAACCGATTCGATATCTATTTTAATTAAAAAGTTATCGCGTTTTTTCTGTTTTCACAAAAACCCTCCTAACTTCCACCCCCTTGGTCCGATTTTGCCCATTAACGAACTTAACCGAGATTTTATGCCCCTTGATTTTATGTAAAAGTTTGATGAAGATCTGAGCATAATTATGGAAGTTATCGTGTCTAGAAGAAAGTGATATACACCGATAGATAGATAGATAGATAGATAGATAGATAGATAGATATATATATAAACTTTTTTACTGATGGTAGTTTTGGGGTCTAGGAGTCATGATTCGTGTAGATCTGCAAAAATTTTTCAGAAATTCCAACATGGGAGACAATGCAATAGGTAGTATTTCATACGAAATCTACCTAAAAACGTTGTAAAATATTGAAATGCAAACATTGTGTATTGATTTAAAACACAGGATTAATGTTAACGTGCGAGAATCTGACATTACGAGTGCGAGGTCTTGAGACTATTGATCCATAAATAAAATAAATTACATGCATTATTATTACTTTTTTTTTAAGAAAAAATTAATTGCTACAGCCATATGTAATCATAAAAATTATGTTTGTATTTCACATTCTCTGAGTATAATAATTATGAATGACAATCGTGGTGAAATAAATTTACTAGCAGTGTTGAACTAAGACACTTTTCTCCGAGAGGAATTTTTGGGGCTCCGGGGGGGGAGAACATTATAGCGTTCCGGGGGGGGGGGGAATTGTACTTTTTGACGATTGAAAACACAAAATCATAAATTTTCTGGGATGGGACATCTCATTTCTCCGAGGGGAGGGGGAATGTCCGCCTCCCGGGCGACCCCCTGAATTCAACACTGTTTACTAGTGCAACAGAAGCAATCATCATAATTTCTTCTTAGCCATGATGCTGATTGACTTATCAGTTTCTTTAATTTCCCAAAGAATGGAAATCATGGAAAAAACTACTCAGTCTGTCATCGACCATAAGGCCCCTGTCCTCGCTCGAGGAAACGCTCGCGAGCTAATGCTATTTCTATGGGGAAACATTTTTCTAATATTTTTTTCGCATTTTGACATTTTTAAATGTTTTTTTTTTTTTAATTAAATAGCTCTGAGGTGAATACCGACAGCGCGCCTTTTTTACTTTTTCGATTTTGGTTGCAGATAAATTTTTTAAAAAGCACTTTCAGTTTCGAAACCGGTTTTGAAAGTGAAACTAACTTTGTAAAAAATATCTGCAACCAAAATCGAAAAAGTAAAAAAGATGCGCTGTCGGCATGCATCTCAGCTATCCAATGCAAAAAAAAAATATTAAAAAATGTCAAAATGTGAAAGAGTTATTAGAAAAATGCTTCCCCATAGGAATAGTATTAGCTCGCGAGCGTTTCCTAGAGCGAGGACAGGGGTCATAACGCTTTGAGTCAGATTCAATTATTTTGTTTGCCGAAAAATACATTTCAGCACTGACTTTTGTTACTCGGCTTTCAACTAAAACTGTCAGCAAGTGTTTGATTTTATCGTAATCCGTCACATTACAGTACTATAATTTTTAAAACCTCTGTGTTGGTGTCAACATTAGTAATTTGTTTGCACCCTAATTCCATATTCAACTTTCACTTGCTACATTGACATTTTAAAATATTGCATCGGATTCTCTAATTTGCTTGCTTTTTCCAGTGAAGCACATCCTGAAATATGTAACTGGGAATCTCTTAGAATGTCTTCATTCGAAATGAATCAATAATTTAAATTTTGAATAAGACTTTCTACATGGGGAAATAAGACCGTGATATTGTAATACTTGTCAGTGGATGTAATTTGAGGGTTTGTACCTGTTGCCTGTCTAAATGTCAGTCTTGGGATCTTTATTTCAATTCGAAAGATATCTTCCCGAGGTTTTGATGTACAATAAAATCTCACAAAAGATTTCTACTTCGTTTTTCTGCATATTTATGTAAAACAATTAGGTATGTTTAGCATGGGTTACAGTCAATATTATATCACAAGGTTTTTTTTTTCTTTGAACTTACTGTGGATGTCAGATAGAAAACCTCCTGATAAACAGACAAGCTTATGAAAAAATGATTCTTTCCCCTGACTGCCAAAAAAACTCCAGCTGTTGAAGAAATCTTCCATGTGCTTTTCGAAATATTTTCTGAGCTAATACAAATGTATTTAAGTAGCTCAACAAAAGTCAATATGCTTTCATGTGTCTCGATAAAATTTGTATCACAAATGCAAATGCGGAAAAGTTATATTATTTTTTTTTTTTCTAGGACATATGATGCAATTGCTTCTTGAAGCGCTTAATTTGCCTTCAGGTGATTTTTAAAAACTTTTGTCGCTGCTTTAACAAGTCCATGCATAATACTTTCGAATGCAGGGAATCAACATGTTGTTGGACAAGGCAAGATTTAACCAATGGCTTTCATAGAGGACGTATCTAATTTTTAGATATTCTGAAGAATTCTAGAATGAGCCTCGCTAACTTGACCAAACTTATTGGCTACTTTGTCATATGCCTATGCGACACATTTATACATGCCAAGACATAGTTCATCGCAATGTTGTAAAATTACTTTTCTTGAATTTTTGAGACATTTATTGGAATAACATGCGAAAAAAATTTCCGAATTATTGGGTTTTGTGAATTTTTTAATAGTTCACATATCTAACACAAATGGCAAGCTGCTCTGCGCTTGAAATGTTCATAGTTTCAACAGCAATTAAGCTAAAACTGATCGCAATATATATTTTCATAATTAATACTTCGGTAACTGTATCTCAGAATATTTGATTTCATTCTGAGTTTCTGGGGTGACATAAATAGCATTTCTAAGGATATTTATAATGTCTCGTTTCAATTCATTCGCTCCAGACTTTGCTCAAAACTTTAAAAGAACTCTTAACTAGTCTTTTTTATACCAATTTCTCTAAAGTTAGAGGATCGTCATCGTGGTCAGTGGCTATTTTATTCTGCACAAAATAATATTGTTTCAAGTATTAGTTCAAGATCTTCTCTAATTTCTTATTTTTCTTGGAGCTCTTTGAAAACTCAACAATGAAATAGTTATATTTTTATTTTCCTGAAAAAATCTGAAGTTTATTTGTTAAAATAACATAAGGTTTGTGATAATCTAATTGTATATGTTTTAAAAAAACATTTAGCCTTTTTCCAATGACTGAAACGTGTAGAAAATAATCTTCTTAATTTTTCGTGATCTTTCTTATGACGTATGCGTATTATACTTAATTTTTCTTAGTCAAATTAATGATAAGAAATTACACTTGATCGAATTTTACTGATAGTAAAAAATACTTTTTAAAAAGAATTTATATTTTTAGTGGTACCTATTAAAAAAACAATATATCCAAATAACCGATATAATGAAGGATTACGTAACTGTAATTGAATAAATAGATATTTTTACAACTGATTTTAATGTCATGAAAGATAAAAACAAACAAAACTTATTTTTTTAATCATACAGATAATTTTGTATTTTCAAAGTTTCGGGAGGGGCTTCAGCCCCCTTAGCCCCCTCCCTGGCTACGTGCCTGGTCATCGATCAGTCCGTCCGTCTGTCTGTCCGCATACAACAACGCAAAAGCTACCCAACTGAATCGTTTGAAATTTAAAATACATAATTATAACATAATTTTGTCGAGTCATTTCAAATTTTATGAAAATCGGATGGATAGATCAGTTACAGGGACAATCAAAAGGACTCCGTTACATTACGGTCAATGGGGAAAAAAGTTTCAAATGTATTTTAATCGTTTGAAATTTAAAACATATAATTATTGCGTAATTTTGTCGAGTCATTTCAAATGTTATGAAAATCGAATGCATAGATCAATTACGGGGACAATCAAAAGTATTCCATTACATTACGGTCAATGGGAAAAAAGTTTCGAATGCATTTTAATGATGTTACACTCATTCGAACCTAATAGAATTGGCATGAATCTATGAAATATATACTAAAATATGCATTCTGTACAATCTGTGATGCAAAGAATTTTTATTATTAAATTACAGGGCCACACAAAAGTATTCTACTACATAATGCTATACGGGGAAACATTGTTTGGGGCGTGTTTTAATTATATTCAACTATTTCACATTTTATGAATACGATATACGTTGCTGAGGTGTAATAAAAATTACTTCCTGCATATTTACAGGAACACAAAAAAGATTTCGATTACTATACTGTATCCGAAGTACGCTCTACTATATCAGCAAGATCTGAATATTTTTAAAACTTCGTTATCGTACGAACGCACCTCATTTGCTACGTTCACGTGCAATTTCCAACTTGTTAAAATTTATTTCGGCCGTTATCATTAAAGTACGATTTAATATTAAATTAAAAGATATAAATACATAAACTAATTAAAGGATTAAGAACAAGCACAAACGGAGATGGGATGGAGGCGTCACTGATGGAAAGACGGGGCACTAAAAAAGCGGATATCAAATGCATGGGGCTATATGTATACTTGTTCAGAACAATTCGGAAAAAAATGAAAGAAAAAAATGTTATTTCAAGAATCTGAAGCCCGCAAGACAGTAAGGAACTAGTCGTTGGGGGCCACCGTAATACTTACCCATCGTATATATGCATATATAATATATATGAAAATAATACATTTGATAACTATTTATAAAACGGATTGCAAATCCAAAACAAAATTTAAACATGTATTTTTATTTTTATTGTGCATAGTAATGCTGTATTAATGAGTTGCTGATGAATCTCTTCCGATAAATTATACAACAAGCCTAACTACTCAAGTAGTACTGAATTGCGAAAAAGAAACATCTTTATAACTCCAAAAATAATAATCCTATTAACTAACAGTTTATTGCGTCGGATTAGGCGTCTCATTTCCAATTAAAGTATATCTTTCAATTGAAATTTGAATGAAATACAGGGTCAGGAAAAATCGAAGAATGTGGAAAACACGATTCCAGATATCTCGGCAACTAATAATTCGATCAACTTCGTTCTTTATGCAAAATTTGTGTTATTTTATTGCCTTTTACGATCACTCCTTTCGAAAATTTTTATATACCTTTCATCAGAACGAATTTTTCGAAAGTCCGAAAAAAATAGTTCCAGATAATCGAGGTTACTGATATTAAATAGGCTTCGTCCCATTATTACATACTAAGTACATACAAAGTTTCAAGTCTCTATTTCAATTCGTTCGGGAGATAGAGCGTTTACAGACAGACAGACGGACGAACGGCAATTTTTTTTTTCTAAAAATATGTTTTTCGAAATCTCCAGTGTCGAAAACGTGTAAATCCGTCAAAAAAATTTTTCGATTTTCAAAACGATTGCAAGATTTACCCTATACTACGTATGATGGGTAAGTAAAAATGAAAAGTCGGAATCTCGTTAGTTCGAATTAAACGAAGTCAAGAGAAAATGAGTTCGAATTAATGAAAATGTTTAACCATTTGAGCTCTGGTCGGTATTTTTTTTTCAAAATTCCAAATTCACATTCACATTGACACTAGTATTTAAAAAAGAAACAAAAATCTTTTTTTATGTATACAAAAAAATGCATGAAATCTTTTTCAAATAAATTTGGTCGAATATTCTTGTGCTCTTGTGACATTTCGGTATTAAAATGAAGTGGTAGAAAATTCAACCATCAGAGCCCAAAGGATTGATGATATTCTGCTATAGTAAATTTCGGAAGTTCATGTTTAATTCGAATTAAGCGAAGATTCGATTTATCCAATCTCGAATTGACGAGAGCCGACTGTATGTAATTTATTTTCTGCTTGTTCCAGACAACATATAATGGCATTTAATGAAATTAACTTGTCCAGTAATAATCAAACTGATTGGTAAATTTATCATACGAATTGAATGTTTCCAACTGGGCGAAAAATTGCCATGCCGGGAATCAAACCCAGATACTTGGCTTACAAGGCCAATGCTTTACCTGTTAAGCTAACTGGGCGATGGCCGGCTGGGATTTCTCGCTCAGATAGCCATATTGGTCATAACATCTGGTGTGTCATTTAGACAGCTCGGCAGAATAAACCGCAGATAATGGAACTCCATATAACGATCCCAGTTAGCTTAAAGCCGCTATCAGATTCACCAACATTTAGTAAGACTTTTGAGCCAACACTCTATTTCCTCCAACTTTTCGGGAAATATCCTCCCAACTTCCAGTGTAATAGCAAACTGCAATGTCTCCCAGACTTTTTTCCACACGTTCAAAAAAATCTGGCCTAGCTTAGATTTTTCATCCAACATCGAACGTTTCAACGAATCAGAGGTAAGCAATTGATACGAGTAGGCGATAAATGTTAACGTCTGGCACGAGTAGAAACTGGTTTTACGGCTTTTCCTCCGAATTTTTCAAAGACAGTTGCAAACCTTTGTCCCCCTTTGAACGGGAAAATGTTGGAGTTAAAATCCGCTGAAAAGTTTGTCTCGCCTAAAGTCCGTGTGTCTAATAGCAGCTTAATAGGTAACTGGGAACTGCAAACATTCAATTCGTATCACAGATTTAATTTAACGCGGAACTGACGTCACATTTTAGTTGAAATTTTATAAAATGTGTAACGTAATTTTCGATATAAATAGTTACACTTAAGCATAGCATTATTAAAGTGATTACAAATAGCTTATTTCCCTCTGCGGAAAAGGTGATATTAAATTTATGCAGAGAAACATTGACAAAATTATACTGCAACGAAACAGAACTTTTCGAGAAAATTGCATTTGTTGTGTGAGTCACTAAAGAAAAAAATAACAAGTAAGAAAAATCATGCGTTAAGCATAGATTATGAAGCACTTTCCAACACTTAATGAAATCTTTAACAAAACTTTGTTATTTAGGGAAATAATAGTGTATAGCCAAATATACCCAAATATGTATTCCAGTACATTAGAACAGCCCTGTATTTCATATGTCAGTTCATATAATGGGAAAATTTAGCTTAGCAAGAAAATACCCAGTAGCCTTAAATTTCTTTTTCAGCAATTCATACTATTAGATGGAAACATACTTGGATACTTTTGTTCAGCCCTGTAGTTTACATTGTATCTTTATTACACGTCAGCATTAGGCTAAAGTTTATTGTAAACTAAAACACTTTTAAAACAACTGAAATCACATTCTCATAAATCATCATTCATAGGCGTCCATGTACCGAATTCTTTGCATGGCCCTGTATATCCCTTTATCTATATTCTGCAAACATTTCTCAGTAAATTGAATGCAGCTCAGCGTAAAAATGCATAGCTTATTTAAGAACCACGTTTAAAAAATTTACGCTCATATTCAGTAACGTTGGTGAGCTCTTTTGGGTAGTCCTGTATATCAACTATAACATTTATACACACCATATAATGTGCATATATTTAGCGAAATATAAACGCGAATATCATAATTAAAATGCATTTCATCCCTCCATCAGCCATCATCGGACACATATACGGTACTTCGGAAAAAATATACTATTTGAAATCTTTTGTATGGCCCTGTAAATGCTATGTACTTCATATTATGCAAGACAGTAGCGTATAATTTATATTAAGCTTCAGTGACATATATCAATTTTATTATACAGGAAAAAGCTTAATATATTTAAAATATGTCACACACAATTCCTCCTTTTACCACTATCTAATGGAATTCTTTTGTGTGGCTCTGTAAATGAATAATAGCCACATTTTCACCTTATATTTTATAGAATGCATACTTTAATATGTTTGACAGGGTATAACATCTTTAAAATTCCTTTGAAATGATTTTTCCCCATAGGCCGTAATGTAACAGGAACTTTTGATTCGCCCTGTAGATAAACTAATCATGGTAGAAACTTCATTTTCGATAGGACTTGTGCTAGGGTAAACGTCAATAACGTCCTAAAATTTCATGGCAATCCGAGTATATTAACGATTTTCCCCCATAGGCCGTAATGTAATGGGAAACTTTTGATTCGCCCTGTAGATAAACTAATCATGGTAGAAACTTCATTTTCAATAGGACTTGTGCTAGGGTAAACGTCAATAACGTCCTAAAATTTCATGGCAATCCGAGTATATTAACGATTTTTCCCCATAGGCCGTAATGTAAAGGGAAACTTTTGATTCGCCCTGTAGATAAACTAATCATGGTAGATGCTTCATTTTCAATAGGGTTCGTGCTAGGGTAAAGCTCAATAACGTATAAAAATTTCATGGCAATCCGAGTATATTTACGGGAGTTAGAGCGCGGACAGACGGACAGACGGCCATCCGGCCAGACGGCCAGACAAACCGAATGCATAAGCACTTTTCAACTTTGTTGGAAAGTGCTAAAAACTAGAAAACAGGAATTCTACCTTTTCAGAATTTAGAGTCGCCCCCATTAATAGAATAATAAATAATCATGACAAAAAATAATCATGAATTATAAATAACAAATTGACATGAAATAATTTTATTAAATTTTATGCTAAATAAAGAAGAATGTGAAAAAAAATATATATATTACTTTTGCTCTTACTATTCGAGCATGCAAATATATATATACACTATCTACCAAAAAGTATTTGTACACTTTCAGTTTTTGACATTTTGTCAAATATTTAAAAATATACTGGTCGGATTCTTCTGGAACTTCAGAAATATAAAGATTATGTTTCACTTTATATTTATTTACATTCATTTGTTAAGCGGGTAATTAGGGGGCCGGCAAAAAAACAAAGAGTAATAGAAATATTTGGGATCGCCCTGTACATGAAAATGCACGAAACGACTTATCGCTTTAGAATACAAATATATGAATACAGTAGAATATGTACACTAATTTTTGTGAGAATAGCATGTATATTTATGGCGATAGAGCGATTTTTTTGAAAAGTTCAAAAAATTCTGGTATGTTTTTTGTTTATATCATGGTGGGTTTTTGACCAAATTTAACGCAAATTTCAGAAAAATTGGCAAAATGCAGTAGAAAAAATGTAGCGCAATTGGAATATAAATATATTAAATATTTTATGAAATATGAGTAGTTTTATGAAATAATTTTTATCTGCGCATGCGCGAACGATAAAAACAATTCTTTTACATCATTTAATAGTCAATTCTATGGAGTAACTTATAAAAAAAATCCAATGAAATATCGTGAAAATTCAAAAAGATATCATTATTATAAGTAAGCTGTTTTTACATTGCTCTCTAAAAACGGCTGAATGATAAGGGATTCTCCACAAATTGACATTTTTTATTAACTGACTTTTAGGAAAAAATTAGAACTATTTAATGAATACAATATTGCTGCTAATAAGTATCTTGACACCTGTGATAGAAAAGGAAAAGGGCTTTTATTCTTTTCCATCACAGATGTCAAGATACTTATTAACAGAAATATTGTATTAGATATTGTATACATTAAATACTAATTTTTTCCTAAAAGTCAGTCAATAAAAAATGTCAATTTGTGGAGAATCCCTTATCATTCAGCCGTTTTTAGAGAGCAATGTAAAAACAGCTTACTTATAATAATGATATCTTTTTGAATTTTCACGATATTTCATTGGATTTTTTTTGTAAGTTACTCCATAGAATTGACTATTAAATGATGTAAAAGAATTGTTTTTATCGTTCGCGCATGCGCAGATAAAAATTATTTCATAAAACTACTCATATTTCATAAAATATTTAATTTATTTATATTCCAATTGCGCTACATTTTTTCTACTGTATTTTGCCAATTTTTCTGAAATTTGCGTTAAATTTGGTCAAAAACCCAGCATGATATAAACAAAAAACATACCAGAATTTTTTGAATTTTTCAAAAAAATCGCTCTATCGCCATAAATATACATGCTATTCTCACAAAAATTAGTGTACATATTCTACTGTATTCATATATTTGTATTCTAAAGCGATAAGTCGTTTCGTGCATTTTCATGTACAGGGCGATCCCAAATATTTCTATTATTCTTAGTTTTTTTGCCGGCCCCCTAATTACCCGCTTAACAAATGAATGTAAATAAATATAAAGTGAAACATAATCTTTATATTTCTGAAGTTCCAGAAGAATCCGACCAGTATATTTTTAAATATTTGACAAAATGTCAAAAACTGAAAGTGTACAAATACTTTTTGGTAGATAGTGTATATATATATATATATTTTTCCCTACAGTAATCCTTGAAGTGAAACCGTATAAAAAGGAAGGAAAAATGTCAAGTAGTGACTTTCATGCGAACTAGATAGTGTTGATATGAAAATCGTTGAAAATTAATCAGTTTAAAGATGTTTATATAGGATTATTATTATTATTTGGTACAGGGCAGGGGGAGAGGTTTGAATTTCTAAAAACATACTGGGCTGATTTTGCTGAAATTTAAATGGGATCCATTCGAAAACATTCTTTAAGGGGAAAAATAGGATCGGCCGCGTAGTTTTGGAGTAATCAGGGAACATACTCGTCGAATTAAAAAACCTCCTCTTTTTTTTAGAAATCGGTTAAAAAGCAACCTTTTTTTTTTTTTTTTTTTTTTTTTTTTTTTTTCTTTTCATTTTACTTGACGGTGTTTATCTAGTTTATTAACCCTATGACCGCCGAGCAAAAGAGCAAAACTATAATTTTTTTAATCTAAAATTTATTAAAAATGATATATTTTTTTAAAAACTTGATATAAAAAAATTGTATTACGCATAGGTATATAAGTCTTAATTGTATTAATCATATCTTTTTTTTTTTTTTTTTTTTTTTTTTTTTACGGGAATTGTTTATAAACAAAAGTTTCTTCGGAACCCCGATAGAAAGTAAGTAAAAAAAATAATGAATATTTCATTTATTTGGCGATTTATCCCAGTTGGCGCCGAAATAAAATTTCAAAAAATGCTTTTTTATGTCAAATATTTTTTAAGGTAAAATTTTTCATGCTGAACTTGTTAAAAAAGTTTTTATTTAAATAGCTTTAGTTTTTTCAGTTTTAGTCTATTTTAACCAAAGTTTTGCCATACATATATTATAATGTAGTTATATATTATATGGGTTTATCTGTAGAATTATATTAGTTTAAACAATGCCTTTCTTGCAGTGAAAGCTACAGCTTAGCGAGCGGATGTTCATGGCAATGAGAATTTTAATAAATTCAAAAAATCATTTTTTGAAAAGAATTTCATACAATAAGATTCCTCTATAAGCCTAACTATTTCTTTATTCATCGCCATCGAAATATTAAATAACACATCTCCTTTGTTACTTCTAGTTTCGAAATCTCTTGAGCGCAGACGCGTCGAGAAATTAAAATAATATAATAAGCCGTGATCGATCGAGGAATAGTTAGGCTTTTATTAAATGTTTAATCTATTTGTCTGCTTATTCCAGACATAATATAATGACATTTAATGAAATTAACTTGTTCAGTAATATCACAGATTTAATTTAACATGGAACTAACGTTACATTATAGTTGACATTTTATAAAATGCGTAACGTAATTTTGATATAAATTATTAAAAGTAGCATTATTAAAGCGATGATAAATAGCTTATTTCGCTGTGCGGAAAAGGTGATGTTAAATTTATGCAGAGAAACATTGAGAAATTATGCTGCAAAGAAACATAACTTTTTAATTATGAACCTGACAAGGAAGGTCCCCATAAGGGCAAACGCATAAAATTCTGAAAAAGTTATAGGATGTTGATGTTCTTCAAATGGAGGTAGATAGATATGTTTATAAAAAAAAAAAAAAAATTCTTAGGAACCCCGATAGAACGTAAGTAAAAATATAATGAACATTTCATTTATTTGGCGATTTATCCCAGTTGGCGACAAAATAAAATTTCAAAAAATGCTTTTTTATGTCAAATACTTTTTAAAGTAAAATTTTTCATGTTGAACGTGTTTAAAAAGTTTTTATTTAAATAACTTTAGTTTTTTTCAGTTTTAGTCTATTTTAACCAAAGTTTTTCCATACATGTATTGTAATGAAAGTTAATTATGAAATTTTATGCATTATAACAAAATTTAAATTATTTAAAATCATGTTTCAGTCCCAAAATTAAGTCCAATTGAACACGGTCAATTCAGTTTTGTTGCTATGGAAACAAAACTTCTCCGATGTTGAAATTATTTATTCCAGCTTTCTTCATTTGGCCTTTATTTTGGAATACACTTAAATATATGAAAATATTTTTTTTTATATGAAATTATTTTTAAGGTGATAAAATTAAATACTAAATGCAGCAACAAGCAACATAAATATGTAATATATATATATATATATATATATATATTGTAAATTTTTTTTTTTCGCCAAAATTAACCTTTATACTATATTAATTTCCTTATAACAATATTTCGTACTTAGTTCAACTTATTAAACTAAAATCTTGTTTCTAGATCTAATCTATTAATCTTTATGGAAACGATATAAATTCTTAATTCGCCTTAAAAAACATTTATTCCAATACGCGTAAATGTAAAAGATGGCTCTAAATTAAAAGTATTCTTAATTAAACTTTATTTCTTAATATTCCAAATAAAACTCTTTTTTTTTTCTATGTTTTTATCAACCTTTTTTAAGAAAGTCTTATTAAATTTATTCCAAAACCATACCTTTCAAAAAATATCATTATTTTTATTTATCTATTTATTTATTTTCCCTCCTCAAAACATTCGATATGTGTGCATATCAATAAATTTATTTCTTTTCTTTTTCTCTTAAAATTAATCGTCTGCAAAATACCGTTTGCAGGATATTTGAAATTCTGAGCCGATTATAAATTAGTTAAATAATATTTAAAAAAAAAAAAAAAAAAATATCGTCTGTGGAATAAAAATCTCGACTCTGGGCATGAGTTATGTTTACATGGAAAAATGATGGTTAGAGAGTAGAGAATTTTCTAGAACTTTGTTTTTAGACGGCCTGAAAAGGGAGCCTTTCCCTCACTTATGACTACACTGTAAAAAAAATTCTGTAAAGGTACTAAACATTTTCAAGGAAACTGGGATTCCAAGAGCTTTTCATTTAACGGTAACAGGAAAAACCCATGTAACTGATTCTAAAACTTGAATTTTTGCTGTTACCGTTACAGTAAAAGTTCTAGGAATCCCAGTTTCCAAGAAAAAGTTTAGTACCTTTACAGAATTTTTTTTACAGTGTATAGCTTAATAAATTAACTTGCAGCAGCCAATGGGTAATTTATTGGATCTTCTACATTTATTATTTTATTTTGTTTTTTCCCTCGCTTGCCATGACTGTGTGTTTTTTAAACCAGTGAACCAGTGAAAATAATTCGAGTTTCTCCTTAAATCGTCACACACACACACACAGGTTGGCAAGACGTGCAAACTCAGGACTTGGTGTATACACCGCCAATTGGGGACTTCGAAAATAACCGACTTAGAAGTTTATTTCCGGTGAATAATTATTACTTATATTCTGTTAAATATGAATCAACTTTGATTTTGGTCAAATTCACAAAATTTCACAAAATTTCACAAATAGACATTGATACACACCTACACACACACACACACACACACGCACACACACACACACACACACACACACATATATATATATATATATATATATATATATACATGTATTAAACTCTCTCACTGTTTAAGTTTAATTTAATTGATACCATTTCCACACATTCTAAAACTCTATTAACCCTTTTAGTGCCGAGGAGTACCGTCGCGCTTTCTCAAAAGTGCCAAGGAGCGCCGTCGCGCTGCTCTGTCGTCGTGCTATATCTGAAAATTCACTTGTGTCCGACATTTTGAAATCAAAATTAGAAATATTAAAAAAATAATAATCACGATGTTTATATAAAGGATACGCGATCGAAGATAGTTAGAATGTAATATAATGAATAAACATACGAACACGATAATTAAAGAAATTTAAATAGCACTTTATCAAACACTGCGCGCGCCAAAAGTAAACTGTCAGAAGGAACGCTATCGCGACGCTGGCATTCTTCACAAGCGAGAGCAGTGCGATAGCATTCCTTGGCACTGAAAGGGTTAAGAAAATTTTTTCAGTTACATTGAAATCGTTTGCTTTTAGCGAGGAAAAGAGCTGCTCGCCAAATGACGCTTTCTATTTTCGCCCCAAATACTTGAAAGTATTTTATTTTTTTACAGACTTTCTACTGCAATTCCACCGCTAAATTCGACTGATTCTACAGCCTTAAAAACAACAATGAACAGCCTTAAAATAACAATTTATTGACTTATAAATCAATAAACATCAACAGAAAAATTGATAGCATCGATATAATCGAATTGGTTATACTATCGATTAAATGGACAAAAATATCGATATCGCTCAAAACTATTGTTTTTATTTTATTCTATTTTATTTATTTATTTATTTATTTATTTTGTATATAGGTTGATTGTTAAAAAGAGAGCAAATCGATTGGAGAAAGAAGAGTAACCTTAAAAGAAAATTTGTCCTAAAAGTAGAAAGAGGGGAAAACTTTTTGAATTCAATTAAAAAGCGATGTTTTTTGTCAAGGATGCTCCGCATCGACGGATAGATTGGAAAAGCGGAATTTTATTAAAAATCTAACAATCTTTTTTCCAGTTATTGAAAACAGCAGTTACTCTCCGTTATTAAAAACGCAATTGAGTATACCTATAGTAAATTAATCCCCAGGCACTTTCAATTTTAGGCATTTTGTCGAATATTTAAAGATATATTTTTCGGATTCTTCTGGAATTTCAGGATAAGGATTATAAAGAACATTTTTGATCTCATATTTATTAGTATTGGTTTGATAAGAAGGACAATTGGCCGGTTAACAAAAATTCAAAGAAAAATCATAATATTTGGGATAAACCTGTAAAATAAATATTCATGGAGATTTAAAATTCAAAAAATTCTTGCATGTTTTTAGCTTATATCATGAAGGGTTTTCACAACCAAATTTAATGTCAGTTTCGGAAAATTTTGCAAAATGTAGTAAAAAAAAAATGTATGATACAATTGAAATATTAAATACATATATTAATATAATAAATTAAATATTTTATGAAATCTGGGCAGTTGTATGAAATAATTTTTATCTGCGTGAACTATAACAAAGAATTTTTTTTTTTTTTTTTTTTACATAATTTAATGGTCAATTCTATGGAGCAACGCATGAAAAAAAAAAAAAAATCTGTCAAATATCGTTAAAACTCAGAACATTATCGGCGATAGAGTGAGCTGATTTTTAGGTACTCTATAAAAGCAGGAATTATTATTATTTGCAGTGCTTTATATTATTTTTATTTGCAGTATTTTATAATTTGACAGAAGGTTAAAAAAAAAAAACTTTTTCAAAATAGGAAATAAATTTATTTTCAGATAATAAAATTTAAAAAAATCCAGGAAAAAAAATTACACAGCTAACTAATTCGATATAAGCTTGCAAAAAACGGTTAAATTCGTATGCATAATTTTTTAATTTAAAATATACATATTTAGCTGAATTATGTTCACCGATTTCGATGTTAAATAGCGTTGAAAACACTGTTTCGATTTAAAAACTGTTTGCTTTAGTGTTTATGGAACATTTCTCAATAAAACTATCAATTTTCATATTTTGTATGCGATAGTTTTCTTAATATTAATCGAAAAAAATAAAACAATAACACCAAAAAAATCTATAGCAAACACATTAGTTATTATTATTATTTTTTAGCATAGAGTGATTTTGCCGATTCCCTTATGTATAATGGGATTGGAAAGAATTTCACATTCTATAGAGAAGCTATGATTTTTCTTATTTTCTTCCCATGATTTTTAGCTCATGCTGGGCTATCTAAGCCTGAGAGTTAATGTGCCCGTAGCTTTTGGATGTGCATATGTATCTATTGTATGTACGTAACGCGATAGTTCTTGACAGAAATATCTGATTTGCTTAAAATTTTACATATAGATTCACTTTGATAGGGCGTTTCTTTGATTAGTTTTGAGGATTTATTGGTTATGTATAAAGGGTGGGGACTAGAGGGTAATCTGCCCCTTCCCATCTTTAATTCAGAATTTTTTTTGGAGGGGGGGGGGGATATCGGCTTATTCTGATAAGGTGCTTTTTGGACTCTGACTATTTTGGGAGGTTAACTGGTTAAGTATAAAGGGGGTAACGAGGGGCTAATCTCAGCCCCGTTAATAAATGGGTTCTTCATGCGGAATTATCCGATTTGCTTCAATTTGGGATACTTTTTTATTCTAATAAGGCGCTTCCTTGATCAGATTAAAAGGTTCATTGATTAAGTATAAAGGGGGGAAACGGGGGCTGATCCCTTCTAAATTTAGACAAATGGGTATTTCATGCAGAATTATCGAATTTATTTCAAATTTGGTATACGGTTTATTCTAATAAGACACTTGCCTGTTTAGATTAGGATGTTCATTGTTTAAGTATAAAGGGAGGAAATGAAGGAGCTTATCCCTCCACCACTTAATTTAGCAGTATGCTTTATTTCTTCTTCTTCTTCTTTTTTTTTTTTTTTTTTTTTTTTTTTTCCAAAGGGTATTACTCTTTGAAATAAGAGATTAAAATACAATAGCCTTTGAACTTAATGCCATTAGTTTCAATGGGCATTTTTCTTTTTATTTCATTTTCAAATGAACGGAATATGACCTATGCTCAGGTCAGTCAACTCTTCACACTTTTTGCGTGAATTTCAATCATTACAGACAGAAAAAGTTGCATGTTTTCACTCATAAGAAACAAAATATTATTTCGATTTCTATCAGTCTCTTGATATTCAATTAGTTTTAATATTTAACGCGTCTTTTTTTTTTTTTTTTTTTTTTTTTAAACTAATGACAGAAACACACGAATATTTCACATCCAAAGACAGGGTGAAAAATGTCATTTGCCTCAAAAGTTTACGCACGTGCATCTCTAAGCTATTTTGCAGACTAAACTGAAATGTTGCGCGATATATCCCGAGTTACTTAGAGATAACATACACAACAGAATTTGTCCGACGTCTACGTCTAATTCATCGATTAGATCATTCCGGTTTTGGCTAGATATTAAAAGTAGCAGGAAGTGGATAGAGCCTTATAATAACAAGAAAGGAAAATCCTTCATCAAGCATAGATTATGAAACATTTTCCCACGCTTCCAGAATATTCTAATAAAACTTAGTTGTTTAAACGAATAAGTAAACATTTTAGATAATGCACAACGCATTTGAAAAACGGATTTCAGCTCTTACCGTCCATAGCCAGATATGTATTCCTATTCTTTTGTGCATCTCTGTATGTGTTCTACATAGTACGCGAAAATCCAGTTTAGTAAGAAAATTCATAATACTTTGAAAATTCCCTTTCCGTAATTTATACCAATATGTATAAATAAGACTGAATATTTTTGTCCAGTCTTGTAGTTTATCCGTAACCTTCTTTATACGCGCCACATATTAGTCTAAAATCTAATACAATGCGCTTAAATGTACCAAAATCTCACTTCCAGAAATTATCATCCTTATGTGTTCATGTATCCAATTCTTTGCGTACCCTGTATATATGATTTTATCTATATTCTTGGAAATATCTCTTACAAGGGCACCACCAAACATGGTGCTCACAGATTTTAATGATTTCTAAGTATGTTGTAGGGGTTATACCACTAATTATTCAGCTGAAAGGATTCTTTCAAATGGGCCTTGGTTTTTGAGAAATTGGGGGGTCAAAGTTTAGCGTTTATTTCAAATACCTGTTAGTATTGCCTTTGGTCAGCAGCTCCGTGGCTCCGAGGTAAAGTGCTGGACTCCAGACTCGGAGGTGGCGGGTTCAACTCCAAGTTGGACCGCCTTTTTTTTTTTTTTTTTAATCTTTACAACATGTTACATATTTTAAGCTGAATTTGGAATTCTACAGCTTTGAACTTATTAACATTTTCTTATGTGGGTTGTTTATTTTTTTTTACTTTTATTTTTCTTACTTAAAAAAATATGGTTCAAATGATAAACTAATTGCACTTAATATTGCACTTAATAATTTATAAAATAAATAAAAAATGCTTATATAATTAGAATTTTCAAAAAGCATAAAAAATTTTGAATATTTTAAAATCCCTTTTACTTTAAATATTAATAATTTTGCTCAATTACTTTTTTCAGATTTTCAAATGAATATTACACAATACTGTGCATGGATTTTTAGACAATCTATTATTACATTTAATATACTTACATATATATTTATGTTACTGATATATGCAGTGTAAAAAGATTAAATTTAACACATAACGCATCTTTATACACACTTTTATTTGGAAAAAATTACAATTATAACCTGAAAACTGATTACATGAGTATATTTACCGCATGTATAATACAGAACCAATATAAAAAAAAATAAATCACCATATCAAATACAAAAAAAGACCTTAGCACTTTTAAAACATGAAAGTGAAGAAATTATGCACACAGAAAAAAACCGTTTAGAATCATCATTTGCGTAGGGAATTGCGCTGAATGTATTAACAAAATTTACAGTATCCCGTGATATATTTGTCGTGTGAATAAAAATAAGTAATTAAATTATTCACAATTTAACAGAATCTTACTTGATATTTAAGAGCAAATATTTATTTTTTGATCAACTTTTATATAAACCTTTTCCTTAAAAACTTAACGTTTATGATTTTTTTTAATTAATAGTTTTTTCAAAACTTATTAATCTAAACGCAAATTTGAACTAATTCGTGACTGAAATCTCATCTTTTTAAAATTCGTATAAATTTACATAACCTATATTCCTTAACTAGTTTTGCAAAAGAAACTAAATGACAACAGCAAAAAGAATTTCTATTTTTGCGTGATTTTACCGAGAAAATAAAAGCAGACGAATAAAATAAATACATATATTTTTTTTTTATCTATCGTAAATATTATTTCATTAGCAAACGATTTTCCCAATTTAGTTGATTTTTTATGAATAGTGCTTTAATTTGTTAAAATAAACAATATATGTATTATTTTAAATATAATCCGTCATTTCTTATTTGTGCAAACGATAAATGATATTGAGGATGAACTTTAGAAATAAATGTATTTAAAGATCAGTAAAAATTTGGAAAATATTTTAACACTACTGCAATAATATTTTATTAGACTTTCGAAGGTATGCATTATTTGAATTAACTAATCATATAAATGTCTGAGAAATTGCACCTGAAAATTATTTTGTATAATTTATACAAAAAAAGGAAAAATTTTCATTTAAAAAATTCCACAAAAAAGGCGATAGGAAAGAGAAAAATTATTATTTCAGAATTGTGCTTAATAAAAAAAGAAATTACATAATAGTTAACCAAAAAAAAAAAAAAAAAAAAAAAAAAGATTCAAGGCATAAATTAGTTATGCCGTTTTGTCAATAAAAATATTAGTTTAAAAATTGCAGATAAAAATAAATTTCCATGAAATAAATTCGGAAATATAAATTTACTTTATTAAAAAAATATCAAAAAGTTCAAAGCTGTAGAATTTCCAATACTGCTTAAAATATGTAACGTGTAAAAAGTATGTAAAGATAAAAATAATATGTAATTGTGTAATATTCATTTGAAAATCTGAAAAAAGTAATTGAGCAAAATTATTAATATTTAAAGTAAAAGGGATTTTAAAATATTCAAAATTTTTTATGCTTTTTGAAAATTCTAATTATATAAGCATTTTTTATTTATTTTATAAATTTTGAAGTGCAATTAGTTTATCATTTGAACCATATTTTTTTTAGTAAGAAAAATAAAAGTAAAAAAAAATAAACAACCCACATAAGAAAATGTTAATAAGTTCAAAGCTGTAGAATTCCAAATTCAGCTTAAAATATGTAACATGTTGTAAAGATTAAAAAAAAAGAAAAAAGGCGGTCCAACTTGGAGTTGAACCCGCCACCTCCGAGTCTGGAGTCCAGCACTTTACCTCGGAGCCACGGAGGTGCTGACCAAAGGCAATACTAACAGGTATTTGAAATAAACGCTAAACTTTGACCCCCCAATTTCTCAAAAACCAAGGCCCATTTGAAAGAATCCTTTCAACTGAATAATTAGTGGTATAACCCCTACAACATACTTAGAAATCATTAAAATCTGTGAGCACCATGTTTGGTGGTGCCCTTGTTAGTTTATTAAATACAGTTTAGCTTGAAAATGCGTATTTCAATTGAAGATCTCAGTAGAAGAAAATGTTATGTAAAGAAAATTAGAATTTCAGAAAATTGAAATGAAAGTTTTTTGTAGTAATCCACTTATTTATTTAACCCATGAATTCCCAGTGTCATCTGTAGGTGACAAAAGTTTATTATTTTTTTCTAACAGACAGAAGTTTTATTTTCAAATTCTACCTATACTGTAGCTAAGCCAATTAGTAAGGATTCCAATTTTTTTTGAAACACTAGCCATACGTCCTTTGTCAACTTCATTCAGATGTTTCTCGCGAAATTGTAACAGTCTGAATTTATGTGATCTCTTGTGATAAAAAATGACAGAAAAATGCAGACTATAGGTATTGTTTGTTTTCTAATTATATGTCATAGATGAATGAAACCCGGTGGCGTAGTGGTTAGAGCATCTGACTGCGGTGCCGCAGGTCACGAGTTCGACTCCTGACTGGGCACGGTTCACTCAACCTTCCATCCTTTCGGGATCAGTAAAATGCGACCAAGCTTAGTTGGGAACTCAACACATGGGTATCGTGTTAGGCTAATCACCTGAACGGAACGCATACTGCATAGCACCTCTGTCACCAAGGTCTAGTAAACAGGAATAGGTGCTTCGGCGCTTATCCTTCATGAATTGTAATGCCACCAGAGTTTAGTTAGATAAATGAATAAATAAACTATATTACGATTGTATTTTATGACAAACATAACTTAAAACATATTTATTACAACATTAAAAATATGCAGTGTTCAAATTCATGCACAAAATCGAGGGGCATAAAATCTCGGTCAAGTTCTTTAATGGGCAAAATCGGTGCAAGGGGGTGGAAATAGGCAGGGTTTCTGTTAAAACAGAAAAAACACTATAACTTTTTAATTAAAATAGATATCGAATTAGTTTAAATTTATATTACTTCTAAAAAATGGGCCAAAAGTTTATGTATGACAGATTTTTGATAAAATTAAAAATGGACTCAAGGACGCGAAAATAGGTTTTCTTGGAGTTAAAAATTCATAACTTTGTCAATTCTCAAGATATCAAATCCAAGTAGTTTTTTTATTATAAATGCTCTTAATGTTATCTAAACCTTTTGCAAGTGCAATTTTTTGATAGGAGCAACTGTTATTGAAAATAAATAAATAAATAAATAAAATAAGATAAAAAAGTGGGGGTGGGGTGTGGAAGAAGAAAAAAATCCATTACTTCGTCAATTCTTAAGATATCAAATCCAGTAAAACTTATTATACATCTTCTCAATAATATCTAAAACTTTTATATAGACAAGTTTTTGATAGGACCAATTCTTATAACAAAAATAAACTAAACAAAAATAGGAGTTGAAGAAAAAATTGTATTAAGGAGTACTCAAAAGTTTTAAGACACACCAAGCATACTTTATCATTTCCGAAAAAATTGGAGAAGCGTGCTGATGATGAATGTTTGCTTGAATTTTAATACTATTATCACAAGAACTCATTTCCCGATTTCCTTAATCAATTACGAACATTTTTTTTTTCAAAATTGATAAAATATGTCTGGTATGCGTTAAAACTATCTGAACATCGAGAAATATTTATGAATGCAAATGAAATCTGTTTTCCCGAAGAAATTCTAAAGACGCCTTGCTCTTGTAAAACTAGTCGTTGGAGGCCACCGTAATACTTACCCATCATGGATATGCATAGTACAATATATGAAAACATAACATATGTAAACAATTTATAAAATGCATTACAATTCCAAAATAAAATATAAACGTATATTTAAGTCTTTTTAACACATAATCATGCTCTATTAATGAATTTCTGATGAACCAATTTCGATAAATTGTATGAAACGCCAAACTATTCAAGTAGCACTGAATTGTGTAAAAGAAACATCCTTATAACTCCAAAAATAATAATCATATTCACTAACGGTTTCTTGCATCGAATTAAGTATCTCATTTCCAATTAAAAGATATCTTTGAATTGAAATTTGAATGAAATACAGGGTCATGAAAAATCAAAGAATGTGGAAAATAGGATTAGAAATATCTCAACAACTAATAATCCGATTGACTTTGTTTTTTATGCAAAATTTGTGTTATTTTATCGCCTTTTACTTCCACTCTTTAAAATAAAAGAATTCGAAAATTTTTATATACCTTTCATCAGAACGAATTTTTCGAGAGCCCGAAAAAAATAGTTCCGGATAATCGAGGTTACTGTTATTAAATAGGATTCGTCCCATTCTTACATACTAAGCACATACAAAATTTCAAATCTCTATCTCAATTTGTTAGGGAGATAGAGCGGTTACAGACAGACAGACACACAGACGGACGGACGGCAAATTTTTTTTCTAAAAATATGTTTTTCGAAATCTCCAGTGTCCAAAACGTGTAAATCCGTCAAAAAAAAATTTCGATTTTCAAAACGATTGCAAGACTTACCCTATACTACGTATGATGGGTAAGTAAAAGCTGTATTTATTTGTTATTGCTAGTTATCAACACAATTGGTGTTTTTCTCGTTTTTATGATAACAAGGCAGAACCCGTCGAATTTCGACGAAAGAAAATGTTTAAAAAATAACTGTTTCATTGATTTTATTAAACCAATAAAATTAATTACAATAAAAATACATCTTATATTGGTAAGTCTAACGCTTAAAAATGTTATTTAGCCTAAAGTTAACAAAATACTATTTCTATAAAACTTAGTTGTAAAAATTGTTAAAATTAAACTTTAATCGTACATGTAAGCAGTAAATAATAATAATAATAAAGATCTGTTATTATGATAAAGTTATCAATTAAAGCTCTTATGCTATTATTCCAAAATGAAAAAAGCAGAATTTATTCGACTTTAACCCAATCGTAGAATTTGTTTCCCGCGAAATTTTAACCCTACATTGTTTTCACCGTTATCAAAATTTTAAATATGCACCTTTCATATCTGTATTCATCTTTAAAAAAAAACGGTATTTTAATTTGATCATTTTAATTCAAAACTTGAAGTTTCGATGCTATTAACTGAAACTGATACAAAACTATTTATATCCTTTTAAGTATACATGAAATTTTGTAAATAAAACCAAAATTCACAGGCTTTTATAACAGACTCTGACACAGCACGTACTTTAATTTTTTTTCACTTTTAATGAGAAAATGGCAACATAAAGTAATCAGTTTTTTTTTTTTTTTGGCTTTTTTCCCTTTGCTTTTAATAGACATGGAGTACTTCTGTTGCCACGCTTAGAAAAACAATATTAAAACTACAAAAAAATTAATATCTCAGAAACAAATATGGATGCAGTTTTTAAACAAATTGCATTTAAAAGCGCATTCTTTTCCCCATACGACGGTGTAAAGATTGAAATTGTCTAGAAGTATAAAAAATAGCAGTAACGAAAATAGCAAAATGGAAATTTCATCGGAAAGTGTTGCCATTCATATAATGACGTATGCGTTACGCACAGATACGTTTGGCTTTTATAATATAGACTATCATGTAGGTTCTTGTATTGCAAAGAGTGAATGATTAAATCAATAATTTATAATGCTATAAACATCATATCTTATTTCAGGCCCGGACTGGCTCCTTTGGGGGCCCTCGGCAAGTGACTGAAAAGGGGCCCCCTTACAGGAAATTTAGCGAAAACAGAATATTATATTTCATTTTTAAATTTAGGCTTACATAGCAAAAAAAAATATTCAGGCTATTTTGTCACTTGGAAAATAGTTGAGTAAAATGTAAACTTACATTCACAATAAATACAGTCGAACCTCTATATAACGAAACTCCATACATCGAATTTCTCCATATAACGAATTTTTAGTAAGAACGGCCCTCTTTTCGCATGATTACATTAAAAACAGACTCTATATAGCGAAATATCTATCTCCATATAACGAATTTTTTCATAAATTGATCTTAATTTATTCAGTTTTAAAAAAGCTTCGAAATCATATGGAATCAATTTTCCATCACTTATTTTTGATTTATCGTTCAGTGGAGAGGTTTTTTTTTTTTTTTTATAAATATTACTTCTCTCCTTATTCTTTAAATCTAACAAGTTCATCCCACCTCCCACACACCTTTCAACATCCTTCTCAAAACACAGTCAATTGAATTGTTACACATATAAGAGAGGAATCAATGAAAGCACATAAAAGAGACCTTCAAATGGAGAAAAATATCAACTACAATTTTTCATTCCTTGCTAAAATTTGAGAATTTTTTTTTTTTTTGAGAGCGTAACAATTGTAATTTTAAAATCAAAACAACAAAGAATTACAGATTTCTTCCTCTGAAATTTATGTAAGTCTTCCTCATTTGATTTTCATTAAGCTTTCAAATAAATGTCTTTTCTCTTTTTTGAAACTGCTTAAATAAGTAAGAAATAAAATGTTAGGTTAATATATACTTTTAAACATTTCAAATTCTTAATTAAAAAGATCAAAAATAATATTTGTTCAAAATTTACACATTAAATACTATTTTTAACATCATACTCTATACATCGAATTTCTCTACATAACGAATTTTTTACTGGAACGATGGATTTCCTTATATAGAGGCTCGACTGTATTTATATTATTTTTATAACCATACCTAAACTTATTCCTTGCTAGAAAAAAAAATAAGAATTATTAATTTTAAGTGGTTTATTACTTAAAAATGAGCGTGATGTATACTTTTAGTTTTAGGCAGCTAAATGATTTTGTTAAAGTCATAATAATCAAAATCCTACTGTAATATCCTTCTATAGAAAAAAAAAAAAAAAAAAAAAACTACTAGCCTTAAAAGGAATGACTCCTGGAATGATGCTGATGTGTAAGGTTTTCGGAAATAACGCGTCCGGGTGGACCACTCCTTCCATGAGTCGAATAGACCAATCAGGAAAGGGCTCCGTCTATGCATCGCGAAGCGATTCCAACCGGAATTGCAGAGCAATACCGAACGGAATCGTGGAGCGATTACGTGGGGGGTTGGCGAGCGTAGCGAGCAGGGGGGCGGAGCCCCCTATAGTTTAAAAGGATTGCAACTGCTAATTCCAATTATGCATGTTTGGGGCGCCGCACCCCATTTTGCCCCCCCCCCCCAAAGGGGAACTTTTTTAATTTTTATCCGCAACACTCGTGTTGCATATCTTTATAAAGGTCTGAAACTGCCTTTTCCTATTATAGATGTCTTGTGTGTCCCCCTCCGCTCTGCCCCCCAGGGGGCCACATTTTTAATTTCTTTACAACACCGGTCGTGTGACACATCATTTGAAAGGTCTGCAACTGCTTATTCATATTATGAATGTCTTGTGTGTCAGCCCCCCCCCCCACACTCTGCCCCCAGGGGGTGGGCACATTTTTAATTTCTTTACAACACCAGTCGTGTGACACATCATTTGAGAGGTCTGCAACTGCTTATTCATATTATGGATGTCTTGTGTGTCACCCCCCACATTCTGCTCCCCCCAGGTGTGGCACATTTTTAATTTCTTTACAACACCAGTTGTGTGACACATCATTTGAAAGGTCTGCAACGGCTTATTCATACTCTGGGGTATTGGCGAGCGCAGCAAGCAGAGGTAGCCTACAACTTGGAATCGCGAAGCGATTACGCGGGGGGTTGGCAAGCGTAGCGAGCAGGGGGGGCGGAGCCCCCCTTTTTTAAGTAAATATTAAAAGTGACATAACAGTAATTAAAACAAGTGAGTAAGTATTACTCGCAGATCGCTCAGAGGGTTTCGTTTAATATGTATATTTTTCAAAAAAACTTATTTTTTAATTAATAAATCCAAATCGTTAATTTATAATTATTAAATTTTTACTTAGATGATAGCATCAATTTTTAACTGTAAATGCATAAAATTGACAGGCCTTATTATTGAAAGAATTGGGAATCGAACAGTTTTTCCATTTTTGGTAAATAAATTAAATATAAAAATGGAAGAGAATTTTGTCAAGTGACTGCAAGTTTTTCTCCTTTCCCATGCTATCGATTCTAAAAATTCAGTTTACAACGCTAACTTTGACAATATTTCTAAAAGATATAATGTCTTTATCAAAAAATGGAAAACAGCATTCGATTACATAGATTCTAAATAAGAAATAAACAGTAAAATTTATGCATTTCCGAAAAACATTAATTTAGAAATGTGTCAGAAATTATATCTTCTTTGGATCTGAGAGAAGCTCTAATAAATGATAGAGAAATAGTTTCACAAATATATTTTTTATAATACACCTACAAAAATAATCATGTTTTTACCGTCCTTTTTTTCTTTAAATCTAAACTACATTAATTTTATAATGAATCTTTATTTGAATGTTGAAAAATCTTAAGATTCTCAGTAATCATAAATGTTATTGTGTATTTTTGGTGTTGCAAACACCATATCGTGATTTAAAAGTATAGTTTTAAAATATAAAATATTCCATAAATGTGTATGTAGTATGCTTTAAAAGGATCTTAATTGTATGTTAAGGAAAACTTATTTTTTGTGTAAATTGAGTCGGACCGATTCGCCCTTCAACTAATTTTTGTACAGGCCTTGACCGTGAACTGTGAAAGTATAAACTAGCTGAGACAATCCCCCAGGCATAGACATTCCGGCCCGTGCAGATTTCTAACAAAAATTTCTCATAAAATTACTTTAAAAAAATTTCTAACAAAAGATTTTCAACAGAGTCCAGTCGGTCTTTTAATTAACTTTCCCGTTTTTTCTCTCTTTTTTGTTGCCTTTAACATACTTTTTGACACGATATTGTAAAAACACATCATAATTTATAACCAACATGACACATTCGAGAAAATTATTATGGTAATCTACAGAGTCAAGCGTATAATCTCCTTCTGCTTTATCTCCTCTGCAGGCATGAAAGTGGGAACCAAGAAAAAAGGTGGAAAAATTTTCCTAGCTATACAATGGCGTCGAATTCTTATATTTTCAGTGTAATTTTAACAGAGAATAAAATTAAATGTAACTGCACGTACAATTGCTTTTTTAACTTAGAAAGTTTTAATAATGCTAAAGGAGAAAAACCAAATATATCTGATCAACTTATGTGAGGTACAGGCATTAATTTTCCAAAACAAATATTAATCTGAATAGCTCAGCCATTAAATTCTCCCTGCTTAACTGATCTTTGCTTCAGAAATACATCACAAAAAAGGTATCACAGAAATTACCCAAAAGTGTTGTATAAATAGTACAAAATATTCCTTTCCAAAAAGAAACTTCCTTTTACTTTGAATTTTCAAAGTCTAAAAAAGATATCATTCTTGAAAGACATTAAAAACAAATTCATTTACAATAGTTTCAGATGCTTATATATAGTAGCTCATTTTTCAGTTTATGCCTTTTTTGAGCAACAATTCAAGAACAAACTCCAAGGGTTTAAGAAGATAAAATGCCTAATTATTAAATTTTAGACAACCCCCCCCCCCCCCCCCCTAATTATCCTTCCAAAATTTTCTTTGCATTTTTTCACCAATCCAGAGAATGACCAAAATTGTTTTAAAAAAGGTGGAATTCCTCCTTTAGGAGGAATTCTTTCATGCCTGCCTCTGTATGCAAAGCCTTGTTTTCCAATAAACAAAACTACATTAATTAAACATTGAACAAAATATTTTCTAATGCTACTGAGAAGTGGAACTTCTTAACAAAGTATTAAAACTTTTCAAACATTTTTCAACGTTTAAAAAATTTCTTATTTTTTATTTCCTTTTCATATCGTCACTTTGGTACACATGCTTCATGTTGACACAACACACAACTGCGACACTGCCCTAGTTACAACCATACTGCACAAGATTAGCAAGTGAGCATCGTAATGCACTTTGAATCTGACTGTATGAGTCCTGCACAAAGGGTTATGCATGAGTCAGCATCCCTCTTCCGTCTGTCCAGCGACATGAAACGACAAAACTCTATAAATCACCATGAAAAAACTGTCAATTGCTAATTTTCATTGCATACATGCATATAATCACGGGTAAATACTAATTTTTTATTATGTAAGTAGTAATTATAAAATGGTATATTCATGTTTTGGAGTGCACCTCCGGGGCCCCTTTCGGCTGGGGGCCCTCGGCGATCGCCGACCAGCCGACCTGGCCAGTCCGGGCCTGTCTTATTTTCAGTATATTTAACAATATATTTTATAATAAAATACAACTGTTTTTACTTACCCCATCATACGTAGTATAGGGTAAGTCTTGCAATCGTTTGGAAAATAGAAAATTTTTTTGACGGATTTACACGTTTTCGACACTGGAGATTGCGAAAAACATATTTTTAGAAAAAAAAAAATTGCCGTCTGTCTGTCAGTCTGTCTGTCTGTAAACGCTCTCCCGAACGAATCGAGATAGAGACTTGAAATTTTGTATGTACTTAGTATGTAAGAATGGGACGAAGCCTATTTAATGTCAGCAACCTCGATTATCCGGAACTATTTTTTTCGGACTCTCGAAAAATTCGTTCTGATGTAAGGTATATAAAAATTTTCGAAATTTTTTATTTTAAGGAGTGATCGTAAAAGGCAATACAATAACACAAATTTTGCATAAAGAACGAAGTTGATTGAATTATTAGTTGCCGAGATATCTGTAATCCTGTTTTCCACATTCTTCGATTTTTCATGACCCTGTATTTCATTCAAATTTCAATTCAAAGATATATTTTAATTGGAAATGAGACGCTTAATCCGACGCAATAAACTGTTAGTTAATAAGATTATTATTTTTGGAGTTATAAGGATGTTTCTTTTTCGCAATTCAGTACTACTTGAGTAGTTAGGCGTGTTGTATAATTTATCGAAAGAGATTCATCAGTAACTCATTAATACAGCATTACTTGTACAATAAAAATATAAACACACGTTTAAATTTTGTTTTGGAATTGCAATCCATTTTATAAATAGTTTTCAAATCTATTATTTTCATATATTATATATGCATATATATGATGGGTAAGTATTAAGGTGGCCCCCAACGACTAGTTTTTTTTTTCAAATTAATTTTATTTCTCCGTAGCTACTGAGTAGTGCGCGCTACGACTAGGTCATCTGAGCTCTCTTATTGAGTATTATTTATTAACCCTCTGGATTCAAAACCACCCGAGATATTTTGAGATATTTTAATTCGTATATTTTAATTCCCACCAGAAAATTAAGACAAAAATATTTGCTTTAATTAATAACAGAACATTCCGTATTTTAAATAAAACGAAATTAACCATTGAATTTTTCTGGTGCAAAATCAGATTTTCTGAACTACATAATTTCTAGAATGTGTTTTATCATGAGAAATAAAGGGTTAACAAAACCTTATTTTGATTTAGATATACCACTCACCCTTGCCGTCTCCTTGTTGGTGGGAAAAAATATTTCGCTTAGCACCAAGATGAATGATTCAATAAATAAATAGTTTCATGTTTCAAATGAAAAATCAAATTTTTAATTTTTAATTGCTTAACACTAGAACCGCGGCGACGGGTCATTTTGACCCGTATCATATGGAGAGACATCGATACAAACCAGAAAACTCTTAACAAAGTTAGCTAAATACATGCTGAGCAAAAATAGTTTCAATAAACAACTTAAATTGTTTTAAATGAAAATTCCGGTGGGAAATATTTTTCTAAATCTTTAATGAATTCTCCCGCGGTTCTAGTGTTAAGAGGCGCAAATGCCAACCTAGTGAAAAACTTTCCATGCCGGGTCTCAAAACCAGGCTATCAGTATAGCGCACTGACGTTCTACCGACTAAACCACATAGAAAGATACCCAGCCTGGAACTTCTGACTATTACACATTGGCAAGGCTATAAATGCAGTATTAACTCAAAGCTGGATTCATTTCAGTTTCGTGTTTGCCCTATGACTGGTAATTTTTTATCTTGTGCTGCATTTGTAGCATGTAATAGTGAGAAGTACCAAGCTAGATATCGTTCCACGTGGTTTAGTCGGTAGAACGTCAGTGCGCTATACGGACGACCCAGGTTTGAGACCCGGCATGGAAACTTTTTCACTAGGTTGGCATTTGCACCTCTTAAGCAATTTAAAAGTTCTAGTATAATCGATTATCCTTTACAAAAAACATTATAAAAGATAAATCGAGGTATGTATAACTAAAACAATTTCAAATTAGATGAAATTTGAAATTACTACAAAATGATTCCGTGTCTTTGATGAGTTAATTGCATTTTATTTTATATGAAAATAAAAAAAGTTTTTTTCAGAAGCACAGTCATTCAACATGGACTACACGAATAATTTAATTATATATATTTAACAAAAACAAGTATAATTAATTAATAATTATGCCTATTTATGTATGCAATAATTTAAATATTCTTTGAACATTTCTTTTTCGGCCGAATATTGGGTAGTAACTGAAATTCGATTTCGATCAACTAAAACCTGATAAATCATGATTTAAAAATCTTTTTCGTTAGATTCTTTATACTAACAGAAGGAATTAAAATGTCGTTCGATATAGCCTGAGTTGGATACTCAGAGATAATTCGCGCAACAGAATTTGTCTGGCTATTCCCGTCTTCTAATTCATTGATTAAATCATTCCGGTGTCGGCTCGATATTGAAGAGTGCCAGGAAGGAGATAAAAAGCGCAACGGTCGTCTAATGATGTTTCACCGTCGATGTAATAAAAATTTTATGAGTTGAGTAATCCGCCGAATTAGAAACGGTTTTTTTAAACGTCTAAGTTCAGAAAAGAAAAATTTAGCGAATTTATTAAGGGACACTGCACCTTTGAAACCAAATCTACAATTATGAATAATACTGTAATATATGTGGCAACACAATACTTGATACTAAAAATTAAGTAAAATTAAAAGAATCTTGTAATGCAGCCTATTTTGCAAATATTTAACCCCCCCCCCCAAAAAAAAAAAAAAAAAAAAAAAAAAACTTTTTATCATTTTTATAAAAAATAAATATTTTGACTTCTATTTTTCCCACATTCATTAAAGTATACTACATACTGTGCATGGATTTTTAGATGTGTGGGATTTTACATTTAATATGATTTTTTTTTTCTTTTTCTTTTTTTCTTCTCTCGTGAATAGTAAAAAATGAAGGAAATCCAGCAAACTCAATTTAAATATTTTATTTTTAAAAAATAACTATAAACTTGAATGCTAAATCCATGCACAAAAATATTGAATACATTATGGAGAACAAATAAATATACTGGTGTTTAAAAAATGACCGGTATATTTGAAAAATCAATATAAATTAAATTGCAGAGATAAAAATGCACAGTTTGTTGCAATATGCTTGGGATAACAGTAAATTTTCAGGCAGAAAAACTTTCGAAATTAGTTACAATTTTCAACAACAGATGACGCTATAGGCGATTTGAAAGTTATAGAAGAAAACGCAGTCTTTGAGTTAGCCAATCTGTAAATCGCCTTTCTGCTGTAAGCGTGTGCTGTTCACAGATTGCAATTTTGCTGTGAAAAAATGTTTTAATCCTTAGAACAGAGGATTTTTGACTTGAAACACCAGGTGTACCGTCACAATCCAGAAACAATTGAACAACTGAAGCAGTACATCTCTTCTGCTTGTGAAGCCAACCCGCCTGACACGTTTACAAAGGTTTCTGGTAATTTCGTTCAGAGACTACGCCATATTATTGCTGCACATGGTAGATATGTGGAAAATATCCTACTTTAGACTTTTTCATATTGCAGCGCCATCTGTTGTTGAAAATTGTAACTAATTTCAGAAGCTTATCTGCCTGAAAATTTACTTTTGTCCCAAGCATATTCCAATAAGCAGTGTATTTCTATCGCTGCCCATTTAGTTTTGATTGATTTTTCAAATGTACCGGTCATTTTTGAAACACCCTGTATATATATATATATATATATAATAAAAAAAGAACATGGAGAAAAATCAGTTTAAAGTTTTTGTTTGTATGGGTCATTGTGCTGGATCTATCAACAAAATTTACAATATCTCGCGATACAGTTGTCGTACAGATAAAAATGAGGTGTCAAAATTTTTACAATTAGAAAAGCTTTCAGTTATAATTAAAAAAAGAAAATCGATATTTTGACCAATTTCTGTGTCCCCTTAAGAAAAAATATTATTTTAAAAATAAAATCACTGTATTAAAAAATAAACAAATAAAATTCTGTATTTTTAGTGACAACACAGTTTTAATTCTTGACATAATATATTTTTAATACTGTCCAGTTTATATTTGAAAAGTATTTATGAATTCTGTTTATTTGGGATCTATCTAATCGTGCCTTAACTCGCATAAAAATACTCGAATTGCCCTGTAAATGATAAGTTATTGAGGTTTACCATAGCATGTTTAGTATTTAAAATGAAGTATGTAGTATTTATAGTTGGTTACAGGTGCACTCAAAAAATTCCTTATCAATTGGGATTCGGCGACAAATCGTTTAGAGCATGTTTTTATGATATTGCTCTATTTCAAATACATTTAAATTTATTACCTTACTGAGGTGCACTACAAGATGCTTTACTATAGATATGTTGTGCTTAGCATTTATCGTTTGTTTACAGGAGCACACAAAAAATTCGGTTACAGTTATTTTCTATGAGCAATAATTATTGGCTATGCATTTTCAATTTTGATATGCGCTTTTAAATTCAAGGATTTTTTAAAATATTACTGCATGCGTATCAATTTTAAATTTTATAAGACCTATACAAGGCAGCACAAAAGAATTCGATTACAATTCTGATTATTGATGGAAATTATTGAAGGTGCATTTTCACCCTTGGTACTCGTTAACTAACTGAACTGTATTTTGTCATACTATACAGTATATAAACAAATCGACAGACCTTATAAACTTTGAGGTGGCAGTAAAGACAATTACCTCATCGAGTTCACGAAATGAAAATCTAGGATTAGTGATATCTCGATTTCGCATATTAAAATACAATCGGTTTGCCAAGTTAAATTTTGATAGAAAATACCTAAAAACCCGATTTTAACAGTTAACTCGCAAGTTTACCATTGTGCTTTCCCGCACCCAAAAGTATGAAAACATGGAGGATTGAGAATAGGAAAACTTAATGGCAAACCTATGAATCAACCGCTAGAATCGGATTTTTAAGTGTTTTCCACCACACTGTAAAAAAAAAATTCAAGAGGTTACTAAAATTTTTTTAGTAAATTTGTATTCCACAGAATTTTTTAGTAACCATTACTAACTTTTTTTTTGCAAGCGAAACAAGCATTTCTTTTGTAAACTGAACAAAAGAACTTTTTGTACAATTAACTTAAAAATTTTTAGTATGAGCCACCAAGCAAATTTTAGTAATAGCTCCAAAAATTATTTTTAATAACCATTACGTGCGCCCGAAGGGCAGGAGGTTCCTTCGAACTGCATCCAGACTTCTGAAGCGGAAGATTTTCGGCAAAACTCAATAGATGGCAGCACCAAACATTCCTAACTGCTCCGACAGGATTTTCATAATCCCTTTACTAACGAGTACTTACGCTGCATACATTCGGGGCGTATTTGGCGGTGGACAGTATCGAACCCGGGACCTTTTAGTCTGGAGCCCGTTACTATAACCACTATTCTATGAAGGCCACACCATGTGAGTTTTAGTAATAGTTATTAAAAAAATAAAACTATTAACTCTCTTCGTTGCTAACTTTTTTCTAATAATTCTTACAGATTTTCTTGTAACCGACTAAGATTACTAAAAATTTCTTACTAATTACAAGGATCACTAAAGTTTTTTTTAGTAGATCGACCCTTTTTTTTACAGTGCAAGACAGGTCTTGGCAGACTGATGGCATTTTAATATGCGAATCAAGATTTAATTATTCCTAGATTTTCATCCATGAACTTGATGAGTGACTGACCATGCTGCTGTCTCCTGGCCTATTATAAAGAGCTGCAGCTGCATAGAACAATGTTTTAATTGTTACGACAATTGAAGATAATTAGGTTTCCAGGTGTATTATTCCATTTTCTACATTCACGTTTAAAGTTCAGAGAATTTCAACTTTGGTCAGTTATCTTTATAACTACTGGACATACAGTGGCGGTCAAAAGTTTCCGGCCAGCAAAAATTTTTCAGTTAATTTGTAAATATACCCATATGAAGAGGAATCTCAAAGCAATACTTATACATTTTATTGACATATTAGTTAGGAACTTACTTATAGAAGAACGTGTAAATACCAATAAATTTAATTGACAAAATTAAATATAAAAGAAAACGCATGTTCTCAAAAGTTTCCGGCCACTTATCATTCTTTAGATTTTTTCTAACCCTAAAGTGTTTTTTGGTTGTGTTTATGAATGAATAAACGTGTATAGCATAGTTTGAATTCAAATTTGAAAAGTTCAAGAATTATTGTTCATAAATGAGTGATTAGTTTGTCACTAAAAGGCCAATCTTCTCGAGATATTGCGGCTAAGTTATCGATCGGTAAAATCGACTGTAAACGATATTTAAAAGTTATATAAAGATGGCCATGGCTTTCAGGACTTTCAGAGGTCCGGGAGACCCCGGAAAATCACTTCTCAAGTTTCTCTTTAAAACTAATTTTGCCTGACCTTATTTTATTAAAACTAGGATTTATAAAATCAACTATTTAACAATTCACAATAATTAAATTTAGAATTCTGTACATAATTGTATAATTTCAAACATGAATCATTTTTTCAAATGTATATTCATTTCATATTTTTGAAACATATCTGGACTTTGCCTCTTAGAGATAGGAGCCTTTTAAGAAATTTTTAATGTTTTGCCACCAGTTTTAAAAGCAAATTTGTGCCTGTTTAAATCGAGAAAATGCCCTGATTTATGTAAGGCAAATTTTACACTAAAATTTTACTGGTGGATATAAACAAGGATTCTGAGCACTTTTTGGTGGCATAGACATGGGTCGCTTGTTCCCAAGGGATTAATGACGGTTTTGTTAGAAAAAAGATTGTGATTTTAATTTAATATTCTTCAATGCTGTTTTTGTCCCACATACGTTTTACACGTTTTTTCTAAAATTTGCCCAATGTCATTTAAAAACAAAACAAAAAATAAAGCACACTGACATAAACCCCCATTTTCGAAAAAATGTGAACAACGTTCATTAAATGTAAGATGACTTTTTATTATTAGTTTTCCTGTTTCAATTGATCTTTAAAAATATTTTTCTTTCACTCAATAACAAGAATATTCATGATGCTTTCAAGAAATGATTTTCTTTCCATTTGTTTAAAAAATTCATGTTCTCATGTTCTGACGCCTAAGAATTAAATACTGTTTTCCGTTTTCTTATAAATGCCATTTATTATGAGTTATAGTCATTTGATATTCGACAACTAGTATTTTGTCACTAAATGCCATTAAAATCAACCGATGTCAAATCTGCCATCATTTTTTGACAGATTATTTTTCTGTTACAGAAAAATGTAAAATGCTGTTTGATTTCTTATATATAGTCTAAATACCTGCAAATATCGTTATAAATAAATTATTTCACGAACTTGTCAAAAAGTGGCTTTTTTAGATTGGCAAACAAGCTCATAAAACACAATTACACAGTTATTATTCTTTAGACTGAATAACCATATTTACTAATTTTATGCATTTATAAACAAAAATTATTCCGCAAATGTGTTAAAATGTAAAGGATTTACACTTGAAAATAAATTTAATGTATCAGACACCAAATAATTGAAGATATTTTTGTCGTAATCTTATAATAAACTTAACCTTAATCATGCTTTTTTGCTTATTGCTTAATATTTTAAAAGTTATATCACAAATTGAAAAAAAAAGTTTTCATAGAATACAAAAAATTTCAAAAACCAAACAAGAAAAATTACCCTTTTCCCACTTTCCTAATATATTTCGGCCAATCCCCATAACATGAAACAATTACTGGCTTTCAAACAATTACTTTTTTTGTTAAATTCCACGTGCATAAATTAACATTTTTTATCTTTCTCATTTTCAAACTATCTATGTTTCCAAGTGATGTTGCACCGTTAACTAAATCTACTGGTAAGTAGGGGAAAGTCGGATAAAAACCAGGACCCTAATGTTTTTATTTTTATTATTTTGCACTATGTGAACATAACAGTCAAAATTTATATTAAAACGATAAATTGATTCCTTAGAAAGAAAAAAACTATTCATTGAGTCAGGAGAAACAGAAATTGTGATCATAACAACATTTTTTAGAAGTGTGCAAAGTCCCGGTTTTGTCCGACAGGGGTGTATAAAACCGGGAACAAAAAAAAAAAAAAAAAAAAAAAAAAAAAAAAATTAAAACACATTGTTAATTTGAAATAATACTATTTATTAAAGAAAAATTGACATATTATACATATAGAATGTGAATCTATATCAAATCTACATAAAATAAAAATGAGTTAAGTTATGCTTTAAGAGTTAAAATTGTTAGGCACAAAAATCACAAAGAAAGTTTGATCTTGTTCATTTGCATTGCTGTATGCTTCATGTGCCCATCCTCTGTAACGAAGGCCCTGTATCCAATTCTCCTTAGGTTTATATTGTTCATGTAAGCTGCTGCAAAAGATGCATGCTTCACTATCATCTTCCTCCTCGTTTGATGTCAAGGGTTTTATTTCTTAGAACTTTTCTTTTTCACATCAGTTTTTCTACTTTTCTTTTCTGTCATCATGGAAAGCTTTGATTCGGGGTTAAATTCCTCTTGTCTTGTTTTTCCATCTTTTTTTTTTCTTCTTGTCCGAGTTCTGATTTTTAGGCGATTGAAATAAGGATAGATGTTGCAATAGAAACGACTTAAAACAATCTTCTATATGACAACTAAATTTAAATAATATCTTTTGTATAGTTTTTAAATATTTATAGATCGTCAAACAATGCATAAACAAGTTAATTCTATTTCAATCATGCATATAAATGAGTTGTCCAAAACCGGAAACTTCCCGCTTATGTCCGACCATCTGCATCCCGGTTTTGTCTGACCACGCCATTTTGACGAAATGTTACTCTAGCGTTGTTCAGATAATTCGTAGACACCAATACAGAACGTTAAAATAACGATTAAATAATAGACTATCATATGTTATACTTACCTAATCTAAATACTTAGATATTGATTGGTAACGTAATATTACAGACATCGAATTTTTAACATTTTCAAGTGAAATCTTTAAAAAATTACCACTGCAAAATAAGTTCGTTTACACGAGATTTGCTTACTGGGAGTTGGCATGCCATTCGCCTTAAAAGTAATTCTAAAAGTTTTGGCTAGATACCGCCGCAAATAAAGCTATAAAGCCTGGTTCCCTGTTTTATTCGCCTACCCGGTTTTATCCAATTTTCCTCTACGTATTGTCAACAAGCAAATCATTAAAATTTAGAAACATAGGATTTTAATGACTGTTTTTTCAATACTTTGACCATTGCTTGACTAATAATCGGTCAACTTGAGCAACATGTGTCCGTCTATTTCCATTCATCCTGTGTAAGATCGTTGCTTTCAAAATATAAAGATTTACTAACACATGTGGTGACCAGTTAGTGCATTTGGACTTAATTTTTTTCAGGAGAAAGAAATGTTCCTTTAAAGTGCGTTTCGAGAATTTCATTATACCACTAGCAAGATAACAGAAAACAACTAATCTAATGGGGTTCCGAATACAAAATTTTTGGCATAGAGAATTTTTTTAGATTTTTAACTGCCTTGAATGAAATGGGAACATTTTATTCAATTAATTTTTATTTTATATTTTCATTTTATTCAATTTTATTTTATATTTCATTTTATATATTTTCATTTTATTCAATTTTAACAAGTCCGTTCTAGCCTTATTCAGAGTGGACATTATAATTTTTGTTTACACTTCAACAAAACAATATATTGCACTATCTTGCAGGCTTGATTATGGATAATTTCTAATCATTACACATATAATAAACACTTCCTTTTTTATATTATACGTTTTAGTTTAAAAACAAAACATTTTTCTTAGACTTATCTCTTCTTAGTACAAAATAGCTTCCATCGTGAAATTCAAATTCAAATCATCGAAATCGTTCAAATCCCGGCCGAGCCCCCAAAACTTGTGGGATTTTAAGTGATTAACTTAAGTTTTAAGCAAAACTAATATTCTTGAAAATTTAAAAAGGTTTAATAGACATAAAATATATACGTAACATTCAAATATAACAATAGAACTGAATAATATTCAGCATAAACAAGCTTCCCTGAGCTTTGCATTAAAAATCCACCAAACTCGCCATCGCTGAGAAATCTATAGAACACCTCGTTCTTTTTACGCATCATCACCTGAGTCCCGCTTGGGATATCACGTTCATTAAATCACTGAGTTTATTATCTTTTATTGCTAAATACCTCATCCTTTATACCCATATATATATATATATATATATATATATATATATATATATGTATGTACTATAAACTTTTTAGATGGGGGTGGTTTTGAGTTCCTGAAGTCATATAATGAAAAGGTATGAAGAAATATTTCAAAAGTCGTGCCATGGTAACGACTGCAATAGGTAGTATTTCTTAGGAAAACTACCTAAATTAATTTTTATTACAGCAGTCTGAAAGAGTACGAAAATGCATACATAATCTATGCATAATGTTACTTTTTATTTACGTTGCTTATTTTCTTTTTCGTGATTGTTTTTTTTTCAGAAGAGCGAAAAATATCATAACTCAGGTCAATCAACTCTTTACACCTTTTGCGTGAATATCAAGCATAACAGTCAAAAAATCTCGCATGTTATTTCTCATAGGCGGAAAAAAAAAAAATTATTTTTTTTCTATTTATATCGTTTAGTTGATATCCAGTTACATTCAATATTTATCACATCTGTTTGGCACTTAATGACAGAAACACACTCAATGTTTCACAACCAAACTCTGGGAAAAAGGTACCGTGTGCCTCAAAATTTTACGCGGGCGCAAGTAGTAGCACCAGCTTTTCAAAAATATTGGGTGGGCATTTTTGAATAAAAATAAGACATATTTTTTTTTTTCCTTTCGTGTGCATGTGTGTAAGAGATAGACAGAGGAGAGGAGTGAATGACAAAATATGATAAATAGAAATTAAATTATGTTTTCTCTAGAAAACCTTATAATTTATTAAACCTTATATTATTGTAATTTAATTATAATTTTATAAATAACTTTATTAAATTGTATTCCTATAAATTCTTCCTTTATAAATACATTAACATTTATCTTAAATAACATTGGAATCGCTAAATATTGAAAATGCGGAAAACTATATGACAAGAAAAGCATTATTAAGACAGCATTAAGCATATTTTTAAGCATATAACATTACTAAGCATATTTAAGACGTCAAAATAGATAGCAAAATATGGAGAAAATTTGTTTTCATGAGAAATTTATCTATGCATCTGCTAATGAGATTTTCAGTGCTCCTCTAAATCTATCTCATTTTTTTTTTTTTTTTTTTTTTTTTTTTTTTTTTTAAACAAAGGAATTCTGAGGACGTTAGTAAAACCAAATTTCATTTTAGTGATTAAATAATTCAAAAAATAAATTATGAATTAAATCAATTTAAATTGCGAAGTTGAGTGGGAGGAAAGTTCAAATTATTGGGTGGGCTCTCGCCTCATGGGCTTATATAAGTTGGCGTCACTGGGTACAACTCTTAAACAATTTTACAAACTAAAATCTCGTCCTATATGTACCGAGTTACACAGAGATTCAACAGAATTTCTCTGGCTATCTCCGACGTCTAAATTAATTGATTAAATCATTACGGTGTCGGCTAGATATTAGAAAGTGGAAGGAATTAAGTAGAAAACATAACGGTCTTCTCATAATGTTTCGTCGTCCAAGCAATAAGAATTTCACAAGTAAAGTAATCGACTGAATTTGGAATTGGAAAACTGCGCTTCTTTTAAACGTCAAAATTTCGGAAATGAAAAATTTATCCAATTAAAATAAAGAATACTGTCCAGTTAAACTAATGGCATTGAGCTCACAGGCTACAAATACTAATTGTACATAAAGCCTTATATTTTCAAGGGTTAATTCCGTTCGAAAAAAAATTAAGAAGGGGAAACAGCTCTCCCCTTTCCTCTTTTTTTATACTTAATCATTGAACCTCCTATACTATCAAAGACATGCTTTATCATATAAAAAATCTATATCCAAAATTCAGAGCAAATGAGATAATTCTTAATAAAAACCCATTTAGCATTTATATAATTTAAGAGGCGTTATCCCCCTCTTTTATACTTAACCATTAAACTTCCAAAACTATTCAGCGATTTGAACGAAATCTGAAAATTCTGCTTGAAAAACCCATTTATATAAATTAAGGGGGAGGGGGCATTAGAGCCCCTGTTCCCCCTATTTATACATATTCAATGAACACCTAATAACAGTCACGGAATCGCCTCATCAGAATGATCCTAATCTAAATTTTGATCGAAAACTTAATTCTACATAAAAATCCCATTTATATCAACTAAGGGGAGGGGCATGAGCCCCCCGCTCCCCCTCTTATACATATCGAATGAACTCCAAAAACTAATCAGGGAAGCGCCTTGTCAGGATATACCTACATACAAAATTTCAAGTGGATCGAATATTTTTATCACGAGTTATCGCGTTACGCACGAACGCACGTACATACAGAACGGACGGGCATATAAGCTCTCAGGCTATGATAGCCTGTGAGCTAAAAAGTATTAGTTTTAGAATAAAACTACCTTGTTTTGAAACATAAAAATTGTTTTTTTTTAAAGGCATTATCATTTTAATTTTTTAAATAATCGATTTTTATTTCTTTTATTTTCGATCTAAAGTTATGAAATGTTCATATTCTGTAATTGGAAATTGATATTGTTTAAATCAAAATTATTAAAATTTGATAATTAAATTTAATAATTGAAATGCAAGATAAAATTTGATCTCTATATTACTTGGATGAATATTGAAACACATGCCCAGGACCTGAAGCGTTAAAAAAAAAAATCCCTTTGCTACAATTTTTTTAACCCTTAAGTGGTGAGGTGATTTTTTATAACATAAGTGGTGAGATGGGGTGTATGACACCCCAAAGTTTGACTTCTTACACACTCCACAAAATTTGGTGAATTAAAATAAGAAAATTTCCTGTGAATTTTGCATTATTTAATTATATAAAAACAACAAAAAAAGTTCTGTAAGTGTACCTACATATACATATAAATTCACGTATCTAAAGTGTCTAGTAATGTAAAATGACAATATTTTAGAATTTAAATTTGTCTGGGGTGAAAAACACCCCACCTCACCAGTTAAGGGTTAAAAAGGTAATCTTTGTTGCAGGCAGTTCTGCAATCTCTTCTCGCTTGAACAATGTAAAAAGAATTATAGTCCAAGAGCCGACATCACAAAAATATAAGGTATCCAGCACAAGGTTAAAAAAAAAAAAAAACTTTTATTTTATGGAAGAGTAAGTAACAGGGGAATCTAATGATCCATGTCTGCCGGAAGTGAAAGGGTGCATACGCTAAATTTATATACCGCCAGTGGTTGACTTATAGGCTTATCATTGTGTTTGCTGTACAATCAAAGATATGAAATGATTGTACGGCAAACATAATGAAAAACATACGAGGCAACCATTAGTGGTATTAATTTTTGGCTTATACACCCCTTCACTTCCGGCACACATGGATCATTAGAGTCCCCTGTTACTACCCTCATACCATGCATAGTCACAGTGACGTCACTGTGAGTCACTTTGGTCACATCACATCTGTGACGAAAATGCCACCACTCAGTGACGTCACATTGTGACTAAGATGTGACTTTCTAAAAAAATTTCACAGTTCGTCACAGTGTTAATGTCAAAGTAGTCACAAATGACACACTTTTCACAAATTGGTCACATTGTGACGCCACAAAGTGATCACAATGTGACGTCCCAAAAAAGCTCTAAAACGGCCATAACGACTTCACATTTTAGTCACTATGACTTCACATCTACGTCACGTGACGTCACATCGACAATCGATGGTCACAAAGTTACAATGTGACTTCACAACGACTTTGCAGTGACGTCACCGTGTCTTACGGGATACTCTTCCATAAAATAAAGGTTTTTCTTTCTTGTGATCGATACCTTAGGTTTCTGTTGGCTCTTGGACTATTACTAGCTTAGAAAAAGTAACTGGCTCGACCTTTTGATCAATGCTAATGTTCTCGCTTATCTGTTCATGAGATCATAGTTTAATACTCATAGTCCAAGAGCCGACCGCATAAAACCCTTTGTCATCTAGCACAAGAAAAACCCCCTTTATTTTATGCAAGAGTTGTGGAATCTGATCATCCTTGTCTGCCGGAAGCGAAGTAGTGCATAAGCCAAAAATTGATATCACAAGTGATTGACTGTTAGGCTTAGCATTGTGTTTACCTGCACTCAGTTTTCCATAATTTCATACTTTTGATTGTAGGACAAACACAATGCTAAACCTACGAGTCAACCCCTAGTGGTATCAATTTTTGGCTTAGGCACCACTTCACTTCCGGCAGACAGTGATCATTAGATTCCTCTATTACTACGCTTCCATAAAAAAAAAACAAGTTGGAAATTGCACGTGAAGCGTAGCAAATGAGGTGCGTTCGTACGATAACGAAGTTTTAAAATATTCAGATCTTGCTGATATAGTAGAATGTACTTTGGATCTTGTAAATATGCTGGGAGTAATTTTTATTATACTTCAGTAACGTATATCTTATTCATAAAATGTGAAGTAGTTTAATATAATTAAAACAAACTTCCAAACAATGTTTCCCCGTATAACATTATTTAGTGGAATACATTTGTGTGGCCCTGTAATTTAATAATAAATATTCTTTGCATCACAGATTATGCAAAATGTATTTTTAGTACATATTTCATAGATTCATGTCGATTCTGTTATGTTCAAATGAGTGTAACACCATTAAAATGTATTTGGAACTTTTCCCCCCATTGATCGTAATGTAACGGAATACTTTTGATTGTCCCTGTAATTGATCTATCCATCCGATTTTCATAAAATTTGAAATGACTCGACAAAATTATGTAATAATTATGTATTTTAAATTTCAAACGATTGGGTTGGATAATTTTTGCGTTGTGCGGACGGACAGACGGACGGACTGAGCGGCAACAATAGGTGCTACGTATTTACATAATTACGAACGCACCTAAAAATCTTGTTCTCGATGACATAGGGTTTTGTGCGGTCGGCTCCTGGACTATCAGTGGAGTCATACACATGCGTGAGTGAATGTTGTCGTGTTACCATAGGCGGTATGAACATCAGCTTTTGTGTTATGAACTTGCTTTGCGTATTCTGGAGATGTTTGAAATGGTGTTGCCATCTATCAGTATTGAGAGGCGATGATTGTGATTGTTATTCTTTTCAGGGACGGTGGTATGTCTATGAAATCACTTAATTTTAATTTACGAACACCACAATGGCATCAGAATTTTGGTACATAATTTTGCCATTTATTATGCCGTCAGAAATATAGCTTTTTCTAATACCAAAAATTAATTTGTTGATAAAATTCGGTGACATTTATTTATTTCAATGTAGTATTAATAATGGAAATGCTTTGTTCCTGAAAGAGTTAAAGATTGCTTGGTACTATCAGCAGCTGATTTCGTCTGCATTACCAATTTTGAGATTCATTTGGCGCGTCTGGGGTTTGAAGTTGGGATCTAATGAAGAGTAGGCGAGAACTTTAGCGTCGGGCAAAAGATCAAGCCAGTTAGTTAGTTTAAGCTTGTAACTCGTTTTACATTGTTCAAGTTAGATATGACCACCACAACAATATCGTAGTTGTAAAAAATCCAGAAAGTATACGCTATAGGCAAAGTTTTGACGTCTAGAAGATATAGTGTGGAAAGTGACTACTCCAGTAATGCTTTAAAAAATGCTAGAAATGAAATGAATCCCATAAACGTGAACAATGCTGAATGGAAAATGTCGACTGCAGTGCCATCTGTTAGCCCGTCACTTACCTTTACGCTTACTCAATTGAATTCTTACATATTGTTTACATTTTAATTACCAGATGTCGCTGGGACATATGTTATTTCTGTTGCCTGCATTCCTTTCCTCAACTAATATGTAGCGTACAATGATGAATGAGGTATCATTGGATAGGACTTTTTTTTCCAATATGAAGGTGTAAAAATTGAAAGTGTGTGATATTCAGAAGTTTAAAAATTTGCAATACCGAAAATCGTAAAAGTGAAATTTGATTTAAAATCTGTTTATGGTATGACCCGGAATATTAATGTTTAATCTATGGGTGCACTCTGTTATTTTACTTAAGCTACGTTTTGATCATCATAAAAAATTATGTTTATTATTATTATTTTATTCAGGCCTCGCACCGTTCCTAACGTTGTTACCAGTATTTTAAAACAAAAATCTTCATGGAAGGTCCATTTAACATCTACAATAGTGTGGGATATACTCTCGCAAGTGGGCATACACTCTCTGTTGCACCTGAATTGGACTGTATTTTCCCTACGCAACTCATTCACCGGAACTCTGCGTCGAGATTAAATAAGAAACGCGAAGTAACGAAGCTGTGTGACGAGGAATGGAAAGAAGAAAGTAAATAGAATGTTTTGAACGACGGCAAACGATGTTGATTAAAAACTAAAGTGATGATTCCGACGATTTAAATGCGAAGATTTAAGACAATTCTCTTGAGAACTATAAAATATTTACGACGAATTGATTTTTGATAAAGAATGATGTGAATAACCACAAAGAGCGATTTGATGTTTTATTTTTTATTTGTTTGTTTATGTTCTGTTCGTCATATAATAAATGTCCGTCAGAGACTACTTTTTATTTTGAGTAAGGACTCGTCCATCCTATAATATAATTATAGAATAAATATTACCGTTTAAAAATTGTGGTAGGAAAGTACGAAAATTTTAGGAACAGTGTGAACCCTGTTTTATTTTATTTTTGGAATTTATTTCTAAGTTTTAAATTTTAGACTGAAAAAAAAAAAATCATTTTCCAAATGATTGTTGTAATTTATTAAATTACAATTTTATTTATTAATTTGACATACTTTTAAAGTCCCGATTCTTAAGACAATTTCACTTTAATGTGTAAAAATTCTGAAGCATCGATATTTTTAATCAGCTGATTGACAAAGCACTTCTGTTAAATGAACCAAGAAAAAAAAAAAATGTTTGGATAGTGCCTCCTCTTAATTCATTGATTGAGCCATCTCACCATCCGTCGGTTCGATATAGGAAACTTCCGGGGAAATGGATTGCCAGCATACGGCGTACTCCCCTAAAGATATTTCGTTAGACGGAGCCATCAAAAATTTATAGGATAGATAAAAGTGTTGAAACCTGTCTCCCCTGTTATTGACATAAAAAAAAAAAAACTCCCCCTATCTTAAATTGAAGCTTCCCTATTTTGGCCTAGAATTTCTAGAAAGTTTTCCTGTAAAAGTTTTTCATATCTTGGATATTTTGTCGAAAATTGGCGCAGAATCTGAGCTATTTTAAAAATCATTTTGGAAACCCAATCGAGCTAGCTTTTAGCGAGTTTGGGTACAAAGTGTTTGGAATGGGTATATAAAGAATAAATTGTTCCTATTTAACTCTTTATATCTCGGTGGTTCTTTTACAGAGCATTAAAGAAAATTTAATGTAAAATTTATTTAGTTCGTCTTTTATGCATTTTTCTCACAAAAAATTTGTTCAATCATATCCAGAAAACACCCGAATTAAAATAATAATAATGTTAATATTTTATTAATCATTTACATGGTTATAGCTTTTATCTTATTCAAAAAATGTTATACTAAAAATTGGTAACTACAAAAGCCTTTTCTGTTACACGTAGTATCATAATACATTTATTGACACTGTTTTTATAAAAGATGTCGAAATTTCCATAAAAGTATTTTTTGTTAATTATACTTATTATTCTTGTCAATGTATTATAAAAAGAGCTAACTACTGAATTATTAAATAGGTTTTAATTAAAAATTAATCGTTGGGGGGGGGGGGGCATCGTAATATTTACCCATTATGGCTATGCATAATTTAAAATGTGAAAATGGAACTTGTGTATAGACTATTTATAAAATTCATCGCAACTTCAAAATGAAATTTAAACGCATATTTAAATATTTTTAATGTATATAGTAATACTCTATTACTAAATTGCGGGTACTGCTTGATTATTCTGTCGACCCATTTCGGCAAATTATACAAATCGCCAAACTACTCGTAAATTATACAAAGTGGCATAACTTTTATTTTAAATAACAAAAGAACAAATATATTTGTAAAAGATTGATAAAAATACAAATGAAACGTCGAATTAAAAATCACTTGATGACGTAACAAACCTAAGTAACCCGTTTAATGTCATGTAATGTGACATTTACCATTGACCATTATTGACATTTAATCTTATAGTTGGTGATAGTTTTTTGATCAACGGGATAATCAATTTGTAACGAATTACATAAAAGAAAGATCCTTATAATTTTGAAATTGTTAATCATATTAACTAAAAGTTTACTGCTTCGGATTAAGCGCCTTATTTCCAATTAAAATATACTTTTGAATTGAATTTTGAATGCAACACAGGGTCATGAAAAATTAAAGAGTGTGGAAAATAGGATTATAAATATCTCGGCAACTCATTATCAGATCGATTTCATTGTTTATGCAAAATTTATGTTTTTTATCTTTTATATTCATTCCCTAAAAAAACAATTTCAAAAAATTTTATGTAACTTTCATCAAAACAACTATTTCGAGAGTGCGAAAAAAAAAAATAGTTTCGGAAAATACACGTTACTAACATTCAATAGGCTTTTTTACATTATTACATACTAAGTACATATCAAATTTCAAGTCTCTATCTCAATTTGTTCGGGAGATGGATGACACATGTGGATGTTCAGACAAATGGACAGACGAGCGGCCTTTCCCCCCCCCCCCCTAAAAATATGTTTTTCCGAATTTCCAGAGTTTGAAAGGCGTAAATCTATCTATGAATTGTAATCAAAAATATTTAAGCTGATTTTCAAGATAAACTTTGAACGCTTATAAAACAGTGTTCATTAAAAAAATATTCATACTATTATTCTATTATAATCTAGTTTAATTATGCATTAAAACTTCGATTGTCCGATCCTCTTTTAACCAGAACTCTTAGTAAACTGTCGCCGATTTCCTGACACTTTTTTCCAATGTGTTTATTTTTACTTTCTTATTCCTGGTATATTCAAGCGGTATTTTCTGAAATACAAGTACAGATAAATATTTTAGTTCTCTTTTCCTACAATTCCTTTGATAATAGCTTGAGCTATTGCAAACTCCGATACCGCTATAAGTGTATGCTGTTGCAACCTATATAGATCAGATCGTTTTGGAGTCTTCAAAATGGCGTTACCGAAATGCATCAATCTGAAAATTTCTTTTTGATTCGGCATCTCGTGTAGTTTCCTTTATTTGAATTTTGGAAAAATATCAAGATTGATTTTATATGATCAGTGGAACATGACAATCTATACGCAGTTGACACTAAGACAAAGTTGGCGAAAACGTTTGCTGAATTTTCCAAATGCCGTAGATGAAAATGTTACAGACATTGCCATTAATGGTGCTATTGAATTTTCAAAAAATTTTACCACGATGTCAGGTTTGAACACTGTGGGGAAAAAATCTCATGAATTCCGATTTTGAAGATGCTGGCTTCCAGTTGTTTAACGGTGAGGAAATTGTCGCAGAAGTCTGACATTCTCCAAAAGAAGACAAAGAAGAAGATTTGATGATGAAGGCAAACATGATTCTCTAATAAAAAGGTTAGTAACAATTATGCTTTTGAATGCTTTTCAAAATACCTTGCATGATCGGAACAACAGAAACAGTGTGATTATTCTGAAGTAAAGTTTTTTAAAGAAAACTTCGTGATAGAGCTGTGTGGCAAAGTTTATAATCAAAGAGCCGACAGCACAAAAACCTAAGGTATCGAGCGCAAGATTTTATTATTATTTTTTTTATTTTATGGAAGAGTAGTAACAATAGAATCTAATGATCTATGTCTTCCGGAAGCGAAATGGTGTATAATAGAAAAATTAATACCACTAGTGGTTTACTCCTATTATTATCATTGTGTCGGCTCTTGGACCAATAGTCAATTTACTTTAGTCGAAGCGTCCATTTAAACCATTGTAAGTTTTCGGTTTCGAAATAAATTTATTGTCATGTATAATTCGAATTTATGTATTTATTTAGTTTAAATAGTCAGAACAGTTTTGGATGACGATGCTACACATTAAACTAGATGATTATTGATAATTTTTCGATTATCCGGGATTTTCTTGTAGCTTCGGCGCCAGTTACAACGAATAATCGCGATTCAGCAGTGTTTATATTTTGAAATTCATTAGCTTTCTTCAGTTTTATTCAAATTGTACTATTTTGAATGGCCAAAGGGATTTATGTATATATATATATATATATATATATATATTTAAAAAAACCTCAGCTAATATTAGATTTGCATGAAAATTCCTCAAAATAGCTTAAAGGTAATGTCTTTCCTTTGATTTGAAACCTTGATCTTAATATTTGAAAAAGTTCTGAAAATATTCTCAAGTATGTTAAACGTCGCTTAATGCTATCATCACATATTGTTAATCGATAAAAGAAAAATCAAGTAAATTTATCGATAATACTAAAGACTTTTTTACGTCTAAAAATAAGCCGTATTATATCTAATGTTAGCAGACATTTTTCAATCAATATAGAATTGCCAAAGAAATTATCGATTGATTAAACTTTAAACTTTGTGCAATATTCTTTTTGTTAGTATATGCTTTCTATAAAAATACATATGACAATAATCTACTACATACATCAAATGAAAATGTGAATTTCATTTTGCTTTTTTATAATTTCAGTCATCCCGAATGGATTTTGATAGGATTTACACTTTTAGTTACACGATTTTTCTGGGAAAGTTTTAGTATATTTTATTTTGCATACCATTCTGAATTGCTCAGTTTTAGAATTATGGGAAAGTTCTGTAGCATGGGGAAGATTAGCCTTTTTAAAAATTTCCTGATTGGACAGATTTTAATCACACTTACTTTGTTAGTTTAATAATTTTTAAGTGATGTTTTTAGTAGATTGCATATCTTTTTATACCGCTCAGTTATAGAATTATGATTGCAAGTTCTAAAATCATGTGAACCCGATTATGAAATATCAACATTTTTATAAGGTTCTTCTGGGCGGATTTTAATGGTACTTGCACTGTTGGTTTGATAACTTTCAAGGGGTGGCTTTAATAAATTGCATATCATTCTCTTCAGGGGTGTAGTCGTAAAAATAACAGAGGATATATGCTCTAAACAGAGGGTATATGCTCAAGAGAAAGGGTATACCCTACAGTGTGTATACAATAGGTTTCTTGAGAAACAGAGGGTATACGGTGTTCCTTTAAAAAACCCAGAAGTTATACGGCGTATACCCTCAACTACATCCCTGATTGTCTCGTACGCTACCAAACTCTACCGAAACGTACTATAAATAATCAACTAAAAGAGTTTGCCCAAAACAGCTTTTTTTCTGACATATTAGATAGTAAAATAGTGCAACGTCGTTCGTATTCTTTTCGGCAATATATAAAGACATTTCAGGTAAATGGCTTTCTTACAAATTTGACCTTGTGTTTTAAAGAAATGCAAGGGCATTTCAGGTAAATATCTCTAACGCTGTTAAACATAAGATCAGAATAGTTTAATTTAAGGTGCGCTTGGAGAAGCAGATCAATGTTAGTGGGCTAAGACTGCTGATCCTATAAAGTGTGCCCTCTCAAAAAGTTCATTGTCACCCCCAAAATTTTTGAACGGCAAGAGTTATAAATGTGGGGTCTATAATTAAAGTAGCCATACGCTACTAAATAAACCTCCCTACGGCGCCACTTGTCGGAAAACTGCGGAATTAGCATTCCTATCTCGAAAACAAGAAAGCAATAAGGGGGAAAATGATTTACAAAGTTGTAGAGCATCATCAACTTGTTACAAAAAGACATCTTGTGGACCTTAATGCGAAGACTGAAATGGTTAAAATGCGATTTTGTTTTCGTGATTACCTATACTATAACGCCGTGAAACGATCTTAGAAAAAAACAACAACAACTAGTTATAACATTATACCTTTATTTGGGATGTTCAAACGTCTCAACGTCCGCTGCAAGCACGTGTCTAAACATAAAGAATGCTTTTCGTAATCGCGGGTAACTCGGAAGCTGTTACTGAATATTTTTACTCGTGGTTATAGCATATTTTCCTAGATTAACTCAACAATTACGGAAAATTTTACTTAAGTTTTATAAAAATAGTTAACACCAGAAATTTTATTTGAAACATTTTAAATTATTTATTTAACCTTGCTTTACTTTTTGTATTTAAAACGAATTTCTTAAAAAAAAATTTCTAATTTGAAAATTCATATGGTAACGTACAAAATGTTCGCTCATCGTAATCCTAGTGTTAAGAATCAGCTGTTTTTTCTTTTACATTCTCCTGTCTTTGAAGAATATCCCGGACATGACAATTTGATGTCTGGTTTTTAACAGATTTAAACGTTTTAGAAAGTCCTGAACATGATTTAACTATTTTTAGAAAGTATCTGTATGTAACACAGTTTTTGTAGACTCAAGAATTAATGTGCGGGGTTTAATAAAACTTCAGAATCCTTTATATATTGATAAAAATGGGTGCTCATTACTTTTTCGTGTAAATCTCCCAACAGCATATGACCATATAGTTCCTAATTTCTGCGACAGGTCTATTTTAACAACTAGTGTACTAATTTCCATGAAGCTTTAGATTCAGCTAGTCTCTGATATAAATGCGTCATGATTAGTTTTAGTTAAAATCGCCCAAAAGAGCATGCAAGATTCCGAAAATAATTCAAGATTTCTAAAATAACTCCATTTCAAAAACTATTGCAGGGAATTTCATCAAAAATTAGATACAGTTAGACGTTGACATAAGTTGTTTCTGATTAGGTTTTAGTGTAAATTCCTGAAAAGGTGCCACCGCTATGCTGCATTTTTCAGAATTTTAAGTATTTTAGCGATAGCCATTCTCAAGTCCTAATGGACAGAATTTCATACCTTTCATACCTCGATGTTATGTTGTAATTGTTATTTAACTTTGTACGTGATAGAAAATTTCGAAGTATTAACATATATGAGATGGAAGAAAGCTTTCAGATTGGCACATTCGACATGCTTTTAAACTTTTACAGGCCAATGTTCCCAATTGGCTACATAAAATCAAAAATTTAGCAAAAGTTAAATTCATTAAAATTGACACGAAAAAATTAGCAGAAATAGTAAAAAAGGACCTTATTTTTTGAAACACAAGTTACATTTCTATCATTAATGAAGAAATGTGCTGAAAATCGTAAAAATGACCAATGACTACCAGAAAATGAACCAACAAAAAAAAATGATTTTTTGATATATATAACTTGATTTTTTTAATAGAAGTTACATTCCTATCATTAATGAAGAAATGTACAGAAAATCCTTAAAAAAAAAAAAAAAAAAAAAAAAAAAAAAAAAAGATTAATGACCACCGAAAGTGATCAATGTTTCCCTCAATTGGGAACATTCTGAAAATTATATTTAAAAAAAATTTCCACCATATTAATGACTAATATTCCTTAACTAAAACATTAAAAGGCATAATGCGCAATAAAATAAAATAAAATAAAAAATAAAAAAATTACTTGGATCTCAGTTTGGCCTGTAAAAGGTTAAGTGTAAGAGTATCAAGCAAATTTTTTGTTTTAAAATATATTGTTTTTAAAAAGGTAACATAGTTGCGAGAAAAGTATAACATAACTTACTTCAAATTACACATTTAAATATTTTTTTCAGAAAATTTTAGTTTTAGGCGAGTTGGATTAATTTATGTTTAAAAAAAATCATAATTTTAATTTTTTAAATTAAAATTAGCTACAATTCGAATCACATATCCTTTTTTTTTTAATGAAATGATCACTGCTGCAAAAATTATCACAAGATGCTTGCAAATCATACTGTTCGTTAAAGTTAAAGTATCTCATCAGTCTAACCTTAAAAATATGAAACGAATGGGTCGGAAGAATTCAGAATTTCGGAAAATTTAATTACACTTTGCGAACCAACGCATCTAAATTTAACGCTTTTAATTAAAATGCTTCTCTTCTAGAAAATAAAATCAATTCTGTATGATTGAGGAGGAACACGTTCCTTAATTTGTGAAAGAGTTCAGTAAAAATTTACCACTGGTTTCTACATTAAGTGAAACGTTTAATTTAACTGTGAATGTTTTATTGATTATTGGAAATTTCTGGGTTACAGTTATTAGGTCATTTTTAGGTGCGTTCGTAATTATGTAAATGCGTAGCAGCTATAGTTGTCGTTCAGTCCGTCCGTCTGCCCTCATATAACAACACAAAAACTACCCAACCGAATCGTTTGAAATTTAAAATGCATAATTATTACATAATTTTGTCGATTCATTTCAAATTTTATGAAAATCGAATCAAAAGTATTCAAAAGTATTCCGTTACATTACGGTCAACAGGGAAAAATGTTTCAAATCATTTTAATGGTATTATACTCATTCGAACACAATAAAATTGATATGCATCTATAAAGTACATATTATAATATACATTTTGCATAATCTGGGGTTCAAAGAACATTTGCTATTGATTTACAAGGCCACACAAAAGTATTCCATTACATAATGGCATAGGGAGAAAATTGTTTGGTGCGCATTTTAATTGCAATTAACTATTTACAATTTTATGAGATTGATATATGAGAGTGATATTTTTAAAACATTGTTATCGTACGAACGCACCTCATTTGCTACGCTTCACGTGCAATTTCCAACTTTTTGATTTAATTTAAGGGGTCTCACGAGTCTTACTTTTTAAGTGGTAAGAAATGTAGCAACATGCTACATTTAATTTTTTTTTTCTCTCTCCCTGTGAAATATAAATGTATAAAACTTTTAATATCGACATTTTCAATGTCTTTTCTATTTAAAATGTATTTTTTATATTCTATACTGAAATTTTGTTTTCTTTTTTATGTTTATTTTTGATAAAAAATTTAAAATTGTTCTTTGACTGCGCGCAACATCTCCCAAAAACTAATGAAGCTATTTGCATCGAACTTGTTCTTCAAATTTAGTACTATAATTGCATTAACTATTTGAAATTAACAATTTTTCAATAAAAAATGAATTTTTTAAATTTAAATTTAAATTTAAAATAAATAACTAAATAAATTGCTTTTAAATGAAGTATAAGATCAAGATACATTACTTTAATATTATTATCAATATTTTTTTTTTTTGGGGGGGGGGGGCGGGGGCTCGTAAACCAATAGTTTTGGTACAGTCTTGCGCGCAGCGGATGCAAATAAAAAAATAATGAACTTTTTTAAAATCAAAATTAAAAACTAGAAAAATAAAATAAATTTCAATGTAGAGTATTAAAAAATATTTTTTAAACAGAAGCTATATTTCTTTCGCTATATTACGTTCTCTATGCTTCAAATATTTTGCACCTATGTTTCATAGGGACTGGGGAAAAATGTTGCTAAATTACACTACTAGGTAAACCAGGTGGAAATTGCACGTGAAGCGTAGCAAATGAGGTGCGTTCGTACGATTACGAAGTTTTAAAAGTATCACTCTCATAAAGTTGTAAATAGTAGTTAATTACAATTAAAATGCGCACCAGACAATGTTCTCTTTATATCATTATGCAATGGAGTACTTTTGTGTGGCCATGTAAATCAATAAAAAATGTTCTTTGCACCACAGTTTGTGCAAAATGTATATTCTAATATGTACTTTATAGATGCATATCAATTTTATTATGTTCGAATGAGTGTAGCACCATTAAAATGCATTTGAAACATTTTCCCCCATTAACCGTAATGTAACGGAAAACTTTTGATTTTCCTTGTATTTGAACTATGCATCCGATTTTGATAAAATTTGAAATAACTTGACAAAATTATGTAATAATTATGCATTTAAAATTTCAAACGATTAAAATGCATTTGAAACTTTTTTCCCCATTGACCGTAATGTAACGGAATCCTTTTGATTGTCCCTGTAATTGATCTATGCATCCGATTTTCATAAAATTTGAAATGACGTGGCAAAATTATGTAATAATTACATATTTAAAATTTCAAACGATTCGGTTCTGTAGTTTTTGCGTTGTTATATGCGGATGGACAGACGGACTGAACGACAACTATAGGTGCTACGTATTTACATAATTACGAAAACACCTAAAAATAAGACTCCTGAGACCCTTTAAGCAATACATTGCACATAAAGAATTAAAACTACATTGTATAAAATTACTGAAACTTTGTCTGATATCTTGTTTTCTATGTCCATATTATATAGTCAAAGTTGGTCAGGTTAGCATTGTTCGTTTTTCAGCTGCGTTCCTTACAAGTACATACATTCTTAGTATCTGTAGTTGTCTTATTCGTCCGTGTCCGTCTGTCTGTTTGACTGCATATAACAACGCAAAAACTACCCAACCAAAGAATTTGAAATTTAATACTTATAAATACTTATAATCGTTGCAGATTTTTGTCAAGTTATTTAAAATTTTACGAAAATCAATTATAAACTTAGAAAGATTCAAATATAAACTTAGTACAATTTTTTCAATTTTGTTACTTATACCCCTTGGCGTTTGGGCTCCTCATATATATTAATAAATTAGTTTCTGTAAGTAATTAAAAGTTTATATATAATTAACCGTATTTAATTAAACATTATTTGTAAGTAAATTAACTGTATCAACAATTACTTTTCCTCTTATAAAAAAAAATAAACTTTCTTTTTTTTTTTTTTTTTTTTTTTTTTTTTTTTTTTTTTTTTTTTAAAGAAATGCACATTTTTATGTGCATATAACATTAATTATATGAATTTACTAATAATAAGTCAATGATTTCAACTGTAAAATACATAACAAATAATTTTGGCCAGAATTTTGCTTTAAATACAATGTTAAACAAATTTAAGCAGGCTCCTAATGTAAAAGATATAAACAGTGCAGTCACATAACAAAGCCTCCATTACGTATTTTCATTCATTAAGTTGTATTGTTGGTGGAATAGCGCATCGCATTGTGTTCCTAAAGGAGTAGCGTTAATGTGGCATAGCGGCAAGTTGGGAGAATTAATCGAATTTTCACGAATCGTTTCATCTAGTAGGTCTTCAACCTTTTAATTAAAGTTGTATGGTCTCCAGAAAGTTTGTTCTTCATTCTCGGTTAAATGTTTTCACGGAGTATTAAAACTGAATATAACATCGCTTTTTTGCGTCTAAGTAAATCGACATTCTATCTTTAATATCTTGATCATTCTTTTTTTTTTCCCCGCAGTTTTTATATTTTACAAGTAAATTGGAAAGCGTTTATACATTCGCTTTGTCTGTGGTTGTAACATGAAACTATTGATGAAGATTAACTGACATATCTTTAAAATGTGAAGTTTCAACTGTAACCGATTTAACATGGGTTCATTACGCGGGATTAAACTTCCACCAGTAAATTTTAATTGACATTTTCTCCTTATTTAAACGCCTTATTAATGCAAAATGCCTGCCGTAAATAATAGCAGAAACAGATATTCATTTTTATTAGTAGACATTTATTTTGGTGGTAATCAGGCTCTGCGTTTTTGCAATATTGTGACAATCTGACAATCTCCTGTCATTGCAGGGTCAAAAGAAAATATAATTCTTGGGAAAACTGACACCAGTAAAATTAAGTGGAAAAATTTCGGATATTTGTGAGAAATTATTCTTACGAATACGAAGCTTAAAAAAGACGAAATTTTATATTTATATATATATGGGAAGGAAGTTTATCTGACGATAATCAGAAACTGTTGGTCCGATTTATAAACACCGCCATCCAGGGGCGTAAACCATCCTTGTTGCGTAGGGGGATGTAGATGCATAAATTTCCGACTCCAAGAATGAAAATTTCCGAGTACAAAGAAAAATAAAATACCGACTATTATATACATACGTATATGTAGGTATGTGTAGACACACACACATATATATAATGTCATGTATTAAATTCGTGAAATTTTGGCGGTTTATGAAAAATTGTTTAAGTAGCCAAATCCAGTCAACTTGCGTGAAATTCTTGATAATAGCTGATATGAGAGAATTTAAATTGAGAACACAGGGTGGTTGTTTTGCAGTCATACTTCTAATATATACGATCAGAGCGTAAGTGTAGCAAGGCAGTGGACTCGATAATCCAGTGATTTCTCTATCAGAAACGGAGCTAGTTTGTTGTTTTAAGGCGTTTATTCATCAAACATGAAAAATTAAAATGAGCCTTACATATGAAAAAATTCATTAAGCCCTCATTCTTTGGGATGAATCTCTATGTCATACTATATGATTTTCAAACGTAAATAAAAAAAAAAAAATACAAGAGTCGTAGACAGGAGATAATGTATATCGAAATAATTAAAACAAGACAGAAATCTAAACTCCAAAGTCACTGCATCTGCTTTTTGTTAGATTCGCAGACGACGACAGATATCGACGTAGTACAGAAACGAGCCAATCAGTGAAAGGAGCACTTTTAGAGATGGGAAGCTAAGCTAATGACTCGAGAGGGGAGCGGCTTAAGGAGCCCATACCTCGCAGCGTGGTGTTTTGAAGTAGAAAGCTTAGCACTGAAAAGACGTGGGAACATAGATTCCTGGAATTAACATTGGAAATAAAAATAACAAAATGACTTTTCAAACATTAGAAAATAAAAACTACCTTCTCTCAGATTATTATAGATTGGGCAACTGATAAAATTTTTAAAGGACTAAAAACTTAAGATTAAATAAGATATTTATTAATATACGCGTTTTAAAATTAAAGGGAAACTCAATCGAAACAAATATTAGTTAATTATTAAAAAATGAGGAAATAAATAATATGCCAGAAATTTATAATAATTTAGATGAATATTGCGAAATGAAATGTAACACACACACACACACACACACACACACACATATATATATATATATATATATATATACCAGAAGATAGCCCGTCAAAATGACGTGTTTTTATTTTTGAAAGGATGATAAAACATTACAACAACTTTGGTCAATCATAGCCACTTTTGGTTTAAACAATTTTGAAAAATACAAAGGTTGAACATGGGGGAAAAATCTATTAAAAAAAAAAAAAAATTCAATAGAAATCTGCATTTAAAACTATAACAAAACTATCTGGTGGATGGGGAGGGATTGTAATGAACAAATGGTAAACGCATAAATTTTAACCCTTTCAGGGGCAAGGTATTTCTGCTCCGAAAATGTTCAAATAATTGATTCACACCACAATTTAAGAACAGATTTATTTGAAAATAATCAGGAGCTGTTTTTCGAGTATATTATAAAATAGAAATTGTACTAAAATTTTACTGGTGCCAATTCTAAATTGGAACAGTAATATTAAGTGTTTGCAGACTGCAAACACCGCCCCTGAAAGAGTTAAAAGAATAAAGTAAGGTAAAATATCAATTATAAAAGAATACATTGTGAACTACAGCCAAAAAATATTTTAAAATTCTGAAAGAAAATAATAAAAATATCCAAAATGTATAAAATTTTTTCCCATTTTGGCCATTTCCAGACGAATATGAGAGGGTAGCCAAATTATCAATTGAATGGGTAAAATAATGGCATAGAATATGCCGCTAATGAATTTCACTCACAAAATTACAGTAATTATTTCACAAAAAACATGCAAATTAACATGCATTAATAATGCAAAACATGTACTAATAATGGTATTTTAAAACATTTGTGAATTATCTATTTTATACCATTAGCTAATACTTAAAAAAAAATACTTTATAAGATCGAAAACAAATGTCAACAATAAAGAGTAAACAATCGTGATTCGTTATGTGAGAATAAAGTCATTCACGGCTGTAAAAATAAATAAATAATAATAATAAATAAAATAAATAAATAAAGCAACACAAATATAAAAATTCTAGCAATATTGTATTTAAAACGCATCTTCGCTTTTCTTAAATAAAAAGATTTAATTAAACACTGTTAAAAATTTGACTATTTTGCTGCATCGTCATTACACAGCTTTTATAGAAAATGATTACTTTACCGTATTACACTGTTAAAATTTTGATCCATTTGTTGCAGCGTCACTCCACAGCTTTTATAGAATATCTCTTTTATGACCAATGAGAATGCTCCATATCACAGTAAAAGTAACCGCTTTATATAAAAGCAGTGGAGTGATGCTGCAGCAAATGGGTCAAATTTTTAAGAGTTGCTGCAGCATCACTCCAACTCTTTTATAGAAAACGGTTACTTTGTGTGTGTTACTCACAGTGTATTCTATAAAATCTGGGGAGTGATGATGCAGCAAAAGGGTCAAATTTTTAACAGTGTACTGCTAAAAATGGGATCCATTTACTGCAGCTTCACTCCACAGCTTTTATAGAATGTGTCTTTTATGACCAATGAGAATGCTCCATAACACAGCAAAGTAATCGTTTTCTCTAAAAGCGGTGGAGTGATGCTGCAGCAAATGAGTCGATTTTTTAACAGTGTGAATATTGTGTTTGAAATAGGGAAAAGATTTCAAAGCACAGTAAAATGTAGTGACGTCATTTATAGCTCAAACTGTAAATCTGACAAATAAGAACGTTCCATTACGACTCTGGAACGTTTGCATTGGACAAAAAATTGATAGCCTTTAAAATCGGAGATAACTTTTCACAATGGAATTTGTCATTGGTCACAATAAGTGTTTTTTCTCGTGGATGGGTTGACCCCGGAATCGTTATACACGGAGGGATTTTATATATATAGGATACTGGCAGCCTTCGCCCACTACGCTAATCAATTTTCTTAAAAGATTATTGAATCAAATGAAATAACACAGATAAAATTAAAATAAAACTGCATTTTCTTAACATCTAATTATTTATCCATTATTATTGTATTATTCTTATAATTTTACATTATCCCCTTCAAAGTCGATGTTGGAGATAGAATAGACAAAATAGCTCCAAAATCACTAAAGTACTGTTATGAACAGTTTTTTGGTAGGTTTTTTACCCTCAATTTCCCGCTTCTACCTAAAATTTGTGCTTAAATATGTTGAAGAAACCTAAAACTTACCATTATCCTATTGAACATCGGGTCGCAAGCATAGTTTTGTTTTGTAACTGATTGTTTGGGAAGGGTTCCATTCGTCTTAGTGTGCCAAAGCATTACCTGGAAAAGAAAACAATGTTCTATCTCTTTAATTTTTAGCAATGAGTTGAAATCTTTTTAGCGTTTCTTTTATGAATAAAATTGAAATTTGATTGTTCGAGGACTTCTTTAAACACAAAAATTTGTCAATGTTTTTTTTTTTTTTTTTAATACTATTTAAGTTTATAATTCTTTCTAATGACATACAGTCGAGTCTCTATAACGAAATCCATCGTTCCAGTTAAAAATTTGTTATATAGAGAAATTCGATGTATAGAGAATGATGTTAAAAATCGCATTTAATGTGTAAATTCTGAACAAATATTATTTTTTATCTTTTTAATTAAGAATTTAGAATGTTTAAAAGTGTATATTAACCTAACATTTTATTTCTTAATCAGTTTCAAAAAAGAGAACATATGAAAGCTTAATGAAAATCAAATAAGGAAGACTTGCATTAATTTCAGACGAAGAAATCTATAATTTTTTTTTTGTTGTTTTGATTTTAAAATTGTTACGCCCAGGAAAAAAAAAAAAAAAAAAAAAAAAAGGTCAAATTTTAGCGAGGAATGAAAAATTGTAGTTAACATTTTCCTCCATTTGAAGGCCTCTCTTATGTGCCTGTCATTGATTCCTCTCTTATATGTATAACAATCCAATTGACTCTGTTTTGAGAAGGATGTTGAAAATAACTGTTATTTATATTTTTAAAAAAACTCAGCACTGAACGATAAATCAAAAATAAGGGATGGAAAATTGATTCCATATGATTTCGAAGCTTTTTTAAAACTGAATAAATTAAAACCAATTTATGTAAAAATTCGTTATATGGATGTCAGGATCTGATAGCACCTGTGCTAAATAATGTAATGTCTACTCTTTCTCTATTTGAATATTTTGTATTGTATGGTTGTGTACAGAATTTCCAAGGTGACATTCCTTCTTTGTGGAAAGGGGAATTGCCAGATAATCCTTTGCAGGTGGTGTGTCAGAGAAAAGAGATAGCTGAGAGGCATGTCCATCTGTCAGTGAAGTATGCGGATGACGAGCAGATTAGCAGCATGTCACTAAGCAAGAAAAGAATGGAGTATGTGTCCAATGAGGAGGCTCCAAAGGGGTTTATGTTGGGGAAAGCAGTGATTTGGAAAGGGCAAGTTTGTCTCAGGGGATTCATTCGGTACCTAGGTGTCGTACCTAGAGGTTGCTCTGTGTGGAAGAGCGTAAAGTGTGCGTTTTCTGGTGCGCAAAGGATACAGACGTCCTGGTGTTTAGTGTTCTGGGCTAAGAAGTGCAGGCCCAGTATACTTGTGTTGGGAGACTCAAGGTTGAGCTCCAAAAAAAAAAAAGTGAATTTAACGTGTATTGAGTGTGAGGTGGAAAGTGTAATTGGAATAGTACACAACCAATCTTTACGGTATCTAATTTAATGTTGAACCGGATCACCTATATCCGAGTTGTAGTTGTATATATTTGTAAATAGCGTATTTTGTGTGTACATATATTCTTAATAAACTGATAATTCGGTTACTAGCGTAAGTCTTCATTTACACCAATCTCACAGTGGGTGACCGATATCACCTAGTAATATCGGTGGTGGCAGCTATATCTACCACGGACATTCTTCAAAGTTGTGTGGACTGAGGGGAACGTCCGACAAATTGTTGGCAGCGTCGGGATAGAATCGCCTGAAACCAGTGACCAGCGAGCCGTGTTGCAGTCTGTTAATGCCGGAGTATCCAGTGGAATTCTTGTGTGGTCGTGCCATATCGTCGAGAGTGTGCTAAAGCATCGTGCCGGATCGTCGATTGTACGCTAAAGTGTCGTGCCGTATCGTCGAATGTGTGTAAAGTGTCGTGCCATATCGTCGAGTATGTGCTAAAGTATCGTGCCGGATCGTCTAGTGTGGACTAAAGTGTTGTGCGTATCTTTATTAGAAAGAACTAAACTGAATTGTTGTGCCATATTACCGCTACATCGTGGAACTACCTGTGATTAGAAAAGTACCCCAGCAAAGAAAGTATAAGGTTTTGATCATATCTTTCTGCTGACATCTCGAAACAAAATTTGTTGTTGTATAATTAATAGTAATTTAAGTAAATTGTCTATATTATTTATGTATTTTATCAATACTCCCTACCTTATAAAGTGTTAATAACCATATTGGCTATTGTTTTAAGGAAAGGTCATAATAACTTGAGCTAGTATTGGCTTTCTTTATATTTCCTTTTATTAATTGTGGTAATAGTAGTTGGAAGGAATAATTGAATTTACTTAAAGTTAAATTATTGTTAAAGTAATATTTAAATGAAGCAACATTTTTTTTAAGTTTGAAGAGTGTATAATAACATTTGCTTAGGATTTTAATTGGCCAATAGTAGTGAAAAAAAAAAGGCTCAAAAGAGAGCCATAGTGGAAAAAAAAGGCCCAAAAGAGAGCCATAGTGAAAAAAAAAGGCCCAAAAGAGAGCCATAGTAAAGAAGAAAAAAAAAAGGCTCAAAAGAGAGCCATAGTGAGGAAAAATAAAAGTAAAGATTTTCAGTATATTTGTTTTAAGTGTAAGAACCAGTATTAAGTTCGGAAATACTTTAGTGAGGATAATTGTAGAAATTTATATATGCATGTTTTACAATTTTTCTTTCTGTGGATTTTTTTATTGACATCAATACTCCTATTCAATTTCAACGTATCAGTATTATTTTATAAATTGTATGTTGTTATCTAAGTGTATAAGTTGAAATCTGTATTGCATAGTAAGCAAATCGAATTATTGTTTTACCTTTTTGTTTTATTGGAAGTAAATTGTGTGATATCAATGGTTGAGAAAAATTAGAGTATTCAGTAAATTAATTAGAAATGAAATGTATTGATTATCTGAAGGATATTATTTAGTATAATAAGTGGAGAAATATCTGTACTAAGTTAGAAAATTAGGAAATATTAATTGGGTAGGTTTAACTATTCTTGTAGGGTGGTAATAACAATCGGTGAAAGTATGGCTTTCTTATTGAAACTAAAAAAGGTTGATCTTCAGGTGATAGCTGAAGAATTGGGTGTTGAATTCGCGGAAGATGATACCAGAATTCAGCTTAAGAAAAAGATAATGGACAGTGATGAGTATGACGAGGGGGTTATTAAGGAATTATCTGACGCTATTGTTGCAGAACGATTAGAACAAGAAAAATTAGAACGCGAAAAGTTAGAAAAACACGAAAAATTAGAGCGCGAAAAGTTAGAAAAACAGGAAAAATTAGAGCGCGAAAGGTTAGAAAAACAGGAAAAGTTAGAGCGCGAAGAAAAACACGAAAGGTTAGAAAGAGAAGAGAGGATAGAAAAATTAAGGATGGAACATGAATTAGAAATGGAGAGACTAAGGGTTCAAGGTTCGGCAAATAATTGTAATGTTTCTAGGGAATCTAATAATGAAAGTAATATAGAAAAATTGATCAAAAGCGTAAAAACTCTATCTATCAAAGTACCGGAAAGGACTGAGGGATGGAATCTATTTTTCAACAGTTTAGAAAGGGCATTCAAAACTAAAAATGTACCGGAAAACCAGTAGGCCGAAATTCTGCTAATTATGTTAGGAGATAAGGCGGATAATTTGTTAATTTATACCACTACGGAACAAATGGAGAATTATGAGGAGTTAAAGGAGTTAGTTCTAAGGGAACATGAGCCGACACCGAAGGCGTGTTTGGAAAATTTTAAGAAGGCTAAGAGAAACCAGAATGAAACTCATGTATTATTTGTATCGCGTTTAATAGCGACATGGGAAAATTATTATAAGATTAGAGGTGCTGACTCTTATGAAAAGGTCAACCAGTTAATAGTTACGGATAAATTAGTAAGTACGTTAGATGAGGATACCGCGTCATATATTGGGTTAACTCATCAAGGTAAATGGTTAGAAACTTCTAAAATTGCTAAAGAATGTGACAATTATTTTGACGCTAAACATAAGTCTTACGCCGTTACGTATAAAAGTTTTAAAGGTAAAGATAGGTCCGTAAACAATGAAAAAATGAGACCGAGGGAGGATAACAAAGTTAGTGGTAATTGGAGGCAAAACGGGAGTAATGAGACTAATTCTTCTTCAGATAGGAAAATAGATTTTAAGAAACCTAATGATGCTTCAGCGCCTAAATGCTTTAAATGTGGTTTGAGAGGTCATTACCAACGTTTTTGTAATAAAGTGGGTAATGAGGGAAATAATTGGTAATAAAGGGCGAGATCCGAAAGCGGGTGTGCATAAGATTGTGGTAAAAGAAAATAAAGAGTTACCTAATGGAGCTATTGTGATGAGAATATCGGCAAAGGCCGAACAGAGAACTAATGTTATTGGCGAGAAATTAAATAAACTTGAGAAAATTGAAGTTAGTGTAAATGGGCAAAAAGCAAAGGGATTGGTTGATTCTGGGTGTGAAATTAGTGTTGTTCATAAAGATTTGGTACCAGAAGAGAAATTAAAAGGAGCGGGTAGTATTTATTTACAAGGGTTATTTGGTGAAGCAGTTAAATCGCCGTTGGTTAAACTACCGTTAGCTATTCCGCAATTCGGACAAACTAATATAATTCATCAGGAAGTACTTTGCGCAGTGACTGATAATATTAATGAGCAAGTAATTTTACATCCCGAAGTGATTAATGAGTTGTCAGGTGTCAACCGCGAGGAGCCATTGCTAGAGCCCCAAAAATTAGAAGTTCAGAAATTATTATTGATAATTCGAGTGAAAAGGGAGATATGAATAACGATAGTTATAATGTTTACGCAATAGAAGCGAGTTAGCAAAATGTACAAAGTCAGAATCCAGAAAAAACGGAAGTGGAGAAAGGTAATAAAGCTATTGTTAGCAATTCCGATATGTTTAAGGAATCCCAATTAGAATGTAAAGAGTTAGAGAAAGCTTGGGAATTAGCTAAAATGGATAAGGGGGATTATTATATTGTAAATGGCTTATTATATCACAAAGAGAAATTGTTAGGCGAAACTATAGCACAATTAGTAGTACCCAAAATAAGGCGAGAAGAAATCTTAAAATTAGCGCATAGTTCGGTATATGGAGGGCATCATGCAGCTAATAAAACTTTACAGAGAATCGGGTATTCATTTTATTGGGAGGGGATGGCGAAAGAAACTAAACAATTTTGTGAGTCATGTTTAGAGTGCCAATTGACCAGAGGGGTTAAAGTAAATGATAGAGCTCCTATTTCCCCAGTGTCACGTCCGGAACTTCCATTTCAGGTAGTTAATGTTGATTTAATTGGGCCTATTGATCCTAAAAGTTCCCAAGGGCATCAGTATATACTAACCTTAATTGATCAACATACCAGGTGGGCGGATGCGATCCCTTTAAAAAGTTTAACTGCTAAAACCGCGTGTGATGCGTTACTTCAAATATTTATGAGGACAGGAATTCCGAATATAATTGCTTGTGATAACGGAACCAATTTCACTGCCGACTTAACAAAAGAATTTGAGAAAAGGTTAGGTGCTAGTCCAAGATTTTCGACCCCACAGTATCCACAGTCTAACGGGCTTGTGGAACGATTTAATCAGACTCTTAAACGTATGTTACATCATACTATTAGAGAAGAAGGAAAAAAGTGGCATGAACAAATACCATTTGTATTATGGGCGTATAGGGAAGTCCCAAATTCTACGACGGGAATCGCACCTTTCCAATTATTATATGGTAGAGCGCCGGAGGGTCCTTTATCGATTCTCAAGTCATCCTGGGCAGGAGAAAATAAGGGGGCGCAGTTAGATACTACGCCGATTCATGAGTACCTGAATAAACTTAGGGGACGTTTAGAAAGAGCCGCAAATGAGGCAAAATTATCGTCCGAGGTGCAACAAAATAGGATGGCGTATCATTATAATTTAAGGTCAAAAGAAAAAACGTTTGAAGTAGGTGATAAAGTAATACTGTTAATCCCCGATTCGACTAATAAATTATATTCTAGGTGGCAAGGGCCGGCAACTATAGTCGAAAAACGAAATCAGCATTCATTTATAGTTGAGTTAGCCGACGGGAGTAGGAATCATGTGCACCAAAATAAAATAAGAGAATTTATTGCTAAATGTAATATAGTTAATATTGTTTTTGAGGATGATGAGGAATTTGGAGAAGTTGGGGAAATTCCTATTTTGAACCGGGATCAGGAAGTAGAGCGAGATATAGAGAGATTCGAAATAAAAGGGTTATCTAACAATCAATTCAAAGATATAAAGTCTATTTTGAGAGAGAATAAAGAGGTGTTTATGGGTCCTGTACGACCAGCTGAGGTAGGGGAGCATCGTATTGATCTGAAGCCGGGGGTGGAAAGGAAAAAGCCAAAGATATATAGTGTACCGGTAGCTTATAAAGAGGAAGTAGATAGACAGATTCAGGAGTTATTAGAATTAAATCTAATCGAAGTGTCAAATGTTGAAATTAGTCATCCAATTGTTTGTGTGGCGAAAAAAGACGCAACTGTTAGGCTTTGTATAGACTATAGAGCATTAAATTCGGTAACTCAGGTGCCAACCTTTCCGATGAAAGATTCTCAAGAAATCATGTATACCGCAGGGGCGGCAAAGTATTTATCATCAATTGATTTATTGAGGGGTTATTGGCAGATTAAAATGGCAGAAGAGTGTAAACATTTGACAGCTTTTACAACGCATAATGGAACTTATCAGTGGCGTACAATGCCTTTTGGATTATCAGGGGCGGCTGCCACGTTTCAGAAAGATATGAATGAGGTTCTTCAAGGTCATCGGAGGTATGCGGAAGCATATATTGATGATGTCATCATTTTCTCCGACACCTGGGAAGAACATTGTGAGCATGTTAGGGCTGTCATTGAAGAACTTAAAAGCAGAAATTTTACGATTAGTCTAGATAAATGTAAATTTGGAGAGAAATTAACTAAGTTTTTAGGTCATGTAATTGGGGGTGGAACGCATGCACCTGATGAGGAAAAAATAGGAGCAATAAAGGATCTAAAGCGACCAAAAACGAAAAAGGAAGTTAGATCTGTTTTGGGATTAATGGGATTTTACCGATCTTATATTCCAAATTATGCCGAAATTGCTATACCTTTAACCGAATTGACTAAAGGGAAGGTTAAAAATACTGTACCATGGGATGAAAGGGCAGAAAAAGCATTTAATACTCTTAAAGATGAGTTATGTAACGTGACGAGTTTGGCTACACCTATCGTAGGCCGGGAATATCAGCTCCACGCAGATGCGTCCGACCTGGCAGTAGGATGTTGCCTTACTCAAAAAGATGAAAAGGGTCAGTTTAAACCAATAGCTTTTGCCAGTCAGAAATTGTCAGGGGCTCAGCGTGCTTGGCCGAGTATAGAGAAAGAGGCTTGGAGTGTTCTCTTTGGGTTGCGAAAGTTTGAAAAATGGACCTATGGATCTCAAATTGAGATCATTACGGATCATAATCCATTAAAATTTCTCACCGAAACAACCCCAAGATCACCCAAACTCACTAGATGGGCTCTTGCCTTGCAACGCTGGAACCTGAGTATTTCTCATCGTCCAGGAGCCCAACATTTAAATGCTGACGCAATTTCTAGGCTACATAGAAAGAGCTGGGAAGAACAACCAGTTGTTAGCCCATCAACATCAACGACCCAATAGTGGACAACCTTAAAGGGATGTCGTCACACGTTTAACTTTTTTTTCTGTGTGTGTGTAAATATTTTTTGATTTTTTTGTTTATAATATTGTACTAACATGTGTATTGTTTATGTAATAATAACATTAGTAAAGGTTCAGTAGAGATGTCAGTAGATAGTGTTCAGACACCTGGAAATACCTATGTAATAAGCATAATGAAGAAATCTGTAAAGAGACTATTGAACTCTTCTGCGATATTACTATATGTTTGGGGAAAATTAGCCCCTAAAAGGCATATTTTCCGCTAAGGTGGGGGGTGTCAGGATCTGATAGCACCTGTGCTAAATGTAATGTCTAATAATGTAATGTCTACTCTTTCTCTATTTGAATATTTTGTATTGTATGGTTGTGTACAGACTTTCCAAGGTGACATTCCTTCTTTGTGGAAAGGGGAATTGCCAGATAATCCTTTGCAGGTGGTGTGTCAGAGAAAAGAGATAGCTGAGAGGCATGTCCATCTGTCAGTGAAGTATGCGGATGATGAGCAGATTAGCAGCATGTCACTAAGCAAGAAAAGAATGGAGTATGTGTCCAATGAGGAGGCTCCAAAGGGGTTTATGTTGGGGAAAGCAGTGATTTGGAAAGGGCAAGTTTGTCTCAGGGGATTCATTTGGTACCTAGGTGTCGTACCTAGAGGTTGCTCTGTGTGGAAGAGCGTAAAGTGTGCGTTTTCTGGTGCGCAAAGGATACAGACGTCCTGGTGTTTAGTGTTCTGGGCTAAGAAGTGCAGGCCCAGTATACTTGTGTTGGGAGACTCAAGGTTGAGCTCCAAAAAAAAAGTGAATTTAACGTGTATTGAGTGTGAGGTGGAAAGTGTAATTGGAATAGTACACAACCAATCTTTACGGTATCTAATTTAATATTGAACCGGATCACCTATATCCGAGTTGTAGTTGTATATATTTGTAAATAGCGTATTTTGTGTGTACATATATTCTTAATAAACTGATAATTCGGTTACTAGCGTAAGTCTTCATTTACACCAATCTCACAGTGGGTGACCGATATCACCTAGTAATATCGGTGGTGGCAGCTATATCTACCACGGACATTCTTCAAAGTTGTGTGGACTGAGGGGAACGTCCGACAATGGAGAAAGATATTTCGCTATATAGAGACTGCTTTTAATGTAATCATGCGAAAAGGGGACCGTTCCTACTAAAAATTCGTTATATAGAGAAATTCGATGTATGGAGTTTCGTTATAGAGAGACTCGACTGTATTTTCAATCTGCATAAAAATTTGGTGTCATTTCTGTTTTTTTTTTTTTTTTTTTTTTTTTTTTTCGACTAAACAAAATATAGTTATAATATTATGAAAAAAATTCGAATACAATTAAGAAAAAAGAAAACGAACGAATTATTTCTGATAGAAATAGTCATATAGATTGAAAAATATCCAGATTAATTCTCGGTAATAATTCAAAGTATTTGGGTGTTTTCAATTTTCAATCATCTATTTTGATTAAAATTACATAAAATAAACAAAATTCACATTAAAAAATAGTTATTACAAAATATAAAACCAAGATAATTTTTTGATTAAAATTAAATTCGTGTAGCTTGAAAAATATCCAGGCTGATAAGGAAAAACACTAAATAAGATACCCTGGGGTAATAACGCCAGGCGGGGTAATAACGCCAAGTGCTTATATTTTGCATAATTATGAAATAATCAGGTAAATGACACCCATATGCTCTGTGCAGAAGGGTTTTGAGTCATATAAATCGCAAAAAACAGCTTCAAGTTAAGTTGTTTCATTTTTAGGTCTTATTGTTTTTACAAACAACTAAAACTAACGCTTGATCTAAAATTTGCGAGATAGGTTTTGTGATCTGAAGACTATCTTTTTACCCGGAAATACTTTGTTAATTACATAAATTGGTAGTGCATTTCATGTACTTTTAAAATGTTGTTGAAGATTTTGGATATCTTCTCGAGATAATTTGTAATTTAAAATGTACTGCGCAATAACTATAACGGGGTAATAACGCCAATCCTTGACATTAATAGCTGGGTTGATTCCCTATAGTGGCCGAGCTACATCCTAAATACTGATTCAAATAAACACAGTTAAAACTGTGCAATATTTCTCATATTTATATTCAAGCTGTCTTTTTTAAGCAAAAAGAAGCTCACGATCTGATATTCTTTTGCCTCATCCTCCCCCTCCCACACCACACCTTTATTTTTCTTACACTTTCACAAAAAATTGAACATTTTCAATAGCTTAGAATGAAATTTGTCAATTTCTAAGTTTGTAGAGTTTGTATTTTTAGAATTGGGCAATCTACATGTAATTATTCCATCTTATTTCATAGTTTTGTTTGCATGGCGTTATTACCCATATAGGTGGGTAATAACGCCAAATAGCATTGGTCAAGAAAAAACGCCATTACATTTTATGAATACATATCTGTTAAATTATTTTATTTTATATAGATAGTCAATGAGTTGCTGTATCAGATCCTATATTTGTTTGAAAAATACAATCTAAAACTAAGCCGTGAAAATTGGTAGAACCTTAACGTGGCGTTATTACCCCAGGGTACCTTATTTGCAATTCATTTTTAAATTTTCATTAGAAGAAAATTAAACCTAAATTCAGTGATTTCTAACTAAATTTAAAATTAGAGAAAAAGTAGTGAAAAAGTTTCATCACTTCAATCAATATATCTTAAAATTTCCACACCAAAGTAAAAATTTTTCGACAATGCAGTAGAATCTCGATATTTCGAAGTCAAAGTGCACGAAACAAATTCGGAATATCAAGGTTTCTGATCAAAATATGAAGGTTTTATATAATATTAACATCGCTGGGATATGTATCTAACGAGGGAGCTGCAAGAAGTGTAAGTCACCGATTTTGACGAAAGTGTTATCGTTGAAAAGATCTCGTCGAGAGCAGCAAAAAACTCAATGGAGCTATCCGTCACAAATGAGTCGTTATCGAGATATCCGACAATTTATGTCACGTAACTAGTGCGTACTTAATGGGGGACCGCAAAAAATTTTAGTCTCGATTTTAACTAAAGTGATATCGTTGAAAAGATATCATCGTGAAGATTAAAAAATTCAATGGAAGCACCCTTCGGAAATGAGACGTTTATCCGACAATTTGTGTCACATTGCTAATGCACACTGCTGGGAAACTGCATTAAGTGACATAAATTGTCGGATATCTCGAAAACGGCTCATTTCAGATGGTTAGTTCCATTAAGTTTATTTCTCACAATGATATCTTTACAACGACACCATTTTCATCAAAATCGAGAAAACAATTTTTTGCGGTCCCCCATTAAGTATGCACTAGAACAGTAGGCACTAGCTACGTGACATAAATTATCGGATATCTCGAAAACGGCTCATTTCCGACGGGTAGTTCTATTGAGTTTTTTTCCCCTCATGATGATATCTTTTTAACGATACCATTTTCGTTAAAATCTAGACTAAATTTTTTTGCGGCTCCCCATTATATATGCACTAGTTAAGTGACATAAATTCTCGGATATCTCGATAACGGCACATTTGCGACGGGTAGTTCCATCGAATTTTTTACTGCTCTCGGTGAAATCTTTCTAACGATACTACTTTCATCAAAATCGGTCACTTACACTTCCGGAAGTTCCCTAGTAAGTATAGTTTCGTCATATAGAAGTTTTTGAGTTCACAATATTCGACAAATCAAAGTTTATGTGTATAGTTTTATCAAAAATATGAAATCTAAATTATTTCCGACTAAGAACAAATTTATATAAATTTTCTTTGTTCAAAATTGTTTTTTTTCTTCTAATTAAAAACTACAATAAAAAAATTCTCCAATTCATAAGTTTTTATAATTTAATATGTATATTATTTTCGACTAAACGTACATTTTTCCGATCTAACGGGAATTTTTCTGACTGACTTTTTCATTTTTCCAATTTGTAGGTCGCTATAGGTAAATACCATTTTCCCGACTAAACATACATTTTTCCTGTCGAACGGGAATTTTTCCGATTGATTTTTCGTTTTTCCAATTTGTAAGTCATTATAGTAAATAACTTTTTTCCGACTAAACGAACATTTCTCCAATTTGTAAATCCTTATAGGTAAATACCATTTTTCAGACTAAACTTACATTTTCCCTATCGAACGGGAATTTTTCCGACTAAACGGACATTTTCCCGACTGATTTCGTTCGTTTATAAGTGTTTATAGATAAATACCATTTTTTTTTCAACTAAACATTACATTTTTCCTATCGAACGATAATTTTTTCGACTGAATTTTTTCGTTTTTCAATTTGTAATTCATTGTAGTAAATAACTTTTTTCCGACTAAACAAACATTTTTCCAATTTATAAGTACTTATAGGTAAATACCGTTTTTAAGACTAAACGTACATTTTCCCTATCAAACGGGAATTTTTCCGACTGATCTTTTCATTTTTCCAATTTCTAAGTCTTTATAGTACATAACATTTTTCCGACTGATTTTTTTCGTTTTTCCAACTTATAAGTTTTTATAGATAAATACCATTTTTTCCCGACTAAGTGTATTTTTTTTTACCGATAAACACGAAATTTTCCGACTGATTTTCTCGAGGGGGGGTGCCGCTCTCCCCCCCATACCCCCCGGGATTTACGCCCCTGCCGCCATCTTGTGACAAACTACTCAGTTACTTCACTTCAAGTTGTACAGAGTATATTGTATGTCTCTTCCTTATTATTCCTGACTCCATTGTCTGTCCAACTGTTTGCGTACATTTTATAAACGCAACCTGTGATTCTAAGTATCTTCTAGACAAATTAAAAATCCCAACAGTTAATTTTTCTTAATTGGAAAAATATAAAATGGCAGAAAAAAAAGTATCTATTATCATTTTTAGAAATTGTGTTTTTATAACATATACATTTTAAGATATAAAATCACAAAAAATGGTATTTTTTTTCACTTTTTGTTATTTTAAAAGTTCTATGACACCTTAAGGGTGTCTAGGACGCATTTTAAAATATTTTTTATTTATTGAATAAAAGTATTACAATTTTTGTGAAGGTTAATCATATCATTTGTAAACAAAATCACAAGATAAAACTTCTCATAATTTAATTTTTTTTATTTTAAATTTATTAGAAAATTGGGGTAATTTAATATCGATATAACCCAAAACATTGTTTCTATAGTTTCATTTTTTTATTACATTTAAATAGATTTACATTTTGATTTAGTATTTAAAAAAATTAAATATTTAAAGTAAAAATTGATAACTATAACTTCAATTTTAAAAATCATACTTTCAGAAGAAATATATTTTTTCAAATTTGTCAAAATTAAAACAAAACAATCAAAAAGAACATGGTCCAAATTTGAAACATTTATTTTTTAATGGTACTTGACTTATAATAATTTAAATCCGAGAAATGTTGAAAAAACACATCATGAAGAAAAGAACATTTTCACAAGAAATTACTTCCATGACAATCATTTATTGAAAGCCAGATTAAAAAATAAAAATAATAATAATTCCTTTTTACTTACCCATCATACGTAGTATAGGGTAAGTCTTGCAATCGTTTTGAAAATCGAAAAATTTTTTTTGACGGATTTACACGTTTCGGACACTGGAGATTCCGAAAAACATATTTTTAGAAAAAAAATTTTGCCGTCCGTCCGTCTGTGTGTCTGTGTGTCTGTGTGTCTATCTGTCTGTCTGTAACCGCTTTATCTTCCGAACAAATTGAGATAGAGACTTAAAATTTTGTATGTGCTTAGTATGTGAGAATGGGACGAAGCCTATTTAATATAAGTAACCTCGATTATCCGGAACTATTTTTTCCGGACTCTCAAAAAATTCGTTCTGATGAAAGGTATATAAAAATTTTCGAATTTTTTTTATTTTAAGAAATGGACGTAAAAGGCAATAAAATAACACAAATTTTGCGCATAAAACAAAGTCGATCGGATTATTAGTTGTAGAGATATTTCTAATCCTGTTTTCCATATTCATTGATTTTTCATGACCCTGTATTTCATTCAAATTTCAATTCAAAGCTATATTTCAATTGAAAATGAGACACTTAATTAGATGCAAGAAACCGTTAGTAAATATGAATAATATTTTTGGAGTTATAAGGATGTTTCTTTTATGCAATTCAGTGCTACTTGAATTGTTTAGCGTTTCATACGATTGGTTCATGAGAAATGCATTAAAAGAGCATAATTATATGTTAAAAATACCTAAATATACGTTTATATTTTGTTTTGGAATTGTAATGCATTTTATAAATTGTTTACATATGTTATGTTTTCATATATTATGTTATACATATCCATGATGGGTAAGTGTTACGGTGGTCTCCAACGACTAGTTTAATTAATATTTAAACATCATTTTCAGCATTAAAAAACAGAGTATATTTTGTTTTTATTTTTGTATCCGCACCCCCCTTCGCGACGGGAGCATTTTACAAAATTTTTAATGTTTTGTCCCCAGTTTTTAAAAACAAAAATTTCTGTCTTATTAAATCGAGAAAATGTTTCGATTAAATAAGGCAATTGTTACTCATGGGGATAAATAAGGATTCTTAAGCATTTTTGAGGCACGTATACGTGTCGCTCGTCCCCAAGGGGTTAAGAGCACACACTATAGTCACGCGGTAAAAGCCGAACGAAATGTTCAAAGAATATTTTAATTATTGCATACATAAATAATCATAATTATTAATTAATTATACGTGTTTTTGTTAAATATATATAATTAAATTATTCGTGTAGTCCATGTTGAATGACTGTGCTTCTGAAAAAAACTTTTTTATTTTCATATAAAATAAAATGCAATTAACTCATCAAAGACACGGAATCATTTTGTAGTAATTTCAAATTTCATCTAATTTGAAATTGTTTTAGTTATACATACCTCGATTTACCTTTTATAATGTTTTCTGTAAAGGATAATCGATTATACTAGAACTTCTAAGTTGCTTAAGAGCACACACTAGTCACGCGGTAAAAGCCGAACGCTAATGATAAGTCTATGGGAGCATTCTTTTCAAATATCTCGCTCAAATTTTAATATTTTTACATGATTTTTTTTGCATAGGATAGCTGAGGACGATCCACAACCGGCCTAGTTTTTACTTTTTCAATTTTGGTTTCAGATTTTTTTTAAAAATTACTTTAAGTTCAAAACCGGTTCTGAAATTGAAACTATTGTAATATAAAAAATATATAAGCGTCCTCAACTATCCTATGCAAAAAAAATCTTGTAAAAATATTAAAATTTGAGCGAGATATTTGAAAAGAACGCTCCCATAGACTTATCATTATCATCCGGGTCTTTTTGAGTACTTTTTCTGTGACTATTGTGGGACCTTAAACATTGAATGTTTATTAAACAACATTTTTAACATCATTTTTACTTTTATACTTTCCTTCGACATCAATAGTTCACATAACAATAAATTTTGTCTTAAATTTCTATCAAATGTTAACTTTAATATAACCTTTATACCTTTATAAGAGAGATATAAGGTAAATGCTCTTACGGTGGAGTACTAAATTTTTAACAGGAAATAAAGGCCAAAATGCATTTCTGAAAAACGAGTGAATTTTTTTTCTTAATCTTCTAGAGCCGCGTTTGAGAACTGGCTTACCCGAACCGCGAAAAGTCGAAGGCTAGACTACCAAAAAAAAGATATTAAAAATGAAGAATTTATTAATTTTTCAACAATTCTTGAATTCTAAAATACACACTGAGCGTACTTACTAAGTTTTATGTGAGATCGTCTGAAGGAATTGGAACGAAGATTCCAAGACTTTGAAAATGTCGTTATATTGTCTCAAACATCGCCTTATTTATCCTTTTATATCGTTTCATGATGTTGCTCAAGCTTCAGAATGGACTGTTGTGACTTTCAAGTTGTTAAGTTTTGAAAAAAACCTTTATTTTCAATGGAGATATTTGACTTGCAAGAAGATATACAGGGTGATTCCAAATTTTTTTTACAAAAAAAGAGGGGTGATATTACACATCAAGATAAACAATATTAAATAGGAGACCAAGGGTCCCAAACGGTTTCCAAAGGAGATAGCCGCCATTAAAGTTTAGGGACCAAAATTTCAAATAAACATAAAAAACGGAAAAATCGGTCGATTGATTTGCGGTTTTCACTAAAATTATTCTTTATGTCGGCATTTTCTTGAAATTAAATTATAAAGATAAATTTCAAAAATTGCCGATAGAGGGCACTTTAGACTTTGGAGTAACGAACAACTATTTTTTGCCGGTATGTTTTGCATCTCAATAAATGTTTTCGTAAGCTTAGACTCAAACTTAAATTTTGAGCTGAAAATTCGAAAGTGAGAGTGGTTAAGTAGCACAAACTGAACTGTGTTCAGAGGGTTCAAATTTCAAATGATTATTAAAAAACGGAAAAATTGGTTCATTGATTTGCAGTTTTCACAAAAACTATTCTTTATGTCGGTATTTTCTTAAAAATAAATTATAAAGATAAATTTCAAAAAATGTCGATAGAGGGCGCTTTAGACTTTGCGGTAACGAACAACTATTTTTTGCCGTTATTTTTTGCATCTCATTAAATGTTTTCGGAAGCTTAGATATAAACTTAAATTTTTAGCTCAAAATTTGAATAGTAGGGAGTAGTTAAGTAGCACCAACTGAACTGTGTTTAAAAGGGGGGGGGGTGTTCAAATTTAAAATAATTATAGAAAATGGAAAAATTTCTCTATTTGTTTGCGGTTTAAAATAAAAATATTCTTTAAGTCAGTATCTTCTTGAAAATGAATTTTAAAGATAAATTTCAAAAAATTCCATTAGAGGGTGCCTTAAACTTCAGAGTAACCAACAATTAATTTTAACCATATTTCTTTTTTTTTTTTATTCTAATTAAATGCTTGCAAAAACTTATTCAATGTTTTCGGAAGCTTAGATTTAAACTTAAATTTTGAGCTCAAAATCTGAATAATTAGGAGTAGTTAAGTAACGCAAATTGAAGTGTCTTCAGGAATTGAAATTCAACCCTCCCCCCTCCTCGAACACAATTCAATTTTTCGCTCATTAAGCCCTCCCTACGATTCAGAATTTGAGCCTAAAATTTAAGTTTATGCATTTGGAAGCATTTAATGAAATAAAAAAAAATAACAGTTAAAAATAGTTGTAAGCTACTTTAAAGTCTAAGGCGCCCTCTATTGGCATTTTGAGAAATTTATCTTTAAAATTTATTTTCAAGAAAATGCTTATTTAAAAATTAGTTTTAGCGAAAACCGCAAACGAATCGACAATTTTTCCGTTTTTTATAATCATTTGAAATTTGAACCCTTTGAACACAGTTCAGTTTTTCTACATAACCACTCCCAATTATCCAGATTTTGAGCTCAAAATTTAAGTTTAAGTCTAAGCTTACGAAAGCATTTAATAAGATACAAAAAATAACGCTAAAAAAACTTGTTCGTTACTCCAAAGTCTAAAGCGCCCTCTATCGGCATTTTTTGAAAATTATCTTTAAAATTTATTGTATAGAAAAGACGGTGATATGACTTTTTGCCGGTAGATGGCAGCAGCAAAGATTTAAAGAACGGATATTTATCTAATATTAACATTATGTATAAATGTATCTTAATATGTAAACTGTGTCTATTTATATATTTTTTGGTAATTTTTGATATTTTTTGTGTGATTTATATTGGTAAATGTTTTTATTTTCTGTTTAAATTTATGAATAATCAAAGTAATTATGATAATTTGTAAAAAGAGTATTTGAATATGTACCTGTAATTTTCATTCACCAGATGGCACTGTGTGTCCAGTATTGTATGTAATGTTTCTGAGTACAAAGCTTTTTTGTTGTGTCAGCGATTTCCAGATGTTATTATGTTAGTAAGTTTTCTCGCTGAAAAAGAGATGTTAAAGTTTTGTTTTGGGGTATATTGTAGAAAACCCCATATGGTATATTATTAGTCAAGATTGAAGCTTAAATGTGATATAGTTTTAACAGCGGGATGTCATCTGAACACCAAGCGTTGGAAATAAACGTAAATTTAGACGAAAATGAAACCATGTAAGTTTTCTCTTTTCTTTCCATTGTCTCTTTTTGTTACTCTGATTATTTCTGTTTTGAGCAAGTGTTGGAAGTGTTAAAATTATTTAAGTGTATAATACAGAGAGTTTTCCCACTCCGCCCCTTAAAAACGGTTAGTTTTTCATCGATCTAAAAAGTGTTAAATTAAATACAAAACTAATAGTTTTAGTTTCGTTTTTCAAGGTTTTGGTATTGTTTAACATTAAGTGGCGCCCGGGTAAACAGGGACTTGGAGAGTGGGATTTTTTTGGTTGTATGATCGTTATAACTCTCTGTTTTATGATTTTGTAAGAGTAATATATATATTTGAGTTAGAATATTAGTTATTAGTGTATTTATTGAAATTTGTAATTTTGTGAATATATTAATTTTAATGTTGTTTTGGAACATAGTTGTACATAATATTTTTGAGAAATAGTAATCATAGTGTTTTAGATAAAATGGAGGCTCTTAAGCTTAAAAGGACAGGCGTCAGGTCATCATTCACCCGTACTGCTAATATTTTAAAAACAGAACTTGCAAAGGAAGATAGTGATATAAGTATTGTTAGAGATAAGTATACAAAATTACAAAATATTCAGACAGAGTTAAATGATTTAGATAATAAAATCTTAGATTTAATAACCGAGGACGGCAGTGCGGCGGAACAGCTTGTTTCGAGTGAAATAGAAAATAGGGAAGCATATTCAGATGATTTTATTACGTTGTCTCGCCTGTTTAATGAGAAATGTAAAATTCCGGAGGGATTTCAGATAGATACGAGGCCAGACGATGTGTTTAGTACTACAGGTAATAAAATGAAGTCTTATAAATTACCGAAAATAGAATTAAAGAAATTCGATGGGGAACTAGTTAATTGGTTGCCCTTTTGGAGCCAATTTCAAAAAATTCATGAGGATGGGGATTTACACGATAGTGATAAATTTTCTTATTTAGTTCAGAGTATGAAACAAGGGTCACGCGCGAAGGAATTTATTGACAGTTACCCGGTTACTTCGGATAATTATAAAAGTGCAGTTATGGCACTTACAGAACGTTTTGGAAAACCGGAGTTATTGATTGAGGTTTATGTAAGGGAATTGATTAAATTAATTATTTCTAATGTAAAAGCAGATAATAGAAATAAATTACCCCTTGATAAACTTTATGACAAAATTGAAGCTCAGTTAAGGGCGTTAGAATCATTAGGGCTAAAGTCAAGCGAGAATACATCGTGGCTTTATCCGATGGTGGAATCGAGCCTTACGGAAGACGTCCTGAAAGAGTGGCAAAGAAGTGCATTCTTTAATCAACCCGAAGGGTCAGATCTTTCTCGTCTAACGAATTTGATGAAATTCCTGAAAGCTGAAGTGGAAGGCGAGGAGAGGTTAAAATTAGCACGAAGTGGTTTCGAAAATAACCATCGCAGGGAAGGGTATCATGACAGAGATAGAAATAAATTTAAAAAACCCAATATCCCTACTGCATCAAATTTTCTTACGATTAAAGAGCGTTCGTGTATTTTTTGTGACAAAAGTCACGAGAGCAAAAACTGTTACGAAGCCCGTTTATTAACATTAGAAGAAAAAACTGCGAAGATCAAAGATAAAAGGTGTTGCCTTAAGTGTTTAGAGCCTAATCATGTGGCCAAATTTTGCAAGCAATTTGTACGGTGCTATTGTTCTGGGAAACCCCATTTTATTTCACTTTGTCCAGAAATGCATAAAAAAGGGGAACCGCCGAAGGACAAGGGGGTAACGGAAACTGTACAAATGACTGCTGCTAAACAAACATGCACCGCGGAAGTAGCATTAATGACTTTACGTGTAAAAGTCGCGGGTAAGAATATAGTGAAAAAGGTCAGAGTACTTCTGGATTGCGGTTCGCAAAAGTCATATATTTTACAGTCTCTGGCAGCCGAATTAGGTCTGCCAATTATTTCTAAAGAAAACATAGCTCATACTTTATTCGGGGGTGCTAGAACGGCTCCGAAATTGCACAACAAATATCGAGTAAAATTGTGTTCGCTAAATCAACGGAATTTTCCAGATTTAGAATTTGATTTTTTGAGCCAAGACGTAATCTGTGGTGAAATCCCGAGTTTACCTAGAGGGCCAATTTTGAGAGAATTGAAAAATAATAAAATTTGGTTGTCTGACATAGGTGCGAATCCTCCTAAAATTGAGATGCTTATAGGGAGTGACATATATGGTCAAATTCTCACGGGTCAAGTCAAGCAATTAAAAGGGGGATTGACAGCAGTTTGCACGAAGTTGGGTTGGGCCGTTTGCGGCGCATTAGATGAATTTTCGCCTCTGAAAGAGCAAGGAGCAACAACTTTGTGTACAAATTTGGCCATTAGAGATTTCAAAATTTCCGATCTTTGGAATTTAGAAGCAATCGGAATATCAGATGGGCTACAAAATTTGACTAAAGCAGCGGAGGGAGAAATGGCCCGGGAACAGTTCTTAGATTCCCTTACTCGAAATGAAGAGGGTCGTTATTGCGTGGGCTTACCCTGGTTGGGAACCAACGCTGAGTTGCCATCGAATCGTCATGTTGCAGAAAAGAGGCTTTTTAGTGTTTCTCGAAAACTTAAATCTTTGAATAAATTTGAGGAATATAATAGGGTTTTCGATGAATGGATGGAAGAGGGCATAATTGAAATAGTTCCAGATGTAGAAATAGAGAGTAAGGGACATTATCTCCCCCATCACCCAGTGTTTAAGCCCGATAGTGCAACTACTAAGATAAGACCGGTTTTCGATGCGTCGTGCAAAGTAGGTAGAGCTCCTTCTCTCAATGACTGCTTATTTAAAGGGCCAAATTTAATCGAAGAAATTCCTTCGATTTTGTTAAGATTTCGGGAAAAGAGCATTGGGGTGACTTCCGATGTGAAGCGTGCATTTTTGCAAATAGAACTGAAAAAAGAAGATAGGGATTTTTTGAGATTTTTATGGTGGGAGAAAGATAATGTTATAAAAGTTCTCCGCCATACCAGAGTAGTTTTTGGAGTCACTTCCAGTCCATTCTTATTGGGAGCTGTCATAAGGTACCATTTGTCACAGGTACCAGAAGAAAAGAGGTTTTTAGCTCAGAAAATAGACAAATCTTTATATATAGATAATTGCGTAACATCCGTTGACAATGTGCAAGAACTTGAAGAGTTCATAAAATATGCTACAGAAGTTCTCGCCGAAGCAAAGATGGAGTTGCGCATGTGGACTTGTAATTACATTGAGACAGATACAGGTGCCTTATCGCAGGTTTTGGGGACCGAATCTGAGTTAGAGGATCCAGTATCGGTTTTGGGGATTATGTGGGACAGGAATGAAGATAACCTACATATTAGCATTAAAAATTTGCCGATTTCAGAAAATTTGTCAAAAAGAGAGGTTTTGTCTCTAACACAGACTATTTTTGACCCATTAGGTTTCCTGACACCTGTTTTATTGACTGCCAAGTTATTGCTTCAAGAAATTTGGACAGTAAAAGTTGATTGGGATACCCCATTACCCGAAGAGATCAAAATTAAATTCTTAAAATGGTATCACAATTTGGGAATACTTACAGATTTGAAATTGCCCCGGCGCATAGGATTTGGAGATAGAAATTCCTGGTCACTCCATGTTTTTTGTGACGCAAGCCAACATGCCTATGCGACCGTTATTTTTTTGAGATGCGAGCACGACGGGGAAATTTATGTGAATTTAGTTATGGCTAAAACGAGAGTAGCCCCATTAAAAAAAGGGACAATTCCGAAACTTGAACTGATGTCGTGTGTTTTAGGGGCGCGTCTCTCTAAATATGTTACAGAAGCGCTCTCGCTACAGGACTGCCCAAAATATTTTTGGACCGATTCCACCACCGCGTTATCATGGATTAAAAGAAACGATAGTTGGGGAACTTTCGTGGGTAATCGGGTGAAGGAAATTTGTGCAGCTATAGAAGTAAGTCAGTGGTCTTACGTTCCGAGCCAATTGAATCCGGCAGACCGGCCGTCTCGCGGTTGCTCCCCTCTTCGATTTATGGAATATAAGTGGTGGTATGGGCCTAGTTGGCTAAAAGAACATAGAGATAACTGGCCAAAGTTAGAAATAGAGCCAGATGAAACTTTAATTTTTTCTGAACTCAGGAAAGGAGTAAATGTAAATGTAAATATTAATATTGTAAAGGATTCTCAAGAAATTAAATGGTATGAGAGATTCTCTAAATTCTCGAAGATGATAAGGGTTTTAAGTTGGGTGAAAAGGTTTAGCAATAATTGTTTGAAACGTAACGTTAATAAAGAACCTTTTCTATCTGCTTATGAAATTGAGAAATCTAAAATCACACTTCTTTCACTTGTTCAGGCAGAAAGTTTCTCAGAGACAGGAGACTCAGTTCATGGTCTAATGACTGAAAGAGATCAGAGGGGCCTTATAAGAGTAAAGACTAAAATAGTAGAACGGGATGACCACTACGCATTTAGGTATCCCATTTTGCTGCCTTCGAAACATTACGTTGTACATTGTCTCATTAGAGACTTTCATCTAAACAATTCGCATGCAGGCATCCAAACTCTCATGGTTATTCTACGTGAGAATTTCTGGATTATTGCGGCTAGACGTACAATTAGAACGGTAGTAGAGAATTGCCTATCCTGCAAGAGGTTTACCTCAAAGCCGCCAACTACTGCACCCATCCAATTGCCATTGGACAGAGTTCGAGATGCATTTAGCTTTGAAATTACAGGAGTGGATCTCTGTGGCCCCCTGATCCTCAGAAATAAAATAAAAGCATGGGTTGTTCTATTTACGTGTGCTGTGTATAGATGTGTGCATTTAGAACTCGTTACTTCTATAAGCACAGAATACTTTATACAAGCACTGCGCCGATTCATTTCACGCAGAGGCCGTCCATCGATTATATATACGGACAACGGCACCAATTTTATTGGAACTTCAGCCGCACTGAAGAAAATTGATTGGGAGAAAGTAGTCTCCCATGAGACCTTAAATCCCATTCAGTGGAAATTTATTCCACCAACTGCTGCATGGTGGGGTGGACGGTGGGAGCGATTGATTCGCACCACCAAAAATCTGCTTGTGAGAGTGCTAGGGCAAGCATCAGTGAATTATGAGGAGCTTCTTACAATTATATGTGACGTCGAAGATGTCATTAATTGCCGCCCTCTCACGTACGTGTCCAACGATGCGGAAGATCTCCAGCCTCTGACTCCGTCGATGTTTTTGCGCGACCTTAGATCATCAGGTGTTGTAGATCTCGATATCATAGACAAAAATAAACTGCTTGTTCGACAGCGAAGGTGTCAAGATCTTCGTGACAATTTCGCATAAGATTTCGAAAGGAATATCTTAGCCAACTGGCGCTAAAACATGGCCAAACGGACGGTGTGTGTATCCAGAAAGGAGACATTGTACTTATTGGTGCGGATAACATCAAACGTGTCAACTGGCCAATCGCTCGTGTGCAGGAACTTTGTACAGGTAGAGACGGTCGTGTAAGAGTTGTCAAACTCAAAACTGCAAATGGTATACTGCTTCAACCCGTCCGTAAAATTTACCCTTTAGAAGTGTGCGCCTGCACCAGTGACAAAGTGTAGTTTTTGATTTGGCTCTCACCTAATCAAAAAGGTGGGAGTGTTGAGAAAAGACGGTGATATGACTTTTTGCCGGTAGATGGCAGCAGCAAAGATTTAAAGAACGGATATTTATCTAATATTAACATTATGTATAAATGTATCTTAATATGTAAACTGTGTCTATTTATATATTTTTTGGTAATTTTTGATATTTTTTGTGTGATTTATATTGGTAAATGTTTTTATTTTCTGTTTAAATTTATGAATAATCAAAGTAATTATGATAATTTGTAAAAAGAGTATTTGAATATGTACCTGTAATTTTCATTCACCAGATGGCACTGTGTGTCCAGTATTGTATGTAATGTTTCTTAGTACAAAGCTTTTTTGTTGTGTCAGCGATTTCCAGATGTTATTATGTTAGTAGGTTTTCTCGCTGAAAAAGAGATGTTAAAGTTTTGTTTTGGGGTATATTGTAGAAAACCCCATATGGTATATTATTAGTCAAGATTGAAGCTTAAATTTGATATAGTTTTAACAGCGGGATGTCATCTGAACACCAAGCGTTGGAAATAAACGTAAATGTAGACGAAAATGAAACCATGTAAGTTTTCTCTTTTCTTTCCATTGTCTCTTTTTGTTACTCTGATTATTTCTGTTTTGAGCAAGTGATGGAAGTGTTAAAATTATTTAAGTGTATAATACAGAGAGTTTTCCCACTCCGCCTCTTAAAAACGGTTAGTTTTTCATCGATCTAAAAAGTGTTAAATTAAATACAAAACTAATAGTTTTAGTTTCGTTTTTCAAGGTTTTGGTATTGTTTAACATTTATTTTTAAGAAAATACCGACATAAAGAATGGTTTTAGTGAAAACCGCAAATCAATGAACCAATTTTTCCGTTTTTTATAATCATTTAAAATTTGAACCCTTTGAACACAGTTCAGTTTGTTCTACTTAACCACTCCCACTTTCAGATTTCGAGCTCAAAATTTAAGTTTGAGTCTAAGCTTATGAAAACATTTAATGAGATGCAAAAAAACCCGGCAAAAAATAGTTGTTCGTTACTCCAAAGTCTAAAGCGCCCTCTATCGGCATTTTTTGAAATTTATCTTTATAATTTAATTTCAAGAAAATGCCGACATAAAAAATAATTTTAGTGAAAACCGCAAATCAATCGACCGATTTTTCCGTTATTTATGTTTATTTGAAATTTTGTTCCCTAAACTTTAATGGCAGTTATCTCATTTGAAAAACGTTTTGGACCCTTGGTCTCCTATTTAATATTGTTTGCCTTGATGTGTACTATCACCCCTCTTTTATTGTAAAAAAATTTAGAATCACCCTGTATACTTAGCACATATATAAAATTGCATCCCTTGGAGAATTGTGGAATAAATATGTCTCAAACGACATTACGACATTTGCAAAAAACTAACTATTAATCTGACTAGCATGTTTGGTTCCTTATGTATGTGTAAGAGCTTTCTCCAAAAGAACAAATATCGATTGCGGTTAAAAAAACGCCCAAATTGAATATATCTAAGATATATAAACATTTTAACGTCTGAATTTAAAATCTTCCAATAGGAAACACTAGACAGACTTTAATACAATTAAATACAAAACAATTAAAATGAGAACAAATTTAATAAACGTTTCGCTATGCGGCGATGCATAGCGAAACGTTTATTAAATTTGTTCTCATTTTAATTGTTTTGTATTTAATTGTATTAAAGTCTGTCTAGTGTTTCCTATTTGAAAATTGAATATACTTTTCGCATTAGCTGTTCACTAAGTGAACCAAATCCTTCTATAGTAAAAAAAAAACTAGCCTTAAAAGGAATGACTCCTGGAATGATGCTGATGTGGAAGATTTCCGGAAGTAACGAATCCGGGTTGTCCACTCCTTCCATGAGTCGAATAGACCAATCAGGAAAGGGCTCCGTCTGTGCATCGCCATATGGGTTACCATAAAGAGAGGAAAGGTTACCATCGCCAACAATCGCCAAGTTTGTCGCCAACTTGACGATATATCGCCAAATTTAGCGACCAAAATTAGTTGTCAAAAGTGACGCCAATTTGGCGATAACTGTAATATTTCGCCAAATTTTTAATTTATTTACAACATCAGTCGTTTGATACATCATTTGAGAGGTTTGCAACTGCTTATTCATTTAAAGGATGTCTTGTGTGTTATCCCCCATTCTGCTCCCCAGGGGGGACACATTTTTAATTTCTTTACAACACCAGTCGTGTTACACAAGATTTGAAAGGTCTGCAACTGCTTATTCATATTATGGATGTCTTGTGTGTCACCCCCACACTCTGCTCTCCCCAGGGGGTCACATTTTTAATTTCTTTACAACACCAGTTGTGTGACACATCATTTGAAAGGTCTGCAACTGCTTATTCATATTATGGATGTGTTGTGTGTCATCCCCCACTCTGCCCCCCAGGGGGGCACATTTTTAATTTCTTTACAACACCAATTGTGTGACACATCATTTGAAAGGTCTGCAACTGTTTATTCATTTTATGGATGTCTTGTGTGTCACCTCCCCTCTGCCCCCCAGGGGGTCACATTTTTAATTTCTTTACAACACCAGTTGTATGACACATCATTTGAAAGGTCTGCAACATCTTATTCATATTATGGATGTGTTGTGTGTCATCCCCCACTCTGACCCCCAGGGGGGCACATTTTTAATTTCTTTACAACACCAGTCGTGTGACACATCATTTGAAAGGTCTGCAACTGCTTATTCATATTATGGATGTCTTGTGTGTCACACCCCCGCGCTCTTCCCCGCCAGGGGGGGGGGGCATTTTTAATTTCTTTACAACACCAATCATGTGACACATCATTTGAGAGGTCTGCAACTGCTTATTAATATTATGGATGTCTTGTGTGTCACCTCCCACTCTACCCCCCCAGGGGAAGACATTTTTAATTTCTTTACAACACCAGTCGTGTGACGCATCATTTGAAAGGTCTGCAACTGCTTAATCATATTATGTATGTCTTGTGTTTCACACCCCCTGCCCCCCTGGGGGGGCACATTTTACTATTTCACATTTTACTGTTACACATTTTACATTAATTTCTTTACAACACCAGTCGTATGACACATCATTTGAAAGGTATGCAACTGCTTATTCATGTTTTGGATGTCTTGTGTTTCCCCTCCTACTGTGTCCCCCCAGGGGGCACATTTTTAATTTCTTTACATCACCAGTCGGATGACACATCATTTGAAAAGTCTGCAACTGCTTATTCATATTATGGATGTCTTGTGTGTCATCTCCCAGTCTGCACCCCCAGGGGGGGCACATTTTTAATTTCTTTACAACACCAGTCGTATGACACATCATTTGAAAGGTCTGCAACTGCTTATTCATATTATGGATGTCTTGTGTGTCATCCCCCAGTCTGCACCCCCAGGGGTGGGCACATTTTTAATTTCTTTACAACACCAGTCGTGTGACACATCATTTCAAAGGTCTGCAACTGCTTATTCATAATATGGATGTCTTGTGTGTCGCCCCCACTCTGCCCCCTAGGGGGGGGCACATTTTTAATTTCTTTACAACACCAGTCGTGAGACACTTCATTTGAAAGGTCTGCAACTGCTTATTCATATTATGGATGTGTTGTGTGTCATCCTCCCCTCTGCCCCCCCAGGGGTGGCACATTTTTAGTTTCTTTACAACATCAGTCGTGTGACACATAATTTGTAAGGTTTGCAAATGCTTATTCATATTATGGATGTATTTTGTGTCTCCCCATTCTGTCCCCCCCAGGGAGGCACATTTTAAATTTCTTTACAACATCAATTGTGTGACACATCATTTGAAAGGTCTGCAACTGCTTATTCATATTATGGAAGTCTTGTGTGTCACCACCCCACTCTGCCCCCCGGGGGGCACTTTTTAATTTCTTTGCAACACCAATTATGTGACATATCATTTTAAAGGTCTGCAACTGTTTATTCATATTATGGATGTGTTGTGAGTCACCAGCCACTCTGCCTCCCAGGGGGGGCACATTTTTGATTCTTTAGAACACCAGTCGTGTGACACATCATTTGAAAGATCTGCAACTGCTTATTCATATTATGCATGTCTTGTGTGTCACCACCCACTCTGACCCACAGGGGAGCACATTTTTAATTTCTTTGCAACACCAATTGTGTGATACATCATTTGAAAGGTCTGCAACTGCTAATTCATATTATGGATGTCTTGTGTGTCACCACCCCACTCTGCCCCCGAGGGGGGTGAACATTTTTTATTTCTTTACAAAACCAGTCATGTGACATATCATTTGAAAGGTCTGCAACTGCTTATTCATTGTATGGATGTCTTGTGTGTTCACGTTTTTCATAGGTGCACCAGATTTGCCGCAATATTTTCTAAAGCCCATTTGGCGAAAATGTCTTTGTGGTATAACGCTTGCATATACATTTTTAATTATTTTCTATTATTTTCAAAAGGAACTTACAGTAAATAAAAAAATATATAATTAATAACTTTAGAAAAATAATAACTTATATAATAAAAAAAATGAATATAAATAAACATTTTATTAGTAAAAAAACAATATAACCCAGGCTACTATTTCGGACAAAATAATGCCACTTTCACGCCAATTATGTGACATTTGTGCTCATTTTTCACCAAATTTCCTGTTGTAGATCTTTGAAATTTGGAATGCGTATGAATACCTGGGAGCAATACTGGAATTGGACATTGATTTTTTTTAATTCGACACCTAATTGGTAAAATGAGGGTTATTTTTTAAAGATTTATACAACTTTTTCTGCGCAAGAAAGACACTTACCTATTTTTGTATACAAGAAGAAGTAAATGGTATGTAAAACAATGATATTATCCGTATATAGAATGCTCAAAGCGATATAAGCACTGGGTTTGGCGAGATTTTTTTTATGTCAGTTTGGCGAAAATATCAAACAGGACATTGGTTACCATTGAATCCTGCTTATTCTTGTTCTTCCTCACAATGCATTCATTGTATATAAGTTTTTTTTCCCACTATACATTTCAGCTAATTATTAGATTATCTACTGTATTTAAAATGGATGAAACAGAGATTCATAGAAAAAGAAGATTATGCAATGAACGTCAAAAGAGATGGATGGAGAAACAAAAATTTCAAAATAAAACAATTGAACTTATTAAAATCAGTGATCATATTGAACCTTCGGAAGATCCAAAGCTTCAGGTACATGTAAATAAGAAAGAAAACAAAACAAGAAACTTATTTCATGTTTTGCCTTTAGAAATATCAGGTGTAACATCCACAGATGAAACAAATACTTTTCCACTTTTTAATGAAACCGTTTCTTCTGAGGAAATAACAAAAGAAATGAAGATTCAACAAAAAAGAATATTAAACAATGAATATAAAAAAACATGGAGGGCAAAACTAACTGACAAATCTAAAGAAACAATATTGTACAAGTAGAAGAGTTTAGAACATATCTCAGAATATTTTAGAAAGAAAAAAAAAAGCTCAAGGTAAAAAAACACAGGCTCGGTATGCTGCCAAAAAAGAAAAACATATCTTTCAATCAATCTATTGAAAATCAAAGAGGGGGGGGGGGGTTATGCTATGCTTCGACTAATGAGGAGAGGGGTTGTTAAATTTGGTGTGCGTCATTTTTCACTGGCTGGTGTTTTCGGTCGACAACCTAATTAGAGTACATGGAGTAATTATAAAAAAAAATAATAATAAAAATACGCACGCAGTAATACTGATGATCAATGAAACATTTTAAAAATTAATCAACTAGGAAAATAAATCTGTTACTTAAAAAAAAAAAATACTTTGATTTTGAGCTTTTGTGGTAATCTCTTAATAGCATTTTTTAATCACTAAAAGATTTTTTTATACTTCGCGTGTGAAAATTAGAAACAATTACGTGTTTTAATAAAATATTGCTTTTTATGACATCATTTTCTTTTTTTATTTATTTTTAGTGCATGTTTCGTTTTAACTTACATTTTGTTTGCGTGTGGAAGTCAATTCTTGTCACTTATTTTTCGTCACGTTTGTCATAGATGCACCAGATTTGGCGCAATATTTTGTAAAGCCCATTTGGCGAAAACGTCGTTGTGGAATAACGCTTGCATATACATTTTAAATTATTTACTATTATTTTCAAAAGGAACTTACAGTAAATAAAAAAATATATAATTAATAACTATAGAAAAATAATAATTTATATAATTAAAAAAATGAATATAAATAAGCATTTTATTAGGAAAAAACAATATTAGCCGGGTTACTATTTCGGACAAAATAATCCCATTTTCACGCCAATTATGTGACATCTGTGCTCATTTTTCACCAAATTTCCTGCTGTAGAGCTTTGAAATTTGGAATACGTATGAATACCTGGGAGCAATACAGGAATTGGACATTGATTTTTTTTTTCTTAATTCGACAACTAATTGGTACAATGGGGGTTATTTTTTAAAGATTTATACAACTTTTTCTGCGCAAGAAAGACACTTACCTATTTTTATATACAAGAAGAAGTAAATGGTATATAAAACAATGATATTATCCATAAATAAAATGCTCAAAGCGATACAAGCACTGGGTGTTGCGTCCATGGTTTGTTTATCGGCACGCACTTCTCTTTTAATATTTAAGTTGTTTTCCTTGCATGGCAACTGACTTTTTATTTTTTGTTGTTCTAAAGAGTCATCCATGAGAGAGGTGGCTATTTTTACGTCTGTAAGTAACTATAATATTTTATATAAACGAATGATCTTTTTAATAGTTTAAAATAAATAACACGCAACCCGACAATACTGGGTTTGGCGAGATTTTTTTTATGTCAGTTTGGCGAAAATATCAAACAGGACATTGGTTACCATGGAATCCCACTTATTCTTGTTCTTCCTCACAATGCATTCATTGTATATAAGCTTTTTTTCCCCACTATACATTTCAGCTAATTATTAGATTATCTATTGTATTTAAAATGGATGAAACAGAGATTCAAAGAAAAAGAAGATTATCCAGTGAACGTCAAAAGAGATGGAGAGAAAAACAAAAATTTCAAAATAAAACAGACAAAATAAATCAAACAAATACTTTTCCAGTTTTTAAAGAAGCAGTTTCTTCTGAGGAAATAACAAAAGAAAGGAACATTCAACAAAAAAGAATATTAAACAATGAATATAAAAAAATATGGAGGGCAAAACTAACTGACAAATCTAAAGAAACAATATGTACAAATAGAAGAGTACAGAACATATCTCACAATATTTTAGAAAAAAAAACAAGCTCAAGGTAGAAAAGCACAGGCTCGGTATGCTGCCAAAAAGAAAAACATATCTTTCAAGCAATCTATTGAGAATCCTTCTGGAAAATTAAGTAATATTGTAGAAGTGGAGATTTCTAATGAAAGTACAAGTAATATTTTGTGTAATGCTGGTCCCTCTAGAAATGGTGCTCTTGAAGAAATAGGGTGTACACACAATTCTGCAATGCTGCATCCATTAAACAGTTCGGTGACAAATGCTTCTAATAAAGAATATCAGGAAATTTTTAATTCTACTGAATATGCTGGAAAAGAAATACAACAAAAAAGATGGACAAGTATGAAAATTATTGCTGATTGTGAAGCTTCTGAAGAAGCAAAGGCACAACTAGCAGAAAATAGGAAAAAAGCAACAGCAAAAAGACATTCTGTTTTACCTTCTGAAACATGTGCTGTAGGTCCTTCTGGAATATTGTGCAACACTAGCTATTTAGAAAATACTGCAAAAGAATTGGAACAAAAAAGATTTAAACATTTAAAAATAAGTGCTGAAACGAAACCTTATAAAGAGGCTAAGACTCGATTAATTTCAAACAGGAAAAAAACAATAGCGGCAAACAAACTTCATGTTTTGACCTCTTCAATATGTGCTGCAGAATGCATAGTGGAATCGCAGGAGTCAATAAATGTAAAAGAAAAAGATTCACATTCTTCAAATTCAATAATATTGCTGCCATTCAAAAATGCAGGCACATCATGTAGAAATACAACAGTTTTTCCTGAAGTAGGTCCTTCTATAATATGCAACACTGAACCTTATTCGAAGTTTATTGAAAGTTCTCTTGAAGAAATAGTACAAAAAAGGCATAAAGGTTTGAAAATTTATGCAGAAAATGAACCTTCTGAAGAAGCAAAGGCTCGACTAGCTGCAAATAGGGAAAAAGCAAGAGCAGCAAATAGACTTCATATTTTGGGTACTACAACATATGCTACAAATCTTACAGAAAAAACAATCAATTTTTCACATTTTGAGGAGACAATGTCTGAAGTAGTAACACAAGAAAGAAATATAAATTTTATTGTAGCAGCTCAGTCTCAAGACAGAATAAATGTTCTAGAAGAAAAAGTTGGACACTCTGCACACAATTCTATAATATTGCAACCGTTAAACAATTCTATCAGAAATATTTCTCATAAAGAATACAAAGCTATTTCTCATAAAGAAAAAAAAATCAGAGTCTCTAAAAAGAAATATCTTTTTGCTGCAGATATCAGTCTTTGCTCAGTATGCAATGTTGAAAAACATTCTTTAGGTGAATATAATATGGAATGTATTCACTGTGGAGCTATTCATTTTAAAGAACAGAAAGGAAGAACTGTGAATTCTTGTTGTCATGGTGTTGTTGTTAATATACCTCCTCTTTCTGAGTATCCAACGGAACTTAAAGATTTACTTACATCAAATAATCCAGACGCAAAACATTTTAGAGCAAACATTAGGGCTTACAACTCATCGTTTGCTTTTGCTACGTTTGCAGCTAATATCGAAGATGTGCAAGGAAGAGGTCCTCCCCTTATTAAAATTCAAGGTCAGGTTTATCATTATGCATCTACTTCACTTGAAAACTTTAAAGGAAATCGACCTCGAAATGGACAGATTTATATTTATGATGATGAAGAAAAGGCAGCAAATCTGCGCATGAATTCTGAATATTCAGAAATTAATCTTAAAGTTGAAAAACTTCTCAGACGTATAAATCCTTATGCAAAAAATTACAGAATGTTACGTGAATTAAATACAACTGATGGACCGGAATACGTTTTAAATTTTATAACCTACAAGTTTGATGATCAGCGAAGGTATAATAAACCAACAACTTCAGAAGTTGCTTTTATAATTGTCAAAAGATAATTGTATCCCATGTGTGGATCTTAAAGTTTATTCAAAACAAGAAAATGGCACTGAGACCACCATTATCAGTCAAACCTCGCAACATGCAGATCCCATGACATTTCCCATATTATTTCCTCATGGTGATCTAGGATGGACTTACAATATGTTGTCGAAAAAGGGTACAAAGATTACACCTTTACAATATTTTGGTCATCGTTTAGCATTACGGAAGAATAAATTTAATCCTTTGCTAAATGCTGGAAAACTTACACAGCAGTATATCATTAATTGTTATGTATTAGTTGAACGTCAACGTTTAGATTTCATAAGATTCAACCAGCAACAACTCAGATCGGAATGTTACCAGGGATTAGTCGATCACTTAGAAAGAAGTGTATTAAATGAGGAAAATACAGTACGACTTGGTAATGCTGTTATTCTACCTGCAACTTATATTGGTTCTCCTCGAAGTTTACAACAATTGTATCAAGATTCCATGGCAATATGCCGAAAGGTTGGAAGATCCGACTTTTTTATAACAATGACTTGTAACCCAAAATGGACAGAGATTACAAACGTTCTTAAAAATTACTTTTCTCCTGGAACAACTGTAAATGATATTCCAACTATAGTAACAGATATTTTTCAGGCTAAAGTAAAGGAATTGATTAAAGATATTGTAGAAAGACAGTTGCTTGGACCCATTGTTGCATATGTGTATACAATCGAATTCCAGAAACGAGGTCTTCCACATGCCCATATCTTAGCAGCATTGAGAACTGATTGCAAGCTTCTTCAGCCACAGGATGTAGATAGATTTGTATGTGCAGAATTATCTGATGAGGACTCTTCTCTACGTTACTACCAACTGAGACACATGATGCATGGTCCTCATGTAGAAGGTCTTCTTTGTTGGGATAAACAGAAGAATGAATGCTCAAAAAAATTTCCAAAAAATTTCTGTGAAGAGACTGATATGAGTGGAGATGGCTTTCCTAAGTACAGAAGAAGAAACAATACAGATAGACTTTATGCATATCATTCCAAAGTAAATGGCAAAGTTCACTATGTTGACAACAGAATGGTTGTTCCACATAACCCATACTTATTGAAGAAGTTTGATTGTCATTTAAATGTGGAATACTGCGCTTCAGTTATGGCAGTTAAATATATTCATAAATACATTCATAAGGGACATGATCGTGCAAGAATGGAGATGAAGCTTGGAGACACTAATGAGGTTCAAAAATATATTGACAGTCGATATATAAGTCCCATGGAAGCAGCTTGGAGATTAAATTCACTGCCCTTGCATGATAGAAGTCACACTGTTATAAGACTACCAGTGCACCTTGAGAATCAACAGTACGTCACATTTAAAGAAGGATCAGAACAAATAGCTCTAAATAAAGATTGCAAAACTATGTTACTTGGATGGTTCAATTTGAATAAAGAATGCGAATCTGCAAGAAAAATACATTATTGTAACATACCTGAACATTATTCCTGGAATGCAGGAAGCAAAAAGTGGATTCCAAGAAAGAGAGCTGATAAAGTAATTGGACGGATTGTTAATGTTTCCCCAAAAGATTCAGAACGATTCTTCCTAAAGCTAATTTTAAATAGAGTTGCTGGAGCGACATGCTTTGAAGATCTTCGCAGACATGAAGGAGTAATTTATTGCACTTATAGAGAAGCAGCAATTGCAATGGGATTAACAGAAACCAGTGAAGAAGCTACTGCTGTGTTACAAGAAGCTGCATCTATTTTAATGCCAAGAGAGTTCAGAAAGTTCTTTGTATACTATGTTATAGGAGATGAACCGTCTAATGCTTTGCAACTGTGGGATACTTTCAAGCATCATCTAACTGATCGAAACAGTAGTGAATCTGAAGCTTTATTTGAGATTGAAGCTCATTTTCATGCAGATAATAGGTCTTGTAAGGAATTTGGATTGCCAGAACCACATTCTTTCCTCAATCCTCCAGATCATTTTTCTTTCGATAGTCATCTAAGGAAATGCACAGACATTGAGAGTAAATTTAATGTGGATCAGAGAAAGGTTTATGACAGGATCATACATTGCATTAGTGAAAATCAAGCTCAGTGTTTCTTCATAGATGGACCAGGTGGAACTGGGAAAACTTTTCTGTATAATAGGATGTATCACAAACTTATAACATTGCAGAAGAAAGTCATATGTATTGCATGGACTGGCATTGCATCCATTTTATTACCAGGTGGGACAACTTCTCACCGATTTTTCAACTTGCCTATAGATCTTAGAGAAGATGGTATTTGCTTTCTTAAGAAGCGTGACAAGCTTAGACTAAAAGAAATTGATGTAGTTATTTGGGATGAAGCAAGTATGATTCCAAGGAAAGCATTGGAGATTATTGATCGTACATTACGTGATGTTATGAATTGTGATATACATTTTGGAGGAAAAACAATTATACTTGGTGGGGATTTCAGACAAGTTCTACCAGTTGTAAAGAAAGCTTCCCGCGCACAAATTATTTCTCAGTGTTTGAAATCATCCACCCTTTGGAAACTGTTTGAAATTCATCATCTGAAGATTAACATGCGTGTAGCAACTGAGACAGGGAATTTTTCAAAATGGCTGCTACAGATTGGTAATGGAGATGTCAATGGGCTTGAAATTGAAACATCATCTGCTCTTTTTTGTTCCAACTTGGTACAGTGGTTTTTTGAAGATGTCACAGATTTTGCTATTGATCTTCAGTCAAGAATTATATTGTCTCCTCAAAATGATGAAGTTAACAGAGTTAATGAAAAAATTTTAGATAAGATACCTGGAAAAGAAATAATTTGCTACAGCATTGACAAGGCAACTTTGACTGGAATCGACAGAACTGACACTCGAGAAGAAGAAGCAACACTCAGATATCCTGATGAATACTTGCATTCACTCACCCCTTGTGGTATGCCACCTCACAAGTTAAAATTAAAAGTCGGATGCATAGTCATGTTGATTCGAAATTTATCAGTAGCTGACGGATTATGTAATGGAACACGTTTACTTGTTCAAAATATTCATGCTAGGATTTTAACTGCAAAAATTATTTCTGGTGATCAAACTGGAACTATAGTTAATATTCCAAGAATTCAACTAGATACATCAGGAGGTCATGCCCAGCTGCCATTTGTATTATATCGCAGACAGTTTCCAGTTAGACTAGCTTATGCATTGACAATTAATAAATCCCAAGGACAAACATTTGAAAGAGTTGGACTTTACATTGACCGGCCAATTTTTGCACATGGTCAGTTGTATGTGGCGCTATCACGATGTACTTCTTCAAATAATATCAAGATTTTCATTAAGGATGGTCACAAGTTGGTGAACATTGTATACAAGGAAGTATTGTAACGTAAAAATATCAAGATTGTTGAAGTTTTGCACAAGTTCAGTTCTATATGGCACTATCACAATGCATTTCTTCAAATAATATCAAGATTTTCTTTCAGAATGGTCAGAAGTTGGAGAACCCCCTTACTTTGCATCAGTTAGCTGTAAAGGTAAAAATAAAAAATTTTAAAATGCTCACATTTAGAGTGACAACTCATTTTTTATCATTACCTGGGCTAAAACGAGTCCAGTACTTTACCTCCTGGGTAGACTTGGAAATGAGTACACTTCCTTTTTTTCCCCCTATGATGCTATTTTGGTAGATTTTCCTGGTTTTTATGGATATTTATTGCTCGGTATTTTAATAAGTGTACGTTTATGAGAGGAATACCAAAATTGAGTGTATGGAAAATAAAGTATCGCGAAGTGATTCCATGGGGTATTGGCGAGCGCAGCAAGCAGGGGTAACCTACCACATTTTAATCGCGAAACGCGGGGGGTTGGCGAGCGTAGCGAGCAGGGGGGCGGAGCCCTCCTAGTTGTAAAAAAAAAAAATTGCTGAAGTAATTTTTCACATTATTATTTTTAACAAATACATACATTTTTTATCTTATTATTATATATGTAAAAAAATTCAGAATGTATGCATGTGTATGTACTAATTTATCAGATCGTGTATCTGACTTTTCTATTTTCGATTATATGTATGTAGCATGTGTATGTAAAAATGACAATTTAAAATTAATATGTACTTATATCACTTTTGTGGTTTTTTTTTTCTTTTATGGCCGTGGTAGCCTAATGGTCATAGTATCGAATTCTGGATTGATAGGTCTCGGGCTCGATGCTCGACATCATCAAAGACCCACCGAGTGTATGCAGTGTACGCGCTCGTTAAATAAAATGATTCTGAAAGTCCTGCGGTCGGTCTTAACAGTTACCATGGGAGAATCCTCTGGATGAACTTTTACCTCTCCTTCAACGACATATCGAAATTCAGGATGTGACATTGTTTGGAGATGCTATCTATTGTTAGCTTTGCTGATCATCTTCTTCTGCAGAAGTCTGACTTGCAACCCTCTGGGTGCAGTCTAAATGGATGCCTGAGCAACCTTTCTTGCCCTTCGGTACACGTCAACAACATTACTCTGCTAAATCATATTTTGGTAGAAAACACCATCAAACCCGATTTTAGCGGTTGACTCGTACGTTTAGTGTTTTCCTGCTGCCAGTCTTTTATGTTTTAATACCTTTGGGTTGCAGGAAACCTACAAGTCAACCTCCTAAATCGGGTTTCCAGGAATTTTCCCTCAAGGTATGATTTAGCAGATCGATTGTATTTTAATATACGAATCGAGTATTCGGATCCCATTTATAATTACTTATTCTAGAGTGTCTTCAAAAACAGATTTTTTGGAAAATTCTTAGGGATTTCGGTTTTTTAATGTTTAGAGCATTGTTTTTTTAATGCTATTATGTTTTTTTAATTAAATTTCTTTTGATATACTTTATATTGTATAGTTGATAAGAATTTGTTGGATAAGCCGAAAAGTTAAAGAATCATGCTTCAGAAACTGACTAGGCCCACTACTGGAACCTGTAGGATGGTAGCATTTTTTTTTTCATTTTTTTCTGAAGATATATATTTTAAGACTTTGAATGTTTATTCTGATACATCAAGGTTAGGACTAGGTTAAAAAGCCCCACATCTTTTGGAATTCACTAGCACTTTAATAATAGTTAAATAAACGTCTTCAGGTGGCCCACTATTGGTGCGTTTACCTTACTATGATAAAAGCTGCATTGTTGAGAATGACACATCGCACTGCATTTTATAGACTGCTAACATGGCAAAGTTCGGAGAATTAAATCGAATTATCGCGAATCATTTCCTCCAAGCCTCAGGCTTTTAATTAAAGTTGGTCGGTTCTCGGGAAGTTTATTCTTAATGCTCGAGAAAATGCTTTCTTCATGGAGAGTTACAGCTAATGTACATTATCTCGCTTTCTTTGAGATTAAGGGTGTATTTCGATTCAAACTGCTTATTTTCCGATTTATTTTTAAATACATTTTTGCTCTCAAATACACCAAACTTTCAAATTCTCTTATTTAGGAAGTACACGAGGTGCCGTGATTATCGATTCTCTGATAAATGCAGAAAATATTGCAAAAAAAGCAATCAAAAACAGCATTTTGAACCGAATTTTCCCAAGCAGGAGGTCTGCGAACGATAAAAAGGGTCATACTGAGAAGATAAATGTTTATAAATCAAATTCTAATGAATTGAGCATAAAAAGACATCACACGGCACGGCACCTTATACGTCTCTTCAAAAATCCCCTCAGCAAGTTTCATGTTTATGCTTTTAAAAATGTGTCTGAAATTGTATCCGAAAATTTCGAGCTGTTGACGATGGAAAACCGTTTTTTCGAATACACCCTTAAGTTAATGGAGATCCTGTGTAAGGATAATGGATGTCGGCGACATAATATTATGATCATTCCTGTTTTTGACACATTTTTAACTCTTTTATTATATTCAACATGCTTTTTTAAAATTTTTCAAAAATGAAATGAACAAAAATGAAATACTTTCGATATTTCATTTTTTTTTTCACTACTTTAAATGAGACTAAACTAAATGCGATATATTTGTGTTCTTACACAGGGTTTGTATGCATCAAGGGATATAGGATATTTTACATATTTATGTACCAGAAATTTCGTAAAGCATACTGGATGCTATATCTGAAAATGGACTATTTTTTGAATTAAATAACGCAAATATATCGTTACGAAAATTCTGGTAAAGGGTCTTTGAAGCGCACGAACCTTATTATATTACTGATAGTGATTCAGTTTCTACAAAACAAGGTAGTAGACCGGAAAGCGGCAGTCACCTCATCGAGTTGATGAAAATCTAGGATAAATTAAATCTCGATTTGCATATTTAAACGCAACCGGTTTGCTAAATCCTATTTTGATAGAAATTACCTGAAAACTCGATTTTAGCTCCTGACCTGTAGATTTATCATTATGTTTACCTGCTGCCAGTCCTCCATGCACTGTTAAAAATTTGACCCATTTGCAGCATCGTCACTCCACCGCTTTTATAGAAAACGGTTACTTTACTGTGTTATGGAGCATTCTCATTGGTCATAAAAGAGATATTCTATAAAAGCTTGGAGTGACGCTGCCTCAAATGGGTCAAATTTTTAACAGTGTGTTATCATACCTTTGTGTGCATGAAAACATAATGATAAACCTACGAGTGAACCGCTAAAATCGGGTTTTCAGGTGTTTTCCACCAAGATAGGTCTTAGCAGACCGATTGCGTTTTAATATGCGAATCGGGTTTTAACTAATTCTGGAATTTCACCCGTGAACTCAAATATGTGATTGTGTGTACAGCCGCCTCCCGGTCTATAGTTTTGTACTGAAGGATATGTCTGCCATCATCAATAGGCTATTTGAACTAAAGTCAATCATTTTTTGCTTAAGACGCAAAACTAGTCACAGTAAAAGACCCGGATGATAATGTAAAGTCTATGGGAGCGTTCTTTTCAAATATCTCGCTCAAATTTTAATATTTTTACATGTTTTTTTTTTTTTTTTTTTTGCATAGGATAGCTGAGGACGATCCACAACCGGCCCAGATTTTACTTTTTCAATTCTGGCTTCAGATTTTTTTCTTTTTACATTACTTTAAATTTCAAAACCGGTTTAAACCGGTTCTGAAATTGAAACTATCATTATATAAAAAATATAAAAGCAAAATCGAAAAAGTAGAAACTAGGCCGGTTGTAAATCATCCTCAACTATCCTAGGAAAAAAAAAAAACATGTAAAAATATTAAAATTTGAACTAGATACATGAAAAGAACGCTCCCTAGACTTTACTTTATCATCCGGGTATTTTTCTGTGACTAGTGTTGCGCCTTAATAAGATATATACTTATAGACCGGGAAGCAGCAGCACAGACAATTACCTCGTCGAGTTCACGGATGAAAATCTAGCATTAGTTGAATCTTGATTTGCAACCGATCTGCCAAGTCATATCTTATTGAAAAACATCCAAAAATTCGATTTTAATGGTTCACTCACAAGTTTAACATGTTTTTCTGCTCCCATCTTCCATGTTTTCATACTATTCGATGTAAAAAAAAAAAAAAAAAAAAAAAGGGGGCAGAGTAGTAAACATAACAATTAATCGCTAAAATCAGGTTTTTAGGGAATTTACACCAAGATATGACTTGGCAGACCGAGTGCGTTTTAATATGCTAATCGAAATTTATATAATTGTGGGATATCATCCGTGAACTCGACGAGATGATGGTCTGTGCTGCGACCCCTCGGTCCATTAATGATTTGCTAAATATATCCTAAAAGGGACAAAACTACATGGGATAATGTCTCACTTAGGCCTTATATTTGACATTTTGGTAACATAATTTCTTTTCTATAAAACAAAAGTATAAGAAATCCATATATGATGGATGAACATGCTAGCGTTACCTATAAAAAACAGTGATATAAAATCTATTTCCTTTTATCTGATTTAAGTGAGCTAAAAGTAAAAAAAAAAAAATTATATGTGATGGATGAGCATGCTAGTGTTGCCTATTGATATAGGATCTATTTTTTACTTACCCATCATACGTAGTATAGGGTAAGTCTTGCAATCGTTTTGAAAATCGAAAATTTTTTTGACGGATTTACACGTTTTAGATAGTGGAGATTCCGAAAAACATATTTTTTAGAAAAAAAAAAAAAAAAAAATTGCCGTCCGTCTGTCTGTCTGTCTGTAAACGCTCTATCTCCCGAACAAATTGAGATAGAGACTTGAAATTTTGTATGTAGTTAGTATGTAATAATGGGACGAAGCCTATTTAATATCAGCAACCTCGATTATCCGGAACTATTTTTTTCGGACTCTCGAAAAATTCGTTCTGATGGAAGGTACATAAAAATTTTCGATTTTTTTTGTTTTAAGAAACGGACGTAAAAGGCAATAAAATAACATATATTTTGCATATAGAACGAAGTCGATCGGATTATTAGTTGCCGAGATATTTGTAATCCTGTTTTCCACATTCTTCGATTTTTCATGACCTTGTATTTCATTCAAATTTCGATTCAGAGGTATATTTTAATTGGAAATGAGACGCTTAATCCGACGCAGTTAATTGTTAGTTAATAGAATTATTATTTTTGGAGTTATAAGGATGTTTCTTTTACGCAGTTCGGTACTACTTGAGTAGTTTGGCGTTTTATATAATTTGTCGAAATTGGTACATCAGCAGTTCTTTAATATAGCATTACTATGTATATTAACAATATTTAAATTTTGTTTATGAATTGCAATGCATTGTATAAATAGTTTTCACATGTTTTATTTTCATATACATATCCATGATGGGTAAGTATTACGGTGGCCCCCAACGACTAGTTTTTATCTGATTTATTTGAGCTAAGCTAATGACTTACAATTACATTTTATCTTTCAGGGACATCATTTTCATTTCCTGAAAGAAATGTAAAATAAACCATATATGATCATAGTTCGTACGGGTACCATTATTTTCCAGGTGAAATACCAGTATTTTTTATTAAAAAAAATAAAATAAATCTAGTCCACACGAGCGAAAATTCACCTTTTTAACCGCTTCCCTAATTTTTTTTACGCCATACGAGCAACTTTGTTTTCTCGTTAATCTTGATTTTTTCCGTACCACATACAAGTAACTGATTTCAAATCGTGATTTATTGTTCTCACCAGTAAATTTTCATTGTAAATTTTGTATTGTTGCAGCGTATATAGGGTTCTTTTGATCTTATGGTTAGACAACTTCAAACTCTTGTCTCTTAGAAAAGTAGAAAATAATTTATTTACAGATCTTCAGAACAACAGAATCTTCGAAACTCACAAATATTACTGGATATTCAAAAATAACTGCTCAAATCTATCGTACAAGTACAGCATTAGATCCCAGAGACTCTTTATACAACGTCTCAACACTTAATAACATTCAAAAGAACATAGATGAAACTCAAGCAAACTTGCTTAACAATCGCCTAGTTCTTCACTCAATGACTGACTGATAAATAACAACAGCTCGTATCGGTCTCCTTATATAAGCTCGCAGCATGCGCTAGAAATTTCCACAGGCTTCTCGAATATTCCAGAAAACCACGGAATAACATTCAATGTATCAGCATATCTAAAGGGGGGTTACCATAGAGAGGGAAGGGTTACCATCGTCAACAATCTCCAAGTTTGTCGCCAACTTGGTGATATATCGCCAAATTTGGCGACCAAAATTAGTCGCCAAAAGTGACGTCAACTTGGCGATATCTCTAATATTTCGCCAATCTGCCGTACACATTCACTGAAAAATAATAGACAAGTTTGCTTGATAACAGAGACAATGTAACAAAAACTAATATTAGTAAAGGAATGGAGCTTAATAAGATTATTTACATTATTTTACAGTACAAACACAAACTATTTACAAAATTCGTAACAGTATTATTTAATCCAAGCATTTTTCAGATTCAATTAAGCCAAAATTTCTATTTAATAAAACCTGCGATAAAAGATTAATATCCTGCAAAAAAACATAAAAAAATAGATATTTTTTTAATGTTTTTTATTGAAAAATATTTATTAGTTAAGTGTTTAGGGGGTGACAAGACTGGGTGCACTTCTACGCAAAATAGGCCAACTTTAAGACCCGTTTCCTCGAAAACTATCCAACCGATTTTGGTGAAATTTGAAATGCATATCCACTGAATTAAACTCAACATGATGGTTTTTTTTCTCCAACTAAAACTTTTTATTTTAGAACAATTTTAATTTTTCAGAATTTTTTCACTTTTGGGGATATTTTTTTTCTGAAATTAATTAAATTTTTTTAAAAAACCGTCTACCATGTATGTTCTTATATTTATTCTCTGCCGCCAAATAAATAAATAATATCAAAATAGCTCGAGTATTTTAATAGAAAATGGGATTTTTACCTCAAAAGTACGATTTTTCAGGAGAGACAAAAGAAAAAAAAAAAACTTAAACACTTCTAACTTGTGTGAAGTTCCTGCACAATTTTGTAAAACACATGAATTAAAATACAGTCGAGTCTCTCTATAACGAAACTCCATACATCGAATTTCTCTGTGTAACGAATTTTTAGTAGGAACGGTCCCTTTTACGCATGATTACATTAAAAACAATCTCTATATAGCGAAATATCTATCCCCATATAACGATTTTTTTCATAAATTGGTCTTAATTTATTCAGTTTTAAAAAGCTTCGAAATCATATGGAATCAATTTTCCATCACTTATTTTTGATTTATCGTCAGTGCTGAGTTTTTTTTTTTTACTTTTCTCTTTGTTCTTTAAATCCAACGAATTCATCCCACTTCCCACACACCTTTCCACATCCTTCTCAAAACAATTGGATTGATACAATCGTAAGAGAGGAATCAATGAGAGGCACATAAGAGAGGCCTTCAAATGGAGGAAAATGTTAACTACAATTTTTCATTTCTTGCTAAAATTTGAGAATTTTTTTTTTCTTTTCTTTTTTTTTCTTTTTTCTTTCTTTTTTTTCTTTCTTTTTTCTTTTTTTTTTTTTTGAGGGCGTAACAATTTTAAAATCAAAACAACAAAAAATTACAGATTTCTTCGTCTGAAATTAACGCATGTCTTCCTTATTTGATTTTCATTAATCTTTCGAATAAATGTCTGTTCTCTTTTTTGAAACAACTTAAATAATTAAGAAATAAAATGTTGGGTTAATATTTACTTTTAAATATTTCAAATTCTTAATTCAAAAGATATTAAATAATATTTGTTCAAATTTCACACATTAAATACAAATTTTAACATCATTCTCTATACATCGAATTTCTCTTTATAAGGATTTTTTTACTGGAACGGTGGATTTTGTTATATAGAGACTCGACTGTATATAGAAATAATCGGATAAAATTTAGCTTCATATAATAAATGAGGTAATGTTTTGACCCTTGTCGGTTCTGTGTCACTTCCCGCGTTCTTCCGGACATGCATGCCTGACATGGATTTTACACGGTTAGCACGATATTTATTTATTAATAACTATGCCATTTCGTTAAATGGAAGTTTCACTGCATTAAATTTGGAACCATTTGGTTGGATAGTTTTTGTGTTATATGCGAACAGACTAACCAGACGACGACGTATGACATAATTAAAGTTCTTGCTACTTGAGATCGATTTGCTAAGGATAAATTTATATGGTGCTGCTATCTATTGGATTTATTTTGACTTAAAATTTCGACGTGTTTTATGGCTTTCTTTTTTTTCAAAGCTCGGATTAGCCCGCCGATCGATCGGCCCGAGGGCCGGTGCGCCCTCGTACAAGGAAAACTTTGCGCCCCTAATTGCGTAAGCTACTTTATTATATTTTTTCGTTGTTTTAACACATGCATTCTGATTAGTGTACTAATTTTCGAGAATTCGTTTAGAGAATAATCATCAATCAACGGACAGACACCATAAGACAGATAATTTTTATCATAACAAAGAAATTAAAGATATATCAAGAAGAGACAATTTCAGGATCGGAAATCAAAGTAGGTATCTTTGCTTGCGATTCAAAGAAAAAACCCCGGGAAAACTTTAATAGCCATGGTGCCTTGGGTTGGATTTTTTTTTCATTTCTTCTTTGAATGATATCTTTTAGATTTTAACCAAATATTTTTGCATATTTTTAGACATTTAGTACCTTACTCCTATAACGTAGTTATATATTAATGCTTTAATATTCTTTTTTTCATCCCCTTCCCAAATATAACATTTTATCGTTAACAGAAAAAGCCGTTTCTATATAAATCATTTCGGCTTTGTTATATTTTATTAAATATAATGCTGCTACTAATCTATAACTTGTCAGATTCAATAAATAATTAAAAGATACCAGATAACGTAATGCATTTAAAAGTCTTTTCCAATTATACTTCCTTTCTTTCTGTTTATTCACAGATATTCTGTCCAGAATTTAAGTTAACGATTGATTTATGTTTTATGATTATATGCGATGATCTAGTAATAGCACTTAAATTACTTGGATAAATGCAATCACAGAGATATTTTTCTAAAATAATGTAAACATTCATCTTTATTTTGTAGTCTGTACGGGGTCAACCTTGACAGGGTTATAATATTAAAATACTGATTAATTTGGCGAATTGCGCCCCTTCTGATAGGTCATCTAAATTTAAATAATCTCATTGATTTTTCATATAACGGATATTTATTCTTTGTTTTATTTGGCCTTTTTCTGAATTCGCCATGGCCTAGATATGATATTTTTGAAATATAGAGGTACTGTTGTTTGTCGTGACTTCAGCTTTATAAGTTGTGTTAAAGTTATGGGGCCATCCAACCCCTTGCGGGAGATATGTTATTTCTCTGTATTGTTCAAGATTTCCTTTCAACTTGCATTAAAGTTTGTACGCAAAGAATTTTCCTCGTGTTATTTATCCCATAGTTTGTGTCAGTTCCTCTAGATTACGATTCCTTCGGTTATGTGGAACAACAATCCTGTAATGTGCTACCGCTACTCATCACGTTTTCCGCTCTTAGTTACTCTGTAACTCCTTCCTCCTTTTTTAAAGCCTGACCTGGGTGCACCTAAAATCAAAACCGTGATTTATGAAAGTAACTTGAAAAAAATAGAGATACATTTTAGAAAACAAAAAACTTTTTGTGAGGATTTTGTTATTGATTCGGAAACATGATCTTACTTTTCGATGAATGCAACCTTGGTGACATTTCTGGATGGCAAAGTGTGGAATCCAACAGCCTGCGTTTATTATTATTCATAAAATTTACAACAATTTTTGATTAATGATCTACGTTTTATTTAATGACACATTTCCCGTGGTACTATTAAGAAATTCTAGTATGTAATGTAAATAAATTTTAAAAAATGTATTTAATTTAATCATAGAAAAATCTATTGTTAAATTATATATATAAAATCCCTCCGTGTATAACGATTCCGGGGTCAACCCATCCACGAGAAAAAACACTTATTCTGACCAATGACAAATTCCATTGTGAAAAGTTATCTCCGATTTTAAAGGCTATCAATTTTTCGTCCAATGCAAACGTTCCAGAGTCGTAATGGTGCGTTCTCATTTGTCAGATTTACAGTTTGAGCTGTAAATGACGTCACTACATTTTACTGTGCTTTGAAATCTTTTCCCTATTTCAAAGACAATATTCACACTGCTAAAAATTTGACTCATTTGCTGCAGCATCACTCCACCACTTTTATAGAAAACGATTACTTTGCTGTGTTATAGAGCATTCTCATTGGTCATAAAAGAAACATTCTATAAAAGCTGTGGAGTGACGCTGCAGTAAATGGATCAATTTTTTAGCAGTACACAGTTAAAAATTTGACCCTTTTGCTGCATCATCACTCCCCAGCTTTTATAGAATACACTGTAAGTAACAAACGCAAAGTAACCGTTTTCTATAAAAGCGTTGGAGTGATGCTGCTGCAATTGTTAAAAATTTGACCCATTTGCTGCAGCATCACTCCATTGCTTTTATATAAAGCGGCTACTTTACTGTGATATGGAGGATTCTCATTGGTCATAAATGAGATGTTCTATAAAAGCTGTGGAGTGACGCTGCAACAAATGGGACAAATTTTTAACAGTGCAATGCTGTAAAGTAATCATTTTCTATAAAAGCTGTGTAATGACGATGCAGCAAAACAGTCAAATTTTTAACAGTGTTTAATTAAAACTTTTTATTTAAGTAAAGCGAAGGTGCGTTTTAAATACAATATTGTTGAAATTTTTATATTCGTGTTGCTTTATTTATTTATTTTTATTTATTTATTTATTTTTTACAGCCATGAATGACTTCATTGTCACATAACGAATCACGATTGTTTACTCTTTATTGTTGACATTTGTTTTCGATCTTATAAAGTATTTTCTTTTAAGTATTAGATAATGGTATAAAATAGTTAATTCACAAATGTTTTAAAATAGCACTATTAGTGCATGTTTTGCATTATTAATGCATGTTAATTTGCATGTTTTTTGTGAAATAATTACTGTAATTTTGTGAGTGAAATTCATTAGCTGCGTATTCTATGCTATTATTTTACCCATTCAATTAATAATTTGGCTACCCTCTCATATTCGTCTTGAAATGGCCAAAATGGGAAATTTTTTTATGCATTTTGGATATTTTTATTATTTTCTCTCAGTATTTTAAAATATTTTTTGGCTGTAGTTTCACAATGTATTCTTTTATAATTGATATTTTACCTTACTTTATTCTTTTAAAATTTATGCATTTACCATTTGTTCATTACAATCCCTCCCCATCCACCAGATAGTTTTGTTATAATTTTAAATGCAGATTTCTATTGATTTTTTTTTTTTTTTTTTTTTTTTTTTTTTTTTTTTTTTTTTTTTTTTTTTAGATTTTTCCCTCATGTTCAATCTTTGTATATTTCAAAATTGTTTAAGCCTAAAGTGGCTATGATTGACCAAAGTTGTTGCATAGGCGTAGGAACCGGGGGAGCTGGGGGAGCTCTGGCTCCCCCTGGGATTTTTCAGACGGGCTCAGCTCCCTCGAGAGAAATTAAAAAATAAAGTTTACTTTTTCTAGAAAATTCACGGGGAAAGGACGAGTGTCTCCAAACAAAAGATAGTTTTAATGAGATAAGAACAGACAAGCTATCCTTCCGCTCCAGCACAATATGAAAAATTGAGTTTTTAGCGAAGCACTTGACCTTACTAATGCATAAAAAAAAAGATTGAATCAAAAAACTTTTGATTCTCACATACAGATGGAATCCATATTCACGAATACACCTTCAACCACGCCAGAAGATCTCAAACAAAAGATTAGAATACATGCTGAGGATTTTGATTTGACAAATTTTTTTGCAAAGTTGACACTGTTACCAACACTAGTCCCGAACGGAACTGACAGAAATACGTTGTCGATCACAATTAAAATGATGTCATCACAGGAATTAGCAAACAAATTATTTTCTAAAGTTTACCTTTTGGCAGAATTTGTTTTGTTATTCCTATATGATTAATGACAGCTGAGAGCTTTCAATGCTTTTCTTCAAACAGACACACTGCCTAAACAATGTATCAATATAGACACAATCACTTGATGCTATTGCATATTTATAAAGAAGAAGCCTTTAAAATTGATTTGGAAGAGATTGTAAAGAGTTTGTAAGCCAAACAACAGAAATAAAACTTTAACTTTTGGTAAATGGGAGTGGGAGAAGCCTGAAATTTGAATATTTTATTCGGTATCGCCCATAAGTTAAGTGTCATCAAGTATATCGAATATAAATTATTTAAACTGGATTAAAAAGTCGGTGATCATTTGATATGCTTCTATTTTATACTCTTGTTTGTGAAAAGTGCAACACAAGAAACCCTCCAAAATGAATGAAATGATCCTCGCCACTAGCTTTTAACAATATGCTCCGCAGGGGCGTGAGAAGAGAAAACTGCGTTTAGGGCAAAGTTTCAATTTGGAACTACTTTCGCCCAACTTTTTCGTCTAACAGGCCAAAAAATGGCGTTGGTAGTATACATTTGGGGCTTTTTTAAAATTCCACGCCCGGGGTGACCGCCCCATTCGCCCCCCCCCCCCTACTTTCGCACGGCGCTTATGCTCCAGCTCCCCCTGTTTTTTCAAAGTTCCTACGCCACTGAGTTGTTGTAACGTTTTATCATCCTTTTAAAAATGGAAACACGTCATTTTGACGGGCTATCTTCTAGTTAAGTGATAATTATATTAAGAAATTATAATAGTTTTTTTTTAAATAATTATAATTTAAAAAACGCTGGCCACAATATCCTGCAACTTCCAGGAATACAATTACTGGGGCATTTCTCCCAATGTGCTTTATTGGGAGAAATGGAAGATTGCAAGAAATCACATGTTGGTGGTATTTTACCATCGGAATTTCCAATTGAATATATGAATGCGATTTTTATTTTTTATGAGTATAAAAATATAAATAAAGACATTCTAAGATCCCATACTGAACCTAAGAAGAAAAAGAGATTTGGGATCTATTTGCTAAGAATAAATTTTATGGTGCTGCCATCTATTGGGTTTTTCTTTGACTTAAGATTTAGGAGTGTTTTGTTTCTTTTTATTTTTTCGTTCTTAAATTAAAAATAGAGGCATCAAACATGTACAAGCAATAGCGTAGCTATGTTTTTTGGGGCCCGGGGCCAGCAAGAAATTTTGCGCCCCCACCCCAATATAGATATATAACAATTTCTCTCAATTTGGCGCCCGGGGCGGACGCCCCCCTTGCCCCCCCCCCCCCCCTTAGCTACGCCATTGTGTACAAGATAATTGAATATATAAATACATATTTTATTAACTAATAACTGAGGGGTTCTTCATTTCCTTAGAGTATTCAATAACTTGAAATAATGACGCAAAACAGACCAGGGTTTCAGTAAAGGAAATTTATCATGACTGCTTGCTGGTCATTCCTCTTCGTAATTCCCCTCCATAATGTTAAGTCTATGGACGTTCAATGCATTTTTACATTTAAAATACAGTCGGCTCTCGTTAATTCGAACTCGTCGGGACCACAAGAAATGTTCGAATTATCCGAAGTTCGAATTATGAAAAATATGAAATTAAAACATGCTTATTAATGTTATAGTGTTTTTTTTAAATTTATTTCGTCTGTATCATAAGAATATAACTTAACATTAAATTAGATTGTATAAATACATAAACTAATTAAAAAAATTATAAACAAGCACAATGGAAGAAAAATTTAAAGCATCACTGATGGACAGATGGGGCACTAAGAAAGTGGATACCAAATGCATTGAATTATATGCATACTTGTTCTGAACAATTTTCAGAGAAATCAAAGAAAGGAAGTTATTCAAATGATCTGAAATCCGTGAGAAAGAAGAGAAAAATGAAAAATCGAATTCTTGTAAGTTCGAATTAAACGAAGTCAAGAGAAAATGAGTTCGAATTAATGAAAATGTTTAACGTTATTCTTCCATTGAAAATTTCGGGACTTCATGTTTAGTTCGAATTAAGCGAAGATTCGAATTATCCGATTTCGAATTAACGAGAGTCGACTGTATCTCCTCGGGAAATTAATATTTTCAACTTTGTTCTTCAGTGTTCTCTTCTTAAAGGATGTCCCCCCCCCCCCCCATCCTTAGTTCTCAAAATGTTTCTAAAATTTTTGCTTAATTTAATATTTTTTGTTTTAAAAAATGACAAATTGGAAGTAAAATTTTTAGCCTTTATATAAAATTAAGCGTAGTTTTTAGAGATATTTTGAAAACTAAGAAAAAAAATAGACATTTTTGAAAAAGAGAACACTGGAAAAAGAAGTTAAAAATATTAATTTCCCGAGGAGATATTTTGAGCAAATGAATGCATCAAACGCCCATAGACTTAACATTACCGAGGGGAAATCGGAAAATGAGTGACAAAGCAGCCTTAAATGTTACTGGAAATGCAGAAATAGTTTCAGTTCATAGTTCGAAAAAGAATTTTCAACAGATCCTTACACGCGAATTTAAAATAGCTAGAGTGAGAGATTTATTATTTATATCTCAACAAGATAAGTTTGATCCTCCAGTGCATACTGTTGCCAATTGTCAGTAAATTAAGTTTCCTCTCTTTAAGGATGTATTCGAAAAAACGCTTTTTCACCTTCAACAGCTCGAAATTTTTCGATACAATTTCAGACACAATTTTAAAAGTAGAAACATGAAACTTGCTGAGGGGATTCTTGAAGAGCCGTATAAGGTGCCGTGTGATGTCTTTTTACGCTCAATTCATTAGAATTTGATTCATAAACATTTATCTTCTCGGCATGATCCTTTTTTTCGTTCACAGATCTCCTGCTTCGGAAAAATCGGTTCAAAATGCCGTTTTTGATCGCTTTTTTAAGAAGATTTTCTACATTTATCAAAGAATTGACAATCACGGCAAGGCTACTTTCTTCTGTCTGTACTTTCTAAATAAGAGACTCTGCAAGTTTGGTGCGTTTGAGAGCAAAGGTGAATGCAAAAATAAATCGGAAAATAAGCAGTTTGAATCGAAATACACCCTTAATCGTTCATTTACCTTTGCCTCTTGATGACTTTATGCTTTACGTATTCATTTTGACCCTATATTTAGGTTTAGTTCATATCGGTTTAATATCATAGTTGATAATAATTGTTTATCAGTTACAAATAAAAAAGAGCCTTTGAAGACTTCCATTTTTTTTTTTTTTTTTTTTTTTTTTTTTACTGATATATGGATTTCTAACGGAAATAAAAAATATTTAAACTATCAAAATTTCATTAAAAAAGTTTCTTTTTCAAAAGTTATTTTAAAAATTTTTCAGTAAGAATATACGTTTTTGTCACTTGGCAACACCATGAATTGAGGTCCGATTTTATTCGCATTTTTAGTATTCTGTTCAATGAATTCGTTGAATGTTTTATCTTGCTTCTTTCTCTATTTTCATCAAAAATTTGTTCTGATAAAGCCTCATCATGTTCTACATATATTTTAGAGCAAAAACATTAAAAAACTAGTCAGATGTGGCGTTCTTCTATCTTATACATGTAAATACTTCCTGAAAAATGCAGCGCCACCGGTCAGGTGATTTAATCCAAAATCTATTCAGCAACAACTTATGCCAACTTATAACTGAATCTAAAGTTTGATTGAAAATCCGTGCATTAGTTTTTGAGAGAGAGCTATTGCAAAATCTTCAAAAAAAAACGGGATAACAGCGCCACAAGTTGAGTGATGTACACCGAAAACTAATTAGGATCAATTTTTTATTAATTACAAACTGAGTCTGAAATTTTATGAAAATCCATGCGTTACTTCTTGAGATACATTTATCGCAAAATCGTGAAAAATGCAGCATTGCAGCGCCATCTGTTGAGTGATTTACACCAAAAACTAAACAACACTAATCTGTATCAGTAGTTAACTGAATCTGAAGGTTTAGAAAATTTCGTGCACTAGTTCTTGAGATAGAGCCATTACAGTAATCACTAATTAAGCACCATTGCAGCGCCACTTGCTGAGCGTTTTGCACAAAACCAATTTTGCACCATGCTATATCAAGTACTAACTAAGTGCAAAGTTTTATGAAAATTCATGCACTAGTTCTTGAGATATGGCTATTGAGGAAATTGTAAATAACTCAGCATAGCAGCATCACATGTTGAGCGATATACACCAAACACTAATCAGATCTAGTTTATACTAAGGTCTGACAGAATCTAAAGTTTTGTGAAATTACGTGCATTAGTTCTTGAGATAGAGCTATTGCGATAATCACGAATAATGCTCCATGGCAGCGCCAGCTGTTCAGAGATTTGCTCCAAATTGTAATCAGAAACATGCTATGTCAACTAATAATTATATCTAAAGTTTTGTGAAAATTCATGCCCTAGTGCTTGAGATATGGCTATTGTATAAATTGTAAATAATTCAGCATAGCAGCGCCACTTATTGAGCGACATACATCAAAAACTAACCAGATCTAGTTTATATCAAGGTATAACTAAATCTAAATTTTTGTGAAATTTAGTGCATTAGTTCTTGAGAGAGAGTGCCCACAAAACTTTTGTCACATACAGACAGACTCACAGACAGACACTTTGTAAAATCATGTTTTTCGGCTTCTCTGACCCCGAAAACATGTAAATCTGTCAAAAACCAGAATTCGAAAATTTTCACGAATCTAATAATTTCTTCTCGTTAAGATAGAAGAAAGTAAATATGTTAACAGAAGAAATATGGATTGTATTATCAAGTGAATGTGGCCAGTGTTGAATTCAGGTGATGGACTGGGGGGACATTCCCCCAGGAGCAATGAAATGCCCCCTCCCCCGGAAAATTTGAGATTTTGTATTTTCAATGGTCAAAAATTGCAATCCCCCTCCCCCTGAAATCTATAATGTCCCCCAGGAATTACAGAAATCCCTCCCAGAGAAAAGTGTCTGAATTCAACACTGAATGTGGCAGTGCGCTGTTAATGTCAGAAGACAGTAACAGCGATGAAGATCCAACTTTTGCTTTAAACCGTCTGTTCAAAGCCGGATCATATATTTAAATGAGACTGACTGTAATTTACAAGCAGATGAAACAGCTAACGAAACTGACTAGAATGTTGATGCAAACGTTGGGATAGTGAATATTCCGTCTACATCAAAACAAATGCAGTCAGGTAAACAACAGAAATTAGTCAGATGTGGCAATCCCAAAACTTTCTTCTATATTATGCATGTTAAATTTTTTTTTGAAAAATGCAGCATAGCAGCTCCGTTGGTTAGGTGGTTTAAACCAAAACCTAGTCAACAACAAATTAAGTCAACTTATAACTACTAAATCTGAAGTTTGATGAAAATTCTTGCATTAGATCTTGAGACAGAGCTATTGCAAGCTCTTAAAAAAACTGCATTGAGCGCCACATGTTGGGTGATGTGCATCAAAAACTAATCATTATCAATTTTTTTATCGGATTCTAACTGGATCTGAAGGTTGATGAAAATCCACGTATTAATTGTTGAGATACAGTTATTGCGAAATTGTGAAAAAGGCAGTATAGCAGCGCCACCAGTTGAGTGATTTGCACCAAAACGTAATCAGCACCATACTATATCAAGTACTAAATAAATATAAAGTTTCATGAAAATCCATTGACTTTTTCTTGAGTTATAAATTGTGGAAACTGAAAAATAATGCAGCATATCAGCGCCACCTGTTGAGCGATATGCACTAAAAACTAATCAGATCTAGTTTATATCAAGATCTCACAGAATCTCAAGTTTTAAGAAATTCCGTGCATTAGTTCTTGATAAAGAGCTATTGCAATAATCACGAATAATGCATCATGACGAACAAATTGCACCAAAACGTAATCAACAACATATTATATCAAGTACTAACAAAATGTCAAGTTTTATGAAAATCCATGCAATAGTTCTTGAGATATGGCTATTGTGGAAATTGTGAATAATGCAGCATAGCAGTTGCATCTGTTGAGCGAAATACAACAAAAACTTATCAGATCTAGTTTAAATCAAGGTCTAACTGAATTTAAAGTTTTCTGAAATTCCGTGCATTAGTTGTTGAGATAAAGCGACCACAAACTTTTTATCACATACAGACAGACAGACGTTTTTAAAAACATGTTTTTCCGGTTCTCTGATCCCTAAATCCGTCGAAAACCGGATTTCGAAAATTTCCACCAATGCAGTCCTCTTGTAAAGACAGAAGAAACTAAAAAGAGCTAAATTGATCTTGGATATAAATTAATGGAAATGTTTCTCTGTCTGAAAGTTTTTTATCATTAAAAACGCCATAACCATATAGTGATATATGCTTTTCAGCGAGTACTTTTCGAGCACATCTCTGAACAAACGTGCCGATATAGTGCTCTAAAACATAGTCTAAAGCCACTCAATATATGCTCGACAGATATAAAAAGTATCTAATGTTAGTATCTTAAATAGCATGGCAAATTTTAAAACCTTAAGATTGTTTGGAAACACTTCATGGTGTACTACCAGGTAGTCGTACTTCTTGAATACGTTTGAAAGCATGCTACAATTTTCTCATCCGAACAATAATACATTGTCTAAGGGGTAAAACAACTTATTTAAGATGAAACCAATAGTCAGTACCCTGGGGAGAGATTCTTATCCATTCCCATAGACGAATGTCTACGTGGTTATTATCAATCATGTGCGACAAAGGGTCGTCATATGAAGCAGTATATACACACCCCGCCTCTTCGGAAAGAAACCTTTCATAAACATGGTTTTTCGTAGGAGTATGAAGATTTGTGTACAATTTTGATATTTATTGCGAAAAAAAAAAAAAATCACAACCAATTAGTTAACTAGACATGACTTGGAGGTAAGACCGAAATCTCCAGGCTCGAGCCCGGCCTGAACCATCGAAAGAAAAAATTCGGCCCGGCCTGAACGAAAAAAATATTGGCTCAGCACGGACTGTTATTAAAGTTAAAATTTCGACCCGAGCTCGGCCGGCCCGTAGAGAAAATTTAGCGGCTCTACCCGGCCCGATATAATAGCTAAAAATAAGGCCCGAGCTCGGCCCGGTCTGGAAAAAAAATTAAAATTTCGACCCGAACCCGGCCCTGTTCGAGTAAATTTCTACAGATCATTGATACTCTTACGGAAGAGTTCTGACCAAAAAAAAAAAAAAATCTTAGACTTTTTTTTTTTCATGTTTATAGTCTCCATTTATGCAGAAGTGCCGTAGGCTTCGATATTTATGCTTTTAACTAACCTTTGTTTGTTCTATGTAAATGTTTCAATTATCATTAGTTTTATTAGTCCATATTCCATGTAATGGAGACATGAAAATCTCAAAAATGGTACATGGTAAAAGTAAAATCTTATAAGACGGAATCGCATTGGAAAGAAAAAATATGTTCCGTTTTTAGCAGGTGTAAAAGTTTAATATATTTTTTCTCACGTATTACTGTATTCCTTTTGCATGGATGAACAGTTTAAAAGAAATTTCCGAACCCGGCCAGGTCCGAGTGAATTTCTGCAGAACATTGATCTTTACTCTTACGGAAGAGTTCTGACCAAAAAAAAAATTATCTTAGTCTTTTTTTATCATCTTTATAGTCTCCATTTATGCAGAAGTGTGCCATTTATTCAGTTTAAAAAAAGTCCGTCATAGGCAGGTTTTTTTATGTGTTTAATTAAATAAGCCTAGAAATCTACGATTCTTCAAAAAAGAATAACTTCTAATGTTTTATTGTAGAATAATGATGACTTAAATGTATATGCCTTTTTTGCAAAAATTTTTTTACCAAGCCAAACTCTACTGATTTATGAACAGACTTAGCCACGTCGAGAAAAGGATTTTCATACAGGATGATTCAACCAGAACTGATTATTTTGGTCCGTAAAGACTAGGAAGAATGAAATCAGTCTCGGCTTCGTTCGGAAAAAATAAGTTAGGCCCGGCCCGATACTCCAGAAGAGTAAGGCCCAAGCCCGAGCCTGGCCCGGCCCCAGTCTTCAGAAAAAAGGCCTAAGCCAGGCCCGGCCTGAATGCAGTTAATGGAAATAGGCCCAAACCCGGCCGGTCCGGCCCGTGCAGATCTCTTCTTGGAGATTAGTGTTTGAATCAATGCTGGAGTAACTCATCCAGTTGTTGAACCTGTAAATCATAAACAGTATTTTAATAACTAGTAAAAATCGGCGAACCGTATGATACTTTTAAAATTAAAAGTAATTTAGTGTCTGAGAATAATATTAAGAAGCAAAATACTGTGCTGCAAACTGCCACCCGACATTTAATAGAAAAAAGATCACAGAAGTACCGTAGAATGTGTTTAGAATACTCTTAATCCATGGTGTCAACATTTAACAACAACAACAACAACAATAATAATAATAACAATAATAATAAATCAAAATGCTGAAAAATATTGGAATGATATTTTTCTATTTTTCTTGGGTAGTTTCCCTTTAATGTATGCTTATTAAGGATTTATTTATTTTATTTTATTTATTTATTCTTTTAAAGGAAAAATATAACATCATACACTTGAGGGTTAAGCCAAATGGAATTGCTCGAAATATTGACAAGTAATATGAAAAAAAGTACGATCGAATGAAAACTATAAGCGCAAATTCACAGTTGGCAGTCGCAACGACGACTAATTTTTTTACGACTATTTTTTAAGAATAATTTTTGGCGTCTAAGTCGCTATTTTTTTTTTTTTTTTGGTGAATTTTGTGTTTTTACTCGCGATGATTTGATGAAAATCGTGTTTTTTCGCAGTCCTCTGAAGAGAATCCCACGTTTTTAGAGATCCTCTGACAAAAATCGTGTGGTTTTTAGCAATCCTCTAATCAAAATTGTATTTTTCCACGATCCTTCGACGAAAAACATGTTTTTGAACGATTCTTTAACGAAAGTCGCGGCATTTTTTGCAATCCTTTGATAAAATTAGCTTTTCTTCTGTGATCTTTTATCGAAATTCGTGTTGTTTCTTAATTTTTATTAGAAGGTAAGCCTTGGTGTTGACTGGATTATTTGGGTTAAAAATCCACTGGATCCTTAAAAATTTTGACAATCTGCACCTATACTAAAAGCATACCAAAATCCATGGTAGAAACATGCGATGAAAATTCAAAACAAATGTATTCGACTTTGAAAAAAGAGCTTAATTTAGAGATGGGTTTATAGCATGAATTTGATCCCGTCTCAATTATTTATAGCAATCTTACTAGGGAACGTTCCCAGGTGTAAGTTGTGGATTTGGACGAGTGTGGTATCAAAAGAAAGACCTCGTCATGTACGTTTAAAAGTGCAATGGAACTACCCGTCCGAATTCAACTGTTTTCAAGATATCAGTACTTGAAATGTGAATGAATAAATAATTAAATTGACAGGCATATACATAAATTGTTCGCTAGTCAAGCCAGCCTAAGAAAAATATTCTATTTTACACACTAGATGTACATACAGTTTATCCATTACGTCACGCCACTCATTTGCCGAAAAATTTGCATAAAACAAAGTGCTCGAAATAACAAAAAAAAAAAAAAAAAGACGCAAAACTCTCTGAATGCAGTCGTACGGGAAAACTTCTTAGAATGAGAAGTATTTGTCTAAAAAGAAGGGAAATAACTGGCAGTGTGTGGGTGTAAAGGATTTTGTCGTAGCTCGGGAAAAGGTATTTTCAGAAGGATTAAAAACAATGTAAAACAAATTTTTAATTTGTGAACAATTTATATACCTGTCTGTCAATATACTTATTTATTCATTCATATTTCAAGTGGTGAAATCTCGAAAACGGATGGATTCGGACGAGTAGCTCCATTGCTTTTTTTAACGCACACGACGAGATCTTTCTTTTGATACCCCACTCGTCCAAATTTACAACTTACACCTGGGAATCAGGAAAAAAATCCACTGACCGGAACTCTACTTAAAAATAAAAATAAAATAAAATAAAATAAAATAAAGGAAAGAAATTACTCAAAAATAATTTTAAAGTACAAACAAATTACAAAAATAGATTAAAAGTATATATTTAAGATTCTAAATAATAAAAAAACAGTTAGAGAGAGAGTATAATAAGCTATATATAGAAAACTGAAAATAACATGTTTTAATAGTTGGATGGAAAGAATAATACAATTGGAGTTGAGAACAAAATCAGTGCAGAATTCACCTTGTTTACTAATTTAAAAAGTAAAAATACAAGTAACTGTATCTATATTACTTAAAAGGTGCATAAAACGAATAAACACTTAAAAATACATTTAAAGGTACTTTAAATATATTTTTAAGTGTTTATTTGTTTTATGCGCCTTTTAAGTAATATAATTACAATTACTTGTATTTTTACTTTTTAAATTGGAAAATAATGATATTTATTATAATTTTAAGATCTTGAACAATATTTGTCAAAATTTAACGAACCAGAGTATTGTTTTGGTTTGCTACGGTATATTCCGAGCTCTGAAAGGCTCTGGATCAAGTTGAGAATTATAATTATTAAATTCTAATTAATCAACTTTGTAAAATTAAAAAAAAACCTTGCTATTTAAGAAACAAGAATGTATTTTGTGTCTTTCATAAACGTTTAAAATTGAGCTTGAAAAATAATTGAATATTTTTGGATGGAGTAGGAAGCGAAATAATCTAAACCTTTGTACTGTGAGTGCGAGTAACAAGATGAAGAGGACGTGGGATAGCCCTTGTCTAATTTTATCCCCTCTTCCTCTCAGTGTTTGAAGTAATTTTAAGAACAATTGAGAAAAGAGCTCGTGTCTTTGTGTCATAATTTAATAGATATTTTTAAAGAATAAAAATAATGAATTTTGTAAATCTTTGATAATGGACATGGTTGGCTCTGAATAGCAAATTGATGAAATGAGGCGATCACAAGCATAGTACACCAAATTTATTATGAAAAACAAATGATATAGTTCATTTCGAGGGTTATAAATTTTATTTTATCTACTCCAATAGTGAACCAACTCTGTTTTCACATACTATCTCATAAATGGCGTCTGTTTATAGACTTGCTTCATTGTAATGGGTGACCCCCCCCCCCCTCCTCCCTAGATTATATGGACTATATCATTATTCTTAAAAATTCAAAATAGTCTTGGTCTACAATGGTTGTTGAACGTCTCAAATAATCTTCAATAAATTAAGGGTGTCCGGGACACATTTTAAAATAATTTTTATTTATTGAGTTAAAATTTTTGCGATATTTTGCCCTATCATTAGTAAACAAAATCACGTGATAAAACTTCTCATATATATTTTTTAATCTCTAATTAAAAAAGTGGGATAATTTAAAATCGTTATAACTCAAAATATTACTTGTAGGATTTAAATTTTGTTTTTACATTTAACTAAACATAAATATTTAAATGTTAATTTTGATTCAGCATTTTTATAAAATATTACACAAAAAATAAAAATATTTAAAGTAAAATTTTGAAAATGAAATTATGTAACTTTTATTAAAAGTATCATATTTTCAAAAGTAAATATTTCTTTATAATTTGATAAATCTAAAGTAAAGTAGAACTATCAAAAAATACATGTTTCAAGTTTGAAGTATTTGTTTTTAACGGTTCCTGAGTTATAACAATTTAAATACGAGAAATGGTGAAAAACACGTCATGAAGGAAAACTCATTTTAATGAGAGTCATTTCACGACAGTCATTGCTTGAAAGCTAGATTTTGAAAACAACTAAAACGAATGTATATATAACGAACATGTACATACAGTTTATCCATTACGTCACGCCACCCATTTGCCGAAAAATTTGCATAAAACAAAATGCTCGAAATAACAAAAAAAAAGACGCAAAACTCTCCGAATGCAGCCGTACGTGAAAACTTCGTAGAATGCGAAGTATTTGTCTAAAAGAGGGGAAATAACTGGCAGTGTGTGGGTGTAAAGGATTTTGTCGTAGCTCGGGAAAATATATTGGCAGAAGGATTAAAAATAATGTAAAACAAATTTTTAACTTGCGAACAATTTATATACATGTCTGTCAATATACTTATTTATTCATTCATATTTCAAGTGGTGAAATCTCGAAAACGGATGGATTCGGACGGTTATCTCCATTGCTTTTTTTAACGTACACGACGAGATCTTTCTTTTGATACCCCACTCGTCCAAATTCACAACTTACACCAGAGAAAAGAAAGCCACAAACGGAAATCTACTTTAAAATTATTTTTGAGTAATTTCTTTCCTTCCCCCTTTTTTTTTTTTTTTAAATACAAATAAATTACAAAAACAGATTAAAAGCATATATTTAAGATTCTAATTAATAAAGAAAAAACAGTTAGAGACAGAGTACAATAAGCTATATATAGAAAACTGAAAATAACATGTTTTAATAGTTGGGTGGAAAGAATAATACAATTGGAGTTGAGAACAAAATCAGTGCAGAATTCACCTTGTTTACTAATTTAAAGCGTAAAAATACAAGTAACTGTATATATGTTACAGGCCAAACCCGATTTTAGGCCAAACCGGTCTATCCTAACGCCCATCCGATAGACTAGTTTTTCCTAGGCCAAACAGGTTTATCCTAACGCCCATCGGATAAACTAGTTTTTCCTAGGCTAAACTAGTCTATCCTAAGACCTATAGGACAAACTAGATTTTCCTAGGCGAAACTAATTTGGCCTAGCTCTTATAGGATAAACTAGTTTAGCCTGCTGTTTATTGGTCTGAACTAGTTTATCCTAGGCCGATCTAGTTTAGCCTAGGCCAATTCAATTTGGCGTGATTTTATTGAATTAAATGGCCGCCTCAGCGCCAACATTATAGTTTGTCCTAGGCTGATCTAGTTTATCCTAGACCAATGTAATTTTACGTGTTTTTAGCTCTAGGGCATCAAAGCATGAGAAATAATGGGCTCGCACGTTCTGTATTTATGAATGTACGCATGTATGTACGCATGTTTGTACGTATGTACGTAACGCGATAACTCTTGATAGAAATATCCGATTTGCTTCAATTTAATGTAGCTTCATTCTGATAAAGTACTTTTTCTGATTAGTTTTGGAAATTCATTGGATAAGAAAAAAAGAGGGCGAACGGTAGGCTAGTCCCACACCGTTAATTTAGAGAAATGGATTTTTCATGCAGAATTATGAGTTTTCATTTAAAATTCTAGATATAGGATCATTCTGAAAAGGTGCCTCCGTGTTTAGTTGTGAATGTTTATTGTTTAAGTGTAACAAAGGGCAATGTAGGTAACCCCCCATAATTTAGATAAATGGTTTTGACGCAGAATTTACGGATTTGCTTCAAAATTTTAGATAAAGGTTCTTTCTGATAAGGCGATTCCCTGAATAGTTTTGGGGGTTTAATGGTAAAATATGAAGGAAAAAATGTAGGATTATCATCTTATCTAGGAAAAACTAGTTTATCCTGTGGGCATTTAGATAAACAAGTTTAGCATATGAAAACTAGTTTATCCAATTGGCGTTAAGATAAAATAGTTTGGCTTAGGCTAATCTAATTTGGCTCAAAATCGGGTTTGGCCGGTAAAAAACATATATTTCACTAGAAGAAGTATAAATGTGTGTCAAGAGTCTTTGCTTGTAACATCAATACACATCATATATTAAAAAAAAAAATTATGTTCAAAATTTAAGGCAAATCGGATAAATCTGCATAAAAAACCATTTATCTAATTTAAGAAAGGCGATAAATTGTCCACTACCTCATTATACTTAACCAAAAAAACCCAAATTAATTACAGAAGCGCCTGATCAAAATGAATTTATGTCCAAAATTTTAAACAAATTGGATAATTCGTATTACAACTAATTTATCTAATTTAGATCAGAATCAGCCTTTCGATTTTCCGCCCCCTTATTCTTCTCTAATGACTTCCCAAAATTAATCAGAAAAGCTCCTCCTAAGAATAAACCTATATTGATGCAAATCGAGTATCTCTATCAAGAATTATTGCGTTACATACTTACGTACATACATAGATACAGAACCCACGGTAACATTAGTTCTCAGGCTTTGGTAGCCTGATGTGATAATTACATTACTTCTATCAAGAGTTATCGCGTTACGTACATACGTACGTACATACATGCATACATACATGCGTACATACATAAATACAGAACCTACGAGCCCATTATTTCTCAGGCTTTGAGGCCCTAGAGCTAAAAACACGTAAAATTACATTGGCCTAGGATAAACTAGATCAGTCTAGGACAAACTAGAATGTTGGCGCTGAGGTGGCGCTGAATCAAATGAATTCAATAAAATCACGCCAAATTGAATTGGCCTAGGCTAAACTAGATCGGCCTAGGATAAATTAGTTCAGACCAATAAACAGCAGGCTAAACTAATTTATCCTATAAGAGTTAGGCCAAACTAGTTTGGCCTAGGAAAAACTAGTTTGTCCTATGGGCCTTAGGATAGACTAGTTTGGCCTAGGAAAAACTAGTTTATCCGATAGGCGTTAGGATAAACCGGTTTGGCCTAGGAAAAATTAGTTTATCCGATGGGCGTTAGGATAGACCGGTTTGGCCGAGGAAAAACTAGTTTATCCGATGGATGTTAGGATAGACCGGTTTGGCCTAAAATCGGGTTTGGCCTGTAACATATATATTGCTTAAAAGGTGCATAAAACGAATAAACACTTAAAAATACATTTAAAGGTACTTTAAATATATTTTTAAGTGTTTATTTGTTTTATGCACCTTTTAAGTAATATAAATACAATTACTTGTATTTTTACGTTTTAAATTGGAAAATAATGATATTTATTATAATTTTAAGATCTTGAACAATATTTGTCAAAATTTAACGAACCAGAATATTGTTTTGGTTTGCTACGGTATATTCCGAGCTCTGAAAGGCTCTGGATCAAACTGAGAATTTTAATTATTAAATTCTAATTAATCAACTTTGAAAAATTAAAAAAAACCCTTGCTATTTAAGAAACAAGAATGTATTTTGTGTCTTTCATAAACGTTTAAAATTGAGCTGGAAAAATAATTGAATATTTTTGGATGGAGTAGGAAGCGAAATAATCTAAACCTTTTTACTGTGAGTGCGAGTAACAAGATGAAGAGGACGTGGGATAGCCCTTGTCTAACTTTATCCCCTCTTCCTCTCAGTGTTTGAAGTAATTTTAAGAACAATTGAGAAAAGAGCTCGTGTCATAATTTAATAGATACTTTTAACCCATTAGTGCCTAGCGCCCCTTTTTAGAGAAGCTTCAAAAGATGCATGTAGCACTGTTTTCGACACCGGTAAAAAAGAACAGCAAACTTTATTTTATTTAATTGAAACATTTTCGTAATTGATGAACTAGACTTAATTCTTTTAAAAATAGTGGTGCCAACCGAATAAAATTTGCGCAAAAGGTGGTGGGCACGAATGGATTAAAGAATAAAAATAATGATTTTTGTAAATCTTTGCTAATGGACATGGTTGACTCTGAATAGCAAATTGATGAAATGAGGCGATCACAAGCATAGTAGACCAAATTTATTACGAAAAAAAATGATATAGTTCATTTCGTGGGTTATAAATTTTATTTTATCTACTCCAATAGTGAACCAAGTCTGTTTTCACATACTATCTCATAAATGGCGTCTGTTTATAGACTTGCTTCATTGTAATGGGTGAACCCCCCCTCTCCCTAGATTATATGGACTATATCATTATTCTTAAAAATTCAAAATAGTCTTGATCTACAATGGTTGTGAACGCCTCAAATAATCTTCAATAAATTAAGGGTGTCCGGGACATATTTTAAAATAATTTTTATTTATTGAGTTAAAATTTTTGTGATATTTTGCCCCATCATTTGTAAACAAAATCACGTGATAAAACTTCTCATATATATTTTTTAATTTCTTATTAAAAAAGTGGGATCATTTAAAATCGTTATAACTCAAAATATTACTTGTAGAATTTAAATTTTGTTTTTACATTTAACTAAACATAAATATCTAAATGTTAATTTTGATTCAGCATTTTTATAAAATATTAAACAAAAAATAAAAATATTTAAAGTAAAATTTTGAAAATGAAATTATGTAACTTTTATTAAAAGTATCATATTTCCAAAAGTAAATATTTCTTTATAATTTGATGAATCTAAAGTAAAGTAGAACTATCAAAAAATACATGTTTCAAGTTTGAAGTATTTGTCTTTAACGGTTCTTGAGTTATAACAATTTAAATACGAGAAATGGTGAAAAACACGTCATGAAGAAAAACTCATTTTAATGAGAGTCATTGCTTGAAAGCTAGATTTTGAAAACTAACAAAACGAAAAAACCCATATTACCTCATATAATTAAGATAGAAACATGATTTAAACGTCATTTTAAGCATTAATAAACATAGAAATTTTTAGTTTTTTAAGAGAAATTATAGTTTATCAAACAGTGAAAGATTTTTAGAAAATTTGAAGATTTCTATGTTCCTGAACCCCTTAAATTAATATTTTAAGCATTTCAAAAAGAACGACGCTTGTTTATTAAGAATTTTCCAGAATTCTTACTTTGTAAATACGCAGTCATGCCAGTGTTTTGTCAGCTGCTCTCTTCTAAGTATAGTTTATCGTTCAGAGAAACGCAGCACTGTTAGCTTTACGCTTGGAAGAATTTTGCCTTGGAGAAAGATGTACGACTGCAAATTTTGATATGAAAAATGGATGCCAAAGGACTTAATCTGTCATTTTAAAAATTATTCAACATGCAGTGAAATTTCCCTTTAACGAAGTCCCTATTTAACGAATTTTTGTATTTTTAAGTGTACTTTTCACTCACTTAAGTTCTACTCACTCTTCAGTCACTGAGTTAAACCTATGAACAGCTTGTTTTCGAATTTCTCGTTTAAATTTGTATATTTTAAAATTTTCTTTTGTATAGGATAGTTGACTCGATCTCTAATAGGAATATGTTGTACCTTTTTCATTTCGATTACAGATTATTTTAATAAAGGTATCTTTACTTTCGAAATCGGTTCCTAAAATAAAAATACCTTTATTAAAAAAAAAAAAAAAAAATCTGTGGTAAGTATTGAGTTCGAATCTAGAGGAAGACAAGGGGATAAAAACAGACGAAATGATATTCAGGAAATACCTGTTCCATGTAAATATGTTTGAGTATATATATATCATTATTGTATACATTCTTATTTTAAATATTGTGCTATGGCTCTCATTTATTTCAAAAAACAGCAGTATCCCATCTTGAATAACGGACAAGGGCGGATCTGGAGAGTCCTCAAGGGGGGGGGGCGATTTTAGAAATTTAGAGACTCGACTTTAATGCGTGGGTCGGGGATATTTTTTTCACTGCGGGTCATGTTTCTTTTATTTTTTGCTGCGGGTCGGGTCTGGGTCTGGTTGACTTCTAGTTTTTGCTGTGGGTCGGGTCTGGGTCCGGTTGACTTATAGTTTTTGCTGTGGGTCGGGTCTGGGTCCGGTTGATTTCTAGTTTTTGCTGTGGGTCGGGTTTGGGTCCGGTTGACTTCTTTTCTTTTGCTGCTGGTCGAGTTAACTAATGTTTATGTTGTGGATCACATTAGCAGGATTAGCAGGTGTTTTTATTCAGAAACTATGGCGTAATCCATTTTTTGATAAGCAGTTTAAGAAAATACTGTGAAAATTATCGTTTTGAATAGAATTTCTGGAAGCGACAGCATGAGAAGGTAGAAAAATCCGCAATCATTTGACGTGCAAAGAGAAAACTGCGCTCGGGGCAAAGCAAAATGTGGCGCCCCCCCCCCCCCTCCGACCCAACTTTTTCTTGTAACAGGCCAAAAATTACGCTGGTAGCATAAATTTGGAGTCCCCTAAATTTCCACGCCCGGGCCGACCGCATCCTTCGCCCCCCCCCCCTTTTCTCACGGCACTGCATATTGTCTGTCCTACACATCTTGAGAACAATTAAGTCTAGTTCCAGCCCGGCTCGTCTATATGTAGAAAAACAATGCAAGCCTGATCTCGGGCCGGTATGAGCTTGCTAAAATATATATATATATATATATATATATATATATATATATATATATATATATTAAACCCGGGTTACACACAATATAATTCTCCGATGCTGATCTCTACACTGTAAAAGTTAGATTTCTGTATTGATGTTGCCAAACTGGTTTCGACTGATGACGTGCATTTATACTTATTCTCATTAAACCCATATAACTGAAAATAGCTCATATTTTAACGTTCCTGCTTAAATCTTTACAAAGGGCTAGTTAGCCCGCATTTTTTTTTCTTTTTTTTTTTTTATGGGCTCGGCCCATATGGCCCTTCAATTCTTTTGAAGGCTCGTCCTGTTTATTTTGTTTATTGGCCCGGCCTGTTGGAAAAATTATTCTAATTTTGCTGGTCCGTTAGAAAATTCGGAACCATTTCGCCGACTCGGACAGGCCCGGGCACATGCATACATCTAGGCTGGGTCGGACAAGGACCGAAATTTAACTTTCATTCCGAGCCGAACCCCGACCAGGGAAATTTTGGTCAGTGCGGACTAGAGATAAATTTGGGCTATTATTTCACAGCCCGGTTCCGCCTGAGGCAGAAACTTTTGCGGCATCAAGAGCAAAACCCGATAATGAAATTATACAGTAGAAAAAATTGCATAATACTTATAAAAAATGTTCCAAAAGTAATTATAATTTTAAAGCTATTTTTTATATTAAAAAAGGTTGTTAAACGAAAAATTAAATTTAATATTATCAAAAGAACAGTTTGATGTAAAATAAAAATATACTTTACGCATAAAAGGATTCTCATATGTTGTCTCTGTTTTAGTAAAAAAATATTATGGACAATGGACATGTTCATGAAGTGTGTTTCATGAATAAATGCATGGAACCTGTAGAAAATACTGTCTATTATCTGTCAAATCGAACAGCATTTTTAAATTTTCTGCAAAAAATGCACATTTTTAACTATAACCATTTCATTCTTCATAACAAGCCTTCGTTATAGCATGACCCAAAAAATAACCTCAAATAAAAATTTTTTAAGTTCAACACTTTTTTAGGAACAGAGGAAACACTACTCGATCGGAAGAATATGGTAAGTACATTTACTTACCGCTACGACATCAGCAGAGATCCCAAAAGAAATGATAATTACTACAGTTATTTCCACATGAAAAGCGATTACGACTTGTATACGTTGCATACACTAGAAATTTAAATTATTAGGTAACCGCAAAATAAAATCAAAAGAAAATATTCTTTTCGCGTTACATGTCTAAATAATAGTAATAATAAAAGATCCAATTGCAAAATAATCTCTGCTACAAACAAAAATCGAACTAAACACAAATTCAGTATTCCCGCCTTTTTTCGTAGGCGCCAGATCGGCGGTCGTGCTTGAACATAAATCTACAGATGTAGATATGACTAATTGGTTTTTTTTTTTTTTAATAGCATTCAAATACTAAAATATAATTAAAAAAATTGTGCCTCTTTTTCATTTTTATCAAAATAGCAAGACATTGATTTGAAAAGGAATAAGTACTAATTTTTAAGAGGAAAAAAAGTTTTTACATTTTTCTATTTCATCGATAAATAAAAATTTCAGATTTCAGAAAAAATGAGTCCGAATCAGTAGACCAGCATAAAAACAGAGCATGACCTCGTATCGGACACGGGCTAAGTCTGAACCTGTGTCATCTCTAATGCAGACATCTAAGAAGAATGACTCCAGGCCAGACTCGATCTGGAAGAAAAATAAGTCAGACCCAATCCAAATCAGCAGAAAAATAATGATCATGAAACTATCAAATAAATGACGGCCGAGTTCTGAATGCGGTAAGACCAGACACAGTCCGAGCCTCGCGAACTTAAAAAGGCGCGGCCCGGGGGGGGGAGGGGCGCTGAATTCTAGTTAGGATCTAACTCATTTCTTGCAAGGATACATGTATTTTTGGGAAACGTTTATTGCCCAAGAAGTGAAGACGATCGCCCCCTCAGACTCGCCATTGGGCCCGACCCAAATCTGCAGAAAAATAATGATCACGATACTGCCCGGTTCTGAAAGCGAGAAGACCTGACCCAGCCCGAGCCTTGCGAAATTAAAAAGGCGCGGCCCGTCCCGGACTCGAGTTAGGCTTCAATTCATTTCCTGCGAGGATGCATGTATTTTTAGGAAACTTTTATTAGCCCAAAAAGGGGGGGAGGAGATCGCCCTTTCGCCTTGAAAAATGCCAAGGCGCATTTTCCTTGAATCCGCCAATGGCGGATCTAAGGGGGGCGATCGCCCTTTCCCCCCCCCCCCCCTTAGATTTGCCATTGCTTCTCCTCCCTTATGGTCTGGTTCGATCTTAGACCGAGCGTTTACCTCAAGGAAGAACGAAATCCACCCCAGGCCCGCCCTGAAAAGAAAAGTGTGGCTCGATCCCGCTCTACAGGAAAAAGTAAGACTCGATCGCCCCGGTTCTGAAAGCGTAAAGACCCGACCCAGTTCCGTATCTAAAAAATGGCGCGGCCCGACCCGGGCCTCGCCGGTCTCGAGTTTAAGTCCATCCTTTTCCCGTGCGGGCATCTTTTTCAGACCCTTTACTGGGCTCAAGGGGGGGGGCGATCGCCCCATCGCCCCCCCCTTAGATCCGCCATTGATAACGGAAAACTTTCGTGTTGAAAAGGAGGGATTACCCAAACAGAGAGATAGACGGCAATGTTTACGCCAATACATATTCCATTTTTTCATTATTTTATTTTTATTTATTTATTTTTTATGCAATGCTTTAGCGTTATTCACGTGCATGTTTTTACTTTTTAACATCGATATGTATATTTATATTCGTATTTGCATTCTGCATTCTGCGAATGTAAAAATGTTTAATTTTTATTAATTGTTTAAGAAGAGGGCCTCTAAATGTTTAAGAATAACCTGGCGCTTTTCTTTAGCTTGGTCGTTATTACTCTTTTGTAACGGATTTTGTGTTCTACCAGATTTCGCTGCAATAAAAATCCGCAATGTTATTTATTTATTTTGTGTGTGAAATTACAAATTTGCGGATAATATATTATCTTAAATCTAATGTAAAATTACAGAGATAAAGGAAAAGTGATTATGTCAAATAACAGAGATGTTGTTAGGTAAATTTAGTACACACTCTGTAAATTAACATCGTTAAAATTACGCAAGACTATGTAAATTTATTTTTAATGAAAATAATTTAATTTAGTTTCTAAATTAGAAAATCCCTCAATTTTCAGTGAGCCTCAAAGAATTTGAAGTTTTCGAGTAAATTCAAACTGCAGTATCATTTAATTTTTATACATTTTTTCCCTGCCTCTCCAGAGGGCCCGAGACCTCTTGACACTAGAAAAACACGTCCCTGCATGAGCTATAGAAGATACTGTTACCTTGTACAAAGAGTGTCTTTTTTCTTTCTAACCGACGACCAGGCCCCTACCTGCCGAGTTACCTCAGCATCGGGGCGGGTGATCGCTTAATCACCGCCTAGTGGCAATAAACCTGATATCTTTTTCTTCGCACGTCATAATATCTGCTGTACTTGCTTCTCGTTTGAGCATACTTTGTTTTTCCGGTTGCTTAATAGTGCTGTAAAAATAACGACAAAATGAATACCCGTATGATAACGTTGATTTCGAATTCTCTACCCGTTAAAAAGTATTCTTTTCGTTACTCGTTATTGTTTTCAAAATTGGGTATTCGCAGCATGGAGATAGAATAGTACTATTTCTATCTTCATGATTAGCAGTCATCGAGCATACGGCATATATCGTATAGAATAATCTTTGGAAGAATTCGTATTAGTTAGTGCTGCCATCTATCCGTAAATGTTACAATTATTGAAGTTTCAAAGTTTTATTTAAAAAATGCAAATATAATATTAAAACAAGGGCCATAGCGAGAAGTCAATAATTAAGGATGGGGGGGGGGTGACTCATATATTTTTTCTCTCTCTCTTTGTGACGCAGAAAGATAAATTACTGCATATTTACACTGTAGTTACCAGTGGTGTAGCCGTAAAAAAAACAGAGGGCACACGCTCTATGCAGAGGGCATACGCTCGAGGCAGAGAGTATACCCTACAGTGTATACTCTCGAGATACTAGAGATATTATAGTGTATACGATAGTGTATATATAATGTATATCGAGATACTATACGAGATATTAGAGTGTTTACTACTAGAGTGTATACTATAGCTTTCTTGAGAAACAGCGGATATACGGTGTTGTGTTCCATTAAAAAGTGCAGAAGGTACATGGCGTATACCCCCGTATACTCTCCACCACATCTCCGGTAGTTACTATGTTTCTTATTAAACTTTTGTAATAACTATGTGCAAATAAAATGAGCATGTGTTGAAACACTTGTTTTAGTTACAATTTAGTATTTTTGCAAAACTGTGAAAGGTTCTCAAAACTAAATTAGATTTTTCAATAGAATTTCATTTGGGTTTTTGGAAAATAAATTCATCTAGTAACCTTGGAATTTTTTCGGGGGGGGGGGGTGTCAAAATGTTTTAGGTGTGGGGCTGAGCCGCCCGTAACACCCCCTTAGCTACGGCCCTGATTAAAATGCAATGCATAATTGCACACAGGACTGTAATTAGAAATGAGTAATAGAGGGGGGGGGGGAGGGAACGTTCAAGAAAATGTAGGGTGGAGCTCGTATTTTCATATAAGTATTTCAATTGTGGAGTTAACGGTGAGGTCACGGATTCATGACCCACCCCCCACCCTCCCCCCACGCGCTGTACTGCAGAAATATTCTAAAAATTACTTTAAAAATTAAACATACCTTAAATCCTTATCTCTCCCTCCCCCTTGTTCAATAATGCAAATCTTTCTGATTCTGTAAAAGGTCTACTCAAATCAAAATTAGGTAACATATGACACATTTGGGAAAGCAATTTTAATCTCGAGAAAATTGCAAGTGTATTTATTTGAAAACTACGAGATTGAAAAATGTTTTCCATCTTTAAATAAAAATAAATAAATAAAAAAAAAAATATATACGTGTGGCACTCGGGGACTGCCGCTGTAAAGCTATTGCATAGCATTTTTTATCAACTTATCCAATTATAATTATTTATTTATTTTTTATTTATGCAGTTTTTTTTTTTGTCTTTGATATTAATTCAAGTTAAACATTTTGAGCGTGATGACCGATAACAAATTTTTTTCTTGTATTGAACAAATGAGAAGTTAATATCGTTTAAAATATTTTTATTATCTTACAATACATGTAGGTTAATCAAGAATTTTTATCATTGAAACTATACGTTTATGGTAGCTGAAATAAAAAACATAAGTTTAAGACTTGATATTCTCAAAATATCTGAAAAATACCGCGTCAATGTCTGCCGAAGTCTACCGAAGGATACCGTGCCGAAGTCTGCCAAACTGAAGCGACGTTAGCCGGAGTGTTAGGTTTTTTTTTTCTCGTCACGGAATTTCTAGATTCTTTCGCCGCGCTCAAAGCCCGCGATAAAAGCTATGCAATAACTTAATAAATTACAAACAAAATTTGGCCGCGCTACGAAAATTAGATCGCGAGTTATAAGCATTTTAAATTTTTCGACCCCCACCGTGGGGGGTCTCCTGTCACCAAAAAATTAACACTGTCTCATAATAAATTACCAAACAAAATTTGGCCGCGCTACGAAAATTAGATCGCGAGTTATAAACATTTTAAATTTTTTGACCCTCACCGTGGGGGGTCTCCTGTCACCAAAAGTAACACTGTCTCATAATAAATTACCAAACAAAATTTGGCCGCGCTACGAAAATTAGATAGCGAGTTATAAGCATTTTAAAATTCTCGACCCTCTCCATGGGGGATCTCCTGTCATTAAAAATTAACACTGTCTCATAATAAATTACCAAACAAAATTTGGCCGCGCTACGAAAATTAGATCGCGAGTTATAAGCACTTTAAATTTTTCGACCCTCACCATGGGGGATCTCCTGTCACCAAAAGTAACACTGTCTCATTATAAATTATCAAACAAAATTTGGCCGCGCTACGAAAATTAGATCGCGAGTTATAAGCATTTTAAATTTTTCGACCCTCACCGTGGGGAGTCTCCTGTCACCAAAAGTAACACTATTTGATAATAAATTACCAAACAAAATTTGGCAGCGCTACGAAAATTAGATCGCGAGTTATAAGCATTTTAAATTTTTGACCCTCACCGTGGGGGGGTCTCCTGTCACCAAAAATAACACTGTCTCATAGTAAATTACCAAACAAAATTTGGCCTTGCTACGAAAATTAATCGCGAGTTATAAGCATTTTAAAATTTTCGACCCTCCCCATGGGGGATCTCCTGTCACTAAAAATTAACACTGTCTCATAATAAATTACCAAACAAAATTTGGCCGCGCTACGAAAATTGATCGCGAGTTATAAGCATTTTAAATTTTTCGACATTCACCGTGGGGGGTCTCCTGTCACCAAAAATTAACACTCTCTCATAATAAATTACCAAACAAAATTTGGCCGCGATACGAAAAGTAGATCGCGAGTTATAAGCATTTTAAATTTTTCGACCCTCAACGTGGGGGTCTCCTGTCATCAAAAGTAACACTGTCTCATAATAAATTACCAAAAAAAATTTGGCCGCGCTACGAAAATTAGATCGCGAGTTAAAAGCATTTTAAAATTTTGGACCCTCACCATGGGGGGGGGGGTCTCCTTTCACCAAATATTAACACTGTCTCATAATAAATTACCAAACCAAATTTGGCCGCGATACGAAAATTAGACCGCGAGTTATAAGCATTTTAAATTTTTCGACCCTTACCGTGGGGGGTCTCCTGTCACCAAAAAATTAACACTGTCTCATAATAAATTACCAAACAAAATTTGGCCGCGCTACGAAAATTAGATCGCGAATTATAAGCATTTTAAATTTTTCGATCCTCACCATTGGGCGGGTCTCCACTCACCAAAAGCTACATTATCCTACCTTGTTTTATCTCAAGACGATTCTTTTCTATACACATTCTATCAGGAATTTTTATTATTGAAACTATAGATTTATAGTAACTGAAATAAGATATATAAGTTTGAGACTTGATATCCTCTAAATATCTGAAAAATACCGCGTCAATGTCTGCCGAAGTCTACCGAAGGATATCATACCGAAGTCTGCTGAAGTGAAACGACGTTAGCCGAGTGTTAGGTTTTTTCGTTACGAATGTGCTAGGATTTTCCTCGTTACGGAATTTTTTGATTAGGTCGCCGCGCTCAAAGCCCGCGATAAAAGCTATGCAATAGCTTAAAAGAAAGAAAAAACTTTAAAATATTCCATGAAATTCGGCATTTTAAACTAAATTTCCGTACGCGACTGCTAATTTCTCCCTCATGACGATATTTTTGTGTTTGTCAAGTCTTGAAAATTATTGTAAAATGCTAATTCAACAACATTTCTAAATCATTTTATGCATTTATAAGAAAATGAGAACCATTTCAATTTCTTCATATCTGAATGAAATCTGTGTGACTTATATATTTTTAGAAATACCAAAGCAAATTTTCCAATATTTTATTTTATTTATTTATTTATTTCAATTCTTTGTTGAATTTCTTTTAAATGAATTCTTCTCTTGGCACAAGTATGAATCACATTTTGATTTATCATTTAATTATCATTTGCTTTATCAAAACTATATCCATTTCTCATTTCTTTTTCTTGTCATAATAAAATAAATAAATGAATTAACAAGCCATATGAAGTCCAAATTATTTGAGATTCGAGAATAACTAATACAAATATAATGATACGTATTAGAGCTGTTGCAAATCGCATGGTATTCGTTAATAAATAATTGAAATAACACGACTGCTATACTAATACTATCTCTAATACAAAATAACGAATCGTTTCTTTTGAATACTCGTTGCTACATCGATGTACTGAAAAACTGAATGAAACGAATTTCAAACACACACTTCCTTCATTTCGGGATTCATACTGAGTCGGGGTGTTTACAATATGAGAGTTTGTGTCCGGACTTAGACTCGGAATAAGTTATTCTCGTATTTAGTATCACATACGGGTATTTCATTTAGTTGTTGGGTATTCAGAAGAAGAAAGATAGAAGGGTGTTTAGTTATTTCAGCATCCGTTCTTTTGCCGAATATGTAAGTGTGAATTTGGAGGGAGTTTTTGAAGCAGAAAAAAAAATGCTTTTAGATGAACAAATGCTTTGAGATCGTTTAGGGATTGTACTACTTACCTTACAGATATGAAGTTTATATGCATTTTTAAAACGTGGACAAAATAATTGCGCATTTTTTTATTTTTATTTATTTATTTATTTATTTATTTGAGATTACATATTATGCATAAATATTTCGATTTAAAAAAGAGCCATTGATCTAAGCAATAAAAGAACAACGCGTGTTTATCATTTAAGAGTTTAATTAGACTAATTTTGTGTTAATTATGTATTTAATCTATTAAAATTTCCTTATGATTTCACTGTAAAAAGAATGGGAGCTTATAGTATAATAAAATATTCGTTATAGCTGTATTTAAGGAATGATGAAGTATTTCTGGAAAGATTTATGTTTGAAGGGTCACCATCAGCGCCCGCCGTGCGAAACGGGAGAGGGGAGCGAAGGGAGCGGCCGCCCTTGGCGCAGAAATTTAGGGGGCGTAAAATTTATAATACTAACGTCATTTTTGTCCTATTACAAGAAAAAATTGGGAGGAAGGCGTCAAATTCTAAGTTTGCCCCAGGCGCAATTTTCCCTTCGCACGCCCCTGGCCACCATATAAAAGTATTACATTATAACTTGATCTTCAATACAAAATGCTATTCGATTTGATATCACTGCTATTGCCATCAGTGCCAATTTTATGATTTCATGCATTAGATTGAGTCTAAGAATATGTTAGAAAAATTTTGCGATGTTAAGCGAGGGAAAACGTTTTTGAGAACTCGCTTAATGCTACTTTCCGTTATCGACAGGTTTCGTTATCGCATGTTCCACTGGTTTCACTAAGTAGTGGACATTTCCATTCAAATAAGCAATTAATAGTTTTTTCTTTGATATGTACCTTGTACCTTAATATACTTGTTGAGGCGGACTCGCGAGAAACCATGAATTATACAAACGTAAGCAGGCGTTTGAAGTTAGCTCCACTTTGTTCGGTTGCATATGGACTCGTAACGGCTAACGAGTCGTATTTCTAAATAACGATTCAGTATTTCGCAGCTTAGAGAATACCCGTTTTTTAGAAACGAATACGTACGGTTTGCAACAGCTCTATTGCTTAACGTTAAATACGTTGTGCTGCAAATGTTTACGCAAGTTGGTCTCGTAATTTAGAACCTTGATCAGATGACGAGAAAAGAGTGTCTTTAATGATTCAGCGGGGAAAATCTATTGTGATTTTCAAAGATTTCGTTTCAAATATATTCGATGGAAAATCATAAAAGATTTATTTTAATTTTTTTCAGACCGATATATAATACCAATTATTCTTTCAATCAATTTTAATTTTTTAATTAGTTTATGTAAGAAAAAAAAATCAATGGATTTTTTTTCAGTGAAAAAATTTGAATCTAATTCATTTTTACTTTCTTTTATCTTCAATACAAGAAAGCATTGTAATAGAAATTTTTTTCGACTTCCGTTTTTCAACGGATTTACACGTTTTAGGGGTCAGAGATTCCAAAAAACATGTTTTTGCAAAATGTCTGTCGATCCGTGTGTCTGTGCGTCGTATGTCGGTATTCTACCATCAAAAAGTGTCTGAAGATATGCATAGAATTAAACCAAATTTTTTGTGATTGTTTTTGGCTGTGGCAAGCAGATCCTCCTTCAATTTTGAAACATTCCGCCGGAAGGAGGCGCTGCAATCGCAATTTTTTGTACCATTTTCAATAGTCTACCGACCAAAAATATATAAATTTATGCATCGAATTGACCAATTTTTTATATAAGTGTATGGCTATGGCTAGTTGATCGTCCCTGAATTTAAAAAAAATTGCCGGAAGGGGGGGGGGGCTGCAATAGGAATTTTTGTACCATTTTCAATATTGTACCACCTAAAAGTGTATGAAGTTATGCATAGAATTGAACCAATTTTTTTGTGTAAGTGTTTGGCTATGGGTAGTTGGTCCTCCCTGAGTTTGAAAAAAAAAATCCAACGGAAGGGGGCGCTGCAATAGCGATTTTTGTGCCATTTTCAATATTGCACCACCTGAAAGTGTATGAAGTTATGCCTAGAACTGAACTAAATTTTTTTTTGTATGATTATTTTTTAATATGGCAAGTAAGTCCTCCCTGAATTTGAAAAAAAAAAAAAAAAATCTTCCTATCATTCTATTGTCCATTGGCTCGTGTAGAGATGGAAACTCGTTTTTACTCCGATTAATTGACTGAAGCAAAAATTTTAGATGAAAATCATGGTATGGTATTGAATTAAAATTATTAGCGTATTAACATGAATAACTATTTTTTTAAATATTAAAATGTACGCATGCGATAGAAGAAAGTTTAGGGATTGGTACATCCAACTAGTTATAATAATAATAATAATGTTAAAGAGAATTTTTCGAAATTGTCAAACACTATTTATTTTTCAATGCGCTAATTTTCTAAAAAAGAATTAGTAAGAAATAAAAGAAAAATAAACAGAAAGAATTTCAAATTGATTGTCAATAAAAATCCACATTAACTCCGATGAGATGATATTTCCCTTTCAAAATTATTCCAACTTAAAGAGAGAGAGAGAGAGAGAGAGAGAGAGAGAGAGATAAAACAATCTTGAAACTAAATTTTCTTATTTAATATTTCTCATAAAATTGCCAGACAATTTTAAAAAGTGTGTATTCTGAACTATAAGTTTTAACAAAGATAAAAAATCTTTAAATAAAGGCCTACAGAGAATTAGATATGGTATAAAGGAAATGTTTCTAAAATGGTGACTAAAAAACTCGATCGAATGCATTTAAAGGAGAATAAGTGTAAATTTACAGCGAGTCTCGCTTTTTTTCTGTATTTTTACAGGAACTTTTAACAGTGTGCACATTTCCAATTGCATGATGATTGCAACCGTAGGTGACATCGGAAACAAAGCGCAATGGCACTGGAGACGAAATTCTCCAGAACTGTTTGTGAAAAGTCAACTGAGTTTACTGCATTATTCATGACTCTTTCTTTAACCGTAGCTGTCAAGAAACACGTGCCGGAATTTATGTGACTCAGAAACATCTATCGTGAATAAGGTGTGAATGTCCATGTTTATGTTTTCGTTATCAAGAAGAAAAAGAATGCATATTTGGTATTCTTTTACACTAAAGGATCTTTAACCCGTGTCTTACGGAAATGACTGAGTGAATCGCCGTTTAAAAAGTTTTCAATATCGTAAAACATTTTTGTAGCACCTGATTAGACAAATTTCGTTTCTTAGATAAACAAGTTGGAAATTGCACGTTAAACGTAGCTAATGAGGTTCGTTCGTACTATAACAAAGTTTGAAAAATATTCAGATCTTGGTGTAATTGCATACAGTACATCGGATACAGTATAGTGGCCGAAATCTTTTGTGTGTCCCTGTAAATACTGTCTTCTTTCTAATAAACAGGAAGTAACTTGTAAATTTCACAAACGAGTAGCAATTTCATAAAATGTGAAATAGTTTGATAGTATCGAAGCGCGCTCCAAATAGTAATTGCCCTATACCGTTGTGTAATGGAATACTTTTGTGTAGCCAAGTGAATTTATAACAAATATTCTCTGCATCACAGATTATGCAGAATGTATGTTTTAGTATATACTTCATCGATGCATATCAATTCTACTATGTTTGAAAGAGCATAACATAATTAAAATTCACTTGAAACTGTTTTTCTTCCATTCACCGTCATGTAACGGAATGTTTTTTGAGTATCCCTGTAATTGAACTATGCATCCGATTTTTATAAAATTTGAAATGACTAATTTAAAATTTTATGAAATTTGAAATGATTTGAAAAATATTTGAAATAAAAATTATACCATTTAAATTTCGAACGATTCGGTTGCGTAGTTTTTGCTCTGTTACATGTGGACAGATGGACAGACACCGGATTGAACGACCTCTATGGGTGCTACGTATTTATATAATTACGAACGCACTTAACAAGAATGAAACTCCTCGCATCAGGCATAGATTATGAAACACTTTCCAACATTAGCAGCATATATTAGGAAACTTTCTTTTCCCCGAGAATGAAATGGGATATACATATAAGGAATTTTAATATTTTCGCTATTGGCGTCCTTGATCATGGATGTACTTTTCAGAATTTTTTCAAGACATTTAATTTAATTTTAAAGAATTTTATAAATTTCTCATTGCATTTGAAACAGTGTAACATCAAAAAATATTCCAAATACGATATCAACTCCCAATAAACCATAAATCATACAACGGAATTTGTTGATTTTTGCTGTAAACGAACCACAAAGGCTATACATTTTCTTTTTATACTAAATCTCAAAAACATATAAAAATTTCGTGCAATCCCAGTCAGTCTGCGAAAGTTAGAGCAGGGTAGATAAATGATAGACAAACCGAATTCATAAATACTTTTCAACTGTGCTGGAAAGCATTAATGATCAAGAAATATTAAAAAATCCAGCCCGTGTTTACAATTTTCCTCCACATTATTATAAATATAAGCCAAGCGACCTTATTCCTTTCCAGCCAAAAAATGGCATTTTTCTAGACAGAAAATGCATCCCTTACGTAATAGCTGCCGATTTTTATATACAGGTTGACTTTAATTAATGTATCCTTGCTTGGAACGTTCTGGGGAGGCAATCCTTGGACATTTGAAAGAAAACGTTTATGACAGGGAAAAAGGAGAAATGTAAAAAAAGTTTTTAGTTATAAAAATGGTCGATAGGTGTAAATTTAGCGCTATGATCATTATCATATGCTAAATATGAGTGACATTATCAATAAAAACTGCAGGAAAAGTGTCAGAGTTCGTCGTCGCACTCTTGAATATTTTTCAGGAATGTCTGGCTAAAGGTCGATTTTGTAAATTAACTTACCAATGAAAAAATATATGCATGATAAAGCTTAATCATTACATTTCCATTGTAAGATCGAGCTGTGTGTGAAATATGTCTGTTGAACATGAAAATATTTACTTGAGTATGAATAGCATTCGAAAAACCTCTACTCCAGGTTGAGAAAATTGATTTGTACAGGGTGTCTCACAAAGGACCCCTAACTTTAAAAATTTACAACTTGAAAACGGTGATAAATAGAAATATAAAACCAGTGGTGTGTTTATTAAAAAAATCGTTAGAATCTTATACATAAATCAGAAAATTTAGTTAAAAATTGCGCTCATAGATGGCGCTGAGAGCGTTAAGACCTTCTAAAGCGACACTGTTAAAAATGTGAAACTTTTGTTGCATCATCACTCCATCACTTTTATAGGATATCTCTATTTTGACCAATGAGAATCCTCCATAATACATTGAAGTAATCGTTTCCTATGTAAGCGGTGGAGTGACGATGCAGCAAAAGATTCAAATTTTTAACAGTGTCTCTTTAGAAGATCTTAACACTCTCAGCGCCATCTATGAGCGCTATTTTTAACTAAATTTTCTGATTTATGTATAAGATTCTTACGATTTTTTTAAATAAACACACCACTGGTTTCATGTTTCTATCTATCACCGTTTCCGAGTTATAGATTTTTAAAGTTAGGGGTCCTTTGTGAAACACCCTCTACTTTCTATAAAAGACTCAGAAACGTTTCTGAAAATAACTGACAGCAAAAGAAACCGTCTTTTTAATGCTTCTATGAGCTTAGAAAATATATTAGTTTCTAAGGTTTCTAATAGACCGGATGGCGACAGCAAAGACAATCATCTTATCGAAGTTACGGCTGAAGTTCTAAAATTAGTTAAAACTGGAATCGCACATACTCACGCAATCATTCTGTCAAATCATATCTTGGTGGAAAACATCTGAATACCTGCTTGTAGCGATAGACTCGTTGATTTACCATTGTGTTCTCTTGCACCAAGTCCTCCATGTTTTCATACTTTTAGGTGCAGGAACACATGATGGCAAACCTATGAGTCACCGCTAATATCGAGTTTTCCACAAAAATATGACTTGGTAGAGCGATTGCGTTTTATTATGCGGATTGAGTTGTAACTAAGTCTGGAATTTCAGCCACGAACTCGATGAGGTGATTGTCAGAGCTGCGGCCTCCCTGTCTATAAAGATATAGAATGTTTTTTGGAATCATGGATGATTTGGAAGAGGTAACTGTATATTTTCTCTTGTGATTATACAGGGTGTACATATTCAAAATGTACAGGGGCTATAAATGGAAATAATATAAAAAATACAACTTTTTTGTTCATGGGGAATAAAAAAAATAACAGTTGAAATTTTAAATTCAACAAAGTTATAAATGTTCAATGTGAGACCCTTCAGGAACACAAACGATATCGAGGCGGGACGATAACTCATCCACACTTTTTTTTTTAGCATGTCCCAGTGTCGTTCCATGTAGTCGTAAAAAAAAAGCAGAGGGTATACGTCTTAAGCAGAGGATACACGCTCAAGGTAGAGGTTATACCCTAGCGTGTACATACTATGGCTTTTATGAGAAACAGAGGGTATACAGCGTTCCTTAAAAAAATACAGAGGGTACATTGCATATACCCTCCACTACTGTCGTTCGTAAATCGGTGCGTGCAGGGAGCGGGGGAGAAAAACCCTAGAGCGAGTCCGTGACTATGCGGACAGGAAGGCTTTCCCCGTCTTCCTAGGGTCTTGCTTAGGGGCACCTCCACACTCCGGCTGACCCACATAAATGTGTTTCCTATTATAGTGATTTCATCTTGTGGGGCTGCCGCAAAGCAAAACCCATCCGAGATTCCATGGCAATGGGTCACCGGCATCAGCGTCCCTGTGGGCGTTGTCGTCCGGGGGCTCGTCATGGCTTCTTGCACTGTCAGAAAAATTCGTCAATATACACTAAGTTATCGTTATTTTTTCACAAATAACTTCTGTTTTCCCAGAAAACGTATTTGTTCTGTGAGTTCATTCCGAAAGTCGAAAAATGAGGAAACGATTCCGTTTATATCTAGCACGCATGCGCATTGGGTCTGTTAGTAATAAATTCGAATTTATTTTTAAAATGAAAAACAAAAATATTCTATCGATTAAATTGTCTAATTTAGTTTTAAAAGACAAAAATGTTTTCGAATTTAAAGATAATTAACAATTACTTACTTTATTCGTTCAAAAATTCTCACAATCTGTTATTCAAAGTTGGATAGGTTGAATAAAGTTCAATATACTAAGTTATTTCTATGATAAATATTTGCATATAAAATATACTTTAAGTGAAGATATTTAAAAAAAATTTTAATTAAAAAATAAAATGCAAAAAAAAAAAAAAAAAATTGATATTATTAAAAAAATCTTATCGAATAAAAATAAAACATCCATGTTTTTTCTCTGACAATCTACGTAATATATTTAAAATTCACATTTTTATACTATATTAATACTAAACGTAAAAAAAAAAAAACCCAGCCACAGTTTCATTAAAGATGAAATCTTTCCGAGATTAACTGCAAAATTAAAAGCTTTTTAACGAAATACACCAAACCACACCATATGAAATGAACGCTTCTATTTTAAAGCGAAATCTTCATAAGCAATCGTGGCGCCGAGGATGAGAGTTGGCCTTGTAATCCTGGGGTCGTAAGTTCGATCCCCACCTCTTCCGCATTGATTTTTTTCAAGTGACGGATATTTTTCCTCGTTTGACGGAGAAAAAAATAAACGGAAAATCGTCAATCTACAGACAATTTCTGGCAGCAGTGCTGCCAGTACTTTTTCTGTGAAAAGACGGAAGTTTTTTTGAGAGTGTGGGTGGGAATGGACCTTATGCACTTGACGTGACACGCCAGAGCTGGCGGTATGCTAACCTGTTATTCTAGTCACTGCACCGCCGAATGCCTGAATGCGCAGGCGCAAACATCGCTAGCAGACGATTTCAGCCATTCTGGATACATTTTAACAGAAAATTTACAAATTTAGAGAATTTTCTTGCAAGTAGAACAACAATTTTGAATTTATATTACAATATATTAAGTATATGCTGCTTCAACAAAGATTTTTTTCCGGTATTTCTAACAAACAAGCATTAATAATTTACACTCCATAGACTGCTATGCTAAACACCGCCAGTAAATACCGCCAGCAGACGAATTTTAGCCTCGACCTCAGCTTGTGTGCATAAGATCCATTCCAAGTGAAGGAACCATCAGATTTCTCGATGGGTAGGTGAGCTAGAGGTCTGCACGGGCCGAAATTTCCAGGCCCGGGCCCGGCCCGAAAGTCAAAATTTCGGCCCGGCCCGGCCCGAACGAAAGAAATATTGGCCCGACCCAGCCCGGCCCGAAAGTTAAAAATTCGGCCCGAGCCCGGCCCGGCCATAACGAAAAAATAATGGCCCGACCCGGCCCGGCCCGAAAGTTAAAATTTCGGCCCGAGCTCGGCCCGGTCCGGAAAAAATTTTAAATTTCGGCCCGAACCCGGCCCGGCTCGAGTGAATTTCTACAGAACATTGATCTTTAATCTTATAGAAGAGATCTGACCAAAAAAAATTATATTAGTCTTTTTTTTTTCCATGTTTATAATCTCCATTTATGCAGAAGTGCCGTAGGCTGCGATATTTATGCTTTTAAATGAATCTTTGTTTGTTGTATGTAAATGTTTCAGTTATCACTAGTATTATTAATCCATATTCCCTGTAATGGAGACAAAAAATCGAAAAAGCGGTATATGGTAAAATTTCCAAAGACGAAATCGCTTTGGAACGAAAAAAAAAAAAAAAAAAAAAAAAAAAAAAAATGCATTCCCTTCTTAACAGATGTAAATATTTAATATTTTTTCTCCCGTTGTTGTATTCATTTTGCATGGATGAACATTTTAAAAGAAACTTTCAGTTTTCAGTTTAAAAAAAAAATCCGTCATAATCATGTTTTTTTTTTTTTTGTGTGTGTGTGTGTGTGTGTATTCTATTTTAAAACGCCTAGTAATCTACGATTCTTTAAAAGGAATAAATTCTAATGTTTAATTGTAGAATAATGACGGCTTAAAAGCATATGCTTTTTTTGCAGAAATTTTTGGACAAAGCCAAATATTACTGATTTATAAAAAGTCGAGAAAAGGATTTTCATATAGGAAGATTCAATAGGAACTGATTATTTTGGTCCATGAAAACTAGGAAGAATGGAATCAGTCTCGGCTTCGTACGGAAAAAAATTTAGGCCCGGCCCGATACTCCAGCAAAAAAAGTAAGGCCCGAGCCCAGCCCGGCCCAAAAAGATTAGTTACTAGGCCCGGCCCGGCCTGGCCCGGCCCGAGTCTTCAGAAGTAAGGCCCGGCCCGAATGCCATTATTGGAAATCGGCCCGGCCCGTGCAGACCTGTAAGGTGAGCTGTCGCTTTCAGCCGTTCATCCAATCACTTGGGAACGATGGCTGGCTCCTCACGGGGGTTGGCCGTCCGTCGTAGACATCGGACGGCGAAGGGGACGGATAGGTGCACCCGAGTAATAGCCGCCTAGCGGTTTGCGAACCGGGATCCTAGTCGAAGTCCTCGTCGCGAGAGTCGCAAGGGCCTGTTAGGGCCTAGTGACGGGCACGGAGTTTACTCGGTGATACCCTCCACTACATCTTTGGCATATCCGGTGTGACTCTTTGAATGACTGTTGATATTCGTGAACTAAATTTGTCAATGTCACCTGTTAGTGGTGGAACAAATACCTGATCTTCGATAAGGCTACATAAAAAAATTTACATGGAGTGATGTCAGGGCTGTGAGGAGGTCACTAATGAAGAGCAAGCTCCTGGGATGCTCGGTGATCTATCGCCTTCTTCGTAACTTTTTACGTTTAATTGCATATAAAATTGAGCGATGAAAAGACTGACACTCTTCGTGCAATTTTTATTGATAATTCCACACATATTCATCACATGATAATGACCACAGCTTCAAATTTACACCTATCGACCATCTTTGTAACTAATAACTTTTATTGCATTCGTCATTTTTCCATGGTCTGAAATGTTTTAATCGAAATGTGGAGTCAAATGGTCGTTTCCCAGAGCGTTCTAATCAGGCATACTTTAATTATAATCACCTTCTATGTAAACTATCGGGAACTATTAACGTATGAAAACTTTTTACTTTCAACTGTTATTTTTGATTTCCAACGAACAAGAAGGTTGTATCGTTTTCTTTTAATAGCCCTATAAATTTGGAATACTTATTTATCGACTCCCTGTATGATATTTTTTTACATTAAAAAACATTTGTCTTTTTTACAGTGTAGAAATTTTCATTTAAACTAAATTTTTTACAATTTTACAAAATGGCAACATTTGCTAGTGATTAATCAGCTTGCAAAATTTCAAAGTAAGACGAAATATGCTTGCGTATATCGTCATCCAAGAAAACTTCCAAGAAAAATATTTTATCTTATTACTTATTGCTTAACTTAAATGAAATTCTGCCGTCCAATAAATTAACTTCAGCTATCCTCCTACACAAAAGACGTGAATCACAAGGTGATGCGGCCATGTGTACAAATACACCTGGTAGCAGCGCAAGCAGTAAAACAGCTCAAGTACCAACAAAAATTAGACATTTTTCTTGAAAGCTCGTTAAGGAGAAACCGCTCTTGTGTTTAGACAACGTGATTTCAGTTTATAACTGCGACTGTAAAAGATATTTTTCTCTATGCGAACACGTGGCCGTACATCGTTTTAAGTGCAGATACGACCTTTCTAATGTCACCATGGGAATATCCGGAATGATTTATGACAGAATAACGGAGAATCATCCGAAAAATGTCTCCCATGCGCGAAAAATTCCTTTATGAAGTCTTTTTTATGGATAAAAGAGTTCTTTTTTGAAATGATGCAGGAAACGAGGAAATCAAAGGTGCCTCCACTTTCAAGGTTTTTGTTAGATGATGATGCGCCGTAAAGAAAAGTTACAATCTTTTGTGTAACAATAATCAAAGAAAAAGTATCAAAATTCTTTTTAGAATTTAATTTACTATTCATAATAACCTTATGTTACCAAATGCTATACTTTTTTTTAGTCGGTCCAAATAAACTACGTTACTAATCTTTTAAATGAAAAAAAAAAAAAAAAAAAAAAAAAAAAAAACCTTGATAAGACATCGCAAAAGCCAAAGTAATTTTGACGATTTTAGCGGCGTGACGATTTGAGCATTACATAAAATATCGCTGCGTCGATAAAAAAAAAATCCAGAATATTCCCACTAAGGTCGTATGGTCATAAAGCTGACTTAAATCACCTTAAAAAAGATTTAATACTTACGTATTATTTGATCACGTTTTATCAGAGAGTGCAAGCACGGACTAGGATCAATTTAGGATGCGTACAGTTTTTATTTTCCTGCCATTACTTTTGAATACCATATATTTCTGTGTATAAGCTGAGAATTTTTGGACAATTTTTTGTCTCCAAAGCGGAGGGCTTATACACGAGTGTACGAGAATTTCCAAAATTGATTTTCAAAATTAACAACAAATGGTAAATATAAAAAACATACAAAAAAAACTTGCAAATTAAAAAACTACTTTAATATCCCATTCTTTTACAATAGAAAAGTCATCAATCATATTTAACTATAACTAAGTCATTATCAGAATTTTCAAGCAATTCAAAATCACTTTCATTTGTTGGTACATCAGAATGAATATTGTTAGTGCCTAATTCATCATCATCACTATCTTCTTTAAAACGTAAAAATACATTTAATTGTACATAAATTACTTAAGAGATGCATAACTCTAAATGCATTTAGAGTTTTTCTCACTGACGAAGACCGTGTAAGCGACGGTTGAAAACGTTCTGAACTTTTTAAAAGTACTTTGAATGTATTTTTAAGTTTTTATAATGCACCTTTTAAGTAATTTATAGACAATTACATGTATTTTTACGTTTTAAATTAGTAAACAAGGTGAATTCTGCACTGTTTTTGTTCTCAACTCCAATTATATATATCGCTATCTTCATCGAAATGGCATCATCTGCGATTCCATGCAATTCATAATCGACCCAACATTTTTTGGAAGATCGAATGATCTTGCCTTTAAATGATTTATTTATACAAAATTTTAGCGGAGGCCAATTAAACACATTTGGCAGCGCGCTGAAACGGTATAAGAGAGAGAAATAATTTCAGAGAGCACATTTAGGTAGCTTTTCATTACAATATAAAAAGCTACCTATTGCAGCCGTCCGGATCAAAACCCTCCTGGGAAATTTTGGTATATTTTAACCGATCATATCAATAATGAGAAATATTGAGACACGCGGCTTTTTGAACATATATTTTAATTTGCGCGTTAATTTTCCGTAAAAAATATTTATACACGTATACTTTATTTTAATAGGCGTATAAAAATTCACATGTACTCTGACGTCACGAGAATATTGCTAACTGGGTCCTTTTTTTTTTTTTTTTTTAATATTTATACGTTTTAATTTTATAATGCCATTTTATTGCATTGCAGTGAAATAGAAAATCTGTTTTTATTTTAATACATACTGGTTAAGCATAAAAATACGTTTATAAAGTACGTGTGAAAAGTTTGTTTCGATGAAAGTGGATTGCATGCTTAGTTTAAAATGTATTTTTACCTTGACGCATGTGAAGAGAAAAATTAATCTTACACTGATTTTTTATTTTTACATTGTAAAGGTTATAATAAGAGACTTTATTGATTATCTCATCTTGATTACATGTTCTCTCTCGCTTAAAAAATAATTTTACGTAAGATATATTGATTTTGTAACAAAGAATTCAGAAAAGTAAATAATTTCAGGAAAATTAAAATTAATAAAAATGATTTTACATTAAAAGAAAAGACTTCATGTAAGGCTTATATTCTATAGGAATAATTTTTGTAGGTTTATTGTAAGTTTATTTAACAGTTCCTTACTATCGAAAATGTCCAATTTCTTTCCTTGTGAAATTCCCTGTTGTAGTCAAAAAATAGTTTTATATATATATATATATATATATATATATATAACGGCAGCCAAAACCCAATTAAAATTTTTAGAATTACATAACGATGGTGATAATGAACGGCAGTATTGTTTTCACTTTTATCGTTCTTATATTACTTCTAAATGTAAATGCTGTACAATTTCAGTTGTTACCTCATAAAACAGGTATATAAATTAACTCTAGGATAAAATTTATTTCGAAACTGACTCTCAATTTAGCAATATTTTAAATTATTTTCAAATATAAATTATTTTTCAAATCTATTTTAACCAACTTAAAAAGCGGAATAAAACAAATAGATAAATAAATAAATAAAATAAAATAAAATAAAATAAATAAATAAATAAAAATAAAAATAAAGATAAAGATAAATCGTAAGATTAGATTATCCATAGAAAGCAACATTTTTTCAATAAACTGAAATCTGCTAGCCAAATAGACAGATATTCAGTTTATGTTTAACATAAAATTAATATCACATCAAATTGATTGAAATATGTTTTGAATCAAACTATGATAGAAATTATATTTCATTATTACTTACCCATCATACGTAGTATAGGGTAAGTCTTGCAATCGTTTTGAAAATCGAAAAAATTTTTTTGACGGATTTACGCGTTTTAGATAGTGGAGATTCCGAAAAACATATTTTTAGAAAAAAAATTTTGCCGTCCGTCTGTCTGTAAACACTCTATCTCCCGAACAAATTGAGATAGAGACTTGAAATTTTGTATGTAGTTAGCATGTAAGAATGGGACGAACTCTATTTAATACCAGCAACCTCGATTACCCGGAACTATTTTTTTCGGACCCTCGAAAAATTCGTTCTGATGAAAGGTTTATAAAAATTTTGGAATTTTTTTGTTCTAAGGAATGGACGTAAAAGGCAATAAAATAACACACATTTTGCATATAGAACTAAGTCGATCGGATTATTAGTTGCCGAGATATTTGTAATCCTGTTTTGCACATTCTTCGATTTTTCATGACCCTGTATTTCATTCAAATTTCAATTCAGAGGTATAATTTAATTGGAAATGAAACGCTTAATCCGACGCAGTTAATTGTTAGTTAATAGAATTATTATTTTTGGAGTTATAAGGATGTTTCTTCTACGGAGTTCGGTACTACTTGAGTAGTTTGGCGTTTTATATAATTTGTCGAAATTGGTACATCAGCAGTTCTTTAATATAGCATTACTATGTATATTAACACTATTTAAATTTTGTTTATGAATTGCAATGCATTGTATAAATAGTTTTCACATGTTTTATTTTCATATACATATCCATGATGGTAAGTATTACGGTGGTCCCCAACGACTAGTTTTTTAAGGATCCATTGGATATGTTGCTTTATAGGACTGTTCGGGACGTAGGTAGAGAATTTTGACGCTATTCGTGATCGCTTTTCAGCGACAGCGCTGTCGCGCAAGAGAGTCTTACAGTTTGAGACGTCAGTAGGGGTCGCCGACGAAAATGGGTCGTTCATCGCGGCGGTTCAAAGATTTCATTTCAAATATATTCCTTTAAAAAAAAAAAAAAAAAAAAAATCGTAAACAATTTGTTTTAAAGCGATACATAATAACTACTACTTTTAAAATGAATTTTAATTTTTAAATTAGTTTAAATAATAAATAATCAGAATTCAGTGGATTTTTTATTGCAAAAATTTGAATCTAGTTCCTTTTTTACAACAATAATATTTTAGAGAATTTTTCTAAATTGTCGCTCACTATTTATTTTTTATGCACTAATATTTAAAAAAGATTTCTATTGTAAGAAATAAGAGAACAATAAACAGAAAAAATGTAATTTTTTATATAAAATGGATTTTTTACATTATAATTATTTTATTCATTTTATGTAATGTATTTTTTATAGCGCATTTACAAATCAAATAATCATAATAACAATACCATTGTAATGCTAATAACAGCTTCGAAATAATACGACAAAATTTATTTTTAAAATTACCAATCTTCTAGCATGTGAAAGAAGCAACTGCAAAATGATTGTTGATAAAAATCCCCAGTAACTACGATGAGATTATCTTTTCCTTTCTAAGGTTAAACAAGTTGGAAATTGCACTTGAAGCGTAGCAAATGAGGTACGTTCGTATCATAATGAAGTTATGTAATGGAATACTTTTGTGTGGCCTTGTAAATCAATAACAAATATTCTTTGCACAACAGATTATGCAAAATCTCTATTATAATATATACTTTATGATGCATATCAATATTATTATGTTCGAATAAATGTAATATCATTAAAATGCATTTGAAAGCTTTTTTCTTCCATTGACTCTAATGTAACGGAGTACTTTTGATTGTCCCTGTATTTGATCTATGCATCCTATTTTCAAAAAATTTGAAATGACATGATAAAATTATGTAATCAGTATGTATTTCAAACTTCAAACGATTAAAATGCATTTGAAACATTTTTCCCCATTGAGCGTCATGTAACGGAATACTTTTGATCGCCCCTGTAATTGATCTATCCATCCGATTCTCATAAAATTTGAAATGACTCGAAAAAATTATGTAATAATTATATATTTAAAATTTCAAACGATTCTGTTGGGTATTTTCTGCGTTGTTATATGCGGACGGACAGACAGACGGACGGACTGAACGACAACTATAGGTGCTACGAATTTAAATAATTACGAACGCACCTAAAAAAATGCTAAATAATTTTATAACTGTGCATTTTGAATAAAGTTTTAAGAAAGATAACAATATCTTCAAATAAAGATGTGAAAATCATTGCAAAGAATTAGATGTAAGATAAGAGAAAAGTCTGTAAAATGATGGCCTAGAAACTCAGTAGAATGCATTTAAACGAGAATTGGTATAAATTTATACAGAGAATCTCGATTTCTTTCTCTGTGCTACTACAGAAATTTTTAATAGTGTACTGTGGGATATCTTTGAATGTAATTACGTATGGTAGGATTTAACATGACAGGGTGCAAATTTTGATTCGATTTGCGTAAAGTTTGATATGGGTCGATAAAACTCGTCAATGGTTATATGTATTAAATTCCAGTTATTCGTTTGGGCAGTTTTTGACCTGTTATACGGACAGAGAGACGGACCTACTAGACGACAATTTTTTTAGGTGCTACGTATACAGGTGGTACGAATGCATCAAATAAAATCTTTTATTAAAGAAGATTGTAAAAAGGACAGTAGTGGGATAAAACTGAGTGAAACTAGTGTCAATAAAAATCTTCTGTTGTTTTAATAGATAAATCTGACAACCGTAAGTGTCACTCGGTAAACATAACGAACTATTAAGATAATCTTTTATCAGATGTTGAATGCACCCAATACGATCAGCATGCTGCTTTATCCAATTTCCAAATGTTAGAAGTAGGATTTCTAAGTTTGCTTTGCACCAAACAATGTCAAAATTTCAGCCCTTTATGCACATTTATTACGATTGTACATATTAATGGTTTCGGTTATGCGGAAGTAACAGAGCTCCATCTTAAATAGGATGTGATCACCATAACAACAAGAATCACAACCTATCATGGGATAACATTTAATTAACCTTTTACTGTACAATTTTTTTCGATTTTTTATTTTAAAAAATTATTTAAAAAATTAATATATGTCTAGTAATGGGAAAAATGGTAAAAAAAAAATCAAATAGTCATCTTAAATTTGATATATTATAGTGTGTGAAATATGTACACTGTAAAAAAAATCTGTAACCTTAGTAATCTAAATTAACCGAAATCTCTTATGCTTACTAAAATTTTATGTGTACACTGTACAAGAAAATGATGTCAATCTACAAAACTTGTAAGCAAAACTAAAACCATCTGTAACTTTACAAAAGAATTTACTAAAATTTTGGTAACTTTACTAGAATTTTATCTATAATGCTCGTTATCGTCACTTAAAAAGTTCTTGGAATACGATTTCCCCAAAAAATTCTTAGTAACCTTAAAATTTGTTTGATTCAAAGTGCAAATCTGTATCTGTTACATGAATTTTTATTGTTGCCGTTACATAAAAAGTTCTTGGAATACAATTCTACTAGAAAAATTTTTGTAACTTTCCCAATTTTTTTTTACAGTGTACACAATCAGGTTTTTAAAAAAATATGTCGCTATAGTTTACAACTAAATTAGCTTAAAATAATTAATTTTATTTGCTTAACACTTTGCAGTGTCTTTGTATTAATATTTTTCAGTTAAAATTAATGAATGTAAATCTCATCTTAATAACTTGATCGGGATTTCTTTTGTTTCCAAAGAAAAAAATTGTAATTTTTGTCGAATGCAGCCATCTGGTATGGACAAAATAAATGTTTTTCCATTGTTTGGATTGTTCCTGATCAGTTGCAGGCATCATATTAACCAATCCATAGCCCATAATGAAAATTATAATGATTTTAAGTATGTATTAGATTTGGCATATAGCTAATTATACGAACTTGATTATTTACGTAAATTAATTAGAGAATTTAATTGACACAAGATTAATTACCAATGATAGGATTTAACAAAATGGAAAATCTTAATTAATATCTTATTAATATCTATAATAATTAATAAAAAAATAAATAAAATTAATCTATACTAATATTATAAAGAGGAAAGATTTGTTTGTTTGTTTGAATTGAATAGGCTCCGAAACTACTTGATGGATTTGAAAAATTCTTTCACCGTTGGAAAGCTATATTATTTCCGGTGAACACAGTCTAATTTTTAATTGATTTATTCAAATATTTTCCCAAATAATTCAAAATTTCATTATTTTTCATACAGAATCAATTAACATTTTCCGATAAAAAATAACCATTTTTCTTACCGTTGCCAAGAAAATTAAAATCTCGAATAATTTCTCCTCAGCAATTAATTTTCAGTTGAACAGTATCCACGTGAAAAATTAAAATAAAAAGAATTCAAAGGGAAAAAAAATGACATCATACTTGGAAAAAAAAAGTATTTTATAATATAAAATGCACGAAAATCGGTTATTTTAATAAGAGGTTCTCTGTGAAAAATGGGGACATAATTACAAGTAAAGTGAACGAGAAAGAATTAAATTATTAATAAAATATTTGATTTGGGAAAAATATGGCTTCATACTTTAAATAACATAGGAATTTTGATATATTTGTTAATAGAACAAGAGGCATGGATATATGTAACTAATAAAAAAATAGTTAATTGATTGTTTGTTTGTTTGAAGTGAATAGGCTCCGAAAGTACTTGGAGGATTTGAAAAAATATTTCGCCGTTGGAAAGCTACACTAAAAAAAAAAAAAAAAAAAAAAAAAAAAAAAAAAAAAAAAAAAGGGATCCTAACTAAAATGCCAATAATGTAATCCAAGGTGTAGAAAAATGGCCTTAAAAATCTTTACATCACGTGCGCTGCGAATACTATCGATTATAAAATAATTTACGACAAACTACGACTTTGCAGAACATATAATTATCTACAAAAAATGTCGCGACAGCATATGTCTAACTGTTACAGTTACGTCACAATAAGGGTTTTTTTTTTTTAAATTTATTATAAAAAAATAATTAAAATGTCGTCTCAGTAAAAGTTCATTATTTTTTTCTTGGTATTAATCCTTATCAAAATAAATTACTTCATAAACAAGACTGACGCGACTGACACCATGCGACTCAGGACTCTGATCGGAACAGGAAAGAGCGCTATCCAAACAATATACCAACTAATATCGAAGACGCAGTCCATTATCTACAGGAATTTTTAAATTCACTAAACCTTTCTGGACTACCACCACATGAATTGACGTTAAAAATTGGAATTCCAATCATGCTTTTGAGAAATTTAAGCTCCCGAACATGTGCAATGTGACGAGGCTAAAGAAATTGAAGGACAATTTAACTGTAGCAACCATTATCACCGGCCCAGCAGCTGGTCAACTAGCTCATATACCGAGGATCCCAACTGATCTACTAATACCATTTAAACGGCTTCAGTTTCCTGTAAAAACATATTTCGCGTTAACTATTAATAAGTCCAAAGATCAAGCCTTCGAATTAGTCAGGATCGACCTGCGAAAAGAATGTTTTACTCATGGCCAACTGTATGTTGGCCTATCGCGGGTCGGAGCTCCTGAAAATCAATTTATTTTGCTGCCACAAAATAAAACATCTAATATCGTTTACAGGGAAGCTCTGTAAACGAATAATAAATTTAATGGCTTTTGTTTTGTTGGCGTAAAATTTTTTACAAACATTGTTACAAATAAATAAAAAATAATACTAATATCCGAATTTTCTTTTATAAGTTTACACTTTTTTAGTAACCCAACCCACAAAGAAGCGAGTATGAGTGTGTGTGTAAAAATTTATAACTTGAAAATTTTTTAAATACCCGTGCAAAGCCTGGGCGGGTTGCTATAATCTATATCCATAAAACAAAGTCGTGTTAGTTAAACCATTTATAACTTAAGAACGGATGGATCGATTTTTATGAAACTTTGTATGGAGTTATCTGGCACCTTAGATTAACATATAGGCTACTTTTTACCCGACTACTTAAAAGGGGGGTAATGGTTTTAGTAGTTGAATTTAATGGGATGAAGTGGTAGTAACAATTTGCGGTGTCAGTAAAGACACGGGACTACCCGAAACAAAGCGAGGGCGGGCCGCTAGTATCTATAATAAAACGTGAAAATCTATCAAAAACCGGAATTTGAAAATTTTCACGAATCCAATACTTTCTTTTTGCAAAGATAGAAGAAAGTAAAAATATATACTGTGCATTTTTCACAATTAATTTCAGTGCTTGCGCCAAATTAATGTATTATTTTTTGGAAAGAAAGCTTGAATGGCAACAGAAAAAAAAATCTGTTAAGTTAATAAATGTTTCTAGGAAGCTGGGCTTCCATGTTTTTATAAACATGGAAGCCCGGAACACAGTTAGAACTTTTTATGTAACGGCAGCAGCAAAAGTTCATGTAAAAGATACACGTTTGAACTGCAGATCAGAAAATCTGTAAGATTATTAAGAAATTCGGTACTTCTAGGTTATCCCGTCGACCAATTTCTCCAAATTATACAAATCGCCAAACTAATAGTCAAATTATACATGTTGACATACTTTTTATTTTAAATAAGGAAAAACAAATAATTAGTGGAATATTAATAAAAATATTAATAAAAAAAACGAAATAAAAATCACTTAATGACATTTTAAACACGTGAATCGCATTTAATGTCATTGAATGTGACATTCACGATCATCCATTATTGGCATTTAATCTTATAGTTTGGCGATAATTTTTTTGGTCGACGGGATAACCTAGAAGTACCAGAAATTCTTAAGAAACTGGGATGCCTAAAACTTTTTATGTATCTAGATCCTTGATTACAGATAAAGTTTTAGTAAAATACTGTAAATTGCCTAAACTCTTTCGCAAAGCTAGAGATATCTGTAACTTTACAAAACCTTGCTTTGTAGATTTACATCGTTTTGTTGCACAATGCATACATAAAATTTAGGAAATCTTGCACAATTATGACAACTTTAGATCTGGAGAAATAAAATTTATTTTATTTATTTATTTATTTATTTTTATTTATTTTTATTTTTTTTACGATGTATGATGTTACAGATGACTATTAAATGTTTATAAAAGGATTTTTTTTTTTTTTTTTTTTTTTTTTTTTTTTTTTGTTGTTGTTTTATAACTGTTTTTACCTTAATACTTATTTCAAAAAAAACTTTTTTATTTATTACTTACCCATCATACGTAGTATAGGGTAAGTCTTGCAATCGTTTTGAAAATTGAAATTTATTTTGACGGATTTACACGTTTTAGACACTGGAGATTTCGAAAAACATATTTTTAGAAAAAAATTTGCCGTCCGTCTGTCTGTCTGTCTGTCTGTAAACGCTCTATCTCACGAACAAATTGAGATAGAGACTTGAAATTTTATTATGTAAGAATATAGTATTAGAAGTAAGAATGGGACGAAGCCTATCGAATATCAGCAACCTCGATTATCCGGAACTATTTTTTCCGGATTCTCGAAAAATTCGGTCTGATGAAAGGTATGTAAAAATTTTCGAATTATTTTATTTTAAGGAATGCATGTAAAAGGAAATAAAAAAAAAACACAAATTTTGCATAAAGAATGAAATCGATCGGATTATTAGTTGTCGAGATATTTGTAATCCTGTTTTCCACATTCTTCGATTTTTCATGATCCTGTATTTCATTCAAATTTCAGTTCAGAGGTATATTTTAATTGAAAATGAGACGCTTAATCCGACGCAGCAAACTGTTAGTTAATATGATTATTATTTTTGGAGTTATAAGGATGTTTCTTTTACGTAATTTGGTACTTCTTGAGTAGTTTGGCGTTTTATATAATTTGTTGAAATTGGTGCATCAGCAATTCATTAATAGAGTATTACTATGTGTATTAACAACATTTAAATTTAGTTTTGGAATTGAAATACATTGTATAAATAGTTTTCACATATTTTATTTTCATATGCATATAAATGATGGGTAAGTATTACGGTGGCCTCCAACGACTAGTTTTCACGGCATTAGTAACATGAAAGTAAATCAAAATAAACTTCAAGAATTTTCTCTGAAACGTGGCAACATAACTCAACCAGTTCCTGAGGCATCTGTGACATCATCCCTTTCCGCTGATTGGAGAAGGAGATAAAAGAGGAGTCTCTCACGATCCCTCCTATCATTTTGTGTTTGAGCAGCTTTCGAGAATCAACTCCGTTTGATCTGTTTTCTCCTGCTTGCACCAAATTCGTATTTCTCATTTCTGTTTGAACGTTCCTCGCTACAAGATGTTGGTTTCTGTTGTCGTTTTCGCTATAGTTTCCAGCGTGTCCGCTGCACCCAGAGAAATGAGATTCGATGACTATGGCAGGTACTGTTTTTGATATGTCTTTAATACTTTTTTTTTAATTGAAGGAATAATGGAGGACTTTTAAAACATATTGTATTTAAAATGATCTTTCATTTAGATAATGTTAAGATTTTAATCTTAGTTTTTAAATAAAATGTCTTGTAAAGCCCACAATACTTTTTTTTTTTTTTAATGAATGTGTAATGATACGATTATATTAAACAGACATAAGTGTTTTTTACGAATTTTAATCTTCCCCCTTGAAGGAAAAAAAAAAAAAAAAAAAACGATTTTCTTACATAAACGTACGTTTATATTAAATAGATTAAACTACATGATACAGATTTCATTCTTCCTTTTTTAGTTGCATTTATAAATACGTAGTACCTAGAGTCGTTGTCTGGTCCGCTTGACTGTATGTTCGTCTGTCCACATATTACAGCGCAAAAACTATCCAACTGAGTGATTCGAAATTTAATCTATAGAGTTTTGTCGATTACTTTCAATTTTATGGAAATCGAATCAAAACTAAAACAATTTAAAAAAAGTATACTAGCAAAAATCATGCTTTCTTTGGATTCCCGAAGCATTATTTCATTAGATAATTAATCAAAAGTAAAAATATATTTCTTACATTATTTAGTACTACTTGATTATCTTGTCGACTAAAAAGATACCGCCAAACTAAAAGATTAAATGCCAATGACGATGATGAAAAATGTCACATTCACGTAACATTAAACTCGTATCATTTGTTCGTTACGCCTTCAAGTAATTTTTGGTACTTACGTATTAACGCCACCGCAGCAGAAGTTGCGCAAATGCGCCAATAAAGAGCAATTTTGTTGTTCGCACGCGCACACAGTTATCTTTTGGATTTCTTGTTGCTTTGTTTTTTGCTGATTTTTCACGCCATTTCTTAGTGCTACGAAAATGCGTATTTGGGATTTGTCAAAAAAGAAATTGTTTTGAATCTATATTAAACTCTATATCAACTCATTTTCCACCGAAATCCGATTGACTACTTTATTTTTAAACAAAGTGTTTTAAATTTTGAAAGTGTTTTTAATTTCAAATAAAGTGTTTTATTTTATCGCAAATTTGGCACAAAAATTTTAGGTGTACGTTGGCGGTACTTATAACCGCCATATCTGTAGCTGCGGTGGTGTTAATAAGTAAGTACCTAATTTTTAATATGAAGTTTTATTTATATTCTTATTAATGTTTTATTAATTTATTTGTTCTTTCATCATTAAAAATAAAAACTACGTCAGTTTGTTTAATTAGGCCAATAGTTTGGCGATTTGTATAATTTGGAGACATTGGTTGATGGGATAACCAAGTAGTACTTATTATTTTTGCATCTTATTTAAGCAGAAACTCTATTTTATGTTTTAAAGCATTTTAATTTTAGAAATGTAAATTCAGCCAAATAACTAAGAATTTCATTGGAATTTTTTTATGTAGACATAAAACTGGTATAAATACATATATTTTCAAAGCAAAATTTAACATTTTTTTTTTCAACTAAAAGCTTTTTTTTAAAGCTTTTTTTTAAAGCTTTTTTTTTTTTTTTTTTTTTTTTTTAACGTTTTCCATCTTGTCTTCTAACAAAAATAGGTACTACTTGGTTATCCCGCCAACCAATTTCGTCAGATAATAAAAATCGCTAAACAACAAGCCAAATTGTACAAATTGAAGCAATTTAAAAAAAAAAAAACGTGAAATCTAATAAATTAGTGAAACATTAATAAAAATACAAATAAAAAGTCGAATTAAAAATCACTTGATGACATAACAAACACGTGTTTTGTGTTTAATGTCAAGTAATATGACATTTACAAATAATCCATTACTGGCATTTAATCCTGAAATTTGGCGTTAGATTTTTGATCGACCGGATAACTAAGTTGTACCCAAAAATGTACTTTGATATAGCATCTATGGAATGAGGAATTGAATAAAAAATTTTCAAAAATATTGATGAAAATTAATAATTTGCCCACAGTTTTCAAGCTGACCACCTTTAATGCGATAAACAGTAATAAGTGAATGAACTTGGGCAGTTAATTTCTCTTCAACGAAAGTTAACCTCTTCAATATTTAGGGATGTGGAGCAGGATCCATATTATTAGCTACAGAAAAAAATAGTTAGTTCATTATTTGCTATACTTTTATGGCAAGTCTTACAAGATCCGCCAGAATGAATTTGAATATGTATGCCAAACCAACGACGACGATGACAAATTTTACAAAAATATAATTTAAAATTTTTGTGCATCTTCCAAATTTAAAGCATTTTCCCGAGCACATGCATTCTCTGTCAGAAGAGATTTGTCATGTCGTCATTTTGGCACAGATGTCATATACGCACCACATTGGCGCTATTTTGTTTCAGACGCCATTGCCATACGCAACGGCGACAAAGTGTCGTTATTTTGCTTGGCATGGTAACCCTGATGTTGTTTATTTACTTTTATTTTCTTTTTTAGCTCACAGGCTATCATAGCCTGAGAGCTTATGTACTAGAGCTGTTGCAAACCGTACGCATTCGTTACTAAGAAACGGGTATTCTCTAAGATACGAAATACCGAATCGTTACTTAGAAATACCACTCGTTAGCCGTTATTGGAGTCCATATGCAACCGAAATAAGTGGAACTAACTTCAAACGCAACTTACGTTTGTATAATTCATGGTTTCTCGCGAGTCCGTCTCAACAAGTATATTAAGGTACATATTAAAAAGAAAAATATTAATTGTGTCTGTAATGCTCCTTGGGTGTGGGTGCTTCTTTGTGGGCCAATAAATTCTCAGAGCAGTTCCGTTTTTACGAATATATTTTATTTGCAGGACGTCACTTGGACAACACAATACAACACGAAGAGGGACACAAAATCAATAACATTCAAATAATATTTTCGTTCTAGTTCCACATTAAATCCACTTACGGTCAGAGTCACCGGACCGCCCTTTTATCACACCTTCTCAGGTGGTGACCATTTCTCGTTCTGCAGGTTTTCTCTCAGCTCCCAAGAGAGGGCGCTTCAAGACAAGAGGGGGGGGGGGGGCGCTTGAGAACAGAGGTATGCGCGGGCATCACACCTCCCCCTTTCGAAGTTTTGATTTAGTCCTTATGACTATGAGTTCCGGTAAAGTCTTTGCTGAATTACTTGGGATTTGTTGTAGATTCAAGATTTCGTTGGCTCGAACACTTGGAGGTTGTTCGTAATAAAGTTACTAATTTTGCTCTTAACATGCGGAAGACTGGTAGAAGAGATAGGGGATCGCCACTGAATTCTTAAAGACATGGTATAGAGCCGTCATTGAAAAACAGATAATTTATGGTTTTGAAGCATGGTTTCCTGACTTGAAGATCCCTGCTATAAAGAGACTCAGTTCATGCCAACGCATGGGTCTGTTGTCGATAATTCGCCCATATCGCGATGTCTCCACGGATGCACTTTGTGTTTTGTGTGGCATTCCACCTATTTTTACGGAATTGAAATATAAATACAATAAATATATTACTATTAAAGATCAACGCAAGTTTCAATTTAAAGATGATATAATTGATGGTAGAGATATTATGCAGCGTGTTTATACATTTAATTTTCCTCGTTATAATGATCTTGTGAATTTAATTTTGACTTCTCCAGTCACTGTTGAAGTTCCTGAATCTATGTCTCCTGTAATCTTCACTGACGGATCTAAGATGGAAAATGGTGTTTCGGCTGCATTTACGGTGTTTCACAATGGGACATTTATGTACGACTATAAAATTAAGCTGCGTCCGCGTAACTCTATTAATCAAGCCGAACTCGTAGCAATAAAATATGCAATTTTGTGGTTTACAAGTACAAGTTTCTCATCGGTTACAATTTACTCGGACAGTCAATCGTCTGTGATTTCTTTGTGTAATCTTTTTCCTAATAATTATATTATTTTAGAAATTTTTAATCTTTTGCTACAGATTCCTAATAAAAAAGTCTTCATAGGTTGGATCAAGGCACATATTGGCCTTATTGGTAACGAGAGGGCGGACGCATTGGCTAAAGAGACTATTGAAAAGAACAACGCGGATCTTTATTTATTGCTTCCTTATCCAAGATCAGTGCTTAATGTGATCTGCCGAAATGCAGTTAATGAGACTTGGCAGAAAGACTGGGAGACTTCAGAAAATGGGAGAGATACATTCTTAATTTTTAACAAAGTTAATCCCGATTTTGTTTCTCCAAACAGAGTGGTTACTTATTTTCTTTCAGGACATGGCAGTTTCCCAGCTTATCTGAAAAAGATAGACAAAATGAACTCTGATAAATGTATCTGTGGTGCTACAGGTACTCCAACGCATTATTTGTTTGCTCGTTGTCCGGAGATGCCTACTTCGTTTTCCTTCAACCGTGATCATACACTTCGTTGGAATTTGCGGAGGGTTTTGTTGGACTCAAAGAACTATTCTTCACTTTGTGCAATTTATAATAAACTTAACGCTTTATACTCGTTTATCAAATATAAATTTTGTTGAAAGATCTTACCGGACGATATGTCAGCCTTTGTTAATGTTCAAGAATTATCTAACTAGACTCTAATTTTTGTTTTCTAATTATTGGTATTAACTATGTATAATGTTTTTATTCTGTAATTGAATCTTATGATTTTTCGTCATCGGTTTTTTTTTTTTTTTTTTTTTTTTTTTTTTTTTTTTTTTTTTTTTTTTTTAATTATTATTTGTATCTATAACACTGTATTTTTTTTACGGCAATTGATGTATCTGGTTATCTGAGGGGAACTTCCACCGGAGTGTAGTACCTTTGCCTAACGGTTGGTGCTCCGGTGGGTGATCTTGTTCTCTTGTCCTTATGACTAATCAAAATCTGGTGCATCTATATACATATTCAGTAATACACATCATTAGTAAAAATCCAAAATTATATACTTACTTAATACAAAGATAATAAAAAAAATATCCAATATACTATGCGATATAACAACACTGTAATAATATGAAAAACTTTAAAGTTCTAGAATGTTCAAAAGTTTGTTTCAAAGTTCAAAAGAAAAATAAATAAAAGAGTTCAAGAAATAACAAGTAAAAGTCAGCAGGTGACACAGGATCAGCATGCGAACTAGTTCAGTATCCTGGTGCATTTCAAACGGAAAGTTTCTTGGTCTAAGTCCAGTGTGACGCATACAGTCTGCTCAGGGAATCGGCGTTACCATGGAGGTTTCCACGTCTGTAGGAGATTTGGGCTTGAAATCTCTGCAATGCAAGAGCCCATCTTTGAAGACGCGCACTTTGAGATGCACAATCAGACAAGAACTTCAAGGGATTGTGATCGCTCACGACAGTCACTTGTGATCCGTAAATGTAATGTTCAAACTTTTTCAAGGCGAAAATCACTGCATATGCTTTTTTCTCGATGGTGGCATATCTTTCTTGGCATTTAGACAATTTTTTGCTTAAGAAAGCGATGGGATGCTCTCTTCCATTTTCATCTTTTTGGGATAGGCAAGCACCTATCGCATATGAGGATGCATCTGCGTGAATAATAAAAGGTTTCTCAAAGTTTGGAGAATAACATACTGGCGTTTCGCTAATGGCCTGCTTCAGATCTTTGAAAGCTTTTTCACATGGCTCGGTCCATATAATTTCATTAGGTGCTCGTTTTTTGGTTAGTTCAATCAAAGGACGAGCTATTTCGGAAAATGTAGGTACATAGGATCTGTAATAAGATAGAAGACCTAAAAGGCTTCTGACATCTTTCTTCGATTTCGGAATTTCTAAGTTCTGGATCGCTGCTACTTTTTCTGGATCAGGAGCATGTATGCCAGATCCTACTACATGTCCAAGAAATTTGACTTGTGGTTTAGCAAACTCACATTTTTTAAAGTTTACTGTAAATTTTGCTTCTTCGAGTGTGGTCAGTACAGCATCTAAGTGTCTAAGATGATCAGTCCAATTATCCGAAAAAATAATTACATCGTCTATATATGTTTCGGCATAGTCTTTATGTTGGACAAGGGTACGGTTCATTGATCTTTGAAAGGTCGCGCTAGCATTCCGAAGCCCAAAAGGCATAACGACGAAGGAATACTGCCCTCGGTGTGTGACAAATGATGTCAAATGTTTGCAATCTTCACTTAACCGTATTTGCCAATAGCCTTTTAGTAAGTCTAACAGACTAATAAATTTCGCGGACGCTACTTTGTATATCAGATCAGTTGCATTAGGCATAGGAAATGAATCAATTTCGGTTTGGGAATTCAAATATCGATAATCGACGCATAGTCTGATTGAGGAATCCTTTTTAGCTACGCAAACGATCGGGTGAGCATATTCGCTTTCTGAATGCTCGATAAGTCCTAAACTCAATAATTCCTCAATTTGCCTATCTACTTCACTTTTAAGTGCTTCTGGAATTCGGTACGGTTTTTGACGTTTAGCTTGGCTATCTGGTTTCAATTTAATCCGATGTTCGCCTACATTTGCAATTTTTGGGATACCCGATTGGAGGTTCGAATGTTTGTGCAAAACATCAATAAGTTGTTTCCTTTCTTTAGGTGTTAAATGATCAAGGTGTAATTCTTTATCAAATTTATTCGGATCATGTTTAGTAATTTTCGGGACATTTTCAATTTCACCAAAATCGATATCGTCATCATATATAACTCCTATATGTGTCGTTTGAGCCTTTAATTCTCGGATTTTGTTAGCGTGTAAGTGCCTTATACTATTGTCTGGTAATTGTACTAAATAACTATAGGGGGATTTCTTTTCGAGTATCGTAGCTGGTGCTGTCCATCTAGCATAAATTTTATGGTTACTGTCTGGAATTAATACAATAACTTGATCATTAGGTTTAAATTCTTTATGTCTAGCTGTTCTGTTATGATAATAAGCATAAGCTCGCTGCTTATCCGTACAAGAAATTCCGGCATGTTCGGCGGCCTTTTCTAATTTCATTTTCAAATCGTTTAAATAATTGGTAACTGAGCCTAACTGACCAATTGGTAACGGTGTTTCATTAGTCCATGATGACTTTAATATGGAAAGAGGACCAGTTGGATGTCTACCGTATAACATCTGGAACGGACTAACACCTGTCGTAGCATTTGGTACCTCTCGGTAAGCCCATAAAAGGAAGGGTATATGTTTATGCCAACTTCCGGCGTTTTCTCTTATAACATGGTGTATCATTCCTTTAAGGACACCATTCCATCTCTCAACTAAGCCATTGGATTGTGCGTAACCCGAGACGGAAAAACGCGGGGAGGTCCCTAAACGTTTCATAAATTCCTTCGTGAGAGCCGAAGTAAAATTTCTACCCTGATCGCTAGCTATTAATTTGGGAATTCCAGTTCGTGAAAATATTTGTAAAAGGGCATCGCATGTAGTTTTAGCAAAAATGTTTCGTAAACAGACAGCATCCGGCCACCTCGTACACTGATCTATCGCGGTCAGTACATATTTATATCCTCCACTGGCGGGTTCAATTGGACCAATTATGTCAATGTTCATAATTTGCATAGCTTCATCAGGACGAGTAACTGGGGTTATAGGTACATTATCGAACCTATTTGTTTTTGCTCGAAGCTGACAGGATGAACATCTTTCGCAAAAATCGGTCACATCTTTCTTAATACTAGGCCAAAAAAAGGAATATTTTAACCTTTGCGTAGTTTTCCTTACCCTTAAATGACCACCCCAAGGACTTGAATGTGCTAACTCTAACAATTGCTTTCTACGTGTTTCGGGTACCAGTAATTGATGCACTGTTTCTCCCATTATTTTATCTCGGTGATACAAAAGATTATCATGAACAAAATAATTATTGCGATTATTATTAGCATCATTCCAACACTGCTTAAGTGATGCATCGTTTCTCTGCTCACATTTAAATTTTTCCGAATCATTCAAAAAAATATCAGTATTATTACTACGATCAGGATCAATGTTCTCGTTTGCATTTCCTATTTCAGTCGGAACTAATTCTGTGGCAGCGCCGAATACGTCTGCCGCTCTAATTTCTTTCGTACCGGGCAAATTTACATTATTACAATCATTTATTGCACTGTCAGCTTCGGTACATTCACTTATATTATTCAATTCATTATATGCATTCAAAGACAATAATAAATCATTTATTAAATTATCAACCATCGCACATGTTATTACCATTTTTGGAAACACCTTACAACGTAAATTATCAGCCGCTAAATTTAGGGGAACATTTATTAATGGTGCTTTCAACTCATGCCCGAAAGCAGATTTAAGTATTATCTACCCGCAAGGATTTTTAAAATATTCTGGTACGCACTCTGTCTTTATAATCGAAATTTGAGTTCCGCTATCAATCACCCCTTGTAGTATTTTATTTTCTATTTCGACTTCTACCGTTTGAAGTGATTCAATTAATTTTCCTTTTTGCCGTGGCTGTTTTAAACCAAATAACACCTTCGAATTTACTCTTGCGATGAATGCGTCATTCGTATCACTTTTTTCTTTTTTCTGTTTATCCTTTCCAAGTAAATAATTACAAATTGCGGTATTATGCGATTTGAAACAAAGCCTACATTTAGTTTTCACGGGACAATTTTTAATTAAATGGCGGCCCCTTAAGCAGGCGTAGCACATGCCTTCACTTTTTAATTTATTTTTTCTTTCCTCAACTGAATATTTGTCGCAATTCTCTGATAAATGACTAAGCGAATTACAAAAAACACAGATATTTTCATCAACTTTGACATGAGTTAGATTGGCCTTGAATTTATTGCTTTTTTGTTTCATTTCAGGTAACAAATCTGATGGATATTCTTTCGTTCTCGAATCGAAAGCATTAATTAGATGATTCTGTTTCTCGCGCGCTTCCAATTCTGTTCGGACAAAAGATAATAATTTATCAATACTATACTGCGATCGTTCAGGACTTTTAATACATTCTTTTTCAAAGCTAAGGGATAAGCTGTAGGGTAAACTTTTTAAAATTATTGGTGTTAAAACAGAGTCAAAGCTATTTGATTCAATCTCTAAAGATTTTAAGCTGCGTATTTGCGTTTGAATCGTGTCATATAGTTTTCTTAAACCGATTATATCATTTTGCTTTGTAACAGGTCGTAAAGTTAAAAGAGTGTTAATGTGACTGGATACGATTAAATCTGTTCTCCCAAATTGACTTTTTAAAACATCAATTGCTTCCAAATAATTTTTATCGGATAAAGCGAAACCAGAAACCGCGTTATATGCATTCCCGCCTAAATAACTTAACAGATAATTCATTTTTTCGACGTTCGAGAGTTGTTCGTTATCGTGTACCGCTATTTTAAAAGAATTCCAGAAATTTTGAAAAAGGGTTACATCTCCATAATATTTTTCAATTTTAAGCGTTGGAAGCTTAATTGTAATCGCATCTACGGGTTTGTTCTCGTTTATAATGGGGGATTCTTTTTTATTGTTTTGTTTTTCTTTCAGTTTTTTGTTGATTCTGAACCTCCATAAATTAATTTTATCGTGGTATTCTGCCGACGCTTTCACATCTTTTTCTATTTCGTTTAAATCGTCTAACAAATTAAAAATTTCCTTATCATCCGCTTTTAAATCGCACCCTTTTTGTTCTAATTGGGCGAGATTCTCTTCTAATTCATCTAAATCGGGTGGGTCTGCTATAAATAGTTCTTCGATTTTCTTAATTATAGAAGTAATCGCGGATTTAGTGACCCCACGAGTTTTTTTAATTTTAGCAATTTTATCGGCCATATTCAGAATAATAATTAAAATGTCTTACCTGAACTATAAAATCGAATCCCCGAATTATTCCAAGTTCACGAGGGTAGTTATATTAAGATGCTGTAGATGCACACTCGAGGAAATTAGGCCCACGTATTCCAATATTCTGACACCAGTGTAATACTCCTTGGGTGTGGGTGCTTCTTTGTGGGCCAATAAATTCTCAGAGCAGTTCCGTTTTTACGAATATATTTTATTTGCAGGACGTCACTTGGACAACACAATACAACACGAAGAGGGACACAAAATCAATAACATTCAAATAATATTTTCGTTCTAGTTCCACATTAAATCCACTTACGGTCAGAGTCACCGGACCGCCCTTTTATCACACCTTCTCAGGTGGTGACCATTTCTCGTTCTGCAGGTTTTCTCTCAGCTCCCAAGAGAGGGCGCTTCAAGACAAGAGGGGGGGGGGGGGCGCTTGAGAACAGAGGTATGCGCGGGCATCACAGTGTCTTTGAATAGAAATGTCCACTAGAGTGAAATCAGTGAAACATGCGATAACGGAACCTGTCGATAACGGAAAGTAGCATTAAGCAAGTTCTCAAAAACGTTTTACCCCGCTTAACATCGCTTAACATATTCATAGACTCAATCTAATGCATGAAATCATAAAATTGGCACTGATGGCTATAGAAGTGATATCAAATCGAATAGCATATCGTATTGAAGATCAAGTTATAATCTAATATTTTTATATAGTGACCAGGGGCGTGCAAAGACAAAATTGCGCCCAGGGCAAACTTACAATTTGGCGCCCCCCTCCCAAATTTTTCTTGTAATAGGCCAAAAATGACGTTAGTATTATAAATTTTGCGCCCCCTAAATCTTCGCCCCCCTTTCGCACGGCGCTGATGGTGACCCTTCAAACATAATTCTTTCCAGAAATACTTCATTACTAGCAGCCTTCGCCCGCTGCGCTGGTCAGTTTTTCTAAAGAAACTTTAAATCAAACGAAATTTTTAAATCATATTAATTTTCAGTTTTATGTCATATTTTAGACTGTCTATAATCGGTGAAGAATCAGTCATCTAAACACATAGTCAATTTATAAAAATGTGAAGTATCTCACGAACTACTGGATTTAAAAAAAACTAGTCGTTGGGGGCCACCGTAATACTTACCCATCATGGATATGTATATGAAAATAAAACATGTGAAAACTATTTATACAATGCATTGCAATTCATAAACAAAATTTAAATATTGTTAATATACATGGTAATGCTCTATTAAAGAACTGATGATTACCGATATCGACAAATTATATAAAACGCCAAACTACTCAAGTAGTACCGAACTGCGTAAAAGAAACATCCTTATAACTCCAAAAATAATAACTCTATTAACTAAAAATTAACTGCGTCTTATGTCCAATTAAAATATACTTCTGAATTGAAATTTGAATCAAATACAGGGCCATGAAAAATCGAAGAATGTGGAAAACAGGATTAAAAATATCTCAGCAACTAATAATCCGATCGACTTCGTTCTATATGCAAAATGTGTGATATTTTATTGCCTTTTACGTCCATTCCTTAGAACAAAAAAAATCGAAAATTTTTATGTACCTTTCATCAGAACGAAATTTTCGAGAGTCCGAAAAAAATAGTTCCGGATAATCGAGGTTGCTGATATTAAATAGGTTTCGTCCCATTCTTACATACTAACTACATACAAAATTTCAAGTCTCTATCTCAATTCGTTCGGGAGATAGAGCGTTTACAGACAGACAGACAGACGGACGGCAAAATTTTGTTTCTAAAAATATGTTTTTCGGAATCTCCACTATCTAAAACGTGTAAATCCGTCAAAAAAATTTTTTCGATTTTCAAAACGATTGCAAGTCTTACCCTATACTACGTATGATGGGTAAGCGTTCTAAAAATGCGATGTCTGTATGTTAAGGGCGAAAAAACATAAAATTTGACGTGTTCATTAATTATAAGATATAAATGATCACTAAGAACATTTGTTAACAAATACAAAATTTAAAAGGGGTAAAAATGCGCGAAAAGCGTTCTAAAAACTTTCTAAATAGCAATATTTAAGCAATCTTGGGTAGTCAGCGAACCGATTTAAAGAAAAAAAAAGATGCCAAAATGATGGCAACAGTCCTTGCTCTAACAAAATTATTGGATAAATTACCAGATTACAATGGGAATCTATGGGAATTTGGCAAATTACCAGAAATAGAGCCATGTTAGCATGACTTTTGGTGCGTAATTTTTGTCGTCAATATAGCGATGTTTCGCCAAGTTGGCTACAAACATTTTTGGTCGACGAAATAATCAAGTAGTACCCAATCACGTAAAAGAAACATCCTTATTAGTGGAATTTAAAGGAACATAAGCAGTCCTAATGTTAAATTTTTTAATTTGACTGAAAAAAAACAGTGAATAAATGCAGGAAAAAGCTGAAATTAATATTAAATAAAACTAATTTAACCTACTTATTTCAAAAAGGAAACAAATACCTACTTATTTGACAAAAAATAATGATATCCTGTCAAAAACATGAATGTGAAAGAATGCCAAGTTCGTTAAAGGTTTCGCTAATAAAAGAAGTGAGATGTAACTGCAAACCAAGTTCTTTCGGAGCTCCTTAAATCATAACTCCTGTCATGCATAATATTATTCAATTGCTTAAAATGATTTGTTATGTTACTTGCTATTCAATAGAGCGACTTGGCAAGTTTTCAATTACCAACTTTAATCTTTGAGTCGGAGTACAATTTAATCTAGAATCTGATTGACAAAGATCTAGTCAATCGAGTGTTCGAATAAGTATATTGAAGTTAAGGTATTGATAAATTAAGGAAGGGATCAACTTTAATTTCTGATCAACTAAATAGAAAAAATTGAATAAGAGAAAATTTGCTAAGTCGCTCTATTGAATAACAAGTAAAATAACAAATCATTTTAAGCAATTGAATAATATTATGCATGACAGGAGTTATGATTTAAGGAGCTCCGAAAGAACTTGGTTTGCAGTTACATCTCACTTCTTTTATTAGCGAAACCTTTAACGAACTTGGCATTCTTTCACATTCATGTTTTTGACAGGATTAAATTTTACGAAAACCATTATTTTTTTTCTTTGAAATGCAATTACACATTAACCGATGAGATCAAGATCCTGATTGGTGAAAAGGAATAAAACAAAAATAAATTTTTATTATAATGAGAAAAGCTTAACCTGTTGCCAGCAAAGGCCAGTGTTTTGAAGAAATGTCATGAAAAAGCTTTTAAAATTAAAAATAAAATATAAAAATTGAAATAATTAAAAAATTAGCCAGAATGGGCACATCTACACATAAACAGCTTTCATTTAAAAAAATAATTATCAAAATCGGACCATTAGGAAGCTCAGGGCTGATGACTAAAAAAACAGCCAGGTGTTTTAAATATATAGATTAAAAAAAATTGCTTATTACCATTCGATTCAGCATGAAAAAATACACTTAAATATGTTATCATTTGAAAAATAAGTATTAAAGCCGATTTTTAAGGAATTTTTTAAAAGTTCGTTCCTTTTTTTACCCCCCTTAGAAGTGGAATTATCTAAAATCCCTTCTTAGCGGCACTCGATGCTATTAGAAGTATTTTTACCCCAATTTTCAAGATTTTTGGTTCGGTAGATTTTTTTGTGCTGTGATTAATACGAAATCCAGACTTCCTTTAATATATATAGATAAGGATTGAAAATTTCAGGTTTTTTCGCCGAAGACATCGCCAAATTAGGAAAGTGTAGTATCTCACGAACTACTGGATTTAAAAGAAATTGCTTAGTACCATTCGATTCAGCATGAAAAAATACATTTAAAATGTTATCAGTTGAAAAATAAGTATTAAAGCCGATTTTTAAGGAATTTTTTAAAAGTTCGTTCCTTTTTTACCCCCCTTAGAAGTGGAATTTTCTAAAATCCCTTCTTAGCGGCACTCGATGCTATTAGAAGTATTTTTACCCCAATTTTCAAGATTTTTGTTTCGGTATATTTTTTTGTTCTATGATTAATACGAAATCCAGACTTTCTTTTATATATATAGATAAGGATTGAAAATTTCAGGTTTTTTCGCCGAAGACATCGCCAAATTAGGAAAGTATGAAGTATCTCACGAACTACTGGATTTAAAAGAAATTGCTTAGTACCATTCGATTCAGCATGGAAAAATACACTTAAATATGTTATCAGTTGAAAAATAAGTATTAAAGCCGACTTTTAAGGAATTTTTTAAAGGTTCATTCCTTTTTTTACCCCCCTTAGAAGTGGAATTTTCTAAAATCCCTTCTTAGCGGCACTCGATGCTATTAGAAGTATTTTTACCCCAATTTTCAAGATTTTTGATTCGGTAGATTTTTTTGTGCTGTGATTTATACGAAATCCAGACTTTCTTTTATATATATAGATAAGGATTGAAAATTTCAGGTTTTTTCGCCGAAGACATCGCCAAATTAGGAAAGTGTGAAGTATCTCACGAACTACTGGATTTAAAAGAAATTGCTTAGTACCATTCGATTCAGCATGAAAAAATACACTTAAATATGTTATCAGTTGAAAAATAAGTATTAAAGCCGACTTTTAAGGAATTTTTTAAAAGTTCGTTCCTTTTTTTACCCCCCTTAGAAGTGGAATTTTCTAAAATCCCTTCTTAGCGGCACTCGATGCTATTAGAAGTATTTTTACCCCAATTTTCAAGATTTTTGGTTCGGTAGATTTTTTTGTGCTGTGATTAATACGAAATCCAGACTTTCTTTTGTATATATAGATTCCTTAATTACAGCTATAACGAATATTTTATTCTACTATAAGCTACTATTCTTTTTATAGTGAAATTATAGTGAAATTTTAATAAATTAAATGCATAATTAAGACAAAATTAATTTAATTAAACTCTTAAATTATAAACACGCGTTGTTTTTCTTTTGCTTAGATCGATGGCTATTTTTTAAATCGAAATATTAATACATAATATGTAATCTCAAAAGAAAAAAAAAAAAAAAAAAAGCTCAATTATTTTGTTTATTTTTTAAAAATGCATAAAAAACTTCATATCTGTAAGGTAAATAGTACAATCCCTAAACGATCTCAAAACAATCGTTCTTCTAAAAGCATTTTTTTCTGCTTCAAAAACTGCCTCCAAATTCACACTTACATCGGCAAAAAGAACGGATGCTGAAATAATGAAACGCATTTCTATCTTTCTTCTTCTTAATACCTAAACAACTAAATGAACTACCCGTATGTGATAATAACTTATACCGAGTCTGAAGTCCGGAAACTAACTCTCATTTTGCAGACAATACGGCTTCGTATACATCCCGAAATGAAGGTAGTGTTTGAAATTCGTTTCATTCAGTTTTTCAGCAGCAACGAGTATTCAAAGAAACAATTCGGTATTTTGTATTAGAGAGTATTAGTATATCAGTCGTGTTATTTCAATTATTTATTAACGAATACCTATACCATGCGGTTTGTAAAAGCTCTAATACCTATCAATCTATTTGTATTAGTTATTCTCGAATCTCAAATGACTGTGATTTCATATGGCTTGTTAATTCATTTATTTATTTTACTATGACATGAAAAGAAATAAGAAATGGATATATTTTTGATAAAGTAAATGATAATTAAATGATAAAGCAAGATGTGATTCAAAATATATATCAGAATATCAAAATATATAAGTCACACAGATTTCATTCAGATATGAAGAAATTGAAATGTTTCTCATTTTCTTATAAATGCATAAAATGATTTAGAAATGTTATTAATCATTTTGCGATAATTTTTAAGACTTGACAAACACAGAAATGTCATCATGGGGAAGAAATCAGCAGTCGCGTGTGGAAATTTAGTATAAATGTCGAATTTCATAGAATGTTTGACATTTTTCATTTCATAGATTTTTCAAAACATATTTCAATCTCATAGTTTCTAAATAAGTACACTTGCAAATTTCTCGAGATTAAAATTGCTTTCACAAATGTGTCTGATGTTACCTAATTTTGATTTGAGTAGACCTTTTTCAGAATCAGAAAGATTCGCATTATTGAACGAGGGGGGGGGGGGGTAAGGATTTAAGGTATGTTTATTTTTTAAAGTAATTTTTTGAATATTTCTGCAGTACAGGGCACGCGTGTGTGTGTGTGGGGGGGGGGTCATGAATCCGTGGCCTCACCTTTAAACCCGCTATTGAAATACGTATATGAAAATATGAACTCCACCCTACATTTTCTTGAGCGCCTCCTCCCCCCCCCCCCTCCCATTACTCATTTTTAATTACAGCCCTGTGTACAATTATGCATTGCCTTTTAATTAGGGGCGTAACTAAGGAGGTGTTACGGGCGGCTCAGCCCCCCTAAAACATTTTGAGCCCCCCCCCCCCCCCTGAAAAGATTCCAAGGTCACTAAATAAATTTATGTTCCAAAAACCCAAATGAAATTCTATTGAAAAACCCAATTTAGTTTTGAGGACCTTTCACAGTTTTGAAAAAATACTAAATTGTAACTAAAACAGGTATTTCTACACTTGTTCATTTTACTTGCACATATGAAGCCAACATTATGTTTAATGCTGCACTAGTTATGCACTCGAATTTTCCATAATCCCCCACCCCCCCACACTTTAATTATTAACTTCTCGCTAAGGTCCTGGTTTTAATATTCTATTTGCATTTTTAAAATAAAAGTTCGAAATTTCAATAAATGTAACTTTTACGGATAGATGGCAGCACTAACTAATACGAACTCTAGTGAAAAACACCTTAATCACTGGCGTGGCGATAAATTGATAAATAAACTAAAAAACTTTGTAAAATCATCATAAAATGAAAAATTAAGCAGGACGCGTTTCGAGCTACAACAACAGCATGGTGATTTTACAAAGTTTTTTAGTTTGTTTATTAATATGAATTTTTCCAAAGATTATTCTATACGATGTATGCCGTATGGTTGATGACTGCGAATACCCAGTTTCTGAACAGTAACGACTAACGAAACGAATACTTTTTAACGGGTAGAGAATTCTAAATCAACGTTACCATACGGGTATTCATTTTGCCGTTATTTTCACAGCACTATTATGTACCCGTCCGTTCTATATGTATGTATGTATGTACGTACGTTCGTTCGTGCGTAACGCAATAACTCATGATAAAAATATCCGATTAACTTGAAGTTTTGTATATAGGTATATTCTGATAAGGCGCTTCCCTGATTAGTTTTTGGAGTTCATTTGATATGTATAAGAGGGGGAACGGGCGGCTCACCCCCCTCCCCATAATTGATATAAATGGGTTTTTCATGCAGAATTACCAGTTTTCGTTCAAAATTTAGATATAGGATCATTCTGATGAGGAGCTTCCGTGATTGGTATTAGATGTTCATTGGATAAGCATAAACAGGGGAAACGGGGTTTTAATGACCCTCCCCTTGATTTATATATATGGGTTTTTCATGCAGAATTATCAGATTTCGTTCAAATATCTGAATAGTTTTGGAAGTTTAATGTTTAAGTATAAAAGAAGGGGATAACTTCTCTAAAATTATATAAATGGGTTTTTATTATTAAGAATTTTCTGGTTTGCTCTGAATTTTGGATATAGATTTTTTATAAGACAAGCGGACCCGACAGACGTTGTCCTGTCACCGACAGACGTTGTCTTATTGGCGCCGACACCAGAAAATTCCTTTTTTAGCGGCACTCGATGTTATAAGAAGTATTTTTACCCCAATTATCAAGATTTTTGGTTCGGTAGATTTTTTTGTGCTGTGATTAATACGAAATCCAGACTTTCTTTTATATTTACAGCACTTTTAATTAGCGAAAAATCACTAACATTAGTTTTTGCCTAATTACTAAAAAAGTAATGAATCAATTTCGATGAAATGTGAATCCAAACCATTCTCGAATACACTGGAACGCACACACAAAATTTCATTAAAATCGGCCCATTCGTTTAGGAGGAGTTCAGTTACATACACACGCACAGAAGATTTTTATATATAAAGATAAAGCATGTCCGTGATTAGTTTAGGGGGTTCAATGATTAAGTTTAAAAAGGAGAAAGGGGGGAGCTGTTATCCCTCCTTTAATTTTTTTTCGAATGGAATTAACCCTTGAAAATAATAGGCTGTAATGTGCAATTAGTATGCTTAGCCTGTGAGCTAAATGACATCAGTTTAACTGGGCAATAATCAAAATTGCATATATATCAAGCGTTCCAACACAATTTTGAAATCTGTCGTAAATTAACAAGCTGCGCCAGCTGGTGGCAGAGGTGCTAATGAATGCGCGTGTTTGATGTCATATATGCGCAGATATTTATTATCTCCGCATCTCTTGCTCATATTTTCTGAATTTTCACTCAATCATGACAGATTAATCAAGTCTACGAAATTTATTTCAAAATATTTTTGTTACAGTTTGTTTCGGTAAAATCATGTACATTTAAAAAAAAATATTCACAATATCATTTTAATTTTGGGAGAAAAAGTACTAACCAGTACTCATAATTACCATATAATGCTACGAAAAATATTGACTTTTACCCTAAAATTAAAATGACAATACGACTTTTTTTTAAAATACACAGATTTTTTTAATTAAAAATATGGTGATTTTGATTAAATTGATTTTGATTTTTATTATTTTGATTAAAGAAGTGGCCGGTCATTAATGCCCATATAGTGTAATTGAGGTTCATAGAATTAAATAGAGCATTCAGCTAAAATAGTATAACTCTGCCGTGATAAGTTTATTTTTTTAACTTTGTAAGACCGTATGAAAACGAGAAATTTAGATAATCAAGTTTAAATATAGAGGGGGTTAAAAGGAAAGTCACTGTTTACATTTATTTTTTTCATTGCAATAGAAATGTACTTCTTATTATTATGGTGTATCGACATCTTTTTTTTTTTTTTTTTTTTTTTTTTTTTTTTTTTTGTGTGTGTGTGTGTGTGTGTGTGTGTGTGTGTGTGTGTGTGGCTAAGGGGTGTTTTTCATCTTTAATGGCTTTTAAAGCAAACTGAATGATGTCTGGCAAGAGAGAAAACTTTCCGTCAAGTAGAGCTAAACTCCTTATCTTTTGACCCGCTTTTGATTCCTTTTGTCTAAACGTCAAAACAGGGCCGGATTAAGCACTTCTAGGGCCCAGGGCTACTGGAAATTTTGGGCCCCCCCTTACGCTATTGGAAATCTTAAGCCTCTTACCCAGTGTTCTCGCTGACATTTGACCAACATTAGCAATTTGGCTAATTAAAAATGAAAAACATTCGCCAAATGAAAAAAGTATTAGCCAAATAGATTCGCCGTGTAGCACAAAAAAAAAAAAAAAAAAAAAAAAAAATTAATCCTTTAATATACCCACTTTTTTCAATATTTCTAAAATAACCTAAGTTTTTATAACTGCGACAACGATTATTATTAATCTAATTTCAACTATCTGCTACATATATATTAAAAATATGCATATATGCATATGTATGAAAAATGAAAAGGAAAAGAAAGAAAAAGCAAAAATTGAGCACTAGCAATTTTGCGAATCTAATCGCTTGTTTACTCGCCAAATGAAGAATTTAGTCGCAATTTGGCGAAATGGCGAGCGACAGCGAGAACACTGCTCTTACCACAATATTGAATGTCACCCCCTCCTCAAATACACACACACACCTTTGTTTTGTTTTTTTTAATCCTAAAATACAAATCTTAGATTTTGAATATGTATAATGTTAATCATTTTTTTTTTCTTTGTTACCTTTAATAATGTTTTTAAATTCGCCTTTTTTCCGCGATCTTTTGACAAAATTTGCGCTTTTCCTGTGATCTTTTTCCGAAATTTGCGTTTTTCCTGCCACTCTTTGACGAAATTTGCATTTTTTCAGAGATTCTCTGCCAAAATTCATGTTTTTTCAGCGATTCTTTGACGAAATTCGCTTTTTTTTCAAGCGATCTTCTGTAGAAATTTACACTTTTTCCGCGTCTCTTTGACAAATTTCGCTCTTTTCCGCGATCTTTTGGCTAAATTTGTGCTTTTCTCGCGATCATTTCAAGAAATTTGCGCTTTTTCTGCCATCCTTTGACGAAATTCCTGTTTTATCAGAAATTTTTTGACGAAATTCGCGCTTTTTCTCGGTTCTTTGTCAAAATTCGCTTATTTTCGGCGGCGACACTTTTGGCTCTTTTGACTAAATTTGCGCTTTTCTCGCAATTTTTTTATGAAATTTGTGCTTTTCTGCCACCTTTTGACAAAATACGCGCTTTCTTTTCGCGGTTCTTTCTCAAAATTCGCATTTTTTCGACAATCCTTTGACGAAATTCGCGTTTTTTAGCGGTTCTTTGTCAAAATTCGCTCTTTTTCCACGATCTTTTGACTAAATTTGCACTTTTTCCCACGAACTTTTAAAAAAATTCACACTTTTCTGCCGCACTTTGACAAAATATACGTTTTTTCGTCATTCTTTCGCAAAGTTTACGTTTTTTTGGCGAACCTTTAAAGAAATTCGCAATTTTCCGAGGTTCTTTGTCAAAATTAACGTTTTTTCGTGATCCTTTGACAAAATTTGCGCCTTTTTCCCGAGAACTTTTCAAGAAATTCTCTCTTTTACTGCCACACTTTGGCAAAATTCACGTTTTTTTTAGCTATTCTTTCGCAAAATTTGCTTTTTTTTCACGACCCTTTGACGAAATTCACGTTTTTCCGTTGTCCTCTGTCGAAATTCGCGTTTTTTCCCGATGATTTGACAAATTTTCATCTTTTTCCGCGAACTCTTGATTATATTTTCATTTTTTCTGCGATCTTTTAAAGAAAATCGCGTTTTCCTTCCTCCCTTTGATGAAATTCGCGTTTTTTTACGATTCTTTGCCAAAATCGCGGTTTTTTGCGCCATCCTTTGACGAAATTCGCATTTTTTCCGCGACCGTTTGACAAAATTCGTGCTATTTTCGCGACCTTTTTACAAAATTCGCGCTTTTTCCGCGACCTTTTGACGAAATTAACGCTTTTCTACGGCCTTTTGAAGGAAATTGCGCTTTTCCGCGATCTTGATTAAATCCGTTCTTTTTTTTGACGAAATTCGCGCTTTTTTACGCGACCCTTTTCGTTGCGTTTTCATCTCCACTTTTGTTAAACCTGGAAATTTTCGGAGATACAGACAGCAATGACGTCAAATGGCAATTAAGTTCCAAAAAGACGGCGATTTCGCACAGCTCTTACACCTCCTGTAATTGTTTTAAACGAAACTTTGGTACAACTTAAGCCTCTGCTGAGGGCCCCTGACTGGTTGGGGCCCGGGGCTGCAGCCCCCTTAGCCCCCCCCCCCTTAATCCGGCTATGCGTCAAAAGGGTGAAAAAAAAGATTTTCTTGAAAAATAATATTAAAGGATGACAAAAGAAGCATTTTCACTGACATCATATATGCACTACACTGACATGATTTTTTTTCCTTTTCAAATTTGGCGAAAGCTTTGTTTTCAAATACAAATTATTTCTATATATTTTTTAACATTTTCTATAATTGTTACACGGAAATAATAATAAATAAAAAAATAAATTAATAAATATAGAAAATAAAATTTATATCATTTAAAAAATAATAATAAATGTAAATAAACCGATAAACAGTTTATTAATAAATGAACAACAATAGCCGGGTTATCGTGTGAGGTATAAAATCTCAATTTTGTTGCAATCGCGCCAATGTGGTGTGTATATGACATCTGTGCCCAAGTGTTTAAACACAGCCTTAAACCTAACTATAATATATCAGGGTAATCGCAATTTTAGAACGTTTATTGATCGTACAGGGACTGTGGTGTTGCCATAGAAAAATATATACAGGGTAATTCTAAATTGTTTTTACAAAAAAAAAAAAAAAAAAAAAAAAAAAAAAAGAGGGGTAATAGTACATTTCAAAGCAAACAATATTAAATAGGAAACCAAGGGTCCCAAAAGTTTTCCAAAGGGGATAGCCAGCATTAAAGTTTAGGGTCCAAAATTTTAAATAAACATAAAAAACGGAAAACTTGGACAATTGATTAGCGGTTTTCGCTAAAACTATTCTTTATGTCACAATTTCCTTGAAAATAAATTAAAAGATAAATTTTTAAAAATGCCGATAGAGGTTGCTTTAGACTTTGAAGTAACGAATAACTATTTTTTGCCGTTATTTTTGGCATCTCATTAAATGTTTTCGAAAGCTTAGACTTGAACTTAAATTTTGAGATTAAAATCTGAATAGTTGAGATTGGTTCAGTGGCAAACTGAACTGTGTTCAGAGAGGGTGGGTGGGGGAGGAGGTTCAAATTGTAAGTGATTATAAAAAACCAAAAAACTGGTCGATTCGTTTGCAGTTTTCACTAAAACTAGTCTTTAAATCAGTATTTACTTGAAAATATATTTTAAATATAAATTTAAAAAAATTAACTTATATTTAGACTTAAACTTATATTTTAAGCTCAAAATCTGAATCGTTGGAAGTAATTAACTAGCGCAAAATAGAACTGTGTTCGAGGGGGAAGGAGATTTAAATTTCAACTCCTGAACACAGTTCAGTTTGCGCTTCTTAGTCCCTCCCAACGATTCAAAGTTCGAGCTCAAAATTTAAGTCTAAGCTTTTGCAAACATTTAATTAGATACAAAAAATAACGGTTAAAAATAGTTGTTGGTTACTCTAAAGTTTAAGGCGCCCTCTAATGGAATTTTAGAAATTTATCTTTAAAATTTATTTTCAAGAAAATAATGACATAAAGATTAGTTTTAGCGAAAAACGCAAACGAATCGACCAATTTTACGGTTTTTTATAATCACTTGCAATTTGAACCTCCTCCCCCACCAACCCCCTCTAAACACAGTTCAGTTTCGCTACTTAACCACTTCCAATGATTCAGATTTTGAACTCAAAGTTTAAGTTTATGTCTAAGCTCCTAAAAAAATTTAATGAAATGCAAAAAATAACGGTAAAATGTAGTTGTCCGTTACTCCAAAGTCTAAAGCGCCCTCTATCGGCATTTTTTGAAAATTATCTTTATAATTTATTTTCAGGACAATACTGACATAAAGAATAGTTTTAGTGAAAACCGCAAATCGATCGACCAATTTTTCCGTTTTTTATGGTTATTTGAAATTATAGACCCTAAACTTCAATGGCGGCTATCTCCTTCGGAAAACGTTTGGGACCCTTGGTTTCCTATTTAATATTAATTGTCTTGATGCGTACTATCACCCCTCTTTCTTTGTAAAAACAATTTAGAATCCCCCTGTATATTGAAGCAGCATCGATCACGGTAATTTTGCCCCCATTACTTTTAAAATCGGTCCGTTAAGTCTGAAGATTAGTCCTTTAGAAGCAAACAAACGTACAAAAAAGCCATATGCTGAAACCGGATTTCATTTATTCCTAGAAAAATGAAGCCAAAGATATTTTCTGATTTGTTTGTCTGCCCGCCAGCAAAATACCTGTCGTATACCATATACTAGGGGTGATCAAATGAAAAGGTACAAAACGCCCTAACTACCAAACCGGTTGAAATTTGAATATGCCGCTTTGGAATAAAGTATTGAGACATCGAGAGATGCAATTGGAGTATCCAGCGTAGTTGTGAACATGCTTAGGCGCTTTTGCATGAAGGGGGACAGAAGCAGACAGCAAGTGAGTTCCGTCCAATCGACGCGGCAGTGCCTGTGAGGCCATCATTGCTTTCCCATAGCAAAATCCGATGATTAAAGACCAGCGAGGTGTTATCAGACTTTGATTAGACACCTTGCTGCTCTGTAATCATCGGATTTTGCGATGGGAAAGCAGTGATGGCCTCACAGGCACTGCCGCGTCAATTGGACGGAACTCACTTGCTATCTGCTTCTCTCCCCCTTCATGCACAAGCGCCTACGCATGTTCACAACTACGCTGGATACTCCAATCGCATCTCTCGATGTCTCACTACTTTATTCCAAAGTGGCATATTCAAATTTCAACCGGTTTGGTAGTTAGGGCGTTTCGTACCTTTTCATTTGATCGCCCCTAGTATATAACACATTAAACTCAATTCTTTTGCAAACATTTTATTTACACTAGAAACGAAATTTTAAATGCTGATAACTCTTAACCCCTTCGGAACGAGCATATTTTACAGAACTTCTAATCCTTTATATCACCGATTTTTCAAAGCAGAAATTTTTGCCTAACTGAATAGGGTAAAATGCTTGGACTAAATTAAATAAAACTTACAATAAAAATTTACCGGTGAGAATAATCAAGGTTTCTGGGCATCTTATGAAGCACCTATACCGTTCTCTATTCCCCAAGGGGGTTAAGAAATACAATTTAAAAGATACTTCTTCTCCCCCATTTTTTTTAATTTAAAATTTTTCTAAAGATATAATTTTTATGCCGTTTTATAAGAAAAAATAATCTGGTGGAAAATGGATGACTGACAGATTTAAAAACAAAGTGGTCGTTTCGCCTTCGATTTGTGGTATTTATAACACTCCATTTTTGCCGTCTATTATAATAGGCAGTAAGCAGTTGTTATTTTTATTGGCCTCTTTTGTTTCTCGGGCTTATATTTTTTATAGCTTGACTTGGCAGATCGACTGCCCCTATTTGATTAAAAATAACAAGCATGTCAAATTTCAAGTTCATGACCTTGCGATTTTATTCAAATAGTACGTTAGAATTTTTTCAGAATGTTCTCTAGCTCGTTTCGCGCTTTTATTTTTATTTTTTATATTATATTATTTTATTTTATTGAGACGGTTCTTTAGGATGTATTTATATTTTTAAAGTGACCACCACATCCAACTATAGGTTTTTATTCCCCATCTATCACAATAATAATAAATTAGAACATTTTTATTCCTGGAGTTTCTTTGTAAATTTCAAAAAAAAAAAAAAAAAAAAAAAAAAAAAAAACTTTATTCTCAACATTTACGTTTTAAAATTAACAACTATTTTAAAATTCAACTTCATAGTCCTAAAACCTCCAAACAACACATAACTATGACAGTTTTTGTAACATTTTCAATCGTTTCTTACATTTAAATTTTGATTCTTTTAGAAACAGTTCTTAGTGAAAATTTACATTTTAAAACTACAAGTATGCCAAATTTCAGGATTCTTTCTCTAAAGGTATCACAATAATTGCAATTTTAAATCTTTTTTACTCATGCATATACTCCAAAATAGTAGTACCTGCTTGAGACAAAGTCTGTGTTTGATCAGAGTTTGTCACAATCATTTTGTCACCATTAATTTTCAAACTGGTTCGGCAATTCCAGAGATTACCCTATATAAAATAAACATTTTATGTTAAAATCGTATTTCATCATACGTTGACGTCAAAGTTGTTATCTGTAGTGATTTTCTGCTCACGCACAAAGATAACATCGTTTACCATGGTCCTCTTTTTAAATAAAAATCACACTCAACTCAACTTTTTTTCACAAAAATTGTTTACATTAGAAATGAAATTTTAAATGCCAATAACTTTTTAAATGACTACTTTTTGCAAGGTATCTCTTCTTTCAAAAATTACTTTTATTTTAAAATTCTTTCTAAAAATTAACTTAAACTCTTTTATTTGAAAAATTAATCTCGAGGCATAGTAAACTTGAAGTAACCCTACATATTAACCTAAACTGATTTGCGCTTTTGTAATGTAGATAGTGCACGATTGTTGGCGGATTTATCGCAATTGGCATAATTTGTTAATTAAATAACAGTTTTCTGCTTTTTAAGGATAGAAATTTCATTTTTTTAAAACTGAATTTTACAAAAGCACGTAGATTGAATAATTACATGTCCGAAAGTACATCTTATACGTTTTTCAACACTTTATTTAAGTCTGTACCTTGATTGAAAAAAAAAATGTTTGACGAAGAAAAAATTGATCATTTTCAGTATCTCGACGGTTTTTAAAAAATCTTGTATCTCTGTTTATAATTCCTTTATAAAGATGAGTTTGATCTCAAATTGAAGCTTTTTTGCATTATATTCTTCTAGTTTTCGTTTCATTTTTCTGTGATGCTTGATTTCTTAAATATCTGAAATTTATTTATTTAATTAATCATTATTCTATCCATAATTGTTAACTCCGTGATTTATTTATTCTTCTCAAAATATACATATTTCATTTCTTTTTTCTAAAAATGCATCTGTAATGGAAAAACATGTAAAATAAATTAATTAAAATAATAAGTATTTTAAAGGTTATTCAGTAAAAAAAAAAATGATATTGTGCAAATCTATAGATCATAATTTATTTTTGTGTTTAATTTCAAGTCAAAATACTGAATAGTTTTTTTTTATAAAGTGTACTAAAAAAATGTAATTTGAGTGGCCTAGTAGAAGATTCGCTTCGCTCATCCTAATTAATAAAATTTTTCTCTAATTCTTGAACAACTCTACCAGAACAAACCTATTCCATGATGAACAGAAGTATAAAAATCGAATGTTACTTATAACTTTCAATTTTATGAAAATCGAATCAAAACAAAAAAAAAAAAAAAAAAAAATACGTATATTAATAAAATTTTTCTTTAGTTCTTCTTGGATAACTGTACCAGAACGAATTTATTCTATGAGGAACAGAAATATCAAAATCGAATGTTACTTATTTAAAAATATATATATTTATTTATTTTTACGGCATTACTAACACGAAAGTAAGTCAAAATAAACTTCAAGAATTTTTTTTTGAAATGTGGCAACTTATCTCAACTCGTTCCCAAGGCATCTATGACATCACGGTGCATCATCCCTTTCCGCTGATTGGAGAAGGAGATAAAAGAGGAGTCTCTCCCGATCCCTCCTATCATTTTGTGTTTGAGCGGCTTTCGAGAAACAACCCCGTTTGATCTGTTTTCTCCTGCTTGCACCACATTTCGTATTTCTCATTTCTGTTCGAACGTTCCTCGCTACAAGATGTTGGTTTCTGTTGTCGTTTTCGCTATAGTTTGCAGCGTGTCCGCTGCACCCAGAGAAAAGAGGTTCGATATTTATGACAGGTATTGTTTTTGATATGTCTTTAATGTGTTTTTAAAAGGAGAAATTATGTAGCATATTTAAAACACATTGAACTTAAGGAGTCTCATAATTTTTAAAACATCCGACGCCAGTGAAAAAGAAAAGTATGTAATTTCATGTTCTCTCAATTTTCTAATTTTTCATTTAAGCTACACAACTGTCTGTTCTGTACTTTAGCCATGTTTAAGGCTTTATAAAACGTAAAAATAAACCATTAGAGTATAATAAAAAATACAGTTCAGTTAACCCTTTCAGACCCGACTTTAATGCTGTGAATAAAAAAAAAAATACCATGTTAAAATATCATAATGGGGTCCTAATAAACATGTTTAAGGAAAAAATTAAGAAAAAAGTAATTATTTTAAAAAATAGGAAAATGTCCACTGGAATGGACAACCGGTCAATGAGGTTGCAGAAGTCAAATGTTCAGCGCTTGAACTTCTCTTACGATTTTTGTTCTAAATATCAATTTATTTACTTAACAATGCTAAATAAAAAAGCTATAACACAAAAAAAGTTTCAAAAAGTTTACACTATAGTAATTTTATTGCATATTTGGAGATATACAGTAATAATACACAGTTTTGCAAAGCATGTTCACATATTCCTAATTTTGTATACAAAGAAAATGAGTTTTACATTATTTCACATGGAAATTAAAAAAAACAATTTCTGCCCCTGGTGAAGCATAAATGCACTGTACATTTATTGCAGTAGATATGGGTTTTACCACTGCAATATAATAACAATAATATAACGGACAATGTTGTTCCAAATTTTCATCTGTTGTTTCATTTGTAAACTCCAAATCTTTAGTTTTGAATGATTTTCTTCTCCAACTGATATCTTTTTTCGTTGTAAGAAGAAATGATGAATCTGAATCAACCTCTAAAATTTCAGATGAATCATGGGCACCTACATATGTAAAAGTCAGTATTCAGTAATAATAATTTTGTATAATATAAAGCTTAAATTAATTATTGGAAAATATTTCGAAAAATTTTAACATAATTTACCTTCAGAAACAGATTTGTTATCACTATCAATAAAGCAATCATCATCAGAATCCAATTCTTCAATATCTGATATTTCCGCACTAGTGATGTACTCCGAAACTTCTTTCAAATCTTTAGAATTTCTCAAATTATATTTTTCTAAAATAAAAAATGAATATTTAATCCTCCTAATAATTTGTTGTTGTTTTAAAAATAATTCAAATGCCTAAAATAAATTAAATTACAAAAACATTATAATTCAACTATCTAAAGAATCACAACCACCTGTACCGTATGTCCATTGTAATGGACATGTCATTTTGCTCTCATTTTGGGTAAACTATAACCGGTAATCAAATAAAACTATTTCCAATCTTAAGATGAACTTACAAACATTATACAAAAAAATCACTGACACATTAGAAGGAATTATTCATAAAAATCAAAACAAAAAGAATACTCAAGTTTTTGCATACCAAAGCCTGACGCCATTTTCAAAAAAAGCAAGCTGTAAAGATCTGTTGACTGTTGCCAAACCAAAAACCGCAAAGATGTCAAAAAGATTAGTTATTCATCTATTCATGGAGCAAGTTTTAACTCTCTTCAGCTAGAGGACTAAAAGAGATAAGGTTTTAAAATGTATGTCCATTGTAATGGACACCAGGTCTGAAAGGGTTAATATTACAAAATCTTTTCAAGTGGTATTTCCCAATACGCACGATAATTTAATTAAAAATATATAAACATTAAATACATAAACATAAAAATTATGTTAAAATTATTTCTAACTTATATTTTATAAAATTAATTAATATTATTGAAATAAGTTAATGTTTTTTTTTCGAGTTTTTAAATTTAATTGCATTTTCAAAATAATTTCTGTCAAAAAATTTCTGTATCCTTAATTAATTCTATAAAATAGAGTTTGAAGTTCATTTTAACATAAGTTTTATGTTAATATATGTATTCAAAGTTAAGTTATCGTGCGGACAGGGAAATACCATGCGAAAAAATTTTCAATATTATGTGAACTGTATTTTTTATTATATTATGTTATAAGAGTTTACTTTTGTACTTCATGAAGCCATAAAAGGGCTAAAATATATTACAAAGTTTTCTGTAATTTCAGTAAGTGTTTAAAGAGTTGTGATAACTCGAAACTGCATCACATTTGACCTATATTTTAAAAGATATGAGACCCCTTAAAATGAATTTTATTTAGATAATATGAAAATTTTAATGCTAGTTTATAAATAATTTAAAATAAGTCCATGATACGTTTTTATTAAATAAATGTGTAATGATATTGTTATATCAATGATATAAAAATGTTTGATATAGATTTCATTCTTCCACTTTTAAAAATCTTTCTTTAAAAAATTATTTAACGATGCTATTGTATAAATTTACATTTACATTAAGCAGACTAAAATATTTATAACAGATTTCGGTACTTTTCGATTAGACGAGCTCCAGTGTTATACGTATATGCATACGTGTATACTATATATATAGATATAGATAAATATATATAACCATTAATTGTATTACAATATATGAACCATAGAATTTAATAGAAAATTACCACAATGAACATGTGGGGAAAAAATAAATAAATAAAATGAATACAAATGGAATTTGCAGAACCAAACCAGAATTGTCAAGCCCCAAATACTTAGGAATTACAAATGAAGTGTGTGGTTTCATCTTCGTAGTAGCCATGAAAAAGCAAAATAATACGAATTTGGGGCTACCAACACACATAAAACCAAAATTAAATGAAGAAAAAAAACATAAAAAAAACATAAAAAAAACAAGACACAACAAAATTACTAAATTGGATAGAAAAATAATTACACACACATATATATATATATTATACTCATTATAGATGCTAAATAGTAGTATTGTATAATGGTTCTATATATATATATACATAACCATTTATTATATTACAATATATATACATATGTATATATATATTGTAATTTATTGTATTACAATATATGGACCATTGAATTTAGTAACTTATACCGCATATATATATATATATATATATATACATATCTATATATAAATTCGCTTATTTGCATTTATACACATACAAGTATACATATGTATAGATATGTATGTATATATAACACTAGCGCGGGACTATCCGAAAAGTACCCAGATTTCACCCTTCTATTTTTAGTTGTGTTCGTAATTATATAAATAAGTAACAACTATAATCTTCGTCTGGTCCGCCCATCTGTCTGTCCGTCTTTTTACATATAACAGCGCAAAAACTATCCAACTGTATATGGTTTGAAATTTAATAAACAGAATCGTTGCAAAATTTTGTCGATTCATTCCAAATTTTATGAAAATCGAATCAAAACTTGAAAAGACATCAATAAACGTTTTCTTCATTCAATGTAATAATATCATACGTACACTGTAAAAAAAAAAGGTCGATCTACTAAAAAAACTTTAGTGATCCTTGTAATTACTAAAAAATGTTTAGTAATCTTAGTCGGTTACTAGAAAATCTGTAAGAATTACTAGAAAAAAGTTAGCAACGAATAAGAGTTAATAGTTTTATATTTTTAATAGCTCTTACTAAAACTCAGTTGGTGTGGCCTTGATAGCATAGTGGTTATAGTAACGGACTCCAGGCTAAAAGTTCCCGGGTTCGAAACTTGCCACCGCCAAATACACCCCGAATGTCTGTAGAGTCTCGTTAATAAAGGGATTATGAAAATCCTGTCGGAGCAGTTAAGAATGTTTAGTGCTGCCATCTATTGCGGTTTTGCCGAAAATCTTCCGCTTCAGAATTCTGGATGCAGCTCCAAGGAAGCTCCTCCGCTTCGGTTGCACGTAATGGTTATTAAAAGTAATTTTGGAGCTATTACTAAAATTTGCTTTGTGGCTCATACTAAAAATTTTTAAGTTAGTTATACAAAAAATTCTTTTGTTCAGTTTACAAAAGAAATGCTTGTTTCACTTGCAAAAAAAAAGTTTGTAATGGTTACTTAAAAATTCTGTGGAATACAAATTTACTAAGAAATTTTTAGTAACCTCTTGAATTTTTTTTTACAGTGTAATGACTTTACTCATATCCCATGATAGGTCATGATTCTAGGTTATCATTGAGAGACATTTTTATTTATGATGGAGCCCTATTACTTATGTATGACTAAACTTAACTTATATAATCGTAATAAATTTTTTATAATTAATTTTCGTATTTCCGATTTCCCGTCGAACGTTCGTTGCTAGAAGATTATGGTTTCTTATGCTTTTCGCTTTAATTTGCAGCGTGTGAGATGCAACCAGAGAGAAGAGATTAAGTATTTATGACAGGTGTTGTCTTTTATATGTTTTTAATATCACTTTTTTATAAATAAATAATGAAGGGTATTTAAAATGCATTGTGAAAATTTCTTGGAATCACCTCTGAGTCAATTTGTAATGTTTAAATTTACAGAAATAATTATTTTTTAGTCCTAAAATATAGTTGCCAAAAATTACAGAAGTTGATTACTACTATTTATTCTTAATTTCAATTTGTATTTTCACAGACATTGGGATTAAATAAATTTAAGCTTATATTTGGATATATAAATATTCAAAGTGTGTAATAATTGGTATCTATAATCTAAAAGGAAATATAATTTAAATATTGAAAAATTATTTTAGTTAGTTTTTGAAAACTTCAAAATAACATCATCCGATAAAGTCCACAATGATGTTTCTTTTTTAAATATAAATATGAAATGATACTGTTACATTTAAATTACACGAAAGTATATGATACACATTTCACTCCCTGCCTGAAAATCCCTCCTAAAAATCTTATCCTCCTATAAAATTTCTCTCTCTTGCATATCATTATAATTTTTCAAGTAACGCGCAATCCATATGCAGGTGGTCTGAAAACAAATCCAAGTAAACAGCTAAAACCCCTTTTATGATGTAATGTGAGAATCGTGTTACCGAATGCGACATTTTTTAGCTAACATGTTAATCCCACTACTAAATTTGCAGACATTCAAATACCACAGTGGACATATTTATTTCTTTGAACTCCCATCTGCGCGAAGATTCTTACTCTTGTTTACTGGAAATTCAATATTTTCCAGTCTAACTTATAAACATTTTTGACAAATTTATTGGCTAACTGACTGTTTAGTCAGAGTTCTGTAACCCCTTACCAAACACCCCGTTTCACAAAAGTCGTTAAATCGTGGAAATTCTATCCTTTTGACGAATTCCCGCATGCACGTGAACCTCAAACTATCTTGTGTGGTCTACATCCTGCATTCTTATATAATATGTCTTTTATTTTTTTACTGTACTTATTACTCCAGCGGGCCGCGTAAATGTGTCGGGTTTATCCCGACAATATTGAGAATTTTACACGTTCTTTATAAAAAATATTTCACGCCATAATTTTTATTTAAAGATATTTAACTTATTTTCGTGTGATTTATAATTTATTTAATTAATGAAAAAAAAATGATTTGTGGCAGGATATTTTTATGTGGTCACGCTCAAATAACCAGTTATCAGTAGTATATTTAGTATTAACAAAATTGTACGGCAGAACCTTAAGTAGTGTTTGATTTTTAGTACAAATTATTATTTTTATTTATGTACATTAAAGGGACTAACAATGAATAAGCTAGATTTCTGTTTTCTGTTTTTTGTTTAAGATTTCTTTACCAATATTATATTTTAAAACCTTGAGACATGTGAGATATTTTAGAAACTTTTGAATTAAAAAAATTACTTTAATTCAAATTTATATGCATATTTTATTGATTATAAAGTCATGTAACGATAGTTTCTCGTGTAATTTTACAATATGTAAGATTATATATATATATATATACCGAGTGATCCAGAAGTTCCGGGAGTTTTGAAATGCTAATAATTAGCAAATTATAAACAGTAGAAATATGCGGTTTTCACAGAAATGCTTATAAACTTATGGGATTTATTTTTTCGATGAAAAAAAAAATATGTTAGTTACACTTTTTGCCATTAGGTTACGCTAAAATTGATAGTATTTTTATGGTATGATACAGGTCATTAAAAAGAAAGAATTAATCTCCAAGAGTTATAAATTTTCATTATGATGCCCCTAGCTTATAAGTATCGCCGTGAGCCGATGAAAAACAAAGTGCACAGCATCCAGAGAGAAGAAAGAAATTCCATAAGAAATTTCAGTTCATCGTGAAATTACAAATGTACCGCACTCATCATGAGTTGATGATTTCCATTGAGTATTGGCATCGAATTCTATCTCATTTATGATTGCAACAGACGTTTGGGTTCTCCTGCTTCTATTACAATCTTCCAATAAGCCTTTTTATTAAACCTTTTTTATCAAAGCCCTCACCTTTGTAATGGCCATCGAATCTCTTTCAGTATTATTTTCACGTATTGTGCGATAAGAATGCAACTCAACATGCAAAGAAAGCATGTCTAAACATAGCAGTTACTGATCAAATTTTGTATCAAAATTCCCTTTTAATGCAATTTCAACTGCTTTAAAATTAGCGTTTGAACCTAAACCACCCTTAAAACGAAATCTTAATATCCCAGAAAAAGATGTTTCGCAATAAACTCATGTGTCTATATAACGCATGGTATAGGTACATTCGGTCTTCTACAACAGCGCCCCCTGTTGCTAAAAATTTGAACTATATATATTAAAAAAAAAATTCATTCTAAACAAAAATCCCACATGTTTCTGAGCATATATCTGAAAACCGGACCTTTGTATTGTACATAGTTTCCTAATTATTAACATTTCAAAACTCCCGAAACTTCTGGATCACCCGGTATATATATACATATATATATATATATATATATATATATATATATATATATATATATATATATATATATATATATATATATATATATATATATATATGTATAGAAAAAAATAGTCTTAAGGGTGCCATTTAATCTCTTTTTTCCTGCTAGCACCATATTTGCATTTCTGAATTCTGTTTAAACGTTTGTATCTACAAGATGTTTGTTTGATTTGTAACTTTCACATTAGTTTGCAGCGTGTCTACCTCACCCAGAAACAGAGATTCGGTATCAACGACGGGTATTGCTTTTGATCTGTATTTTAATAATGAAGGATAAAATTTAAATAATTATTTAAAATATATTGTACTTAAAATAACGTTTCGTTTAGATATTGTGCAATTTTTATCGAAAATTACTTTGGAGTTAATTTGTAATATTTTGAATTACCCTAACAAATATTTTCTAGCATAGAAATATAAATTCCAAGGATTACAAAAGTTCGATACTATGTGTCAATCGCTGAATTCAGGTTTTTAGGTGTTTTCCACCAATATATGACTTGGCGACCGATTGCGTCTTAATATGAGAATCGAAATTCAACTGATCCTAGTATATCACCCGTGAAATCGATGAGGTACTTTGCTGCTGCCTCCCGGTCTATAATATATCTCGAACATTACATTTATGAATACGTTAGCGCCATCGGTACGCAATTGCATACTTTTGATAATTAATTTATAAATAAAGTATGTAGACATAAATCGCATTCATTATATAGTTTTATATAATAGTGAGAGTTATATTTTTATTGGGATGTAAAATCAAATAGTCAGCAAAACAATTTCAAATCTAATTAAACTCGGACATAAAACGTGGGTTTCAACCGTAGCAGTTATGTTAACTGAATTCAAGTAAGAACAAAAGTTAATTTTCAAATTTCGATGAAGAGCAGGAACAAGTGGTTTTTTTTTTCTTCTAACATCACGTGTTCGTTTATTTTTTTCGAAATTTTATTTTGTTCGAATTTTTTTTAAAATCAGTTTATCAATGTTAAATTTATATATCCTTCCATAAGAGGTTTTTTTTCATTTTAAAAGTGATCTTTTAGTTTGTTAGTTTGTTTTCACATTTTTATTTTTTTCATTTTATTTATTTATTTATTTATTTTTTACATTATTATGGATTACATCCTAATAAATAATACTTCTGCATGATGCTTTATTCATAAAATCATATTAAGTACATATATTATATTCATAAATAAAAAACTGTTCTAAATTCTAAATTATACAGATGATCGTTAAAAATTATCATTGTTTTTAGCGTTAATATATATATATATATATATTTTCTTGATATTTTTCTTTGAAATAAGTTCTCATTTGCGATTAATCGGGCAATGTGGAAATCATTTTTAGCTCTATCCTGATTTCCACTCAGAAATTAATCGCAATTAATGTGGCTATTTAGTATTGCCCTTGATAACGAGCTAAATACCACATTTTCAATTTTATTTCTAATTCTGACAGCTCCTCTGTGTGATATGGTTTGGCATTAATTTTTTTTTTTTTTTTTACAGTAATTGATGTTGATTTGTAGTATTATCTAATGGTTCTATATATATACATATATATATATATATATATATATCAATTATTGCAGTTTTTTACGAGATTATGTCTAACCAATTTAAAATTTTGACCTACGTAAAAGTTTGCGGAACACATTGCTTACGTAAGTCGGGGGAATACCTGTACTTTCGATTTTTTTTTTTTTTTTGATAAATCCATATAAAAATTATAACCAATTCATTAAATTCAGTTGGCATGTAATAAATAATGTAATATACTTTATGGCCAAAGGTGACCGGCCACTTGCGATTTTTGGTATTTTGTTAAATTTCTAGAAAAATACACGAGGAATTATCTTGAAACTCCACCTGCGTAAACAACATAGCACAGCTCATATATCACCGTGAAGATATTTCCCGAAACCCTATAGGGTCATTCCACGTCAATTCAACCAATTTTTCCCCCATTTGTAACCCGACCCCCAGGGATTTGGATGAAACTTTGTGTGTACATTAATTGTATCATGAAATGATTCCATCAGAAATTTTTCCTTCCCAGACCTCATAGTTTGAGAGATATGGGGGGTCCAATTCTTAGGTTTTTCTCAAATCGCACATTTCTGAGTGTGTATTCTGAGATTGCAGTTCCATCTTCAAAAAAATTGTTTCTCTGGATCTAAAACATGAATCATCCTAAAAATATCACTATAAAAAGGTAAAAAGATGCAGATTTTAATAAAAAATATTTTAAAAATTTACTTTTAATATTTAGGATAAAAAAAGTCAGCCAAAGTTGAGAATTATGGTTATTTTTCCAAGTTTTTGTGACTTCACGAAAAAGGCTGTACACAAAAAGGCAAATTAAATTTCCAATTTCTTTTTGTTTTAAATAAAAGTTTACACTTTGGGCTTTCTATCTATGAAATAAAAATGATGTGTTTCGCATGGCTTATGCAAAAATTTTGGGTACTTTCCAATTATCCGGATGAGTGCTTTATTTTTATATATTACATATGCACACAAAAAAGCAAATGAAATTTCCCATTTCTTTTTGTTTTAAATAAAAGTTTATACTTTGGGCTTTCTATCTATGAAATAAAAATGATGTCTTTCGCATGGCTTATGCAAAAATTTTGGGTACTTTCCAATTAGCCGGATAAGTGCTTTATTTTTACATATTACATATGCACACAAAAAAGCAAATGAAATTTCCAATTTCTTTTTGTTTAAAATAAAAGTTTACACTTTGGGCTTTCTATCTGTGAAATAAAAATTATGTCTTTCACATGGTTTATACAAAAATTTTGGGTACTTTCCAATTAGCCGGATGCTTGTTTATTTTTACATATGCACATATGTATACATCTATATAAATACAGATGTATTATACATGTACATATGTATGTATATAGACAGTATATTGATATATATAACACTGGTGCCCGTCTAACCGAAAAGTACCAAATTTTGCCTCGTTTTGAAAATCTGCACTAATTAAGGGGGAAAAAAATCTGACTAAGTTTAGCTGTGGTACTTAAATAATTACTGGAGTTTCTATGAGTTATTGAATTTAATGTTATTTGATGCAAAAACAAATTGGAAATTTCATTTTCCTTTTCATGTAGAGACTTTTTCATAAAGTCACAAAATTTTGGAAAAATAATCATGACTTTCAACTTTGGTTTACTTTTTCGTCCGTATATAAATCTCTATTAATTGCCCTATTTGCTTTTTTCACTTGCTTTTTATGCCGCTTAAATGGATCTCCACATTTATATAATTCATATTTCATTAAGAGCGAAATTCTGTGATGCTCACGTATATTAATCAAACGGTTTTCACTTAATTTTTGTTTTATTAATGCAATAGTCCTAACTAATAAAAGTTCTTTTTCTGAATCACAGAGATTATCAATGTAGTCTATTTCTCTGTTATTTGTATAGCTAGTTTTGTGACATTCTAAACCAGTTAATATTACAATACTAGCTACTTACTTCTACTAGCCTGAAGACTAGTAGAAGGTTTAATATCTGGCTCCATATTAAAACAATAAAGCAAAAAAAATATTTATACATATCATAAACTATAAAATATGTAACGATCAGAATGTATTTTTTGTAGCACAGTAAAAGTTAAATCATTCTTCTATGATAAGAAACAACAGAATGGCAATAATTTGATTAACTTGATTTCAAAACATCTGCTTTCATACTAACGAGCATTACCCTGCCTTTATCAGAAGGTGTTTATACAAGGCAGGTGCAATTAAATCTTTCAGACTATAGAAACAAATTCAAGTTCTGTTAAACATTTGTGTATTTAAACTTGCCAATATAAATATTTAAACTGATTAAAATTAACGAAGGAAAGGAAATACAAGGTTATGAACATTTTTTTAAACACAAATAATTAATATATAAGCATTCGAAAAAAAGAATGGAAATATGAGAAGAAAAAAATTTCTATTTTATACTGTACAAAAAAAATCTGTTTTGAGTTTAATTATTGAAAATAAAAGTAAGAGATTCTTTAGATTGTCAAAAAATGCCCATTATTAATAACTAAATGAAATAAATGGACCATTCACTAAATTTAATGGGGAAACATATTACAGTCAGATTTTTTTTTTAATCAGAAAAAACAAAGCCTAAACTTTACTTTGAAAATTAAAAAAAAAACAAGCATCAAATAACATTAAATTCAATAACTCATAGAAATTCCAGTAATTATTTAAGTACCACAGCTAAACTTAGTCAGATTTTTTTTCCTCTTAATTGGTGCAGATTCTCAAAACAAGGCAAAATTTGGTACTTTTCGGTTAGACGGGCACCAGTTTTATACATATATATATATCAATATACTGTATATATACATATATATGTACATGTATAATACATCTGCATTTATATAGATCTATACATGTGTACATATGTAAAAATAAAACACGCATCCGGCTAATTGGAAAGTACCCAAAATTTTTGTATAAGCCATGCGAAAGACATCATTTTTATTTCATAGATAGAAAGCCCAAAGTGTAAACTTTTATTTAAAACAAAAAGAAATGGGAAATTTCATTTGCTTTTTTGTGTGCATATGTAATATATAAAAATAAGGCACTCATCTGGCTAATTGGAAAGTACCCAAATTTTTTGCATAAGCCATGCGAAACACATAATTTTTATTTCATAGATAGAAAGCCCAAAGTATAAACTTTTATTTAAAACAAAAAGAAATGGGAAATTTCATTTGCTTTTTTGTGTGCATATGTAATATATAAAAATAAAGCACTCATCCGGCTAATTGGAAAGTACCCAAAATTTTTGCATAAGCCATGCGAAACACATCTTTTTTATTTCATAGATAGAAAGCCCAAAGTGTAAACTTTTATTTAAAACAAAAAGAAATTGGAAATTTAATTTGCCTTTTTGTGTACAACCTTTTTTGTCAAGTCACAAAAATTTGGAAAAATAACCATAACTCTCAACTTTGGCTAATTTTTTTTATCCTAAATATTACAAGTAAATTTTTTAAATATTTTTTTATTAAAATCTGCATCGATTTATATTTTTGCAGTGAAATTTTTAAGATGATTCATATTTTAGATCCAGAGAAACAATTTTTTGAAGATGGAACTGCAATCTCAAAATACAGACTCAGAAATGTGCGATTTGAGAAAACCCCAAGGATTGGACCCCCCATATCTCACAAACTATGAGTTCTAGGAAGGAAAAATTTCTGATGGAATCATTTCATGATAGAATTAGTGTGTACACAAAGTTTCATCAAAATCCCTGGGGGTCGGGTTACAAGGTCTGGTTGAATTGACATGGAATGACCCTATAGCGAACCGTTAACAAATTGAAAAACAGCAAATGTCTTTTGGATAACCCTGTCAAAGCTAATTTAGAAAACGCGTTTAAACTGTATATTATGATTACGTGTTTTTTTTTTTTTTTTTTTTTTTTTTTTAATAACCTGTGTTCTTTTTTATGAGGATAGCATGTATACTAGTAAAAAAATTAAGGCCTTTTATAAAAAACAGCCCCAAATTTTGCCAAGGTTTTAACTTATTACTTGCAGAATTCTTAATGTTAAAAAATGCGCTTTTCAGAAAACATAACAAACAACATTGTACATAACGCCCTGTAATCAGAACTAAAAAATATTAAAAACTGTATGAAAAATGAGCAGATTTACTAAATAATTTTTTACTGCGCGTGCGAGAAAGAAAGCAAAATGTAAATTACATAATGTATTAGCGAAATTTATAGAGCAACTTTTGTCTCAAAAGGAAGCAAAAAGATGAAGGGCAGAATTTACATATCCATTGATTAGTATCAATACATTATAAATAATATTGCATATATATTAAAGTATACATGTTTGGATACAGCCCTCAATGTAGTAGTACGTCTCGTATTGTGTATTCTATATTGACACTATTCAATTAATATATGGATACAACCCCTCTTCTTTTTGTTTCTTCTGGGTTCAACGGATTTTTAGCTTATTCTATCGACGATCATTTTCAGAACTTCCAAGTTATGTTTTTGAGACTTTCTCAAAACTTGCGCTAGACATATAGCTAATACTTTATGTAAATTACCTTTTGACTGCTTTCCCGCAAATGCAGTAAATTATTATTTAGTAAACCTGCTCATTTTTTATACAATTTTCCTTATTTTTTAATTGTGATTACAGAGTATTGTATACAATGTCATTTGTCATATTTTCTGTAAAGAACGTTTTCTTATGGTAAGAACTCTGCAAATTTTAAGCAAAAAAAGTGGCAAAATTTGGGGCTGTTTTTTATGAAAACCTTAATTTTTCTACGAGCATACATGTTATTCTAATAAAAATGAACAGAGTTTATTACAATAAGCCATTTAATCATAATCTATAGTTTGTACGCTTTTGCTACATTAATTTTGACAGGGTTAACGAAAAGATATTACTTCCTTTTCAGTTTGTTGACGATCTCCTATGGGGTTTCGGTAAAAAAAATCTTCACGGAAATATATGATCTGTACTATGTTGTTTCCACATCAGGAATTTCAGGAAAATTCCTCATGTATTTTTCCAGATATTTAACAAAACGTGAAAAATCGCAAATGGCTGGTCACCTTTGGCCATATAGTGTATAATTTACACTATATGGCCAATACTGTAGTTTCTTAAGAGATTTTACTTAAGCAGTGGCGCAGCCAGAATTCGGTTCTAGGGGGGGGGGGGGGTTGAGTTTCTGATAAAGGTGTTTGCCGATTATTTGAATCGCCGGTTAATAGAATCAGTACTTATTAGAATATTCACTGTATAATACTTAAACTCAAAGACCATCTGTGTGGCAGAAAATCATCATTCTTTCAGCATAATACGGTTCAGAAAATTGATTTAGTTCAAATAACCAATTTTTACTTAACTAATCAACGTAATATGCACTTTCACAGTTTTAAGTAGAATTTTTGCCATTTAATTGAATCCCTTTATTAAATGAAATCTGGTTCAATAAAGTGGCGGAATCTGAAGTACGCCAAAACGTTTAAATATTAAGTTTGGTTTTGATTCATATAAGCGGCAATTATAGCGATCTTTCTTTTAGCTCTGGGAGGAGTTTTAACCCCAAAACCACCCCCTTGGCTGCGCCACTGTACCTAAGCAATTTAGAAATTTAACTTACGTAAAGATTTGCGGAACGCATTACTTGCATAAGTCGAGGGGATGCTTGTACTTTCGAATAAGAAACTGATAAATACATATAAAAATAATAACCAAATATTAAATGCAATTGATATGTAATAAATGATATAATAGATTCATAATGCGCTATTAGTTATTATCTAATAAGTTATTAGCTAATATTAATATTGCTTAAATATTAGAAATAAATTCTGTTGCATAAGCTGCGTTTTTTGTTAGAAATGACCTACATGTACATTTTCATAACATTGTAGCAAAAATAAGCTGCTTTATATTGCGATCCAAGGAAACAATAAGTGTTTACCCAGTGTCTGAAAATGGGTTTATGTATGTTGTCTGGGGGAGTGCTTAGATAAATAATGTCTGAACAAGAGTGTGTAGATGGAGTTCTTCCATCAGAAAAAACATAATGTACTGTCTGCATAAAAAAATTATTCGATAAATATTAAAACTAAGCAAATAATTCCTAAATGCGAAATTAAGGCTACACTCTAAATGCGTGAAACATTATTGCAGCACTAATTGCACATAGAAATCAACACTTCTAATTGAAATCGTTTTCGATTGTGTTGTGAATGTGCCGAAAATGTATTGCACGAAGTAAAAATATTGTGCAAAAAGTGTTAAAAATTGCGAGAGGAGAAAATGTGTTTTCAAAATATTCATTTTTAAAATTGCCAAATTTTAAAGGCACCATGTAGAAAATATTTTGAGAGTACTTTACATGTCTTGTTGTATAATGTTCTAAATTGTGTGTTGTTTAGAATGTGTTGTTCATTCGAGGACAAAATGTTGTGCTTTACAACACCATTTTAAGTAACTATTTTCATCAACACTATTTACAACACTATTTAAACGCAACTAACAACACTATTTTTAGACCATATTCCTATTATAGATAGCATTACTTTTGCAATATATTAAGAACACATTTCTAGAGAGCAACATTTTCGCAACATATTAAGAACACAATCACAACACAACAAACGCTTCACAACACATTAATGTGTTGTGAATTTCGGGACAAAAAGTGTTCCGAAATGTGTTTATTTTTGTGTTTGAGAATTTGCAGTGTACTGTCCCTGCAGGCGAAGATTCTCACAAGCTGAAGCTAAACCTATGGGGAGGTTATTTTCTAATAACGCATTTGCATTTCGACATTTTGAATTTTTTTTAATTGTTTGCATTAGGCAACTGAGATTTATCTTTACATCGCTCCTTTTTTATTTTTTCAGTTTTGATTGAAGATATATTTTTTTTTATAAATTTACTTTTACTTCCGAAAATGAAACTGTGATTTTAGGATTTCTGTATGGGCACGAGGGCCGATTTTAACCGATAACAAAATTCGGCTTCTTTTAAAATTTAAAAGGACAAAATTATTCCAATAAAATATGAATAACTTTCGATGAAAGTGACTGAAACGAAAATTAGCATAAATATGTTGCACGAGCCGATGCTAGATTGTCAACATCAATAACGAAATAAAAATTGTAAAGCGTAGACATCGGCATCGGCAGTTACATCATGTCTCCAGATCTGAACTAAGTTTTACTTATTTTAAGCAGACTTGGCCAGGTCCAGGATCAGGCTACACATTTTCTTTGTAAACATTGGCCTACATGGCGGCCGGTGCTGATGCTGCTATAATAATTAAAAGCACATAGTAATCAATAATGTAAAATTTCCTCATTAAAATGTACACAGTATTCTAGAAAAATTAATTGTTAAAAAATATCGATATTTTCTGTAAAAATTGAATTGATTCTGATTTCATTGATTTTAATATATTTCAGCACGGATCATAAAAATGCAAATGGGTGGGCCAAGATAGCTAATTTTTTAAAATTCTATTTTCAAAGAATGCGCAAAGCATAAAAAACACATTTCGCATAAAAGGTAAACAGAAAAAAAAATGTACACACTTGCAGAGCTTAAAATATATTATTTTAAAACCTTCCCGCACCCTAATCTTTTAGATCCAGAATCCTTTTAGCGACGTAGTCTTTTAACTCTATTTTTTAGGCCGTTAATTAAAAGTCAAAAATTTGAATCATTTCATTTTCCATGTGCTCTTACAAGGAAGGTCTCCATACGGGCATACTCAGAAAAATCTGAAAAAATTACAGAATGTTCTTCTCATATAGTTATATATGTTTATAAAAAAAATTTCGGCGGAATCTCCTTATAACGTCCGTAAAAAAATAATAAAAATTTCGTTTATTTGGCGATTTATCTCCGGTTGGCGAAAAAACGAAATTTTGAAAAATACGCTTTTACGCTTCGAATACTTTTTAAAGAAAAAACTTTCTATGTTCAATTTATTTAAATAAGTTTAGCTTAAGTAATTTTAGTTTTGCATTTTTACTTTACTTTAAGTGTAATTTTGTCATATACGTTTATATGTACTTATAACAAAATGAAATTAATATATTTTATCATTTAAAACACAACTTAAATTGATTAAAATTGTTCCAAATTGAAAAATACACTGTTAAAAATCTGCTGCATTTTGTTGCAACGCACTCCCTTGCTTGTATAGAAAACGGTTACTTGGCCGTGAAATGGAGCTTTCTCATTGGTTGGAATAGAGATATTATATACAAGCGATGGAGTTCGTTGCAACAAAATGCAGCAGATTTTTAACAGTGTATGACATGGTCAATTCACCGTGCTATGGAGCATTCTCATTGGTCAGAAGAGAGATATTCTATAAAAGTAGTGGAGTGACGTTGCAGTAAATGCTGCAGTTTTTTAACAGTGAAGTCAATTAAAATCAATTTTCAGATTCGTTAAAATCGTCTGCTTTTGGCGAGGAAATGCACTGCTCGCCAAATCCCGCGTCGCTTTCAGCTTTTCACGCCAATTATTCCAAACTATTTTATTTTTTTACATATCTAATAATGTAATTCCGCCGCTAATTTTCACTGATCCTTTATTACCTACATGAGTAGTTTAATTCATATATTTTTCAAAAAATTCTGAGTATGCCCCCAATGGAGACCTTCCTTGTTAGTTAAATAAAATGAACAATGAAATACAATCAATTTTAAATTTAACATTTTCTCAAACAAAGAGAATAATTTTTGAATTACAATAAAACAATTAGTGAATTATTTTGTTGCAACCTTAAAATTGCAAAGGAAATTACAAAAATTTTGTAAAATTGAAATTATTAGGTAAGAAAGTCTATTGCAATGAAATATTTTCAAGCTCCGACGCCGAGCATGAAACCACGAACCTTTTTATTAGAAGACAAATGCGCTATTATAGGCTTACAAGAAAAAGATGGAAATCAATATTCTGTTTTCAAATTTAAATCGCAAATGCTGGTCGCATTAATTGATTTACTTAAAATAATATAAAACTTATTTCAAATTTTCATGATTTGACATCTGATCAGTATTTATTCTACACTCTTAAAACGAAAGAGTGGATTTGGCTACTCAGGAAAGCGCTGTAATTTATTCGATCGTGAATGAGTTGTTTGTCAAACGTTTCACTCTTCTTGATTTAAATTGCTTTTTTAAACAACTCATCTTGATTTAAATTGCTTACAAATAACTCGCTACTTGAGTTGTTTCAACTCTTTCAGAGAAGCTGTCTTTCAAAACGCAAGATGAGCTAATTTCGGCTCAACTTGAGTTATTTTTTGGCTGACTTTTTAAGAGAGTTACAGTAAGTATGCAAAATTTCAAATCTCCAATTTATACAGTTTCTGACAGACAAAAAAAACAGACAGAGGCGTGAGATGAATAGGATTTCATCATTGAACGAAGCCCTAAAAAAGTCAAACAACCAGAAAAAAAAACTAGTCGTTGGGGGCCACCGTAATACTTACCCATCATGGATATGTATATGAAAATAAAACATGCGAAACTATTTATACAATGCATTGCAATTCATAAACAAAATTTAAATATTGTTAATATACATAGTAATGCTGTATTAAAGAACTGCTGATGTACCAATTTCGACAAATTGTATAAAACGCCAAACTACTCAAGTAGTACCGAACTGCGTAAAAGAAACATCCTTATAACTCCAAAAATAATAATTCTATTAACTAACAATTAATTGCGTCGGATTAAGCGTCTCATTTCCAATTAAAATATACTTCTGAATTGAAATTTGAATGAAATACAGGGTCACGAAAAATCGAAGAATGTGGAAAGCAAGATTACAAATATCTCGGCAACTAATAATCCGATCGACTTCGTTCTATATGCAAAATGTGTGTTATTTTATTGCCTTTTACGTCCATTCCTTAGAACAAAAAAATTCGAAAATTTTTATATACCTTTCATCAGAACGAATTTTTTGAGAGTCCGAAAAAAATAGTTCCGGATAATCGAGGTTGCTTATATTAAATAGGGTTCGTCCCATTCTTACATACTAACTACATACAAAGTTTCAAGCCTCTATCTCAATTTGTTCGGGAGATAGAGCGTTTACAGACAGACAGACTGACAGACAGACAGACAGACAGACAGACAGACAGACGGACGGCAAAATTTTTTTTCTAAAAATATGTTTTTCGGAATCTCCACTATCTAAAACGTGTAAATCCGTCAAAAAATTTTTTTCGATTTTCAAAACGATTGCAAGACTTACCCTATACTACGTATGATGGGTAAGTAATACAGTCGAAAATCATTCACATGGTCACTCTAGATTTTTTTTTTTTCGTGTAAAAATTGTTTATGTAATGCGAATTTAAATGCATTACGTACAACTGAACGGGGTAATCAGAAACAGTTCGTGCTGAAAGTAATTCACGTTAAGTGTATTCGTATAACGAGTTTGACTGTATTTCGAATAATTCTTTTATGTCAGGGGAAGTAGTTTAAAGACTGGAAACTGATTCAAACTAATTTTTGTTACATACATTACAAAACTTTAGAAGCTCTCATTTTTAGAAGCAATGGTCGACAACAGAATTATATAATTGCGCACGTGCGTACGCAGTGAGCAGAAAATTTTAAGCAAAATTCGAAACTTTGCATATACTTTTAGGAAAGAAACCATTTTTATTTTTGCAACTTTTTTTAAAATACCAAAAAATTATAAATATTCCCTCTTATAAATTATAAATTATAAATTATAAATATTTTATGGACGATTTATTTATTGTTAGCATATACTTAAAAGCAGGGCTGATTTTCAAATTTTCCTGAAATTTAAGTCATTTGATGCTAAAATTATTAAAAATGAAAAGTCCGACAAAAAATTGGGAATTTCGACAAACGAAAATCAATTTCGTTAATCGTTCGCAGCAAAAAAAATGTCCAATTTCATCAAATTATCGCAGATAAAACACGAATTTAGTCAAAGGACCGCGGAAAAACCAAACGAAAGGCCACACACACACGCACGAATAAAATAAAATAAAACGCGAATTTTTTCAAAGGATATCGAAAAAGAAAACTCAAATTTTTGTCAAAGGATCACGAAAAAAATGCAAATTTTTCAAAGGCCTGGTAAAAAAATGCAAATTTCAACAAAGAATCGAGTAAAAAATAAGCATTTCAACAAAGAATTGCGTACAAAACGCGAATTTCGACCAAGAACCGAGCGAAAAATGAGAATTTCGACAAAGGATCACGCAAAAATCGCGAAATTCGTCTAAAGATCTTACTAAAAACTTGAAGTTCGTCCATGAATCGCTTAAAAAAATGTGAATTTGTCCATGTTAAGATAATATAATACGTAATTTTATTAAACGTTTAATTAATTTGCAGAAAGTTTTTGGCTCAATATTTAAGTGCGCAGAAAGTTGTAGGTTTTATACAATTATTGGTCGGCAGTACAGTTTGCACCCCCTAGCACTGCCATGACAAATTCCAATGAGCAACTGCTGCGGCGAAACGACCCAACTTTGAATCATGGAGATAATAAATTTTCATAGGGGAAATGGGAGTATATTATACAGGTTGTATCGGATTTCATGGGCCAAAGTGTAAGGCACACTCTTGTTTACCAGACTTCAGCCGAATTCTAGGAAATGTTTTGTTTATGGACCTTCTATGGTTTATTCATAGTAGAATGAGGGGAATATTACAATAGATCAGGAGGTAAGGAGCTCAACTCTACTTGAGGGAAAGGTTCCTGTTTTGCATGACATCAATTCCCTTCCCCTAAAAGTCATTAAAAATCAAAAACACCGCGTCGCCAGAATAAAGGATGTCGGTACTGATAAAAGTTAATAAGTTCGTCTGTTTCCAGCTTAAGAGGAGTTCATGTACACAAAAGAAGCAATTTTAAGATGGCAATGTGGGATCGGAAATGAAATTTTTTGGCGAAAAACAAGAAATGAGAAAGAAATAAAAACGAACGTTTGTTGACATAAAAATAATAGTTCGTATTCAAATGTGACACTTTCAGTGTTTAGAAAGTAAGCTTTTCGCAAATTCCAAGTATTTCACCAACATTTGCGGCTACGACTGAAAGTCTTGCTATGAAGCGCTGATCAGAGTCAACAGGTGATTTATATACGTGACATCTAGCTTCGTTCACTAATTAAATCCTATCCATCGCACATATCTGGCTATATCCGTCTGCTCGTTTTCATAAGCTGCATAAATTAGAGACTTGTAATTTTGCGTACTTATTGTTAAATATACACCGATCAGGTGTCAAATCATGAAATTTCGAAAAAAGTCATATTATTTTAAGTAAGTCAATTACTATGACTGGTTTTTGCGATTTAAATTTGGAAACAGAGCATTAATTTCTGTCTTTTTCATGCAGGCCCACAATAGCGAATTTGCTGCTAATCGAAAAGTTCCCGGTTTTATGCTCGGCGTCGAAACTTGAAAATGTTTCTTTGTAACAGATTTTTTTTTATCTTATAAGTTCAATTTTACAATTTTTTAAAAAATTTGTTTTGCAATTTAAAGTTTGTAACAATAAACGATGCTCTAAATAATGCATTAATTGCCGAAACGTCAGTGAAGGCTTACTTTGGAGACACGAAATTTTTTGGTTTCTGTCTGTCTGTCTGTCAGTCTGTCTGTTCCGCGATAACTAACGCAAAAAACATCCGATTGACTTGAAATTAAGTGGGTATGTTAGTGAGGTACTGGAGTTAAGCTGTATAATTTTTTGTTAGATTTGATTCATTCGTTCGTAAAATATAGAATATTTTATTTGCGCAATAATCTTTTCTATGGCAAATCCAATGATTTTCAATTTTTTTTCCCTTGAGAGAAAATGACACATTTCATTAATGGAATTCAATGATAAATGGATACTGAAATTTACCAGTTAAATTATTCCTATTGTTTTGAAATTTTGTCTACACATTTGTCAGATATTTTAAATTATTACTGTAAATTTTGGAGATTTTTTATAAATGTGTTCCAATAATATAAACTAATTTGTTTTAGAGATTTACTTATTTAAAATGTATTTATTTCTTTTTCTTTATTTTCTCTTAATGGTTGCTAAGCAACCATTCATCCTAATCCTTATTATATTTTAATGCTATAAATTTGAAAGCAAATACGAAAATGTAAATGAAGTCAACGTCAAAACTGATGAATTAATGTCTTTGTATCTTTGCGGATAAATATAACATAGCCCAGAAAAGAATATAGGCTATGTTTTATTAATTTTATTCAAATATTTTCCTTAATAATTCAAAATTTCCTTCTTTTTCATACAGAATCAAGAGCGATTTTTTAGATAAAATTTAACCAATTTCCTTTATCGTCGCCAAAAAAAAAAAAAAAAAAAAATCTGGAATAATTTTTCAATGGCGATAAGTTTCAATTGAGCAATTTCCATTTGAAAAATTAAACTAGGAAAAAATAAATATGACGTCAGAATTAAAATAAAAATAAAAATAGTGCTTTGTTAAATATTAAACACGGAAATTTGTTTCGTTAATAAGAATTTTTCTGACAAAAATGGGGGCATAATTAGAAGTAAAAAAAATAAAAAATAATTATATTTTTAACAAATATTTCAATTGATAAAATTGGACGTCATAATTGAAATAAAACAGGTATTTTATAGTTGTCGTTAAAAATACAAGAAACATGGACAGCGATAACTCATGAATAATGACATCATTGCCGAAACTTCGGCGAAGGCTTATTTTGGCGACGCAAAATTTATTGTTTTCCATCTCTCAGTCTGTTCTTCTGTCTATCTGTCAGTCCCCGATAACTGCCACAAAATGCAATCAAAACTTCTTTTTTTCGTAAACAAAATTGTAAAACCCTAGCTCACTGAGTTTACACTTTCAAAAGTTCCTGATACACCAGATTTAGGTGTTTTTGGTGGGCAGGTATCTAGAAGTATGAGGATAATGAAAAATGCTTATTAAAACTGTCACTTATCCTTATAAATCAAAATGTAGAAAAAAATACAAGATATACGATAACCATTAGCAGATTGATAGAAAGTTAGAAATTTAAATTTAATGAGACTACGGGGGTTCAGGGTGGCGGAGCCCCCCCCTGAAGAAATCTACTGTGGTATAATAAAAAAACAAAAATAATAAATCATGAATTTTTCAGAATATCCTAAAATAACTAAATCTTTAATTTAACGGCTTTTGATGGCTTCAAATTTCTTATTCTTATTTTATTCTTATAAATAATTACGTAATTGGAAAATTTTAAACTACAGTTTCCAGAAAGTTGAATATTACGCTAAGTGTGTTTTTTAAAAAAAAGAAGTGAAAAGCTGACGTTGAGGCTCTTGATATGCAGATTTACTAATTACTTTATTTTATTTCAAAAATTATACGAGAGGGTACTCCATGTTGGTAGTGGCACGTTTGAGCACTTACTGCAATTGTTATGCCAATAAAACGCTCGTTTTCATTTCCTCCGCAATTCTTGTTTTCCACCAAAACTTTTTATTTTCGACCTCACATTGTCATTCCAAAAGTACTTCTTTATGTGTCTTTAATTTCCCCTTACAAATTTACAGTTTCGCCCATGAATTCGGAGATATCCTGTATATAAACATAAAAAATAGAATCACATGTTTGTACAACTTATCAAGGATTTTGAATATCCCACTACCTTCTGAACTTTTGCGTAATTGAGCAATTCTATCTCTTAATATTAAATCAAATTAATTCTAACTGAACTAACTAGTAGAATTCAATTGAAACAACTAAATATCCTCATTGTTATTTCATTATATAATATTATTTGAGTAACCATTAAAGAAGCGATTGTAGCAACCTTGAACATGTATGTAAGTTATCCACTCAACGATGACCTTTAAATATCATTTTTATCAACTGATTGACTTCTCGGTTTACGTTACAGGTTAGCTACATTTCTAAACTACTCACTGATTTGAACATCATTCCTACGACATTTCCCATTCCATTTTTTTTTTTTTAGCCATTTTAGTTTTCATTGTCTTCATTACATGACATTCGAATGGACTCTTGAATAATTATATCGTATATGAGGAGCCCAGAAGCCAAGGGGTACAAGTGACAAAATGTCGATTTGGAGTAAATTGAGTTTAAAGATAATTGATGTTAAATTGGAACATCAATAACAATTGACTAAATTGAAATAGGAAACATCTGTTTGTTGCATTCTAATCTTTGAACTCTCATTTCAATAACTGTTAAAAAAAATAGAGTACAATTTTCTTTAAATGTATAATTAATCAATATTGTTTGTTTTTCGAAAAAAGTGGTTTATCTCTATAACTCAGCAAATAATAAGAAAATCAGTTATATTTCTTTACCTGAAATGGAAAAAGCATATTTCCAGATACCCTGTGCACTTAACTCAATTTTTTTCAATTTTGTCACTTATACCCCTTGGCTTCTGGTGTCGTCATATATAAAATGTATTTTCTGTCTAGAAAATATCTTTCGTTGTTAAACAAAACATAAAAAAATAATTTATTCATCAAAATTTATTTTTTCGCTTTCAAAATAAATTTCATCTAGTCTCGAGTTCCACACAAAATTATGCCAGCGCCTGACCAATCGCCCTAACATTCTTCGTAGGCTGATTGAGATAGGGTCTTTAGGGACTTCGTTAAAAGAAAGTTTGACTGTATGTTTGTAACAATTTATCAAAAATTTTGAAGATTCCGTTCCCTCTGTCTCTGCTCCAGTGAGCTATTTTGTCTCTTAATAATAAATTAAATTAATTATAACAGAACTAAACTAATAGAATTCAAATTATGGAACTAAATACCCTCATTGTTATTTCATTACATAATGTTATTTACATAATCATTAAGGAAGAGATTGTAGCGACCTTGAATGTATATGTATTACATGCTCGCAATGATGACCTTTAAATGTCATTTTTATCTACTGATTGATTCCTCGGTTTACGTTACAGGTTAGCTACATTTTTAAACTACTCAAAGATTTGAACAACATACGCATGGCTTTTCCAAATACATTATTCTTGCTGTTTTATTTTTTGTTGTGTTCTTTACGTAATATTCGATGGAACTCTTGAATAATTATATCGTATGTATAAGTGTGTTTTCTGTGTCGAAAATATCTGAAATTGTTAAACAAAACATAAAAAAGTAATTTATTCATCAAAATTTATTTTGTCGCTTTCAAAATAAATTCCATCGAGTATCGAGTTCCACACAAAATTATGCTTGCGCCTCCAAGCATTTTTCGCAGGCTTATTGAGGTACAGCCTTTAGGGACTTCGTTAACCCCTTGAGGGGAAATGGGATACATTTTATTCCACCTAATTTAAACAAGATCAAAACAATCTTTCAACGTAATTTTATACTTCTGGCTTTAGGGGCAAAATGCTGAAAAATTGCCTTTCCTTATTTTAAAATAAAATTTTTCGGTTATTCCTGTGAGAAAATGTAATTTTGCATAGACATAGTCGCTTGCCCCTCAAAGAGTTAAAAGAAAGTTTGGTTGTATGTGTTTTAACAATTTATTAAAGATTTTGAAGATCCCGCCCTCTCTGTCTATGCTCCATTGAGCAATTTTTCCTCCTAATAATAAATCAAATTAATTGTTTAACCGTTTAAGATATTTTCTGAGCAGAAAATACCCTTATACATACGATATAATTATTATATAACAGAACTAAACTAATAGAATTTAATTGATGGAACAATCCATAATGGATACAATGGATGGAATAATATATCCTTATTGTTATTTCATTTCATAATGTTATTTGCGTAACCATTAAAGAAGCGATTGTAGCGACCTTGAGCATATATTTAAGACATGCTCGCAACGATGACCTTTAAATATCATTTTTATCTACTGATTGATTCCTCGGTTTACGTTGCAGGTTAGCTACATTTCTAAACTACTCAACGATTTGAACATCATTTGCATGGCTTTTCCCGTTCCATTATTTTAGCCATTTTAGTTTTTGTTGTCTTCTTTACATAACATTCGAATGGACTCTTGAATAACTATATCATATGTATAAGGGTATTTTCTGCTCAGAAAATATCTTAAACGGTTAAAACAAAACATAAAAAAGTAATTTATTCATCAAAATTTATTTTGTTGCTTTCAAAGTTAATTCATCGAGTATCGAGTTCGACACAATTATGTCAGCGCTTGGCCGATCCTACAAACATTCTTCGCGGGTTATTCAATCCATGTACTCGAGATGCTAAAAAGATAGCGTATCTAAATAAATAAATATAAAATATATGACGGAATGATATTTTCGCGTTACTTTTAACACAAAATGTATAACATGAACTTTTTAAATGTTCAGGTTTACTTAAAAGGCGATTAAAATAATCAACTATAGATGTTAATAGTTAATTTTATTTAAAAACATCTTAGTACTTTCAAACCTTTAATCAGGCTCCTCCTCAGATTTGCAAAACGGAATCATATATTTGTAGAAATAAAGAAAATATTCTCTGAGGAGGAGAATGATTAAAGGTTTGAAAGTACTAAGATGTTTTTAAATAAAATTAACTATTAGCATCTATTTTAATCGCTTTTTAAGTAAACCTGAAAATATTAAAAGTTCATATTATAACTTTTAAGATAGCTTGTCGTTACAGACATGTGAAAATTTTTGGCATCCCGAGTACATGGATTGAATGGTTGAACGGTTTGAGGATAACTACATAGTAGAGACAAGAATGGTATCGAAAATATAGAAAGGGTTAGATTTAATTTGAATTCAATAATTATTTATTCCAGTTTTTCACGTTCAATGCGTTTGTAATTTTCTATTTACATTCTGAAAATGGCTCAATAAAAATGAATTGAAATATGTTAATTTTTAATATAGTTTATATATTTTATTAGTAAAGGGACGTGTTATAAGCAAATAATTATTTATGAAATAGAAGTTTTTATTTACGTTGTAGAATATATATTATTATTATGATGATGTATTCTATTGTTTCTCTTATAAAGGATTTATAATATTCTTTGGAAGGAAAAATTATTTTGCTTTCATATAGGAATTAAAATAATAATCGAAATTAATTAAAGTAATAATAGAATTAAATAAAGCAATAATAGAAATTATCGAATTTAATATAACCTCCTCACTCCCGAGACAAATTTTACGTGGCACTACAAAAATCAGTTTAAAATTATTATAAAATATCTCTAAAGATGCATCAGTCTATATATCGATGCTTCTAACATGCATACATCTAATTTAAAAAGTCTAGATGTAATTTTCACAATTTTAGAAACATTTAAATTAATTAAAAGGTGCTCTGCAGTGTCGCCTCCAGGCGACATCAGGACTGAGGAGGATAATAGGAAACTACAGTCCTACCAAGATTACACCAAGAAGAAATTGTCCCTTTAAACATCAATGAAAGTAAAATAATCTTCCCCTCCAAACAATAATACCCATCCATTATAATAGAAACAATCGGGACTAGACACCTTTGTCGACTAGTTTCGTCTCCCTAAAATTTATGCTAGGTATTGTATCATATTACTTTTATTCATAATTTAGTTTACTTGCTCAGTTCTGCGCCAAATAAGAAGATTTTTCTAGAGAAATCAAGAACTCGGTATTTTTATGCTAGCCGGGCGGCATTTTTAGAAAGAATCACGTTTTGAGCACCTTATCGCCAGAACAACTGTTGGCGCGGAGATGAAGCGAATGCCACGCACCATTTCTTGTTTGTGACATCAAACGCCTAGCGAATAGAAACCCTTCCTTCTGTAAAGAGATCGTGCTCATTGTTCATTTGTTTTTCCGAGGATATAATATGAGGAAATATTATTCACCGTTGTTAACAATTAAAACACAGTTTAAAACAAAGAGCTTTTTCAGATTAAAATGCTTTAAATTTCACAGAACATCCGCCATTTCGGATTTGAAAATCAAAACAAAACGACGATTGCCGTTTGACGATTCAGATAGCTGAACGTTCTCGTTTTCGCCAACTCGCCAAGGCTGGTGCTCAAAACGTGATTCTTTCTGAAAATGCAGCCGGACGCAGGGGAAAAATCGCCAAACATTGTTCCCATAGCATTTTTTTTTTTCTTATTCCATTCATTTCATTTAAAGTAGAATCCTTTCACTCATTCCATTTATAATACATAACTTCAATTTTAAACTGAAACGTTTAAAATTCATGACTTTTATTTATTTAAGTAAGAAGAACATAAAAAACAAAAACAATCATATTTTGAAGTTCCATAATTGAAGTGAAAGAATAAAATCTAAAAAAGAAAAAAAAAAAAAATCTATATACCTCGGTTTACATTCTGCCAAAGAGCTTTTACACAGTAATCAATGAGATGAGTTTCATTCGGTTGTTGATATTAAACAATAACAAATCATCGCGATTTCTGTGACACGTACGATAGCGTAATATATGTATAGATTCTAACACCATGAACATTCAATGTGTAACGATACAACATTATTCATTTTACAAAAACTGTGGTACGAGTTACTCAATGGTTTCGAAAATAGAAAAAAAATTCGTTTCATTAACAAGTTGGAAATTGCTTATCAACCGTAGCAAATGAGGTGCATTCGTACTATAATGAAATCTTACAAATATTCAGATCTTGCTTTTATAGTGTATACAGTACAGTGGTCGAATTTTTTGTGTATTTTTGTAAATACTATCTGCTTTCTATTATACAAACAGGAAGTGACATGTAATAAAACTCAGCAATGTATATCAATTTCACAAAATGTGAAAAATTTAAATGTTATTAAAACGCGCCCCAAACAATGTTTCCCCTATATCATTACGTAGCGTCATATTTTTGTGTAGCCCTGTAAATTAAAAACAGTCATTCTTTGCACGACAAATTGTATAGAATATATATTTTAGTATATACTTCCTTGATTCATATCAATTGTAATATCTTCGAAAGAGTGTATTGTATCATCATTAAAATGCATCTGTAACTATTTTTTCCCATTGGCCGTCATGTAACGAATTAATTTTGATTCTCCCTGTAATAAACTATAGTGGAGATTTTCATAAAATTTGAAATGACTCGACAAAATTATGTAACAGTTTTATATTTTAAATTTCAAGCGATTTGGTTGGGTATGCTTTTGCTCTGTTGTTGTATGCAGACGTACTAAACGACGAGTATCGTCGCTACGTATTTATTTGATTACGAACGTACCTAAAAAGTGAATGGTGGCGTTTCAGTTCAATGCATCATACACGGTGCAATCTCAGAAAATTATTTCCATTTGTTCTGAAAATGACTTAAGAAGACTTGAAACATGTCAATATTCAAACAAAACTATTTTACTGTTTCTGCTTACCCATACGTAGTATAGGGTAAATCTTGCAATCGTTTTTAAAATCGAAAAAAAAATTTTTTTTGACGGATTTACACGTTTCAGACACTGGAGATTCCAAAAAACATATTTTTAGAGAAAAAAAAATTGCTGTCCGTCTGTGTGTGTGTAACGTTCTATCTCCCGAACAAATTGAGACAGAGACTTGAAATTTTGTACGTACTTAGTATGTGAGAATGGGACGAAGCCTATTTAAGATCAGTAACCTCGATAATACGGAACTATTTTCTCTCGATACTAACTCTCGAAAAATTCATTCTGATGAAAGGTAGGTAAAATTTTTCGAATTTTTTTTTTAAGGAGTGGGCGTAAAAGGCAATAAAATAACACATATTTTGCATAAAGAACGAAGTCGATCGGATTATTAGTTGCTGATATATTTGTAATCCTGTTTTCTACATTCTTCAAACTTTCATGACCCTATATTTCATTCAAATTTCAATTCTAATATATATTTTAGTAGGAAATGAAACGCTTCATCCGACGCAGTAAACTAGTAGTTTATATGATTATTATTTTTGGAGTTATAAGGGTGTTTCTTTTACCCAATTCGGTACTACCAATTCGGAGTAGTTTTGCGTTTTGTATAATGCGTCTAAATTCTTTCGTCAGTGATTCATTAACAGAGCATTACTATATGTATTAATAAAAAGAATATTGCCCAGTTAAACTGATGGCATTGAGCTCACAGGCTAACCATACTAATTGTACATTACAGCCTTATATTTTCAAGGGTTAATTCCGTTCGAAAAAAAAAAAAAGAAGGGGGAAACAGCTCTCCCCTTTCCTCTTTTTTATTCTTAATCATTGAACCCTCTAAACTGATCAGGGACATGCTTTATCATATAAAAAATCCATATCCAAAATTTAGAGCAAATCGGAAAATTCTTAATAAAAACCCATTTATATAATTTAAGAAGAGTTATCCTTCTCTTTTATATACTTAACCATTAAAATTCCAAAACTATTCAGAGATTTGAACGAAATCTGCGTGAAAAAACCATTTATATAAATCAAGGGGAAGGGCATTAGAACACCCATTTTCACTCTATATATTTATCCAATGAACACCTAATACCAATAACGGAAGCGCTTCATCAGAATGATCCTATGTGTAAATTTTGAACAAAAACTAATATTTCTGCATGAAAAACCCATTCATATCAATTAAGGGAAGGGGCATGAGCCCCCCGTTCCCCCTCTTATACATATCGAATGAACTCCAAAAACTAATCAGGGAAGAGCCTTATCAGGATATAGCTATAGACAAAATTTCAAGTGGATGGGATATTTTTATCATGAGTTATCGCGTTACGTACGAACGTACGCACATGCATACAGAACGGGAGGGCACATAAGCTCTCAGGCTATGATAGCCTGTGAGCTAAAAATATTTAAGTGTACGTTTAAATTTTTATTTTGGAATGGCGATGCATTTTATAAATAGTTTACAAATGTTTCATTTTCATACATTATATTATTCATTTCCATGATGGATAAGTATTACGGTGCCCCCTCCCCCCCCCCCCCCCCCAACGTCTTGTTAAAGTTTTGTCTTACATCATTTTATGAAATATAAAGAATGTATTGAGTAACGTCGTTAAGATATTTACTAATATACCATTATAAATTCTTCTCGCCGCTATCTTTTCCGAGCTCTATTTCCCTGCTTAATACAAATAAAGTTAAATTTGATCCATGTGGGAGTCATAAAGGGGAGCGAAGCAAAGTCTGGTTGCTATGGTTACATTGCTTGAAAGTAGATGACATTTATAGGGAAAGATTAACGTTTAAAAGCTAGCCACCGGATATCATTAGAGTATGATTTTATTCGAAAATCGTAACTTTAAAAAATACTGGATTAGATGTAAATATAAACACCTGGAAAAATCTTTAAAGTATTTTTACCTATGAAATTAAATATTACTGAATGGAAGGACAATGTCGTAGCTTGATGAATTTTTATGATGCTTTTAGGTAGATTTCGTATGAAATACTACTTATTGCGATCGCTCCCATGTTGGAATTTCTGAAAAATTTTTGCAGATCTACGCCGATCACGACCCCTAGACCCCAAAACTACCATTAGTAAAAAAGTATATATATATATACATATATATCGTTGTATGTCACTTTCTTCTAGACACGATAACTTCCATAATTATGCTCAGATCTTTTTCAAACTTTTACATAAAATCAAGGGGCATAAAATCTCGGTCGAGTTCTTTAATGGGCAAAATCGAACCAAGGGGGTGGAAGTAGGGAGGGTTTTTGTGAAAACAGAAAAACACGATAACTTCTAAATTAAAATACATATCGAATCGGTTTAAAGTTTATATTACTTCTAAAAAATGGGCTAAAAGTTTATGCATGATTTTTGAAAGATTGCAAGATTTTTGATAAAGTTAAAAATGGGCTCAAGGGACGAAAAAAACAGGGTTTTTTGGAGAAAAAAATCATAACTTCGTCAGTTCTCAAGATATCAAATCCAAATAATTTTTTTATAAATGTATTCAACACTATCTAAAACTTTTGTATTTGCAAGTTTTTGATAGGACCAACTTTTACCGATGAAAAAAATTAAAAACGAAAAGAAAAAGGGGGGAGGAAAAAGAAAAAAATACATAACTTACTCAATTCTTGAGTTATCAAATCTAATTAAATTTATTTTACATCTTCTCAATAATATCTACAACTTTTGTACTAACAAGTTTTTCATAGAAGCAATTCTTATAGCAAAAATAAATTAAACAAAATAGGAGTTGGAGAAAAAAAACCTCCAATTCAAACTGCTTATATTCTGACTCATTTTTAAATTAATTTTTTGATTTTAAAAGCATCCAAATGGCAGATCCTCCTATTTAGGAATTGTATAATGTGACGTATTTGCCAATTTTATTATTATTATTATTATTATTATTATTATTATAAAGGCAGAATATTTTTCAAAAAAGATTGCCAAAAAGCGTATTTTGAACAGGATTTCCCAAAGTAATCGTGAGTGAAAAATCGAGGAAGTATAACAAATTGCGTTTTTTCTGACTCATTTTTAAATCTCTTTTTGTTCTCAAACTCATACAATTTACAGGTCCTCTCATATAGGAACTATGTAATGGCCAGTTTTTTGATAAAGGCAGAATATATTTCAAAAAAAGGCTGCCAAAATGGGCACTTCGCACAAAATTTCCCAAAGCGATCATGATTAAAGAATTGAGGATGTATTCAAATAACAAATTGGTTATTTTATGACTTATTTTTAAATTCAGTTTTGCTCTCAAACGTATTCAATTGATAGTTTTTTATTATTTAGAAACTATATAATGTGCGGATTCGTCGATTTTTTGATAAAGCCTAAATATACTTTTTAAAAAAGCTGTCAAAGTAGGCGCTTCACACAAAATTTCCCAAAGCGATCATGATTAAAGAATTGAGGATGTATTTAAATAACAAATTGGCTATTTTATGACTGATTTTTAAATTCAATTTTGCTTTCAAATGCATTCAATTGACAGTTATTTGTTATTTGGGAACTGTGTAATGTGCCGTATTGGTCAGTTTTTTGATAAAGGTTAAATCTATATTTTTTTAAAACTGTCAAAGTGGGCACTTCGCACAAAATTTCCCAAAGCGATCATGATTAAAAAATTAGGATGTATTCAAATAACAAATTGGTTATTTTATGACTGATTTTTAAATTCGATTTTGCTCTCAAAAGCATTCAATTGACAGTTTTTTGTTATTTAGAAACTATATAATGTGCGTATTGGTCGATCTTTTAATAATAAATTCAGAATATATTTCAAAATATGTTGTCAAAATGGGCATTTGAGCCGAATTTCGCTTAAGATGATTTTGATAAAAACCAGTTCTTACATAAAAATAAATTAAAAAATTTTCAAAAGCGGCCAAATACAGATGTTAATCTGGATTTATCTCTAATTAGGATGAGCGAAGCGAATCCTCTACTAGCCCACTCAAATTACATTTTGTCGTACGCTTTGCAAAAAAACTATTCAATATTTTGATTTGAAATTAAATACAAATATAAATTATGATCTGTAGATTTGCACAATATAATTTTTTTTACAGAATAACTTTAAAAAAATTATTATTTTAATTAATTTATTTTACATGTTTTTCCATTACGGACGCATTTTTAGAAATAAGAAATAAAGCATGCATATTTTCAGAAGAATAAATAATTCATGGAGTTAACAATTGTAGATAGAATCATGATTAATTAAATAAATAAAATGTATTTTCTTTATTCCAACAAAATCATTTACGCTGATGTCACTTAAGCATATTAAAAGAATTATATTGTGTTTTATTTATTTATTTATTTATTTTTTCGTAAAGTGGCAACAAAAAAATGGTAAACAAATAAAATTAATTGTTAAATTCCTTATATTAAGAGTTATTTGAATTCGAATATTGAAAATTAAACCAAATGAAACATATACATTATTATTTTGGTATATGTAGTACTATTTTTAAATAATTTGCCGTTTAAAAACAATTTATAGAATGTATTAGTTCAATTATAAAAAATGCCAAGGAAACATATACTTTCTGGATGAAAAGAATGCGAATACGATATAGCTTTAAGGCAAGAGGTTAGATACCAGCGTAAAAAACGACGACATTGATGTCATATACACACCATATCGGCGCGATTTTTCCGACTTCAATTTGGCAAAAACCTGGTTTTCGAATACCAGTTACCATACATATATTTTAAAAAGGGAATAACAATAAACTTTAAAACGTTTAATTAATACCTGTGGAACAAAACTATTTATATAATAAAAAAAAAAAAAGAAAAGAAAAGAAAATAAACAATTTATTAATAAATAAACAACATCCGGGTTACCATGTCAAGCAAAATAACTACACTTTGTCGCCAATTAAGTACTCCGGTGCATATATGACATTGGCGTCTGAAAAAAAAAATAGCGCCAATGTGGTTAGTATACGACATCTGTGCCAAAAAGGACGACATGACGAATCTCTTCTGATAGAGAATGCATATACTCGCATAAATTTCGAAAATGCACAAAAAAATTTGGTACTTCTGGGTTATCCCGTCGACCAATTTCGCCAAATTATACAAATCGCCAAACTAATAGCCAAATTATACATGTTGACATAATTTTTATTTTAAACAACGAAAAAACACATAATTAGTAGAATATTAATAAAAATAGAAATTAAAAGTCTAAATAAAAAACACTTAATGACGTTTTAAACACGTAAACCGCATTTAATGTCATTGAATATATTCGTACTGTATTACCTCATTCCATAGATACTATAACACAATACATATTTGGGTACTACTTGATTATCCCGTCGACCAAAAATATAATGCCAAATTTCAGGATTAAATGCCAATAATGGATTATCATAAATGTCACATTTTATGACATTAAACATAATACACGTGATTGTTAATACATCAAGTGATTTTTAATTCGGGTACTATTTGGTTATCCCGTCGACCAATTTCGTCAAATAATACAAATAGCCAAACTATTAGCACAATTTCACAAATTGATGCTTTTTTTTAAATAACGAAAAATCAAATAAATTAGTAAAACATTAATAAAAATCCGAATAAAAGTCGAATTAAGATACTACTTGATTATCCCGCCAATCAATTTCGCCAAATTATACAAATCGCCAAACAATTGACCAAATTAAACAAATTGGCATAATTTTTATTTTAAATAATGAAAGAACAAATAAATTAATGAAACATTAGTAAGAATACAAATAAAACTTCTTAATAAAAATAACTTGATGGCATAACGAACATGTGATACGAGTTTAATGTTATGTGAATGTGATATTTTTTACCATCATCATTAGCATTTAATCTATTACTTTGGCGGTACCTATTTGGTCGACAGGATAATCAAGTAGTACCAAATAATATAAAAAAAGGTTACTTTCCAATAAATAACTAATGAAATAATGCTTCGCGAATCCAAACAAAGCATGGCTTTTGCTAGTCATACTTTATTTTTTGTTGTTGAAATGAACACTCTTCAAAATCTACCTCCGCCTATAGACCAAGCCGACAGGGATTTTTTTAATTCAGTACCATTACAAACCATAATAACTGTAGTTTCAATTTCTATTTTATTTATAATGAACAAACCAAATTAATGCTGCATGTAATATTAATCAACACAAGCTAAAGCAAATATACATTAACGCTCCTGTCCCTAGCCGACGAAGCGCTCGCGAGCTAATGCTATTCCTATGGGGGAAGTTATTTTCTAATATCAGTTTCTTTTTCAACATTTTAATTTTTTTTCTGCATTTGATAGTTAAAGTGCATTTCTACATCGTTTCTTTTTTATTTTTTCGATTTTGAATACAGATATTTTTTATAAAGTTAGTTTCACTTTCGAAATCGGTTTCGAAAGTGAAAGTGTCTTTAAAAAAATATCGAAATGTAAACCAGATTAAAAAAAAAAAAAAAAAAAAAAAAAAAACCTTTCCTTATAGGAATAGCATTAGCTCGCTTCTTCAGCCAGGTTTTCAGAACCTCGATTATATATGGAGCTCAGTGATCGAGAGAGCCATCTTATTGATCAAGGTATCTAATAACCTGTTCACACTAAGGATAGTTAATATATCTCAGGCTTGGAACTCTCTCAGAGAGTTTTCACCTTGATCGAGCTAGATACAGGAACAACCACTTACTCTCATTGGCTGTAAAGCTTCGCTTTTACTGATTGGCTCTTGCAGCCGTCTTCATTTCAAGCGCATGCGCATACGTTACATTTGTTCAGTTCAGAGATACAGTGACAATCGTTGAGATATCTTAGGTGAGTTTTTCAATGTGAACAGGTATCCAATTCCGGGAGGGTCCACTTCAAATACGGCGATCTTAAGATATCTTATGTTTGTGGTGTGAACAGGGTATTAGGCACCACTCGTCTCAAGCAGCCATTGAAGACTGCCAGATTACAAGATAGCATAAGAAGTTTCAAAATATCCAGTCTCCTCCTTCGTAGACGGTCTCTTAAACCATCATTTTGCTGTTTTTTAAGCATAATTTGAAAACTAATTGAAAGAAAATTTTGAATTTTGGATTTTCATGAAACAGGACATAATAAATCCGAATCCATCAAAAAAAAATTAGGTTGCAATTCATCATTTTTTCGAATGTTGATTTAATCATAATTCATATAATAAAATTATAAAAATTGCATATTCCACGTATTTTACTATGAGTATTTTAGTACTTTTTGCTACATAAAAAATTAGTACGTTAGGAGTATAATTTCAGGAGATATTAATAAAAAAAATATGAAAATGTAATTTGACATTAGAAGCATTAAATTTTGAATGTTTATAATCCAAAAACCTCTTTAAATAAAATTTGATGTCTAGGCATAGTTTTGAACCGAATGTTTGAAATAGCTTTAAAAAAGAGATGTCAGGTAGTATTATGCAGTGTTCTCCTGTAATTGAAAATTTACGATGCCCCCACGCACATTTGTTGAGTCTACTGTAAATACATCGAATAACTTATTTGTTATGTAACATAATCTCTATAATTTTGCATAAGAGATAAGATAATGAGTTGCTGGATTTCTCTAAAAATTACACAGATTTTTTTTTTAAATAGTGATGTTCTCTTTCATGGGGAGTCCGAGATTTTTGTCTAAACATTCCATAAAAGTGCTGAAATATTCAACATTATGAGTTCTACCCGCTTTTATCTCTTCCAAGCTCTATTTCGCATGATACAAATAAAGTTAAATTCTATCCGAGTAGATTCATAAAGTGCTCGAAGAAAATCTGGTTGCTATGGATATATTATACTTTAGATGAGGTACTTAGCGAAAGATCAATGTTCAGAAACTAGGCGAATATTTAAGCATCTTGGTGTATGAATTTTGTAGAATAAGTTTTATCAAAACTTACTAAAATATAGTTAAGCCTAACATTAGGTTTAACTGGCGAAAATTGAAAATTTTAAGGTAAATCGACTTGAAATAACCTAAAAGGGTTAAATATAGGCTAGCTAGGCTATATATAGGGTAACTGGGTGATTTATTGGTATATGCGGCCAACTTGGCCTTATTAACCACTTGATTCATTTTTTACATACAATAAATTGAAAATATGGTATAAACACCACTTTTTAAAGCTAAAATATTCGTAATACTTAATCTAAACATTTATGTCATTTAATAGTATGGAATTGTAGTAAAAAATAGTGGTATCGAAAAGCTTTTAGTGGTGGATCAAGCAAACTTTTCTTGCCTGTACGACGTACACAGTAAAAAAAAAAAAAAAAAAAAAATTCAAGAGGTTACTAAAAATTTTTCAATAAATTTGTATTCCACAGAATTTTTTAGTAACCATTACAAACTTTTTTTGCAAGTGAAACAAACATTTTTTTTTGTAAACTGAACAAAAGAATTTTTTGTATAACTAACTTAAAACTTTTTAGTATGAGCCACCGAGCAAATTTTAGTAATAGCTCCAAAATTATTTTTATTAACCATTACGTGTGCCCGAAGGTCAGTAGTTTCCCTTGAGCTGCATCCAGTGGGTAAAAAGACAGACTTCTGAAGCGGAAGATTTTCGGCAAAGCCGCAATAGATGGCAGCACCAAACATTGCTACCTGCTCTATTTTGGCATATTTCTAAAAGGGAGGGAAAGTCCAGAGATAATTACCCAAGGTAACTGCTACGACAGGATTTTCATAATCCCTTTATTTAACGAGCACTTACATTGCATACATTCGGTGCATATTTGGTAATGTCCAGCATCAAACCCGGGTATTTTCCGATACATTTTCAGACTCAATTTTAAAGATAAAGACATGAAACTTGCTGAGGTGATTTTTGAAGCGATATCTAAAATGCCGTATGATATCATTTTTCGTTCTATTCATTAAAATTTGATTTATCAACAATTATTTTCTCAGTATGACCCTTTATTTCGTTCCCCGATCTTCCGCTTCGGAAAATTCGGCTCAATGTAATCACTTTGACAGCATTTTTTTTGCAATATTTTCCGCATTTATCAAAAAATCGACAAGCATGGCGCATTGTGTTGCTCCTAAATAAGAGAACCCGTCAATTGGATGTCTTTGGGAGCAAAAAAAAATTTAAAAATAAATCAAACAAGAGTTGAAGACATAAGCACTGGGCGAAATTTTTAATCAATTACAAGACTGGACGTGTAAAACAAGGTAATGTAAATATATTAAGACTGAATACATTTAGTAAAATTAATAAATTTATATATATATATATATATATATATATATATCGTTGAGATTTAAAAGAGTATATTTAGCATTGATAACATGGAGTGTAGAATTTACAGTTCATTTATAGACACTCAAAGTAATTCATATCGTTTGCAATATATTTTAATGCAATCATACTATTTCAAAATAAGTGAAATGAGACTTACATAATTTATAAACTAATCTCAATTCATACACTTGAAACTTCACTAATTTTTACAGACATTGGCTATGTTGTCAAGTTTACTTTAACGGTATATTTCTAATAAATTTGATCAATTGAATTTTTAAAGAATGCAATACTTTACATCAACAATTTACAATGGAGCAATTTTCCTATTTTTCCCAGACGGCTGTTTTTAGGTAGATTTCGTATGAAATACTACCTATTGCATTCTCTCCCATGTTGGAATTTCTGGAAAATTTTTGCAGATCTACACGGATCATGACTCCTAGACCCCAAAACTACCATCAGTAAAAAAGTTTATCTATCTATCTATCGGTGTATATCACTTTCTTCTGGACACAATAACTTCCATAATTATGCTCAGATCTTCTTAAAACTTTTACATAAAATCAAGGGGCTTAAAATCTCGGTCGAGTTCGTTAATGGACAAAATCGGACCAAGGGGGTGGAAATAGGGAGGGGTTTTGTGAAAATCGAAAAAACGTCATAACTTCTTAATTAAAATAGATATCGAATCGGTTTACAGTTTGTATTACTTCTTAAAAATAGATCAAAAGTTTATGCGTGACAGATTTTTGATAAATTTAGAAATGGGCTCAAGGAGCGAAAAATACAGGATTTTGGGGAGTAAAAAATTCATAACTTCGTCAATTTTCAAGATATTAAATCCAACTAAATTTTCTATAAATGTTCTTAAAATTATCTAAAACTTTTGTATTTACAAGTTTTTGATAGGACCAACTTTTACCGATGAAAAAAATTAAAACCAAAAGAAAAAGGGGGGTGAAAAAGAAAAAAATCCATAACTCTGACAATTTTTAAGCTATCAAATCTAATTAAATTCATTTTACATTTTCTCAATAATATCTACAACTTTTATGCTGACAAGTTTTTCATAGGACCAATTCGTATAGCAAAAACTAGTTGGATGTGTCAATCCCAAAACTTTCTTCTATCTCAGAAGTATATTTTAATATTAAAAAAAAAAAAAAAAAAAAAAAAAAAAAAAAGTAGTGATCCCAAAGTTACCCACTATCGAATTTCCTCGAACATTTGACCTAGCCTAATGAGATTCTGGTATCCTAAAAGGCTAAAACGCAAAATTTAATTAATATTCTGAGAAAATGAGCTTAGTAGTGCCTCATGTTGGGTAATTTATACTAAAACCTAATAAGCATCTATTTATGTCAAGACCTAACAGAATCTGAAATTTGATGGAATTTCGTCCATTAGTTCTTGAGATATAGTTATAACAAAAAATTTGCAAAACGTAGCACAGCAACACCATATCTTGGACAATTTATGCCAAATCGTAAAAAAGCGTCTAATTATGTTATGATGTAAAAGAATCTGAAGTTTGATGAAATTCTGTGCATTAGTTCTTAAAATATAGCTAGTTTAAAAAAAAAAAAAAAAAAAAACGTGTAAAATATAGCACAGCAGCACCATTAGTTGAAGGATTCATAACAAAACGTAATCATTGCGTAATTATGTTATATGTCATTTTGTAACAAAATCTGAAGTTTGATGAAATTCTGTACACTGGTTGTTGAGGAAAAATCGGAAAAATCGTGCAAAGTGCAGCATAGCTGCACCACCTGTTGCAAGGTTAATACCAAAATGTAATCAGCGTCTAATTATGTTATATATTCTAGTGTAACAGAATCTAAAATTTGATGAAGTTCTCTGCATTAGATCTTGAGATATAGCTATCGCAAAAATCGTGCAAAATGTAGCATAGCAGCGCCACGTATAGGGCAGTTCACACCAAAACCTCATCAGCGGCTATGTATCTCAGGGTATCGTGGAATCTGAAGGTTGGTGAAAATCTGTGCATTAGTTCTTGAGATATAGCTATCATGAAAATCATGAAAAACGTTACACAGCAGCGCCACCTGCTGGCCAATTTACACCAAAATTTAATCAGCGTCTATGTATATCAAGGGATCACAGAATCTGAAGTTTGGTGAAATTCTGTGCATTAGTTCTTGAGATATAGCAATCTTGAAAATCATGAAAAACGTAGTACAGCAGCGCCACCTGCAGGCCAATTTTCACCAAAAACCAATAGGCACTAATTCATATCAAGGTCTAACTGGATATAAAATTTTATTAAATTTCGAGCATTAGTTCTTGAGATAGAGCGCCCACAAATTTTTTGTCACATACAGACAGACAGACATACAGACATACAGACAGACAGACAGACAGACAGACAGACGGACAGACTCACAGACAGACATTTTCTAAAAATAGTCAAAACGTGTTCAGAACCTTCTAAAACGTATAAATCATTCGAAAACCGGAAGTCGAAAATTTTCATGAATCCAATACTTTCTTCTTGTAAAGATAGAAGAAAGTAATAAATTAAACAAAAATAGGAGTTGGAGAAAAAACCTCAAATCCAAACTGCTTATATTCTGACTCATTTTTACTTTCTTCTATCTTTACAAGAAGAAAGTATTGGATTCATGAAAATTTTCGACTTCCGGTTTTCGACGGATTTATACGTTTTAGAAGGTCCTGAACACGTTTCGACTATTTTTAGAAAATGTCTGTCTGTGAGTCTGTCTGTCTGTCTGTCTGTCTGTCTGTCTGTCTGTATGTGACAAAAAATTTGTGGGCGCTCTATCTCAAGAACTAATGCTCGAAATTTAATAAAATTTTATATTCAGTTGGACCTTGATATGAATTAGAGCCTATTGGTTTTTGGTGAAAATTGGCCTGCAGGTGGCGCTGCTATACTACGTTTTTCCTGATTTTCAAGATTGCTATATCTCAAGAACTAATCCACAGAATTTCACCAAACTTCAGATTCTGTGACCCCTTGATATACATAGATGCTGATTAAGTTTTGATGTAAATTGGTCTGCAGGTGGCGCTGCTATGCCACTTTTTCATGATTTTCATGATAGCTATATCTCAAGAACTAATGCACAGAATTTCACCAAACTTCAGATTCCGCGATACCTTGAGATACATAGCCGCTGATAAGGTTTTGGTGTGATCTGCCCAATAGGTGGCGCTGCTATGCTACATTTTGCACGATTTTTGCGATAGCTATATCTCAAGAACTAATGCAGAGAACTTCATCAAATTTTAGATTCTGTTACACTAGAATATATAACATAATTAGACGCTGATTACATTTTGCTATTAACCTTGCAACAGGTGGTGCAGCTATGCTGCATTTTGCGCGATTTTTCCGATAGCTATATCTCAACAACCAACGCACAGATTTTCATCCAACTTCAGATTTTGTTACAAAATGACATATAACATAATTACACGATGATTAAGTTTTGTTATAAATCCTTCAACTGATGGTGCTGCTGTGTTACACGGTGTGTGTACACGGTTTTTTTTTAACTAGCTATATCTCAAGAACTAATGCACAGAATTTCATCAAACTTCAGATTCTTTTACACCATAACATAATTAGAGGCTTTTTTACGTTTTGGCATAAATTGTCTACGATATGGTGTTGCTGTGCTACGTTTTGCAAATTTTTTGTTATAACTATATCTCAAGAACTAATGGACGAAATTCCATCAAATTTCAGATTCTGTTAGGTCTTGACATAAATAGATGCTTATTAGGTTTTAGTATAAATTACCCAACATGAGGCACTACTAAGCTCATTTTCTCACAATATTAATTGAATTTTGGATTTTAGGCTTTTCGGATACCAGAATCTCGTTAGGCTAGGTCAAATGTTTGAGGAAATTCGATAATGTGTAACTTTGGGGTCACCACGTTTTTTTTTTTTTTTTTTTTTTTTTTTTTTTTTTTTTAAATATTAAAATGTACTTATGAGATAGAAGAAAGTTTTGGGATTGACACATCCAACTAGTTAAATTAATTTTTGATTTTAAACACATCCAAATGGTAGATCCTCTTATTTGGAAACTGTATAAAGTGACGCATTGATCAGTTTTTTGATAAAGACAGAATATATTTTAAAAAGGGCTACCAAAAAGGGTATTTTGAACAGAAATTCCCGAAGTTATCTAACTGAAAATTTAAGGAAGTATTCAAATAAGAAATTGCGTTTTTTTCTGTCTCGTTTTCAAATCCATTTTTCCTCACAAATGCATCCAATTTACAGATCCTCTTATTTAGGAACTATATAATGTGACATATTGGCCAGTTTTTTGATAAAGACAGAATAAATTTTAAAAAAATTGCCAAAAAGGGTATTTTAAACAGAATTTCCCGAAGTCATCGTGATTGAATATTTGAGGAAGTATTCAAATAACAAACTGCGTTTTTTCGGACTCGTTTTTAAATCCATTTTTGCTCTCAAACGCATCCAATTTACAGATCCTCTTAGGAACTATATAATGTGACGCATTGGCCAGTTTTTTGATAAAGATAGAATATATTTTTTGAAATGCTGTCAAAGTGGGCATTTCGCACAAAATTTTTCGAAGCGATCATGATTAAGTAAAGTTCAAATAACAAATCGGTTACTTTATGACTCATTTTTAAATTCAATTTTACTCTCAAACGCATTCAATTGGTAGTTTGCTTTTATTATGAACTATATAATGTGCTGTTTTGGTCGATTTTTTAATAAATTCCGAATATATTTCAAAATATGTTGTCAAAAAGGGCATTTCAGCTGAATTTCGCTTAAGATGATTCTGATAAAAAAAGTTCTTGCAGAAAAATGAAATTAAAAATTTTTCATAAGCGGCCAAATGAAGTTATTAAATTGGGTTTATCTCTAATCATACTTTTTTTTTGTTGTTGTGGAAATGAGCACTCTTTGAAATCTACCTCCGCCTATAGGCCAAGCCGACAGGGATTTTTTTTTAACAGTCTCGAAGCGGAAAGAAGAATAGGATATTTTAAGGCTATTTCTTTTTTGTGAGGTTTTAAATGGATGTAGATACAGTCGAAAGGATAATATTTTCTTTATAAATATTCAGTTTATAAACATTCAGGCCGTGCAATAGCAAAAGTGCAATAGCTGTTGCACTTTAATGCAAAATTTATTAGGATAAAATATTAATAATACGGAAATAGTACGACTCGATCTTAAGCCTTTCAGGACAAGGCACTTACATTCGTAATATGTTGAAATAATTAAATGACACCAATATTTACATGTATTAAAAATTTTATTGCAAACAAGCAAAACTGTATTTTCGCGTACTTAATAAAAATAAAAGTTTCCTAAAAAAAAAAAAAAAAAAAAAAAAAAAAAAACGCTGCGTGCCAGTGCGGCAATTGGAGTTTAAAATTATGTGATGCCACATTGGTATTACCGCCCTTCAGTGGATTAAATAAGACATCATCGCCTTGGAAACTATCATGCGATATCATTGAATTCATTACGAATTTAAGAGAATAACCATCATGACAACCTAGAATCAATATTTATCATGGGATGTTATTGAATTAATGATGTATGGTTAGATTTTATAGAGAAAAAAAATCCCTAATGTACAGTTGAACCTCTATATAACGAAACTCCATACATCGAATTTCTCCATATAACGAATTTTTAGTAAGAACGGTCCCCTTTTCGCATGATTACATTAAAAACAGACTCTATATAGCGAAATATCTATCTCCATATAACGAATTTTTTCATAAATTGATCTTAATTTTTTCAGTTTTAAAAAAGCTTCGAAATCATATGGAATCAATTTTCCATCACTTATTTTTGATTTATCGTTCAGTGGAGAGGTTTTTTTTTTTTTTTTTTATAAATATTACTTCTCTCCTTATTCTTTAAATCTAACAAGTTCATCCCACCTCCCACACACCTTTCAACATCCTTCTCAAAACACAGTCAATTGAATTGTTACACATATAAGAGAGGAATCAATGAGAGCACATAAGAGAGACCTTCAAATGGAGGAAAATATCAACTACAATTTTTCATTCCTTGCTAAAATTTGAGAACTTTTTTTGAGAGCGTAACAATTGTAATTTTAAAATCAAAACAACAAAAAATTACAGATTTCTTCCTCTGAAATTTATGTAAGTCTTCCTCATTTGATTTTCATTAAGCTTTCAAATAAATATCTTTTCTCTTTTTTGAAACTGCTTAAATAAGTAAGAAATAAAATGTTAGGTTAATATATACTTTTAAACATTTCAAATTCTTAATTAAAAAGATCAAAAATAATATTTGTTCAAAATTTACACATTAAATACTATTTTTAACATCATACTCTATACATCGAATTTCTCTATATAACGAATTTTTTACTGGAACGATGGATTTCGTTATATAGAGGCTCGACTGTATTTTTAAGTTTAATTCTCATAAAATCTTAAATGATTCGAAGTAATTCTAACACGATTTTATGTATTAAATTTCACATTATGCGGTTCGGCAGTTCTTGCGCTGTTATATACGAATAGACAGATGGACTAAAGTGCTATGCAATTATATAATTACAAACATATCTCAAAAACACTATCAGTAACAGTTAAGAGTTAATATAAGAAAAAGTATAATTAAGATAAAGAAATCCTATCAAAAACATGAATGTGAAAAAATGCCAAGTTCGTTAAAGGTTTCGCTCATAAAAGAAGTGATTTGACAAAAAATAATGATATCCTGTCAAAAACATGAATGTGAAAGAATGCCAAGTTCGTTAAAGGTTTCGCTAATAAAAGAAGTGAGATGTAACTGCAAACCAAGTTCTTTCGGAGCTCCTTAAATCATAACTCCTGTCATGCATAATATTATTCAATTGCTTAAAATGATTTGTTATGTTACTTGTTATTCAATAGAGCGACTTAGCAAGTTTTCTCTTATTCAATTTTTTTCTATTTAGTTGATCAGAAATTAAAGTTGATCCCTTCCTTAATTTATCAGTACCTTAACTTCAATATACTTATTCGAACACTCGATTGACTAGATCTTTGTTAATCAGATTCTAGATTAAATTGTACTCCGACTTAAAGATTAAAGTTGGTAACTGAAAACTTGCCAAGTCGCTCTATTGAATAACAAGTAACTTAACAAATCATTTTAAGCAATTGAATAATATTATGCATGACAGGAGTTATAATTTAAGGAGCTCCGAAAGAACTTGGTTTGCAGTTACATCTCACTTCTTTTATTAGCGAAACCTTTAACGAACTTGGCATTCTTTCACATTCATGTTTTTGACAGGATATCATTATTTTTTGTCAAATCACTTCTTTTATGAGCGAAACCTTTAACGAACTTGGCATTTTTTCACATTCATGTTTTTGATAGGATATCATTATTTTTTGTCAAATAAGTAGGTATTTGTGTTCTTTTTGAAATAAGTAGGTTAAATTAGTTTTATTTAATATTAATTTCAGCTTTTTCCTGCATTTATTCACTGTTTTTTTCAGTCAAATTAAAAAATTTAACATTAGGACTGCTTATGTTCCTTTAAATTCCACTAATAAGGATGTTTCTTTTACGTGATTGGGTACTACTTGATTATTTCGTCGACCAAAAATGTTTATAGCCAACTTGGCGAAATATCGCTATATTGACGACAAAAATTACGCACCAAAATTCATACTAACATGGCTCTATTTCTGGTATTTTGCCAAATTCCCATAGATTCCCATTGTAATCTGGTAATTTATCCAATAATTTTGTTAGAGCAAGGACTGTCGCCATCATTTTGGCATCTTTTTTTTTTTCTTTAAATCGGTTCGCTAACTACCCAAGATTGCTTAAATATTGCTATTTAGAAAGTTTTTAGAACGCTTTTCGCGCATTTTTACCCCTTTTAAATTTTGTATTTGTTAACAAATGTTCTTAGTGATCATTTATATCTTATAATTAATGAACATGCCAAATTTTATGTTTTTAGGCCTTTAACATACAGACATCGCATTTTTAGAACGCTTTTACTTACCCATCATATCTAGTATAGGGTAGGTCTTGCAATCGTTTTGAAAATCGAAAAAAATTTTTTGACGGATTTACACGTTTTAGATAGTGGAGATTCCGAAAAACATATTTTTAGAAACAAAATTTTGCCATCCGTCTGTCTGTCTGTCTGTAAACGCTCTATCTCCCGAACGAATTGAGATAGAGACTTGAAATTTTGTATGTAGTTAGTATGTAAGAATGGGACGAAACCTATTTAATATCAGCAACCTCGATTATCCGGAACTATTTTTTTCGGATTCTCGAAAATTTCGTTCTGATGAAAGGTACATAAAAATTTTCGAATTTTTTTGTTCTAAGGAATGGACATAAAAGGCAATAAAATATCACACATTTTGCATATAGAACGAAGTCGATCGGATTATTAGTTGCTGAGATATTTTTAATCCTGTTTTCCACATTCTTCGATTTTTCATGGCCCTGTATTTGATTCAAATTTCAATTCAGAGGTATATTTTAATTGGACATAAGACGCAGTTAATTTTTAGTTAATAGAGTTATTATTTTTGGAGTTATAAGGATGTTTCTTTTACGCAGTTCGGTACTACTTGAGTGGTTTGGCGTTTTATATAATTTGTCGAAATCGGTAATCATCAGTTCTTTAATAGAGAATTACCATGTATATTAACAATATTTAAATTTTGTTTATGAATTGCAATGCATTGTATAAATAGTTTTCACATGTTTTATTTTCATATACATATCCATGATGGGTAAGTATTACGGTGGCCTCCAACGACTAGTTTTCTATTTTACCCCCTTTGGGTTAGTGGAATCGACATAAGATATAGCCTATATTGGAGCAAGGACTATCACCATCATTTTGATATCATTACTTTTAAGATCGTTTGTTGTTTGCTGAAATTGCTTAAAAATCCCAATTTAGAACATTTTTAGAACGCTTTTCGCACATTTTCGCACATTTTCAGCCCTTTTTAATTCCGTATTTTTTATCAAATGCCCTTAGAGATCATTTATATCTTATAAATAATTAACATGCCAAATCTTATAGTTCTAGGTCCTTCAGTAACACAAAAGTTGCATTTTTAGAATTTTTTTGCTTCTTCACCCTCTTTTGGTTAATTGTATACGCATAAAATATAGCCTATGTTTGAACCGGGGCGAATACCATCATTTTGGTATCATTAATTTTGAAATCGGTTCGGTGGTTTCAGAGATTAGCCCCGATACTTGCCAAAAGTGTCGCCAACTTGGCACTATTTCTGATATTTCGCGAAATAACTCTAAAATGCCAAACTTTATGTTTCCAGTCTAGTCCCTTAATATACAGACATCGCATTTTTAGAATGTTTTTATGCTCTTTTACCTCCTTTGGGTTAGTGTAATCGACATAAGATATATCTTATGTTGGTGCAAAGACTGTCATCATCATTTTGATATCATTACTTTTAAGATCGGTTTGTTGTTTGCTGAGATTGTTTTAAAATTGGTATTTCGAACTTTTTTAGAACGCTCTTCGCGGATTTTCACCCATTTAAATTTGATATTTTTTTAGCAAATGTCATTAGTGATCATTTACATCTTATAAATAATTAACATGCCAAATTTTGTGCTTCTAGGCCATTCAGTAAAACAAAAATCACATTTTTAGAATGTTTTTCGCTTCTGAACCCTCTTTTGGTTAGTGGCACAGACATAAGATATAGTCTATGTTTGAACCGGGGCGAATACCATCATTTTGGTACCATTACTTTTGAAATCGGTTCGGTAGTTTCAGAGATTAACCGTGATACTCGCCAAAAGTGACGCCAACTTGGCACTATTACTGGTATTTTGTGAAATTCTCATAAGCTTCCATTGTAATCCAATAATTTATCCTCTAACCAACCATTAATGTTTAATTAATGGTGATTTCTGATTTTTTCCTATTTATAGATCCAATAACCTACCTTCACACCAAATTTCAACTTCCTAAGTCACGTGGAAGTAGTCAAACATTTCTATGAGTGAGTGAGTGAGTCAGTGGTAAAAACAGTGGTTTTCAGGCGTCAATTTCTCGTCATCGGTAAAAGATTTTTTTTTTTTTTAATTTTAGATTCGGAAATTAGAAGATGGTCTTACACGACACAAAAAATTGCAAGTGTGTAGGTCAAATAGAATTTAAGTTATTGAGGGGTCAAAAGTGGTTCGAAATGGTTCGGGTAATATAACCCACGGCCGGTGTGTCGCCTTTTACTTTGTGAACTTGGCTGACACACTACCGTGTGTCTAGATAATAAAGAAAAAAATCCTCACAATGTGAAATGTAACACAAAATAATACTCTATGCCGTAACACTTGAAACAAATGCGATCTGAAAACTTTTTTTCTTTTCTAGTTTAATGAATTCCAATATATTAAATGTCGTGTATCGTTGGCCTTTTTAAATTTATCTTCAAACAGGAGGAGATAAGTAAATTGAAAAATGTCAAATTCTCCTTGAAAATTTTTTTGCATGCATTAAGTTACATATGAAATGTAAGACGGGAAATTATTTTCAATTTGAAGAAGTTATAACTGACCTTGGATTCTCTGAACGCCTGCTTTGCGAAAACCTTGTTTTTTTTTGTTATTTTATACTAAAATACAAGATTTATTCAATATAGTATGTAAACATATATTACATACTGGAAATAATATTTAGATCAAATAGAGGCCTCCATTAGATCAAATAAAGGTAATGACTTTGTAAAAAAGATGTGATTTTTTTTTTCAAATGTATTGACGCTTGAGAAAAAAGCTCCTTTTGTTTTTCAGAAAATGTAATCTAGATTAAACGGTTTTGGCTATCTAGATATTGGTGTTTTGCAGTACTTCGGATAGAATATAGTAGCCGAAATCTTTTGTGTGTCCCTGTAAATACTATCCATTGTACAGGAAGCAACTTGTAGTAAGCATCAGCAACATGTATCAATTTCACCACATATGAAATAGTTTAACACAATTATAGTTTAATATTATTATATTTTATTATATTATTACCCCCAAACAATGATACCCCCTATTAATATTATGTACTGAATACTTTTGAGTGGTCCTGTAAATAAATAACTAATATTCTTTGCAACACAGATTGTACAGAATGCATGTTTTAGTATATTTTTTATAAATGCATATCAATTTTATTATGTTCGAAAGAGTTAAAAATCACTTGAAACTATTTTTTCCCATTTACCGGAGTGTAACGATATGCTTTTCATTGTCCTTGTAATTGAACTATTCATCCAATTTTTATAAAATTTTAAATTATTCGACAAAATTATGCTCCAATTACTTATTTTAAATCTCAAACGATTCGGTTGGGTAGTTTTTGCATTGTTATATACGGATAGGCAGACGTACGGACGGACTGATCGATGACTATAGGTGCTACGTATTTACATAATTACGAACCACCTAAAAACCTTTTCTAATGTTTAGGTGACATAGGGCAATGTTTCGCTTTATATCATTAAGTAATTGAATGCTTTTGTGTAGCCCCGTAAATTAATAACAAATATTCTTTGCACCACAGATTGTATAGAATGTATGTTTTAGTAAATACTTCATAGATGCATATGAATGTCATTATGTGCGAAAGAATATAACACCATTAAAATGCACTTGAAACTATTTTTTTCCCATTGGTCGCAATGTAAGGGAATCCTTTTGACTGTCCCTGTAATTGAGCTATGCATTTGATTTTCATAAAATTTGATATGACTCGATAAAATTATGTTAAAATTATATATTGAATTTTAAATGATTCGGCTGGGAAGTTTTTGATCTGTTACATGCGGACAGACGGATGAACTGAAGGACTACCATGGGTGCTACTTGTTTACATAAACACGAACGCACCTAAAAAAGATGTAAAACCGCAAAACTGGTTCTTTTAAAGCTACAGATTTCGGTTATCTTTACACAAAATAATCTACTAAAATTACAGTATTTTTTTACTAAAATTTTATCTGTAACCCGGTTTGCGGTTACACAAAAATTTTTAGGTATTACAGATTTCTAATAAAATCTTAACTTTACATATTTCTTGATTTACAGATTGCAAACATATACCGTATTTACTCCTGTATAGGGTGCACGCGTGTATAAGGCGCACCCCAAATTTACAAGTAAAAATGGCGATTTCTTAAAATCTCGTGTATAACGCGCACCATAAATTTGATACGCTAATGAAGAATGCCCAAAAGAAATTTGGTTAAAAAAAAAAAAGAAAAAAAAAAAAAGTCGAAACAAACATTACACCAGACCAGAAAACAAGACGAAAATGCATTTTTAGACTTCGAGTTGTAAGAGAATGACGGGAAATAGGAATGAGTGACGGTAAAGAGAGTTGCTAAATAGCGTTTAGATAATGTCACTAGCTCTGTTGTATAAAAAACTGAAAGGAGTGAAATAAATATGCAGTAATACTTCAATTAAGTAACATTTTCCGAGTTTTAATATCTTTTTTGAATAATTTCTTGTTTCATATGTATATAGTTTGACTGCATCCAACAGTAAAAAAATATTCCGTGTATAAGGCGCACCTAGAAGTTTTGCCCTAAATTTTTGGAAAGAAAGTGCGTCTTATACACGAGTAAATACGGTATTTGTTACACGGAATTTTCTTACTGTTGTTACACAAAAAGTTCTAGGAATCCAAGTTTCCAAGAAAAAATTTTGTAACTTAACAGATTTTTTTTTATTGGAATTAGCAGCTCATGTATTAGTTTAACCTCTCTGATGCGTCCATTAAATGAGCCAATCAAAGGTAGTTTGTTGCTTTCGTAATTATGTATATACGTTAGCACCTATAGTCGTCGTTCTTGTCGTCTGTTTGCATATAACATATTACCCGACCGAATCGTTTGAAATTTAAAACATATAATTTTTGCATAAGTTTGTCAAGTCATTTCAAATTCTATGAAAATCGGATGTATAGTTCAGTTACAGGGACCATCAAAAGTATTCCGTTACATTATGCCGAATAGGAAAAAATAGTTTCAAGTTCATTTTAATGATGTTACACTCTTTCTAACATAATAGAACTAATATGTTTCTATGAAGTATGTACTAAAATATACATTCTGTATAACCTGTGATACAAAGAACATTTTTTTTTAATTTACAGAGTCACACAAAAGTATTACTCTTTACACAAAAGTAAAATCCCTTACATAATGGTTGTTTTGACATTGTTTGAAAGTTGTTTGGGGATTGGTTTCATTATATTAAACTATTTCACATTTTATGAAATTGATATACGTTGCTGAGTTTTACTCCAAGTCACTTTCTGTATAAAAGACAGCAAATAGTATTTACAGAGAGATAAAAAAAGATTTCGGTAAATATACTGTATCCGAAGAACTATATACTATACCATGATATAAATATTTTTAAAACATCGATATAATACGAACACTCCTCATTTGCTACGTTTGACGTGCGATTTCTGATTTATTTTATTCAATTTACCTTTCTTTATTAATATGCTTTTTTTTCGTTTCAGTATTCCATTTCATATCCCATATGGATTCCCAAGACCTTTCGGTGGAGGCGTCTATCCTACCATCTTTCCCTTTATCCAGCCCATTCCCATGTACATTCCAATGCCTGACTTCCAAGAGATCGTTCCTTGGTATAAGGGGTAAGTACACTACCTCACTGGTATCACTAGACTAAAATCATTTTACTATACACTAGCTTAAGGCGCAACACTAGGCACAGAAAAAGATCCGGATGATAATGTAAAGTCTATGGGAGCGTTCTTTTCAAATATCTCGCTCAAATTTTAATATTTTGACATGCTTTTTTTTTGCACAAGATAGCTGTGGACGATCCACAACAAGCCTAGTTTTTACTTTTCAGATTTTGCTTACATATCTTTTATATCACGATAGTTTCAATTTCAGAACCGTTTTAAACCGATTTCGAAAGTTAAAGTAATTTTAAAAAAAAATTGAAACCAAAACTGAAAAAGTAAAAATTAGGCCGGTTGTGGATCGTCCACAGCTATCTTGTGCAAAAAAAATCATGTAAAAATATCAAAATTTGGGTGAAATATTTAAAAAGAACGCCCCCACAGACTTTACATTATCCGGATCTTTTTCTGTGCCTAGAGCTGCGCCTTAATAATAGACGTAGCTGTGGTTGTTCGATAGCTTCATCGCCCCGCTCTTCAGTGTCTTTAATTTGTGTAATTTTGATTTTAAATGCGTCCGCTCTCAATTTTTAAATTTTTTTTTCACATTGCTAGGACGTGGCTATGGACTTATCGAACTTGCTTCCGCTAGACAGTCGTATATTCGGGTGGAAGGAATAATCCGAGAGCTGACCGCACAAAACGCTATGTCGTCGAGCATAAGAAAAAACTTTTTATTTTATGGAAGAGTAGTAATAGGGAAATCTAATGATTCATGTCTGCCGGAAGTGAAGTGATGCATAAGCCAAAAATAAATACCACAAATGGTTCACTGGTAGGCTCAGCATTGTGCTTTCCTGCACCCAGTTTTCCATGATTTCATCATTTTTATTGAAGGACAAACACAATGCTAAACTTATGAATCAATTACTAGTAGTCTCAATTCTTGGCTTATACATCACTTCTGGCAGACATGGATCATAAGCTGGTTATAATTAACTGGGACCAAAATTGACAGTTTTTTCCTGTCCATTTGCGAGATTTTTTATAGTGTATTGTTTGTCCTATAGCATTGTTTTTTACTCATTTTTCATTTTTGTATGTTTTATGTTAATAAAACCTGTCATTTTTTTAAAGTTGGTATCCAGACTTCCTTTCTTCTAATCACAACTTTTATTAATCTTCCTTTAAACTTTAGTAGGTGCAATGTAAATGCCGTTGATCCGTTCTCTGGCGTTGGTGTGGATTGTCAAATTTCTTCATTTTTTAATGCAATTATCTTGTTAACTATTATAGTCCAAGAGCCGACCTCACAAAACCCTAAGTCATCGAGCACAAGAAAAAATCTTTTATTTTATGGAAGTGTAGTAATAGAGGAATCAAATGATCCATGTCTGCCGGAAGCGAAGTGGCGCATAAGCCAAAAATGAATACCACTAGTGGCTCACTCATAGGCTTAGCATTGTGTTTTCCTGCACCCAGTTTTCCATGTTTTTCTACTTTTAATTGTACGGCAAACACAATGTTAAACGTACGTGTCAACCACTAGTGGTATCAATTTTTAGCTCACAGGCTATCATAGCCTGAGAGCTTATGTGCCCGCCCGTTCTGTATGTATGTGCGTATGTGCGTAACGCGATAACTCATGATAAAAATATCCGATCCTCTTAAAATTTTGTATGTAGGTATATCCTGACAAGGCGCTTCCCTGATTAGTTTTTGAAGTTCATTCGATATGTATAAGAGGGGGAACGGGGGGCTCATGTCCCCCGTTAGTTGATATAAATGGGATTTTCATGCAGAATTAAGTTTTCAAAATTTAGATTAGGATCATTCTGATGAGGCGATTCCGTGACTGTTATTAGGTGTTCATTGAATAAGTATAAATAGGGGGAACAGGGGTTCTAATCCCCCCCCCCCACCCGTTAGTTGATATAAATGGGATTTTCATGCAGAATTAAGTTTTCGTTCAAAATTTAGATTAGGATCATTCTGATGAGGCGATTCCGTGACTGTTATTAGGGGTTCATTGAATAAGTATAAATAGGGGGAACAGGGGTTCTAATCCCCCCCCCCCGTTAGTTGATATAAATGGGATTTTCATGCAGAATTAAGTTTTCGTTCAAAATTTAGATTAGGATCATTCTGATGAGGCGATTCCGTGACTGTTATTAGGTGTTCATTAAATAAGTATAAATAGGGGGAACAGGGGTTCTAATGCCCCCTCCCCGTTAGTTGATATAAATGGGATTCTCATGCAGAATTAAGTTTTCGTTCAAAATTTAGATTAGGATCATTCTGATGAGGCGATTCCGTGGCTGTTATTAGGTGTTCATTGAATAAGTATAAATAGGGGGAACAGGGGTTCTAATGCCCCCCCCCCCCGTTAGTTGATATAAATGGGATTTTCATGCAGAATTAAGTTTTCGTTCAAAATTTAGATTAGGATCATTCTGATGAGGCGATTCCGTGACTGCTATTAGGTGTTCATTGAATAAGTATAAATAGGGGCAACAGGGGTTCTAATGCCTCCCCCCCTCTTAATTTATATAAATAGGTTTTTCAAGCAGAATTTTCAGATTTCGTTCAAATCTCTGAATAGTTTTGGAAGTTTAATGGTTAAGTATAAAAGAAGGGGATAACTCCTTTTAAATTATATAAATGCTAAATGGGTTTTTATTAAGAATTATCTAATTTGCTCTGAATTTTGGATATAGATTTTTTATATGATAAAGCATGTCTTTGATAGTATAGGAGGTTCAATGATTAAGTATAAAAAAAGAGGAAAGGGGAGAGCTGTTTCCCCTTCTTAATTTTTTTTTCGAACGGAATTAACCCTTGAAAATATAAGGCTTTAATGTACAATTAGTATTTGTAGCCTGTGAGCTCAATGCCATCAGTTTTACTGGGCAGTATTCTTTATTGGCTTATGCACCCCTTCCCTTCCGTTAGACATGGATCATTAGATTCCCCCATGACTACTCTTCCATAAAACAAAGAATTTTGTCTTGTGCTCGATGACTTAGGGTTTTGTGCGGTCGGCTCTTGGACTATTATATACTCTAAAGAAAAATATATGGAACATTTTTTAAAGAGAATTTGATTGGCTTTATTTCTTGGTATCAAAATTTTTCTGTACGACATATAGATTACGAGATACTAACCAAAAAAACTCCAAAAAGTACCCTTTTTTACCTTCCCCTCCTCGCGCTCACCCCCTATTCACCAGGACTTTTAGTATGTTCATAAGCAGGGTTGGCAATTTTTGCCGAATGTTATGTAATGTTACACCAGCAATACATGTTTAAATTACACCATTATATAAGAGTACAAAAAAATTACTCCATAAAATATGAGGCAACAAGGCTGCCACCAATTTGTTTTAGAGAAATGCGCAGGCCGTTATATATCTAGTTGGCAATGGTTACACAAATGTTTTACAGTGTACACTGATCGCCTTCAAACTCGTCAAAAACATTGATATGGTTAATATCTCGGCAGGGATTGTAAATGGGAAAAATCTGTCTAAGGGGGGGGGGGGGGGGAAATGGAGGGAGCCTTGACATGGCTCTGATAAAAGACTTACCGAAAAATGACACGAAAAAATAAACATAGGAGTTGTCAGCAATTAAAAATAAAAACAATAAAATTCTTACCATGACAATTATTTTTCTATTGCAGGATTTCCACGTGAAAAATTAAAATAAATAGTTTAATAATTTAAAAAAAAAAAATTGTCATACATTTTTTATAGCAAGATCTCCACGTGGAAATTGAAAATGCAATAAATATAACATTTTTTTTTAAATATGAATATTACGTCATATTGGAAATATAATAAATGTTATCAAATGAATATGTAACGACATGTAAGTTTGAAAAAACGTAATGAAACATAATAAAAACACGACTCAGGAAATAGTAGCATATTTTAACGCTTTGAGGCTCTCTGAATTTGTTTTCGCCATTTTTAAATCTGTATAGTGTATTCGTGTATATTAGAATTTTCAAAAAATGATTTATCACCCTAAGGTCATTCTCGGTGAAGAAACTGGGTTTATCTTAATCTTGATTTAGTTTTTATTGTTGCAATTGTATTGTTGTAATATACTTTACTTCGAAATCTAATTCTGCATGTAGTCGAGCCCGTCAGGGAACTTTTTTTTATTAACTATTTTTTAAGAAAATTTAGTATCCAATAAATACCAAGAAGTGCATTTGGAAGAAATGATTCGATTTTAATACTTCAATTAATCATAGAGCAGTTTTGTTCTACTAAAAATATGTATTAAAATAAATAATAGTTTAAATAAAATATAAATGTAATGTTTAAATATAATAAAATAAATAATAAATAAAAGTTTTGTTCTGGTAGATATCCAAGAACCGTCCATAAGTAAAAAATGAAAATAAAAATAAAAATTGACAATTTTTGAAAAATTCCTTACCATTGAGCTCATTTTAGGGAACAACTAAAAATCAGCTTGCTCCAATCACTGATATATTTCTGAATTTTTATAATATTGGATTATTTTTTTTTAAGAGTTGCTGCATAGAATTGACTGTTAAGTTGTACAAAAACATCTTTTTTATCATCGGTTCCACCAGTGGCCTCCTCTTCAATTTAAACAAATACAATCGTGTGATAAATATGATTTAACGATAATTAAATATTATATATATAACGCTTTTTATCAAGGTAAAAAAATCAATACATTTATCAGAATAGAGTCCAGTGCCAACAACAAATGAACGGGATTTTGGGGAATAAACCTGAATTGCAACCAAAAGAAGAGGAATTATCAATACATTTCCCTGCATGCGTAGATACTCGCGAATTATTGCTAAACCTAAGGAGAGGTTGTTTTGTATAATATGTTTTTTGAATTTCGATATTTTAAAATAAATGTACAGTCCCTGGCCAAATTATTAGACGCACTCATATTTTCTTGTGTCGAATCATATAACAAGTTTCATAGAGATATTACTATGCCAATAATTACAATTAATTATATACATCATCTATAGGATTATAATAAATTAAAAACATGCCAATGACTTTAAAATTATTTATTTTTGTAAATTAAATCAACAATTGCTAAAATTGTAAAACTTAAAACATGAAATTCTAAAAAATGTCAATAGTTTTTTGGAGCCTCCTTTGGCGGCAGTCAGTGCCTCTATTCTTCATGACATGCTGTTAGTATAAAATTGAAATGCTTCTTGCATGTGTGAGTGATGTTTCCAGACAAGGATAAGTTTTTCTATGAGCTGTGTTTTGCTCGTTATGAGCTCTTTGTCCAGTTTTTTCTTCATTAGCTCCCAAACATTTTCATTGGTATTCATGTCTGATGAATTACCGGGATCATTTCAACACAGGGGTATTTTTTTAATTGAAAGTAGACCTTCATGGATCGTGCTATGTAACAAAAAGCTTTACCTTGCAAAAATACAAATGGTTCTTCATTTGGAAACCATCATTTTAGATTTAGAATAAACTGATTTTGAAAACCTCTTTATATTGATCTGGAGAATTGACTAAGAAGTCATAACAAACAAAACCCAGCGCATAGAAAATCTTATCCATATCTGGAACCGTCACCCACGCATACAAGAAACTCTTCAATTTTGTATTAACAGCATGCCGCGAAGAATAGAGGCACTGATAGCAGCCAAAAGAGGCTCCAAAAATATTGACATTTTTTTGAGCTTCAAGTTATAAATTTTGCAATTTCAGCCATTTTTAATTTAATTTGTAAAAAGAAAGAGTTTTAAAGTCATAGGCATGGTTTTTATTTATTATAATCCTACAAATGATGTACGTAATTAATTGCAGTTATTCACACAGTAATATTTCTATGAAGCTAGTAATATGATTCGACACAAGGAAAAGGGAGTGCGTCTAATAATTTGGCCAGGGACTGTATGTACATATTGTATTGAACAGCAGTGTTCCAATTCTACAGTGCTTCTTTTTATTTATTTATTTTTTTAATTTTGGTTGCAAATATTTATATAAAGTTGCTTTCACTTTGGAACCGGCTCCGAAAATTAAAGTGCCATTCTGAAAAATATTTGCAATCAAAATCGAAGAAGTAAAAAGCATTGGTGTAGAGACAGACCTCAGCTATCCAATGCAAATAAATATTTAAAACTATCGAAATGCAAACGAGGTATTACATTTAAAAAAACCTCTCTCCATAGATTTTGTATTAGTTCGCTTATGTGTTGATCTGCAGAGCCTTATGATGAATATTGGATGTTTATAAAAAGAGGGACTTTTTTATCATTTTTATGTTTTATACTTCTTAAGCACGACACTGTTAAAACTGGATACTTAAAAATAAGCAAAATGCACTCATTTTTTAGTATTTTCCGATTGTATAACTCCGAGTACGTAATTCTTAAATTTGAGTACCGCATATACACTCGGTTCACGTTAATTCGAAATCGGATAAATGAAGTATTTATTTAATTCGAACTAAACATGAAGTTTCGAAATTTTCAGTAGCAGAATAACGTTACAAATTTTCATTTATTAGAACTCATTTTTTCTTAACTTCTGAGATTCCGATTTTTCCCTTTTCCTTACTTTCTCCCGAACTTCAGATCCTTGAAACAACTTTCTTTCTTTCATTTTTGTCCGAATTGTTCTGAACAAGTATACATATAGTCCCATGCATTTGATATCCGCTTTTTTAAAGACCCATCTGTCCATCTATGACATCTCCACCTCATCTTCGTTTGTCCTTGTTCCTGTAATCCCTTAATTAGTTTATGTATTTATAACTTTTAATTTAATATTGTTATGTTCTAATGATGACAACATAAATATATTTAGAAAATACTATAACATTAATTTCTTTGTAATAGCACACCATTAAACGCTTCCCTTTCATACTTTCCATAATTCGAACTCTGGATAATTCGAACATTTTTTGTTGCCCGATAAATTCTAATTAACAAGAGCCAACTGTATACTCACTTTTTTAGGTGCGTTCGTAATTATGTAAATACGTAGCACCTATTGTTGTCGCTCAGTCCGTCCGTCTGTCCGTCTGTCTGTCTGTCCGTCCGTCTGTCCGTCTGTCTGTCCGCATATAACAACGCAAAAACTACCCAACCGAATCGTTTGAAATTTAAAATACATAATTATAACATAATTTTGTCGAGTCATTTCAAATTTTATGAAAATAGGATGGATAGATCAATTGCAGGGACATTCAAAAGGATTCCGTTACATTACGGTCAATAGGGAAAAAAGTTTTAAATGCATTTTAATCGTTTGAAATTTAAAACATATAATTATTGCGTAATTTTGTCGAGTCATTTCAAATGTTATGAAAATCGGATGCATAGATCAATTGCAGGGACACTCAAAAGTATTCCATTACATTACGCTCAATGGGGAAAAAGTTTCGAATGCATTTTAATGATGTTACACTCATTCGAACATAATAGAATTGGCATGAATCTATGAAATAAATACTAAAATATGCATTCTGTACAATCTGTGATGCAAAGAATTTTTATTATTAAATTACAGGACCACACAAAAGTATTCCACTATATAATGCTATACGGGGAAACATTGTTTGGGGCGTGTTTTAATTATATTCAAATATTTCACATTTTATGAATAAGATATACGTTTCTGAGGTGTAATAAAAATTACTTTCTGTATATTTACAGGAACACAAAAAAGATTTCGACTACTATACTGTATCCGGAGTACTCTCTACTGTATCAGCAAGATCTGAATATTTTTAAAACTTCGTTATCGTACGAACGCACCTCATTTGCTACGTTCACGTGCAATTTCCAACTTGTTTTTATTTTAATGTTCATGTAAAAATCCCTCTAGCTGCATACTTGGGATTTTTTTTTTTTTTTTTCTTTCAAGAAATCCATGGCGAGATTTTCCTGCGAGAACAGTGTAATGTGAATGTGTTGATATGAATGAGTACGTATATGCTCAATTTAGCGATGTATTTTTCCGCGCGATGTAAGACATTTCTTCAAGGTGTGATTCGTAAATTTAAAGTGTTTACCCTAAATGTACTACGTGCTTTAAACTTCATTATAACATACAACGTTCACTAAATAATTTCCTATTGATATCTTTAATATGCGAATAGAATAACAATAGATTATATTAATATTTAATGACAAGCTTATTTTTCAGTCCAGATTGTCACTCATCTTTGACAATAACATTTATTCCTTTCTAAGACAATGCATACTTTAAAAAAAAATAATAAATATAAAAGTAATATATAAAAAATTGTAATTTAACAAATTATAACGATTATTTGGAAAATAATATTTTCAAAAACTATAATTTTAGACTTATAAATGATTTCTATATTTTAAAAAAACAAAAAACAATAATAACATAATTTTTAGAATGATCAAAAATTAGCTTACGTAATAACAGAGTCTTATTAATATATCTGGATATTTAGAGTCACGTTAATATTCATGGACCAATCATAAACAAATATTAAATGAAATTTCAGTTAAAAATTTTCGGTACTGTAAATTTTTAAACTTCTAAACACATTTGAATTTTTACATTGTCGTATAAAGAAAAAAGTTACTTTTAAATGCAACTTGTTTGAAACCTGTATCTAAATTTGTTTTTGAGTTATTATTATTATTATTATTATTATTATTATTATTATTATTATTATTATTATTATTATTTTATTATTATTATCATTATTATTATTATTATTAGATTCAGATATACTTCGGATTCCCCAGTTCTCTACCGAAAACAACAACTATTTTCCGAAAAATTAAAAAAAAAAAACTTGCCTAGAAGTTCTTATTTTTAAGTAAATTATTTTTAACAGTGTACACATTTGTTTAAACTCTTAACCATTTTAGAAACATTTCGCAAAACATGCAAACTAGTTGTTGTATCCCAACGAAATTTGTCGTTTAGCTTTCTCTCATGAGAATGTGAGATAACAAACTTGCATAAGGGGCATTCCACAAGTACCATTTTTCAAAAAATCTGCAACTTATGTCTCTTATATTTTAAGACGTGTTTACTGTTTTGCAAATAAATACAGATTCTTTACATTCTTACATTTATTTTTGTTCAAAGTGAGAGTATTTTCGCGTGATCAAAGAAAAAGGAAAAACAAAGAATCGATTAGCATTTTTCCGAATGTAAAATTTTGAAACTGGAACTCGGGGTCATTGCCAGCACTTTAAAGAAAGGGTCACCGATAAAGAAGCTCTTGTTTACTAAATTCGGACATTTACACCGATAATCTTATCTATTGGGGATCGACCGGAATTCCACAGAACTTTGAAACTTGGGCTAAGTAGTGAGATTGCTAAATGAAGAAATAAGCATGCATAGATTATGAAACATTTTCCTATACTATAAAAAAAGACATGTTTCTCCACCTCTTCAGTTCCGGAGCTAAAATAAATGCAAATATTTATTTATTGGTTTTATAGAAACAAAATGACAGAAAAAGTATCTTTTCTAAAATGGATTCTTTCGCTAAATAATTTAAGTTAAAAAATATAGATCTAAAACTACAAATCCCCTTAAACAATTATTTAATAATCATTGACCTATATTAACGCAATCACAAATTTAAGAGCATTAAATAGTTTTTGGCATGGAACTTTTGCTGCAATTTTACAAATAACCTTTGATTTATTATGTTGAGCTGATTCAGATATCAGACCAGATCTTGTGATCGGTAAAGGTGAATCAGTCTTCCAGATTCGTCCTAGATGGCTCAGTTGATAGAGCATTGATGACTTCAGCCAAAATTTCTCTGGTTCCAATCCTGGCCCGATTTTTTTTTCATCCACTTGGAAATTCAAAACTTCATTGTTTAATAAGGGAATCTTTTGCCTTTATGATAATATTAGGTATTTATTAGGCCAAATGTATCAGATGTTTACAAACGCATAAAAAACCAGTTTCAGAAATTGTCATTTGTAGTCTGAAAATATCGGAAATTTTTTGTGCGGTCATGTAGACGGAAATAAAAATGGGTACTCAAAATGGAGCAAAAAGTACTCAATTTTAAATACGTCACGTACGGAAGATCGGAATTAAGAAAACATGTTCTCATTTTTGATTCCATAGATATGTTCAAATATGAACCCTTAGATACCCCTCCCCCCTTGAAACCCTGTTACAAGAGATTAAATTAAAAATGAGTCCGTTGAAAATTATTATTAAGAAATATACAGCTGATTACTTATTAAAGAAAAATAGGAAAATCATTATCAAGGTACGCTGGACTAAGAATCCAAAAATAATGAAATAAAAAATGCCATAAGTATTAGAAATAGGAGTTTTTCTTTTTTTCACACTCTTGTTGCATGGAAACCGATGTGCTGCTTTTAAATTGCAAGATATTATTCTATTCGTTTGGAGAAAATGAAATCTAATTATATTGTAAGTTTAGAAGGCAATTATAGTTTAAAATTTGTTAAGTAAAATATTTCAAAACATAAATATTTCCAAATCCTAATAAAAATTTAAGTCAAAAGTTTTCCCAATAACAATGCACATATTATAAAAAAATTATTTGCCAAAAACTCTTTATTCTTTCAAGATTTAGTTTTTAATTTCGGCGCTGTTACAGGCTACACTGTAAAAAAAAAAAAAAAAAAAAAAAAAATCCCTTAAATTTGCGGCAATAATACTAGCCGTTTTTGCAGCAAAAATTGCAGTAAAATTAGCTGTAAATTCTGTCGCGTGTTTTCCGTTATTTCAACGGCTATAATTAAAGTAAATTTCAAAAACATTTTTCCCGACAAATTACTACAAAAAGTGCTGTAGTTTTAACGGCCGTACAAATTACAACAATAACCTTCTCAGTCCTGTTGCCGCCTGTAGGTGACACTAAATAATACCCTTTAAATTAATTTAAATGTTTTTATGAATATTTTAATTACTTCTAGACATTTTTAATAAAAGCGTATATATTATAAGAGCCGATATATACAATGATACATCTTTGGAGATGTTATATTGTAATTTTAAACAGGTTTCGGGGGTTTCTCGCAATATTTGTCTCAGGACTGAGAAGAATAAATGCAGTAATTTTAACAGTAATATTTCCGTACAAATTACCACAATAGATGTTGTAATTTTAACAGTAAATCCTGAGTAATAGAATTGAAAAAATTATGTAATCAAAGCAGCAAAACTTCCGTGAAAAATACTTAATGAATTTGTACGGAAAAATGGCAGTGAAATTTATTTTCATTATAACCCTTGAAATAACGGAAAATATGCGATAAAATTTACAACTAAATTTTTACGTAGAAACTGCTGGCAATACTGATGCCAGCATTTTTTGTCGTAAATTTAACAGATTTTTTTACAGTGTGTATAAGCTCACCCAAATGACCTGATAAAAAAGAAATTGAATAAATTTGAAGAAATTCTTTTGGAGAATTTATTCAAAAGCATTTTATATTTATGAATTTAAAGATATGCTTAGAGCAATGTAATTTTTTTCGTTAAAGCATTTTGATGTTAACCTCCTTATGAAAAGTTTTAATCGTTATTTTAAGAGAGCAAGGGACATAAAATGGCTCAAATTTTTGTGTTTTCAATTTTGGGCCTAAAACATAGAGTTAAAATATTATGATGTTAAAAAATTATGGAACAAAAAGATTATGGTGCGGGAAGGTATTTTGAAATAGTCTAACGTTAATAAAATATATTTCAAACAATTTTTCGACGTAAGCAATTATGTAACGAAATTCTCTTGCGTTATTCTGTAAATGAATTATAAATTCTTTGCCCTCCATATTCTAGAGAAGTAATATTTTAATGAACCTTAGAAGTATACCACAGTTTCCTTATGTTTAAAATACATTAAATACACTTGATTTTTTTTCCTTTTTTCGTAAGATAACGAAATAGTTTTGATTGCTCCTGTAAATGAACTATAAATAAATGCATACACACATTTCCTTGAACATAATGGTCGTTTTGTAATATACGTCATTAATATGTACAATTTACAGGATAATCTTACTCTATTTACGAGAATTACATTATGGAGAGACGGATGTATAGACAGACAAACAGAAGTTACAACTAATGTTAGAATAACTAAATTTAGTTAATATCCAAAAAAGGAAAAATATTTTTTTAAAATGCGAAATGAAAATGGAGATAAAGATTACAGAATACCTAAATGTTGTTTATTATGTAAGAAATAATTCCAAAAATATTTCTATTTTTTTTCCTTTAAACCTGATCTGTTTGAAATATGAGTATTCGATAAAAAGGTCGCTTTGAGTCAAGGAAGGTTGATAAGGCAAAAATAGTTTAGCTCAAAACTTTAATCTATGCTGTTTACGCCAAATCGCCCGAAGGCTTTATTTGTTTAGAAGATGCATGACCACACTGAAAAATTCATGGTTGTTTACGCAACATATTATGGTTATCTATTTCAATGTTTTTGTTTTTAACAATCGAAAATCATGCATCGAGCATAGATTATGAAATTCTTTCCAACACTGATAAATTATTGTTACATTTTAAAAAATAATGCGTAAATTTACACATTAAAATAGGTATACTGATAAGACCAAAAAAGGTTTGTCTATATGTGTAAAAAGCTGTGTAAATTGTCAGATACACATTCTGTTGTGTCAATTTCAAAATACCAATTTCCGTGCGTTGCGCATTAAGCTGCTGAAGTGTGTAAGATGTTATCAGATAACTCAGAAATACATGGTTTAATGTGTACATTGCACACGCACACACATATATCTGTGTAATAAAAATAATAACAATAATACAAAAACGTGTGCTTAGTGAGTCTGATTTCTTTTTAACAGATTTGTTTTTAGAGTACAAAATAGCGTAACCTTTATTTGTGAAAAACAGATCTCCTGAAATCATAGTTACTGCTGATATTCCCTGTTAAAGTTGTTTTGAAATTCTGAAATAGTTTGGTCATAATTTATGGAAAGAATTTGTATAATCCGAACAAATGCACTGTAAAAACAAAATTTTGAAAGATACGGAAATCGTGACGATGGTATTATTTCTGCATTTTGTCGGGTTTTTTCTCTATCGATTTCAGTCACAAGTTTCGAAAAATAAATCTATAAGGAATCTACAAGAAACAAGTCATACCTTCGGAAACGGTATTTGAGCCAGGGCTGCGGAGTCGGAGTCGAGCCCATTTTTGAGCAAAATAGTCAGAGTCGTTAAGAAACAAACCGACTCCAACTCCAGCTTTTTTTGATAGATAGTTTGAACTGAAATTAAACCAATTATGTGTAATTTTAAACCCATAAAAGGAATTATAATTGTTATTATTATTATTATTTTAAATTATATCAGGCAACTCAAGATAAAGATTCCCCATATACTGCCTAAACCAAATTATAGATTAAAATTGTTTTTTTTTTTTTTTTTTTTTTTTTTTTTTTTACTTTAGTAGATATTAAATTATTATCAAACTAGTAAAATCATTTTTTTTCCATCGAAATTTTTCTGCTCTGGAAGACCGGAATTAACATTAACTCGGGAGAACTCGCTAGTGATAATTTCTCTCACGATGCCCAATTGCTTTTCTTTTACTTTACATTCACTTAAATATATACTTTTTTGTTTGGCTTAGTACTTTTATTCACAAAAGAGGTAAAGTAATCGAAATCACATTTTGGAATTCTGTTAAAATGAAAAATGTTTTAAATAAGAATCTTAAAAGTGTACAATGGAGAAAAAAAATCTCATGCAGCGACTTCTCCCGGGTTAAAATCGTAATGATTTCTACTTTTCAAGTCCCTGGATCCGAAATAGTAAAATTTCAGTTTTGTTTTCTTCTTTAGATTTCGATACTAGTGGGATTTTTGGGGGTTGTAGGACGTAAAATTGAAAAATTAGTAAAAGGAAAAATATTTTTTTCTTTCAAAGTTCTAAAAATAGAGTTAGAAAAGCACAATAAAAAGATTTTTGCCTTATTTTTCTTGCGTTCCTTAATAATTTTAACCAACAGCAACACTAGTATTTTAGCAGACTGGAGTCGGAGTCGAGGTCGTTATAATTTCCGGAGTCAGATTCGGAGTCGGCCATTTTTCTCGCCGGCTCCACACCCTGATTCGAACTCATGATTTGCGACGTCGAAAACCATTAATTTGACCATTCAGCTGCTATTACACTAACCGCGTTTTCAAGTATTGCTATTTATTATGTTATCATAAGTATACACACTTCTGGGTAATATTCTGCTCTTGCACATATTAGCTATTTAAAATTTGTGTAATATTCTTGCACATATTTTGGTATAACATGCAAAGTACACAGATATATGTTTTCAATACGCGAAATTTGTAATTTACATCAACACACTAATTCATGTAAATCCTTAATCTTTTATTGAATTCGGACACTTGTTTAAATTTTTGAAAGGATAAAAAATTACACACTTTTATTAAGCTAATAAAAACACATAAATACTGGTATATTTTAACGACAAATTTACAGGCATGTGGAAAAAGAGAGTAATTTACACATTTTTTTTTAATATAGTGTAGGAATTTTCCTTTTCCCATACAATAAAATAAAATAATTAAATATGAAAAAAAAACACAACTCATTAAAAATTAATTTTCATCATTCGCTATCCATATCCAGTAATAAGTGAATTCTTTTGAGTAGCCCTGTAGACGTTCTATAGAATTTGTATACACCATCTAATACGTCGAAAATTAGACAAGTTTAAAAATGCATACCGCAACGAAAAATACTTTTAATTTCAACGTGTTTCAAGTACTATAATATCATTAAAATGGATCACAAACGGTTTCCCCAAAGGTCATAATACAATATAAATCTTTTGAGTGTTCCTGTAAACAAACTATAAATTATCCGCAATTCATTTTAACACCAAAATTCTATAGTAAACCTCATATAGTAATAGAAATTTTATGAGAATTCGGATATATTTATGAGAGTTAAAACACGAAACAAAATAGTATATTTATTTCCTGTTTAACATAAATCGTTATTTTTGCTGAAACGCTTTTGTTTATAATTTAACTGCTCTTTGTATATTCACCAATCTATACTAATATTATAAATAAGTAACGTTTGTTTGTGTGTTTGTTGGGACTGACTGTTGTCTGAAATTGCCGAACTGATTTCAAAAGTAATGGCGGAAAATAGATGCTGACAATCTCTGTTCACACAAGGCTATATTACATGTCGGTGCCACTATCCCATCTAAAAATGTAATTTTTATGTTATTGAAAGGTGTAGAAGCTTAAAAAATGGAATAGTAATTGCTTAGATGATATAAATGCATTCTAAGAGCAGTTTTTAAAAAATTGAAATTTAAAAGGGGTGAAAATGCACAAAAATCTTTCTGAATTACGATTTTTATGGAATGTCGGGAAATACTATATCGATTTCAAAAGTAATGGTAGCAACTTGATGACGACTGTCCCTGATCCAACACAGAATATAATTTTATGTCAGTGCCACTACCACCAGAATGCTGCAAGAGCAAAGAACATTCTAAATTTCGATTTTGTAATACTAAAGAAGCTAGCAATTTTAAATTTGGTATCGCAGTCACTTATAAAATGTAAATTCTGTCTAAAAATAGTTTTAAAAAATCGAAAAAAAAAAATACACGAATAGCTTTCTAAAAATGTTCTAAATTAGGATTTGTATGCAATTGTTTAAGATAAAAACTTGAAAGTCGTGCTAGATACTTAAAAGATATAAATGTTCTCTAAAAACAATTTCGGAAAAATTCCAAACTTAAAAAGAGTGAATTAAGAAAAAAGCGTTCTAAAAATGTTCTAAATTACGAAAACCGATTTCAAAAATAATGATGTAAATTGATGGTGACAATTGCTGTATCTATGTAGGCTTATTTAATGTTGGTGAAACTACCAAAATTAGGATGCAGGAGCGAAAAATGTTTTAAAATTGCAACTTTTGTTATATTTAACGGGCTAGAAGCTCGAAATTTTAAAATGTTCTAAAATACGAAAACTGATTTCAAAAGTAATTGCGACAAATTAATGGTGACCAATCTCTGTTCCGACATGGACTTATTTTATGTTGGTGCTCTCTAAAAACGTTCTAAAATTGCAATTTTTGTGATATTTAAGAAGCTTGAAACTTGAAATTTAAAATTTATAAGATATAAATGTTTTCTACGAACACTTTCTAAGATATTCAAAATTTTAAAGGATAAAATGATAGAAAAGAACTTTAATAACTTTCTAAGTTACAATTTCTATAGAATCTCAGAAAATATCGATCAATCTTTGCTCCAACACAAACTATATTTCATTTTGGTATCTCTACCAAGGTGGTGATAAACCATTAGACTAGGAGCTTGGAATATGGCATATGGCTACTTTTTAGATGTAAATATGTGCTAAGGGGTCGTCCATAAATGATGTCAAACATTTTTTCAATGTTTTTGACCCCCTCCCCTCTTTGTCACAAAGTGTCATACTTCATCATACTCCCTCCCTTCCTCTTTTCACATGTCACTTTATATTACGTAAACATATACTTACAGTTCAGCGACAAATCACTACGTTATAGATCATTTTTCAAATTTTTCTTTTTAACTTTAACTATGTATTTTAATGATATTTGTGAGCATAACAATAAAAATGATTCGGTTAATTATTTTGCATAAAATAAAATTAAAGTTCACAACAAAAAACATAAGTGACGTACAATAATAATAAAATATTAATGTGAAAAAGAAATTGAAAACAGCAGTATTTTGGAAATTGAAATGGAATTTAATATATTTGGTTTTAAATCTTTTACTTATTTTATAAATGCCAATTTCATAATTTAATCTGCTGACTTTTAATGCTTTTATTTTAATGAAAATGTGTGATGTCACAATTCTTCTTACCCCCTCCCACCCTCTTGTCACAAACTGTCACAATTTCACGAACCACCTCTTCCCCATCCAAGCGTGACATCGTTTATGAACTAAGAATGGTATTCAAAACATAAAATAAAAACTAAAATAAGCCAAAAAGTTTTACAAAAAAGCATAGTTTATTTTTAGTTATTTTTAGTTCTTCTCATCAAGTTTAGTCTCATTTATGCGTAATATAGTGTAATAATGAACTTTTTCCAAACTGTGTCTTAATTAATAATTGTTTTAATCAGTGTTGAATTCAGACACTTTTCTCCGAGAGGAGCTTCTGTGGTTCCGGAGGGGGGGGGGGGGAATTGCACTTTTTCACCAATGCATACAAAAAAAAAAAAAAAAAAAAAAAAAAAACTCACTTTTTATGGAAGGAAATGACCCCCTGAATTCAACACTGATTTTAATTATTCGTAGCAATATATTTTCTTCCAATTAAAATAACCGCACAAATACCATTTGGCATATTTCAACTATTTCGCGAGAAATGCCGTGGGTTTCGCTAGTTTTCATATAATTTCTAAGATACAAATTAAACATTTAACACACAATAAAAATATGTTGACTTATGATAGATGAAATTACAGACTGATGAAGACTACACTGTAAAAAATTTCCGTAAAAACACAGAAAAAAGCGAAACTCTGTAAATTTACACTAGTTCTCGGTTAAATGCATTCGATTGAGTTTCTCGGTCATCAATTTACACACATTTCCCTTATACTATATCTAATTCCCTGTAGGGATTTCCGTGTCTTTATTTAAAAATATTTTTATCTTTGTTGATTTTTTTAAATTCATTTTATTCAACATATTAAAGGAGAGAAATATTTAATTTTAAAATTAGTTTTCAAAACTTAGAATAATTTTGAAAGGTAAAAATCATCTCAGCAGATTTAGTGGGGATTTCCCCCCCCTGAATTATTAAGGACGTACTTTGAATTCAACTGCAAGAGCTCCTATAATTATCTTAAAGGTTAAAAATAGAGCAGTTCGCGTTTACCCGGAAATTTCAAATTCCTTGAAGTTCACTGATTATTGACTGATTCAATTGTTTTGAAAACTAAGTTAAATAATTATCATTAAAAGTAAATTTACAGAGTCTTGTGTAATTTTAACGATGTTACTTTGTAGAGTCTATTGTAAATTTCGTAAACAGCTTCTCTGATATTTAACAGAATCTCTGTATTTCTAATCTCTGTAATTTTACACAAGATTTAAGATAATGGATTTCCCTTAGATTCTCTGTAATTTCACAGAAAATTTTTCAACAGTGTAATTAAATAATTTTGAGGATTTATTGCTCAGTTGATTTAATCATTATGAATGATTTTTATTTATTATCATCGCCAAATAGGCGTCTTTATACTTTGAGTTTTATATGTAGCAAGGCCAACAGCTTTTGGTTTCATGAATTTCATGGTTCGATAAATGATTTGTAATATTTTGTTTTCAATTAATCCTCATAGTCGGATGTCGCAATTTTTACTTGTAAAAGGAGATCAGCTAAGAATGTCTTATTTTCTTTATATATACAATTAAGAAAAAAATACATGGATTGTGGACACTCCATTTATTTGTTTTCATTACACACGAAACGTCCTTGGTTTACTGCAGAAATGCATTTTGATTATCTTCCCATCACATCTCATTATGTAATCAAGTTTAAAAAAAAAGAATTGAACCACGCTTCAGAAATCGATATAACTAAGCTATCTTATATCTTAAAGTGAAATCTTTGGTAATTTCTATGTCGATGAACCACTGGCATGCGACTAATCTGTAAGTGACGTTATCAGGGGTTACTTGATATTTCAAAATTCAAATAGTTATCGCAACAAGTGTCCTTCACACTTTTTTAATTTTCTGGCACCTGTTAGTCTGAACAGAATTTTTTGTCTTACTAAATTTCTGAAACTCTTCAATTAGATAAGGCAAACATGTCTGTTCCAATTGATTGGCGTTTAAATTCAAGGATTTCGTCCATCCTGTATGTTTACAACGTGTATGTGTGCCGCTCGTCGAGAAAGGATCCAAGTTAATGCCTACACTGTTACAAATTTGAAAGTTTTGCTGCATCGTCACTCCACCGCTTTTATAGAAAACGATTAATTGACGGTAGTATGGAGCATTCTCATTGGTCAAAATAGAAATGTTCTATGAGAGCGCTGGAGTGACGATGCAGCAAAAGTTTCAAATTTTTAACAATGTAGTTATTAGACCCAACTAAAATTATTAAGGGGCGTTATACATTTCCTTTTAAACATGGGAAACAACATTTCGAATTCATGAATATATTTATGAATATAACTAGAAATAATATACATGAGATGTGATGTATAATAGAATAATGTATATATATATATTTTATTTCTACTTTCATCTTATCTTCTAAACGGAAACGATGTAATAATTTTTTAATACTTTCGACATAGTTGAAAAAAGTTTAGGAATTCGACTTGTCTGATGTCTGGAACGCGGATAGTAATATAAGTTTATTTATATGTTAGTAATGTTTAGTAGAAAATATTGTTGTTGAAAATTAAGTCAGAAGCATTAATAGCTCCTTCACAGTTACGTACAACAGAAAAATTTCGCTATGTTATGGTCTATGGGAAAAAATCATCTTCTATACATTTTATTAATTTTACAATATTTCAAATGTAATAAAATGTATATGAATCACTGAGGAGAACTACTTCTTGCTTTCACAGAAATATATATTAATAGCATTAATAGTCTATTTACAGGGGCTTAGAAATGAATGGCATTATAGAATCATCTAAAAAACGAATATGGTGCATTTTAATGATGTTATACTATCTCAAACATGATGACACCGAAAATTAATCCTTGAGGCGCACTACAACATGTTTTCTATAAATTATAGTGTGTATAGCATAGGCATTCATTTACAGGAACACGCAAAATAATTTGATTAAGAATTGAAAAATTATACTATGAAGGACAAATATGTAGTATTTATCCTTGTAACGCTGACTTTTTTTTTTACCATAAAATGTTTTATTGTTGCCGTTTCACAGGTAATTGGCTTATTTTGGAAACGCTTAACAGCGCATCATGAAATCTAATCTTGTTTCAAGTATCCTACAATTGTACGAATTTCAGAGGAATTTGCAATGGCTCACTCTTGGCTGGTTAACAGAATAATAACTCAAAATCATCTATTAATGTATAATAAAGTTTCTAAAATATTAAAATATTGTACTGTTATAGAACATATTCTTGTGAACATAATTTTTGAAATTCTAGCATATCAGAAAGAGGGTTGAAAATCGATTACGAAATTCGGTCTTTAGATACATTGCAAAATCCCAGTACATATTGAGAACATCCTCTGTTAAAAAAATTTCTTTTAAATTACAGAGAATCTACGGGTAATCCATTATCTTATGTCTTCGGAAAAGCAAGATTCTGTTAAATAACAGAGAAGTTATTCGGTAAATCTACAGTACACTCTGGCAATTAACATCTTTCAACATACACAACACTGTGTAAATTTATTTTTAGTGAAAATAATTTAATTTTGTTTTCAAAATAAGCGAATCGTTTAATCTTCAGTGAGCCTAAAGAAGATGATTTTTTTAAATAAATTGGGACTGCTATATCATTTAATTTTTACACAACTTGTTTCTACGTATCGGGTTTGATTCCGAAACCTCTTGACATTGGAAGAGCAATTCTACTGACTGAGCTATAGTAGCTGCTTTTACTTTGAAAAAAGTACGTATTTTTTATAATTCAGTGGCGAAAAATCTACTGTGGTTTTCAAAATTATCGTTTCAAATATATTCATTAGAAAATTCGTAAAAGATTTATTTTAATTTATCTTAAACGGTACGTAATATCCATTATTTTTTAACCAATTTTATTTATTTAGATGATTTATGTAATAAATTTTAAAAAATCAATGAATTTTTTTTTCAATGGAAAAATTTTAATCTAATTCATTTTTTAGAATAATGTTAAAGAGAATTTTTCAAATTGTCTCGCACTATTTATTTTTTAATGTGCTATTTTTTAAAAAAATCACCAAGCTTGTGTCACATGGAGAAGGAAAATTTGCAAATTGATTGGCGATAAAAATCCCCACTATCTCCGAGTATATGATCTAAATTTTTCCAACTTTTACAAAATAAACAATTTTTAAACTAAATTTTATTCTTTAATATTTCTAATAAAATTTCAAAACAATTTTAAAAGTGTGTATTTTGAATTACTAATTTTATCAAAAATATCTTTAAATAAATACATATGAATCCTAACAAAAATTAGATGTAATGTACAGGAATCGTCTGTAAAATAATGACCTAGAAACACGGTCGAATGTATTTAACAGAAAAAATGGTGTAAATTGACAGAGAGTCTCGTTTTTTTTTCGGAGTTTTTTCAGAAATCTTTATCAGTGCATTTAAACACTTACTAGGGAAAGTTCCCAGGTGTAAGTTGTGGATTTGGGCGAGTGTGGTTGTTCCGGCTAATTAGCGAGCATCGTATTTAGCCAGCTTGGACGTTCTTTAAAGTATAGACTCTTTTATAAACTGAAATTAAATAATCTTTTTGTTGATATTAGATTCTTAGATGTAATAGAATGTCGAATATTTCTCAAACTTTTATTTTATGTTTTTTTTGTAACTAAATGTTTTATTTCGTTTAAAGATTTGTGATTGATCTAGATTTAAATTACACTGAACCACAATATTACAACTGTTGATCGAGAATAATTAATAGAACAATTTCGTAACAATGGTATCAAGAGAAAGATCTCGTCATGTACGTTTAAAAGTGCAATGGAACTACCCGTCCGAATACAACCGTTTCTGAGATATTAGCACTTGAGGTGTGAATAAATAAACAAATAAATTGACAGACAGGCATATAAATTGTGCGTAAGTGAAAGTTCCTTGGCATTGTTTTTAACCTCTTCAGACCTGAGCATAAAATAACTCTACAAATATATATTTCTTGCTTTTGCATAATCGAAATGACATCATAGATGACAGAAAGAATCATTTTTATGAAAGCAGTACTTTAGGGCACGTGTAATTTAAGTTTACAAACATGGATATAAAAGTACAAATCCTCTTAAAACACCAGTTTCATAATCAGCACAGTAAAACCTAGTATAACGGACACTCCCGAATAGCGGACACCTCTATTTAACGGACAGTTTTCCAATCCCCACTCCCAAAACCTAAATTTTTGTATGTTTAACCTCTGAATAACGGACATTCCGAATAGCGGACACTATTTTCATCGATAAAGGATGAAACAATATTTTTTAATGAGAAAAAAATGAAAAACAAAGCAAAAAGTCCTCTAAATTTATCAGGGCAATGTGTCACAAAATTTGTGATCACACATAAATGTAGAGAATGGGTTGGGGAAAATCCCCCCCCCCCCCCGCACACACACACGTTCAGTGATGTATTCAGGGTGTTGCCTGGGAGGGATATCTAAGCATTGAAATGTTCCCTCGGAAGATTTTGAGATTTTATGTTTTTAATAGTCAAAAATCCCCCCCCCCCAACCCCCGGAACTCTATAATGTCCAATAATGTCACACTGAAAAGCAAATTATATGTAAACGCAAGCAAACTTTTGTAACAGATTTTTTTTCATAAGAATTTAATAAACAGCGGATAAGTGCACAGTTATATTCCAGTTTCATTGCTTAAAGAATAATTTTATTTACTGTAGAAGTCTGCACGGGCCCGGGCCTGGCCCGAGGCCCGTACCTGGCCCGGCGGAATCGTTTCGAATTTTCTAACGAGCCGGGCCGGGCCGGCAGATTTAGAATAGTTTTTTTAACGGGCCGGGCCGACAAACAACATAAACGGGCCGGGCCGGCAAAAAAATTGAACGGGCCAGACGGGCTGGGCCGGGCCGATAAAAAAAATTTTCGGGCCTGACGGCCCGTTCTGAAGATTTAAGCAGAAACGATAAAATATGAGTTCTTTTCAACGAAAATGGTTTTAACGAGAATAAGTATAAATGTGGCCATACTAGTTTGCCAGCATCAATATAAAAATGCACAGCGTATCGGAGAATTACATTATGTGCAACCCGTTTTAATATTTTTTTAGCTGACTCATGCCGGTCCCAGATCACGCTTGCATTATTTTTCTACATACAGACTGGCCGGACGGTACTAGACTTAATTATTGGCAGAAAACATGATTTGTAAAATTAGTAACAACGATAAAGAACTTATGTTAGCTTAGTCTTCGGATATATACTTCTGAGATGATTTTTAAATTAATTTCTCAATAATGCGAAAGTTTGACACATTTTCTGTTTCATTTTTAATTGTAAAAGTATAAAAGTGATAAGCCTATCTATTGAAGGGATTTGGAATCGAATAGCGTTTTTCATTTTTGGTAAATAAAATACTTGCATAACCTTGTTGAGATATAATAGTTTTTCAAATGATTGCAGGTTTTTCTCCCTTCCCTTGCTATTGCTTCCGGAAATTCTATTCAAAACGCTAATTATGACAGTATTTTATTTGTTTGCAGTATTCTTAAATTGCTTGTATCAAAAAATGGATATAGCCATTCGATTATATAGTTTCTGAATAAAGATATCTGCTAATCTTATGCGTTTCTGAAAAAAAAAAAATGAATTTAGAAATGTATCAGAAAGGAGCTTCTTTGAATTTAAGAATGAATTTGGATTTGAAATCTATAAAAAATCCCTGTCGGCTGGGCCTATAGGCGGAGGTAGATTTCGAAGAGTGCTCAATTCAACGAAAAAAATATATGATTAGAGATAAACCCAGTTTAATAACTTCATTTGGCCGTTTATGAAAAATTTTTAATTTCATTTTTCTTCAAAAACTGGTTTTATCAGAATCATCTTAAGAAAAATTCAGCTCAAATGCCCGTTTTGACAACATATTTTGAAATAGATTCTGAATTTATCAAAAAATCGACCAAAACAGTACATTATACAGCTCCTAAATAACAAATAACTGTCAGTTGAATGCATTTGAGAAAAAAATTGAATTTAAAAATGAGTCATAAAATAACCTATTTGTTGTTTGAATACATACTTAATTCTTTATTCATGATTGCTCGGAAAATTTTGTGCGAAATACTCACTTTGACAGTATTTTAAAAAATATATTCTATCTTTATCAAAAAACTGGCCAATGCGTCACAGTATATAGTTCCTAAATAAGAGGATCTGTAAATTGGATGCGTTTGAGAGCGAAAATGGATTTTAAAACGAGTCATAAAAAACGCAATTTGCTATGTGAAAACTTCCTTAAATTTTCAAATCACAAAGACTTCGGGAAATTCTGTTCAAAATACCCTTTTTGGTAGCCTTTTTTTAAATATATTATGTCTTTATCAAAACACCGATCAATGCATCACATTATATAGTTCCTAAATAAGAGGATCTGTAAATTGGATGCATTTGAGAGCAAAAATGGATTTAAAAACGAGTCAGAAAAAAACGCAATTTCTTATTTGAACACTTCCTTAAATTTTCAAATCACAAAGACTTCGGGAAATTCTGTTCAAAATACCCTTTTTGGTAGCCTTTTTTAAAATATATTATGTCTTTATCAAAACACCGATCAATGCATCACATTATATAGTTCCTAAATAAGAGGATCTGTAAATTGGATGCATTTGAGAGCAAAAATGGATTTAAAAACGAGTCAGAAAAAAACGCAATTTCTTATTTGAACACTTCCTTAAATTTTCAGTCCGGATGACTTTCGGAAATTCTGTTCAAAATACCCTTTTTGATAGCCTTTTTTGAAATATATTCTGTCTTTATCAGAAAATTGACCAATGCGTCACTTTATACAGTTTCTAAATAAGAGGATCTACCATTTGGATGCGTTTAGAATCAAAAATGAATTTAAAAATGAGTCAGAATATAAGCAGTTTGGATTTGAGGTTTTTTATCCAACTCCTATTTTTGTTTAATTTCTTTTTGCTATACGAATTGATCCTATGAAAAACTTGTCAATATAAAAGTTGTAGATATTTTTGAGAAGATGTAAAATAAATTTAATCAGATTTGATATCTTAAAAATTGACGGAGTTTTGGATTTTTCTCTTTTTTCAGCGCCCTTTTTCTTTTCGTTTTTAATTTTTTTCGCCGATAAAAGTTGGTCCTATCAAAAACTTGTAAATACAAAAGTTTTAGATAATTTTAAGAGCATTTACAAAAAATTTAGTTGGACTTGATATCTTGAAAATTGACGAAGTTATGAATTTTTTTCTCTCAAAATCCTTGTTTTTTTCGCCCCTTGAGCCCACTTCTAAATTTATCAAAAATCTGTCATGCATATACTTTTGGCCCATTTTTAAGAAGTAATATAAACTTTAAACCGATTCGATATCTACTTTAATTAAGAAGTTATGGCGTTTTTTCGGTTTTCACAAAAAGGCCCCTATACCGACCCCCTTGGTCCGATTTTGCCCATTAACGAACTTAGCCAAGATTTTATCCCCTTTGATTTTATGTACAAGTTTGGTGGAGATTGGTGAAAAATTATAGAAGTTATCGTGTCCATAAAAAAGTGAGATATACAGTAGAACCCCGATCCATCGTTTTTCAAGGGGTGCGGAGAAAAAAACGATGAATGCGGGAAAACGATGAATACGGGTTAGCATCAAAATAGGAAAAAACAATATTTATGCCTTACTAATGCATGCAATGTATACAGTGACTAATAAATATTAATTTGTTGCTTACTAAACTGTAAAATAAATCAATTGAAGTTACAGAAAATTGATATTTATTTTAAAAAATCAATATATTTTTGGTTTTCCGTTCATTTTTTTAAAGTCAAAAAATAAATTTTCAAGATATACAACTCTTTTCTGGTCATTTTCTGTAATTCAATATGCGTATATAAAAGTTCATACAGTTTCAAAAGTCGTAATTGCATCAGACAGAGTTAGAACTATGATGGTTCAGCTTCATCGGCATGAGCGTTATCCTCTGCTTCTTCGCAATTATTTTGATTTTTAGCATTATCAAACATTTCTCCTAAGTTTAGGACACCACATGTCGTTAAATCTTGATTAGTGGAAACATAATCGCATCCTCTGCTATATACAAGCACTCTTCATCAGCATTATTGTCGCCATCATCAACACAAACAACTCAAATGACTTATTTTAGGATAAAAAAAGTAATTCCAGTTTGTGTTTCATAGGAATTCGCATGACTTTCATTTCGGTGAGGAGAAAAATTTTACAACGATGAATGCGGGAAAACGACTTTTTAAAGAATGATGAATGCGGGTTTGGTTAACATTATTTAAGTATAATTTGTGCAGGGACCGTAAAAATAAAACGATCAATGCTGGAAAACGATGGATGCGGGAACGATAGATCGGGGTTTTACTGTATATATATATATATATATAGATAGATAGATAGATATATAGATAAACTGGTGCGATTGCAATAGGTAGTATTTCTTACGAAATCTACCTAATAAAATGATATAGAAATATATTTATAAATCTTCTTTTATGAAACAGCTTCAAAATTAACGATGTTTTTTACTTTCTTTCTTTTTTCTTTTATTCTAAGCCATATTAATTTTTTAATGAATCTTTATTCGAATGTTGAAAGCCTAAGAATCTAAGTAATCATTAATGTTGTTAATGTGTATTTGCTGTAAAATATACTGTAAAATAATTCCATAGATATGTATGCAGTATTCTTTAAATGAATCTTAGTTATATGATAAAAATCTGAATTTTTTAGAAATCGTAGAAATTGTAACGGGCCAAAACGGGCCGGGCCTGTTTTCGCTGATTTTTGTACGGGCCGGGCCGAAATAACTTTCCTACGGGCCGGGCCGGGCCCGGGCCTGGAAATTCCGGGCCGTGCAGACCTCTAATTTACTGATTAATCATGTAATAGAGGTTTTAGGACATATAAAAGTCAATTAATGAAACATTAAGCGTTTCTTAACGATTTTTGAATCTTTGAGCTTTTTCCCAATAGCGGACTCCTCCGAATAGCGGACAATTTCTGCGTTCCCGGGGTGTCCGTTATTTAGAGGTTTTACTGTATTATACGTTTACTCAAGAACAAAAGTAAGGTCTTTAAGCTAGTAGATGAACAGCAAATCCTCAAAATTTTTTATTGTAAAGCGATTATTTAAATTAAATAATCATGAATATTTCTTACTTTCTTGGCCACAATGTTTGAAGGTATATTTTCGAAACTCGGATGAAAATAATAGTTATTTTATGAGATAATATTCATCAGTGCTGACATTTATTGATTTTGTTTTTAAACAAAAAACATTCACCTGTATAGAAGTAAAGTAAAAATGCAAAAAATTCGAACAGTTCAGTTTTTATGAGGAAAAGAATGGAGGTACACGTTTGTGTACCTCAGGTCTGAAGAGGTTAATACAGTTTGTCCATTACGCCACGCCACACATTTGCCGAAATATTTGTATTAAACAGGGGGCTGGAAATAACAGAAACAGATGGAAAAACTTTCCGAATGCAGCCGTACGCAAAAGCTTCGTAGAATGCGAAGTGCCGGTTTAAAAAAAGGGAAATAACTGACAATGTGTGGGTGTAAAGGATTTTTGCCGTAGCTCGCGAAAAGGTATTGGCAGAAGGATAAAAAACAAACAGGAGCAGACAGAAAACAAAGAAACTTTCAATTTGCAAACAATTTATATACCTCCCTGTCAATTTATTTATTTATTCACACTTCAAATGCTCATATCTCGAAAACGGTTGAATTTGTATAAGTACAGTCGGCTCTAGTTAATTCGAACTCGTCGGGACCACAAGAAATGTTCGAATTATCCGAAGTTCGAATTATGAAAAGTATGAAATGAGAGCATGTTTAATATGGTACTATTACAAAGGAATTAGTGTTATAGAGTTTTTTTAATTTATTATGTCTGTTATCATCAGAATATGACTTAATATTAAATTAGAATGTATAAATACATAAACTAATGAAAAGAAATTAGAAACAAGCATAATGGAAGAAAAATTTGAAGCGTCACTAATGGACAGACGGGGCACATAGAAAGTGGTTATCAAATGCATGGAATTATATGTATACTCGTTCGGAACAATTTTCACAAAAACCAAAGAAAGAAAGTTATTCAAATGATCTGAAATCCGTGAGCAAGAAAGGAAGAATGAAAAATCGGAATTCTCGTTAGTTCGAATTAAACGATATCAAGAGAAAATGAGTTCGAATTAATGAAAAAGTTTAACATTATTCTACAATTGAAAATTTCGGGACTTCATGTTTAGTTCGAATTAAGCGAAGATTCGAATTATCCGATTTCGAATTAACGAGAGTCGACTGTAGTTCCATTGCGCTTTTTAACGTACATGACGTGATCTTTCTCTTGATACCACACTCGTCCTAATCCACAACTTACACTTGGGAAGGTTCCCGAGTTAGTTTCTTAATGTGTACTGAAATGCATTCTAGTAAGCTCCATTATAAAGAAAATGTTCTGCTCTTTGTGTTTGCTAAATCTAAACTCGGGAACATATTTGAGAACATATTGGGAATACATTTGGACGCACTTGTGAAATCGGGCGTCCAAAAAAGTCTTTAAAGAGTGCTCTAGAAAGCGTGGTAAGAAAAAAAAATGAGTGTTCAAAAAAGTATTCTAAAAACTGTTACAAAAGGTGCGCTTCAAAATGTTTTAAAAAATGTGATAAAATAAGTGTTTTATAAGCTTTCTGAAAAGTGCATAAAGATTTACAGTGTATAAAAACTAGGTTGTGTTAAATAAAAGCTGTGTAAATTTATATTTAACGCTTAATAAAATGTGTTTTTTTTTCAGAAAAAATGTATGTGAGACGAAGAAAATAATGGAAGAACCCCAAGAGATGAAAGAGATGCAAGAGTTTATGAACGACGGGATGGAAGTAAAATTCGACTACAGCCACGAATCACAGAGTTGCAAAGGAAACAACGACAAATACGTTTGCATACGAAGGTGAGTTATTCTGATGCCCTGTTTACGTGTTTGCTAGAAAAGAGAAGGTAAAATTATCTTATATTTTATCCACAAAATAAAAAGAATACTTCCCAGCTAAACTAATAGCATTGCGTTCACAGGCTATTTACACTAATTGTATATTCTACTCTTATTTTAAAAAAATAAGGCCCCTCGAAAAATAAAGAAGTCGACTAAAATCCCATTAAACTAAAGGAGAAACTCCCCCAATTTCCCTCTTTCTGGACCAATGAAACTCCAAATCTAATAAAAAAACACATTATAAACATAAACTTATATATTAAATTTGAAGCAGATCAGATAATTTTGCATGAAAAACCCACTTTTCTAAATTAAGAAAGGAGTGAATAGTTATCCCCGTTTATACTGAACCAACGAATCTCCAAATCTAACGGGGAAAGCTTCCGCCCCCGTCATTATTTATGTCCAAAGCGTCCTTGTCTTTAAGTGTTAATATTTCGATTAATTACCGACGAATTTTTTCAAAATCATCATCAGCGCTGCTTTTATACTTTTGCTACGATAGGTATCTCCAATGCTCCTCAACACATTTTCTCAATGCCCACTAATCGAAATGTGTGTATAACAGAAAAATGTGTTTATCTGAAAAAATATGTGACTAAGTTTTCTTGCAAGGTTTAAAGTAACATTTATAAATCTAATTTTTTCATAATTTTAGTTTCAGCAGATTCGGAATTAGATAGGGGGGGGGGGACATTTTTTTCCACTATATTTTCGACAATATCTCTGAAAATATAATACCTAAAATTAAAAGAAATATATTTTTGAATTCAGCATAACAAAAACTCTCACAAAATACCGCACACGATATACAAAGAAAAGATTATTTTTCCTTCAAGTAAATTAATTAAGCCCCTACTCCCTCCTATATATTTGTAAATGTTTAATAATTCGTTAATATGTGGGTCAATAGTTTTTATTACTTCACCCAGTTTGAGCTTTCCACGTTTCATAGCTTATGAGTAAAATGGCTATGACAGACGGATAGACAGACACTGGAATAATCTTATAAAGGTTCCGTTTTCACTTTACAAGTTCGGAACCCTAAAAATATTTAAGTACATATATATATATTTGTATTGGACAGCTGAGGTCCATCTTTTCCTCGGTCCTCTTTTACGGTTGCAGACATTGTTTATAAAGTTACTTTCACTTTCAAAACCGGTTCCGAAAATGAAAGTGTTATTCTAAAAAATATCAGGAGCCAAAATCAAAAAATTAGAAAAAGAACGATGTAAAGATAGACCTCAGCTATCCAATGAAAAAAAAATTTTGATATATAAACCAGATGCTAGAAAATAACCTCATCTTAGGAATAGCATCAACTCGCGAGTTTCTTCACCGGCAGTGATAGGAGCTTTAAGCAATTGAGTTTTTAGAGAGACTACTCTGTTACATTTTCGCCAACCAAGAAACATTCGTCTCTTTTTTTCTTTCACAGTGTAGTGTTACTTTTGATCTAAGCTTTAAAAATAGATACATTTGTGTTTTATAACATACATTATAAAACAATTTTCAAAGAAAAACCAATTATGTCAATATTGTTAGTAAATTCATAAAAGCTTAATTTGTGCTTGAAAACTTGAATGCATTCATAGTTTCTCCTTTACCACATTCCAGGGTTCAAACAAATGAAGGTGCTAAAATGGAAATGACCAAATACGAGTGCTGCTATGGATTTGTTCGCGCCACAGACGGCAGTACGGGATGCGTTGAAAGTAAGTTTGTACATACATGCATGTAATGATAAAAAAAAATTTCGCCTCAATTCTAAATTAATTATTTCCAAATTCTTATAATATTTAACTTTTCCCCTTTCTTTTTACAATATCTTAACGTATTTATTTTAATTCCATACTTTTAATCAACGTTTTCTTTATTTTATATTATTCTAAAAAACATTAATCCGTCAAAGCAATTCTTTCCTAAAATCACATTACTTAATTCTATTCTTTTATCTGTCGCATAATATCTTTGTATTTACATTCTAAAAAAAATCATTCGATTACCCACAATTTCCTCGAAATGACGCTAGACCGGAATGCATCAGATAACTTTCCTACAGTCTGAAAGAACTGTTTTCCTCTTTTGCGGGGTAAAATTTCGCATTGGTTGAAATCACTACTTCTAAATTTGTAATTGGCAATTTAGGTGTTAGTCATAAAATCCTGTATTCTTTCGCAGAGTTTCATAAAATCTGGTTACATTGCCTTCGGAGCGATATTTCCATGTTTTTTCTTGTGCTAATAAATTGAATGTCAGCTGGTGAGAAGAATTTATCGTGTGAGTTTCTATGTTAAATAACATCATTTACTTATGAAGACTGCTTATTACGACGTTGGTGGAATTGTTTGCCTGTGAAGTGAAGTATGAATAAACAAAAATAAAATTATTCGACGCTTCTGATTATCTTAAATGGTAAACATGTCAAAGAATATTATTTGTTGTTTTACTACCACATGATTGCGAATCAACGAGTGTCCCTGATGGAATTTTCTTACTATGTGGTATGATTGAGAGCAGATATTACATTCGATCGGAAAGATTCTACATAATTACGTCAGATGTTTCATATGTACATATAATATTTTATTCAATATTTAGTTTATTTTTACTACAGTGAAATCCTGCCAATGCACTTAGAAATGTTTAGAAATCCACTTCGCACTAACCGAAATCCCGAATGAACTACGCAAATATTTCAATGCCGTAAAATGATGCTCTACGTTGAGTAAATTAAACTCAGTTTATGAAACAAAATGAGTAGCTTACTAACTTCATGCACGAAGATCATCTTACACTATGCGAATTGTCGTTTTCTAACTTAAAAAATGTCCAGGCAGGAATTCGAACCAAAACCTTCGGACTTAAAGCGACAGTGCTCCGCCAAATGGTAAATAGCTATACAGATGTCATAATAAACAAGGTTCTATCCCATCAGTGACCGAGATGTTCTTCTGTCAAAGCTGGTAGATGGGAGGGGCTGGGTTCGAACCTAATTGCACCCGTCGGACGAATAGCTCGGAGATTTTTGTGATTTTCTTTGAATCTTGTCTTTTCTAGCGTAAATATGGGTTAGGTTACCTTAGAAAAACAGTTTTATTAATATATATACATATTTTACAATTAATGGTTTTATATTAGATTTCAAATTATTATGCTGCATTACGCAAGTGATTTTGAATGTAAGTCCGTTTTGATAGTTTATATTTTGGTATCTTTTCAGTTTATTATGTAATATTCATTTTGAACAACTATTTTCTTATAATTGGTATCTTATATATATATATGTGTATGTATTAATATGTGACAAAGGAGCTAAATGTTTTAGCAATCTTATAAATATTATGCGCTAGGATAATTGCTGCGTTGCACATCACCTTAGTCAGTGTGTATTATTCAATGATATTTCTACTTTATAGTTTTCTGATACCACTTCAAAGGAAATTCCATTATGGGGTTGTCCATAAATGATATCGCACGCTTTTTTTAATATGTATCCTCCTTCCTCTGTCCTCTTGTCATGTATCACGCTACATTGCATAAACATATACTTGCAGTTCAGAAACGTTATTAACAGCATCATGTTATAGATCATATTTCAAACTTCTTTTTAAAACTTTATGTATTTTAATGACATTTGTGAGCATAACAATAAACTAGTCGTTGGGGGCCACCGTAATACTTACCCATCATGGATACGTATATGAAAAAAAAACATGTGAAACTATTTATACAATGCATTGGAATTCATAAACAAAATTTAAATATTGTTAATATACATAGTAATGCTATATTAAAGAACTGCTGATGTACCAATTTCGACAAATTATATAAAACGCCAAACTACTCAAGTAGTACCGAATTGCGTAAAAGAAACATCCTTATAACTCCAAAAATAATAATTCTATTAACTAACAATTAACTGCGTCGGATGAAGCGTCTCATTTCCAATTAAAATATACTTCTGAATTGAAATTTGAATGATATACAGGGTCATGAAAAATCGAAGAATGTGGAAAACAGGATTACAAATATCTCGGCAACTAATAATCCGATCGACTTCGTTTTATATGCAAAATGTGTGCTATTTTATTGCCTTTTACATCCATTCCTTAAAACAAAAAAATTCGAAAATTTTTATATACCTTTCATCAGAACGAATTTTTCGAGAGTCCGAAAAAAATAGTTCCGGATAATCGAGGTTGCTGATATTAAATAGGGTTCGTCCCATTCTTACATACTAACTACATACAAAATTTCAAGTCTCTATCTCAATTTGTTTGGGAGATAGAGCGTTTACAGACAGACAGACAGACAGACAGACAGACGGACGGCAAAAATTTTTTTCTAAAAATATGTTTTTCGGAATCTCCACTATCTAAAACGTGTAAATCCGTCAAAGAAAAATTTTCGATTTTCAAAACGATTGCAAGACTTACCCTATACTACGTATGATGGGTAAGTAAAATGATTCGTGTACTTATTTTGTGTGAAATAATGTTAAGATTTACGACAAAAAAAAGAAATAATATAGAATAGTAAATAAATATTAATATGAAAGAGCAATCGAAAACAGTAATATTTTGGAATTTCAAGTAGAGTTTAATATATTGGGCTTTTTAAATCTTATCTTTACTTTATGAACACAAAATACTTTATTACTTTCCTTCAACTTTTCCTTCTATCTTCAATAGAAGAAAGTATTGTAATCGAAATTTTTTCGACTTCCGGTTTTCGACGGATTTACACGTTTTAGGGGTCAGAGATTCCAAAAAACATGTTTTTACAAAATGTCTGTCTGTCCGTGTGTCTGTCTGTGTGTGTGTGTTTGTGTGTAGGTCGCCATTCTACCATCAAAAAGAGTATGAATTTATGCCTAGAAGTGAACCAAATTTTTTGTGAATGTTTTTGGCTGTGGCAAGCAGGTTCTCCTTCAGTTTTGAATTATTCCGCCGGAAGGGGGCGCTACAATCGCGATGTTTGTGCCATTTTCAATATTGTACCGACCAAAAGTATATGAAGTTATGCATCGAATTGAACCAAATTTTTTGTGTAAGTTTATGGCTATGGCTCGTTAGTCCTCCCTGAATTTGAAAAAAAAAAATCTGCCTATCATTCTATTGTCCATCGGCTCGTGTAGAGACGGAAATTCGTTTTTACTCCGATTAATTGACTGAAGCAGAAATTTAAGATGAGAATCAAAGTTGGTAAGGTATTGAATTAAAATTATTAAAGCATTAAAATGAGTAACTATTTTTTTTTAAATATTAAAATGTAGGTATGAGGTAGAAGAAAGTTTTGCGATTGGCACATCCAGCTAGTTTTTAAAATAACTTCAAAATTTAATCTGCTGATTTTTAATGTGTTTTTTTAAACCAAAATGTGTGAAGTCACACTTCCACATATCCCCCCCCCCCTTAGTCACAGACTGTCACAATTTCATCAACACCCCTCCTCTCATTCCAAGCTTGACATCATTTGTGGACAGGGGCCCCGCTAAGGGGGGGACAGGGGGGGGGCCTCCACCCCCAAACATTCGCAAATGTTGTTACACTTGGCAAATTTAAAACTTTTATGACAAATTTTTTTTAAATTTTAATAAAAACTGCAATACATTTCCTATTTTTGGTAGAATTTGCAAAAGTTACAACTCTAATTGGGAATATTATTAAACATTTTACAAATAAAACTGTATTACTTTTTCTAAGTGCATTAACTTGGCAAAATTATAAAACGAGTTGGCAAATATGAAAATTTGACTTGGCAATTTAAGGTCTTCTCCCCCACCAATAAAAAGTCTTAGCGATGGTCCTGTTTGTGGAAAGCCTCTCTGAGTAGTAATATTATCATTTTATCATATCTTATATTTCAAATATTCTTTTTAATTCATTTTTTCATGTTTTATTGGTATGTATTGTTTTACAATTAATTGTTTTATATATATATATACATATATTATTAATATCTCTTCAGTTTTTTTTTCTTCTTCTTCTTACATTGAAGAATTGTACGTGAAGAATTTTAGTTAGAAATTATTTCTATTGTAATAGCATTACAAATATACATTTTCTAATTTGTCAATATTGCGTAAAATCCTTATAAATTCAAACTTATTAATTTTAATTAGGAAAATCTCTCAAAATGAATTAAATGATTGTGTAAATCTTCTAATTTAGTTTCAAAAATTCATGAAAAGTGCCATAGAAGAAAAGAATTTTACGAATTCATAATTTAGGACATAAAGGGTTAAGTTATTAGTACAGAATATGTATGGTCCTGGCATTTCCAGACCAAGAAATTCTTTGGCACCAGTATTTTCTTATGAAAAATCTCTCTTTAAAAAAGGCGAAATTTCGAGCATTTGAAATTTTTTTTTATTAAAAAAACAACATATATTAGTAAGTTTAATTTTTTTAATTTAATTTTGTTTTCTACTAATTAAAAATATAGAAAGATAGGTAGCGATATTATTCTAAATGTTATAAATTGCTTACTATTGAGAAATTATTAGCAAAATTGATATTATTAACGATTATTTCCGATTAATGGTAAAATTTTGCTTGCTTCGTTGTTAAACGTTTTGCCGATGAAGGTAGAGTAGTAGAAGGAGAATAGAGAAGATAGGTTTTACCCAGCAGAATTTAAGGGTGTATTTCGAATCAAATTGCTTATTTTCCGATTTATTTTTGAATTCACTTTTGTTCTCAAACTCATCAAACTCGCAGATTGTCTTATTTAGAAAGTACACAAGGTGCTGTGATGGTCAATTCTTTGATAAATGCAGAAAATATTGCAAAAAAAGCAATCAAAAACGGCATTTTGAACAGATTTTTCAGAAGCGGGAGATTTGGGAATGAAAAAAAGTGTCATACTGAGGCGATAATTGTTCATAAATCAAATTCTAATGAATGGAGCGTAAAATGGCATCACACGCCACCTTGTACGTCTCTTTAAAAATCCCCTCAGCAAGTTTCATGTTTCTACTTTTAAAAATGTGTCTGAAATTGTATCGGAAAATTTTGAGCTGTTGAAGCTGGAAAAGCGTTTTTTCGAATACACCCTTAACCCCGAAAATAACGCTCGGGTCGTGGAGTTAGCGCAACCGTTCTACGGATCACATGACCTGTTGTCTACTAACTTTGGATCGTTGAAGCATTTCGATTGGACCGTTTAGAAGTTTCGATGTTGGAGGCGCCACAATTACCGCTCTTCTTTCATGAATCGCCGGAAACGGCAGCCATACTAGGAAGGACTTCAGGGCCAAAAGTGAATGCATTGTCTTTGTTTTCAATCTACAATTCTGTCTTCATGGTTTTTCTTAACTTACTAACATTTAAAGTCGCCATTTTCTTTTTTGTAAGTTTTGAACCAAATAGATTCGTAGAAGGTGGCTTCCTCTACTTTCTTCCCACCATTATCAATTTTTCACTCGTGGTGGTTGCTCTTGAATCCGTTAAGGCTCTTCTCAACAAGCATAAAACGTTTTGACACATTTACAAATGTATTTTTAAGATACAAATTTATTAAATATTATATTTAAAGGTATAAAATTGGAAGACTTGACTATGAAAGCGATTTGGAGTCCAACTGCATTTCCTTTTTTTTTTTTTTTTTTTTTTTTTTTATCAATAAATTCGAATTGTAAACTTATTTGATCACCTGATAAGGAGTTTTTCTCCCTTCACTGACTTTTTCCTGCTTCCGCCGAGAAATTCTATTCAAAATACCGAACCTTGACCCTATTTTCTGAAGGATCTGTCGTGTTTCAAATAAAACGGGTAAATTACAGCAATTTTATAGTTTCTGAGCAACAGCACCTGCTAGTTTCAAGCATTTCCGAAAAAAATATATTAAAACTTATGTCATAAAGTTGCCCTTTTTGATTTAAAAGCAGCCTAAAGCTGCTATCAGATTCATCAACATTTCGAAAGACTTTTGAGTCAAAACTTAATTTCTTCCAACTTTTCTCGAAATATCCTTACAACACCCAGTGTGATAGCAAACAGCAATGTCCAACTTTTTTCCGCAGTTCCAAAAAAGTCTCTGCTAGCCGAGACTTTTTCTGCAACATCCAACATTTCAACGAATCAGAGATAAGCGATTGATGCGAATAGGCGATAAATATTAACGCCTGGTACTAGTAGTACTGGCTTTCCTCATTTTTCTCCGAAATTTTTCCAAGAATTGTAATCTTTTCCTCTCTTTGAACGGGAAAAAACTCGGAGTTAAAATCGGCTGAAAAATTTGTTGCTTGTAAAGTTCGTGAATTGGATAGCAGCCTTAATGCATTCAAAACTTACAAGATGAAAAAGGCGGCTGGTATTACAGACATGTGATTAGTGCATTGTTAAAAAGCTTTTATTCATATGCTTTTGTCTAAGTTTGAACTATTTATGTAGTGTTAATAGTTTATGTGTATTTAATATCAGTTGTGTGTTGTGATAAACATCCTTTACTAACATACTAACAAACCCACCCCGTACAGGTTCAGGAGAAAATTCTTCGGCACCTGGATCTTCTTCATCTCAAATCAAAATGAAAGAGCAGTATAAGTACAATATATTTAAGGGAAATATTAAAGGGGATAGAAGTAAGTTAGTGCTTCATAATATTAAAAATCTTACTTATGATAAAATCAAGAAGAATGTCGGTAACCTTTCCGGGGCGAACCCATCTATTTAAATATTTAGGACACAAGGCTGTTTTTAAAATTTTATTGAAATAATCTTTACATTTTCTGAGAGAAATCTTGTGTAAAGTTTTAGATCGGGAGGCGGCAACACTGTAATCACTTCATCGCGTCGATGGCTGAAACTTCAGAATTAGTTAAATCTCGATTAACGTATTAAAATGCAATTGTTTTGACAAGTTATATCTTTGCCATCTTTTATGCCGCCATAAGTCAAATAAACCGTTACAGGGTACACATTTATCGTTTTGTTTGGGTTTGATAACACAAATAACAATATCGAAATTAAGAAAGTACAGTTTCTTTTTTCTATTTACTCATTTTTTATCATTTCTTTTCTTTTCTTTTCTTTTTTTTTCTTTTGCTTTTTGTTCAGTGAAAATGTTTAGTAAACATCCCGTACAAATTGCAGTTTCAATAGATTATCGGAAGATAAAAGAGAAGAAAAAGAATTGGAAGATACAACAAAAGTAAAAATATATAGATAATCAAAGAAAATGGAACGAAATATTTTTCCTTTCTTTTATTTTGAACAATAACAAAGGCAGCTTAGCTCCTTTAATTCTTTGACATTTAATCTTTCAAAACAAGTTTTTGAAATAACATTTGGAGATATTACAGTTTTTTTCAAAATAGCTTATGAGAATTATATTTCATGTACGAGCGCAATTTACAATTATTTTTACTTAAAATTTTAATACTTTTGTATTGTTGGTTTATGGTTGTCGTTTCTTATAAACGAAAATTTATTAGAAAAATCTGAACAGTAAATTCAAAATTGTCATGGCTTATAGAATATTTTTATTGTTCAACTTAATTAAGTCTTTTTTTTTTTTTATCTGAAAATTTTTTTTCTTTTACATAATTTAACATTTGTGAAAAATATTTGCTTCAATTATCAACATTTTTCTATAACTATCCATTTAAAATTGTATAATAGTACACTGCAAATAAAAAAAAATGTATTTTAGAACACTTTTTGTCCCCAATTTACAACAAATTAATGTGTTGTGGATTAGAAAACTTCTTATACAAAATGTTTTTATAGCTGTGATTGTGTTCTTAATATATGTTGCTTCTTAGTGTCTATCAAAAGTGTTGCTATCTAGAAATCTGTTCTTAATATGTTGCAAAAGTGTTGCTATATAAAAATGTGTTCTAAAAATAGTATTGCTAATTGTGCTGAAAAAATGTTGTAAATAACATTGGTAAAAATATTTTCTTACAATAGTGTTATGCTGCACAACATTTTGCCACCAAATTAACAACACGTTGTAAACACTACACAATTTTGGACATTATAAAACTACACGTGAAAAACACATTCTGCATGATACCTTTATAATTACAATTTTAAAAAGGAAATAAGAGACAGCCTTGCTTTATAGAAAAAAATTGCAGGAAATTACTGAGTGCGTTGACTAATTTTGCCAATAAATATCAATAACTGCAGTTCTGTAAAATGGCATAATTTTCAACAATACTTTTTTCAGAATTATTTCCCTGGCACTAAAACTGTAAAATAACGTAAACTGTAAAAAAAAAAAAAAAAAAAAAAAAAACTGTAATCCTACAGATTTCAATCCTACAGACATCTGTAATCCTACAGATGTGAAGTTGCCGAAATATGTATGGTTACAAAAATTTTATCTGTACACTGTACAAGAAAAAATGTAATCTACAAAACTAATTTTTGTAAAATTACAGAAATCTGTAACTTTACAAACGATTCTACTAAAATTACAGTTATCTTACTAAAATTTTATCTGTAACCTGGGTTGCAGTTACAAGAAAAATTCAAGGAATTCCATTTTCCTAAAAAATTCTTAGTAACCTTACAGATGTTTTGATTTTCAGTGTAAATCTGTATCTGTTACATGGATTTTTGCTGTTGCCGTTACATACAAAGTTCTTAGGAATTCCAGTTTCCTAGAAAACTTTTAGTAACTTTACAGTTTTTTTTTCTTTTTTACAGAGTCAACACTTACTTACACTTGACTCTTACACACACTTTACTTACACACGCACTTGAGTCACTTACAAGTCAATCAAAAACGATTTTAGTTAGAAGTGTTAATTGCTATATCCAGTTAGTGTTCTAAAAATATTTCACGAATTTGCAGTACATAAATATTCAATAAACTATTTAAATAAAGATGTTCAAATTAATTTTATTTCATTATTGCGTACACTGTTATAAGAAATCTGCAAATCTACATAAGTAAATTAACAAAAATCTGTATGTTTGCTAAAATTTTATTTGTTTATTGTACAGAAAAATATGTAAATCAACAAAATTAGCTTTTGTAAAGCTACATGTTTCTGTAGCTTTACAAAAGAAACTAAAAAAATTACAGTTAATCTCACTAAAATTTTGTTTGTAACCTAAGTTGCAGTTACATAAAAAGTTCTGGGAATCTCAGTTTCCTAGAAGATGTTTTACAGAATTTTCTTTTACAGTGTAGTGAAATTTACGTCAATTTGAAAAGGCTGCTGGAAAATTTTATTTTTTCTATTTTAAAAATCATTTATGGCTATTCAGATTATAGATTTTTCTCCCTTCCAAAATATGACTTGTATTTTTTAAACAAAACTAATGAGCAACAACTTATATCAGGAGGAAACTGAATATATATACCGTATTTTCCTGCGTATTGCCGAACCGGCGTATAATCCGCAGCCGTAAATTTTGGCCTTTGAAAAAAAAATTTCAGCAGATAATCCGCACCGGCGTATAATCCTCTGATTATACGCCGCAAAAATACTAATAAATAAAGTTTCTATTGATTTAGTTGTGCTATTTAAACGATAATTGTAAATAAAATAAATAATTTTTGGATAATTGCAAGTTAAAATAATAATCGTTAGTATCAATAATATTTAACAATAGTTTAATAATTTTTTCCTTGTTCTTCTGCTATAGCAGAAATTCGATTACGGTGATCGATTTTATTCGATCTATTTCCAATAATATTTGACAATTGTTTAATAATAGCAGGTAACAATATTATTTACTAATAATAATTTTTAGTATTTAATAATAAAATAAGTAAGATACTCTTATTCTGTGAATAATATTTTTTATCTTTTTCTTTTGCCAAAATCGAACATTCGATTATGGCATTCGATTAAATTCGATCTATTACAACTTCTGCCTTTTCTATTACATCCAACTAAATTCAGCTGTGTAATTTAAGCAAAATTCTTTTTCCACGTGACAAATAAAAGAAAATTCAGCTAACAAATGATTAGATTGCAATTTTTGATCAAGATGAGCTGAGAAACTCTGTATTCTTCATAAAAGCATGTTGCAAAAAGACTAGACAAATATTCTTTAAAAATCGGAGGCCACTCCCACTAGATAGTATACGTCATATGTGAACCAATCACAAGCAGCCCCGCGAGCAACAAACAGACAATCATTTGATATGTTTACATTTTATAATTGCCGGTAGAAATGGGAAATCAGTTCAACTTGAAAAAAAATTTCATCAAATTATCCGCACCGGCAGATAATCCGAGGTTTCGAGGTTTTCGAGGTTAAATTTTCGAGGTTTTTTAACAGATAATCCGCGGATTATACGCAGGAAAATACGGTATATTTTTTTATTAAATTCGATGCATTAGTTCTTGACTTACAATACCGATAAAATTTGTGCCACGAGCATACAGACAGACGGAGACAAACTCACAGACTCATACACCGTAAAATAATCGGTAACGTTTCAAAACTTTTTCTTGGAAACTGGGATTCCTAGAGTTTTTTATGCAACCGTAACAGCAAAAATTCATGCAACGAAATCGGTCACATGAATTTTTGCTGTTACGGTTGCATAAAAAGTTTTAGAAATCTCAGTTTCCTAGAAAAATTTTAGTAACTTTACAGATTATTGTTATTATTATTACAATGCCGACAGACATTTTGTAAAAAACATGCATTTTAAAATTTTGACACTTAAGAGTACACACTAGTCACGCGGTAAAAGCCGAGCGCTAATGTAAAGTCTATATGGGAGTTCTTTTCTAATATCTCGTTCAAATTTTAATATTTTTACATGATTTTTTTTGCATAGGCTAGCTGACGACGATCTACAACCGGCCTAGTTTTTACTTTTTCGATTTTGCTCATATATTTTTTGTATTATGATAGTTTCAATATCAGAACCGGTTTAAACCGGTTTTGAAAGTTAAAATATTTTTTTTAAAAAAAATCTGAAACCAAAATTGAAAAAGTAAAAACTAGGCCGGTTGTGGATCGTCTTTAGCTAGCCTATGCAAAAAAAATCATGTAAAAATATTAAAATTTGAGCGAGATATTAGAAAAGAGCGCTCCCATAGACTTTACATTATCATCCGGGTCTTTTTGAGTACTTTTTCTGTGACTATTGTGGGCTCTTAAAGTGTGTAAATAACCGGAATTTGAAAATTCTCATGAATTTTCAATACTTTTTTTTGTAATACTTTTTTGTATTTTTTTTTTTTTTTTTTTTTTTTTTTTTTTTTTTTTTTTAACAATACCTTTTTTTTGTAAAGATAGAAGAAAGTAAAAATATGAAGAATATGTGACTAATAATATTTTTTCGGTGAATAAAGCGATAGATTAATAAATATCAGATTTTAAAAAAAAAAAACGTTTTTAATATGTTAAAAAATTAATGCGAAGCGTTTGATATGGAATAAAGTTATTGCCTTGTACTAGTTTGTTACTTTCATGTCTATAAAAAAATATTTTTACAGTAACTATTTTTTACTTTTCTATTTAATTTAGGAGAAATGTCGATATTGAAATCTCACAAGCGAGTAATAAAATAGACACAACTCGGACTAAATTTAAGCTGAAAATTTTCCATGATTAAAAAAAATAATAATAATAGTCAGGTTTAACAACTTTATTTCACTACACTTGAAATACCTATCAACTTATCCCCCTCCCCTAGAATCAGCTCAACGCATATTAATACATTTCTACATTTGAAACTCTTTTTGCTAGATTCAGCTAGTACACTGTAAAAAAAAATCTGTAAAGGTACTATACTTTATCTAGGAAACTGGGATTCCAAGAACTTTTCCTGTAACGGTAACAACAAAAACTCAAGTTTTAGAATCGGTTACATGGATTTTTCCTGTTATCGTTACATGAAAAATTCTTGGAATCCCAGTTTCCTAGAAAATGTTTAATACTTTTACAGATTTTTTTTTACAGTGTAAAACCAATTAATTTTTAGAAAATATACATTTATACCTTCTATACCTATTTTCTTTTCGCTAAAAATTTCGCAAGAAATGGCAGAATCTTTTGAAATTCTTATAAGTTTCAACTTGTTTACATAAAATATGATGGAATAAGACACCTAGTACTTACCATATATAATACAATAAGCTTTTAAACTTTGGTAATATATAATCGATTACATACTTTAATAGATAACCATCAAGTAATTTTAAAATTTTCTCTTTTACTTTTAGGTGGTGTAGGAAATGTGCCTATTGAGTAAAATATTCATAAAGCAAAAAGGGGATAAAGCAAACTTAAAAAAAAGTGAACAGTTGTATCCCAGTGTCAATGTGATTAACTGTATTGCATTTACCTTCTTGCAGTATTCTTTTATGAAAATAACTGTATTATTTTCTCTGTAATAAATTGTTTCTAACAAACACTTTGCCTGTGTCTTTTTTCGCTTAATCATGTGTCGCTTAATCGTGTATTGTTGCTTGCTTTGATTTAGCTTGTTTTTTGTACAATATGAGTATAGTATAATTATGTTTGTTCCACCTGGATTAAAAATATGTGTTGGCCTTATTTGTTTTGCATTCGAGCTTTTCACGTTTTACACTAGATGTATTTCATTAAGGGAACAAAGGACCTTAATTTTTTTTTTTTTATTATTATTGCATCTCCAATATATACCATTCAAAGGCACACTATATGAATGATGGCATATATTTATCGTTCAAATAATTTAAAAAAAGGTTTTTTTTTTCTTTTTCGGCAAAATAAAACAATTTTTTGAATATATCAAACAATACGTTGAGACTTTCAAAATGTCACAACGTTAATCCATATCAATTAAAATCTCCAATACTTTTTATGTTACAGTTTGGTTTAATAAGTAAAACTATGCATCGAATTTTATATGTCTGAATATAAAGGGAAAAAAAAGTATTTCCTAAATTTTATGAAATATTTAGAATTTTTCCATCTTATTTTTACATTTAATTGCTTTTAACTTTTCCAATAATATATAGTTTCAACTATGCACTGTTTTATTTATATAGGTACACTGTTAAAATTTTAAAACTTTTGTTGCATCGTCACTTCACCGCTTTTATAGAAACCGATAACTTCACTATAGTATGAAGTATTCTCATTGTTCAAAATAGAGATACTCTTTAAAAGCGATGGAATGACGATGCAGCTAAAGTTTCAAATTTTTAGCAGTGTAAGACAAACTGGCATAAAAAATATTGGGAATTTTAATTGATAGGGAATGAAGTTGGAACACACTGTAAAAAAAAGGGTCGATCTACTAAAAAAATGTAGTGATCTTTGTAATTACTAAAAAATTTTTAGTAATCATACTCGGTTACAAGGAATCTGTAAGAATTACTAGAAAAAAGCTAGCAATAAATAGAGTTAATAGGTTTACATTTTTAAAAGCTATTACTAAAACTCACTTGGTGTGGCCGTGATAGCCTAGTGGTCATAGCACCGAACTCCAGGCGAAAAGTACCCGGGTTCGATGCTGGACACCACCAAATATGCACCGAATGTAAGTACTCGTTAAATAAAGGGAATATGAAAATCCTGTTGTAGCAGTTACAATGGGTAATGATCTCTGGGCTTTCCCTCCCCTTTAGAAACATGTCAGAATAGAGCAGGTAGCGATGTTTGGTGCTGCCATCTATTGCGGCTTCGCCGAAAATCCTCCGCTTCAGAGGTTTGTCTTTTTACACCACTGGATGCAGCTCGAATGAAGCTCCTGCCCTTCCGGCACACGTAACGGTTATTAAAAATAATTTTGGAGGTATTACTAAAATTTGCTTGGTGGCTCATACTAAAAAGTTTTAAGTTAGTTATACAAAAAATTCTTTTGTTCAGTTTACAAAAAAAAAAAAAAAATTGTTTCACTTGCAAAAAAAAGTTTGTAATGTTACTAAAAAATGCTGTGGAATACAAATTTACTAAAAAATTTTTAGTAACCTCTTGAATTTTTTTTTTTTTTTTTTTTTTTTTTTTTTTTTACAGTGCATTCTGTAAGTTCTAAATAATGTTTAAAATGTGTAGGAAAATTCTTTATTTTATTTTTTTTATTTTTTATTTTTTATTTTTTTTTTGTGTGTGTGTGTGATAAATATTTGCATAGTTAATTTACACCACTGGGTAAAATTATAAACTCAGAAAATTTTCTGTTTGCTTAATAGCCTGGGAAGCGGACTATCAGACAATCATACAGACAATCACCTCATGGAGTTCATGGATAAAATTCTAGAATTAACTAAATCTCCATTCGCATATTAAAACGCAGTTGGGCTGAAAAGTCATATTTTGTTGGAAAATACATGAAAATCTGATTGTAGCGGTTGACTCGTAGATTTTTAATTGTGTTTATTGTATTTACAATGTTTTTTTTATATTTTTGGGTGCAGGAAAACACAATGTTAAATCTATGAGTCATCCGCCAAAATCGGATTTCCTGGTGTTTTCCACCAAGATGTGACTTTTCAGACCGACTGCGTTTTAATATGCGAATCGAAATTAACTAATCCTAGATTTTCATCCGTGAACTGGATGAGATGATTAATTGTACTGTTGCCACCCGGTCTATAAATCATAATATAAATAAGTTTAGCTGCACATTAATAAAATAAGGATGAATATTTATAAAAAAGACATCTAAATTTAATGTAACTCTAAAACAAAATGGTGAAAATAATTTAAATAAGAAAATGCATAACTTAAAAATATTTATGGGAAACCTGGAGAAAATTATAAACTCAAAGTTATGAATTTCTATACTCTGATTATTTTATATCTGGATAAATGCATTATATGATAAGAAACTACACCCAAAAAAAAGAACTGATTAAAACTACAAAAAATGTTTTGTTGAATACATTTTGGGTTTTTTTAAACGAATTTTTAAGTTAAAGTAAAAAATCGGTTTTGTTGTGCTCAGACAAAAAAATATTGTTAACACTCTTATAAAATTTTGACAAAATTTCATCAATTTTATTTGAGTCTTACTAAAGTCCTGTATTTCCAATTTCCATTTTCAGCAAAGTTTTCTTGTTTTGGCAAAATTTAAATTGGTGTGCAGTATCCATAACTCTCTCACTTAATTTTGTTTAATTGACTTATATAGCTATAAAGCATTAACATAAATTTTGGATAGTATAAACTTTTCAAATTGAGACAGATTAATGACATTATTATGCATTTCAAATGAAATTTTTGGACGGAAAATTGCAAAAAAATAAAATAAAATAAAATAAAATAAAATAAAATAAAATAAAATATTTTTTGCGTATTTAAAAAAAATTTCCATTGACCCATATTTAAACGAAAAGATTTGTTGGACCAAACAAATTTTTGTTAATTCAACAAAACTTTTTTCTGGGTGTGATTCAGCAAATTATTTTTCACGTTGGTATTAATGCAAATGACATTTATACTTGTGCATAAGTTCAGAAATTTCGGAAGATAAAAATTTCTACATCTACGGTAATATAGAATGTTTGCAAGATTTTGAGTTTGAGCGCAAAATTTTCGGGAAATTTTTATGTGGATTGGGGGAAATGTTAACACTGATAACATTTTCTGCACCTCTGCATTTGCATTTTTTTGGATGGTTTTTTTTAAAATTATTTTATCGTTTTCCTTTGAATTACTTTTAGAATAATTTTAAGTCTATTTTAACCCTTTGCAGTGCAGATCACCTCCATTCAGAAAATGATGAAATGAATCATTGATGCCGGAGTTAATGTACAAATTTATTCGAAAATAAGAAAAAAAGCTTTTTTTCCAATACATAATAAACTGAATAAATCTATATATATATATATATATATATATATATATATATATATATATATATATTACGCTAACATATGTGACACAAAAATCACGATTATTTGTTAATTGTTTAATGGCAACATCCAAATGAAACATATCTTATGGGTTACTGTACAAAAATCCTTAAAAGCTTAAAATTTAGGCTGTGGTAAATTGGATTTATTTATTTATTGTTCCTTCACTGCAATTACGGAACTTCAAAATATCATTATTTTTATTTTATCTGTACTTTTTACTTAAAAAAATAAAAGTCATGAATTATACACTTTTTAGTGTAAAATTAAAGTTATGTATTATATATGAAATGAGTGAAAGGATTATATTATTATATTTTAAATAAATAATGAAATACGAAAAAATGCCACGGGTACAACATTTGGCGATTTATTATCTGAGCCGGACTAGCATAAAAATACTGAGTTCTTGATTTATCAGCGCAGATGTCACATATGAACCACATTGGCGCGTTATTTTTCTGCCGCCAATTTGGCGAAAATTCCGTTTTCAAATACCAGTTACATACATATTTTTTAATTCCTATTATTTTAAAATGAAAATAATAAATAAAAAAAAATTTAGTTATTAATTATAGAATAAAACAATTTACATCATCTTAAAAAAGAAAATAAAAGAAAGCAAGCAGTTTATTAATAAATAAATAACAATAGCCGGGTTACCATGTGAGGCACACATAACTGCCATTTTGTTGCAATCGCGCCAATGTGGTGCGTATATGACGTTTGTGTCTATTTCTCTAACGGAATCTTCTAATTTAACAAGAAACTGAGCAATTAGAATAAATTATGAATAAAAGCAACATGATTTAATGCTTAGTATACATTCAAGAGAGACCAAACTGGTCGCCAAGGGCGGCTTGTTATATCAGAATGGGACCGTTCAAGTATTACGTAAGCACTAAAGAGGGAGGGGGTGTCCAGAGTCTGCTTATTTTTTCTGACAAGGGGGAGGGGGGGGTCACGACAATTCTTACGTAAGCATTAAACAACGATGCAGCTGCAGTTCAAATTCAACAATCAAACAAACTATGATGGGGAAAGAGCGATTGATGTATAAACTGTCATAAAATCTTACGTAAGCAAAGGGGAGGGGGGTCTAGCATTTGCTTATATTTTCTTACAAGGGGGGGGGAGGGGGTACAAAATGACTAAAAATATGCTTACGTAATACTTGAACGGTCCCAATCCTATTGTCACCGTAGTATATGGGAATCATGTTGGGTATTCCATGCAATGGACTACTGAAACACAAAGAGTTCATGCCTTTTGTTTACCTTGTCCTGCCGTTACATGTTGCTCTTAGAACAGTAAAAATCAGCAAGTTTTCAAATGCCTCGAGGAAAGGTTCTCACAGAGATGCAAATCAGGCACGTAGCCAGGGAGGGGGCTAAGGGGGCTGAAGCCCCTCCCGAAAGTTTGAACTGTCTTTGCAAAATTATTTATAAGGCAATATATACATGGTGTCCCACAAGGTATACGCGACGTCTAATATGTACCGATTCGGATAGAGCACGCCAATATGAGTATTTTGAATGGTAACATATGGGATTCCCCGAATACAGCGTGATAGTCTAATGACAGGATGAACGTTATTGATGAATCCGAAAGTGGGTATACCAAATGACGATGTGCACGACGAATGTACGACATGAAAGATTGCCCAGATGACTATGCAAATTTGTGGCAACCAATGAGAGGAAAAGGCAGAGGATACGCAATATCCCTCCGCGACGTACTATAAAACTAGAGAAGAGGTTTGAAGAGAATGAGTTGGGCATTACTCACTAGGAAAGTAGGGTTGTATCGTTATCGTTATCGTTTTTGTTGTGTTACCGTTTCGGTAATGAGCAAATGTTCCATTGAGCCAGTGTTTTCATGGTACTGTCTTGCAATAAATTGCATTCCTGAGCGGCTGTGATCAGAAAATTCAAGAAAAAATTCGACAATCACTGCAACATTAGCGACACGACGCGACAATCAAACGAACGCACGACAAATTTAAGACCGGCAGTGTGTTGGACAATGTGCTATCAACGAAGACCAAATAGAACCAAAGGCGAACCAAAGTCAATGTTAAAAAAGTAACAGAAGTGTGCGAAGAAAGTTCATCAGCTTCAGTACGACAGGTGGCTTTAAAATTTTACATGTCCAAAAGCACGGTGCATCGAATAATGAGTATAGGGATGTGGCTTTGTTGCTTTACAAAATCTAAATCAATCAACCATTGACTGAATTGGATGGTTTAAGGAGGTTTGATTTTGCAAACAAGGTGATTAGTACGGTTGAAGATGGCGAAATGAATTTTAATCAGATCTGGTTCAGTGACGAGGCGCACTTCTACCTCCAAGAATATGTTGACCAGCTGAACTGGAGGTTCTGCGCCAACGAAAATCCCCATCATGCAATACTTCGGACACTTCACCCACTGAGACTCACAGTTTGGTGTGTGTTATATGTCGAAGGCTTTATTGGACCAATTATTTCACAGGAAATGTCATTGGTAACGCTTATTTTAACGTATTGCATGGTTGTGTCATCCCATTCTTGCATGGCATGGATAAGATATTGATTATTGGTTTATGCAAGATGGTGCTAGACTTCACCGTACTCAGCGTAACTTCGACCTCTTAATGGAACATTTTCTCGGTAGAATAATCGGGTTGTGCTCCATTACTAAAACAGGCAATGATATAGAGTGTCTGCCGTACTCTCCTGATCTTAATCCGTGTGACTTTTTATGGGGACATCTGAAAGACGCAGTATATCGCACACAGTCCAAGTCATTAGCCGACTTGAGAGCAGCAATTGAAAAGAAGTTGAAAGAATTTGGAAGAGATCTATTGCAAAAAAACAATTTGGGAACTTCCATTCCAGATTTCAAAATGTTATTTTTTTGAACGGCGGACATTTCGAAAATCTGTTGTATTGAAAGTTCTCAATAAACATTGACTTTCATTTGTTTTTGTTTTTTTCTCATTTCTTGTGTTTTTCATATGACAAGCTTCACTCCTTACTTACACTATCACGCTATATTCGGGGACCCCTCATGTTACCATTCAAGATGTACTCAAATTGATGTACTCTCTGTACATATTAGAAGCTGCGTACCTTGTGGGACATCCTCCACATATATGTATTTTTTATTTTTTTGTCTTCCATTACATTAAAGCCACGTACATTTTTAGTTGTAAAAATATGAATTTATTCAATTGCAGTTACAGTAATCATACATTTAATCGGTTATTCGGATGTATTGTTTGTTATTCGTATCTAACATTACAAATATAATTTATTTTTAAAACGCAATTTTATTTATCTTTATGCACAGTAAAATTAGATCAAGTGTAATTCTGTATCATTAATTTGACTAAGTAAAAGTTAATGTAATACACGTACGACGTATTAACTTTAGGAGGCATATATAAAACATTTACTTGCATGTTATGATCTTCTTTAATTTTCTCTTATCTTCACGCATATAATGAAAATTTAGAGAGGTTAAAGCTGTTGTCAGCTGTTCTGCTCAACAATTGCTAAATTTCTTTACACATTTAAAATTCATTTTTTAACGGAAAGATATCAAAGTGGGGGTCTTGACCATGGAAGCGATTTGGAATCGAACTGCATTTTACATTTTGTGATAGTTGAATGTGTGATGTGACAAACGCATTTCTCACCCTGTTTGAGTTGTTATTCTTTTTCGTGTGAAAATTTTGTTCAAAACGTCTATTTTGATAGTATTTTCTGATAGATCTATCAGATATATTCTGATAGATCTGCGTTTGCAAAATAAAAAAGGGGGAGGGAATGAGTGCGATTATATAGTTTCTGAAAAACAATACCGGCTAGTTTCATACAAAAATAGATTAAAATTTATACCATAAAGTTGTCCTTTTTTATTTAAGAGCAGCCTTCATGTTAAAAATGTTTTGTAGACAAAGAAGCCTAAAACTTTTTTAGCCGCCAGCCGCCTATAATGTACAATCATGTGAAAAAATATAATTTTAAAGAAAATATTTTTGATAATGGTGTTATGACTGTAAAACTCTTTTTATTAAAAAAATGAAATAATAATTAAAAAATATATTAGAATGAATTTATGAAACGTAATGTTACGAAGAAAAATGATAGGGTATCCATTCTTTTAAAGACGTCCCGACGGCATCTTATAGTCATTGAACATTTTTTCTTCGGGTTATTTGATATGAATTTTTAATAGAAAGAAAACGCGCATAAAGTAGTCGGTTTGTCTGGGAAATTTTCTTGTATTTTGTAGAAACATCAACTTTAGGAATGGATACCTCTATATGTCAGGCAGTAATGATTCTTTGGCAGTTTTTCATAGCGCCCACCGAGAGAGTTATCTAGTCCATTAGTACATGCGCTGTAGTGAAATTTACCATAATTACAATGTACAGCCAATCTACAGATGTAGACACGTGTGCTGAACAGGTTTGTAAATTTGAAGCTAAAAATTGAAACAAAAATTGAAAAAAAAAAAAAAAAAAAAAAAAAAAAAAGAAAAAAGAAAAGAAATAACAATTTTTTACATAATCATCAACTATTTTATTTTATCTATCAACTATTTAGGAATATACTTTAGTTTAAGCCTACTTTACTTTAAATTTCCGCTTTAAATTGTACAAATTACTATTGTAAGAATAGAAAAAAATCCAAGATTGAGCCCCTCCCGAAGAGAAATCCTGGCTACGGGCCTGATGCAAATTGGTAAAATTTTGACCTTCAGAACTGCTAAAGAAATTCCCCCAAATCGAAATTGCTTTGTTAGTTAAATGTTCACAAAGAGCAATAAAAACATTTTTAAGAATCCGTAAGTTTATGGAAAGGAAAACGCAATGGTCGACGCTCAAAGATAACTGAAAAGGTTTGAAGATCTTTTTTACGAACAACATCTAGTACTGGAGTTTCTAGTCAAATTGTAAATGATTCAAAGCTAAATGTAAAACAATTTATATTATTTTAAAAAATAAAATAAAAGCAAACAAACAGGTTATTAATAAATAAATAACAATAGCAGCGTTATCATGTGAGGCACATATAATTGACATTTTGTTGCAATCGCGCCAATGTGGTGCGTATATGACATCTGTGTCTATTTCTCTAGCAGAATCTTCTAATTTGGCAAAAAATTGAGCAATTATAATAAATTATGATTAAAAGAAGTATGATTTAATGCTTAGTATACACTAGTGATGGGCGATTCTGGAAATTTTGAGAATCGATTAAAATCGATATCGTATAAAACAACATCGATCATAATAAGAATCGATTTCTCAGTTCTAGAATCGATACTAGAATCGATATTTCGATATTCAGGCTCACACAGAGAAGATCCAAATTACTAATTCCAAAACTTAGACAATCAGTAGAACCGTAATTACCGCCTCCCACCCCCCATCACCATTTAGGGAGGCATAGAATTAAGCTATTGCAGATTTTAGAGTCGGATAATAAAAAATTTAAATTTTAAAATGATTGTCACTTATGGTTGTCACTTACACAAAAACTTTGACAAATTTGAGAGACATAACTCAATTAATAACAACACTGAGTAACTTGGCATTAAACCGAGGATAAAGAGTGCCAAGAGCGTGTAACTAGGATGGGAAACAAGGAGTATAGACAAAAAAAAAAAAAAAAAAAAAAAAAAACTTTTTTTTTCTAATGCCAACCAAATGTTACACGAGATAGTTTGGAAGAACAAAAAATATGCCACATTCCCAAGGGGGCAAGTAAACCCCACTCTTGACGGAAGGGCGACCATAGCCCAAATGTATCTTTTGTCGAAGTTTCAAAATGAGGATTTACAATAAAATAGAACGAGAATTGGACATTTTAAAAATTGCATGCATACTTTGAGCGGCTCATTTAGTAAAGACTGGCGAGGAAGGAGGGGGGGGGGGGGACGAGGGATTAGAACGGACGAACTTGAAAAAAAAAAAAACATAATTAACTAATAACCCAAATAACTTAGCTCCTAAACAGAAATATAGTGTTTAACTTAGTGTTGAATTCATGGGGTGGCCTGCGGGGAACATGCACTCTTTGAAACTATAATAAAGAATACTGCCCAGTTAAACTGATGGCATTGAGCTCACAGGCTACAAATGCTAATTGTATATTAAAGCCTTACATTTTCAAGGGTTAATTCCGTTCGAAAAAAAAAATAAGAAGGGAAAACAGCTCTCCCCTTTCCTCTTTTTTTATACTTAATCCTTGAACCTCCTATACTATCAAAGACATGCTTTATCGTATAAAAAATCTATATCCAAAATTCAGAGCAAATGAGATAATTCTTAATAAAAACTCATTTAGCATTTATATAATTTAAAAGGAGTTATCCCCCTCTTTTATACTTAACCATTAAACTTCCAAAACTATTCAGAGGTTTGAACGAAATCTGAAAATTCTGCTTGAAAAACCCATTTATATAAATTAAGGGGGGCGGCATAAGAACCCCTGTTCCCCCTATTTATACTTATTCAATGAACACCTAATAACAGTCACGGAATCGCCTCATCAGAATGATCCTAATCTAAATTTTGAACGAAAACTTAATTCTGCATGAAAATCCCATTTATATCAACTAAAGGGAGGAGCATCAGCCCCCCGTTCCCCCTTTTATACATATCGAATGAACTCCAAAATCTAATCAGGGAAGCGCCTTGTCAGGATATACCTACATACAAAATTTCAAGTGGATCGGATATTTTTATCATGAGTTATCGCGTTACGCACGAACGTACATACAGAACGGACGGGCACAAGCTCTCAGGCTATGATAGCCTGTGAGCTAAAAAGTGTCAAGAGCATGTAACTAGGTGGAGAGAGGGGTAGTAACAGAAAAAAACGAGGAGATTAAAGCTTTATAACAACGATATGTTACATGAGATGGTGTGGAAGAAACAAAAAATATGCCCCCCAGCCAGAGGCGGATTACCCATTAGGCTGAGTAGGCTGAAGCCTAGGGGCCCAGAAGAAAAGGGGGCCCGGTGCTAAAATTTTCCTAATATAAAGAACAAGAAAATATTCTTTTACATTGTTTGGACATTAATATTTAATACTAGGACTTCCCTCAGAGGGATTAGTCTGAGCGATGTTGCTGAGAATACACATTTAATAACTTGCGACAAGTAAAGAAAATGATATGTTAACTTTAATTGATCGTTCATTGTGATAAGATATGATGAAAATAAGCATATTGAATCATAGAATTACAAAATCTTATATATAAAGTTGCATATACTATTTTTATAAAAGGGAAAGCAAACCATACATGGATATAAAATTGGAAATATGCAAAATGCTAAAAGTAATACAGAAAATAAAACACCAAATATTCCTACATTGGAAATATAACTTTTTGAAATGATGTCATGAGCATAAACAGAAGCTCCGCACCGATTTGAGAAACTATAAATAACATAAACTATTATGTTTGAAGAGAATGGAGTGTATTTTATATGGTGTGAGATCCGCCTGAATAGTTTATATTGTTGAACATCTGTTTTCCATGGATGCCATGAGGTTGTCGATAGGAATTAAGGAATCCTGTTTTATGAATTTGTCCTAAACGAGCATTTACATCTTATAAGTTACTGTGATGCCAAAGTTCTAGTTTCTAACCCCAACAGTATCCTAGAAATTGCGATATTCTCAATAAATTGGGTTTTAAACTTTTTCTAGAAAAAAAAAATGTTTAATTTGTGAATTTAAACTGTCGAATGTTTTAGAAATCGTTCATAACGAGAATATTATATCTTAAAAGTTGCCACAAAAAAAAAAAAAAAAAAAAAAAAAAAATTAGTCATATCAACATTAAAGAATTCTCAATTTTAGAACTTTTTTTGCTCGTGCATTGATGGTGATTATTGTTCCTACGCAAAATATAGTATATTTTGCAACAAACATGGTGACCAACATTTTTTTCCACATTATTTTCTAAATCGGCTAGGTACTCCCAATGATAACGAAAAACCCACAAACGTTATTGCTTTATAGCATAGAAATATAGAATCAAAAACTATTTATCTTCTATTGTATACATAAATTATCTAATTAGTGCTAGCAGATGCATTTTTAAATATACATAGATCAATATAATGCTTCATTTTTCTTTTCTTAGTATTTCTTAATATTCATTTTTCATTTATTTGTATTATTCAGTAAAAAACTCACTTTCTTAAGCCCGAATTACGTCAAACTTTTTATAAAAGCGCCAAAGTCCATATAACAGCGAAGTATTGTGAAGAGTATTAAGTACAAGGTAGTAAGACACTTAGCCAAGCGCAGATAATAAATCGCCAAATATTGTTCTTTTCGCCCTCTCTCGAAATGGATTTTTTTCGTACATTTAAAAAACACGATTTTGAGTCATCTTATTTAAAATTCAAATAAATAAATAAGAGGAAGCAATAATAGCATAAGTCAAAACATTTTATTTCAGCATCAAGGAATTGTACCGTAGTTACACATGTGAAAAAAAGCTGCTTTTGGCCAAAAAAACGTAGTCTCCACTAAATTTGAATCCGATTAAAAAAAGTACCGTGATTAATTAAAATGTTATAGGCAGAGCTGCCAAGTCTCCCGCATTTTGGATACCGGTATTTTAATACAGAAAATGTTTTATTAAATTGGAACATTCTGCAGATTTGAAAAATAACTTTTCCTATAAGAAAATTCTGCTATGCAATAAGCGGGGCTTGGCATCTCTGTATAGGAATATTTCGTAATCTACTTTTTAACCTTAAAAAAAGCAACGACCATTTTTCGGGTACAAAAAGTGTTGCTAATTCTTCCATTTTGCACACAAGGTACCGATTGTGATATTGATACATCTATGGAGATAAATTTCCAATAATTTTTCATGTCCCATTTATTTAATTAAAAATATAAATCTTTTATTCATTTAGTTTAAAGTAAATGGTTTTTAACTAATTTCATAATACTTTTGAAATATCACTTTTCATTGGTCATTTTTTAAAGCATTTAGAAAATGGTTGTTGTTTTCAGTCAAATATAGACTTTGGTCTGTCCGCATTTTATTTTATTATTATTATTATTTATAAATGGTGGAGAAATATTAATACTTAATCCATAACGTACATAATATATGACTCTGTTATTACAAAAGTCACCTTTTTATCATCATAAAAATTATGTTTTTACTGATTTTTATTAACTCAATAGGAAAAATTTTGTGCTTTGAGCAATAGATGTCCGCATTTCATTTATTTACTTATTTTAACAAAATTCTTTGCATTTAGAAGAATTTTTATTTAAATAGGAAATCCAAATGTCGCTGTTAATAAAGAAGACAGTTACAAAAAAAAAAGTTACAAAACGAGTAGACGCATACTATCAAATATGGTAAAACGACGAATCCAAAAAAGATGTCGTATGAAATATCATCTTTTAAAGCAAGAAAACGAGGTCTGATTATCGAACCTACTGATTATAAAATGTGCATTACATTAAAAAAAATTAAATTAAATAAAAATACTGCAAATATTGATTTTTTTTCTTTTGTGCAGTTTTGGCTTCGAAAGGTGCGCTATTTTGCAAAAAGATATAAGCGGCTGTGAAAACACACTTGGTAAACGTTCATGCTCAGTTTTACAAATAAATATGGCACATATATGCCCTATATACACCAAGATACCTAATTGGTGCCAAAATGGCGTTCAGTTGCCTAACATGGTTATCATATAAATGTTATAATAAATTGTTTGTTCTAAAAATATTATCATTTATTGATTGTTATTTCTTTTTTTAATAACAGAAAATGTTTCGTTTATTCCTTTTTTTTATTTTGAAATAAATAAATAACGTGTTGTTATAACATGCTATATGTATCTGGTAATCAGAACGATGTTTTCGCCTAATTGGCATAAAAAATCTCGCCAAACTCGGTGCTTATATCTCTAGTATATTTTCTCAAGAATTTTATTTATGTATACAATAATTGTTTTTACTTGCCACTTACTTCTTCTTGTATATAAAAATAGGTAAGTGGCTCCTTTATGCAGTATAAATTGTATAAATCTTTAAAAAATAACCCCCGTTGCCCCTTTTTGGATCGAATAATAATAAAAAAAAAATCAATGTCTAATTCCAGTATTGCTCCCAGGTATGCTTACATATTCCGAATTTCAAAGTTGCATGCCAACAGGAAATGGATGAAAAATGGGAAAAGATGTCACATATGCACCAGGTTACATAATTGGCGTCAAAATGGCATTATTTTACCCGAGATGGTAACCCGGCTTTATTTATTTATTATTTGTTTATTTACTCATAAAATGTTTATTTACTTTCATTTCCTTTTTTTAATTATATAAAATACTTGTTTTTATAGTTATTAATTATTATTATTACTTTATTTACTGTAAGTTCTTTTTGATAATAGAAAATAATTTAAAAATATGTATGTAAGCGTTATTTGAAAACGCAGTTTTCGCCAAATGGGCTTTGAAAAAAAATGCGCCAAGTCTGATGCGCGTGTGGCATCCGTGCCGAAAAATTAGTGACCAGAATTGACTTCCACAAACAAACAAAATATAAGTTAAAAGAAAACATGCAATAAAAATATAAAGGGAAAATGATGTCATAAAAGAAACTTTTTATTTAAAAACGTAATTGTTTCTAATTTTAACACACGAAAGATATAAAATATTCTTTTAAGTATCAAAAAATGCTATTAAGTTGTTATGACATTTTTTTAATATAAAAAAATAACAGTTTTATTTTCCTGCATGATTAAATTTTAAAATGTTTTATTGCATTCACTATTTCTGAGTGCGTAAATGATTACTATTTACTCCATGTACTGATTCGGTTATCTACGAAAATATCCAGCTTGTGAAAATCACGCACACCAAATTTCTGTGACGTATGCAAATAAATTGTGCTTTTTAATCAGTTTTTTTTACATAACTTTTAAAATATTTGTAACTAATTTTTAAAAGTAGGTGCATTCACCAGATTACCTTCATAGGCACCTATTGGTACAAACAGAATCAAAATCCGACAAGTACTTTTTGAGATTTGCTTGACGAAAGAATTTTTTTGAATTTTAATATCGTTACGTATCTCTGAGTATAAAGACTTCGCTTCGCTCAGACAATTATTTTACCTGAGATGGTAACCCGGCTTTATTTATTTATTATTTGTTTATTTACTCATAAAATGTTTATTTACTTTCATTTCTTAATTATATAAAATATTTCTTTTTATAATTATTATTATTATTATTATTTTATTTACTGTAAATTCTTTTTGAAAACAGAAAATAATTTAAAAATGTGTATGTAAGCGTTATTTGAAAACGGAGTTTTCGCCAAATGGGCTTTGAAAAAAATTGCGCCAAATCTGATGCGCTTATGGTATCCGTGCCGAAAAATTAGTGACCAGAGTTGACTTCCACACACAAATAAAATATAAGTTAAAGGAAAACATGCAATAAAAATAAATGTAAAGGGAAAATGATGCCATAAAAGAAACTTTTTATTTAAAAACGTAATTGTTTCTAATTTTCACACGCGAAATATATAAAACATTCTTTTAGCGATCAAAAAATGCTATTAAGAGATAATCACAAAATCTCAAAATCAAAGTTTTTATGACATTTTTTTAATTCGCGTTTGTAATGACCGAAAGATGGCGTTGTTATAGACCTGATAATCGTTTGTTTACGTTTGTTTGTTTACGTTCCATGCTGTAGCACTGTAGCATAGAACCAGTTTAAAGAGCTAGTTAAAGTGCAGTTTTTTTTATCTTTTTTATTTAATTATGGGAGATAAATTACAAATATCGACAATTTTAGAATTTCTAAGATGCTGGAAAATCTAGTAATTGCTTTAGAGAAGCTGAAGCAATTATTGATTCAAAGAGATTAGTAATGTGCGGCATTAAAGAATGCAAAGAAGAAGAAATAGAGATTGTAGGCTCGTGTTTACAAACAAGCCAAACAAAAGGAAATCCCCATATTATTTCAGGTTTGCTAGTAAAGGAAAACAAAAATTTGAAAATAAAAAAAATTTCTTGCTCTTGCAAAGCTGGGTCAAGCGAATCATGCAAGCATTGTGTTGCGGTCATGTTATTTTGCCATGAGTAAGTCAAATGTACTTTTTTATATTATAGATCTAAACTTTGTGTATAAAATTTTGATTTTTGATAATTTTAATACAAAGAACCCAACATTGCATTCGTTATAGAACTGTTTATTTATTTATCGGCCTTTTAAACACTGATTTCAGCGGAAGATGCTCATGGTATCAGTTCTATTTCTTTTAGTTCGACTTTGTCCGCGAGAGGGCGTCTATTTCATTTCAAACGCGAATATAAAAAAATAACAGTTTTATTTTCCTGCATGATTAAATTTTAAAATGTTTTATTGCATTCAATATTTCTGAGTGCGTAAATGATTACTATTTACTCCATGTAATGATTCGGTTATCTACGAAAATATCCAGCGGGTGAAAATCACGCTCACCAAATTTCTGTGACGTATGCAAATAAATTGTGCTTTTTTATCAGTTTTTTTAATATAACTTTTGAACTGTTTGGAATTAATTTTTAAAAGTAGGTGCATTCACCAGATTACCTTCATAGGTACCTTCTGGTACAAACAGAATCGAAATCCGACAGGTACTTTTTGAGATTTGCTTGACGAAAGAATTTTTTTGACTTTTAATATCGTTACGTATCTCTGAGTATAAAGACTTCGCTTCGCTCAGACAACAAAAGACAAAAGATGTGCAAAATACTTTGTCGTAATCATTTATATTTTTATTATCAATGATTTATGAGTTAATGAAGCAAGCATGTGATTTAATTTTTCCAGTATATACCTCTTTGAAGGAGTGAAAGGGGGCCCGCAGAAAGTCAAGCCTAAGAGCCCGGATGGTAGTTAATCCGCTTCTGCCCCCAGCCAGGGGGGCAAGGTAAATCCCAAATAATACACCAACCGATAAATACACCAACCAAAATTAGACCATACTATCGATACCTTAATCCTTATCCAAATAAATCATTTTGTATTAATGCCTGTTAAGATATCTGTAGATTACTTTTTGAATTATTCAAATCGGACATTCCATTCAAAAGATATTACGAATTTAAAGATAACAATCTAAAGAAATAATAGCGCTGCTGAGTACTCTGTGGCCACTAAGCTTAGGGATTACGTGTGCAATCAAACGATTGCGGGTTCGAACCCCAGTTTCGCTAATATGTATCAATGTTTTTTTTTTTTTTTTTTTTTTCGAAGAAGTTTGAAAAATTAAAATTTTAACACATTATGGGTCCGTAACGTGACCTGAAATGATGGGAGAAAATTTCTTATGCTAGATTTGAAATGTATGAAGCATAAGCTTTCAATAGACATGAGAAAAAACCCCTCTGCCCCCCCCCCCCCCCAAAAAAAAGAAAAAAGGTCCTATAGGGGAAACCGGGAAACTGGAATAGCAAAAAGAACGGCGAGAAATGGTTAGCTTTACTAGAATTTTTCTTATTACTGTAACTCCTATAGAAGCTAAGTTATAGCCTTTTAAAGATTGAAATGAAGTGAAGAAATAAGCAAAATTAGGTGAGTGATCGACAGGCGGGGAGGGGTCCACAGCTCTGGGGGTGTCATGTAGATTAAACTTTTAAGTTAAAAATGGTAGAGAATTAAATGAGCGAAATTTTAAGGTGTATATTGGGGGAGGGTGCAAGCCCCCCCCCCCCCTCAAACTTTTTTTTGTTTCTTTTGAAGAAACAAAAAAATATGCCCCCCGGCGGCGCGCAGATAAACCCCAAACGGGCGGAAGGGTGACCCTTTATTTATCTTTTGTCAAGGATTTAAAATGTGGATCTAAAATAAAATAGACCGAGAATTGGACATTTTAAAAATTGTATGCCTATTTCGAACGGCCCTGTAAGTTAAAACTGTCGCGGAAGGGCGGGATTAGAAGAGACGAGCGTGAAAAATAAAACATAATAAACTAATACTTCAAATAACTGGTCTTCTAAACAAAAATATAACGATTTAACCAAGTGTCGAATTAATGGAGTGGCCTGCAGGGGATAACCCCCCCTTCCCCCCAGAATTTATGAGATTTTATGCTTTTTAATGCACAAATTGCGATTCCCCCTCTCTTACAGAGCTGTAAAACATGATGCCTTCCTCCGGACTCGCAGAAAAATAACTGCATTCAACACTGATTTAGCCTAGAAAAAGAAAAAAAAATCGAAATCGAATCTAAAGATCGAAATCGAATCTAAAGATCGAAATCGAATCTAGAGATCGACATCGAATCTGAAGATCGACATCGAATCTAAAGATCGAAATCGAATCTAAAGATCGACATCGAATCTAAAGATCGATCTTAAGGGCAGAATCGATTTTACATTTTTACTTTCTTTTGTAACTTTACAAGAAGAGAGTATTAGATTCGTGAAAAATTTTGATTTCCCGTTTTCGATGGATTTATATATTTTAGAAGGTCTTTAACACGATTTCATGGTTTTTAAGAAATATCTGTGTGTGTGTGTGTCTGTCACTCTGTGAGTCTGTATACGACAAAAATTCTGACCGTTCTATCTCAAGAACAAATGCACGGAATTCCACATAACTTTAGATTTAGTTTGACCTTGATATAAACTGAATCTAATTAATTTTTGGTGTATACAGCCTAACAGGTGGCGCTGCTATGCTGCATTTTTTGCGATTTGCGCAACAGCTATATCTGAATAACGAATGAACGGATTTTCATCACATTTTAGATCCAGTTAGTCCTTGACATGAATTGATGTTTTTTGCATTTTGATGTATATAGCTTCCCAGATGGCGCTGCTATACTGAATTTTTCACAATTTCCACTCAGCGCCATGTGAAAGGGGAGGGGGGAGGGGCGAAAGGAAGTGGTCATTCTGAGCACGAAAATTTAGGGGGCGCCAAATTTTTACTACTAACATCACTTCTAGCCTATCACAAGAAAAAGTTAATAGGGGGGGGGGCTAAATTGTAACTTTGAACCGGGCGCAGTTCTCTTTTCGCACGCCCCTGTTTCCATTTTAGCTTTATCTCAAGAACTAATGCACGGACTTTCATAAAAATTTAGATTCAATTAGTCCTTGATATTATTTGATGCTAATTACATTTTGGTGGAAATCGCTTAAGAGATGGCGCTGCTATACTGCATTATTCATGATTAACGCAATAGCGCTATCTCAAGAACGAATTTTCATCAAAATTGAGATTCAGCAAATCTCTGAGATAAATTAGTGTTATTTAGTTCTTGGTGTAAATTGCCCTACAGGTGGCGCTGATATGCTGCATTTTTTATGATTTCGCAATAGCTGTATCTCGCGCTTTCATGGACTTTCATCAAAATTCAGATTCAGCTGGTACCTAATAAAAATTGATCCTGATCAACTTTTGGTGTACATCACTCAACAAAAAACGCTATTTTACAGGGGGGGGGGGGTTCTGAGGTTTCTTTAATTCTTCTATCTTAAAAACTAATACACTGAAATTTCGGAATTGGCACATCCGTCTATTTTATCTTCGATTTTTGGAGGAAAATGAAAATTATATTACCTTCAGAAAAATCGATTAAAAATTTTAAAGTATCGATTAAATCGAGTTGGCCGTAGTATCGATTAAATCGATTTAAAAAATCGAAATCGCCCATCACTAGTATACACTCAAGGAAACCAAGCTGGTCACCAAGGGCGGCTAGTTTTGATGACTTATTTCCAATGAGCTGCCAAACTCACACTAGTGATAATATCTATATTATCAGACCTAAACTTTGCCTTTAACCCTTTCTGGCGTACTACTCTTTAAAGTTAGAATTTAAAGAAAAAAATATTAGGCAATCTATTTAGGCCTAGAGGAGTACACAGGTATTGTTTTGTAAAGATTGCACTAACCGTTTTAATTATACAGCTGTTGCCGAAGTGGTAACCTCCCATAAGTAAAGCATTGATAAGCGCAGTGACAAGAGCATTGCTGTGAAGCGCGTATTACAGTAAAACATTTTAGCTATTATTTAAAAAGAGTAGAGTTTGATCTCTGTGGTGCTGCCATCTAGAACTCATAAGAAAGATTTAAAGTAGCCATTAGAGTAGCTTTTGAAATATTCACGGAGTTTTTGTGTCTCTAAACAGGGGAAACTTTAGGTGTTGCCGACCCGGCAACACTGCGCGTTAAGGGGTTAACTCAAGTGATGCAGCAGGGAGTTTTCTCTCTCTCTCTCAGCCTAAAGTTATCCCGATTGACTGCAAAGCGTAACATAAAGCAAAACTAAAGAAAGTAGCAATTTATTTCAAAAACATTGTTTCAGAGAAATACGTGTTATATCAAAATAGCTTGCAGCAAAAATGTACGAAATGTACAAAAACGAAAACTAAAATATTTTTTTTTGTGACTTATTTCCCATTTGTAGAGTCCATTAGTATTAAAATGTTATTAAATTCATATATTTCATGATTTTTATTGTTTTTGCAATGAAAAAAAAAGAAGTAAAATAAAAAAAGAATAAAAAAATTTAAAAAACCTAACAAATTGTCAAAAAAATGTAAGTATTAATTCCCCATGCATCATCAAATTTACTGTATAAAAAAAAATAATTAATTCATTTCCTGTTTCATAACATAACATTTCATAGTTTGATAACATAAATTCAGTTTTTAGCACTTTCCAACAAAGTTGAAAAGTGCTTATGCATTCGGTTTGTCTGGCCGTCGGTCCGTCTGGCAGGATGGCCGTCTGTCCGTCTGTCCGTCTGTCCGCGCTCTAACTCCCGTAAATATACTCGGATTGCTATGAAATTTTTATACGTTATTGAGCTTTACCCTAGCACGAACCCTATTGAAAATGAAGTATCTACCATGATTAGTTTATCTACAGGGCGAATCAAAAGTTTCCCATTACATTACGGCCTATGGAGAAAAATCGTTAATATACTCGGATTGCCATGAAATTTTAGGACGTTATTGACGTTTACCCTAGCACAAGTCCTATTGAAAATGAAGTTTCTACCATGATTAGTTTATCTACAGGGCGAATCAAAAGTTTCCCATTACATTACGGCCTATGGGGAAAAATCGTTAATATACTCGGATTGCCATGGAATTTTAGGACGTTATTGAGGTTTACCCTAGCACGAACTCTATTGAAAATGAAGTTTCTATTATGATTAATTTATCTACAGGGCGAATCAAAAGTTTCCCATTACATTACGGCCTATGGGGGAAAATCGTTAATATACTCGGATTGCCATGAAATTTTAGGACGTTATTGACGTTTACACTGGCACAAGTCCTATCGAAAATGAAGTTTCTACCATGATTAGTTTGTCTACAGGGCGAATCAAAAGTTTCCTATTACATTACGGCCTATGGGGAAAAATCGTTTCAAAGGAATTTTAAAGATGCTATACCCTGTCAAACATTAAAATATGCATTCTATAAAATATAAGGTGAAAATGTGGCTATTATTCATTTACAGGGCCACACAAAAGAATTCCATTAGATAGTGGTAAAAGGAGGAATTGTGTGTGACATGTTTTAAATATATTAAGCTTTTTCCTGTATAATAAAATTGATATATGTCACTGAAGCTTAATATAAATTATACGCTACTGTCTTGCATTATATGAAGTACATAGCATTTACAGGGCCATACAAAAGATTTCAAATAGTATATTTTTTCCGAAGTACCGTATATGTGTCCGATGATGGCTGATGGAGGGATGAAATGCATTTTAATTATGATATTCGCGTTTATATTTCGCTAAATATATGCACATTATATGGTGTGTATAAATGTTATAGTTGATATACAGGACTACCCAAAAGAGCTCACCAACGTTACTGAATATGAGCGTAAATTTTTTAAACGTGGTTCTTAAATAAGCTATGCATTTTTACGCTGAGCTGCATTCAATTTACTGAGAAATGTTTGCAGAATATAGATAAAGGGATATACAGGGCCATGCAAAGAATTCGGTACATGGACGCCTATGAATGATGATTTATGAGAATGTGATTTCAGTTGTTTTAAAAGTGTTTTAGTTTACAATAAACTTTAGCCTAATGCTGACGTATAATAAAGATACAATGTAAACTACAGGGCTGAACAAAAGTATCCAAGTATGTTTCCATCTAATAGTATGAATTGCTGAAAAAGAAATTTAAGGCTACTGGGTATTTTCTTGCTAAGCTAAATTTTCCCATTATATGAACTGACATATGAAATACAGGGCTGTTCTAATGTACTGGAATACATATTTGGGTATATTTGGCTATACACTATTATTTCCCTAAATAACAAAGTTTTGTTAAAGATTTCATTAAGTGTTGGAAAGTGCTTCATAATCTATGCTTAACGCATGATTTTTCTTACTTGTTTTTTTAATTCTAAAGTTTTAAAAAAAGAACATAGAAATAAAATTTGGGATATGAAGATGTTAACGCATTCGTTTATTTAAATATCTTTTCAGGAAATTAATATTTTTGATTCTTTTTTATTTGTGCTCTTTTTAGATGCGTTCGTAATTATATAAATATGTAGCACCTATAGTCATCGTTCAGTCTGTCCGTCTGTCTGTTCGCAAATAACAACGCAAAAAACTACCCTATCAAATCATTTGAAATTTAAAATATATAATTTTTTACATAATTTTGTCGAGTCGTTTCAAATCTTTATAAAAATCGGATGCATAGTTTAATTACAGCACCGTCAAAAATATTCCGTTACATATTACGTCCAATCGAAAAAAATAGTTTCTAGTGCATTTTAACCATGTAACACTCTTTCAAACGTAATAAAATTGATATGCATCTATAAATTATATATTAAAATATACAATCGCATGCAATCTGCGGGGCGAAGAATATTTGTTAATAATTCACAGGGCCACACAAAAGAATTCCATTGCTAATAATAAAGGGAGAAACATTGTTTGGGGCACGTTTTAATTCTATTAAACTAATTTATATTTTATGAAACTGATATACAGTCGGCTCTCGTTAATTCGAACTCGTCGCGACCACAAGAAATGTTCGAATTATCCGAAGTTCGAATTATGGAAAATATGAAATTAAAACGTGCTTAATATGGTATTATTTCAAAGGAATTAATATTATAGTGCTTTTTAACTTTATTTCGTCTATTATCATTAGAATATGACTTAATATTAAATTAGAATGGATAAATACATAAACTAATAAAAGGATTAGAAACAAGCACGATGGAAGAAAAATTTAAAGCGTCACTGATGGACAGACGGGGCACTAAAAAAGTGGAATCAAATGCACGGGATTATATGTATACTCGTTCGGAACAATTTTCACAAAAATAAAAGAAAGAGAGTTATTCAAATGATCTGAAATCCGTGAAAAATAAAAGAAAATGAAACATCAGAATTCTCGTTAGTTCGAATTAAGCGATGTCAAGAGAAAATGAGTTCGAATTAATGAGAATTTTTAACGTTATTCAGCCATTGAAAATTTTGAGACTTCATGTTTAGTTCGAATTAAGCGAAGATTCGAATGATCCGATTTCGAATTAGTGAGAGTCGACTGTACCTTGCTAAGGTTTACTACAAATTACTACAAGTTACTTTTGTATAAAAGAAAGCAGATAATATTTACAGGGACACACAAAAGATTTCGGGCGCTATACTATATCCGAAGTATTGTATAATATTATTCCAAGATCTGAATATTTTTAATATTTCGATATATACCTTTTTTTTCTTTTTTTAGGTGCGTTCGTAATTATGTAAATACGTAGCACCTATTGTTGTCGCTCAGTCCGTCCGTCTGTCCGTCTGTCCGTCTGTCTGTCCGTCTGCCCGCATATAACAACGCAAAAACTACCCAACCGAATCGTTTGAAATTTAAAATACATAATTATAACATAATTTTGTCGAGTCATTTCAAATTTTATGAAAATCGGATGGATAGATCAATTACAGGGACATTCAAAAGAATTCCGTTACATTACGGTCAATAGGGAAAAAAGTTTTAAATGCATTTTATTCGTTTGAAATTTAAAACATATAATTATTGCGCAATTTTGTCGAGTCATTTCAAATGTTATGAAAATCGGATGCATAGATCAATTACAGGGACAATCAAAAGGATTCCGTTACATTACGGTCAATGGGGAAAAAGTTTGAAATGCATTTTAATGATGTTACACTCATTCGAACATAATAGAATTGGCATGAATCTATGAAATATATACTAAAATATGCATTCTGTACAATCTGTGATGCAAAGAATTTTTATTATTAAATTACAGGGTCACACAAAAGTATTCCATTATGTAATGCTATACGGGGAAACATGGTTTGGTACGTGTTTTAATTATATTCAATTATTTCACATTTTATGAATAAGATATACGTTGCTGAGGTGTAATAAAAATTACTTACTGCATATTTACAGAAACGTAAAGATTTCGACTACTATACTGTATCCGGAGTGCGCTCTACTATATCAGCAAGATCTGAATATTTTTAAAACTTCGTTATCCTACGAACGCACCTCATTTGCTACGGTCACGTGCAATTTCCAACTTGTTTTATTAGTTCTTAAAATATTTCTAAAATATCTGCTCCATTTAACATTTCATACTTTAAAAGGTGAGGAATTGTGAGTAAGATTTTAACACTTCACCTAAAATGAATTACATATTTTAGAAATATTTTGACAACGAAGAAAACAAGTTGGAAATTGCACGTGAAGCGTAGCAAACGAGGTGCGTTCGTACAATAACGAAGTTTTAAAAATATTCAGATCTAGCTGTTATAGTAGACAGTACTTCGGATACAATATAGTGGTCGAAACCTTTTTGTGTTCCTGTAAATATACAGGAAGTAACTTTTATTACACCTCAACAACGTATATCATATTCATAAGATGTGAAATAGTTTAATGTAATTAAAACACGCCCAAAACAATATTTCCAAGTATAGAAATACGTAGTGGAATACTTTGGTGTGGCCTTGTGAATCAATAACAAATTGTCTTTGCACCACAGGTTATGCAAAATGTATATTATAATATATACTCCATAGATTCATATCAATTTTATTATGTTCGAATGAGTGTAACACCATTAAAAGGCGTTTGAAACATTTTTCAACTTTGACCGTAATGTAACGGAATACTTTTGATTGTCCCTGTAATTTATCAAAATTATGTTCAAACGATTCAAATGTATTTGAAACATTTTCCCTTATTGACCACAATGTAACGGAATACTTTTGATTGTCCCTGTAATTGAGCTATGCATCCGATTTGCATAAAATTTGAAATGACAGGACAAAATTATGTAATAATTATATATTTTAAATTTCAAACGATTCGGTTAGGTAGTTTTTGCGTTGTTATATGCGGACAGCCGGACTGAACGACAATTATAGGTGCTACGTATTTATGTAGTTACGAACGCACGTAAAAAAGAGACTTCCTTTAAAAAGCGGACGCATATGAAAGATGTTAAAGGTATAAATTTTTCGAGGAGGTATTATAATATATGAATGTATTTTATAGTCCCATTTTTAACATAACGGAGAGAAATTGTGAAGTTTGATGTTTTAACAGTTTTAATTTTACCAATTATTAACCACTTGGAAAATAACTGCTGCTTTTGGTCTAGAGGCATCAGAGACATATCTGAATCCTTGTGATGTCCGGATTTTAATCGTTGGCTAATTGGTCCATGTTTAATGTCTAGAAATGGAATAAATCCGTTGAAGCGAAAGAGTATTACAAACAACAAAAATATTAATAACACAGCTTACAGCTTACAAAGAAATTGCCTTTAAAAGCACATTTTTTTCTCCTATACGACAGTGTAAAAATTAAAAATGTGCGATGTTTATAAGTTTGATAATATGCAGTACCGTATATTGTAAAACTGAAGTTTCATTTAAAATTTGTCTATGAATGATCCAGCAATATTGCTATTTAATCCGATGGCGTGCGTAATATAGGACTCTGTTATTGTATAAGCCACGTTTTGAACATCATACAAATTATGTTCATTAGTATTATTATTATTAAAATATAGAATTTATTTGCAAGTCTAAAATTTTAGTCTTTGAAAATATCATTTTCCAAATAGTCCTTGTATTTTGTTAAATTACTTTTTTATTTATTTATTTAATTGAAAGAAATAGAAGAGAAGAGAAATTCAATAAGTTAGCATTATTTTCAACTGAATTCACACATTTTACATATCTATCTATACGATTAGCGTATCCGTATTATCATATCATATAGGAACAATTGAGGCAAATATGAGACATAAAAAATGAGGCTAATATGAGAGATACGAAAGAAAGTACAAACATTCAAACATTTTACATCTTCTATTATATACATATATAATTAAATATCTGTATCTGTTATTAAGGGCCATTCCAGTCTAATATAAGATATAAAAAATATGCAAATGTTCAAATATTTTACATCTTCCAGATATGATTAGGTGTGAGGTATATGATTAACATAACTTTGTTATCATACTATATAGAGTCAAATGAGGTAAATATGAAATATTAAAAAAAAGATACAGTGCATGGGCTAATTTGAAACAGTGTATGAGGTCAAAAGAAAGAATATTTGGGTTTGTTACCATGCTATTTTATCATGTAACTTGAAGCACACACCTCATATAAAAACTGAAATTTTAAATCTATAATTTTTTTTATTTCTTTTGTTTTGTTTTAATGTGTCATATACATATTTTTTCCGGCTGTCCAATTTATTAAAGAACTAATTATATATATAAAACCCCTCCGTGTACGACGATTCCGGGGTCAGCCCATCCACGAGAAAAAGAAACTTATTGCAATTGCGTCCACATTAGGCTTAACTATTCCGAGCCGTTCACAAATATTCTAATTGATCAACTTATGAAAATATACATGTAAAAGATTTATTCATTACGCATTTTCTTTAAAACTTACAAAAACTATTTAATTATAATGTTTAAGTTCTAAATAAAACAACTAGCAATTCTCTCTCTCTCATCTCATGTCTTCTCATGAGATAGTATTGTGGTGTGTATGCAACTAGCAATTACGAAAAAGAACAAACAATGTAAACAAGTTAAAACTGTTGCCATTTAAGAATGACAAATTCCGTGAATGAATCTTTAGAATGACTCCATTGTAACATCACGACTCAGGAATGATTGGGTGCGTTCGGGAGCTATGCGCGCGTGTTCAGGAGACAGGTACATGGAGTGAATATTACAGCGGATTTAGTACTCGGAAGCCAAAATCCCTGAGCTCGCGCGCGCAGCGCGTGTGTCTCTCGAACACGCGCTGTTTACTCTTTATTGTTTACATTTGTTTCCGATCTTATAGCGTGTTTTTTTTTTAAGTATTAGCTAAAAAATAGCCCAAAATAGGAATTTTTTTTATATACATTTTTGCTATTTTTATTATTTTCTCTCAGTATTTATATATATTTTTTGGCTGTAGTTTCACAATATAATCTTTTATAATTGATTTTTTGCGTTACTTTATTCTTTTAAAATTTATGTATTTACGATTTGTTCATTCCAATCCCCCCCCCCCATCCACCAGACAGTTTTGTTATAGTTTTAAATGCAAATTTCTGTTAAAATTTCCTTTTTTTATATAGATTTTTTTCCGCGTGTTTAATCGCAGTATTTTTAAAAATTGTTTAAACCTAAAGTGGCTGATTGACCACAGTTATAATTTTTTTTTATGATCCTTTTAAAAATGCAAACACGTCATTTTGACGGGCTGTCTTCTAGTCTCTTATAAATACAAAACCAGTCACCCCATGATTACCCAACAATGACCCAATAAAATAAATTATTAAACAAAAATATAATTTGCAGAACAAATTAAAAAACAAAATAACTTCTTTCTCAAATTGTTTAGACCCCAGAGAGTGACTCATATTACATTCAATTGCTCCTAAATTTAACGTTAAATTCTTGTAACAAGTATGTTTAAACAAATTTAACTTTAAAAAATATAAATAAAATTCAAATAATATTATACTTAAATCGTCCTGAAATCATAGATAGCATTCAATTGAAATCGAAATAAATTTTAGACTTTTTAAAAGATATGTATCTGCGTGTAGCTTCTTATTTTATAAAAACATTATACAAAATCTGCAATACAAATACCGGGTTTGTCCGGAAAGTAATAGGACTGATTTTCTTTCGCCGCGACTGTACTTCGGAGCGTGCGCTCACCGACTGGATTCGGTAGAGGGCGCTCCTAGCTAATGAACGAGCGGCTGTTCATTTGTCTCCGAGCACCTGGAGAGTCAGGACATACATTTTCGCGCGATGTGTTTCTATGAGTGGTGCAAGCCGAAAATGCAGCGTTCGTTAGAGCAGAGGCATGCGATTAAATTCTGTGTGAAACTCGGTAAATCTGCGACAGAGACGTTTGATATGATCAAGCAGGCTTACCCAAATGTTGCTTTAGCAAGAAGTGGTGTGTTTCGGTGGCAACAGGCCATTTTGGAGGGCCGGGAAGAGGTCGCCGATGAAAATCGTGCTGGAAGACCTTCGACTTCGACAAACACCGACCATGTGACTCGTGTGTGCAAATTTTTGAACTCAGACCGTCGACTAAGTATTCGTTTGATTGCCCAGATGGTAAATTTACTAAAATCTGTGGTTCATGACATTGCGAGGGAGCATTTGAACATGCGCAAGGTGTGCGGCTCACACCGCCTTTCTTGTGAACAGCTACCTGACCAAGGCCGGCATCCCAACGCTTCCGCAGCCGCCCTACAGCCCAGATGTGGCTCCCCCGGATTTTTGTTGTTGTTGTTGTTGTTGTTTCCTCGCCTGGAAAGGCCGATGAAAGGCAAGCATTTTGAGACGACAGAGCGGATCCAAGCAGCATGCACCGCGGCTCTCAAGGCTATTCCGGAGAAAGCCTTCCGTGACGCCTTCAATGCTTGGAAATCGCTCTGGCAGCGCTGCATCGATGCAGGAGAAGCCTATTTTGAAAGTTTTTAAAGAATTGCAGTGATTGGCCCAATATTTTTTTTTTAAATCGACTCAATCCTATTACTTTCCGGACAAACCCTGTATTTGCAACTTAAAAATGGAAAAGTCTAAGATTCGTTTTGATTTCATTGGAGCGGAGTCAAATATCATAGTAGTAGCATTCCAGTTGAGGATTTCTATTTTTCATATTCAAAAGTAGCTTTTCACAATCATGTTGTTGTGAGATTATTTTTAATTACTGAAAGTTATTCTAAGAAACTTTTAATAATATGAATATACATATAAAAAGGCTGTTTTTACCATTACAAAATATATCTTACCATGTTCCTGTAAGTATTCCTAACATATTCTTCCAAATTTGACACACTGGGACAAGGAAAAGGGGATGTTGTTCACATTGGGACAATCCCAATGTGCTTCAGCATCTATTGATACGTGAGGCACTGAAACTTTTTAATATTTTCTTTTCCTTTTGCTACTTATCACAGGTTTATCAACCCCAAGATAAGGGATGAATAATAACACCTTGATATAAGTAGGAAACATTTCCAAAAAAATGCAAAAAGCCTGCTTTTTTAATCATTGATGATCATTTCAACATATATGCAACTCTCGTTGCAGAGAAAACTGCATTCTCTTATTAACGTTTTCTCCTGATACTTCTCACAGGTTGCAGCCTCTTGATGTAGGAGTTTTTGGCTTATTTAAAATGAAAATCAAAATAGGGGGCCTCCGTGACAGCGTAGGAGGTTTGTGGGTTTGGTTCTTTCTGGCTCCGTTGCACATTCTTCTCCCGGCTGCAACCTGTAATGTTGTAAATTTCCTTGCGCTATCTCGTCCGTGTAGCGCACAAGTAAGATATATGTGTTCAATAAATAAATAAAAACATAAAATCAAAGCTGTTTTCAATGACTGGATGATTTCAAATTCATGAAAAAAGATAGGAAATTCAATTCCAGTTATTGTACCACTGGCATATCCTTCGATCATTTAATTGATAAAACATTACTAGTGGATTTAAATTTAAGGAATCTTGGCCATTTAAACAAAGTGTTTTCAATGTGGATAATTTTATAACTTCTCACGTTTCAGAAAAGCTAAGTTCTGACAAACTACTGGATGAATGCATTTTCAAAACTCAGATTTTGAAAACTATCCAGACACTGTGGGTATTTTTGACCTCTCCAAACCATTTAGCTCTATTCAAACTCTTAATTAGCAGTAGTTTTTGTTACTGCATCAAAACATAAAATAGATGTTTCTTCTTCTGTCACTGCCGAAGCAATAATATAGTCAATCAGGGCAACTTTGGTCCAAGCGTGAAAAAAGATTAAATCTGTTACATCACTTGAATTAATGGCAAAATTTTGGTTTCAAAATATAGATAGTAGCATTAGTGTGAGTTTGACAGCTCACTGGAAATAATTCCAATTCGTCAAGATTCTACCGTGCCAGAATGGATCAAAATTTGTAACAAAATTATCTTTATTTGGCGCAAAATTATCCCGATCGATTGTAATCTATCCAAAAGCTATCCGTAGAAAAAAAAAGTAAATAATAATAATAAATTGTAATTTAACAAACAACAACGACTATTTGGAAAATAATATTTTTAAAGACTAAAATTTTAAAGACTTATAGATAAATTCTATGTTTAAATTAATATTAATAATAATAAACATCATTTTAGGATGATTATAACGAGTCATATATTACAACGCCGTGTATTAAACATTAATATTCCTAGACTAATGATTAAAAAAAAACACTAGACAACTTTACACACTAGATAACTAGACAACTTTAACTGTTTAAAATGTGCGTTTTTATTGGATGAAGTTAATCAGACTGACTTCTGAACACCTTCTATTATGTACGACAAGCATTAAACATTCATATTCCTGGACCCAACGCAAACAAAGTTTAAATGAAATTTCAGTTTTGAAATTTGCGGAACTGCAAATTTTTAAACTTTTAAAGATCGTACATTTTAAATATTTACACCGTTGCGTTGAAAACAATATGCACTTTTTAATGAAATTTGTTTCAAATCTTTATCACAATTTGTTTTCAAATTATTATTATTTTTTTGTTTATATTACTCTTTTTGTCATCGTGGCCATAGAAGTATTACATTTTTGGACATTAAGCTTGGACCAATCAGAAAACGAATAAAATAAAAAACAGAAGTATTCCATTTTTGATAATATTAAACTTGAACCAATGAAAAAACGAATAAAATAAAATAAGTTGCGGAATTCAACCAATAAAAAGATTCAGATGCACTTCAGATTTCCCAATTCTCTACCGAGAACAACAAGTATTTTCCCAAATAGTTAAAAAAAAAAAAAAAAAAAAAAAAAAAAGGCAAAGAAACAAAAAAAAAATGGGTAAAAAATCTGAAAGTCTTGTATTCTACTACTACTACAGAGAAATCAAAACACAAAAAAACACTCATGAAACACATCAGAAGAAAAGAAAATTATCTAAAGTTAAAGCATCAACAAAGAGAATTAAAATTTCTAATTTGAAATTCCGCTATCTTGAACTTGACAGTAAGTAATTTTTTATAAAAAGATAAATTGCTTCAAGCTGTCACTGATAAATTATTTCGATAATTATTTTGTTTATGTCAATTTTGTCAGAAAAGACACTGTTTGCTCTTTCTGTATTACATGGGCCGTACGGAATCTGTTGAAAGCAGAGAAATAATGCGTTTTTTCTAAAAGAAAAATGAAAATCACTTTAACTTTACATAAGTAATGAAGTTATAACTGCTATCAATAAAGAAGATATTTCAAAGCTTCCTCAGCTCATTTGGAACATCATCTATGCATTAACAACCAAAATTTGGCGTTAATTTACTCAATTTTAATGTCCGATATTTATAATAAGTTGCTGATATTTATTATTATTATTAAAAATTCCTACGCATAAATAGCCATAAAATGTTTTGTAAGAGTTCAAAACAATGTGATTTCCCAATCCGCCCCACATTATTTCAGCACTATCCCTATGCAAGGGTACATTGGGACAATATTTATCATTATATTATTTAAATAAATAAAATTAAATATTTAGCTTTTCAGTTTGGTTTGAGGCTTTAAAGATTACTGAGCCTAAGACTACAAAATAGTGATATTGGTTATTTGAAATATACAGACACAGGAAATTAAATGCTTGAAAGTAATTAAAAAGCGTCCCACTGTATTTTTCCTCCCCTCTATTATACAACAAAATCATGTCTAAGTGTAACGGTGACATCATATTTGAGGACCCCAGAAGCCGAGGGGTATAAGTGACAAAATTGAGTTAAGTACACAGGGTATCTGGAAATATGCTTTTTTCATTTCAGGTAAAGAAATATAGGTCATTTTCGGATATTATTTGCTGAGTTATAGAGATAAACCACTTTTTTCGAAAAACAAACAATATTGATTAATTATACATTTAAAGAAAATTGTACCCTATTTTCTTAACAGTTATTGAAATGAGAGTTCAAAGATTAGAATGCAACAAGCAGATGTTTCCTATTTCAATTTAGTCAATTGTTATTGATGTTCCAATTTAACATCAATTATCTTTAAACTCAATTTACTCCAAATCGACATTTTGTCACTTGTACCCCTTGGCTTCTGGGCTCCTCATATATGATGCAGCCTGGAAAATAAATTGCACTTATATTTGCAAATTTACTAGCTTTTAAATATCGGGCCTTTTCAAATTTTACTCTGTATTAAAACAATATAGTTCAGTTTTTTTTTTTTTTTTTTTTGAGTAATTTTTATAGCGAAATTAAAATTTTATAAATAAATAAAAGAAACAAGTAAGAAAAATCATGCGTTAAGCATAGATTATGAAGCACTTTCCAACACTTAATGAAATCTTTAACAAAATTTTGTTATTTAGGGAAATAATAGTTTATAGCCAAATATACCCAAATATGTATTCCAGTACATTAGAACAGCCCTGTATTTCATATGTCAGTTCATATAATGGGAAAATTTAGCTTAGCAAGAAAATACCCAGTAGCTTGAAATTTCTTTTTCAGCAATTCATACTATTAGATGGAAACATACTTGAATACTTTAGTTCAGCCCTGTAGTTTACATTGTACCTTTATTACAAGTCAGCATTAGGCTAAAATTTATTGTAAACTAAAACACTTTTAAAACAACTGAAATCACATTCTCATAAATCATCATTCATAGGCGTCCATGTACCGAATTCTTTGCGTGGCCCTATATATCCCTTTATCTATATTCTGCAAACATTTTTCAGTAAATTGAATGCAGCTCAGCGTAAAAATGCATAGCTTATTTAAGAACCACGTTTAAATAATTTACGCTCATATTCAGTAACGTTGGTTAACTCTTTTGTGTAGCCCTGTATATCAACTATAACATTTATACACACCATATAATGTGCATATATTTAACGAAATATAAACGCGAATATAATAATTAAAATGCATTTCATCCCTCCATCAGCCATCATCAGACACATATACGGTACTTCGGAAAGAATATACTATTTGAAATCTTTTGTGTGGCCCTGTAAATGCTATGTACTTCATATTATGCAAGACAGTAGCGTATAATTTATATTAAGCTTCAGTGACATATATCAATTTTATTATACATGAAAAAGCTTAAAATCTTTAAAATATGTCACACAATTCCCCCTTTTACCATTATCTAATGGAATTCTTTTGTGTGGCCCTGTAAATGAATAATAACTACATTTTCACCTTATATTTTATAGAATGCATATTTTAATATGTTTGACAGGGTATAACATCTTTAAAATTCCTTTGAAACGATTTTTTTCCATTGGCCGTAATGTAATAGGAAACTTTTGATTCGCCCTGTAGATAAACTAATCATGGTAGAAACTTCATTTTCGATAGGACTTGTGCTAGGGTAAACCTCAATAACGTCCTAAAATTTCATGGCAATCCGCGTATATTAACGATTTTTCCCCATAGGCCGTAATGTAATGGGAAACTTTTGATTCGCCCTGTAGACAAACTAATCATGGTAGAAACTTCATTTTCAATAGGACTTGTGCTAGGGTAAACGTCAAAAACGTCCTAAAATTTCATGGCAATTTGAGTATATTAACGATTTTTCCCCATAGGCTGTAATGTAATGGGAAACTTTTGATTCTCTCTGTAGATAAACTAATCATGGTAGATACTTCATTTTCAGTAGGGTTCGTGCTAGGGTAAACCTCAATAACGTATAAAAATTTCATAGCAATCCGAGTATATTTACGGGAGTTAGAGCGCGGACAGACGGCCATCCGGCCAGACTGACAGACGGACAGACGGCCAGATAAACCGAATGCATAAGCACTTTTCAACTTTGTTGGAAAGTGCTAAAAAAAATGTAATTTTACAAATTACGACGACTATTTGGAAAATAAAATTTTCAAAGTTTGACTATATTAAAAAAAATCATTTTTATGATGATCAAAACGCAGCTTACGTAATAACAGAGTCATAATAATATGCTTGGACATTAAGAGTCACGTTAATATTCCTGGACCAATCATAAACAAATATTAACTGAAACTTCAGTTTAACAATTTTCGAAACTGTAAATTTTTAGACTTCTAAACATTGCACATTTTCACTTTTTACGCCATCGTATAAAGAAAAAATTTTACTTTTAAATGCTTCTCATTTGAAACCTGTATCTAAATTTATTTTTGAGTCATTAATTTTTTTGTAGTTTTTAACACCTTTTTGTCATCGTGGCAACAGAAGCATTCCATTTTTGGACATTAAACATGGACCAATCAGAAAACGAATAAAATAATATAAGTTGCGGAATTCAACCAATAAAAAGATTCAGATATACTTCAGATTTCCCAATTCTCTACCGAGGACAACAACTGTTTTCCAAATAGTTAAAAACACAAATAAATAACAAATTTAACAGTTATTTAATCTAACTTCGCGCTCATCTGAATGCTACTGATATTCATGTTCAAAATATCAGTAAAAGTAAAATATCTTTACCTTTAGACATAAATATTTGTCTGAGCGAAGCGAAGTCTTTATACTCAGAGATACGTAACGATATTAAAAGTCAAAAAAATTCTTTCGTCAAGCAAATCTCAAAAAGTACTTGTCGGATTTTGATTCTGTTTGTACCAAGAGGTACCTATGAAGGTAATCTGGTGAATGCACTACATACGAAAAATTAGTTCCAAATAGTTTAAAAGTTATATTAGAAAAACTGATAAAAAAGCACAATTTATTTGCATACGTCACAGAAATTTGGTGTGCGTGATTTTCACCAGCTGGATATTTTCGTAGATAACCGAATCAGTACATGGAGTAAATAGTAATCATTAACGCACTCAAAAATATTGAATGCAATAAAGCATTTTAAAATTTAATCATGCAGGAAAATAAAACTGTTATTTTTTAGCACTTTCCAACAAAGTTGAAAAGTGCTTATGCATTCGGTTTGTCTGTCCGTCTGTCCGTCTGGCCGGATGGCCGTCTGTCCGTCTGTCCGTCTGTCCGCGCTCTAACTCCCGTAAATATACTCGGATTGCTATGAAATTTTTATACATTATTGAGGTTTACCCTAGCACGAACCCTATTGAAAATGAAGTATCTACCATGATTAGTTTATCTACAGGGCGAATCAAAAGTTTTCCATTACATTACGGCCCATGGGGAAAAATCGTTAATATACTCCGATTGCCATGAAATTTTAGGACGTTAATGACGTTTACCCTAGCACAAGTCCTATCGAAAATGAAGTTTCTACCATGATTAGTTTATCTACAGGGCGAATCAAAAGTTTGCTATTACATTACGGCCTACGGGGAAAATCGTTTCAAAGGAATTTTAAAGATGTTATACCCTGTCAAACATATTGAAATATGCATTCTATAAAATATAAGGTGAAAATGTAGCTATTATTCATTTACAGGGCCACACAAAAGAATTTCATTAGATAATGGTAAAACAGGGAATTGTGTGTGACATATTTTAAATATATTAAGCTTTTTCGTGTATAATAAAATTGATATATGTCACTGAAGCTTAATATAAACTATACGCTACTGTTTTGCATAATATGAAGTACATAGCATTTACAGGGCCATACAAAAGATTTCAAAGAGTATATTCTTTCCGAAGTAGCGTATATGTATCCGATGATGAAATGCATTTTAATTATGATATTCGCGTTTATATTTCGCTAAATATATGCACATTATATGGTGTGTATAAATGTTATAGTTGATATACAGGGCTACCCAAAAGAGCTCACCAACGTTACTGAATATGAGCGTAAATTATTTAAACGTGGTTCTTAAATAAGCTATGTATTTTTACGCTGAGATGCATTCAATTTACTGAGAAATGTTTGCAGAATATAGATAAAGGGATATACAGGGCCACGCAAAGAATTCGGTACATGGACGCCTATGAATGATGATTTATGACAATGTAATTTCAGTTGTTTTAAAAGTGGTTTAGTTTACAATAAATTTTAGCCTAATACTGACGTGTAATAAAGGTACAATGTAAACTACAGAGCTGAACAAAAGTACTCAAGTATGTTTCCATCTAATAGTATGAATTGCTGAAAAAGAAATTACAAGCTACTGGGTATTTTCTTGCTAAGCTAAATTTTCCCATTATATGAAGTGACATATGAAATACAGGGCTGTTCTAATGTACTGGAATACATATTTGGGTATATTTGGCTATACACTATTATTTCCCTAAATTACAAAGTTTTGTTAAAGATTTCATTAAGTGTTGGAAAGTGCTTCATAATCTATGCTTAACGCATGATTTTTCTTACTTGTTTATATTAAAAAAATGTCATAAAAACTTTGATTTTGAGATTTTGTGATAATCTCTTAATAGCATTTTTTGATCGCTAAAAGAATGTTTTATATATTTCACGTGTGAAAATTAGAAACAATTATGTTTTTAAATAAAAAGTTTCTTTTATGACATCATTTTCCCTTTATATTTATTTTTATTGCATGTTTTCTTTTAACTTATATTTTGTTTGTGTGTGGAAGTCAATTCTGGTCACTAATTTTTCGGCACGGATACCACAAGCGCATCAGATTTGGCGCAATTTTTTTCAAAGCCCATTTAGCGAAAACTCCGTTTTCAAATAACGCTTACATACACATTTTTAAATAATTTTCTATTTTCAAAAAGAACTTACAGTAAATAAAATAAGAATAATAATAATTAATAACCATAAAAAGAAATATTTTATGTAATTAAAAAAAGGAAATGAAAGTAAATAAACATTTTATGAGTAAATAAACAAAAAAAAAAATTGTAATTTAAGAAATTACCCCAACCATTTGAAAAATGTTTCACTCGATACATTCATCTATCATTTTAAGCTAAATACCAGTTGTTTTATTGTGTATTATCCGTGCCACTGCTATAAATGACTTTATACATGCTGCAATTTGAAGGTACGGTTCGTTTAAGTTATATCACTCTATTGTCGCCAAGCATAAAAGTTGGCGACGAAAGAAACATTTCAAACTATTTAACATTGTTGGTGCAAAAGTAATCATTATTAAAATACAGCTTTGGCATATACTGTTATACTTGTAAGACTTTGGCATATATTGTTTGATTTTACAGAGCAGAATTTTGGTGATGGAGGTTTTAAACCAAAATCGATCGCAGCACATGCATCTGTGAATGGGTCCATCAGACATCGAATCAAAAAAGTTTTTTTCCCAGTTTTTCCCAAGCCGATTGCTTTTTAGTTTTCTTTTTAGGTGGTGGAAAATCAAGAGTAATAGCTATAACATTTTCCGGCTTGTTAGAATCACTATTGGCACTCAAATTTTCCTGGTTAGAACCGACCGATAGTAAAACGCCATGGCTAGTGGATTGGTCGCCCTGGCGACATGATGTTTTACAATTAATCGGTTCGGCATTAAATTGCTTCCTTTTTCGTGATCGCCTTTCAACACGTAATTGGTTTTCAGCGGCTCAATAATCTTTTGATTTTATCATTTTCTGCATTGAAAGACGTTTTTGCGCCAAACCAAATACAGTATTACTCAGTTATCCCGTCGACCAATTTCGCCAAATGATACGAAACGCCAAACTAATAAGCAACTTATACATGTTGACTAAATTTTTATTTTAAATAGCAAAAGAAGAAATAAAAATCACTTTATGATTGTTTAAGTACGCGTATTGTGTTTAATATCATTGAATGCGATATTCACGTTCATTCATTTCTTTGGCTTCGGCTTTTTCCGTATCTGTTAATTTCCGTCTACCCATTTTTAAATTTGTTAGTTTTCTCCTTTATTACAATGATTTTAACCATTTTAATTTACTATTCAAATAAAAACTCTTCTAAAAGTAAAGAATTTAATTTAAATTCAAATAAAAACTCTTCTAAAAGTAAAGAAATTAATTTAAATTCAAAAGTGACCACATCATTCAAAAGTGGTAACATCATTCAAAAGTGGTAACATCATCGGGTCCATTCTCCCGAAAACAACAACCATTTTTCAAATGGTTAATAAATAATTGTAATTTAAGAAATTACCCCAACCATTTGAAAAATGTTTCACTCGATACATTCATCTATCATTTTAAGCTAAATACCAGTTGTTTTATTGTGTATTATCCGTGCCACTGCTATAAATGACTTTATACATGCTGCAATTTGAAGGTACGGTTCGTTTAAGTTATATCACTCTATTGTCGCCAAGCATAAAAGTTGGCGACGAAAGAAACATTTCAAACTATTTAACATTGTTGGTGCAAAAGTAATCATTATTAAAATACAGCTTTGGCATATACTGTTATACTTGTAAGACTTTGGCATATATTGTTTGATTTTACAGAGCAGAATTTTGGTGATGGAGGTTTTAAACCAAAATCGATCGCAGCACATGCATCTGTGAATGGGTCCATCAGACATCGAATCAAAAAAGTTTTTTCCCAGTTTTTCCCAAGCCGATTGCTTTTTAGTTTTCTTTTTAGGTGGTGGAAAATCAAGAGTAATAGCTATAACATTTTCCGGCTTGTTAGAATCACTATTGGCACTCAAATTTTCCTGGTTAGAACCGACCGATAGTAAAACGCCATGGCTAGTGGATTGGTCGCCCTGGCGACATGATGTTTTACAATTAATCGGTTCGGCATTAAATTGCTTCCTTTTTCGTGATCGCCTTTCAACACGTAATTGGTTTTCAGCGGCTCAATAATCTTTTGATTTTATCATTTTCTGCATTGAAAGACGTTTTTGCGCCAAACCAAATACAGTATTACTCAGTTATCCCGTCGACCAATTTCGCCAAATGATACGAATCGCCAAACTAATAAGCAACTTATACATGTTGACTGTGTTTAATATCATTGAATGCGATATTCACGTTCATTCATTTCTTTGGCTTCGGCTTTTTCCGTATCTGTTAATTTCCGTCTACCCATTTTTAAATTTGTTAGTTTTCTCCTTTATTACAATGATTTTAACCATTTTAATTTACTATTCAAATAAAAATTCTTCTAAAAGTAAAGAATTTAATTTAAATTAAAAAAAAACTCTTCTAAAAGTAAAGAAATTAATTTAAATTCAAAAGTGACCACATCATTCAAAAGTGGTAACATCATTCAAAAGTGGTAACATCATCGGGTCCATTCTCCCGAAAACAACAACCATTTTTCAAATGGTTAATAAATAAAGCCGGGTTACCATCTGAGGTAAAATAATGCCATTTTGACGCCAATTATGTACCCTGGTGCATATGTGACATCTTTTCCCATTTTTCATCCATTTCCTGTTGGCATACAACTTTGAAATTTGGAATATGTATGCATACCTGGGAGCAATACTGGAATTAGACATTGATTTTTTTTTAATTCGATCCAAAAAGGGGCAATGGGGACTACTTTTTAAAGATTTATACTGCATAAAGGAGCCACTTACCTATTTTTATATACAAGAAGAAGTAAGTGGTATGTAAAAACAATTATAGTATACATAAATAAAATACTTGAGATAATAAAGTAGAGATATAAGCACCGGGTTTGGCGAGATATTTTATGCCAATTAGGCGAAAACATCGTTTTGATTACCAGATACGTATAGCATGCTATAATAACACGTTATTTATTTATTTCAAAATGAAAAAAAAGGAATAAACGAAACATTTTCTGTTATTAAAAAAAAGAAATAACAATCAATAAATGTTAATATTTTTAGAACAAACAATTTATTATAACATTTATATGATAACCAGCATGTTAGGCAACTGAACGCCATTTTGGCACCAATTAGGTACCTCGGTGTGTATAGGGCATATATGTGCCTTATTTATTTGTAAAACTGAGCATGAACGTTTACCAAGTGTGTTTTCATAGTCGCTTATATCTTTTTGCAACATAGCGCACCTTCCGAAGCCAAAACTGCACAAAAGAAAAAAAAATCAATATTTGCAGTATTTTTTTTTTTTAACCATTTGAAAAATGGTTGTTGTTTTCGGGAGAATGGACCCGATGATGTTACCACTTTTGAATGATGTTACCACTTTTGAATGATGTGGTCACTTTTGAATTTAAATTAATTTCTTTACTTTTAGAAGAGTTTTTATTTGAATTTAAATTAAATTCTTTACTTTTAGAAGAATTTTTATTTGAATAGTAAATTAAAATGGTTAAAATCATTGTAATAAAGGAGAAAACTAACAAATTTAAAAATGGGTAGACGGAAATTAACAGATACGGAAAAAGCCGAAGCCAAAGAAATGAATGAACGTGAATATCGCATTCAATGATATTAAACACAATACGCGTACTTAAACAATCATAAAGTGATTTTTATTTCTTCTTTTGCTATTTAAAATAAAAATTTAGTCAACATGTATAAGTTGCTTATTAGTTTGGCGATTCGTATCATTTGGCGAAATTGGTCGACGGGATAACTGAGTAATACTGTATTTGGTTTGGCGCAAAAACGTCTTTCAATGCAGAAAATGATAAAATCAAAAGATTATTGAGCCGCTGAAAACCAATTACGTGTTGAAAGGCGATCACGAAAAAAGAAGCAATTTAATGCCGAACCGATTAATTGTAAAACATCATGTCGCCAGGGCGACCAATCCACTAGCCATGGCGTTTTACTATCGGTCGGTTCTAACCAGGAAAATTTGAGTGCCAATAGTGATTCTAACAAGCCGGAAAATGTTATAGCTATTACTCTTGATTTTCCACCACCTAAAAAGAAAACTAAAAAGCAATCGGCTTGGGAAAAACTGGGAAAAAACTTTTTTGATTCGATGTCTGATGGACCCATTCACAGATGCATGTGCTGCGATCGATTTTGGTTTAAAACCTCCATCACCAAAATTCTGCTCTGTAAAATCAAACAATATATGCCAAAGTCTTACAAGTATAACAGTATATGCCAAAGCTGTATTTTAATAATGATTACTTTTGCACCAACAATGTTAAATAGTTTGAAATGTTTCTTTCGTCGCCAACTTTTATGCTTGGCGACAATAGAGTGATATAACTTAAACGAACCGTACCTTCAAATTGCAGCATGTATAAAGTCATTTATAGCAGTGGCACGGATAATACACAATAAAACAACTGGTATTTAGCTTAAAATGATAGATGAATGTATCGAGTGAAACATTTTTCAAATGGTTGGGGTAATTTCTTAAATTACAATTTTTTTTTTTTTTTTTTTTTTTTTTTTTTTAATGTAATGCACATTTTGTAATCAGTAGGCTCGATAATCAGACCTCGTTTTTTTGCTTTCAAAAGGTGATATTTCATACGACGTCTTTTTTGGATTCGTCGTTTTTCCATATTTGATAGTATGCGTCTACTCGTTTTGTAACTTTTTTTGTAACTTTCTTCTTTATTAACAGCGACATTTGGATATCCTATTTAAATAAAAATTCTTCTCAATACAAAGAATTTTGTTAAATTAAATAAATAAATGAAATGCAGACATCTATTGCTTAAAGCACAAAATTTTTCCTATTGAGTTAAAAAAAAAATCAGTAAAAACATAATTTTTATGATAATAAAAAGGTGACTTATGTAATAACAGAGTCATATATTATGTACGTTATGGATTAAGTATGAATATTTCTCCACCATTTATAAATAATAATAATAATAAAATAAAATGCGGACAGACCAAAGTCTATATTTGACTGAAAACAACAACCATTTTCTAAATGCTTTAAAAAGATGGCCAATGAAAAGTGATATTTCAAAAGTATTATGAAATTAGTTAAAAACCATTTATTTTAAACTAAATGAATAAAAAATTTATATTTTTAATGAAATAAATGGGATTTGAAAAATTATTGGAAATTTATCACCATAGATGTATCAATATTACAATCAGTACTTTGTATGCAAAATGGAACAATTAGCAATACTACTTTTTAAACCCGAAAAATGGTCGTTGCTTTTTTTAAGGTTAAAAAGGAGGTTACGAAATATTCCTATACAGAGATGCCAAGCCCCCGCTTATTGCACAGCAAAATTTTCTTATAGGAAAAGCTATTTTTTAAATCCGCAGAATGTTCCTATTTAATAAAAGATTTTCTGTATTAAAATACCGGTATCCAAAATGCCGGAGACTTGGCAGCTCTGCCTATAACATTTTGATTAATCACGGTACTTTTTTTAATCGGATTCAAATTTAGTGAAGACAACGTTTTTTGGCCAAAAGCAGCTTTTTTCCACATGTGGAACTACGATACGATTCCTTGATGCTGAAATAAAATGTTTTGACTTATGCTATTATTGCTTCCTCTTATTTATTTATTTGAATTTTAAATAAGATGACTCAAAATCGTGTTTTTTAAATGTACGGAAAAAATGCATTTCGAGAGAGGGCGAAAAGAACAATATTTGGCGATTTATTACCTGCGTTTGGCTAAGTTTCTTACTACCTTGTATTTAATACTCTTCACAATACTTCGCTGTTATATGGACTTAGACGCTTTTATAAAAAGTTTGACGCAGTTCGGGCTTAAGAAAGTGAGTATTTTACTGAATAATACAAATAAATGAAAAATGAATACTAAGAAATTCTAATAAAAGAAAAATGAAGCATTATATTGATCTATGTATATTTAAAAATGCATCTGCTAGCACTATTTAGATAATTTATGTGTATATAATAGGAGATAAATAGCTTTTGATTCTGTATTTCTATGCTTTAAAGCATTAACGTTTGTGTGTTTTTCGTTATCATTGGGAGTAAATAGCCGATTTAAAAAATAATATGGGCAAAAAATGTTGGTAACTATCTTTGCTGCAAAATATACTATATTTTGCGTAGGAACAATAATCACTATTAATGCACGAGCAAAAAAAAGTTCTAAAATTGAGAATTCTTTGATGTCAATATGACTAAAAATTTTAAATCTTTTTTTTTTTTTTTTTTTTTTTTTTTTTTTTTTTTTTTGTGGCAACTTTTAGGATATAATATTTTCGTTATGAACGATTTCTAAAACATTCAACAATTTAATTTCACAAATTAAACATTTTTTTCCAGAAAAAGTTTTAAACTCAATTTATTGAGAATATTGCCATTTCTAGGATACTGTTAGGGTCAGAAACTATAACTTTGGCATCACAGTAACTTATAAGATGTAAGTGTTCGTTTAGGACAAATTTTAAAAAAGGGTTTCCTTAACTCTTATCGACAACCTCATTGCATCCGTGGAAAACAGATATTCAACATTATAAACTATTCGGACGGATTTCACACCGTATAAAATACACTCCATTCTCTTCAAACATAATAGTTTATGTTATTTATAGTTTCTCAAATCGGTGCGAAGCTTCTGTTTATGCTCGTGACATCATTTCAAAGAGTCATATTTCCAATATAGAAAAATTTGTTGTTTTATTTTCTGTATTACTTTTAACATTTTGCATATTTCCAATTTTATATCCATGCATGGTTTGCTTTTCTTTTATAAAAATAGTATATGCAACTTTATATGTAAGATTTTGTAATTCTACGATTCAATATGCTTATTTTCATCATATTTTATCACAATGAATGACCAATTAAAGGTAACATCTCATTTTCTTTACTTATCGCAAGTTATTAAATGTTTATTCACAGCAATATCGCTCAGACTAATCCCTCTGAGGGAAGTCCTAGTTTTAATTAATTTTTCAATTAATTTTCAGCCGTGAAAATACACTGGAAATTAATCATTGCTGAAAGTTAATTGTCTGAGCGTAGCGAAGTCTTACACTCAGAGTACGTAACGATATTAAAAGTCAAAAATTTTTTTTCGTCAAGCAAATCTCAAAAAGCACTTGTCGGATTTCGATTCTGTTTGTACCAGAAGGTACCTATGAAGGTAATCTGGTGAATGCACCTACTTTTAAAAATCGATTACAAATAGTTTAAAAGTTATATTAAAAAAACTGATAAAAAAGCACAATTTATTTGCATACGTCACAGAAATTTGGTGTGCGTGATTTTCACCAGCTGGATATTTTCGTAGATAATTGAATCAGTACATGGAGTAAATAGTAATCATTTACGCACTCAGAAATATTGAATGCAATATAGTGATGGGCGATTTCGATTTTTTAAATCGATTTAATCGATACTACGGCCAACTCGATTTAATCGATACTTTAAAATTTTTAATCGATTTCTCTGAAGGTAATATAATTTTCATTTTCCTTCAAAAGTCGAAGATAAAATAGACGAATGTGCCAATTCCAAAATTTCAGTGTATTAGTTTCTAAGATAGAAGAATTAAAGAAACCTCAGAACCCGCCCTCCCCCCCCCTTGCAAAATAGCGTTTTTTTTTGTTTGTTTTTTTTTGAGTGATGTACACCAAAAATTGATCAGGATCAATTTTTATTAAGTACCAGCTGAATCTGAATTTTGATTAAAATCCATGAAAGCGCGAGATACAGCTATTGCGAAATCATAATAAAAAGAATATTGCCCAGTTAAACTGATGGCATTGAGCTCACAGGCTACGCATACTAATTGTACATTACAGCCTTGTATTTTCGTTAATTCCGTTCGAAAAAAAAATTAAGAAGGGGAAACAGCTCTCCCCTTTCTCCTTTTTTATACTTAATCATTGAACTTCCTAAACTATCAAGTACATGCTTTATCATATTAAAAAATCTATATCCAAAATTCAGAGCAAATCGGATAATTCTTAATAAAAACCCATTTAGCATTTATATAATTTAAGAGGAGTTATTCCTCTCTTTTATACTTAACCATTAAACTTCCAAAACTATTCAGAGATTTGAACGAAATCTGACAATTCTGATCGAAAAATCCATTTATGCAAGTTAAGGGGAGGGGCATTAGAACCCCCGTTCCCCCTGTTTATACTTATTCAATGAACACCTAATAACAGCCACGGACTCGCCTCATCAGAATGATCCTATATCTAAATTTTGAACGAAAACTGTTAATTCTGCATGAAAATCCCGTTTATATCAATTAAAGGGGGGGGGGCATGAGCCCCCCGTTCCCCCTATTTATACTTATTCAATGAACACATAATAACAGTCACGGAATCGCCTCATCAGAATGATAATATATCTAAATTTTGGACAAAAACTGTTAATTCTGCATGAAAAACCCGTTTATATCAATTAAGGGGAGGGGCATGAGCCCCCCGTTCCCCCTGTTTATACTTATTCAATGAGCACCTAATAACAGCCACGGTATCGCCTCATCCGAATGATCTTATATCTAAATTTTGAACGAAAACTGTTAATTCTGCATGAAAATCCCGTTTATATCAATTAAAGGGGGGGGGGGCATGAGCCCCCCGTTCCCCCTGTTTATACTTATTCAATGAACACATAATAATAGTCACGGAATCACCTCATCAGAATGATCCTATATTTAAATTTTGGACAAAAACTGTTAATTCTGCATGAAAAACCCATTTATATCCATTAAGGGGAGGGGCATGAGCCCCCGTTCCCCCTTATACATATCGAATGAGCTCCAAAAACTAATCAGGGAAGCGCCTTATCAGGATATACCTATATACAACATTTCAAGTGGATCCGTATTTTTATCATGAGTTATCGCGTTACGCACGAACATACAGAACGGACGGGCACATAAGCTCTCAGGCTATGATAGCCTGTGAGCTAAAAAATGCAGCATATCAGCGTCACCTGCTGGGCAATTTACACCAAGAACTAAATAACACTAATCTATCTCAGAGATTTACTGAATCTGAATTTTGATGAAAATTCGTTCTTGAGATAGCGCTATTGCGTTAATCATGAATAATGCAGTATAGCAGCGCCATCTCTTAAGCGATTTCCACCAAAATGTAATTAGCATCAAATAATATCAAGGACTAATTGAATCTAAATTTTTATGAAAGTCCGTGCATTAGTTCTTGAGATAAAGCTAAAATGGAAACAGGGGCGTGCGAAAAGAGAACTGCGCCCGGTTCAAAGTTCCAATTTAGCCCCCCCCCCCCCCATTAACTTTTTCTTGTGATAGGCTAGAAGTGATGTTAGTAGTAAAAATTTAGCGCCCCCTAAATTTCCGTGCTCGGAACGACCGCTTCCTTTCGCCTCCCCCCCCCCCTTTCACATGGCGCTGAGTGGAAATTGTGAAAAATTCAGTATAGCAGCGCCATCTGAGAAGCTATACACATCAAAATGCAGAAAACATCAATTCATGTCAAGGACTAACAGGATCTAAAATGTGATGAAAATCCGTTCATTCGTTTATCAGATATAGCTGTTGCGCAAATCGCAAAAAATGCAGTATAGCAGCGCCACCTGTTAGGCTATATGCACCAAAAATTAATTAGATACAGTTTATATCAAGGTCAAACTAAATCTAAAGTTTTGTGGAATTCCGTGCATTTGTTCTTCAGATAGAACGGTCAGAAATTTTTGTCGTATACAGACGCACAGAGTGACAGACACACACACAGACAGATATTTCTTAAAATACATGAAATCGTGATAAAAACCTTCTAAAATATATAAATCCATCAAAAACGGGAAGTCAAAATTTTTCACGAATCTAATACTCTCTTCTTGTAAAGTTACAAAAGAAAGTAAAACTGTAAAATCGATTCTGCCCGTAAGATCGGTCTTTAGATTCGATGTCGATCTTTAGATTCGATGTCGATCTTAGATTCGATGTCGATCTTTAGATTCGATTTCGATCTTTAGATTCGATGTCGATCTTAGATTCGATGTCGATCTTTAGATTCGATTTCGATCTTTAGATTCGATTTCGATTTTTTTTTTTCTTTCTAGGCTTAGTGATGGGCGATTTCGATTTTTTAAATCGATTTAATCGATACTACGGCCAACTCGATTTAATCGATACTTTAAAATTTTTAATCGATTTCTCTGAAGGTAATATAATTTTCATTTTCCTTCAAAAGTCGAAGATAAAATAGACGAATGTGCCAATTCCAAAATTTCAGTGTATTAGTTTCTAAGATAGAAGAATTAAAGAAACCTCAGAACCCGCCCTCCCCCCCCCCTTGCAAAATAGTGTTTTTTTTTTTTTTTTTTTTTTTTGAGTGATGTACACCAAAAATTGATCAGGATCAATTTTTATTAAGTACCAGCTGAATCTGAATTTTGATTAAAATCCATGAAAGCGCGAGATACAGCTATTGCGAAATCATAATAAAAATAATATTGCCCTGTTAAACTGATGGCATTGAGCTCACAGGCTACGCATACTAAATGTACATTACAGCCTTGTATTTTCGTTAATTCCGTTCGAAAAAAAAAATTAAGAAGGGGAAACAGCTCTCCCCTTTCTCCTTTTTTATACTTAATCATTGAACTTCCTAAACTATCAAGTACATGCTTTATCATATTAAAAAATCTATATCCAAAATTCAGAGCAAATCGGATAATTCTTAATAAAAACCCATTTAGCATTTATATAATTTAAGAGGAGTTATTCCTCTCTTTTATACTTAACCATTAAACTTCCAAAACTATTCAGAGATTTGAACGAAATCTAACAATTCTGATCGAAAAATCCATTTATGCAAGTTAAGGGGAGGGGCATTAGAACCCCCGTTCCCCCTGTTTATACTTATTCAATGAACACCTAATAACAGCCACGGACTCGCCTCATCAGAATGATCCTATATCTAAATTTTGAACGAAAACTGTTAATTCTGCATGAAAATCCCGTTTATATCAATTAAGGGGAGGGGCATGAGCCCCCCGTTCCCCCTGTTTATACTTATTCAATGAACACCTAATAACAGCCACGGTATCGCCTCATCCGAATGATCCTATATCTAAATTTTGAACGAAAACTGTTAATTCTGCATGAAAATCCCGTTTATATCAATTAAGGGGGGGGGGGGCATGAGCCCCCCGTTCCCCCTATTTATACTTATTCAATGAACACATAATAACAGTCACGGAATCGCCTCATCAGAATGATAATATATCTAAATTTTGGACAAAAACTGTTAATTCTGCATGAAAAACCCGTTTATATCAATTAAGGGGAGGGGCATGAGCCCCCCGTTCCCCCTGTTTATACTTATTCAATGAACACCTAATAACAGCCACGGTATCGCCTCATCCGAATGATCTTATATCTAAATTTTGAACGAAAACTGTTAATTCTGCATGAAAATCCCGTTTATATCAATTAAAGGGGGGGGGGCATGAGCCCCCCGTTCCCCCTGTTTATACTTATTCAATGAACACATAATAATAGTCACGGAATCACCTCATCAGAATGATCCTATATTTAAATTTTGGACAAAAACTGTTAATTCTGCATGAAAAACCCATTTATATCCATTAAGGGGAGGGGCATGAGCCCCCGTTCCCCCTTATACATATCGAATGAGCTCCAAAAACTAATCAGGGAAGCACCTTATCAGGATATACCTATATACAACATTTCAAGTGGATCCGTATTTTTATCATGAGTTATCGCGTTACGCACGAACATACAGAACGGACGGGCACATAAGCTCTCAGGCTATGATAGCCTGTGAGCTAAAAAATGCAGCATATCAGCGTCACCTGCTGGGCAATTTACACCAAGAACTAAATAACACTAATCTATCTCAGAGATTTACTGAATCTGAATTTTGATGAAAATTCGTTCTTGAGATAGCGCTATTGCGTTAATCATGAATAATGCAGTATAGCAGCGCCATCTCTTAAGCGATTTCCACCAAAATGTAATTAGCATCAAATAATATCAAGGACTAATTGAATCTAAATTTTTATGAAAGTCCGTGCATTAGTTCTTGAGATAAAGCTAAAATGGAAACAGGGGCGTGCGAAAAGAGAACTGCGCCCGGTTCAAAGTTCCAATTTAGCCCCCCCCCCATTAACTTTTTCTTGTGATAGGCTAGAAGTGATGTTAGTAGTAAAAATTTAGCGCCCCCTAAATTTCCGTGCTCGGAACGACCGCTTCCTTTCGCCTCCTCCCCCCCCTTTCACATGGCGCTGAGTGGAAATTGTGAAAAATTCAGTATAGCAGCGCCATCTGAGAAGCTATACACATCAAAATGCAGAAAACATCAATTCATGTCAAGGACTAACAGGATCTAAAATGTGATGAAAATGCGTTCATTCGTTTATCAGATATAGCTGTTGCGCAAATCGCAAAAAATGCAGTATAGCAGCGCCACCTGTTAGGCTATATGCACCAAAAATTAATTAGATACAGTTTATATCAAGGTCAAACTAAATCTAAAGTTTTGTGGAATTCCGTGCATTTGTTCTTCAGATAGAACGGTCAGAAATTTTTGTCGTATACAGACGCACAGAGTGACAGACACACACACAGACAGATATTTCTTAAAATACATGAAATCGTGTTAAAAACCTTCTAAAATATATAAATCCATCAAAAACGGGAAGTCAAAATTTTTAACGAATCTAATACTCTCTTCTTGTAAAGTTACAAAAGAAAGTAAAACTGTAAAATCGATTCTGCCCGTAAGATCGGTCTTTAGATTCGATGTCGATCTTTAGATTCGATGTCGATCTTAGATTCGATGTCGATCTTTAGATTCGATTTCGATCTTTAGATTCGATTTCGATCTTTAGATTCGATGTCGATCTTTAGATTCGATGTCGATCTTTAGATTCGATTTCGATCTTTAGATTCGATTTCGATTTTTTTTTTTTCTTTCTAGGCTAAATCAATGTTGAATGCAAGTATTTTTCTGCGACTCCGGAGAAAGGCATCATGTTTTAGAGCTCTGTAAGAGAGGGGGAATCGCAATTTGTGCATGGGTGCCCAGAGAGGGGTTTGGTGGCGCAAGATGCGTCATACAATTTAGTTTTTTTTTGGGGGGGGGGGGAATTTGAGAAAAAGTACATTTTTTTGGGGGGGGGGAGATTTTTAATTTTTTAATATTTCAAAACTTAATTCCAGAAATGTTCCTATGTTTTCTTTCTTTAAATTCTAGATAAGGGCAATATTAGGTTTTCCCGGTTTTCCCTATAGGACCTTTTTTTTTGGGGGGGGGGGCAGAGGGGGTTTTTGTTGATACAATATGTCTATTGAAAGCTTATGCTTCATACATTACAAATCTAGCAAAAGAAATTTTCTCCCATCATTTCAGGTCACATTACGGACCCATAATGTATTAAAATTTTTATTTTTCAAACTTCTTCTTCTTCAAAAAAAAAAAAAAAAAAACATTGATACATATCAGCGAAAATGGGGTACAAACCCGCAATCGTTTGATTGTACACATAATCCCTAAGCTTTTAGGCCACCGAGTACTCAGCAGCGCTGTTATTTCTTTAGATTGTCATCTTTAAATTCGTAATATCTTTTGAATGGAATGTCCGATTTGAATAATTCAAAAAGTAATCTACAGATATTGTAACAGGCATTAATACAAAATGATTTATTTGGATAAGGATTAAGGTATCGATAGTATGGTCTAAATTTGGTTGGTGTATTTATCGCGTTTTAAAATGTAGGAAAGTAGTTATAGTGAGTTAACTACAATAGCTGGACATATGGTATCGCGGTTTTTTTTTTTTTTTTTTTTTTTTTTTATAGACATTAATATATTTTTTAATATTATAGAACCTTTTTTTATTCATTTAAAAGTATTTCCTGGCGATTCAAAATTATACATCCTAACGATTCAAAAATACACACGTAATTGTTCAAGGTTTCACTTCTATCGGCACTGTCAGAGTGCCACTATTTTTTTTTTTTTTTTTCGTGTTCGCCCGTTCTACTCCCCCCCCCCCTTCCTCACCAATGTTAACTTACAGGTTCGTTCAAATTATGACTGCGATTTAAAAAAAAGTCTAATCCTCGTTCTATTTTGTTATAAATCCATATTTTGAAACCTCAACAAAAGATACATTTGGGCCGGGGTCGCCCTTCTGTCCGTTTGGGATTCACCTTACCCCCCTGGGTGGGGGGCATATTTTTTGTTTCTTCCACATCATCTCATGTAACATATCGTTATAAAGCTTTTATCTCCTCGTTTTTTTCTGTTACTACCCCTCTCTCCACCTAGTTACATGCTCTTGGCACTTTTTATAGTTTCAAAGAGTGCATGTTCCCCGCGGTCCACCCCATGAATTCAACACTAAGTTAAACACTATATTTTTGTTTAGAAGCTCAGTTATTTGGGTTATTAGTTAATTATTTTTTTTTCAAGTTCGTCCGTTCTAATCCCTCGCCCCCCTCCCCTTCCTCGCTAATCTTTACTAAATGGGCCGTTCAAAGTATGCATGCAATTTTTAAAATGTCCAATTCTCGTTCTGTTTTATTGTAAATCCTCATTTTGAAACTTCGACAAAAGATACATTTGGGCTATGGTCGTCTTTCCGTCAAGAATGGGGGTTACCTGACCCCTTGGGAATGGGGCATATTTTATGTTCTTCCAAACTATCTCGTGAAACATTTGGTTGGCATTAGAAAAAAAAAAAAAAAGTTTTTTTTTTTTTTTTTTTTTTTTTTTTTTTTTGTCTATACTCCTTGTTCCCCATCCTAGCTACACGCTCTTGGCACTCTTTATACTCGGTTTAATGCCAAGTTACTCAGTGTTGTTATTAGTTGAGTTATGTCTCTTAAATTTGTCAAAGTTTTTGCGTAACTGAAAACCATAAGTGACAATCATTTTAAATTTTAAAATTTTTATTATCCGACTCTAAAATCTGCAATAGCTTAATTCTATGCCTCCCTAAATGGGGATGGGGGGGGGAGGCGGTAATTACGGTCCTGCTGATTGTCTAAGTTTTGGAATTAGTAATTTGGATCTTCTCTGTGTGAACCTAAATATCGAAATATCGATTCTAGTATCGATTCTAGAACTGAGAAATCGATTCTTATTATGATCGATGTTGCTTTATACGATATCGATTTTAATCGATTCTCAAAATTTCCAGAATCGCCCATCACTAGGCTAAATCAATGTTGAATGCAAGTATTTTTCTGCGACTCCGGAGAAAGGCATCATGTTTTAGAGCTCTGTAAGAGAGGGGGAATCGCAGTTTGTGCATGGGTGCCCAGAGAGGGGTTTGGTGGCGCAAGATGCGTCATACAATTTAGTTTTTTTTGGGGGGGGGGGGATTTGAGAAAAAGTACATTTTTTTTGGGGGGGGGGAGATTTTTAATTTTTTAATATTTCAAAACTTAATTCCAGAAATGTTCCTATGTTTTCTTTCTTTAAATTCTAGACAAGGGCAATATTAGCTCATTCTGCTATTCTCATTTCGCTATCTCTTGAATGTGCAGTAGATTATAGGTAGAATATAATTTACAATTTGTATTATGTTTGGGGGGGGGGATGTTAAAGTATGAAGGGTTTTTTTTGCGGGGGGGGGGGATTTGCGTCATTAGGTTTGGAGGGGGATGGTCACCACTGGGGAATCGCAATTTGTGCATTTAAAAAGCATAAAATCTCATAACTTCTGGGGGGGGGGGATAATCCCCTGCGGGTCACCCCATTAATTCGACACTAGGTTAAATCGTTATATTTTTGTTTAGAAGTCCAGTTATTTGAAGTATTAGTTTATTATGTTTTTTTTTTTACGTTCGTCTCTTCTAATCCCCCCTTTCACGTCAGTTTTAACTTACAGGGCCGTTCGAAATATGCATAGTTTTAAAAATGTCCAATTCTCGGTCTATTTTATTTTAGATCCACATTTTAAATCCTTGACAAAAGATAAATAAAAAGTCGCCCTTCCGCCCGTTTGGGGTTTATCTGCGCCCCACCGGGGGGCATATTTTTTTGTTTCTTCAAAAGGAACAAAAAAAAAAATTTGAGGGGGATGGGCTTGCACCCTCCCTCAATATACACCTTAAAAATTCGCTCATTTAATTTTCTACCATTTTTAACTTAAAAGTTTAAGCTACATGGCACCCCTAGAGCTGTGGATTCTCCCCCCCCCCCTGTCGATCACTCACCTAATTTTGCTTATTTCTTCACTTCATTTCAATCTTTAAAAGGCTATAACTTTGCTTATATAGGAATTACAGTGATGAGAAAAATTCTAGTATAGCTAACCATTTCTCGCTGTTCTTTTTGCTTTTCCAGTTTCCCGGTTTTCCCTATAGGACCTTTTTTTTTGGGGGGGGGGGCAGAGGGGGTTTTTGTTGATACAATATGTTTATTGAAAGCTTATGCTTCATACATTACAAATCTAGCAAAAGAAATTTTCTCCCATCATTTCAGGTCACATTACGGACCCATAATGTATTAAAATTTTTATTTTTCAAACTTCTTCTTCTTCAAAAAAAAAAAAAAAAACATTGATACATATCAGCGAAACTGGGGTACGAACCCGCAATCGTTTGATTGTACACATAATCCCTAAGCTTTTTGGCCACCGAGTACTCAGCAGCGCTGTTATTTCTTTAGATTGTCATCTTTAAATTCGTAATATCTTTTGAATGGAATGTCCGATTTGAATAATTCAAAAAGTAATCTACAGATATTGTAACAGGCATTAATACAAAATGATTTATTTGGATAAGGATTAAGGTATCGATAGTATGGTCTAAATTTGGTTGGTGTATTTATCGCGTTTTAAAATGTAGGAAAGTAGTTATAGTGAGTTAACTACAATAGCTGGACATATGGTATCGCGCTTTTCTTTTTTTTTTTTTTTTTATAGACATTAATATTTTTTTTAATATTATAGAACCTTTTTTTATTCATTTAAAAGTACTTCCTGGCGATTCAAAATTATACATCCTAACGATTCAAAAATACACACGTAATTGTTCAAGGTTTCACTTCTATCGGCACTGTCAGAGTGCCACTATTTTTTATTTTTTTTTTCGTGTTCGCCCGTTCTACTCCCCCCCCCCTTCCTCACCAATGTTAACTTACAGGTTCGTTCAAATTATGACTGCGATTTAAAAAAAAGTCTAATCCTCGTTCTATTTTGTTATAAATCCATATTTTGAAACCTCAACAAAAGATACATTTGGGCCGGGGTCGCCCTTCTGTCCGTTTGGGATTCACCTTACCCCCCTGGGTGGGGGGCATATTTTTTGTTTCTTCCACATCATCTCATGTAACATATCGTTATAAAGCTTTTATCTCCTCGTTTTTTTCTGTTACTACCCCTCTCTCCACCTAGTTACATGCTCTTGGCACTTTTTATAGTTTCAAAGAGTGCATGTTCCCCGCGGTCCACCCCATGAATTCAACACTAAGTTAAACACTATATTTTTGTTTAGAAGCTCAGTTATTTGGGTTATTAGTTAATTATTTTTTTTTTCAAGTTCGTCCGTTCTAATCCCTCGCCCCCCTCCCCTTCCTCGCTAATCTTTACTAAATGGGCCGTTCAAAGTATGCATGCAATTTTTAAAATGTCCAATTCTCGTTCTGTTTTATTGTAAATCTTCATTTTGAAACTTCGACAAAAGATACATTTGGGCTATGGTCGTCTTTCCGTCAAGAATGGGGGTTACCTGACCCCTTGGGAATGGGGCATATTTTATGTTCTTCCAAACTATCTCGTGTAACATTTGGTTGGCATTAGAAAAAAAAAAAAAGTTTTTTTTTTTTTTTTTGTCTATACTCCTTGTTTCCCATCCTAGCTACACGCTCTTGGCACTCTTTATACTCGGTTTAATGCCAAGTTACTCAGTGTTGTTATTAGTTGAGTTATGTCTCTTAAATTTGTCAAAGTTTTTGCGTAACTGAAAACCATAAGTGACAATCATTTTAAATTTTAAAATTCTTATTATCCGACTCTAAAATCTGCAATAGCTTAATTCTATGCCTCCCTAAATGGGGATGGGGGGAGAGGCGGTAATTACGGTCCTGCTGATTGTCTAAGTTTTGGAATTAGTAATTTGGATCTTCTCTGTGTGAACCTAAATATCGAAATATCGATTCTAGTATCGATTCTAGAACTGAGAAATCGATTCTTATTATGATCGATGTTGCTTTATACGATATCGATTTTAATCGATTCTCAAAATTTCCAGAATCGCCCATCACTAAATAAAACATTTTAAAATTTAATCATGCAGGAAAATAAAACTGTTATTTTTTTATATTAAAAAAAAAGTCGTAAAAACTTTGATTTTGAGATTTTGTGATAATCTCTTAATAGTATTTTTTGATCGTTAAAAGAATGTTTTATATATTTCGCGTGTGAAAATTAGAAACAATTCCGTTTTTAAATAAAAAGTTTCTTTTATGACATCATTTTCCCTTTATATTTATTTTTATTGCATGTTTTCTTTTAACTTATATTTTGTTTGTGGAAGTCAATTCTGGTCACTAATTTTTCGCCCACAAGCGCATGAGATTTGGCGCAATTTTTTTCAAAGCCCTTTTGGCGAAAACTCCGTTTTCAAATAACGCTTACATGCACATTTTTAAATTATTTTCTATTTTCAAAAAGAACTTACAGTAAATAAAATAATAATAATAATTAATAACTATAAAAAGAAATATTTTATATAACTAAAAAAAGGAAATGAAAGTAAATAAACAAATAATAAATAAATAAAGCCGGGTTACCATCTCAGGTAAAATAATGCCATTATCACGCCAATTATGTACCCTGGTGCATATGTGACATCTTTTGCCATTTTTGATCCATTTCCTGTTGGCATACAATTTTGAAATTTGGAATATGTATGCATACCTGGGAGCAATACTGGAATTAGACATTGATTTTTTTTTAATTCGATCCAAAAAGGGGCAACGGGGGCTATTTTTTAAAGATTTATACAATTTATACTGCATAAAGGAGCCACTTACCCATTTTTATATACAAGAAGAAGTAAGTGGTATGTAAAAACAATAAATAAAATACTTGAGATAATATACTAGAGATATAAGCACCGGGTTTGGCGAGATTTTTCTTTTTTTTTTTTTTTTTTTTTTGCCAATTAGGCGAAAACATTGTTTTAATTACCAGATACATATAGCATGCTATAATAATACGTTATTTATTTATTTCAAAATTTAAAAAAAAAAAGGAATAAACGAAACATTTTCTGTTATTAAAAAAAAAGAAATAACAATCAATAAATGATAATATTTTTAGAACAAACAATTTATTATAACATGTATATGATAACCAGCATGTTAGGCAACTGAACGTCATTTTGGCATTTATTTGTAAAACTGAGCATGAACATGTACCAAGTGTGTTTTCATGGTCGCTTATATCTTTTTGCAACATAGCGCATCTTTCGAAGTCAAAACTACACAAAAGAAAAAAAATTCAATATTTGCAGTATTTTTTATTTTTATTTTAATGTAATGCACATTTTGTAATCAGTAGGCTCGATAATCAGACCTCGTTTTTTTGCTTTAAAAGATGATATTTCATACCACGTCTTTTTTGGATTCGTCTTTTTTCCATATTTGATAGTATGCGTCTACTCGTTTTGTAACTTTTTTTTGTAACTTTCTTCTTTATTAACAGCGACATTTGGATTTCCTATTTAAATAAAAATTCTTCTAAATACAAAGAATTTTGTTAAAATAAATAAATAAATGAAATGCGGACATTTATTGCTCAAAGCACAAAATTTTATTGGGTTAATATTATTTTTATTAACAGCGACATTTGGATTTCCTATTTAAATAAAAATTCTTCTAAATACAAAGAATTTTGTTAAAATAAATAAATAAATGAAATGCGGACATTTATTGCTCAAAGCACAAAATTCTATTGAGTTAATAAAAATCAGTAAAAACATAATTTTTATGATAATAAAAAGGTGACTTATGTAATAACAGAGTCATATATTATGTACATTATGGATTAAGTATGAATATTTCTCCACCATTTATAAATAATAATAATAATAAAATAAAATGCGGACAGACCAAAGTCTATGTTTGACTGAAAACAACAACCATTTTCTAAATGCTTTAAAAAAACGGCCAATGAAAAGTGATATTTCAAAAGTATTATGAAATTAGTTAAAAACCATTTATTTTAAACTAAATGAATAAAAGATTTATATTTTTAATGAAATAAATGGGATTTGAAAAATTATTGGAAATTTATCACCATAGATGTATCAATATTACAATCAGTACTTTGTATGCAAAATGGAACAATTAGCAATACTTTTTGTACCCGAAAAATGGTCGTTGCTTTTTTTAAGGTTAAAAAGTAGATTACGAAATATTCCTATACAGAGATGCCAAGCCCCCGCTTATTGCGCAGCAGAATTTTCTTATAGGAAAAGTTATTTTTTAAATCCGCAGAATGTTCCAATTTAATAAAACATTTTCTGTATTAAAATACCGGCGTCCAAAATGCCGAGACTTGGCAGCTCTGCCTATAACATTTTAATTAATCACGGTACTTTTTTTAATCGGATTCAAATTTAGTGAAGACAACGTTTTTTGGCCAAAAGCAGCTTTTTTCCACATGTGTAACTAGGATACAATTCCTTGATGCTGAAATAAAATGTTTTGACTTATGCTATTATTGCTTCCTCTTATTTATTTATTTGAATTTTAAATAAGATGACTTAAAATCGTGTTTTTTAAATGTACGGAAAAAATGCATTTCGAGAGAGGGCGAAAAGAACAATATTTGGCGATTTATTACCTGCGTTTGGCTAAGTGTCTTACTACCTTGTATTTAATACTCTTCACAATACTTCGCTGTTATGTGGACTTAGGCGCTTTTATAAAAAGTTTGACGTAATTCGGGCTTAAGAAAGTGAGTTTTTTACTGAATAATACAAATAAATGAAAAATGAATACTAAGAAATACTAATAAAAGAAAAATGAAGCATTATATTGATCTATGTACATTTAAAAATGCATCTGCTAGCACTAATTAGATAATTTATGTGTATATAATTGGAGATAAATAGCTTTTGATTCTGTATTTCTATGCTATAAAGCATTAAAGTTTGTGTGTTTTTCGTTATCATTCGGAGTACTAGCCGATTTAAAAAATAATGTGGGCAAAAAATGTTGGTAAATATCTTTGCTGCAAAATATACTATATTTTGCGTAGGAACAATAATCACCATCAAAAAAGCAACAATCACGAGCAAAAAAAGTTCTAAAATTGAGAATTCTTTGATGTTGATATGACTAAAAATTTAAAATCTTTTTTTTTTTTTTTTGGTGGCAACTTTTAAGATATAATATTCTCGTTATGAATGATTTCTAAAACATTCGACATTTTAATTTCACAAATTAAACATTTTTTTTTTCTAGAAAAAATTTTAAACCTAATTTATTGAGAATATTGCAATTTCTAGGATACTGTTGGGTTCAGAAACTATAACTTTGGCATCACAGTAACTCGTAAGTGCTCGTTTAGGACAATTTTTTAAAAAATGATTCCTTAACTCTTATCGACAACCTCATTGCATCCGTGGAAAACAGATATTCAACATTATAAATTATTCGGACGGATTTCACACCATATAAAATACACTCCATTCTCTTCAAACATAATAGTTTATGTTATTAATAGTTTTTCAAATCGGTGCGAAGCTTCTGTTTATGCTCATGACATCATTTCAAAGAGTTATATTTCCAATAAAGGAAAATTTGGTGTTTTATTTTCTGTATTACTTTTAACATTTTGCATATTTCCAATTTTATATCCATGCATGGTTTGCTTTTCTTTTATAAAAATAGTACATGGCATTTTATATATAAGATTTTGTAATTCTATGATTCAATATGCTTATTTTCATCATATTTTATCACAATGAATGACCAATTAAAGGTAACATCTCATTTTCTTTACTTATCGCAAGTTATTAAATGTGTATTCTCAGCAATATCGCTCAGACTAATCCCTCTGAGGGAAGTCCTAGTAGAAAAATTAATTAAAAATATTTATGTGATTACCGATGTTGGGTTTGTTTGCGTCTCATGTTACGCCGCAGGAGTGCGTGTTCATAAAGACTATTCAATCTTGTGCTGTAGTTGCAGCCTTACCAACATATGTAAGTAAGAGATGCTAAGCTGGGTATCGTCCTCGTAACTTAAATGGTAGAGCACTTGGAGCGCTATTCCAATAGTTCCGAGTTCAATTTCCGCTTGAACATTTTTTACTCTGTTGGTCTACGTTTAGTTAGCAATGTTATAATTCACGTAATAAATACATTTACCTTTGTTCTTCTAAATTCGACGTCATATTTATCTGCTTTCTGTATTTACTCAAATTAATGCTCTTTCTATTACTAACAAATGTTTGAAAATGTTATAAATCTAGTATGACGCCATATTCATCTTATTTTTAATTCTTCAAAAAAGTATTACAATTTCGTTTTTCAATATTTACATACTACGCGATACTTAAATATTTTGTCGATTCAAAACTAAAAGCATCTGAATTATCTTCTATTTTCCACCGCTTTCGCAGTTCGCTGCGATGTGCCAACTATCTGTTCTATTTGAGAACTGTCACATGTAAATCTTGATCCAATTTGCATGAGTACATTTGGAAAAAACTGGTTTATCGATATCTCTTGCTTCTTAAATCGTAACCAAAAAAATGTCCTTCAGTGGCTTTTTCATCACACATTTTTGCTTCTTCTGTTTTTCAACTTACACATATGCTTTGCATCCGAATACTTTAAGATGACCCAAAATCTGCTTAAGCCCATTACACAGTTCATAGGATCTCGTTTCGATTGATTTTGTGGGAAAGATTTTGTAAGTAGGTTGAAGTAGCTATGGCTTCAGTCCAGAATGTTTTTGTAAATTTATTATTTATAAGCATAGATTTACACATTTCAATATGCGCATGATTGCTTCTTTCTGCGACTCCATTTTGGTACGGCGAATATAGCTTCGTTTGTTTCATGATTTATTCCTAAATTCTTAAGGTAGTATATGACAGGTTCGTTGTACTATTTTGTTCCGCCGTCACTATGCAAGGATTTAATCTTCAATCTAAATTTGCTTGTTGTTGATGCAACACACTCTTTTAATTTATCAAATTATTCATCTTTAGAGGAAATAAAATATGATTGTGTATAACGAGATTAGTCATCAATAAATATGACATCCCACTCTTTTTGTTTCAGCAGAATCGCTTACGTTATTGTATATCAAATCAAGTGGTTTTCTACTTCTGCAATGAGTTTATTTTGGAAATGATTTTTCTGTCAATTTAGCTTTTATACATCTTGAACATTAAGTATTAAGAGAAAAATTATTCGCAGCTAAATATATCTAAAGCTAAATCATCGTTTTGAATTTTCTTGATGGCTTCCAAATTTAATTAACCCAGTCTTTGGTGAGTCCTGCCCAGCAATAAATTAAAATTTTGTTGAAATTTTTTTAAGTTCAATTATTTTAAGATATTTGTCAATTAATTTGTTTTAAATATATTCTAGCGATAAATCTGTTTCATATTATCTTTTAATAGCAGTTATAAAGGTACTATAAGAATTCTGAAAGGAACAAGGTCAAATAGCCATTAAATTATCAACTTGTATTACTTCACAGATATTTCTTAATTTTTCTGCCAATTCTAAGACAGAATTTATATGTTCCAGCATTTTTATACTTTCATTATATTTAATGGAATGCAACTTCCTAAAAAGATAAATTTTATTTCTTAATGTTACCTTTTCATTTGCAGATTTCAATTGATCATATGTTTTTTTAGCACTTTTATCATAACATGAACAATTTGTGAATTTAAGGTATTTAAACAAATTAACGCCGTAACATTCCTATCGTTTTATACCCATTTTTTATCAAATTCCTTTTTAGGTTCGAATACATCATACAGACCTTCTTTGATTAATAATTGTTCTACTTTGAACTTCCAATCTGAATGATTATCATCAGTTAACTTATAACATAATGAGATATATTTAAGACTAGACATTAATATATAATAATATTTGCTTATTTCACAGAAAATAAATCTCTTTATCTTATTATACTAGAATAAAAAATTATAAACTCAAATATAACGCTAATAATGAAAACAGCAAAATAAAATTCTTGAGAAAAAATTTTGAAGTTACTTTTGATTTCAGAAAATCTGTTCTTAAGCATTCAAATTCTATGTTTAAAACATAATTTTGCATCTTCAACTTGAAATATAAAGTTTCAACAAGAAATTGGCAAAATAAATTCTTTTCATATCAATACTTTAGATTTCGATATTAGAACGATTCTTTGAATTTTCTTTTATACCATTCACTTGCAAAAAATACAACGTTCAGAAAATAATTATTTCTTTGAATTTAAATGCTATATTTTCTTCTTTTATATTATTACGTTTAACATTGAGATAGTTTTTGAATCTCATAATCTAAGCCAGTGGTTTCCAACCTTTATTGATACGCGACCCGATAATAAGAGGATGTACATAATATATGAGTATGGGAATTTAGTATGACCTCTATTAGCTGTCGGCTGTCCTATATTATGGAAATGGAAAATTTTTGTACGAAGGATGCGCAATCAACAAAAACAAGATATGGTAATCCCAATGTGTGTAAGTTAAATAATGATTAAAACGACAAATACAGTCGAGTTTCTATATAACGAAATCGACCGTTCCAGTAAAAAATTCGTTATATAGAGAAATTCGATGTATAGAGAATGATGTTAAAAATCGTATTTAATGTGTAAAATTTGAACAAATATTATTTTTGATCTTTTGAATTAATAATTTGAAATATTTAAAAGTAAATATTAACCTAACATTTTATTTCTTAATTATTTAAGCTGTTTCAAAAAAGAGACTAACAGACATTTATTTGAAAGCTTAGTGAAAATCAAATAAGGAAGACTTGCATTAATTTCAGACGAAGAAATCTGTAATTTTTTGTTGTTTTGACTTTAAAATTATTACGCTCTCAAATAATAATAATAATAATAAAAGCTTAAATTTTAGCAAGGAATGAAAAATTGTAGTTAACATTTTCCTCCATTTGAAAGCCTCTCTTATGTGTCTCTCATTGATTCCTTTCTTATATGTGTGTATCAATCCAATTGACTCTGTTTTGAGAAGGATGTGGAAAGGTGTGTGAGAGGTGAGATGGATTCGTTGGATTTAAAGAACAAGGAAAGAAGTAATAATAATAATAATAATAATAATAATAATAATAATAATATTAATAATAATAATAATAATAATAATAATAATAATAATAATAATAATAATAATAATAATAATAGTAATAATAATAAAACTCAGCACTGACGATAAATCTAAAATAAGTGATGGAAAATTGATTCCATATGATTTCGAAGCTTTTTTAAAACTGAATAAATTAAGACCAATTTATGAAAAAATTCGTTATATGGAGATAGATATTTCGCTATATAGAGGCTGTTTTTAATGTAATCATTTGAAAAGGGGACCGTTCCCACTAAAAATACGTTATATAGAGAAATTCGATGTATGGAGTTTCGTTATAGAGAGACTCGACTGTATAATGAAAAATACATTTAACTATTATTAAAACACAATTTTACAATCAGTGAGATTTCTGGTACTAGTGTTTACCGATGAGGGCATCTATAAGAAGCTATATCCAGTAGCGCAACTTTTGAAAAAATATTGAGTTAATTTTAATTTTAAGTCATACTACATGTAGTTTGTTTCCGTACCTGGCTTTGCGAAAACAGTAAAGTACAAAAAAGTACGTTCAGACAAATTCTGTGTCGTGTCAAGGACTCAAAGCTGATTTAACTATTTCTGGATATTCTGCTCCTATGTTTAACCAGAAGTACTTTAAGGATCTTTCTGCGGCTGTCATAACGATTGCGTGATTAATGACATATCTCAGAACGGGTCATAATATCGACTAGTTGTTTAAGAAAACACTTTCTTCTCTTTAAGGTTTAATTTAAGTCAATAGCTTTCATAATATTGCTTTTCTAAAATATTGCATTTGTTATATAACTTTTAAACAAACGACACAAAAGATGTATTTTTGCAACGAATCTTGATTGTTTTGAGACTTACCAAAATAGCTATCGCGACCCACCTCTGGGTCGCCAACCATAGGTTGGAAACCGCTGATCTGAACTGTTGGAATGTTATTCCATATCAAGGCATGCGTATAAAACTCCTCGGTAATAAATAAATAAAAAATTTAAAAGTTTTACTTTTATGTTTTGATGTATTATTCGGATGAAATATGTTCTTCTTAGGATGAACAAAAGCCATTGATTTGAGGGAAAAGAACACAAGAATAATATGACGCACACGATGCCTATAACACTTCATAATTTAAGAAACAGGCTATTTACAAACACAAAATAGATAAAAATACTTTGAAGTTTCCATTAATTATTAGTTTGTTGCATTTTTTAATCTATAAAAATATTTCTTTAGATATATTTGTGAATTTATTTATGGATAATGATTTTTAATATTGGATATATTTATGGAAATGATTTTTAATCTAGCAGCATGTTGCTGTTCACAGCTTTCGGAATCATGGACAGTTGTTGTTCTGCGTCTCAAAAACAACAGGGACATTGTCCGATGCTGTCATCTGGTGGACAAGGTTTCGGCAAAATTCAAGCTTTGCCTTTGGCAGCGGCTTCGTCATTATCTCTGCTATCATTTCATTTGATAACATTATTCTTTTTCAGATCTCGTATGAAACGATATTTTGTATTGTTCTGTTGATATTGTTTTTTCCTCTCTTATGACAGTTGACCTCCGTTACCTTTTGCCAACTCTGAGGAACATGGGCGCTTCACAGATGGTGAAGAATGCTGAAAAAGCTGGGATGATGGACGATTTTTACGACAACAACTACACAGTTTTTTGTCCTCCCAATGACGTCCTCGAAGCTATGCAAGATGAAGTGGAGGATGAAATGGAAGTAAGTCCTCATGAAGAAGTTCTTTCCTATTTATTTTTGCACTCTTCCACCTATCTCAACGGTTTTTTACTTTGTAAAAATGAAATTTTACAATAGATTAATTTAATAGTTCTGCATTTAAATTTTTCTATTGTCCAAAATCGTCTGAACATCCGGTATGATGCAACTCTCATATTAAGTCACCCTATTCTTCAGCGATGTTTTATCTCTAAATCCATTATATATATATATATATATATATGACGTTTTAAGGAGAAACTCGAAATATCTTCACTGGTTCCCCCTTTTTTAACATACAGTCGTGGCAAGCGAGGGAAAAAACAAAATAAATAAATAAATGCAGAAGATTCATTAAATTGCACATTGGCTGCTGCAACTTAGTTTATTAAACTGTAGTCATATAGAGAGGGAAATGCTCCCTTTGCAAGCCGTCTTGAACCGAATCATCGAAAAGAATATTCCATCATTACTTCCGCAGCCGTCTTTAACGGACTCATCGAAGAAAAAGCAAAGAATCTCTATCATCACCTCCCGGCTTCCTTCTTAAATCTAAAAACAAACTTCTAGAAAATTCTCTACTCTCTAACCATCATTTTCCCATGTAAATATAATTCATGTCCAGCATCGAGATTTTTATTTCATTCAGACGATAATTTTATTTTTGAAGTGAAAACTTCTTTAGCGGCGCTGAGCACTTTTTGTATGGGTAAAAACTTCCAAACTCGCGTCAGGGTCACGTGATGCTGATCGAAAAAGCGTAAGATCGAGGGGAAGGGAGAGGAACAAGTATCTCCCACTCTTTCTACCGTGCCTGAGTGTGCTGCTCCGTTTAGGCGGCACAGGGCGCTTGCGCGAATGTCCGTGTATGTTTTTTTAAGTTATAATTGTATTTAATTTTAACAACTTATACTATTAATAGATGGAATAAAACGTTATGAAAGAAAAAGTATGACATTGTGCATTGATTATGCTGCAGTTTCCAACTACTTTTTTTCATTTTTTTTATTGTATTTAAATAATAACAACATAAATTGATACCAAATGGAATAAATAGTTAAGAAAGAAAAAACATGACATTGCACATCAATTATGCTGCACTTTCCAACCATTTTTTTCAATTCCTTAAATTTTCAATTGTATTTAAAGTTTAACAACTTACATTGTTATCAAATTGAATAAAAAGTTAAGAAAGAAAAGACATGACATTGCTCATCGATTATACTACACTTTTCAACCAATTTTTAAAATTATAATTGTATTTAAAGTTTAACAACATATACTGTTACCAGAAGGAATAAAATGTTAAGAAAGAAAAAATATGACATTGTGCATCAATTATGCTGCACTTTCCAATCACTTTTTTCAGTTTTTTTAATTTTTGATTGTATTTAAATAGTAACAACATAAATTGATACCAAATGGTATAAAAAGTTAAGAAAGAAAAACATGACATTGCACATCGATTATGCTGCACTTTTAAACCTTTTTTTTATATATATATATATTTTTTCAATTGTTTTTAAAGTTTAACAACTTATATTGTTATCAAATGGAATAAAATGATAAGAAAGAAAAGACATGATATTGTACATTGATTATGCAGTACTTTCCAACCAATTTTAAAAATTGTAATTGTATTTAAACCTTAACAACTTATACTGTTACCAGAGGGAATAAAATGTTAGGAAAGAAAAAGTATGACATCGCGCATTGATTACATTGCACTTTCCAACCATTTTTCTCTCCTTTTTTTAAAATTTTTGATTGTATTTAAATAGTACCAAATGGAATTGATACCAAATGGAATAAAAAGTTAAGAAAGAAAAACATGACATTGCACATCAATTATGCTACATTTCAAAAACATTTTTAAAAATTTTATTTTTTATTGTATTTAAATAATAACAACATAAATTGATACCAAATAGAATAAAAAGTTAAGAAAGAAAAAACATGACATTGCACATCATTTATGCTGCACTTTCCAACCATTTTTTTCAATTCCTTAAATTTTCAATTGTATTTAAAGTTTAACAACTTACATTGTTATCAAATTGAATAAAAAGTTAAGAAAGAAAAGACATGACATTGCTCATCGATTATACTACACTTTTCAACCAATTTTTAAAATTATAATTGTATTTAAAGTTTAACAACATATACTGTTACCAGAAGGAATAAAATGTTAAGAAAGAAAAAATATGACATTGTGCATCAATTATGCTGCATTTTCCAACCACTTTTTTCAGTTTTTTTAATTTTTGATTGTATTTAAATAGTAACAACATAAATTGATACCAAATGGTATAAAAAGTTAAGAAAGAAAAGCATGACATTGCACATCGATTATGCTGCACTTTTAAACCTTTTTTTTTATATATATATATATTTTCAATTGTTTTTAAAGTTTAACAACTTTTATTGTTATCAAATGGAATAAAATAAGAAAGAAAAGACATGATATTGTACATTGATTATGCAGTACTTTCCAACCAATTTTAAAAATTGTAATTGTATTTAAACCTTAACAACTTATACTGTTAACAGAGGGAATAAAATGTTAAGAAAGAAAAAGTATGACATCGCGCATTGATTACATTGCACTTTCCAACCATTTTTCTCTCTTTTTTTAAAAAAAATTTTTGATTGTATTTAAATAGTAACAACATAAATTGATACCAAATGGAATAAAAAGTTAAGAAAGAAAAAACATGACATTGCACATCAATTATGCTACATTTCAAAACCATTTTTAAAAATTTTAATTGTATTTAAAGTTTAACAAAATATACTGTTACCAGATGGAATAAAAAGTTAAGAAAGAAAAATCATGATATTGTGCATCGATTATGCTGCACTTTCCAACCATTTTTTAAAAAATTGTATTTAAAGTTTAACAACTTATATTGTTTGATTACTATTCAATTTGTTGCAAGTTTCAGAAGATACGGTCGTCCAGCAGCAGGAGTAGCTATTTATAAAAGGTTGTTTGATGTAATGGGAATCTATTTCCACAATTCATATGAATGTGCATGTGAGGTACACCAGTATGTTTAGTAGTAATGTTTTTGATATCAGTGATATATGTGTTTGTTGTTGCCACTCTGAAAATGAAAAACTAATTGTATTGGTTGCCATTTATATTTCACCGGATAAGTCTTTAAGTGCAAATGGGAATTTTTGTATGAAAATTTATTCATTTGTTCTAAAGAGGCTTCTGCATTACTTCAAGATGGAATTGGAAAGAGATTTGATGATTTGCCGATGATTTTGAGTAGGGATTTCAACATCAACTTTGTGGATGATGAAAATCTATAATTAATTGAATTTTTAAATAGAAAATTTGATTTAACAATGACCAACCATCGCAATCTTAGCACAGAGAGATAAAAAATTACAATTGATGCAGTCATTACAAGATATTTAAATAGAATTGAATCAAAATTGTTTGCTATATATTTTAGTTACCATAAACCTATAATATCAAATCTAGAATATAATGATAATAATGATGATGATGATGATAGGTGAATTGTTGAAATGGGGATGAAAATTCATAAGTTTTATGGGTATTTATTTCAAAGAATACCAACTGACGATATTTCATATTTCATGCATTTGTAAATTTATGTTTTAAGCAATAGATTGCAATTTTTGTATGTAAAATAATATGCATTATTTTTCATGTACAATAGCGCATTAAATGAAAATTGTAATATAATTTTTGTAGCAGTAGTTTATAATAATGAATAAAAAACACTTCATTTAAAAGTATTTTCTGCACAATAAAATATGTCCAGACGACTAAAAAAATACACACATAATTGTTCAAGTTTTCACTTCTGTCGGCACTCCCGGAGTGCCTTTTTTTTTTTTTTTAATATATTATTTAACTAATTTATAATCGATCTCAGAATTTCGAATATCCTGCAGACGATATTTAAAAAGAAAAATGAAAAGAAATGAATTTATTGATATGCACAAATATCAAACGTTGAAGGAAGGGAAAAAATAAATAAAAATAATGATATTTTTTGAAAGGTGTGGTTTTGGAATAAATTTAATAAGACATTCTTAAAAAGGGTTGATAAAAACGGGGGGGGATGAATTTTATTTGGAATATTAAGAAATAAAGTTTAATTAAGAATACTTTTAATTTAGAGCCATCTTTTTAAATTTACGCATATTGGAATAAAAGTTTTATAATTCTTAAATAAATTTGTTTAATAAATCTTTTTGAAGGCGAATTAAGAATTTATATCGTTTCCATAAAGATTAATAGATTAGATCTAGAAACAAGATTTTAATTTAATAAGTTGAATTAAGTACGGAATATCGTTAAAAGGAAATTAATATTGTATAAAGGTTAAGTTTGGCGAAAAAAAATTTAAATTTGCAATATACAGGGTGATTCATAAAAGATGGGCAGAACTTTAAGGGGTTATAGTACACTTAAAGACAAATAATATTAAATAGGAGACTAAGGGTCCCAGACGTATTCCCAAGGAGATAGGGGGCATTAAAGTTTAGGGTACGAAATTTCAAATGATTATAAAAAATGGAAAAATTGGTCGATTCGTTTGCGGTTTTTGCAAAAAATTTTCTTTATGCCAGTATTTTCTTGAAATAAAATTTTAAAGTTCAATTTCAAAAAATGCCGATAGGAGGCGCTTTAGACTTTGGAGTAACAAACAACTATTTTTTAACGTTATTTTTTGTATTTCTTTAAATGATTTCGAAAGCTTAGACTTAAACTTAAATTTTGATCTAAAAATCTGAGTCCTAACGAGTAGTTAAGTAGCGTAAACTGAAATTTGAAACCCTTCTCCCCCCAGAACAAAAATCAGTTATTCCCGATCTTTGTGTCGTAGATTAGGCTCTAACTACTGCCGCGTTTTGCTAAAATTATTCTTTATGTCAGTATTTTCTTGAAAATAAATTTTAAAGAAAATTTTCAAAAAATTCCGATAGAGGGCGCTTTAGACTTTGGAGTAACGAACAACTATTTTATACCGTTATTTTTTGTGTCTCATTAAATGCTTTCTAAAGCTTAGACTTAAACTTAAATTTTCAGCTCAAAATCTGAATCGCTGAGCGTGGTTCAGTAGCGAGGGGAGGGGGTTCAAATTTCAACTTCTGAACATAGTTCAGTTTGCACTACTTAACCATGCCCAACGATTCTGGGCTGTGATACGAGGCAAAAATGCAACTTTCGTCAAGGACTGCATAGTCGGAATTCACTCATAAAGGCACTGGCACAGTTGGAAACGTCGCTCATGCAAACGTTAAAGCTCCATTCCTGACGCTAGTCACCGGGTGAAGAAGGAGACAGAAAGTATGCAAATGTCAAATGGGGAAGAAGAAGAACACGTATGCAAAATTTCGACACGATTCAGGCATAAAAACCACTGAAAGGTGAGTCAAGTGTAAGTCGCTGTAGTAATGAATCGGAAGATGGTGCCCTTCACGAATAAGGAAAAGGCTGAGATGCATTTAATTTACGGAGCGGCAGATAGAAATGGTGCAGAAGCACAACGAATGTACGGAGAGCGATTTCCCAACAGGCGGTTGCCTAACCGCAAAACTTTCGAGCGCTTGCACAGACAGTTGTGTGAGACGGGATCATTTCTCGCTTCCCGGTCGAATGCAGGTCGTGCAAAAAAGGACGAATCAGTAGTTGTTGCAGAAGCCATTCTGGATGTAGTAGCGGCGCAGCCAAGTACAAGTACACGAACAGTGGCTAGGCAGGTGGATACCTCACAGTCCATGACTTGGAGGGTACTGAAGGATGAACATTTGCTCCCGTTTCATGTGCAACGAGTCCAGAAACTGTCTCCAGGGGATTATCCAAATCGTATTGAATTCGCCCGCTGGTTTCTGCAGCAGAACGCGCTAAATCCACATTTTGGACGAACTGTTCTTTTCACCGAAGAATGTACCTTCACACGTGAAGGTACATTTAACACACACAATGCACATGTATGGGCGGATATCAATCCACATGCTACGTATCCACATGCTCATCAGAGACGCTTTTCCATCAATGTTTGGGCAGGAATCCTCGGAGACCACCTAATCGGACCGTACTTTCTTCCTGAACGCATCAACGGTAAAACATACCTCACATTTCTGCAACATGTGCTGCCAGACCTGTTAAACGTTGTTCCTCCACGCATCCGGCGGGTCATGTGGTTCCAGCACGATGGAGCGCCAGCCCATTACGTACGAGACGTCCGCAACTATCTGGACATCACATTTCCGAACAGATGGATTGGTCGAGGTGGTCCTGTTGCTTGGCCTCTCGCTCGCCAGATCTTTCACCCCTCGATTTCTTTTTTTGGGGACAATTGAAGGCTCTTATGTATGAGACACCCATTGAATCCCCCGAGGAACTGGTCGCCAGACTTTCCGCCGCTGTAGGGGAAGTGCTCGAAAAGCCTGATGTTTTCGCGAATGTTCGCCGTTGTTCTGCGTGCATAACCTCTGGTGGTCACAATTTTGAACATTTATTGTAATTACATGTTAATAAATATGCTTTGGTAACATAATCCTAATTTGTGTCTTTTTACCTCGTATCACAGCACACAATGTGTGGACATGGTAAACTGAACTGTGCTCAGGAGTAGAAATTTCAAACCCCTCTCCCCAGAAACTTAACCACGTCTAACGATTCAGATTTTGGGCTGAAAATTTAAGTCTAAGCTTTAGAAAGCATTTAATGAGACACAAAAAATAACGGTATAAAATAGTTGTTCGTTACTCCAAAGTCTAAAGCGCCCTCTATCGGAATTTTTTGAAAATTTTCTTTAAAATTTATTTTTAAGAAAATACTGACATAAAGAATAATTTTAGCAAAACGCGGCAGTAGTTAGAGCCTAATCTACGACACAAAGATCGGGAATAACTGATTTTTGTTCTGGGGGGAGAAGGGTTTCAAATTTCAAATTTCAGTTTACGCTACTTAACTACTCGTTAGGACTCAGATTTTTAGATCAAAATTTAAGTTTAAGTCTAAGCTTTCGAAATCATTTAAAGAAATACAAAAAATAACGTTAAAAAATAGTTGTTTGTTACTCCAAAGTCTAAAACGCCCCCTATCGGCATTTTTTTAAATTGAACTTTAAAATTTTATTTCAAGAAAATAATGGCATAAAGAAAATTTTTTGCAAAAACCGCAAACGAATCGACCAATTTTTCCATTTTTTATAAGCAATTGAAATTTCGGACCCTAAACTTTAATGCCCCCTATCTCCTTGGGAATACGTCTGGGACCCTTAGTCTCCTATTTAATATTATTTGTCTTTAAGTGTACTATAACCCCTTAAAGTTCTGCCCATCTTTTATGAATCACCCTGTATATATATATATACTAGCAGGTCCGCCAGGTGTTGCCTGGGTTCATGGATTTTTTCAAAAAAAATTGCGAATATTTAAAATATCCAATCATGCTAAAATAGAAAAAGAATTAAATTTTGACTGAAGAATATTTTAAATTTTAGAATATTTTAAATTTTAATGTATAAAATTGAAACTGGTGTTATACACAATTGAAATGAAAAAAACTTCTTTAAACACCATAAAATAAGTTAACTGCGCAAGGCCTTTCGAAAGAACTTAGTCTTTCTTCGTCAGGCGCAAAAAAGACGTGCGTCCACAATGAATGTAGCGGCACGACTGAAGGGGAATGCGGGAGGGAGAGGGAGCAAGCAGAAGGAACAGCCAATAGGAAAGAAGAAGGCAACAGCCAATCATGGAAGAGCATAAACAAAACTAGTTAGTTAAAAAATTAACTAAAAGGAGAGATTAAAATGAAATAAAATGTACGCAAAAAATATATAAATTAGTAAAAAAAAAAAAATAAAAAAAAAAAAAATAAATAAAAATAAAATAAAATAAAATAAAATAAAATAAAAATAAAAAATAAAATAAAATAAAATAAAAAAAATAAATAAATAAAATAAAATAAAATAAAATAAAATAAAATAAAAATACATAAGAATAAAAAACAGTTTACAATTATAAACACACATGAAAATACCTGAAAAATAGTATACATAATATATATAAAAAATGATAATAATAATTAAATAATAAACTTAATTATGAAGCAGTGCTGAAAAGATTCTTCCAGGCAACGGAGAGGGTTTTAGAATCAGATTTATCATTAACAATAATATCACGATTAATATAAATAGCTAAATTTTCTAGAAAGTCTAACTCAGAGGAACTATTGGCATTAAAAATAATTTTAGCAGTTTGAAAATTGAAACTATGGCCGGAATCCCAAGAGTGTTTAGCAACAGAAGATTTAGAAATTTCTTGATTAATGACATACCGAGAGTGTTCTTTTAGGCGTTTATCGAGATTTCTTTTAGTTTGACCAATATACGATAAATCACAGCCATTACAAGGAATATTATAAATACCCCATTTTTGGAGGTCAGGGACAGGACATTTCATGGAAGGAAATTTTAATTTATTGACTGGTTTAAAGATAACATTAAAATTGAAACGTCTTAAAACTTTAGCTAATTTAAAACATAAAGGAGGATAAAAAGGGAGGACGACCAAATTATCAGGTTTACTTTTATCAATATTAGAAAGAGTGGAATTGTTAGCGGATCTCTTGAATTTGCTCACAGCAGTATTAATGATAGAAGGATTGAATCCACGTTTTATAGCAACAGATTTTAAGTAATTGAGTTCATTCTTAAGAGATTCAAAATCGGAACAAATTTTGAGAGCACGATAAACATAAGTATAAAAAACACCGATCTTTTGATTGACAGGATGATTTGAGAGAGCATGAGGTGGATTAGAGACAGAAAAAGGTTTTCTATAAACACAAGTTTTGAAAGAAGAATCACATTTGGTAACTAAAACATCAAGGAAAGGGAGTTTATTACAATTCTCTAACTCAAAAGTAAACTGAATATGAGGATCAATAGAATTGACAGTTTGAAGAATTGTAGAAATATCAAATGGATTATCCAATAGGACGAAAGTATCATCAACATAACGAATCCAACATTTAAAATTGATCAGATTTAATAATTTATCTTCAAAGTAATGCATATAAATATCACAAAGAATGGGAGATAAAGGATTACCCATACTTAAGCCTTCTAGCTGTTTGAAAAATTTATTATCGAATTGAAAAGTAGTAAGAGTTAAGCAAATTTTAGTTAAATTAACATAATCTTTGACCTCAATATCCGAGAAATGAAACATAGTAAAGAGAAAGAGGAGAACATAGTAAAGTTTCTCCTTTTCAAAAAGAAACCCTTCGTCACATTCTTGCTGATACTATTTCTTCTAATGTTTCTAAATATAAACCTAATCTCTCACGTCCTCAGCATATTGCTCTGAATGAGCTTAAGTCCAATGATAATCTTATTATTACTAAAGCTGATAAGGGGGGTCAAATTGTTCTTATGGATAAAAATGATTATTCTGATAAAGTTCATGCTCTCTTATCTGAAGGTCCTTATATTGAAGTTAAAAAAGATCCCACTAATTCGCATCTTGCCACTCTCACTAAAGCTGTTAAGAATTCTGTTGTTCTAAATGACAACACTAAACATTGTGTTATTCCTTCTGCACCCATTTGTGCTCGTTTTTATGCTTTACCCAAAGTTCACAAAACCAATATTCCCTTAAGACCTATTGTCTCTAATATTGGTACTGTTACTTATCCTCTTGCCAAATTTTTAGCTTCCATATTCTCGCCTTTATGCATTGCTAATTCTCATACTGTAAAAAATTCTTATGATTTCGTTAGTAAATTAAAAAGTATTAATCCATCGAATTGTTCTATGCTTTCTCTTGATGTCAAATCTTTATTTACTAATGTCCCGATTGAAGGCGCTCTTTCTTGCTTGGAAAAAAGATTACGTGATTTTCATTTCTCGGATATTGAGGTCAAAGATTATGTTAATTTAACTAAAATTTGCTTAACTCTTACTACTTTTCAATTCGATAATAAATTTTTCAAACAGCTAGAAGGCTTAAGTATGGGTAATCCTTTATCTCCCATTCTTTGTGATATTTATATGCATTACTTTGAAGATAAATTATTAAATCTGATCAATTTTAAATGTTGGATTCGTTATGTTGATGATACTTTCGTCCTATTGGATAATCCATTTGATATTTCTACAATTCTTCAAACTGTCAATTCTATTGATCCTCATATTCAGTTTACTTTTGAGTTAGAGAATTGTAATAAACTCCCTTTCCTTGATGTTTTAGTTACCAAATGTGATTCTTCTTTCAAAACTTGTGTTTATAGAAAACCTTTTTCTGTCTCTAATCCACCTCATGCTCTCTCAAATCATCCTGTCAATCAAAAGATCGGTGTTTTTTATACTTATGTTTATCGTGCTCTCAAAATTTGTTCCGATTTTGAATCTCTTAAGAATGAACTCAATTACTTAAAATCTGTTGCTATAAAACGTGGATTCAATCCTTCTATCATTAATACTGCTGTGAGCAAATTCAAGAGATCCGCTAACAATTCCACTCTTTCTAATATTGATAAAAGTAAACCTGATAATTTGGTCGTCCTCCCTTTTTATCCTCCTTTATGTTTTAAATTAGCTAAAGTTTTAAGACGTTTCAATTTTAATGTTATCTTTAAACCAGTCAATAAATTAAAATTTCCTTCCATGAAATGTCCTGTCCCTGACCTCCAAAAATGGGGTATTTATAATATTCCTTGTAATGGCTGTGATTTATCGTATATTGGTCAAACTAAAAGAAATCTCGATAAACGCCTAAAAGAACACTCTCGGTATGTCATTAATCAAGAAATTTCTAAATCTTCTGTTGCTAAACACTCTTGGGATTCCGGCCATAGTTTCAATTTTCAAACTGCTAAAATTATTTTTAATGCCAATAGTTCCTCTGAGTTAGACTTTCTAGAAAATTTAGCTATTTATATTAATCGTGATATTATTGTTAATGATAAATCTGATTCTAAAACCCTCTCCGTTGCCTGGAAGAATCTTTTCAGCACTGCTTCATAATTAAGTTTATTATTTAATTATTATTATCATTTTTTATATATATTATGTATACTATTTTTCAGGTATTTTCATGTGTGTTTATAATTGTAAACTGTTTTTTATTTTTATGTATTTTTATTTTATTTTATTTTATTTTATTTTATTTTATTTTATTTATTTATTTATTTTTTTATTTTTTTTATTTTATTTTTTATTTTTATTTTTATTTTTTTTTTTTTTTTTTTTTTTTTTTTACTAATTTATATATTTTTTGCGTACATTTTATTTCATTTTAATCTCTCCTTTTAGTTAATTTTTTAATTTACCCCGCTTTTTTCCCATTTCCCTTTCCCCCCTTCTTCCTTTCCTCTCCTTCTTTGTCTATCTAGTTTTGTTTATGCTCTTCCATGATTGGCTGTTGCCTTCTTCTTTCCTATTGGCTGTTCCTTCTGCTTGCTCCCTCTCCCTCCCGCATTCCCCTTCAGTCGTGCCGCTACATTCATTGTGGACGCACGTCTTTTTTGCGCCTGACGAAGAAAGACTAAGTTCTTTCGAAAGGCCTTGCGCAGTTAACTTATTTTATGGTGTTTAAAGAAGTTTTTTTCATTTCAATTTTAAATTTTATTTGAGTGAACACGGTATGTATTTCTGTTACAAAAACCATGTTTTGGAAAGATAAAAAAACATAGTCGTTGATTATAGCTGTTTTAAACCACAAAAATAATGCAATTATTCCATTATTTTAAATTTCCTTTCTTCATTGAGACCTACTCCATACAAAATCTTTTGAGACTCGCGCGACGAGCGCTGCACATCAGAACAAACAATAAGAAAACATAAAAGGAGTTAATTACCAAATTTACTACTGTTTTGGATGGTGTCATAGATGGATTTTGAATATCTATTGTAAATCAATCAGGGAAAATAAAATCGTCGAAACAGGAAAAATTAATAAATGTGTGTGCCATTTGTTGCAAGCATTCAGCCGTGAAATGCCGTCTTTAAATCCGATATTTACCGTCTGGTCTTATTGACTGGCTGCTTCGTTGACGCGAATTGGTGGCAAGCTGGTAATAGCCTCTATTCTGGCTGCTTCGTTGCAGTGGATTAGTGGAAAGCTGCAAATAACCTCTTACTCAGTAAATTTTAATTAAAAAAACTAAATTGAAATTTTAAAATACGGCTTCAAAGGGCACTTTCTGGTGTTAACATCCACACATGACACAAATTTCAAAGACCTGGGTGTTAGAATTTCGGCGTTATTCGCGGTCAGACAGGTAGACAAACAGAGATCTCTTATTTTATATACTGGGTGATCCAAAAGTCAGGACGAAATTTAAAAATGAATAATTTGAAAACGAATCAAGATACAAAGATACGCACCAAACGGATGGAGAAGAAACCGGATTTTGTGTAACAACGGAAAAAAAATAGTTTTGTTGGCGACCAACAAATGGTGCTATAGTGCTTTATTGCACCAAAAGATCATTTGCAAATGAAAAAATATTGACAACTTACAAGATAGCTTAGTTACAGTTAATTAGTACAACAGTAAATGTTCGATGTGCTGTCCATCATTCATAAGTGCAGCTGCGAGACTAGGCACCACACCATTCGCAGCATTTAGTAGCCACAGAGTACGGAACAGAGAATCAACTTTCATACACTGTAATGGCAATTTGTTTAACATGGGATTACGCATAGACAGTAGCGACACGAGCGGACCACTCTGAAACTACGATCATAACATAAGAGAGGTTGCTAATTCGGCGAAACATCGCTTCCTTGGCGACAAATGATAAGGGTAAAAAGAAAAAAAATACAGCGACGGCTTGCTGCTTCTTGTTTTGAAATTTATGAAAGAATTATTTTAATATGAAATAATTTTGACGTATTCGTCTTGCAAACAATACATGTGTCTCTTCTTAACATAACGATCTAATAATTTAAACTTGAAAATTCAAGAACAATAACAGTAATAATTACGAATCAATATAAGCGCGGAAATCTAAGATCAAATAACATAAGCACGTGTGCAAAGATAATCAAATCAGCATTCAGCAAGAAGTGCCAAGCCAGAATATGGTTACAGTTAAACAGAAATCACGAGGATAAAAATCGCCAACGCGATGATAAAATTTAAAGATAATCTTTGTTGCAGACAGTGCAGTTATCTCATCTGACTTGAACAATGTAAAAAGAATTATAGTCCAAGACCTGACAGCACAAAATCCTAAGAGATTTTAAGGGATCCACTGAGGGCGCTCTTTTCAAGCCGAGTTAAGACTCTGTCCGTACTCTGTGTTGTAGCATTTCTTGCGTTATGGCAGACACATTTTGGCGGATAGCATCTTTCAGTGTTGCTAGTGATGCATCTTGGTCGCGGTACACTTTTGACTTCAAAGATCCCCACAGCCAAAAGTCACAGGGTGTCAATAGGTGAGCATTAGAAAATATGAACAGATTTATAGTCAAAAAATGATTTTTTTTCTTGTATTGGCAATTTTTTGATATAGTTAGCTGTTTTATGTTATTGTTAAAGTAATCTTGTCTTTCCTAGCTTCAAGGTCTTGATTAGCGATTAAGCCTTTCTGGCATGCTGTGCCCGGTCCCAGGATACCTAATTTTAATTCCAAACTTGAAAACAGCACCAATAATATTTTAGTAAAATTTTGCTTTTACAATATAAGCTTAAAATAAGAATTTCAAAATATCTAAAAAATTCGCTCGCGAATTCCGGTGTCAGTCGATAATTTCTCATTTTACTAACAAATTTTGCCTGTGCCCGAAAGGGTTAAAGCAAAATTTTGAACAAAAATATTAATTTGGGTTCTCATTTTATTCAGAATTCTAAGATCTGCAGCATTTGTATTGACAATGGTTTTATTAGAGTTAGCTGTTATAAATATTTGTAAGGTAACTTGATCTCTCCATTGCGACTTTAATATTGAACAAAAAGCTAATGCGGGTACTCATTTTATTCAGAATTTTAAGTTCTACAACTTTTTTACTGACATAGTATTTGATAAAATTGGTTGTTTTAAAATATTGTTTAAAAAAAATTAAAAAGGATTTTTCGACTATAAATATGTACATATTTTCTAATACTCACCTAGTATTCGAGGAGGAAAATATAGCATATTCATTTCAGACCTAATCTGAAGGGGTTAAAACAATTTCCAGTTTTCTCCTAATTAATTCTGAGTTCAACCTTCTGATCACGGGGCTAAAACTTTAAAGTAGAATTGTAACCTTAATATAAAACAAACGTATTTAGTGTGGATGCTCATTATATTCAGAATTTTAAGCTCTACAACATTTGTGCTGACAATGTTTTTGAAAGAGTTGGTCACTTTGAGATAATGTTATAGTATTTAAAAAAAGTATTATTTTACAATAAATTTAAGCATATTTCTTAACGTTCATAATAGTGCGAGGAGAAAAACATAGCTTATTCATTCTAGACCTAAATTGAAAGGATTAAACCAATGCCCAACTTTCCTCTAATTAATTCAAAATTCTTCTTCTAACCGCTGGGCTAATAATACGTTTTAACGTCGTGTCGTAAGATTAAAAAAAAAATAAAGAAAGAAAAAATAAAAAGATTGGCAGAGATTCGGATACTTGAACGTTCAGTTACTCGACTTGTTACATTGTAAATATTTTTTCTCTTCAAAAAAAAAAAAAAAAAATAGCCCAAGAGCCTACAGCATAGAAACCTTAAAGTATCTATCACAAGAAAAAACCATTTATTTTATAGAAGAGTAGTAATAGGGGGGGGGGGGTTATAAAGATCCATGTTTGCCGGAAATGAAATGGGGCATAAGCCGAAAATTAATACTTCTAATGGTTTACGCGTAGGTTTGTCGTACAATCATTTCGTACCTTTGACTGTACGGCAAGCACAATGATACTGATATTGTTTAAACTGATGAAACTGATATTGTTTAAATCAAAAATATTAAAATTTGATAATTAAAATTAGTAATTGAAATGGAAGATAAAATTTGATTTCTATATTACCTGGATGAATATTGAAACACAAGCCCAGGACACGAAGCGTTTAAAATGTTTTTTTTTCCTTTGCTACAATTTTTTTTAAAGATAATCTTTGTTGCAGACAGTGCAGTTATCTCATCTCACTTGAACAATGTAAAAAGAATTATAGTCCAAGACCTGACAGCACAAAATCCTAAGATATCCCGCACGCATTTTCAGAAAGAATCACGTTTTGAGCACAAGCCTTGGCGAGTTGGCGAAAGCGAGAACATTCAGCTAGCTGCATCGCCAAACACAAAATAAACTAAGTTCAAATGTATCATAAAACATATAATTAATAGAATTATATTTATTACAAGCGAATCTTTACTACTGTTTTTAATTAACTTCTCACTTTCTACGAACATAGCGAGTTAAGGAAATAATATTTTTGAATTGAGGAAAAAAAATCCCTATGTTTAGATGTTCTGTGAAATTTAAAACATTTTAATCTGAAAAAGCTCTTTGTTTTAAACTATGTTTTAATCGTGAACAACGGTGAATAACATTTCCTCATATTATAGTATTTGCTTGACAACATTTACGGAAAAACAAATGAACAATAAGCGCGATCTCTTTGCAGAAGGAAGGATTGCTATTCGCTAGGCGTTGGACGTGACAAACAAGAAAGGGTGCGTAACATTGACTTCATCTCCGCGCCAACCTTTGTTCTGGCGATAAGGTGCTCAAAACTGGATTCTTTCTGAAGATGAATCCCGCACAAGGAAAAAACTTTTATTTTATGGAAGAGTAGTAACATGGAAATCAAATGATCGATGTGTGCCGGAAGTGAAGTGCTACATAAGCCAAAAACTGATACCACTAAGGTTGCCTCGTAGGCTTATCATCGTGTTTGCCGTACAATTAAAGGTATGAAATGATAGTACGACAAACACAATGATAAACCTACCACAAGTGGTATTAATTTTTGGATTATGCACCATTTCACTTCCACTAGACATGGATCATTAGATTCCTCTATTATTACTCTTCCATAAAATAAAAGGGTTTTTTGTGTTCGATACCTTAGGTTTTTGTGCTGACGGCTCTTGGACTATTAGAAGTATTTTCCGAATACATTGCATAATGTTTTTGTTTTTCAGAATGACATCTCTTTCAAAATAATCCATCAAAAAATCAGAAAGAAAACTCGTCTTTACCAGATCATGACCTCGCACCTGTCTCCCGGATTCTTTAAAACAGATGATTTTGCTGACGGACAAGTGTTACAGTCGGACAACCCTGACTCTGAAATACGAATCAATATCTACTTTATACCACACAGAGTAAGTCGCTTTGTTTTCCTTTGAACGCTTTGTAGCTCCTTCGCATAGCAGTTTTCCACCAGAGCAAGGCCCAAATACATTTCACCACTTCTCGAATTTCGGTGTCGGCTCCTTTGTTCTGTCGACGCGGTGTTTTTTATATTAATGAATTTTGCAGGAAAGGGACGCTTGTCCGGTAAAAGAGGAATCTTTCCGTCAATTAGGGTGGATTGCTTACCTCCCGATCCTTTTGTTAATTCCCTTCGTTAATATTATGAAGAAACCACAAATGGATTCTCTACAAAAGACTTCCCCTTTGTTTTCCAAGAATTCAGTTAAAGGGAAGAGTATTGCAATCTGAACGGAGCCTTAAGGTCCACGCACATAGCACTAACTTCTTGCGCTATCTTTGATCTTTCGTGTCGGCGCTTTGATGTATAAATTGCACTTCTAGTGCACTGAATCTGAACTTCAAGAGAGGAATTTAGCGCGAAATCAGTTGACAGCTTTACGACTGAAGATAAGGTAGATAAAAATTCCCCTTCCTTTGTCAATTTGGTAGGGTCAGTCCCTCAAAAATCATTTAAAGAGATTTCACCCTTGTTCCGTTCGAAAACAAAGATTGATTGATTGCTCTTTTAGTGTAATAAAAACTAGTGCTGTTCGCTCCCAGCCTTAGTCCGGTCTCCGGTAACATCAAAAGCCCGTCATCGTTGAACTGAAACATTTTTATGGAAATCCATAGTAAACTAGTCAGGTGAGGCAATCCCAAAACTTTCTTCTATCTTATGCATGTTAATACTTCCTGAAAAATGCAGCATAGTAAGTCTAATCAGCAACAACTTAAGTCAACTTGTAACTGAATCTGAAGTTTGATGAAAATCCGTGCATTAGTTTTTGACATAGAACTATTGTAAAATCTTTAAACATAATCTGCATAACAGCACTACATGTTGTGTCATGTACACCAATAAGAAATCAGGATCAATTTTTTTTATCAGGTACTAACTGAATCTGAAGTTTGATGGAAATTCATGCATTAGTTTTTGAGATACATTCATTGCGAAATCGTGAAAAACGTAGCATAGCAACGCCATCTGTAAGGCGATTTACACCAAAACTAAACAACGTTAATCTATATCAGGGACTAACAGAATCTTAAGGTTTAGAAAATTTCGTGCATTAGTTCTTGAGCAAGAAGCTATTGCGATAATCACAAATAATACACCATGGCAGCGCAAACTTAGCTTGAAAATTCTGAAAGTGTTCGTCAATAGAATCAACTCAAAATCCGTTATTCCCAAAGTGAGGAAAAAGATGAGGAGTCCATTGATTAATGATAATACAGTATACACAATATGGCACGTACTACTACATTTGGATAAAACCCTGATTTTTTTGCTTCATTTTAGAAATAACGGATTTTGTGTTGATTCTATAGACGATCACTTTCAGAATTTTAAAGCTATGTTTTTTAAACTTTTACAGAAGTTGTTCTATACATTTAGCTAACACAATATGCAAATGAAATTTTAATGTCGTTGACTCATGCGCAATGAAAAATTATTTAGTAAACCTGCTCATTTTTCATACAATTTTTATTATTTTTTTATTTTGATGAACAGGGTATTGTGCACAATGTTGTTTGTCATATTTTCTGAAAAGAACATTATTTTATATTAAGAACTCTGTAACTTATAAGCAAAAAACTTGGGATTGTTTTTATAAAAACCTTAATTTCTCTACGAGTATACATGCTATCCATATAAAAATAAACACAGTATATTACAATAAGCCACTTAATCATAATCTACAGTTTGAGCGCTTTTGCTACATTAGTTTTGACAAGTTTATCGAAAACAGAATCGTTCTTTGTTAATTTGTTGACGATCCCCTATAGATTTTCGGGAAAAAATCTTCACAGAAATGTGTGACCTGTACTGTTATATTTACACACTTAGAGTTTCAGGATAATTCCTCATGTATTATTTTTAGATATTTAACAAAATGTCTAAAATCGCAAGTGGCCGGTCATCTTTGGCCATATAGTGTATATCGAAATATTTATCAGGAAAAAAAAAGAAAATCTCGCTCCCCCCCCAAAAAAAAAAAATGAAAAAGAAAACAGAACAGACTATAGAACTTTTTCCATGTTTTGTATTTAATAAATGGGTGGTATGAATAAGTAATCCTGGTATGAATATCTACCCCCGTCTCATTCCTCGCCAGCTGTTTTGAGAATTTAACCGGGCAGAAATATTTGCCCTGCATAAAGTTGACTTTTCTGAATGGGAAATAGCGAAGTAGGCATATGTGACCAAATAAGTAAGTTTACCTGTCAGTAAGTTTAATATTTCGGTCCCTTTAAGCGCATATACCTAAAGAAAAGTGGGCAGCAAAGAAATACATTCTGATCATTATAATCATTATGATCATGTGATCCGAAGGGAGATTATGCTATCTCTAACAGCGTCCTGCAAGAATATTAAACATACGCTGGATGCAAAAGGCACATAATGGTTTGAGCACTATTTCAAGACGATTGACCAAAGATTTCGATTTATTATCCTAATACTTTTATGAGTGGTCTTAAACTTTTGCACTGATTGTAAAAGACAAATAAACTGCCAGTCATTTTGGATGCTGTCATTTTTCAGCTCGCGTATACTCTTTACTAGATATACACCCGTAATCACCAACGCGGGTTAACTCTTGAGTCCGTGTTAAAAGATGAGCATGAACATAGATACAGAGAAGGACTTCTCACGCAATGTACTAATACTGAATCATGATTTTGGAACTAAATGACAAAATGGCAACAGGCGTTTGTCAACCGTTATAAAGTAGCGCCATCTATAAACAAACTGAAAACGGCTACTATCGTAAAGTGAAAAATATTTCAGAAATAAAAATTTTAACATGCAAACAACATACGAACTAAGGAAGCGTTCTACATAAGCGCCACCTATTTCAAATTTATGGAATGATTTGCGGAATACGGAATGAATACGGAATGATTTTCTTCTTCGAAACGCTATTTCCTTAGAAGTCCTTCATGCTCAGCATTTAACACGGACTCAAGAATTAACCCGCATTGGTGAATACGGGTGTCAGTTGATAGCCATACTTAGAGTATGGCCTCATTTAGTTGAATTACATTATTAAATTCTTTTTCTCCTCAAAGTTCGTATACCATGTAAGTGCAACGGATCAAATTACATGACATCTAATTTAAAATAACTGCTATTTATTCCATTCAGGTAATTACAGCCAACTGTGTTCCTATTTTGTCTGAAGATCATTTTGCTCGCAATGGAATCGTCCACGTGGTTGAGAAAATGTTGCCAACACCCTCGAAAACTGTAGCTGACATTATAGCGGGTGATCCTCAGTTTTCTATTCTCAAAAGAAGTAAGTTTACAAATCAAATTAATCATTTATGTAACTACGAGAACATGGAGGTTTGCAATTTTGATATTTTTATGTAAGCATACATTATGCATTTGCAAATGATGATAGCTGTTAAAAAATTCCTCCAGACGATTATATAATATGTTAGAAAACTTTTTTTGCGATTCTTGGTATTAGTTCCAAATAGCAACTATAAATGGTGCTGCAAGCACTAGGAGCTAAACAAAGGCTGATTTTTTTAAATTAATTTATTATTTTTTTATTTTTTATTTTTTTTTTTTTTTGTTTTGTTTTGCTTTTTGTTTTTCTATTCTCTCACATTGAAGCAAAGAAAATAGATTAATATATGGAGTGGGTAAACAAGACTGCTTTACGACTGACGCTCATTCCGTATATTTAGCCTCTTTTTTCGCATCAATGCTGGTAGAAAGAAAAAAACAAAAATTGGTCCCCAATTGATCGTCTATTGTTTACAACGCCATCTGTAGATGATATTTGAAACAAAAATCGGATGTTTCAGAAAAAAACTCATAATATCTTTCATAACTCTCCTGCAAGAAGTTTTGTAACAGCTGTCACACTGTAAAAAAAAAGAAATCCGTTAGATTTACGGCAAAAACTGATGGCAGCTATGCTGTCAGCAGTTTTTGCCGTAAAAATTAGATGTAATAAAAAATTTACATCTAATTTTACTGCAATTTTTACGGCAAAAACTGTTGACAACATAGCTGACAGTAGTTTTTGCCATAAATATAACTTTTTTTTTTTTTTTTTTTTTTTGCAGTGCACCAGATGCAAGATTTTAGTTTTTTTAATCAGCCAATCCTTTTTAGGACAGCCTGTACTATAAAATACAATTTTTTTTTTTAATATGATTTTGTCTATAGCCATTTAAGTTATTTTGAAGGAAATTCGCTCGCTAATGCTAATCATATGGAAATTTTTTTACAAATTATCTTGTTTGCATTTCAATACACACACACACATACATATATACAGGGTGGTCATAAAAAAACTTTTCCGATATACGGAGCTCTAGCGCCCAGTCCGCTCAACCGATCGAAATGAAATTTCAGATATGGCTATTCAGAGGTATGAGCTCAAAACTCTGTGAACGAGAACAAAATGGCGCTCACGTTTACGGTTATAGTTACAGAAACTCGAAAATTTCCAATGTCAACACCCATTTTTTTCATCGCAAAATGCTCAGCGCATGCGAAAACCCTAAAGAGCGTTGGAACCGTACGTGTATCGCAAGAAACGGACATGTTATGCACGCACAAAAAACCATTCTGGGAATCCTCCCCCCATAGAAAAAACTCGATTGGGGCGCAAGGAGGAAATTTGCATATGACACAGAGTCAGTACACTAATCCCAATCGAGTTTTTTCTATGGGGGGAGGATTCGCAGAACAGTTTTTTGTGCGTGCATAACATGTCCGTTTCTTGCGATACACGTACGGTTCCAACGCTCTTTAGGGTTTTCGCATGCGCTGAGCATTTTGCGATGAAAAAAATGGGTGTTGCCATTGGAATTTTTCGAGTTTCTGTAACTATAACCGTAACCGTGAGCGCCATTTTGTTGCCGTTCACAGAATCTCGAGCTCATACCTCTGAATAGCTATATCTGAAATTTCACCTCGATCCGTTGAGCGGACTGGCCGCTAGAGCTCCATATATCGGCAAAATTTTTTTTTGACCACCCTGTATATACATGTATTCATTGGATAGCTGAGATCGATCTATAAAGGCCGCTTTTTACTTTTTTGATTTTGATGGCAATTTTTTTATGAGGATGCTTTTTATTTAGAAACCAGTTCCGAAAATGATGGTGTCTTCATTAGTAAAAAACAGCATTTGTACCAATCTATCTCAACTATCCAATGTAAAATAAATAAATAAAAATAAAGTAAAAACATTGAATTAAAACGAAATATCCTGAAAATTTTTTTTGAATACTTTAACATTAGCGAAAGGATCTTTACGCTTGGCTGAAGTAGCTTAAAAAATACGGATGATTTTACGAAAATAATTCTGATAAGTTGGACACCAGTGCAATTCACTGTTTTTTAATGAAAAAGTTTCCGAAAAAGCAGAGAATTTTTTGCAATTTATGGAAACTTTTCCGTTAAAAAACAGTGGATTGTACTGGCGACCAGATTACCACACTCTCAAAAAAAAAAAAAAAAAAACTCCCGTGCTGCCAGTAATTTTCTGTAAATTGACGAATATCCGTTTATTTTTTTTCTCCATCAATAGAGGTAAAATATCCGTCAATTCAAAAAAAGTTTGGAAAAGATAAATGTGGCGGACGTGAGGATCGAACCCCCCCGACCCCAGCGTTGGGAGGCAAAAGCACTACCACGATTTTGATGGCTGTACAGCAGAAAAATGCTTTGAAGTAAATGTGTTTGTTTTATATGGGTGTGGTTTGGTCTAATTCTTTAAAAAGCTTTTGATTTTGAAGTTAATTTCGGGAAGATTTAGTCTTTAATGAGATTGTGGCTGGAGTTTTTATACGATATTTTTAATGTAATATAAAAATGTGAATTTTAAATATATTTACGTAGATTGCTAGAGGTAAAATATATCTGTTCTATTTTTATTTGACAAGACTATTTTGGAGTATTATCGATTATCGATTTCTTTGCATTTAATTTTTTAATTAAAATATCTTTTAAATGTGTTCACTTAAAGTATATTTTAGATGAGAATATTTATTTATAAATAACTTTGTAAATTCAACTTTATTCAACTTATCCAACTTTAAATAATAAATTGCGAGTATTTTTAAATGAATGAAGAAACTAATTGTTGTTTATTTTTAAATTCGAAAACATTTTTGTCTTTTTAAACTAAACTAGACATCTTAATCTATGGAATTTTTTGTTTTTCATTTTAAAAATAAATTTGAATTTATTACTAACAGACCCAATACGCATGCGTGCTAGGAATAAACGGAATCTCTACCTCTTCTTTAGACGTTCGGAATGAATTCACGGATGAAATATGTTTCCTGAAAGTACGGAATTTTTTTGTAAAAAAATAAGGATAACTTAGTGTACAGCTCATATTCAAAATATTAGAATAATTACCTTTTTTTTAGAAATTGAAAATATCGTTTGGTAATTTAATGTCTTTTAATGAAAATATGCAAACGATATTTTTATTAAGAACTTATTGTTGATTAAACTTACTTGTTATCTTAAATTTAATATCATTTTTGAAAAGATTAATTGCAAAAAAATTATTTTGAAAAGTCAAAATATTAGAATATTTATTCAAGTGGTTCAAAATATTAGAATATTTCACATTAATTCTCCTTTAATTATTACCAATTCTTAACTGGTGGCATCATTGATTAAATTCAGACTATTTTATTTAAAATCAGTATTCTTTTTTGCAGTTTGTTTCTTTTTCGTCTTAAAATGGGCCGTGTGAGTGATATTCCTGAATCTACTAAACTTCGTATGGTTGATTTGTATCGGCACGGTAAAAATCAATGTTTTATAGCGAATTATTTACATTGTTCGCAATCGAGCGTTAGTAAAATACTAACACAATATTCAAAAATTGGAAAATTTCAAAATAATCGCCGAAATGGTGGCCGAAAACCAAAAACATCTGCTAGAGATGACAGGAAACTGAAGCGTATAGTTAAGAAAAACCGTTTTAAAAGTGTGCGATTCTTGCACCGAAAATGGAAAGAAGAAGGAGTTGAAGTTTCTACATCGACAACATTAAGACGTCTCCATAAATTTAAATTTAAATCTCGTGTACCGAAAACAAAACCTCTCATGACTGCAAGACAAAAGCGTATAAGATTGAATTGGTGTAAATCAAGACGTTTATGGAGCAATGAAGATTGGAAAAATATATTATTTAGTGATGAAAGTATGTTTTGTGTTTCATATGGTAATCAAGGTATTCGAGTTTGGAGAATGAAGCAAGAAGCATTTGATAAAGAATGCCTTAAACGTTCCGTAAAATTTGCTGCTAGTGTCATGGTTTGGGGTTGTATGAGTGCAGAAGGACCTGGAAAGTTATGCATCGTCTACGAAAAGGTTAACTCTCTGATATATCAAGAAATTTTAGAATATTACATGATTCCATCATCAGAAGATTTATTTGAAGATGATTTCATCTTTCAACAAGATTTAGCATCCCCGCATACCTCGGTGTCAACTAAGAATTGGTTCCGCCAACGCAACATTAAGGTACTTCCTTGGCCACCAAATTCACCAGATCTTGATCCCATCGAAAACTTATGGTGTATAATGAAGAAAAAACTTCAAGAAAATCCTCCTTGAAGTAAAACTGAGTTAGTGGCACGTATAAAGTCTATTTGGGCTAATATTGATAGAAATGTTTGTAAACACCTTGTATATAGTATGCAAGATCGATTGTACGCTGTTATGAAAGCTAAAGGGGATCTACAAAATATTAACTACCATTTACTTCATATTCATAAGGTAATATTGTTGAGTAAAATAAAATATTCTAATATTTTGAACCAATCTAAATTTTATTCTAATATTTTGGTATGTTTAAGGAAGCTGTATACCTCATTTATTGTGCTGTATTTTATATTTTATAAATGTTAAAATCTTATCTAAACATTCCAGATTTAATTTATAAGAAATTTAATTGCATTTACTTAGTATAAAAAATAAATAAATGACAAATAATTTTTTCTTATTACTTTTTCTCAATTATTCTAATATTTTGAATATGAGCTGTATATTGACGAATTTTTCTCACAGTGCAGTAGAATTTTCGTAAAACTGTCCATTTTTTACTTACCCATCATACGTAGTATAGGGTAAGTCTTGCAATCGTTTTGAAAATCGAAAAAAAAAATTTGACGGATTTACACGTTTTACATAGTGAAGATTACGAAAAACTTATTTTCAGAAAAAAAAATTTGCCGTCCGTCCGTCTGTCTGTCTGTCTGTCAGCCTGTCTGTAAACGCTCTATCTCCCGAACAAATTGAGATAGAGACTTCAAATTTCGTATGTAGTTAGTATGTAAGAATGGGACGAAACCTATTTAATATCAGCAACCTCGATTATCCGGAACTATTTTTTTCGGACTCTCGAAAAATTCGTTCTGATGAAAGGTATATACAAATTTTCGAATTTATTGTTCTAAGGCATGGAAGTAAAAGGCAATAAAATAACACACATTTTGCATATAGAACGAAGTCGATCGGATTATTAGTTGCCGAGATATTTGTAATCCTGTTTTCCACATTCTTCGATTTTTCATGACCCTGTATTTCATTCAAATTTCAATTCAGAGGTATATTTTAATTGGAAATGAGACGCTTATTCCGACGCAGTTAATTGTTAGTTAATAGAATTATTAGTTTTGGAGTTATAAGGATGTTTCTTTTACGCAGTTCGGTACTACTTGAGTAGTTTGGCGTTTTATATAATTTGTCGAAATTGGTAATCAGCAGTTCTTTAATATAGCATTCTATGTATATTAACAATATTTAAATTTTGTTTATGAATTGCAATGCATTGTATAAATAGTTTTCACAAATAGTTTTATTTTCATATACATGATGGGGAAGTATTACGGTGGCCCCCAACGACTAGTTTTTCTTTACAGTGAATTCTTAATCGTTGAATGGAGTTGCTGAGGGCCAAATATGGCTTCCCTATCAAGTCCGAACTGGGAGTTCACTGTATTATGTACTGTCTTTAAGAATAATAACATATAATTATCAAATAAAGGAATAATCATACTTATTTATTTTCTTTTACAGTGCTGAGCACGGCTGGATTGGTCCAAACGCTTCGAAGTACCAACGCCTCCTATACGTTGTTTGCTCCGACAGATTCAGCCTTTCGATCCACAACAAGACACTCGATCGAACACAACAGGTGCACTATCAGTATGTGGCTTACAGCCTAAATGCATTGACATTCTACCGAACGAATGGCGTAAAAAAAAAAATTACCGTATACAGGGTGATTTCCAACTGCAGGACAGACTTCTGCAAAGGATAGTTTATTCAAAGATGAATTACAATCATATCAATGAAAAAAATGGTTTCTAAAAATTAAGTAAAAAGTACTCAATTTTAAGTACTTCACATACTCAAAATAGCTGTGCCCTTATAGTGTGTCTATAAACTGCCCCCTCGAGTTATAAATTAAAGTTTTTAAAAAAAAACTAGAATTTATTCCTTGATCAAAATTATTAACAATAAAAGTTTAATGGAATGCTTATAAAGAAAAATCGTAAAAATTATTAGCAAAATACCCAAATCGAATATTTTTATGGCAAGAGCATACTATTTGCGAGCACTTTTAAATTATCTCAAAATACTGTGCATAATTTAATATTTACATTAATAAGCATCTTTTATGCCACCATGAATGAGATAATTCATTACGGGGTACAAAATTATCGTTAGTTTGGATTTGATAACATGTGATGTTTCAAAATTGTGAAAGCAATGTGATTATTTTATGGACCATATTCTCCCTTTTGGTTCGAGGCTACAAAAATTCGTCTGCTTGGGAATAACGTTCATAATCGCGCCAGTGAAAACCGTTGTGATTAGAAAATTTATGCTTATATTTTATTTTTATATGAAGTTTTAGAATTTTTCAGTGACCGGTATGAGTTATACATGAATTCTTTCTCTATTTTAAAGCAATTGCATCCACATTTTTCATTTTATTTATAAAATAAAAATTTAAAATTTTTATTAATAAACATATGTGGGTTTTAATTAGTCTGCATATAAATATTTATCGAAAATAATTGATACAGAATAAATTTGCAACATTTTACGCATGCATTTATCTGTATTTACGCTGCTTTCAAATGATACAATAACGAAACAAACGCGCTAGCATCCGCTTTTTTACCCACATTATTCCCACTGTGACGTCACGAGAATACTGTCCATTCAGTATGAGTCCATCGATGGACTCATTTTTGAGTATTTCATTTTTTTCCAGTGATGGGTCCTCAGTTACAATCATATATCCTGTGAGACAGGGACAAAATGTCCCGCACATGACGCTTGCATATATACCTATATCTATTAACATATGAGTTGTTAAACTATAATCAATGCATTAAAAATAACAAAAACTGTAAATTTTTGTACTATTAGAATGATAGTTTTAATTTGGAAACACAATAGCATTGTTAAAACAGCCGTCATAGGTAGAAAAGTTGTTTGTTCCATGCATGACATCGAATATTTTTAATAGGTTTAAAAAGCTCTACATTTTAAACCCTAAGCTTTAGTAAGCTTTCAGTTTTTAAAAATAAATAATTAATAAAAATTAGAGATAATAAGAATCTCCACAAATAATCTTACTTCTAAGTACACTATTAATCTTCTATTTTAAATTCTGGGTCTAAGTAATACGTCCGTTTTAGGGCCATTTCACATAAATCTGACAAAATGTACTGCGCGCGACACTTCAATAAATACTTACATCTGTTGACTTATAATTTTTTTTAAAACACAAAACTATACATTAAAAATAGCATAATATTCCTGATTTTCAAGCAGCAAAGCTATCCCACACCTGACACGGAATTACACACATACAGTTGAAAAAACAAAATTCCACAGATTTTGTGGGACCGGAATAAACCGTGCAATTTTGGAGAAGAAACCTGGAATATTAGAAATATTAGAAACTTGCATGAGTTTTAAAGATAACAAAACCAGTCATATTTTCAATTTTTATTTATTTATTTTTATTTTATTTATTTATTTTTATTTTATTTATTTATTTTTATTTATTTATTTATTTATTTATTTATTTATTTATTTATTTATTTTTGTAGAACTTGCATGCATTGTTCTGAAAAGTTTAAGATAGATTTTACATTATGAATTTACAAAACTTGAGATTTTTCAATTTATTTTGTGTATTAATTTAAAATTCACTAGATTTGCAACAATGATGGCTGTGAATTTGTAAATATTTAAATGTTCCTTAAAAATTAAAATTGTTCAATTTCTGTTAGTCACATATCGACTGTTCAACATACTCTATAATAATTTTCTAGCAAGTTAAATGCATTTTTTCATTGTTTTCTTTTAGTTTTGTTCGTTTTCTTTTTTGTTTACATTGTCTGATTCGTAGAAGGGGTTGATGGTTACATCTATGTCAGACAAGATAATTATATACTCTATCTCTGTCACTTTTTATTTATCGACGATTAAAATGTTAAATTACTTATGATATTTTAATTTATCTTACTAAATATTTCTGAAACTTAAGCACGTGTTTTGTTAGTTTTTTAGGTACGTTAATTATGTAAAGACGTAGCATCTAAAGTAGTCATTTAGTCCGTCTATCCGTCTGTCGGCATACAACCAGAGCAAAAACTACTTAACCGAATGTTTGAATTTTAAAATATACAATTGTTGCAAAATTTTGTCGAGTCATTTGAAATTTTATGAAAATCCGATGTATAGTTTCATTACAGGGACAATCAAAAGTACTCCGTTACATTACGGCTAATGGAAAAAAATAGTTTCAAGTGCATTTTAGTTTTGAACTCAAAACTGTAATTTAAGTCTAAACTCTGAAAGCATTTAGCGAGTTTTAAAAAATAACGGTAAAAAATAGTTTTTCGTTACTCTAAAGTCTAAAGCATCCTCTAATTACATATTTTGAACTTTATATTTAAAATTTATTTTCAAGAAAATTCTGACATAAAGAATAGTTTTTGTGAAACCGCAAACAAATCGGCCAATTTTTGTGTTTTTTTTATAATCATTTGAAATTTTGAATCCTAAGCTTAAATGGCGCCTATTTCCTTCGGAAGACACTTGGGACTCTTTGTTTCCCGTTCAATATTGTTTGTCTTGATATGTACTATCACCCCTTAAAGTTTTGTTCATGAGTTTAGATTCATCCTGTATATTGGTTCATCCTAATTTAATTAATTTGCTACACTTTAATGTTTACAGATTTATAGAGTTTAATTATGAAACATTAAACAATTTTCAATCTTTTTTTTTTTTTCGTCTATCGAGTGCAAGCGATAAATTGCCAAATATTCACTTCATCGCAATACATTCTTATTATTTAAAATACAAATATTTCATTCACTTATTTTAAAAATCACTTCATTTTATATTCGTGTCCTCTTTATTTCCAGTACCGAATAAGCCTTTGTATGAGGTGGTAAACCTTAACTACATGTAATCCAAGTGAGAGCACGGAGAGACGGCCAGACAAATTCAATTCATAAACCCTTTTCGACTTTTTTGGGGAAAATTTAAAAATTAATAATTAATTTATTAAAACATTTGTTGCATTATTTTTCTCGGTTTCCTTCGGTCTGATTTTTTTTAATACCTTTTGTAATAGTTCAAACATTAGTACGTTATGTTAATAAACGGCTTTGCTTAATATTTGACAAAATAAAACGCTTTATTTTCCATAGTGTGCTTTATTTGTATGATGTATTATATTTTTTCTTCGTATTATATATTGTATGTTCTATTTTGGGTCAATTTTGAATGCTAGCATAGTATTATTTTAGTGATAAGCCTCTAAACGAGACAACCTTTCTAATTTCTGAATTGTTCTTGATTTTAGATTTGATGAAGCACCATATAGTTAGTCACGTTATTTGTTCTGCCGCTCTACCCCAGTATGCCCGAAGTCTGAACATGATTGGCGAACTTCTCAGTCTGAGTCGTGACCAGCACAATAAGCTGTACGTCGACGATGTTCAAGTCGTTGTGAGAGATTTGGTGGCTACGAATGGCGTCGTTCATATTATCGACGGAATTCTTACAGCACGCCAAAGTAATGCGGTATTCTACATATTACTTTTAATTTCCTCAAAATCGTTTTTAATGTAACAAATTTTTAATTTCCTCAAAACCGTATTCAGGGCCCGATCAACCACTGAAGATATGGGAAGCACAGAGTCGTTTCGGGGGCCCCTTTCAGTTTAGAAATGTTTTCTAAGTTCGATGTACCTCTAAAGTCACTGGTGCTGCATATATTATTATTGTGAAGCATAACTCAGTTCAGTTTACATGTATTTCATGAAAAAACTTTTATTTATATTCCACTACATATATATGCACAGTTATTAGATAAGTAAATAAAAGTATGGAAAAATGATTTTGCATAGTATTTAGCGTAAAAACGTAAAAGTTGGATAAAAAGTTTGAATTTAGCATGCATAAAATATTAATATTTTGAAATAATTCTTCCCATTTTGGCAATAGTTTAAATTAGTAATAGTTTAAAGTGTGCATACAAACCAAATTCATATTCAATATGTAAAATAAACACAATCTAACATTAGAATTAATCCAATAAAAATTTCGGGGACCCCCTGTTTTCTCAATTTTGGGCCCCTTCGAAATTTTCTAAGGAAAGCATATGCTTCTCGTGCCTATTCGGTAATCAGGGCCTGACCGTATTTCAGGAGACGCATAACAATACAGGGTTGTGTCACATGTGACGATTTCTTTAATTGTAACTGGCACCACTTTTTCAAAGCAGAAATCATTAATATACACGTTGACAACATTTGCAAGAGAAATATGCATGAAAAGTCACATTAGAAAAATTCTGCTGCAAATAGAGTATAAAAATTGTCACCTGCAGCAGAACTGCAAGAGGAAACATCATTTAAAAACATATGAAGGGCCGTGTTCAAAAGACGCTTTTTTTGTGCGCGCGCGCTCAGAAGATTCTGCTTGGAGTAGGTGCTATCGAAGAAGAGAATTTTAAAGTTATTCAATTATTGTATTATTTTTATGGTTCAGAATTGGTAAATACAAATACCATATCTCTTTATCCTTTCAAAACATGATTTTCGTAACAGAAATACATACCTGTGACCACTCAAATAAAATTAAAAGTATTCCAGAAAAGTATCACGTGACCTATTTCATGTAATTAAGCCCGATCAGCGTTTAAAATAAGACATCCAATCCTGCTAAAAGCTGACGCGTGTTACGCGCGTAAAACTGCTGAGGATTTGATCACGTGATTGTGCATTTTGTGCTTATCTGTTATTGGTTGCACTTTGTTTGTAAACAAAGTTGGTAGGTTGACTGATACAATTTAAATTTTTTAATAATTTTCTTTTTATTTATTTAAAAATCGTTTATCAGTTGCTTTATACTTTTCGTATTAAATAATAGAATACTGTTGATTCTATTGTTGTAATTAATAGAATGCTGTTGATAAACCAAGGTTGAGATATCCACACGGGGGACTAGCTAGGGGGGGGGACAGGAGGGAACCTACCCTCCCAAAACATTCACAAATGTTGTTACACTTTGCAAATTTAAAACTTTTATGTCAAATTTAATTAAAATTTTAATAAAAACTGCAATACATTTTCTATTTTTGATAGAATTTGCAAAAGTTACAACTCTAATTGGGAATATTATTAATTTTTTTGCAAATAAGAACTGTATTACATTTTCAAAGTGAGTTAACTTGGCAAAATTATAAAACGAGTTGGCGAATATAAAAATTTGACTTGACAATACTAAGGTTTTCTCCCCCACCAATAAAAAGTCTTAGCGATGGCCCTGTATCCACATATTACAAGAATGATTTGTAATCTACAATACTGAATTGATTTCAATGGAATTTGCATTGTTAGTTAGATAATTTTTCAGAAGAAGTTTTAGTATGTATATATTTCTTATTTAATGATTGTATATTTTAATACCGTGTGGATAACAGGCCAAAATATGTCATAAAATATGAGAAACAAACGACATCCGAAATTATGTTAGTATAAGCAAAACACTTATTTATACTTTCAATAGAAAAATTATAAACATTCTAATCATACTTTATTCATTACAAAACTAGAAGGCAAACTCCAAATATTTCACTTCTTTAAAATATATGTATATGCAGATATTCTTAATTTAAAAAAATGTATATCTTTTACATTTTGCTTTTATAATATTTTCCATTTCGATTTTAACACCGTAAAATATCCACGCATGCATTATATTTGCATCCTAATCTCAATAAAAACTTACTTCTAAAAATTTCAAAAAAAAAAAAAAAAGAAAAAAAAAAAGAAAAGAAAAGAAAAGAAAAAAAAAAGAAAGAAAGAAGAAGAACATTAATAATTATTTTATGCGTATACGGATATTTTCGCAGAAAACTTTTTTATTTCATTTGCTTAATATATATATAAATCACTTTGGAACGATATTAATATCGTTCTAATTATCCTTTTAATATTCTAAATTTAGAATATTAAAACTTTTTCCGCAAAAATCTCATTTTCTCGTATTTAAATAAGTATTTTATTATTATAATAGAAATACATGTGCTTCTGTATTATTAATATAAAATTTACCTTTAATAAAAATGTCTTATTTATTAATAAAAAGCAACCAAAAAAAAACCCACAAACCAACTTTTGGCCCGCGCAGGTTTCGAACCCGTATCGTCTGGGTACAAGCCAAAGACACAAGCTCAGCACTCTAACCATTCGGCCAGCGAGCTCACATTCATTTGTAACAGATTATCTTTATAATTGGCACCACAAGTAATTACATCCGTGATCTGTTCTCCATCTGTTATTGAGTGAACAGTTACAGTAACCGGTGGCACAGTAGCGAGTACTGAACGCACATCCCGTCCACTATAGGTACCCACTCCATGTCCGTGGCTCCTGAGCGCGCGTCCAGTTCGCGTAACAGCTGAACACGGCCAAAGAGGCATGTTTCATTATCATTGTTTTTCAAGTAGAAAAATACGTAGAAAATGGAATTTTTCAGTTAGATGGCGCTGCGACACTCTGAACTTCCACTTTCAATCTCATAGTGCATAATTTTTTTCAAAGTAAATCGGTGACAACAGGTTTTGGCCATTAAGTAATAATGCATTCTGAACCTGGTAATCTACAGGTGAAATAGAACTGATCGCAAAAAATGTAGAGATGGGGCGAATATTCGGCCACTATTCAGTATTCGGCCTATTCGTCCCTTTTGCCGAATACTTGATCAGCCGAATATTGAAGGCTTGTTGGCCGAATGCTCCGTCCGAATACCTGCAGCCGAATATTGAAAGATATCTTTACAAATGAATTCAGAATAAAAAATTTCTTTTTCATTTTTTGCAATTTTTTTTTTATTTAATTTATTTATGTATACTTTCTGACACATTTATGAAGTTATTTTCTTTCGTAATTACACAAAATGCACAACTATTTGGATACTAAAAATTACAGCAATTCTGTTTCTTATAAAAGTTAAGGATCTTTTAGAAAATGTCAAAATTAAATTAAACTTACCTTGGAGATTCAACAACTTTGTTAGAGAATGTTACATTACAACTCAAGATGCAAAAAAAAATATTTTAAAGTGCTTGAATATTCATTAATGTCTGCAAATTCCATGCGCATATAAAAAGGGCTTTATGAATATGTCAAAAGGATTTATTAAAGAATTAAAAAAAAATTTCAGCATTTTTTAAGGAACATTTAAAAATGTATTGAATACAAAATATTGCAATTTTATATTTTAAATATTATTTTTTTTGTAAATAAAAATCACTTCACTTATTTTATTGATATGTTTAGATTTTATTAAGTTGTTTAAGTTCAAGAGAGCATATAATAAAACTTATGTATATTCAAACATTATGCATTTAAACAAACATTGCAAATGCAACATTATATATTAAAGTGTGAAATGTATTCTACATTTAATTTTTTAATTCATCCGTGAATTTAAAGTATAACATTAATGGAACACAGTAATTTTAGAATTGAAGGACAAAAATTAAAGATAAAAAATATTTTGAGAAATATTATTAACACTTGTATTAACAGTTTAAACGCATGTTAACAAAAAAGAACATAAATATATATATGTTATATATCATATACATGTCATTTCAGTTTTCTTGATTTTTTTCTATTATATAGCCCCTTCTTTCGCTTGTCTTCAATGGTTGAAATTCTGCCAGTGTAAACATCTTACTAAATTTATTTTAAAACCCATTTACTGAATTTTCTAATTTCTACTTAGAGTGCATTTTGCTGAAATCTGCAGGCTTGAAGTCTTATTACATTTAGCGAGTAAAATGAACAGAATCAAGGTTTTTGAAATATTATAAAAACAAAAAATACATTAAGTTATTAAAAATTTTAAAAAGATTAATAATACAACATAAATATGTTTTTATTTTCTCCCCTTTTAAATAATGTATGTTTGTGTGTACAATATATATATACATACATATATATATCTGCATATAAGTTAAAAGTTATTTCCTTTATTCGGAAAAAAATGTTGGTATTCGGCCTAAAATTTGGCCGAATATTCGGTTTTCGGCTATTATGCAAAATCACTAATCGTCCCATCCCTGAAAAAAATGTACGCGACAAAAGCGTCCACAAGTTCATTTTCTGGTAATTTTATGTTAATCTGACGCAATCTGCGTTCCTGGCCAATAACAGCTTATATTTTTTTGCATTCATAAATTAGAAAGAATGTTTGGATGAAAAAACAAAATGTTTGATTAATGGTGTTATTTCTTATTAATTATTTTTATTACTAAAATTATCATTATTTAAAATAAAACGAATGAAAGGCATGTATTTTAAATGTATGTAATGTATATGTATTTAAAATGAAATGAGTAAAATTCATGTATTTTAAATGAAATGAAATCAATAGTACAAATGATAGCGATAGCACACGATCTCGTAGAATATCATCTACGCTCTGCTAAAATGAAATTACTCAATTCTCTTTCTACACTGTTTCCTAGTGGCAGTTTTTTGTGCTTTTTTTTTCTTTTAGCAGTCAAAACCCCATGCTTTGACTGTACACATACACAAAATGGTATTACATTTCGTCCAATAGATTACTTGCTAGAAGACTAAGAGCAACTCCCGTTATTTCACGGCCAAATACTGTTGAGTGATTTTTACATTTAAAACATAATTTCATGTGTACCTAAAATTTCTAAAAATAAGTGCTTCATCTGGCATCCCATAAACAGGGATGTAGTGGAGTCGTATACTTTCTGTATTTTTTCCCAAGAACACCGTGTATCGTCTATATCTCAAAAAAGCTATAGTATATACGCTCTAGAGTATACCCTCTGTTTTGAGTGTATATCCTTTGCTCTGAGCATATATTCTCAGCTTAGAGCGTATCAGTAGCGTAGCTATGCTTTTTGGCGCCCGGGGCCAGCAAGAAATTTTGCGCCCCCACCCCAATATAGATATATAACAATTTCTCTCAATTTGGCGCCCCTAGGCCTCGGCGCCCGGGGCGGACGCCCCCCTTGCCCCCCCTTAGCTACGCCACTGGAGCGTATATCCTCGGTTTCTTTATGACTACACCACTGCCGGTAGACATTCTTCTCAGAATATGGGGATTATTTCAATCTTTTCCTGCCACTTTTTTCATTGGAAAAAAATTTCAATCTCCTACACACTCAAAGACGATCAATACTATAAATACAGAGTGTTTCAAAAAAAAGTATGCACAATTGTATTCATTACTCCGAATCATCTTCACTGAAAATATAGGTTAAGGTAAACACACCAGGGCCACTTAAGAGCATTTATCTAATTGTTATTAAAATGTTAGTGAATTCCAAAAATTATGCATTTTTTTTAGCCCAATACTAACCATTCATATTTCAGAATAAACTAACAAAGTTTCAAATATACTCTTCGAAAAAAAAACGTTACCTTTATTTAGGCTCCAGTTGTGGATTTAGTCAATTTCTGATTCATGTAGCTTTAAGTTTTCGGTCTACCCAACAAATTATTTACAATGTAAAATACAGTATATCAACATCATTTTAATTTAAAATAAAACATAACAGTATTAAAGAAACAATGCTTTAAATAAAAAATTATCTCTTGATAAAATCTCTAAGAATATACCAGAAAAACTGTTTTTGATGACACTCTGGAAAATAAACAAACGTACAAGTGAAAAAAAAAACAATTATTTTAAACAATTTATAGATCATTAACGTTGAAGGATGTTAGGCCATCAAATTTCTTTCAGTCGTTTTTCAGCAATGCATTTTGGACTTATAATTAAACTTTAAAAATGAGTGTGCATTATCTTAATCTTGGAATGTATTTTTTTTTCAACCTAAGCACTTTAAAATGCAATGGACAGTTTCAAAGTTCTACTACACGATTTGATGGACAGATTTTTTTAAATTTTCGATTTAGATTTCCTCGTGAGTTTCTGCTGTGTTTGTGGATGAACAAAACTTTGCTTGCGAACATTTTGAACAATTCCATTTTCCTGAAACTTAACTGTGACTGTAAGTTGCACCAGGGCGTTTTTTGGAAGTTCTTCTTTAAAATACCTCTGCACTTGAGCTATGTTTCGAACTTCCAGTAACATTTCTTAATAAATTTCCTTCGACCAAAGCTTAGTTTTTTTTCAGCTGTTATTTCAAATTAATTAAATCTGAAATATTAAGAAAAACACGCCATTTACTAGCGAATGAATTATGTATACTATTTTTTAAACACGATGTATTGCTTCCAAAATGTTTATAAATATTCCGATTTCGTTAAGCAGATTTTATTGCGCACTCTGTAATTTCTATACGTACCACCGCCACAAAAATGGATTTATAGCTCTCAGAAGGTCCGTTATCTGAATGATTGCTACACTATTATGCGCACTCGCGATTTTAGATGTTTAGTTGAATATCTGGAAAATACTAGAGGAATAAGATTGAAATTTCAGGTGAGTAAACAGCATTGCAGACGTCAATGTATCTGCTAATATTTTTCCTTAAATCCCATGGGAAACAATAAACAAATTGAAGAAAAACAAATATTTTTTGATAACCCTTAAAAAATTAATATCATAAAAGCATTGAAACTTTAGAGCATGATTAGGAGGCTTCTCGTAATAAACTGTTTATCTTTACGAGGATAGATACTTGCTATTCCGCTATGGATCGTTTTGCAGTGGCATGTAATTCTGAACACTAAACACTTACTGGTGCTGCTTATACGTCCAAATAGTTTTTATTCTGGGTTTTGAATACCACTATTTACGAATAGAAATACTCACCTTATTTTATGTTAAAAATCCTGAAAGTCAAAAAGCCAAAGATTATTTTTCGGAAATAGTGCACTCAAAATCGATGGCATCTGTGAATTTAATAGCTACTGTTATAATCTCTTGTAGATGTATATTAAGATGCACTCTTTGTAAATATGTTTATATATCTATTGCTAGCGAAGCCTGTCAGTGAAATTCTGGAAGAATACGGTTTATACGAGTTTCTAACCTTATTCGAAGATGCCAATTTAACACTGGAAGCCGATTCGCTTGAAAACGTCACATTTTTTATTCCTGCAAACGAAGTCATGCAAGTGAGTAATTTTATCATCATTCTTTGTAGTAAATTTTTAAATGAAATTCTTTGCAAACTGTTCAGTTAAATTTGAAGATACAGAAGATTATATTTAAGCGCAACAAAAATTACAAATCCTATCAGAAACCGAGGCGCCACCACAGGCAATCACTTCATTCAGTTGAAGGCTGAAGTTATAAAACTAGATTAAACTAGATTGGCATATTAAAATACAACTGGTCTGCCAAGACATATGTTGGTGGAAAACACGAGCAAACCTGATTTTAGAGATTGACTCTGGTAGTTTACCATCGCGTTTTCCTGCTCTCAATCCTAAATGATTGTATTGGTTTGGATGCAGGAAAACGTAATGATAAATCTACCAGCCAACCACTAAAATCGTGTCTGCATGTAGTTTCCATTAACATATGACTTGGCAAACCAGTAGTATTTTAATATGCAAATCGAATTCCGCTTAATCCTGGAACTTTAACTTCCAACTCCATGAGGTGATTACCTGTGAAGTCCAGGCCGTGCAAAAAGGGGGCGGACACCCTGGGTGGCATTTTTCGAAAGAATCACGTTTTGAGCACCAGCCTTGGCGAGTTGGCGAAAGCGAGAACGTTCAGCTAGCTGCATCGCCAAACACAAAATAAACAGAGTTCAAATGTGTCATAAAACATATAATTAATAGAATTATATTTATTACAAGCGAACCTTTACTACTGTTTTTAATTAATTTCTCAATTTCTTCGAACATAGCGAGTTAAAGAAATAATATTTTTGAATTGAGAAAAAAAAACCTATGTTTAGATGTTTTGTGAAATTTAAAGCATTTTAATCTGAAAAAGCTCTTTGTTTTAAGCTATGTTTTAATCGTAAACAACGGTGAATAACATTTCCTCACATTATAGTCTTTGCTTGATAACATTTACGGAAAAAACAAATGAACAATAAGCGCGATCTCTTTGCAGAAGGAAGGGTTGCTATTCGCTAGGCGTTTGACGTCACAAACAAGAAAGGGTGCATAGCATTGACTTCATCTCCGCGCCAATCGTTGTTCTGGCGATAAAGTGATCAAAACGTGATTCTTTCTGAAAATGCCCCCGGGTACGGAAATTTAGGGGGAGTCAGATTTATACAATGAACGTCATTTTTTGGTCTGTCACAAGAAACGCAGGGAGTGGGGGTCACCAAACTGAAACTTTTCCCCAGGCGCAGTTTTCTCTTCGCACGACCTGTATGCAGTCGTCTTCCGGTATGTCTGCAAAGCAGTTGATGTTGGTGTAACTTTTTATGCGGATATATTGAAGAAATTTATTTTTATTTGTATTATGATTAAATATACAGACAAACTTCGTTATTACGCCACTCTGGAGGCCATTTAAAAATGACTTACTAAGCGGAGTTTATATTAAAGGTAAAATGAAATTCGAAATGTTTATACAACAAGTACTATGCTTATAATAAAATTACATTATAATTTATATAAATTAGTAGAATAAGAATTTAAATTTACAAAATGGGTGACAAATTAAGTAAAGTATACTAAGAAAATATATTATGCCGTTTATTTAATTGTACAATTCGAAGAATAGTCCGGAAAAAATTCAGAAAATTTGTTGATATAGCAAATAATAACGAAATATTCATTCTAACGAAAAATGCTGTCATTCGGAATATTTTTAAACGTAAACTTCAGTCATGCCCAACAAAAATTAAGTGTTGTTAAAGACAACTTTGACGAAAAAATGGAACCGAGTTTGCATATAGTATTCTTAAAAGTAACGCTTTAAGTGGAGTGGCTAAAACAATAGCAAGCGAACAGAATTAATAAACACTTTTTAACAATGAAGGAAAAAATTAAAAGACCTTACAGATAATTAAAAGAAAAGTAATTGCGGAAATTTTCTCTTTAAATGGAATTTGTTGTTGTCTTTAAGTGAACTTTCTGAAAATTTTGTTTTCTAATGTAAAATATAAATAAAACATTCATTTTTGAATATTTTCAAGTAACTTTATTGAGTGGCAGAATTTGTTTAATTCATTAAGTAATTAAATTTTGCACCTTTCTAATTATAGAATTTCTTGCCGAATCATCTAGAAGCATTGCTTAAATACAACAACCACACTCTCCAAGATCTGTTAAGGTACCATATTGTTGAAGGACAAACGGAATTAAGATCTGCAGACAAGTTATTGACCTCCAAACTGCAGAACTCATCAGTGAGATTCCAAGTTTATACAAAGGTGAGTTAACATGTAAGTAATTTACTAAATGCACATGCTTTTAGAATCATTCCTACGATTCAAGAAAAAAAAAGAAAAAGAAAAAGAAATCAGTAAAAAACCGGAAAATATACTGACTGATACAGAATTCCCGGAGTGCGGCCCGCATGTTCCGTCCACCATCCTTTCCCTTTCCTTCTCTTATTTCGATTCTATAGCAGAAGCCAGGAATAAAAGACCCGACCCATAATCCGTGTGCCGTAGTTTACGGAAGCCAGTTCGAAAAAAATATATAATAAGTGAAACTGGACATATTTAAAAATGAAAATAATTAGATTAAAGACATCGAAAAACGGTTAAAGATGGGCTCGGATCTCTGGAACTATCGAACGAACCATGGGGATTCGAGCTTAATATTCTTCTAGTAGCCAGCTATTTTCCGTTTTTCACAAAACTTTCGTTTTGGTATTTCCTTGTTTTCAAGAAAGAAATATCTCCGCTATTCAACACAGGAATTTCAGTATTTAAATCAAGCGATAGCAATGACGCATTTTTTTTTTATTCTAAATTATATTAGCCTAGTTTCATGTGAATACTCGCAAGGTCAGGAATGCATATTGAACATTATCATACCCCTTTTTACCGCCTTGTCTTCCTCGGGATTCGAACCCTGGTATTCGCTATTACAAGATGAATGCTCTGAACACTACATTAATTGACAAATTACTTACGAACTTTTATTGTCACTGTTTCGAAATAAACTTAATTAATCGCAGAATTTCTGCAGTTAAATAAATTGTTAAATTCCGTATCAAGGCTAAGTGAAGAAATGCAAGAACTAAATTTGAATAAAATTGATTAAATTTAGACTTTTTGAACTAAATTTGCACCATCAACCCTTATATAAACAAATGAGAAATTGCCCGTCAAAAGCAGAAAATGAGGCGCGTTCGTACTATAAAGGAGTTTTAAAATTATTTAGATCTTGGTGTTATTGTATAGAGTACTTCGGATATCGTATAGTATCCGAAATTTTTTGTATGTTTCTGTAAATATTATCTGCTTTCTATTATACAGTAAATAACTTGTAGTAAACCTCAAAAACGTGTATCATTTTCATAAAATAAAAATTTTATTAATATAATTAAAAAGCGCGCCAAGTAGTTGTTTTCCCCTATACCATTATGTAATATTAACTGTATGAACATTTAAATCGTGAATTAAAAACATATTTAAGTGAAATGAATTTAACAAATTCATTCAATAGGCATTAGCTAAATGATAACTTATTCTAACGTTATATTTCAAAAACATAGAATTCCCCACTGGCCCTAATCTCCCCTTTCCCCTCAGAAAAAATCTGTTCATTAATCATCAGGGAAACAGAACTGAAATAGCCTTCATTCCTAATTATGTTTATATTTCTATATACATATAGCTGAAATAACATGGGTAAAGCCTGCTCCATAATTAAAAAAATATATTCTGAAATTAAATAATAGTTCCTTACATTATGCTGATCTATTCAATGCATTTGTATCTTGATTTTTAATGTATTGAAAAACAAGAAAGCAATGATTCCTCTATCGCAAAATATTGCTAGTAGATTAATCGTATTTTTGACTTCAATTCGGTTAAAATGCTTGCTAAATCTACTTCTATGCACGAACTTAACTTTCTTGAAGCCTCTCATAGTTATAAAAATTTTGTAAATGTTGTTAATTATGAATTTGTTACTCTTCCATTATCAGATTGTTGAAAATATTATATAAAAACATACTTACATCATTTCTTAAATTTTTTTTTTCAAGCAATTCTTGCTACTTCGATTCCGTTTTCCATGTATTTTCCCATTGGCTCTTACCTGAGATCCTCTGTTTTCCTATAGGTGAATAAACCTTTAATTTGAATCCGCATCTCCAGCAAATTTCCGCCTTTACCATCCTTAATCAAATCACACTTTGTGGCGACAAAACGTTTAGTGTTTTGCGCTCCGAATCTAGAGGTTTCTCTTAAAATATGTTTCGGCGCGAGCGGGAGAATGCAGTTCGTTATTGTGGACCTTCTTTCTTTATGAAAGAGTGTCTTTTCAATTCTTTGAATGGCGATTTATCTACAGTTAGCTATGGCATCTACTTCAGCCATTATGTTATCAATAACATAATGGCTGATGATGTTATACGAGGTATTATTGATGGAACTGTTAAACCGAACTTTTGTCAAGAGTTTGCTAAAATAAGTTCTTCATACGAGAACAATGTTAAACAAGTTTTAGGCGAATTTTTTGCTTTTATGGATGATTATATAAACTCTACCAGAAACAAGATGGACTACGCTATTTCTGTACCTAACCAGGAAGAGATGAATTAAGTTTACCTTTTAGTTTAGAGACTATTAGTTTAGTTGCCCCGCAACTAAGTAGTCTATCAACAAGATTCCATTGTTCTATCCATAAGCACTGATGACGGTAAACTATATGCTACCGAAATCAGCATGCTTAAAATTTAAAATTATTGGCAATTTTAACGTTGATATTTTTACAATTTTATAATATTGAAACTAACTCCATTTATATAAAAATATGTATATATATATATATATATATATATATGAGTGTATATGACTGTTTTTCACAATTTCTGACAAATTTTCCTTACCTATATTTAACTTATTTTCTATGTAGCACCCAGAAAGGACGCCCCAGTTACTGGTACAATGCGCAAAAGTATTAAACGCTGACATAAGATTCTGCGGGGGAACGCTTCATGTCATTGATAAAGTAAGTCTATGTAAGTTTTAAGATTATTTTTTTTCCTATTTTTCAATTTTTTTAAGCGGAAATTATTTGTTTGAATCTTTAGATACTATTTATAAACAAAGAAACATAATAAATCATTCTCGATAATCGATTTTTGCCACTTTTAAATTAATAATCAACTACAAAAGAATTATAAAAGAATTATTAATTGAGCATAGCAAGTAAAACTACAATGAAACAAATGTCAATAAGATGATTTTCAACGATCAGTCATGTTTAAAAGTAATGTGCATACTTTGTTGAAAGAAGCATGTATCAATAGGGGAAATAATGCGAAATTCCTTTCTAAAGTTGCTAAAATACCTGTTTAATTATATTTTTGGAAGGTTCTGATTTTGATTCTGAATTCCATGTCCGTACCTGAGATATGGCGAAATGACCTACAATTTTCGACCCCCTTTACAACTTAGGAAAGGGAGGATTTCCAGAATAGCTGAAGATGCGTTTAACTATTTTTTTAGTAATTTTTTTCAGTTTGAAATGCACATTCAACATTAAACTGGTACTGAAATATGGTGAAATGATCTAAAACTTTCGATACCACCCCCCCTCTCTTTTAATGTCCTTAGGAGGAAATTCTAAAGATGCTAAAATATATATTTAACTATTTATTTAGTGTATCTGTTACTTTGAATGACACATCCTACCTTAAACTGCTGCTGAGATATTGCCAAATGACCTAAAACTTTCAACAACTGCATTTAACACCTTTTGGGGGGAGGAGAATTCTAAAATCGTCTTAATACATGTTTAATTATTTTTCAATAGATGAATCATCCTGCATTTCATGCCCCTACCTAAAACTGCTGCTGAGATATGGCGAAATAACCTAAAACTTTCACCCCTCCCCCTCTTTTTAGCTCCTTAAGGAAAGGTATTTCTAAAGTAGCTGAAATATATGTTTAATTATTTTTTTAGCCTAATCTGTAATTTCACGCTCTTACCTAAAACTGATGCTGGGATATCACGAAATGACCTAAAACTTTTGATCCTTCCTTTAACTTTTTGGGAGAAGTGGAGGAATTCAACTTCCATAGCCCTAGTAGCAGTGGCTGAGGTTCAGTGTTGATTAAGAGCCCGTCAAGACAAGCTCTTTTTTATAGATTTAAATAGAAAATAGAAGTTGTGTGTGTAATCTGAATTATCCATGATTTTTAAAAAAACGTTTTTTACCTTTAGAAACTTAAAAAAACTATATATTTCCGTGATAAAGAGACATTTATAAAAACAAAATTTCTTTTGCTGTCACTAAATTTCTGAAACTTTCCCGGATTCAGCAAATGTTTTCCTGTTCAACAAACCTGTTTCGCAGAGAGACTTTATAAATTTACAGCATTAACAATACAATTAAAATTAATATTATTTTAAATAAAATGAAAACATATGATGGAACGCAATTTTCACCTTGTTTTTAACACACATATGTGCAGTGTGTCCCTAAACTCATGGTACATACGCTAGGGGGTGATAGAACATATCAAGACGAATAATAGTAAATAGGAAATCAAAATTGTCCCAAACGTATTCCAAAGGCGGCAGGTGCCATCAAAGTTTAGGGTCCCAAATTGCAAATGATGATAAAAAAGGAAAAAATGGGTCGATTTATTTGCGGTTTTCGCTAAAATCATTCTTTAAATTAGTATTTTCTTTAAAAAAAAGTTTTAAAGAGAAAGTTATAAAAATGCCGGTAGAGGGCACTCTAGACTTTGGAGTACCGAATAACTACTTTTTACCGGATTTTTTTTTCTTTTTTTTTTAACACTGCTAAATGTTTTCGAAAGCTTAGACCTTAACATAAATTTTGTGTGCACATCGGGAGTGGTTAAGTGGAGCAAATTTAACTGTGTTCAGGGGATTCATTTTTGAACGATCGTATGTAATGAGCAAAATAATAACAAAATTATGGAAATCAGGACAGACAGAGATGGAATGAAAAGAAACCGACAAAATCAAGAAAAACACTTTATTCAATCAAATGAAAATAAACACGAAGTACTCCATCACAGGAATTGTTCAAAATTGCGATCTCCAACACGAACACAGGCTTGAAGCCATCGATGGATTGACCGCCGTACATTGGCGTAAACACCAGGCGGTGGTCGAAGCAACGGATACCGGGCAATAAGGTCTTCAGCAGAATCTACGGGACCATCTTCGTATATCAGGCTCTTCATATGACCCCACAAGAAAATGTCCAGACAGGATAAATCGGGTGAACGGGCCGGCCAGATGATTGGACCGCCCCGACCTACCCATCGCCCCGGATACATGATATTCAGGGCGTTACGGGCATCCAGGCTGTAATAGGCCGGTACTCCGTCGTATTGGAACTACATGCGTCGTCTGATGGGTGCTGGAACATGGTTTAATAGTTCTGGAAATATCTTTTGCAGAAACACAAGATATGAATCTCCATTCAGACGCATTGGCAGTAAGTATAGCCCAATTAGATAATCGTGAACGATTTCGACCCAAATATTGACTGCAAAACGTCGCTGGAACGAACGTGGACGTATTGTGTATGGGTTTTCATTTGAACGCACATGATAATTGTGGATATTCAAAATACCCTCGCGTGTGAATGTGCATTCGTCCATGAACAACACATGTGCACAAAAAGCAGGGTCCACAGCCGTTTGTTGGAGCAACCACGTGCTAAAATTGACACGTGCTTGGTAATCCGCTGGTTCTAGTCCTTGAACTCTTTGCGCATGGTACGGATACATTCCTTCATCTTGCAGAACACGCCATACGGTATTACGGGGAACGTTCACTTCTTCGGACAGTTCCCGCGTACTAGAATAAAGTCTCTCGCTGATACGATCCAAAATGTTATCCGTAACGGATGGCATTCTTACACTCCTGCAACCTCCGGTACCCTGCATGCAACTTGCAAAGGAACCCCTTTCGCACAATTGTTGGTGCAGTCGTTGAAATATCCTCGCATCAGGAACACGTCTGATTGGAAAACGCTCTCGGTACAATCTTTGAGCTTCCCCTCATAGCATGCATGGTCACAGTGAAGTCACAATGACGTCACTGTGAGTCACTTTGGTCACATCACATCTGTGACCAAAATGCCACCACTCAGTGACGTCACATCGTGACTAAGATGTGACTTTCTAAAAAAATTTTCACTGTTCGTCACAATGTTAATGTCAAAGTAGTCACAAATGACACACTTTTCACAAATTGGTCACATTGTGACGTCGCAAAGTGGTCACAATGTGACGTCACAAAAAACCTTTAAAACGGCCATAACGACTTCACATTTTAGTCACTGTGACTTCACATGGACGTCACGGTACGTCACATCGACAATCGATGGTCACAAAATCACAATGTGACTTCACAACGACGTTGCAGTGACGTCACCATGTCTTACGGGTCTGTTGCATTGCCGTGTGCAGCTCCGTACATGTAATGCATCTCGGCCTTCTCCTGGTTAGAGTACGAAACCATATTATTGGCTATCCACAGAACAAATGAAGACAGCTGCTGTGAACAGCCCCAGTTTTACAATTACGCACTCGAATAAGTAACTTTTATGTTAGCGAAAATTTGCATACGCGTTCTTCTTCTTTCATGTCACATTTTCATATTCTTCGTCCGGAAACTTACAGCATAATGATAGCTATAACGTTTGCATTTATCTAGTTTGAACATGCTCTAACACATTTGCGTTTGAATTCAAATCAGTCATTACTTAGTGAATGCTGTTTGTTTTGATGTGTACTATCACCTCTTAAAGTTTGCTTCATCACTTATTATTTTACTCATTACATACGATCGTTCAAAAATCAACCCCTGAACACAGTTAAATTTGCTGCACTTAACCACTCCCGATGATTTCACTTGTGCACACAAAATTTAAATCAAGATCTAAGCTTTAGAAAACATCAACATTTAACAGTGTTTAAAAAAAACGGTAAAAAGTAGTTATTCAGTACTCCAAAGTCTAGAGCGCCCACTACCGGCATTTTTATAACTTTCTCTTTAAAACTTTTTTTTTAGAAAATACTAATTTAAAGAATGATTTTAGTGAAAACCGCAAATAAATCGACGCATTTTTCCCTTTTTCATCATCATTTGCAATTTGGGACCCTAATCTTTGATGGCGCCTGTCTGCTTTGGAATACGTTTGGGACCATTGGTTTCCTATTTACTATTACTCGTCTTGATGTGTTCTATCACCCCCTAGCGTACGTACCATGAGTTTAGGGACACCCTGTATATGGACTTTAAAATGTTCAGTTTTACTTAAAAGACGATTAAAACAATCAAATAGAGATGTTAATTTTATTTAAAATATCTTACTAGGGAACTGCAAGAAGCGTAAGTCACCGATTTTGGCGAAAGTAGTATCGTTGGAAAGATCTCATAGAGAGCAGTAAAAAACTTAAAGGAACTACCCGTCGCAAATGAGCCGTTTTCGAGATATCCGACAATTTATGTCACGTAGCTAGTGCACATTTAATGGGGGACCGCAAAAAAGTTTATTCTCGATTTTAATGAAAGTGGTATCGTTGAAAAGATATCATCGTGAGGATTAAAAAACTCAAAAGAATCGCCCGTCGGAAATGAGACGTTTTCGAGATATCCGACAATTTGTATCACATTGCTAATGCACACTGATGGGAAATTGCATTAAGTGACATAAATTGTTGGATATTTCGAAACCGGCTAATTTCAGATGGTTACTTCCATTGAGTTTTTTACTTCTCACAATGATATCTTTGCAACAACACAATTTTCACCAAAATCTAGAAAACAATTTTTTAAGTGTGCACTAGAACAGTATGCACTAGCTACGTGACATAAATTATCGGATATCTCGAAAACGACTCATTTCCGACGGGTAGTTCTATTGAGTTTTTTCTACCTCATGATGATATCTTTTTAACGATACCGCTTTCGTTAAAATCGAGACTAAAATTTTTGCGGTCCCCCATTAAGTATGCACTAATTACGTGACATAAATTGAGGATATCTTGAAAACGGCTCATTTGCGACGGGTAGTTCCATTGAGTTTTTTCATGCTCTCGATGAGATCTTTCCAACGATACCACTATCGTCAAAATCGGTGATTTACACTTCTTGCAGTTCTCTAGTTAGTATTTTCAAGCCTTAAACCAGGTTCTTCGACGGAGTTTTTATTCGTTGCAACAATTATTTTGTTGATAGGGAGTCCCTTAAAAAACAATTTGAGATAAAGTGTTTCGCGTTTGTATTAAAATGAAATTTAGATTAATTGAATATATATCTAGAAATGTCTTGCACTTATATGGTATTCTGACGAAGTTTTTAAACACTTCAGATTTTGATGAATGTATGCTATTTTTCTGAGAAAAAATATTCTCTGGGAAAGAGCCTTATTAAAGATTAAAAGTACTAAGATATTTTAAATAAAATTAACTATTAACATCTCTATTTGATTGTTTCAATTGCTTTTTAAATAAAACTGAACATTTCAAAGTTCATCTATATACATAAAAAAGAGATGTTAGCCTTTTTGCCTGCCTGCCTGCCTGACCGCGGATAAGTCCGAAATTATAACACCCAGGTCTCTGAATTTTTTGTAATATGTGGATGATAACACCGGAAAGTGTACTTCGCTGCCATATTTTTAAATTTCAGTTTAGAATTTTTTTTTATTAAAACTTACCAGGTAAGAGGATATTTGCAGTTTTTCACCAATCCACGTCATTGAAGTAGCCAGGTTAGAGGCTATTTGCAGCTCGCCACTCTATTAAGAATTTGAAACTTTTAGTGCACCGCCACTCTACCCTTTTACAGACAACGATTACTTCATTGTATTATGGGGAATTCTCAATGGTCAAAATAAGATATTCTATAAAAGAGGTGGAGAGACGATGCAGCAAATTAACAGTACACCAATCACATTTTTAATAGTACACCAATACGCGGCAACGAAGCAGCCGACCAGTGAGAGCAGGTGGTAAATATAGGATTTAACGACTGCATTTCATGGCTGAATGCAAGCAACAAATTGAACATGCATTTGTTATTTTTTTCCTGTTATGATGATTTTATTTTTCCTGATTGATTTACAACTGATCTTCAAAATCCATCCGTGGCACCATAAAAAATGTAATAAATTATGTAATTACTCTTTTTATATTTTCTTGAGAAGGTTGAAGAAATGAATTTAAAAAATTCCTCATACGTAATACAATAATTCAATTTTTGCATTATTTTTGTGGTTCAAAACAGCCAAAATCAACGACTATATTTCTTTATCCTTCCAAAACATAGTTATCATAACAGAAATACGTACCTGTGTTCACTCAGATAACATTAAAAATATTCTAAAATTTCTTCAGCTAGATACAGCCATTACCACGCATTCGATTAACTATTAAACTTCGCTGTAACTGACTGGCTGCCCTCAGTTTTATTTTATGCGCATACGCATATTTTGTTCAAATTTCAGTCACAATGACGCTCACTGATCGTATATCTTAGATGAATTTTGTGATAGGAACAGGTATTTCTTTTCGGGAGGGTACCACCTCGTGAATGGCTGTCTAAGATTTGAGGCTGTCTAAGATAAACCTTTGAGGGGCAAATCACTGTTTTTTCATAAATGCCCGAATGAGTGAATGACACCAGAATTTAAAAAGAAATTTATTTCAAAAGAGATAAAAAGTTTTCTTCACATTATTGATAAAGATAAAATTTTCGTTTAACAATTCTGGTGTCAATGTGACATTTCGCAATTAAATTTTAGTAGGGTATATTTTATTCCAACGCCCTTCAAGGGGTTAAACATCTGATCTGAATAAAAATTCTATTACACGAAGGATCAAAATCGCTTCAAATTCGAGGTGTCCCCATGTTATCCCATCGCTCCAGGGGAATCGCTTGGAAAGCGCGCGACTCTCTGGTGTCGGAGCATTTATAACGCCTGGGACGAAGCGAGTTGCCAGTAATAGCTAGCCAATCAAATTTTTGGAAATCTCACAGTGTAAAAACCTTTTCTCGAACAGTTAATGAAATGCTTTGAAAATAAAAAAAACGCAAGTGATTTTTGTCGCTTGAAAATTTTACGTGCAATAGCACTTTAAGGTATAACCCAAACATTCACATAAAGTCATTGAAAACTGTTAATTTATTCTTACAGCTTCTACTCCCACCGAAATTGAATATCATGGAGTTTTTAGAGAACATCGAAGTATTTTCCACTCTCGTCTTGCTCCTTCGAGCGACAGGTCTCGATAGGAGACTGAGGAGTGAGGAGTTCTCCTTTACCTTGTTCGCACCCACCGAGGACGCCTTTCATCAGATGGGCGAGGAAGAAATTTTCAGAATTTTGGAAAATCCCGAAAGGGCAACCGACTTGATGAAGTTGCATATCATACCAGGTAAGGAAATGTTAATTTATTGGCATAAGTCAAACAGTTTGCAATACACATACATTTAACGTCTGAATTTAAAATTGAAATTTAATAATAAATTAAATAATTGAATAATATGAACTAAGACAGACTTGTAGACAATTTATTAAAAATAAATAAAATTTATATACAAAAATTTAAAACACTAAAAAACATTTAAAAATACAAAAGTATCTTAAAATCAGGTTGTAACAATTATCACCACAGAATTTTCCTCGAAGGTTTCTTTACTTGTTTACGATCGCCAACTCTGAATGAGGCTCGTGCTGTCCCAAATGAATATTATCTTTTTCTAAAAATAATAACTAACTGTAACTGTGTTTATTTGCTCCAATGTTTGTTTCGCAATGAATTATTATTTGTACGGATGAGGCCTTGCGTGTAGCTTGGCGGAACGTTTACTTTTGTATTTTTAAATGTTTTTTAATGTTTTAATTTTTTGTTAATAAATTTTATTTATTTTAAAAAATGTATTTAAGTCTGTCTTAATTTATATTATTCAATCTTTTAATAAGTCAAATAGATTTTATCAAATATAGTCTAAAATAGGCCAACAATTATAAAGAACTTTTGGACTGTTATGTGCAGTTATGGCTTTTTATGACCTAAAACTACAATAATACTGTGAATATTCATTCCCTGCTTTTGCACCATCAAAATGTCATGGATGATCAGGAAAAAGACTTTTTTTGAAATTGATACCTTTAACCCCTTCGGGACGAGAGTCTTTTACAGAATTTTTAATCTTTTATCAAAAGGTTTTTCAAAAAAAAAAAAAAAAAAAAACCTTATTTAATTGGTAAAATGCTAGGATTAAATAAGGCAAAATTTTAAATAAAAAATTTACTGGTTAGAATAATCAAGGATTCTGAGCACCTTTTGTGGTACGTACACTGTTCGTTCGTCCACATGGGGTTAATAGACCAGGAGGCAGCAGCACAGACAATCACCTCATAGAGCTCACGGTTCAAATTCCAGAATTAATAAAAACTCGATTTGCATATGAAAACGCAGTCGGTCTGCCAAATCATAACTTGATGGAAAGTATCTGAAAATCCGATTTTAGCGGGTGACTCATAGATTTACTATTGTGTTTTCCTGTTCCTTGTCCTCATGTTTCTATATCTTTGGGAGCAGTAAAACACAATGATAAGTCTGTGAGTCAACCGCTAAAATCGGGTTTTTAGGTGTTTTCCACCAAGATATAACTTCGCAGACCAATTTCATTTTAATATGGGAATCCAAATTTAATTAATCCCAGATATTATCCGTGAATTCGGTGAGGTGATTGTCTATGCTGTCGCTTCCCGTCTATAAATAAAGACATTTGGGTTCACAAATATGGATTTAAAATATCACTCTCTAAAATATCAATTTAATTATCACTAACCTAAATTTACACAATCTGAAATTTAAGGGCTTTAAACAACTTAATGATTTAAAAATCCTTAAGAAAAATTGTTGATAATTACTTAAGTTAAATAATTCTGAAAATTATTTATTTTCTCGCCACGTTGTCTTGAAGACATTTTGCACACTCTTATGAAAATAACATATATTTTATGAGGAAATCATCATCGATGGTGCCATTTATTGATTTTGTTTTAAATCAAACAAACATTCAGTTACATAGAAGTGAAGTCAAAATATATAAATAATAAAAAGTTTGGCTTTTATGAGGAAAAAAGTAGAATTTCACACAGAGGTGATTCTAAGTAAATAGAAAATTTTTTAAATTCACAGGAAATTTTCTGAAAGGTTACAGGAGAGAAGGAAAGGAGGAATCCATCCTTTTCGGCATTAATTATATGTTTTTTTCCAAGATCTTTCGACAAAATTTGCGTTTTCGACGATCCTTTTTCGAAATTTGCATCTTTTCTGCGATCCTTTGACGACATTTGCTTTGTTTGCGATACTTTGACAAAATCTATATTTTTTCCCTGGCGAATCTTGTCCGCATTGGCATTTTTTCCGTGATCCTTTCACGAAGTTCCTGATTTTTCCGTAATATTTAAACGAAATTCGCTTGCTTTCGCTATCCTTTAACGAAATCCGCGTTTTCATAAAGTGTTTAAAAATCTCTGTAAAATCCGTTTGAAAAAAAAATTGTATTGCTATTTATAGGATAAAAGGAGTATTTTATTTGATTCTGAAGCCTTAGCCCAGTCAGTGTTAATAACACGAAAAAGCCATGGGATATCCTTTGTCCATAATCATTTTCGATTTAATGTCATTTCCCAGAATAACTAAAAAATAGAATTCTTTCAGCGATAGATGTACAGTGATATTTTTAAAAAATAAGAATCGTGACTTTTGCATACTGCTGCCAATGGCTGAGTTCAAATTATAAAAAATCATTAAAATTTTGTTTTATTTCACTATTTTTTGTATATTTTTAGAGATATGAAAATTACGAAACGTTATCATTGGGAATATTGAAAACTAATGTCTATTTCTATCTGAGAAGAGATTTTGAAACGAGAAAATTAATTTTGAAACATTTTTAAAATGTTACTTGATACCTTAGGTATTGAGATCAGGCGAGCAGGGGTTCTGATGATACCAAATTTTTCGTATTCGGACGGTCTCGGATTTCAAATCGCCGGGGTTGATATCCGAAAAAAAGAAAGACCGAACACATCTCTAGAGCTCAGGCTGTAGTGTTAGAGGAACCCTTCGCATACCAAGTCATCTGAGCTACCCGCACATTTACTAGCGGATGCAATTCACTCAGATAACCTTTTTGTCAACTCCTAGCTTGTGAGCCTTTTCACCCAGTTTAGAAGTTTCCAACTCATTTGAAATGTCTTTTTCTTTATTTTACAGGATCTGTGTGCTGCAGCCAATTGAATAACGAATTGTTGTTAGGAAGACAGTCCACCAGGACCTTGGAAGGTTCTCTGCTCAACCTGGACCGATCCATCGATGGAATTCTGAAGGCGAACGGAGCGCATATCGTAGACTGCGACATTATGGCAACGAACGGTGTTGTACACATGGTGGACGCGGTTTTATCGCAAGAATCTTATTCACATGGAAACTTTTTAAACAATCTGCTTATTTTCGTCTAATATAAAACGAAACAATTTGTACATAGAGTGTTACAGAAAAGAAAATTGCGAAAATAATGTGAATTCTGAAATAGTTAGGCCATAGCCAGTTATTCCGATTTTGAATTATTCCAAGACCTCTCCGGCGTAAGTACTGTGCGAGGCACCAAAACACCCGATTATTCAAGTTGCATAATTTAAAAAAAAAAAAGAAAAAAAAGAAAAAAAAAGAAAAAAAAGAAAAAAAGGAAAAAAAAGAAAAAATATTTTAGTACCATGCTTTTTGTTAGTTTTCATCGAGAGAAAATTTGTAAAATGCAGTAAATTCTGTACAGTAAAAGCAAATAAAAAAAGAAAACTATTTATCGTACCTTTCAAAGAAATACTATGAAACTCTCTCTAATGGAAATCTTATAAAAACTTCATTATTCCTACAATATGAATGCAAGTATACAATTACACATGTTCAATTGGAGTTTTGTTTCAATACTTATTCATAGCGAGTCCGCTTTCACAGCATTTATTATGTAAGAGTATATCAAAGCCTGTTAAGACAGAATTGCAAGGAATAGGAAATAAAATACTTTTTAGCCCTTTCTGGCATATTTGAAAACTGTTTATGAATTCGGTTTGTCTCTCGATGTTTGAACTCGTGTAAATAGACGCCGGTTTTCATGCCATTGATTAATGTTAATTATGTTTACCGTGGCATGTTTAATATTGAATATAGAGTGAGTGTAATATTCATAGTTCATTTACAGGAGCACTCAAAATAATTCGGTCACAATACGATCTATGGGGGAATTTTTTTTTCAGTGTATGTTAATGACACTGTGCTTATTTATATGTATTGAAATTGATGTAAATCACTGAAGTTTACTTCAAGAGGGATTACTATAGAATAGAACATTCGTAGCATTGGTCGTTTATTGACAGAAACACACAAAACAAATCGGTTACAGTACAATCTTTGAGCCATAAAAGCTGAAAATATTCTTCAATTTTGGTACGCGCTTTTAAATTTAATTCATTTTTTCCTGTTATTCATTGTTTATAAATTCTATACATCGTATACAAGACTGCGCAAAAGACCTCACGTACCATTCTCTTTTTCAGCGAAAATGGCGAATTTTCAACTGTGGTGTGTCTCAATCCTTCTGAAATTGGCAATTTTATTTTATTTTTTCTCAAATAGAAACAATAGACAACTGTTTCTCCCCTTTTAAATTACGTATTCTATTTCTAGTCATTTTAATGTGCTTTTGATAAGAATGAAAGAGAAATAGATTCTTTTTTTTACCTTTTTTAGTTGAAGAGAGCACTATTTTAACTTTTAATTGATAATGCCGGTTTCACAGACCGCTGCTTTTTACAGTTTTTATAGTTTAACTTGTAACTTTCAGTTTAATTAGAAGCATAAGCGAAATTTCGTTTCATTTAGAACTTTTGTGCTATTTAAAGAGATTTTTGGATAAGTGAGTTTTAATTATAAAAGTTTTGTACAAAAAGTTTAATACAAAAACAGCACCTTATGTGTTAATCTCGCCTTTTATTCATCTTTCGATGGAGCAGTCTCACAGACCGCTTTATAGTAGTTATTTGACAATTTCCATCATATCAGTTAAAGGTTTAAAAGAAAACTTATTATTTTAGATTAACATTAACCGCGAGCAACGGCCTGTTGGTCCGGCACCAATCACAGTAATGGATTAAGAGAATATTTTTTAATTGTATTGTTTATTTGTTCTTACTTTTTTAGAGATCTGTGCGAAATGAATGTTTAAAAAAAAGAAAATCGATCAGCATTACTGTAAAGTTTCCAAATTTTTAGCCTCCTGTTGTTTTGAGTACTAATAGCTCTTTGTATGAAAATGACGTTAGTGATTCTATCCACTTTTTTTCCCTGAACTCTGTGCAGATTGTGCGGCTCTGCTCTTTATATACACGATGCCACTTTCATTCATAAGTAGATAAAGTTGGCATGTCTTGTTATCCGCGACAGAACACAATCCATCAGTGTTTACTCTTTTCCTATAAAGATGTATACAATATAGGAAAAAGGAAAACGTTCTTCGATTTTTCATCATATTAGCAGTAATTTCTGAAATTTTCATTAGTTTATTCATAAAACGCACTTCGCTAATGAGTCCATAAGATCTGATTGTTGTGAGAGAAAAATATGACAATCTTTTACAGGATGTACATTTTTATTTAATTTTAAATTTCTCTTTTGAAATGGTTGAATGTAAGCTACATAAAATTAATCACGTACTATGGATAACAGTTATTCTCAAGTAATAAGTTGTAAAAAAATATCAGGCATTACATTTAGAACAACTTTTAAATATTACACGCTGAAAAATAAATAGTAAATTTACACATAAAAACTCGTACATGGATGACGCAAAACCGATTTGTCTATATGTGCAAAATAGTGTGTAAATTGTTAAAAACACACGTAATGTGTACATTTAAAAAATAAGTCTGTAAAAGTTATCTGATAATTCTTGAAACACACATTCAAATGTGTAAATTGCACAAGAATACACATATTTCAGTGTAATATTCTTACACATTTATCTGTGTAATCTTCAACGATTACACAAATTTTTGTATAATATGTAAAATACACATATATTTGCGTAATATGAAAAATACATATATATTTGTATAATATGCAAAATGCATCTATTTTTATATAATACTAGCGGCCCGCCCTCGCTTTGCTTTGGGTTGTCCCATGTCACTACTGACACCGCAAATTGTTACTACCACTTCATCTCATTAAATTCAACTACTAAAACCATTACTCTCCTTTTAAGTAGTCGGGTAAAAATTAGCCTGTATGTTAATCTAAGATGCCAGATAACTCCATACAAACTTTCATAAAAATCGATCCATCCGTTCTTAAGTTATAGATGGTGTAACTAACACGACTTTGTTTTATGGATATAGATTATAGCAGCCCGCCCAGGCTTTGTACGGGTATTAAAAAAAAAATTCAAGTTATAAATTTTTACACACATACTCATACTCTCTTCTTTGTGGGTGGAGTTATTAAAAAAGTGTAAAATTATAAAAGAAAATTCGGATATTAGTATTTTTTTTATTTATTTGTAATTCATACACTACATTTTTACTTATTTACTTTTTACATTTTTACCTATTTATTTTATTTTTACAACAATTACAGGATGTCTTTATACACAATAAATCTTGTAGGGTTCAGCCTGCGTTTGCAATGTATTAGCGGAAAAAATGAAATTATTTACAAAATCACATTAAAAACCTCAAAAATAACAATATTTCTCCACTATTTAATGGATGTTATTATACATATAAACCTTCCTCTTGAATCACTCTATCTATTAAAAAAAAGCCGCATCAAAATCCGTTGAGTAGTTTTAAAGATTTAAGCGTACATAGGGATATAGGGACAGAAAAAGCGACTTTGTTTTATAATATGTAGTGATAAATCTTGTAGGGTTCAGCCTGCGTTTGCAATGTATAAGCGGAAAAAATGAAATTATTTATGACATCACATTAAAAACCTCAAAAATAACAGTATTTCTCCACTATTTAATGGATGTTATTATACATATAAACCTTCCTCTTGAATCACTCTATCTATTAAAAAAAACCGCATCAAAATCCGTTGCGTAGTTTTAAAGATTTAAGCGTACATAGGGATATAGGGACAAAAAAAGCGACTTTGTTTTATACTATGTAGTGATTCTGTTACCCATGTTTCTGCATGTTATACAAAACAGAGATTTGTATAAAATTCAATATTCATAGATACTTATGTAATATTTCAAATATGTAGAATTTTTGTGTACATAACTGTCTTTATACTTTGGTTTAAATAGTGAACTAAATGTTTTCCAATCTCATATGCTGGATATGTTTCTTTCTTGTAAGATTGTTTTACGAACACAAACCTGTATACCTGCAATATATTTTGACAATCTATTTTAAATATAAAGGCAAATCACTTTTTTATTTAAATAATAATAATTAAAAAATATATTTAAGGTTTTTTAACATATTTCAAAAAATTATATAATAATTTACATTTTAAAATGTAATGGGGGAAATGAATTTAAAATTCTCCAATTACATTTATATATATATATATATATTTTTTATGTTATACGGAAAGTTCAATTTCTGTAATATAAAGTTGGGCGAGGGGGGGGGGGATTCAGAAAATTACCAACTGTACAAGAAATTTATTTAAATAAATGAATAAGTATAAAGAGGGATTTCATATCTCTATTATGATATCCCTGTATAATGTCTTCCGAATTTCGGTGTGACAGTAAATAATTTAAGAAATTACTTTAATTACTTTAATTACTTAAGTACTTAAAATTTTTTCGATTTGTATTTAGCTTCTCATTAAGTATTCTTTTGTTATTTCTTCTATAAGTTCAGGATTATTTTGATGTACAGAGAGGAAACTCTCAAAGTTTTTTAATTTCCATTTTGGTCTCAATGTGACTTTATAGTATGGTACTTATTTCTTTTTTCTGTCACGGCTGTATCATCACTTACGTGACTTTCAGTGACCAAAAAATTTGCAAAAGTGTTCAGAGTCTTTCGTTACAGAAAATAAAACGTTTTAAAGTTACTTTTTTGAAGTCGTGAAAAAATATGTTTTACTCACAACATGGTGTAACTGAGTTGTGACATGCAAGTCACAAATGTCATATCTGTGACTTGAGGAATTGTCATTGAGACCATGCTTATTTCTTACTTTACGGGTATAAAATAAAATACGCGGTAACAGAAAAAGATACTAAGAATATCATGACATGTGAGTACCTTTCCTCCCACCTTGAATCCCTGAGATTTTTTTGATCATGTTTTTTTTTCCCATGTAGCTAAAACAGAAAGAGGGCGGGGGGGGGGGGGGGGTCAGAGCCTCTTATAAAACAAAAACAAAAAAAACTTTTATCTCTTTATTTTGACAATTTTGTTACAGTACTAAATTTATGAAACGGAATTATTGGAATAAAAAGTGCAGTGCTGAATTATATTTAATCCCTCCACCCCTTTCTTAATGTTTGCACACTTTAAGATTTACACATTTGTAATTTTTGTTACACTAATATTAGTGTAAATCCAGGTATTTTCTTCTTTTACACACTTGTGCGATGAGCGATTTTTTTTTCTTTCTTGTTTAAAAGGCTAAAGGATAGATATATTACAATTGTTGTTAGAATTCATCATTTGTTGACATAAAATACTTCCAGCTTACATATCTAACCAATGTTTTTACATCGTTTTTTATTTTAGTGTCTAGAGGGGTTCCGCAATTTCGAGGTGGTAGTAACATCGACATAAAATAAAGCCTATATAAGAGCAAGGGCTGTCAAGATCATTTTGACATCATTATTTTTTAAATCGGCTCGTTAGCTCGCCTTTCAGTAACACAAAATTCGCCTTTTTAGAACACTTTTTATCCTGTACCCCCTTTGGGGTAGTAACTACCGACATAAGATATAGCCTAAGTTGGAGAAAGGAATATCACCATCATTTTGATATCATTATTTTTTAAATCGGCTCGTTACTTTCCGAGGGTGCTTAAAAAACGCAATTTATAACGTTTTTAGAACGCTTTTCGTGCATTTTCACCCCTTTTAAATTTCATGATTTTTAGCAAATGTTCCTAAAAATCATTTATATTTTATAAGTAATTAACATGTTAAATTTCATGTTTCTAAGCCCCGCAGTAAAACGAAAATTGCATTTTAGAATGTTTTTTGCTCCTGGATCCACTTTGGGTTACTATCATCGACATAAGATGTAGCCTATTTTTGCCTCGAGACGAACTCCGCCAGTTTGGTACCATTACTTTTGAAATCGGTTAGTAAGTTCCCGAGATTTCTTAAAAATCGCAATTTAGAATGTTTTTAGAATGCTTTTCGCGCACTTTCACCCCTTTTAATGTGCACTTTTGCCCCTTTGTATGTTTTGATAAATGTTCTTAGAGACCATTTATATCTTTTCCTATTCTATGTTCCATTTTTATGCCTTTCAATAACACAAAAATCGCATTTTTAGAATTTTTTTTTACTCCTGCACCCTGTTTGGTTTAGTGGCATCGACATAAGATATAGCCCATGTTTGATTCGGGGCGAATATCATCATTTTGGTACCATTACTTTTGAAATCGGTTTGGTAGTTCCGAAGATTACCCCTAACAAATAAACAAACTTTTTCTTATTTTAATATAGACATTGATAAATTTAACATAGATTCTTGTCCATCAATTGAGTTAATTCACGCAACATTCAATAATTATTACCTTATGGATTTATTTGTCTGAGAAGTTCAGATAAATGTATTTCACATAAATATATTGCATTTTGTAAATATTTTGTATTTGTACTCAAAAATAATGTAAATAATCCGATTAATCACCTAATTAATTCTTTTTTTTTTCTTTTGCGTATAATAAATTGAAAATATTTAAAATACACCACTTATTTTAAGCTAAAATATTCGTAACGTCTGTTCTAAATATTTCTGACATTAAATAGTATGAAATTGTATTTAAAAAATTTAGTGATATCAAAAAGCTTTAAGTGACAAAATTAAGCAAACTTTTCTTGCCCGTATGACGTATGGGCACATAAGTTGAGTGGTTTAGCTCTATTCATGAGCTAATATTGTTTTTTTTTTTTTTTTTTTTTTTTTTTTTCGCATTAAAATGCCTCAATTTGTTGATTTTCTGCAAGTAAGCAAACGTATTGGTTTTCATTGGAAGTCTATGGTAGCTTTGCAAAATATTAGACAGTACGCCAAGTTGGCGTCACTTTTGGCGATTATTTTTTGTCGCCACATTTGGCGACATACCTTTAAGATTGTGATAAAACTTGGCGATATTTGGAACGGAACCGGGCTCCACCCCTTGCGGTATTTGCGGGAATTTCATTGATCTATTTCCAAATCGTGAGGGTTTTTTATATATAAGGATTCGCGCGAAAATATTTTAATAATTTGAAAGAAAATGTTATTATTTGCACTGTCATATTTTATTTTTTTAATCTGATGTAATTTTTCACCATTTACGACTTTTAACGCATGTTGATGAATTTATTATTTTACAATCTTTTTTCGCTTCTAAAATTCACGGGTAAATATAGTTTTTATGTCGTAATTTTCAATATTTTCCTGCTTTAATTAAGTAATATTCATTTAATTTTAATTCGATTTTTTTCTATCTATAGTATTCACGTGTCAATATTTTTTAATTTGGAGAAGCTTTTATTCTTTGAGCTCTTTTAATAGTTGGCAACAGGTTAAAATAAATTTCTTTTCTAAAATACGTAAAAAAATCTCTCGAAATGCTGAAATTTTTTAACTTAAAATAGAAATAAATTCTCAAAAAAAATGAGTCAAACTAAAAAACATAAATGCAGTTTGCACACCAGGGCAATTTAATGTATAAAATGACCTAAAAATAATTAAATTCCCGTGAATAATTTTAACTCCTATAAAACCTTTTTAATAGAACAATTTTTATTAACTTTAACATTAAATATTTCTTAAAATAATTATTCGATTTAAAAATTGTCTGCACCAGCGTATTTATCAAAATTTTTTTGTGTAATACCACCAATTTTCATATTTTTAAGCGTAATATCTCTCTCAATATTAACGAAGAAAGACCTCCGGTCGCGGTCACGATAAACTCATTGTCAGCGACGGTGACAGCAGGAGTTACTTTTCTTTAGAATAGAAAGATTCAATTTATTTCTATTTTTTCACGAATAGCTCCATAACACGTAAAAATGCAATGTCATTGAAAACTGGATTGAATTGGATTCTTTTCTTTAAAGTAATTTTAAATCAATTAGTATATTTAGATAAATATTATAGCAGAATCATTAATAAATAGTGAAGAAAAACTTCGTTTAATATTGCTTTGAGAAATTTAGCTTGACACATAATAAAGCCGTTTTTTTAAAAAAAGGAAAATGGAACACAGAGTTCAATAATAAAAACCTTAACGGAAAAGATGTTGCCAAAACACAATAATGTAAAACTATTTTTTTCCCTTTAACAAACCGCAAACATTCTTTAGAATAGAAAGATTCAATTTATTTCTATTTTTTCACGAATAGCTCCATAACACGAAAAAATGCAATGTCATTGAAAACTGGATTGAATTGGATTCTTTTCTTTAAAGTAATTTTAAATCAATTAGTATATTTAGATAAATATTATAACAGAATCATTAATAAATAGTGAAGAAAAACTTCGTTTAATATTGCTTTGAGAAATTTAGCTTGACACATAATAAAGCCGTTTTTTTTAAAAAAGGAAAATGGAACACAGAGTTCAATAATAAAAACCTTAACGGAAAAGATGTTGCCAAAACACAATAATGTAAAACTATTTTTTTCCCTTTAACAAACCGCAAACATTCTTTAGAATAGAAAGATTCAATTTATTTCTATTTTTTCACGAATAGCTCCATAACACGAAAAAATGCAATGTCATTGAAAACTGGATTGAATTGGATTCTTTTCTTTAAAGTAATTTTAAATCAATTAGTATATTTAGATAAATATTATAACAGAATCATTAATAAATAGTGAAGAAAAACTTCGTTTAATATTGCTTTGAGAAATTTAGCTTGACACATAATAAAGCCGTTTTTTTTAAAAAAGGAAAATGGAACACAGAGTTCAATAATAAAAACCTTAACGGAAAAGATGTTGCCAAAACACAATAATGTAAAACTATTTTTTTCCCTTTAACAAACCGCAAACATTCTTTAGAATAGAAAGATTCAATTTATTTCTATTTTTTCACGAATAACTCCATAACACGAAAAAATGCAATGTCATTGAAAACTGGATTGAATTGGATTCTTTTCTTTAAAGTAATTTTAAATCAATTAGTATATTTAGATAAATATTATAACAGAATCATTAATAAATAGTGAAAAAAAACTTCGTTTAATATTGCTTTGAGAAATTTAGCTAGACACATAATAAAGCCGTTTTTTTAAAAAGGAAAATGGAACACAGAGTTCAATAATAAAAACCTTAACGGAAAAGATGTTGCCAAAACACAATAATGTAAAACTATTTTTTTCTCTTTAACAAACCGCAACACTTTCCCTTGTTAAAAGAAAAAAATAATTACACTGATAAATCTAAGTTAAAGTTCAGAGTTTTCTTCATGAGTAGCAGCGACTAATCCATCATCTACATAAAGAGCTACGAGAAGTTTTCTTCCTTCTTCTTCTCGAATGAATAAACATTGATCTGCTTCACTGGTCTTAAATCCTAGATCTAACATAAATTTTCCAAAACATTTATATCAGCATTAAGGAGCTTGTTTCAATCCGTACAAACATTTCTTGAGTTTACATACATTGTTGGTGCCATCATTATAGCCTTCAGGTTGCTGCATGTAAATTGTTTCATCTAAATCGCCATACAAAAATGCGGTTGAAACATCAAATTGCATAAGATGCATCTTTTCGCTTGCTGCAATACTTATTAGTGAACGTACAGTTCCTAATTTTGTGACTGGACTGAAGGTTTGATTATAATCAATACCTTTTCTCTAATTGAAGCCTTTAATCACAAATCTTGCCTTATATTTATCAATGGTACCAACTGGATTTTTCTTAATCCGAAAGACTTATTTGCAGGGAAGAGCCTTTCTTTTATCTGGAAGTGGTGTTAGTGTCCATGTGTTGTTTTCCTTCAAAGAACTGATTTCAGAATCCATGGCCTTTATCCAGAAATTACGTTCTTTACAATTAATTGCTTCTTCATATGAACTTGGTTCATCTCCTTCAGACATAAAAACTACAGATGCCATCACGTAATCTTCAAAATATTTAGGCTGTTTTAGTTCTCTTCGATCTCTTAATTCCATAGTATGTGATTTCTTTTCATCCTCTTTTTCATTTTCTGAAATAACATGATCTTCTGAGTCTTCTTGATCATTCTTTCCCTCATTTTTATCTTCAGGTAGCTGCCTATTAGATTCAATTAAAGGTATTTGTACTGAATCTTCACAATTTGTTAACTTTTTCTCTTGAAAGATTACATCTCGGGAACAAATAACTGTATTATTTTCTTTTATCCAGATGCGATATCTTTCATCGCCGTCATATCCCAACAAATAACCTTTTATTGCTTTTCTGTCCATTTTTCGACGTTTCTGATCTGGTACGTGAGCATAACAGGGTGATCCGATTATGCGCATGTGTCTTACTCGAGGTTTCTTCCCTATCCACAATCCATAAGGCTTACATTTGGTAGAGAACTTTTACCTGTTCTGTTTAAAATATATATAGACGAATTAATCAGTTCTGCCCATAATGATGAAGGAAAATTGATTTCAGAATTAGAATTTTTCAAAGTTCTTGCCATTTCAACAAGGGTTCTATTTTCACGCTCACTTCCGCCATTCTGTTGAGGGATATAGGGAGCAGTTAATCTTTGATTAATTCCATTTTTCTTCAGGATGCTTCTAACATTTTCATTATCAAATTCTCCTCCGTTATCACTTAAGATTTCTTTGATGTTGTGTCCTAAATTTTTAGCATGTGCTATCATATTTTCAGTAGCTTGCGCAACTTCTGACTTATGACGAAGAAAAAATACATATCTAAATTTTATAAAATGATCTTTAAAGTTGACAAAGTAACGATGTTTTCTAAAGGATTCATCAAAGGGTCCACATACATCTGTTGAGATAAGCTCTCCAGGTTTTGTGGTCTTCTGTCTAGTGCCAAATTTTAAACGATGTGCTTTCCCATATATACAAGCTTCACAAAGCTGATTATCTAATCCAACTTTGATGTTCATTTGCTGTTCTAGAACATTCTTCACGTGACGCTTGTCCTGATGTCCCCAGCGCTCGTGATATAACTGTAGAAGAGAATCACTTGTTGTAGCTATGTTTACTTCCACTGGATTACTCGGAATAAGTACTTCCATATGAACTTTGTATAAACCACCACTTACATTTCTTGTACCGTACATTACAACATTATTGTTGATTTTTAACCAACACTCTTTGACAGTTGATTCGAATCTGCTGTTTTTGTTTCGATCTTGTGCTGCCAGTACTGAAAACAGATTCTTACTAATACCTGGTACAAACCAAACTTCTTTAATTTCTTTGAATTGTCTCTCTCCTTTTATTTTCATCATTATCTTTAAAGTTCCCTTACCTACAGCCGGTAGTACTTGCCCATTTGCAGTGGTAATACCATGTGAGGTTTCAAATTTTTCAAATTCTGTAAAATAATTACCATAATTTGTAATATGTTTTGATGCACCATTATCAACAAACCAATCATAACAATTTTCTTCAGACGAAAATGCATTTTTGTCTAGAGCTATTAATGACATATTTGCCGTAGAACTATCTTTTCTTAAGTACTTATTATTCTGATTGGGCTTTGCTGGCTTTCCATCATCTATCCACTTTCTACAATATTTTACCCAGTGACCATTTTGATGACAGTAATTGCATTTTCCAACTTGCTTTTTGGTTTTTAAAGGTATTTTTATCCTACTGGTTTTTACTTCTAATGCTTCATGATTTTGGACATCACTTTTTGACTTCTCTATTTTATTTTCTCTTTCTAGAGAACATAATAGATTGTTAACTCGTCAATTGTTCTTTTATCTTCATTCAGAAGTAGCCAACATGACTTGAAAGAACGGTACTCTTGAGGCAATGTGTCTAAGATCTTGCAAATTAGTAGCATTTGAGGTAATTGAACTTCTTGCTTTCTTTGAAGACCCAAATTTAATTCGCTCCAAAGATTCTTTAAATTCGATAGATGAGCAGCCATACTGCCATCCACTTTCCACTTACACTGAAAAAACTGTAGACATATATTGTATAACTGGTTATCAGAGGTAGCTTCATAAAGTTTCTGAAGCTCTAGCCATACTTTTCTTGCATTATCAAATCTCATGATTTTCTGCATAGTTTCCTCTGTCATTGAATTTGTTAGCACCATCATGGCACAAGTATTTGCCTTTTTATATTTGCCAAGATCGTCTTTGTACTTCTTCAAAGATGCCTCGTTAGCTCCATCGGGTGGTTGATCCGGTTTGACTAACTTTCCTTCAACCAGTTCTAAAGCATTAGTATAATAATTTAAAGCAAACTTGATTCTGTATTTCCACATCTGCCAATCGTTTTCTCCGCTTAATGGTTTTATCTGCAACTTTCCTATATCCATAATTAGACTTTCACTCTTAATGAAATATCTTCTATTTTTCAAATATATGATAATAACCACTTAAAATTCAGTCCACTTCGATCATTTATTTCCTTCTAGGACTTTCTTAGATTCTTGGGAAAAAATGATTTCAGGACTAACTTTATACAAAAAGAAAACGAAGAAAAACCTACTTTTCTTGCCGATTATGCATTAGGCTTAATGCTATAACGATATACTAAATATTTAAAAACTTTGCTTGAATTATTACAGCGCACATAGCATGCGGAAAACCCATAACCTAAAGTAATTTTAAATCAATTAGTATATTTAGATAAATATTATAACAGAATCATTAATAAATAGTGAAGAAAAACTTCGTTTAATATTGCTTTGAGAAATTTAGCTAGACACATAATAAAGCCTTTTTTTAAAAAGGAAAATGGAACACAGAGTTCAATAATAAAAACCTTAACGGAAAAGATGTTGCCAAAACACAATAATGTAAAACTATTTTTTTCTCTTTAACAAACCGCAACATTCTTCAGAATAGAAAGATTCAATTTATTTCTATTTTTTCACGAATAGCTCCATAACACGAAAAAATGCAATGTCATTGAAAACTGGATTGAATTGGATTTTGATATGTGTTCCGTTCCGGAAGTGTTTAGGCTCCACCTGGCGAGCACTTGTAAAAAAGGACAGTTAAGCTGTTGATCGCCAAAGCATCAACACGTATTCATATAACTAATCATTCATACATCTGTTAAGCTATGGAAATTATTTTAAGAATTATTATTGCAAATTAGTTCACCATTTGTGGTTTCGTGTGTTTATGTGTTGTGTGTATTTATTAATGTGAAATTAAAAACTTTAAAAAGAATATCAAGAATTCAGTCCACTCTATCGACAATATGATTCGTCGAAAACGGTTTTTTGTACTAGTTAATTTTACATGAACAAACAATTATTTGTAGAGAAAATAACTGAATAACGCCAAAGTTGTTGTTGTTTTTTCAGGAAAGAGCAGAAATAACGCACCAAAAATTCAATTTCATTAGAAATTGGCCTACATTGGTTCTTGGCGTGGTTCTTCAATGGCAACGTGTTACTTAACTGGCTAATTTTATATAAACCGACAATTTTTTATTGAGAAAACAATTAAATGCTGCCATTTTTTTTTCATAAGGATCAACATAACACCCAAAATTCAATTTCATTAAAATGTGGACTAAATTGATTCTTGATATAGTCCTTTAATGGCAGCATTTTACTTTACTGGCTAATTTTGTATGATCAAACATTATTTTATATAGAAAATACTTGTATACTGTCGAAGTTTCTTTCATGAGTAGAAAAATGGCACAAAAAATTCAATTTCATTAAAATACTGGACTATTTTTACTTTCTTCTATCTTTACAAGAAGAAAGTATTGGATTCATGAAAATTTTCGACTTCCCGTTTTCGACGGATTTATGCGTTTTAGAAGGTCCTGAACACGTTTTGACTATTTTTAGAAAATGTCTGTCTGTGAGTCTGTCCGTCTGTCTGTGAGTCTGTGTGTCTGTCTGTGAGTCTGTCTGTCTGTATGTGACAAAAAAATTGTGGGCGCTCTATCTCAAGAACTAATGCTCGAAATTTAATAAAATTTTATATTCTGTTAGACCTTGATATGAATTAGTGCCTATTGGTTTTTGGTGAAAATTGGCCTGCAGGTGGCGCTGCTATACTACGTTTTTCATGATTTTCATGTTTGCTATATCTCAAGAACTTATGCACAGAACTTCACCAAACTTCAGATTCTGTGATCCCTTGATGTACATAGATGCTGATTAAGTTTTGGTGCAAATTGGCCAGCAGGTGGCGCTGCTATACCACGTTTTTCATGATTTTCATGATAGCTATATCTCAAGAACTAATGCACAGAATTTCACCAAACTTTAGATTCTGCTATACATTGAGATACATAGCCGCTTATATGGTTTTGGTGTGAACTGCCCTATAGGTGGCGCTGCTATGCTATATTTTGCACGATTTTTGCGATAGCTATATCTCAAGAACTAATGCAGAGAACTTCATCAAATTTTAGATTCTGTTACACTAGAATATATAACATAATTAGACACTGATTACATTTTGGTATTAACCTTGCAACAGGTGGTGCAGCTATGCTGCATTTTGCACAATTTTTCCGATAGCTATATCTCAACAACCAACGCACAGAATTTCATCAAACTTCAGATTTTGTTACAAAATGACATATAACATAACGACACGGTGATTACGTTTTGTTATAAATCCTTCAACTGATGGTGCTGCTGTGCTATATTTTACTCGTTTTTTTTTTAATCTAGCTATATCTCAAGAACTAATGCACAGAATTTCATCAAACTCCAGATTCTTTTACAACATGACATAATTGGACGCTTTTTTACGTTTTGGCATAAATTGTCCAAGATATGGTGTTGCTGTGCTACGTTTTGCAATTTTTTTGTTCTAACTATATCTCAAGAACTAATGGACGAAATTCCATCAAATTTCAGATTCTGTTAGGTCTTGACATCAATAGATGCTTATTAGGTTTAAGTATAAATTACCCAACATGAGGCAGTACTAAGCTCATTTTCTCAGAATATTGATTAAATTTTGCGTTTTAGGCTTTTCGGATAATAGAATCTCATTAGGCTAGGTCAAATATTCGAGGAAATTCGATAGTGGGTAACTTTGGCTTCACCACGTTTTTTTTTTTTTTTTTTTTTTTTTTTTTTTTTTATATTAAAATGTATTTATTAGATAGAAGAAAGTTTCGGGATTGACACATCCAACTAGTTTTACATGATTTTTTAACCACATAACTTTACTAGCTGGTTTTACATAAACCGATCTTGTTTCGTACAGAAATTAATTGCATGCTGGAAAAATTGCATAGTTTGTTTGAGCTGCAAAATGACACCGAAAATGCAATTTCATTAGAAATTGGACTGAATTGTTTCTTGATGTGATTCTTTAACAATAGTACTTTACTTTTACTTGCTAATGTTATATAAATAAACATTGTTTTGTACGGAAAATAATTGTATTTATTGTAAAAGATTTTTTCATGAACAACAACTAGAAATTTATTTAAAAATTGGACTGAATTCGTTTTAGTTGCGGTTCTTCAACAGCAATTCTTGATTTTACTCGCTAATTTTAAATGAAAAAATATGTTTTTTTTTATGACACTAGAAATTCAATTAAAAGCTAGACTGAATTCGTTTTAGTTGTGGTTCTTCAACAGCAATTCTTGACTTTACTTGCTAATTTCAAATGAAAAAACATGTTTTTTTTATGACACTAGAAATTCAATTAAAAGCTAGACTGAATTCGTTTTAGTTGTGGTTCTTCAACAGCAATTCTTGACTTTACTCGCTAATTTTAAATGAAAAAACATGTTTTTTATGACACTAGAAATTAAATTAAAAACTGGACTGAATTCGTTTTACTTGTGGTTCCTCAACAGAAATTCTTGACTTTACTCGCTAATTTTAAATGAAAAAACATTTTTTTATGACACTAGAAATTCAATTAAAAACTGGACTGAATTCGTTTTAGATGTGGTTCTTCAAAAGCAACTCTTAACCTCACTCGCTAATTTGAAATAAAAAAAACATTTTTTTTAAAAGTGAAAGTAATAATACCGCCAAAGTCTGTTTTCATGAGTAGCAAATGACACTAAAATTTCAATTTCGTTAGAAACTAAAAAAAACTTGGTTCTTGACGTGGTTCTTGAACGGTGCACTTTTCTTTATTGGCTAATTTTATAGGACATTAGACATTATTTTGTATAGAAAATAATTGCAAACTGTCAAAATATTTTTCATGGACAGCAACATGATACTTTTGACATGTTTTTTCAACCAACATCTCTTTATTTTATTAATTTCATATGAAGTGACATGCTATTGTACATAAAATAATTATATACTGACAAATTTTTTTATTAAAGCAAAAAAATTACTCTAAAAGTTTAACTTCATTAATGACATCAACTTCATTCAACCGTTTTCCTGGCTTGCCCGCACGACATACGAGCGACGTGTTTTTGCCAGTCATGATTAGCCTATACTACGTACGGTATTATGACTTATTATTCTCGCCAGCAAATTTTTATTGCAAGTTTTACAATTTTAAATCCGAGCGTTTATCCGAATCAATTAGGCAAAAATTTCTATTTAAAAAAAATGGTGATAAAAAATTAAAAATTCTGTAAAAGTCGCAAAAAAATAGGCATTGTTTGAATTTTATTTTATTTTTTAAATATTGATCAGTTAAACGGTAAACAGCTGAGCTGGATTGGTTTTCAATCCCTGTACGTTTCAAATAATAGACATGGTTAATCTATAGGTGACGGTGACGATACCAGCCCAAGGGCTAAAGCTAGACTAGTCCAAAAAGTACCGACCCAAAAGTTTGTTACAGCTCGCTGCTTTGCTAATAATGCACTCGTACGAGTATTGAATTTACAAACCGTAATGTATTATTGTCAGCAGTAACACAGAACCCATGTTCTTTGGCCTCATATAGACTAAGGGATTAGCGTATCACACCACTAAATATCGCTTTCGAATAACAAGCATATTTATACAATCAGTAAACCTGAATTTTATATGTGAATATAGTGACCTCTCACAGATGTGCTATAAAGATTAATTATATTTTAGTATCAATTTTCCTGAATAAATATTTTCGACTTATTGAATCGGAGAAATTATAAGACAAATATTAAAAAAAGGTGTTATCGAAAAATAATTACCGTACATCGCGTATAAGTGTGAGGACACAGTAACATCTAATTTATGTGAAATTTGGAACAATGACAATGCAAACTAAGAACACAAAACGGTACAAGGAAATAAAATAATTGTTTTAAACTGATGCAAATTTGAAGTAAATATAGTATGGAGATAAATTTAGAAGAAAAAGTAATATTCACTTAAAATCCAGAGGTTCTTAAGATAAAATCCAATGACCACTTTAGAGTCCACGGATTGATTTCGGAGAGTCTGTTGACTTAAATGAGAAAAAATTACCTTATTATGTCGCTTTTAATAAACATTATACATCTTCTGTTTCTGTAATAATGTAAGCTGTTAGTGAGAACTTTTATTTTCAAAAATAGAAATTTCACACAGCATTACAATTCTTCCAGTTCTTGCTTAGACTCTAAAAGGAATGCCGTCATTGACGACTCTAAACAAGCCATTGGTTATGTATTTCATATCTGTTGTTATGCAGCTTTTTAACGCTTAACTGATAATTATTTTTGAAAAAAAATATCAAATAATGTCTATTTTTTGAGTCTTTTACAGAATTTTTTTTTTTTTTTTTTTTTTTTTTTTTGATAGAAATTTTTGCCTAATTGATTCGGATAAACGCTCGGATTAAAAATTGTAAAATTTGCAATAAAAATTTGCTGGAGAGAATAATAAGTCATAATACCGTACATAGTATGGGCTAATCATGATTGGCAAAAACACGTCGCTCGTATGTCGTGCGGGCAAGTCAGGAAAACGGTTGAATGAAGTTGATGTCGTTAATGAAATTAAACTTTTAGAGTTTTTTTTTTTTTTTTTTTTTTTTTTTTTTTGCTTTAAGAAAAAACTTTGTCAGTATACAATTATTTTATATACAATAGCATGTCACTTCATATGAAATTAATAAAATAAAGAGATGGTTGAAAAAACATGTCAAAAATTAATCCAGTTCAGTTTTTAATGTAACGAGATGGAACCCGTCGAAATTCGACGAAAGAAAATCTTTAAGAAAGAACTATTTCATTGATTTATAATAAATCTACAAAATTAGTTACAGTAAAAAATACATCCTATATTGGTCGGTCTAACTCTTAAACAAATATTATTTTAAGCTAAAATTAACAAAATACTATAAAATTCAATAATATAATTTATTAAAAGAAATAAAACCAAAATTCTCCGGATTTATAACAGACGATATTTTAAAAATAGTATACGCATTTTAATTTCTATTTTTTTTCTTTCAATTTTAGAGAAAATGGAGTGATTCTGTTGCCACAATGGACAAAATTGGTACAAAAAACTATAAAAAATATTAATATCTCAAAAATAAATTGAGATACAGCTTTGAAACAAATTGAATTTAAAAGTACATTTTTTTCTCTATACGACGGTGTAAAATTTTAAAATGTATCATGTGTATAAGTGTAAAATTTGCAGTACCGAAAATTGCATAAAAAAAATTGCACGGGAAAATTTTGCGCATTTTAATTTCTATTTCTTTTTCTTTTTTTCCTTTCAATTTTAAGAAAAAACTAGCTGCACCCGTCGAAATTCGACGGAAAAGAATATATATTAGATAGGTATGTTACATTTAAAGCTTATGAATAATAAAAATGAATGACATAAAAGAAAAGTGTACTTAGAAGAAAATATAAATTTTATTCAGTTTTATCTATAATAAATAGAAAATCACTTTTCATATTGGTTCAATGATAGGTTTTTTATTTTCTTTTTGAGTTAAGATTTAACTTTTCTTTTCGAGTTAAATTATTTCTTTACATACGACATTAGTTGTTGTATTGCTTTTTGGAACTGTTTGCACTTTCAAATTTTTAAATAAACGTACTCGAGACATCGCAACATATGCCGTAGTTAAATACTGGCTCAGGTAAATAAATACCAACAGAATCCATTGTTTGCCCTCGTGCTTTATTAACCGCCTAAAAGTTAGCCCCCCCTTGACGGAAAATGAAAAAGTGAGATATGCATTTCGTTTGATCATCGTTTGATCAGATTTGATCAACAATTTTCATCGTTTGATCAACATTATTTTACGAGTTATGATTAAAAATAACCAGGGGGGGCTAACTTTTAGGATTTTTCAAAATGCTCAAAATTAAAAAAAAATTAGCGATTCTTATCAGAAATCGACCGTAGAGATTTGATCAACTATTTTTAGCGTTTGATCAAACCCGGAAGTGCCCCCAAAGTCGATATTTTTAATTCCAGACACCTAAAAGTTAGCCCCCCCATGACGGAATATCGAGACAAAAATGGTGCCATCTAACGTAAAATTACCTCTAAAGATTTGATCAACCATTTTTAGCGTTTGATCAAACCCGGAAGTGCCCTCAAAATCGATATTTTTAACTCCAGGCCCCTAAAAGTTAGCCCCCCCATGACGGAATTTCGAAACAAAAACGGTGCCATCTAACGTAAAATTACCTCTAGAGATTTGATCAACCATTTTTAGCATTTGATCAAACCCGGAAATGCCCCCAAAATCGATATCTTTAGTAATAGACCCCTAAGGGGTTTAGCTTCCCCACCACCTCCATGATGGAATTTCGAGACAAAAATGGTGCCATCTAACGTGAAATCATCTGTAGAGATTTGATCAACCATTTTTAGCATTTGATCAAACCCGAAAGTGCCCCCAAAATCGATATTTTTAGTAATAAACCCCTAAAATTTAGCCCCCCCCCCCACCTCCATGATGAAATTTCGAAACAAAAATGGTGTCATCTAACGTAATATTACCTCTAGAGATTTGATCAACCATTTTTAGCGTTTGATCAAACCCGGAAGTGCCCCCAAAATCGATATTTTTGACTCCAGACCCCTAAAAGTTAGCCCCCCCCATGGCGGAATTTCGGGACAAAAACAGTGCCATCTAACGTAAAATTACCTCTAGAAATTTGATCAACCATTTTTAGCATTTGATCAAACCCGGAAATGCCCCCAAAATCGATATTTTTAGTAATAGACCCCTAAAGGGTTTAGTTCCCCCACCACCTCCATGATGGAATTTCGAGACAAAAATGGTGCCATCTAACGTAAAATCATCTGTAGAGATTTGATCAACCATTTTTAGCATTTGATCAAACCCGGAATGATATCAAAATAGATATTTTTAACTACAGACCCCTAAAAGTTAATCCCCCCATGACGGAATTTCGAGACAAAAATGGTGTCATCTAACGTAAAATTACCGCTAGAGATTTGTTCAACCATTTTTAACGTTTGATGAAACACGGAAGAGCCCCTAAAATCGATATTTTTAACTCCTGATCCCTAAAAGTTAGCGCCCCCATGACGGAATTTCGAGACAAAAATGGTGCCATCTAACGTAAAATTACCTCTAGTGATTTGATCAACCATTTTTAGCGTTTGATCAAACCCGGAAGTGCCCCCAAAATCGATATTTTTAACTCCAGACCCCTAAAAGTTAGCCCCCCCCATGACGGAATTTCGATATAAAAACGGTGTCATCTATCGTAAAATTACCTCTAGAGATTTGATCAACCATTTTTAGCATTTGATCAAACACGGAAATGCCCCAAAATCGATATGTTTAGTAGTAGACCCTTAAGGGGTTTAGCTACCCCTACCTGCATAACGGAATTTCGAGACAAAAACTGGTTCCGTGTAAAATGAAATCCTCTGTAGAGATTCGATCAACCATTTTTAGCGTTTCACAAACCTGGAAGTGCACTTAAAATCGATACTTTTACGCATGGACCCGTCTCCCCTTCGAAAGAATTTCAAAACAAAATTGGTACCATATAACGAAAAATTATCTGTAGAGATTTAATGAACCATTTTTTTCATTTGATTAAGCACAGAAGTTTCTCTAAAATCGATATTTATACGTACTGATCCTTAAAAATTACTCCCCCCCCGCATGACGCAATATCGAGAAAAAAAATCGTGCCATCTAAAGGGAAATCATCTGTAGCGATTTGATAAAAAATGTTTAGCGTTTGATCAAACTCGGAAGTGCCCTGAATAGTGCCTTGATATTTTTAGCACAAGATGCACAAATTGTCTTTCCCATTAAGGAATTTCCAAACAAAAACTGTGCCATCTACGTGAAATTATCTGTAAATATATGATATAGATATAGACATACACTAGAGATAGACACTAGACATACACTAGACATACTCTGGTATTTCCGAGGACGAATGAACCTTCAAATAATTTTGTAAGACTTTATACCTTTAACTTCGTTTTCACCAAATTTACAGTTTTAAGTGTAAAAATCGCAAAAAATATACTGAGTTTAAAGTTTTTAATATTTTGCGTTTGATTTTTATAGTTCATGCTTACCGAAAAAAAACGAAACCGCTATTAAACATGTTTTTTTTTTCAAATCATTCGATTAGTTAGTTTTTCAAATATTAACAAATTTACGTCCATTTTCTGTTCAGAAAAGCATTTTGTTTCCTTTTAAAAAAATTGATCATTTTATAAAACAAAGTTTTGAATCTTATTTAATTTACATATTCTTAATAAGTGTCCAAATATAAATTTAGTAATTTAAAATACAATATTTTATAAATTTGATACCTTACAAAGGGATGCTAATCTAAAAATAATCTGTTATTTTTTTTATTTTAAAATTAAATGACTATAAATGATCATAAAATTATCTATTTCAAAATTATGGGACAATGCAGTGGGTGGCATTTTTGTTTTGTCATCAAATATATTCATACATTATGACAAACATCCATACATTATCCGCTATTCCGAAAACTTTTTCCAAAGCATGTTAGAAATGATACTTGCGTTTACATTCAAGAAGAGTGAAATAACGTTGTCCAGCTGTTTTGTTGAGAAGAAATTCTGCCTGTGCACACTCTCTTACTCTCTTTTAGTCCCCATCCATCACGGAATTTTGAGTTAAAAAAGGTGCTACAGATTAGAGTTACATGTTATGCTTAAATTTATATACTAAAGTTCTCGAAAATCGACATTTATAAAAAGAACAAACGGAATTGTTGTCTTTAGGTGTGACATTATTTTCCTACTATCTAAAAACTATTCATTGCGTAATTTGTATAAGCGATTACGTATAGAAAATGTAGGTTTGTAAATACAACTGAAAATAGAGATCATCAGCTGCTAAATAATTATGATAAAACTGCTGATATATCAAAACAGAATGCAAAGTTAAGCGGTTCTGGCACTTTGGCTGGGCAGTGTTTATCAAAATAAAGCATGTGTTCTTCTTTAATATAAACAACCTAGCAGATGTCTTTTGTGCTTGTGGTGTTTATTTTTGGAGTGTGAGAAGACGAAGGGGAGAAAACAAACTTGTTATTTTTGTTTCTACCCACAATAGGGCCAAATGGTGATCGTAAAATACTATAGTACATTGCATTGGTTGTAGGCCTGCAAACGACCCTAATTACCATCATTACTTCTTTAGAACAATAGAAATATCTTTATCCATGATGACATAAAATGTCAAACATAAGGTTAAAAAATATAAAATTGAAAAGGTAAAAAAAGTTACCTGTCAAGTCCTTGGCTGTTGATGACAAATAAATCCAGACAATAGGCACAAGAAATTATTATGCAAACCAATTTTGAAGAAAACTATTTTTATTTCATGAAGAACTTGTTTACTTTTTTTCATGAATAAATATTTCTTCACATATTTATATTATTTTTGACTCGTACATATTAATCTCTCTTTTCATAAAAAAAAAAACCATTTCATAACTGTAGTGTATGAGTTGACGCTTTGGTCAGGGCATCAAAGGAAATATAATGTTATGTTTACTTGAAAGTGGAGAAAGCACTTTTTATTTGCCTCTACCCACAATTAGGCCAAATAAATGATCGTGATAATGACAGCACATCGCGGAGAATGGGGGCCTGCAAACGACCCAAGTGACCATCCTTACTTCACTTAAAACAATAGAAATATCTTTATCCATGATGACATAAAATGTCAAACATAAAGTTAAAAAAAAATATAAAATTGAAAAGGTAAAAAAGTTACCTGTCAAGTCCTTGGATGTTGATGACAAATAAATCCAGACAATAGGCACAAGAAATTATTATGCATACAAAATTTGAAGAAAACTATTTTTATTTCATGAAGAACTTGTTTTACTTTTTTCATGAATAAATATTTCTTCACATATTTATATTATTTTGACTCGTACATATTAATCTCTCTTTTCATAAAAAACCATATCATAATATATGCTAATCACAACAATTGCTATCTCTAAGCAATAAAAATTCTTTGTCAATAATATATTTTAGATATCTCAACAGGATGTAAATTATAAATTTTCTCATGACATAAAAGGAGAATATAATATTATTTCTTCTTGAAAAAGAGCAACTTTCATAATATGAACTTTCAAAAAAACAAAATATATTATATTTCATATTGCATAGATACAAACCAATATTTTCTTCATAACGCCCCGTGAGTAATCAAAAATTATATATATAAAATGGGCCAGATAACGACATGAAGGAACTTTATGTAAATAAATATTTGCATCTCACGAAAAGAAAAGATTTTCACCTCTGCTTGTTTGTCAGAGGACTGGCATCACATAAAACAATTATTGAAGAAAATTCGAGCACCAATAATAGCTGCAGAAAAATTATTTTTTAACGATGAGGTGATGAAAGATGAAATAGGTATTAAGTGGACTCATGATGACATACTACATCACTTATGATGCTTCCACAAGAACACCAACCAGAAGATCTATAGAGTGCGCTTATTTACGTTGAATAATCCAAATGAGAAGGCACATAAAACGAATACATTCAGGAATGCATTAAACCACTTCATTGCTCCTCGCAGCGCGAAGGGGCTCTGCTCCTCGCAGCCTTAAAAAATCAGCCTATTCTAAAACCATGCGGGGATCACAGCAGCATAGAACGTAGCCCGTATAAAACGGCTTCAAAGGGGCGCGCACATGGCCCGAACTTCCACCCAAAACCTGCAGTCATCGGACCGCATCCATCACAGCTGGTGTTTCGTAGCGCAACTGACGCAGGTGGTCGCGAGCCCAGGGGAAAAAGAGAAAGGGTTATTGTAAATGCAAAATACGCCAATTTGGCAGTGAGCAACAGAGGGGGTGAGGAAAAACTAAGCCAAATTACAATATACAGTATGAAAAGATATGTAACTAATAAGAATAAAATTGATAACCATCTTAAGAGGGGAGGCCAAAGCCGGTGGCCATGTACTTAACGGCTTGAAATACGTCACCTGTGAAATTTAATTTGATAGGTTAGGGGTGTGTCCGAATAAACGGAAGTTCCACCCAAAAGAACTAGCGAGAATGTTCTCGAACAAATTTAAAACCGGAAGGAATGATTTCAAACAGAATTTTACCGGCTTGGAACATTCGAAAGCTAAGCAAGAAAGAAAACATTACAGGCGACGAAATGAAAATAAGCGAAACCGAAATTAAATTTAAATTGAGAACATTAACAAAAAAGAGGTAATAGGAAATAAAATGACTAATAAAAATGAATTAAATTAAATCTATGGGGGGGTATGGAGTAACCACCACATATTACCCAGGGTCCCCCAAAAGAAAATATTGGTGAGATGACAAAATGAACAATTTTTCATCGAGACAATATTTTCTAACACATGTACAAATATGCTAAATAATTACACAAAATAAATGTATCAGCAATAGTTATAAAAATATACATAATTGTTGTACATGATATTTAAATAATAAAAAAATAATTACTGTTATGATAGTAATCCTTATGAACATATACCAACTGTAGTAAATGTTAACATGAAAGGTATATAAAGTTTCTTTCAGAGGTATCTATCATATAAAAAAAAATTAAAGTCTATGTGCAGAAAAACAGTCCATAACTTTGAAGAGTCTCTTGTTAGGCTGTGCAAAATGCACTTATAATAGTAGAATGCTTTAGCATATGTCACAATATGTGATTATACAATAATATGTATATTTATATTCTCAGTTGTGAACAAAAATGAAATATACTATAACTGTATATGAATCATACTATAACTATATATAAAATATATGGTTTCAAATAGCACATGATGACTTGAATGAATTTGTAAGTTGAAAATTGAACAAGAATATATATATAAATGGTGTAGAGAGATTAGTTATGCTCTCATAAAAAAAAAATTTTCTTATATCACCACATAGCCTTTTAAGCTTTCAATAAATCTTAAATGAATAAACTTTAGTATTATTCAATAACACATTTTCACAGAAAATAAAATTAATAAGTTGCAAAAAAAAAAAAATGTCAACAAAAGCATGATATTATTTTCCAATAAAAATATCTTCAAAGTGAATATAATAGTTTTCAAAGAGAGAATTTTTACACTCTCATAAAGGAATATTCTTAAACATTTTCAATATAAATTGACAATAATTGCATAAATACCTTTAATACTATACTTCATTCAAAATAAACATAAAACATAAGATGTTTAATATTCCGAAAAAAGGAAGAAACTTATATGAATATGTCAATCTTATATATGACTTGATAATGTCAACTTACAAAGAAAAATCAATTGTGTCAAAATTTCTATATAGAAGATATCTAGAACATATTTACTTGTAAATTTTCAAACATTTTTAAAAAAAATTAAGTAAGTGATCACTTTTGCATTTATCATAAATCAAGAATTTGCTTTATATAAATATATATAATGACTCATTAAACATCTTTGGATCCAAAGTATAAACACTCAAAAGTATACAAAAAAAAATATTATATACTACTTATGGTGAGTCATTCACTTTCTATATTTCAACAAGAAGAGAAGAAATATTAGTATGAATAAGTTTATCATGCATTTTCTTTTCTCTTTTTCTTTTTTAAAAGAGGTTAAATGTTAAAGCATGCATGCATTGTAAAGAGAAGACACAATAGGGAAAATAATTTGATGAGTACTCATATTTATGTTTACCTTATATCAACTACAATTTCACCTTTCTTATTATAATGCACATTTGTCAAAAATAAATTTAAATAATGACATAATATTATAACAAGAATATAAAAAGACAAATTCTTTCTCAAATTTTTTTTTTTTGCATCAACTATTGTAAGTAAAGACTTTGTAAGATTTAACAGTAGTAGAGTATGGCATACATGAGATTATATGTATATATTGTAATAAATATGACTTATAGATAAATACAGTAAATAATAAAACTATTGAAAATCATACATACATCCCAAGGATGACCGTTGAGTTGTACCAGGGAGAAGAAGACTTAAAAAAAATGAGAAAAAAAATAATAACAGCTGCCTGCAGCCTGGAGAAAAGAAAAAAAAAATTACATAGCGATTCTTCTTGCTGGACAATCAGTGCGGCTAGCTTCGACTGAATATATTACAAAGCAAAAGTCATCCTGTAAAAGGAAAAAGAGAGTTAGTCTATTTTTTATGTAGTTTATGATTGCGAGGACGAAGATCATAACTTCTATATTGAGTGGATTTGCTTTTAGCACCAGTATGAGTGCCATCAGGAGGAGCTTGTGACAGTACCGATTTACTGGAACATGAAGATGTTTGCTGGCATTTAGAAGAAGAAAGAATTTGAGGAGAAGTATTACAAGCTGCATCATGATTTGAAACTTGAATAGAAGAGTGTTGTCTCACAGGAGTGGAGGATGCATTATCAACAGCTGGTTGATCATGTGATGCACCTTTTGAAGAAACTGAAGGATGTTGCAGTGCTTCATTTCTCTTTTGAAGCTTCAAGATTCGATTAGTGTGAATCAACATAGGGGAAGCATGACTATTATTGGAATCTTGAATTTGAATGAGCACAGGAGAAATTATTTTCTTCACCACATATGGGCCTTGTATTTTTTTGTTAAACACATTGGGAAATTTTACGTAAACAATGTCATTAACATTGATGTTGGAAAACTTTAATTTTTCTCTGGATTTTTGGTACACCTTTTGTCTAGATGATTCGTTATTCTTGTAAGCTTGATAGTATACTTTTTCAATAACATCCATCAATTTATGAATTTCATATGCAGTATTGAGAATTTTCCATGAAACTTGAGTTTTATAATTGGAATAAATGTCGTTTATTTCTCTTCCAAAATGAAGAAGATTTGGAGTGAATTTTGTAGCTGGATGAGGTGTAGCATTATATATGGATTGGTGAATTTTTAGAGCAGTGGGTACATCACATCCTTGTGAAGCCATTGTGTTCACAGACGATTTTATTTGAGAATTGACACGTTCACTTAAACCGTTAGCTTGGGGATGGGCTACAGAACTATGTTCCAACTTAATGCCAAGCTTTTTGTTAAAATATGCAAACATATCACTAGTAAATTGAGAACCATGATCAGTAAGAGTTAATTCAGGTTTTCCATGAGTGGCAATATAATGCAATAAAGCCTTTGTAACTGACTCAGCACTGATATTATTCAAGGCATATAATTCTAAATGACGAGAAAAATGGTCTATCATTGTTAACACATATTGACGATTTCTCAATGGGCCGAGTAAATCCATAGAGACCTTTTGATTGGGAGCTGTTGGGAGTGGTGCAGGTAGGTATGGAGCAGTGTTTTTTTTATGATTCTTATTTATTAAACAAATTTCACAAGAGTTGACATAATTAATGGTATCTGAAACAAGGGTTTTCCAGGTAAATCTTTTCTTTAAATTAACAATGGTTTTATGAATTCCAGTATGAGTAATATGAGCAATTCTTAAGGCCTTTGCTCGAAGTGATAGAGGTAAAACAGCTTTGTGTAGCTCGATATCTTCTGAAGAGAAATGACCATTATAGCAAAGTAACTCATTACTTGGATTAATATAGTAGCCATTTAAACTTTTAGATTTTTTATTATTTTTAAGGTCTTCATAAATTTGTTTGATTTTTGGGTCCTTTTGTTGTTCAGAGAAGATGGTGTGATCAAGAATTTCTAATAAAGGATCTTGGTTATTATCCTTAGTTAGAAGTGAAGAGTCATTTTGAAGATGACATGTATGGTGGATTTTGTCAACTAAACCACATGGAAAGTGAGGAATGTCATTATGTAAATCGTTTTGATTATCAACAACAGGTAGAGGTTCTTGTGAAGAAATAAGATCTGGATTATTATTGAGATCTTCAGTAGGAATGTGAGGAGTTCTACTTAGAAAATCTGCCAAGACATTTTCTTTGCCTGGAACATGTTGGAATGTGTACGAGTATTCTGACAGTTCTAACATCCAACGAGTAGTAATATCAGCAGGTGATGTAGCTTTTTTATAATTATTAAGTGGTTTGGCATCAGATAGTAGAATAAAGGGTCGACCAAAAATATAGTATTTAAAAGCAGTTATGCCTTTGTAAATGGCATAAAGTTCCAATTTGATGGCAGGGTAGTGTCTTTCTGATTGAGATAGAGTTTTAGAATAATAGGAGATAGGTTTTAGTTCACCATCAAATTTCTGCATAAGAACAGCTGATATTGCTGTTTTTGAGGCATCTGTATTAACATAAAATGTTTCATTCCAGATAGGAAGATTGAGCATAGGTTTATGAAAGAAAATGTCCTGTAATTCTTTAAATGCATTTTCTTGTTCAGATTTCCAAGAAAACTTATTTTTAGGTTTGGTGACTTCAATGAGAGGAGTAATCAAATTAGAAAAATTAGGTATAATTGATCTATAAAATGAACACAAGCCGATAAAACTCTTTGTTTGCCTCTTGGTTTTAGGCTTTGGAAAGGAGGTAATTTTTAAAATATTACTTGTAATAGGAAGAATTTTATGATCTGTGAGTTGGAAACCCAAAAAGTTAATGCTTGTTTGCATAAATGCACATTTTTCAGGAGACAGAGTAATGTTATTAGCAATGAGAGTGTCTAATAGCTTTGTGAGTTTCATGGACATTTCTTCAAATGAATTAGCACCCACTACAATATCGTCTTGATATGCATAACAGGAATCAATTTGAGATAATTGAATAACAGAGTCGATTAATTGTTGGAAAGTGCTGGCGGCCGTCTTCAGGCCAAATACTAGACGTAAATAGGTAAAAATTCCCCATGGAGTAGTAAAACTAAGTTTATCTTGCATATCTTTAGGTACAGCAATCTGCCAATATGCAGAGGGTAAGTCAAGAGTGGTATAATATTTAAATTTTGACAACTGCACCAATAGATTTTGAATTCTAGGAAGAGGATATGATGATGGGATTATAATCGAATTTAACAATCTTAAATCAAGAGCCAAACGATACTTTTGAGGCTTAGACATATCAGTTCTCTTTTTTTTAACAAGAAGCATGGGACACGCCCAAGATGAATTTGACCTCTCAATAATACCAGCGTTCAACATTTGATTAATTTGGTCAAGAGCTTCTTGCTCGAGTGCTTGAGGTACAGGAAAAGGTAATGTTTTTACTGGATGAGAATTTAACATGGTAAACTGAGGATTGACCAGGTCAGTATGACCTAAAGTGTCAAGAGATTTCGAAAAGGCAAGCGCTTTACTACATAATAATTTTGTTAAAGCTTCCCTTTCATGAGGAGGTAAATGTTTAAGATCAAAGTCATTTGGAGATAATTCTTGAATACGTTTTCTCTTAATCTCTTCAGATGGCAAAATTAAAGTACAATATTCGTTTTCAAATTCTAAATCAAAAGAGTATTCTTCAATATCTTTTTCATCTACATTGATACATTCACCAATAATTGAATTTTTATTTAAATGAATATCGAGCTTTGAAATATTCTGACATACAACCAAAAATAAATCATTTTGAATGGAAGATTTTGAGTGCAATGATTCATGTAATATAAGACCTTTATTTTTTAAATTTGGTTTGAAAACAAAATATTCAGATGGAGGATTGAGATACTTAACATGTAAATAAACAAACGAATTAGGAGGTATTACTTCTCTATTGAGTAATTGTACCATGTTGGAATTCACCAAGACTTTATTACCATAATTTAAATGAGTTTGCTTTTCACTAAAATAGTTATCATCATTAGTATTCTCAGATGAGAAATTCCTACTAGGAATATTATTATCATTAGTAGACACATAATTCACCACATTACCATAATCAGTTGGAAAATAATTAGAAAAATAAGTAGAATGACCATCAATATAAGGATTATGAAAATTCATAGCAGAATGAGCCATATTATTTGTAAACAAACCATTATTTTGAACATTATAATTATAAGGATAGGTTGTATAATTATTGAACAACTGTAAACTTGAATTATCATAATTTGCACAAGTATTATCAATGTAAGTATCACTCGTTAGATTATTTGATATAGGCCTTTCATAAGAAGGCATTCTGTGTGCATCAAGAGAATATGGTACATTTGAATTAACATAATTATATTCAGCATTCATAAAATAGCAAGTAGGAGATTCATTATAACTTTGAAAAGGAATGTGTTTGTCCTTAATTAGGATAGACTTAAAACTTGGAGAAATAGTAATAGAATGTTTGTTAATAAACTCAAAGCCAAGTATGGCTTGAAAGTGAACATTTTGAATTTTTGTAAGGTAAAATACATGATGAAAAAAAAATTTATCAATCTTAAAAGCTATCTCTATGCATCCTTTGAAGAAGACCTTAGAATTTATGGTGGAAACTGATACATTTCTGGATAAAAATTTGTAATGAAGCCTGGATTTAATGCTATTAAAGCATTCTTCATCCAAGAGAGATAAACTTGATCCAGTATCTATTAATGTGGAGATTTCATTATGTTGAACATTTATTAGGATGCATGGAAGAACATAAGAGTTGTTAAAAGAACTGCATATGACATGATTTTCTTGTATGTCATCGTTGATTTGAAAATTTTGTTTGGAAGGCAAAGAATTATATGAACAAGAAGATTTGTTAAATTTAGATGTCATAGGAGAAGTTTGGACAGCTGTGGATGACACTAAAGTGACTGACGAGCGTTTGTCCAATTGTTGATGTTTGTTGTTGTTGTCAAACTGTACTGACCCTGAATGAGAATTACGGGAGAGAAGGCGGTCAGTAGAACCAGTCTCCCTTATTTGTTTAAATGATAAACATTGTTATTTTCAGAAGAAGAAGAGGTGTGGCTTTTCTTTCTGTAAGGGTGAGACGAAACCTGAGTTGAAGAGTTTTGATTAGAATTACCAATAATGTTTTTGAATTTGTAGCATGAGTCCATACGATGATTAAATTTCCCACAGAACGCACACTGCACAACATCTCGTCTGTGATAAAAGGATGTAGAATTTTTTTTGTGAGAATATTTGTCAAAGGTTGGTTGATAAGGACGTTTCCGGTGAAAGTTTTGATGACGAAAATTATTGTTACGTTTATTTGTAGCCTCTTGTCTCGGTGGAGAAGGCGAAAATGTCCTAGGTCTTCTTTGAAAATTACGAGAAGTATGAGAACTGTCCTTTTGAGTTTGTAAAGGAGAATAGTTGGTTTGAGAATTGTGATAAATTTTATCCTTCGTATGCTTTATAGGAGTTTTATGAAGAGTATTACTAGAATTATCGTGGACATTTTCAGAATCGATACAATAGGCTTGATTAAAATTTTCATAAGATTTTTTAGGGGGAGAGTCATAAATATTTTGAAGAAAAGTTGCTCGTTCAAGAGCTAATTCGAAGGACGTAATATTTTCTTCTAAGATTTTACGTTTGATTTGTTTAGGTAAAGCCTCAAGAAAATGAGTAAACTTTAATGAATTAAGAGCAGAAAGATCCAATTTTGGGTAAGCAAGTCGAAGTTGTTTATCCAACCGAAAAGCAAAATTTTTAACTGATTCATTTGAATCTAAGGTCAAGTTCTGTAAAGATTTTAGAGAAACAGACTTTTTTGTGGGTAAGAAATAGTCTATAAATGCCTTTCGAATTTCAGTAAAATTAGAGTTCTTGAGCTGTGACTGAGTTTCCAGAAAGAAGAGTAAGGCGGTGCCCTCAAGTTTTGATTTAAAGAGAACAAAAAGTTCCTTGTCTGTAAAGTTATTTAGTTCCTGTAAGTCAGATAATTGATCGAAGAAAAATTCTACAGTCTGAGGGTTACCGTCGAAAGGTTGGATTGCAATATTTAGTTTGGCTTTTGGAGGCATGATGAAATAATTAATATAAGAACTCAATGTATGACATGATAAATTTGGTTATTTGGCAGGTCCTATGATGAACAATATATATAAATTGACCCGTTACTTAAAATATTGATGACTTTCATTTACTTCATACATCATTTTTATATGTAAAAAAAAAGAAGAAAACGTATACTAACATATTAGTATCATATGAAGAATATAAGACCCAAATATTTTATGTAAATATTTATATATAATATGGCTCAAAACATAAATTATTATATGTATGACAAGAAGAATAATTTATCTTAGCATGAACAATAATTTTTACCAGTACCTCCGTTAAATAATGCATATATATATTAGTTGCAAAATATAGCAAGACAAGAAAAAATATATATGGAAAAATTATGTTATATATATATCATGCACTGCTCCAGAAAAATATTATTTCAGTATAGAATCAATATGTTGCAATTAATTACTGCACCACTCTCAATAATAATATAATTAATAATATTAATGTATGAAGAAAATAATTTGAAAAATAATGAAGAATTAACTGAAGATAATGACGACAATATGTATAAATATAACAAAAATATGATGGTGGCAAAGGAAAAATGGATGGTCATGGAATGTTGGATACGCTTTGGTGACGGCACCACAGGAAATTAAGTGTAGTGTATGAGTTGACGCTTTGGTCAGGGCATCAAAGGAAATATAATGTTATGTTTACTTGAAAGTGGAGAAAGCACTTTTTATTTGCCTCTACCCACAATTAGGCCAAATAAATGATCGTGATAATGACAGCACATCGCGGAGAATGGGGGCCTGCAAACGACCCAAGTGACCATCCTTACTTCACTTAAAACAATAGAAATATCTTTATCCATGATGACATAAAATGTCAAACATAAAGTTAAAAAAAAATATAAAATTGAAAAGGTAAAAAAGTTACCTGTCAAGTCCTTGGATGTTGATGACAAATAAATCCAGACAATAGGCACAAGAAATTATTATGCACACAAAATTTGAAGAAAACTATTTTTATTTCATGAAGAACTTGTTTTACTTTTTTCATGAATAAATATTTCTTCACATATTTATATTATTTTGACTCGTACATATTAATCTCTCTTTTCATAAAAAACCATATCATAATATATGCTAATCACAACAATTGCTATCTCTAAGCAATAAAAATTCTTTGTCAATAATATATTTTAGATATCTCAACAGGATGTAAATTATAAATTTTCTCATGACATAAAAGGAGAATATAATATTATTTCTTCTTGAAAAAGAGCAACTTTCATAATATGAACTTTCAAAAAAACAAAATATATTATATTTCATATTGCATAGATACAAACCAATATTTTCTTCATAACGCCCCGTGAGTAATCAAAAATTATATATATAAAATGGGCCAGATAACGACATGAAGGAACTTTATGTAAATAAATATTTGCATCTCACGAAAAGAAAAGATTTTCACCTCTGCTTGTTTGTCAGAGGACTGGCATCACATAAAACAATTATTGAAGAAAATTCGAGCACCAATAATAGCTGCAGAAAAATTATTTTTTAACGATGAGGTGATGAAAGATGAAATAGGTATTAAGTGGACTCATGATGACATACTACATCACTTATGATGCTTCCACAAGAACACCAACCAGAAGATCTATAGAGTGCGCTTATTTACGTTGAATAATCCAAATGAGAAGGCACATAAAACGAATACATTCAGGAATGCATTAAACCACTTCATTGCTCCTCGCAGCGCGAAGGGGCTCTGCTCCTCGCAGCCTTAAAAAATCAGCCTATTCTAAAACCATGCGGGGATCACAGCAGCATAGAACGTAGCCCGTATAAAACGGCTTCAAAGGGGCGCGCACATGGCCCGAACTTCCACCCAAAACCTGCAGTCATCGGACCGCATCCATCACAGCTGGTGTTTCGTAGCGCAACTGACGCAGGTGGTCGCGAGCCCAGGGGAAAAAGAGAAAGGGTTATTGTAAATGCAAAATACGCCAATTTGGCAGTGAGCAACAGAGGGGGTGAGGAAAAACTAAGCCAAATTACAATATACAGTATGAAAAGATATGTAACTAATAAGAATAAAATTGATAACCATCTTAAGAGGGGAGGCCAAAGCCGGTGGCCATGTACTTAACGGCTTGAAATACGTCACCTGTGAAATTTAATTTGATAGGTTAGGGGTGTGTCCGAATAAACGGAAGTTCCACCCAAAAGAACTAGCGAGAATGTTCTCGAACAAATTTAAAACCGGAAGGAATGATTTCAAACAGAATTTTACCGGCTTGGAACATTCGAAAGCTAAGCAAGAAAGAAAACATTACAGGCGACGAAATGAAAATAAGCGAAACCGAAATTAAATTTAAATTGAGAACATTAACAAAAAAGAGGTAATAGGAAATAAAATGACTAATAAAAATGAATTAAATTAAATCTATGGGGGGGTATGGAGTAACCACCACAATAACATATGCTAATCACAACAATTGCTATCTCCAAGCAATAAAAATTCTTTGTCATAATATATTTTAGATATCTCAACAGCATGTAATTATAAATTTTCTCATGACATAAAAGGAGAATATAATATTATTTCTTCTTGAAAAAGAGCAACTTTCATAATATGAACTTTCAAAAAAACAAAGTATATTATACTTCATATTGCATAGATACATACCAATATTTTCTTCATAACGCCCCGTGAGTAATCAAAAATTATATATATAAAATGGGCCAGATAACGAAAATAAAAGAAGAACTTTATGTAAATAAATATTTGCATCTCACGAAAAGAATAGATTTTCACCTCTGCTTGATTTTTCAGAGGACTGGAATCACATAAAACAATTATTGAAGAAAATTCGAGCACCAATAATAGCTGCAGAAAAATTATTTTTAACGATGAGGTGATGAAAGATGAAATAGGTATTAAGTAGACTCATGATGACATAGTACATCACTTATGATGCTTCCACAAGAACACCAACCAGAAGATCTATGGAGTGCCTTTATTTACGTTGAGTAATCCAAAAGAGAAGGCACATAAAACGAATACATTCAGGAATGCATTAAACCACTTCATTGCTCCTCGCAGCACTGAAAAATCAACCTTTTCTTAAACTATGGCATGATCCTAGCAGCATAGAACGGAGCACGTATAAAACGGCTTCAAAGGGGCGCGCACATGGCCCGAAATTCCACCCAAAACCTGCAGTCATCGGACCGCATCCATCACAGCTGGTGTTTCGTAGCGCAACTCACGCAGGTGGCCGCGAGCCCAGGGGAAAAAGAGAAAAGGGTTACTGTAAATGCAAAATACGCCAATTTGGCAATGAGCAAAAGAGGGGGTGAGGAAAAAAATAAGCCAATTTACGATATACAGTATGAAAAAATATGTAACTAATAAGAATAAAATTGATAACCATCTTAAGAAGGGAGGCCAAAACCGGTGGCCATGTACTTAACGGCTTGAAATACGTCACCTGTGAAATTTAATTTGATAGGCTAGGGGTGTGTCCGAATAAACGGAAGTTCCACCCAAAAGAAATAGCGAGAATGTTCTCGAACAAATTTTAAACCGGAAGGAATGATTTTCAACAGAATTTTTACCGGCTTGGAACATTCGAAAGCTAAGTAAGAAAGAAAACATTACAGGCGACGATAAGAAAATAAGCGAAATCGAAATAAAATTTAAATTGAGAACATTAATAAAAAAGAGGTAATAGGAAATAAAATGACTAATAAAAAATGAATTAAATTAAATATATGGGGGGGTTATGGAGTAACCACCACAGTGCTGCACACGTCAATTTTTTATTCTGTTTAAAAGTAAGATAAAGTACAGATCACTAATGACGTTTCATGTTTGTCTAATATGTGCATCTGTAAATTAAAATTGCAAGAATAAAGATTTATTTATCATTGTTATTTCTAACTCCTGGGAGGGCAATAAAAGCAGGTTTTCTGTTCCATTGGTATTTTATGCATTCGCACCGTACACATTCTTTTTACTTTATAAAAGGAGATGAAACTGTTATATAATATTAAGCATGACAAGGAGTTAGTTTGAGGATGCTAAGTGAAAAAGCTTTTGTTCATATTTCTCCTTTAAGTCATTTTTGGGGGGAGGGGGGAGAGGGGCAGTTTCACGGGGTAGAGTTTGTCTAATGCGATTTTGCAAAAGAAAAATGTGAATATCATTTATGGTTTAAAAAGAAACATTTGCAGGGGCGTGCCAGCAGTATTCGGCGCCTGTGTCCAGAACTGTATTTGGCGCCCTTCCCCCCCCCCCTAATCCATTCGCCTGTAAAAATAAAACTTTATCCCCCCCCCCCCCAAAAAAAAACTATGAATATTTAAAAATGTATAGTTGCCATTCTTTTGGATTTTTTCAACCAGAAATTTTATTTAATAAAATATATCTTGTTTCTTTACAATTCGTACTTTATTTCATTAAATAAATAAATTTCTGTTTTCAAACATGCTTAAATTACTTGAAAAATAAAGAAGGGTGGCAGCTGTGTAAATAAAATTTGTAACACAGTAAAACCTGTGTAAATAAAAGCACTCTCTATCAGAATCCTGCGTTACAGTAAAATTTTATTATCCCGGAGAAAATAATTTAATGCAATAACAATAGATTGCATCTAAAAGAAAGAAGTGTTGGCGATGGCTACGAAAATGTATTGCACATAGAGATCTGAAAATTTGGATAAGGATAGATGATGCACCGTGCACCTGACACTCATTTTTTTATTTTTTGTTAATTACCCGAAATATTAATTAAAAACCCTTGATGATAATCGCAAAATGGCGAACTTTTATTCCTCAACGAGATTATGCTTGTACGCTTCCCCAAGCAGTCCTTCCCACTGACGAAAAGCGTAACGTTTGATTTCTTCTGCATTTTCAAATTGGGATATAGTGAAATCCCGGTAGAATTACAACTAAATAGATAAATAATAATAAAGAAAGAAAGAAACGGTATTTTTAATTGCTATTTCATAAAATCATTTTATTTGGCAGCGATTCGCATCGATATTATAAAGTTAAATCAACATGCTGCTGGAGACATTGCTCTCCCCACACCCCATCTCTACATTCGTTTGGAAAAAAATAACATTCAATATTTGACTTTAGGTTATTGTAATTGGCCTAAGGTGATCCAAGGTGGTTGGTTAGTAGGACATAAAGTAAACGGGATTTTAAAACACCTTTTACATAAATCTATATTTTCCCATTCATATTAATAGCCATCATTGTAGTTTCTAATTTATTTATGTCTATTTTTTGCGGGGGGGGGGCATTTTAGTCTTAGTAACGTCTACGATTATGTGTAATGCTAATAAGGGCTCTTATTTCAAAAATTCAATTTTATGTTCGGAAATTAAATGTACAAATCTTACAATCATTACAATAATTTATGCAGTATTTGAATAGACACAAGTGTATGCAGGGAGTGCAGGGAAAGGCTCCCCCTTCAACCTTCGGAAAAATTAGGAAATTTGGACATCTATGGCCAAATTTAGTCTATCTTCATCAACTCTCCCCCTTTTTCGCTATCATGATAATTCCAGAGTACTAGATAGGTAAAAGATAGATAAAAGGTATTTATTTCGCTCAGAAATCTATGGTGTGAAATAAAAAAAATAAAAAAAACTTTTGTTCAATACATAATAGTTTCCACCAGAAATGATCATTAGTAGAAGTGCTGAACAAAATTATTGCTTTGGCCGCTTAAAGTGAGCTTTACTCTTTAAGTGCGAAAACAAGTGTTAAACCACGGAATGCCAACAGCTTCACAAACGGCTGATGCTCCATTTTTACCAGTTAAAATTTGTTACATAGCTGACGCCAGTATCTCTAATCAAAAATCTGTGCATTGAAAAGAACAGAGAACACTAACATGCAAAAGGCTATACAAATGTAATGAACGTTATCAACTTTTTGGAAATTTCTGGACCTCCGCTACCCCTTACGATATCATACGTTATCATTCCTCAATAACATTCTCTTTTCTTTATTGGTAAACACAAGTATTATTTCAAATATACTTTACACCTGTTTTCTCAAACGCAGATTATATATATGAATACACATAAGACGGAAGAATAGGAATACCAAACATAGAGATATTCAATATTTTGAAAATAAATAATTTTATAGTGATTTAATTATTTTAATTTTCATAAAAATAGTTAACAAACTATTATATATATATATATATATATCTTGCAGACTATTTTGATATAACGAACAAGTTATAAATAAAATGAAAAAAAAATTATATTAATTGAAACAGAAAGAGAAAATATTGGTTGGATCATTCAAAAATGATAAATATATCAAGACACCCCATCCTTCACTGGAGATATCTTCTGATATCAAATGCTAGATTCTCCCCCCCCCCTTTTCCTAAAGTAATAACGTTATGTATGCACAGCCAGTGCCATAGCTAGAAGTGAATAATGGGAAAGGGGGGGGGGGGGTCATATTTTCTCTTTTTCTCTCTGTGACCCAGAAAGATAAATTAGTACATGTTCACTCTGTAGTTACTATGTTTCTCATTAAACTGTTGTAATAGTTTCATTTTGCGCTAAGAAAACAATAGGGTGATGAAAAATTAGAGTGTAAAACGAGTGAAATCTTAAACAACTTGTTAGCTTCATATGTGTAATTAGGATGAGCAAGTGTTGAAACACTTATTTTAGTTACAATTTAGTATTTTTGCAAAAGCTGTGAAAGATCCTCAAAACTTAATTAGAATTTTAAACAGAATTTTATTTGAATTTTTGGAATAGAAATCAATTTAGTGATTTTGGAATCTTTTTCAGGGAGGCTCAAAATGTTTGAGGGGAAGCTGAACCGCCCATAGAACCCCCTTAGCTACGGCCCTATGCATAGCCCACAAGTTCTGGTTTTACATTGTTTTTCTATTCAGGATTCTCCAAAGCGTCCCCCGCGGACGCCACGATTGCGCCCTTAGGTTTTCTTGGCACCCATTTGAATGTATCCTCTTATGCTAGCTATTTTTAAGATTAAAAATCCATTTTAAAGGATGCGTTATTAAAAGTAAAAAATATTTAAATAGTTTTCTTGTAATACTTATCGATGACCTTAAATAAGTTTTAATTATTTAATGCTATTAAGTTGTTATTCAGTGATTAAGGTTTCTATAGCTTCTTCATCTACAAAACTTTTGAAAATAGACTGTCCTCTGAAAATCTAATTTTAAATTTATTCTGAATTAAATTATTGCTGCAAATTATTTTAACCCTTTAAGACCCGAAACATTTTCATCATTAAATATTATATTCAACTGGTTATTAACTCTATACTAACCCTAATGACACCTAAAAAAATAATTAAAAAAAATTTCTCGCCCCCCTAGTGCATGAAGAGTACCCGCACGAACGTGCGGGTTGGGCTTTTTCTGTGAAAGCCGCACCAGCACGATTGTGCGGGTTGGGCTTTTCCTCTGAAATCATTACTTATTACCTGCTAAGATTTATACATTTTCTGGCTCTAAATGGATAGAAGAGAGAAACTGAACCAAAAAAAAAATTTACAAATATGGTAATTATTGATGTATTATTTTTTATTTTATGGATTCGTTACTTTTTTACAGTGAAAATCTTTAAAACCTTTTTTTTTGGACATACACAAATAAACGTTGCATTTTTCACAACGTGTTTTTGAACTTTTTTCGCAGTTTTCAAACCTGTACTTGCGAAGACTTGAAATGTCATCAACACATGGGAAATGGTTCGCTCTAAAGCCTAAAAAAGAAGGAAAAAAATAATATTGGAGAAGTACTTATCGACTTAAAAAAATATTTTAATTGATTTTAAAATGTTTGTTATATTTTTAAAGTTTTTATTTATTATAGCGATTTAATTTCTTTTATAAGTCTATAACTTTTTTTTTTTGTTACAATTTAAGAAATGAAAAACATACTTGCAGTTGCGTGAAATCTAATGTTCCAGGATAAGGTACAGAAATGAACTTTTTAACAGTCCACTTGTATTCCTTTTTTTCTTTTTTCATTCTTTTAGTATTTTCCGAAAACGACTTGGAGGTAGAACGTTGGAAGATGAATTCAGGAGACTTTGAAAAGGAAGAATGATCCAAAATTGTCATTTTTTCTTCATCGAGCTCATCTGAACTTGAGTGTCCTTCTAATAAATCTGCTTCAAATGTTTTGTCCGTAACATCGTCATCATCCGAGAGATCACTAAACTCAGAATCTGATTTATTCATCAATTAAAATATTTCTTCTTGAGTGAGAATTATTTTCCGCTTAGCCATCTGAAAAAATATTTTATTTTGCTTTATTAAAAGTTAACAAAGTACTGCATAAAAAAATTAGAAAAAGTATTTGAAAAATTTATTAATTAAAAATAAAAAAAGTAAAAATTATAAAAAAAAGGGGGTTATCTATGACAACACCCAAGAAAATAATATAGTATTAATTATGAAACAGCATACTTCGTTTTATTTTGGCTGTCATCAAAATTGTTGAAACAGAAATCAAAATGAACATTGAAAAACACTTACCTTTACTGTAGCACTGACTAACGTAACGCCCAAGTTGCACGATCGTGCGGGTGACAAAATCTTGAGTCCTAAGAGCAAAATAAATAGTCTATAATTGATGTTTTTTATTATATTATACTTATTTAGACATTAAAGCAAAAATATTTATCTAAGCAATTAAAAATATATTGATAATTACCTTTTTACGACAGATAAAATGATGAGCTATATCCATTGTATTTGTAAACAAAGCTAGACATGCCACCTGAAAGTAAAACATGGACTACTACCGCAATCTGTTGATAAAAAAAGATACTTTACTCTTTCTGCTAACCGGAACAATCGTTCAATTTGGGTTTATATTACTAACGACTGTTTCAGAAGCAAAAATTTAAATGTATGTCTAACCCGCACGATCGTGCGAGCTGGGTCTTAAAGGGTTAAAATAGTTTCTGAATCATAGGGGACTTATAGCTATCAGCGTGAGATGTACGCGCATCATATAAGACGTTTTTAACATATAAGTCTACTTCTATTCATGGACTGATATTGTAGGAGAAACTTTTACCAGTGTTTCCGAATAGTAATTTTCTTCTTATTTATGATAAATTCTGAAGTAAAGTGACAATTGTTTCTTATAAATAATAATAAAAAAACAAGCGAAATTTAGCTCCTACGGTAATAAAACTGATGTATATTATGATTTTCCACCGCAGTGAGATAATAGTGTTGCATATTTTCAGCTATGTGGCGCCTTTTATTATTTATAACTATATGAGGTGCATCTCTGTTTATAAAGGTTGGGCATGTCTTGTCTAAATGGTTTATTAGAGGACTCATAAGTAGAATAAAATAAAATTTTATAGAAAGAAATGAATATTTATAAATAATTTCTATAAGGTAAATCTACAAAAGATAATTCAGATGCCAAGCATGGGTGCCCAGAGAGGGGTTTGGTGACGCAAGATGCGTCATACAATTTAGTTTTGGGGGGGGAGTTTGAGAAAAAGTACATTTAGAGGGGGGATTTTAAATTCTTAATATTTCCCTTTTTACTGTTAAAAAAAGTATCACTTTTAAATTTTTTCAACATTTAATTTCCAGAAATGTTTCAGTGTTTCCTTTCTTTAAATTCTAGACAAGGACAAGAAGAACTCATTCCACTATGGAATCTAGGAAAAAAAGTTATCGTAAAAAAGGGGACATGAACTACAAAAGCGGAAAAAAAGTGACACGGAAAAAAAGTTACCGGAAAAAAAGTGACAAGGAATTGATTTTGGGGATTTATTATTGATTTTGGGGTTTCATTGGTTAAGTATGAAAGGGGGATCAAGGGAGGGTTCATAATTGAGGTAAATGGGTTAATGGGTTTTTCATGCTGAATTAACAGTTTTGGTTCAATCTTTGGATATACATTCATACTGAAAAGACGCTTGCCTGATTAGTTTTGGGAAGGGACGATTACCCCTCCCCCCCATCCGTCCTCAATTAGATGAATGGGATGACGGTCCTCCTGATTGTCTAAGTTTTGGAATTATTAATTTGGATCTTCTCTGTGTGAACCTGAATATCGAAATATCGAATCTAGTATCGATTCGAGAACTGAGAAATCGATTCTTATTATGATCGATGTTGTTTTATACGATATCGATTTTAATTGATTCTCAAAATTTCCAGAATTGCCCATCACTACTCTGAATCTGTCTATAAATCTTTTCTTAAAAGGCTAATGTTTAATAATGTAATAATTGTTCATTAAGTCAGATTATATTTTTAAAAGTGCTGTCAAAGTGGGTATTTTGAGCTGAATTTCGCTAAATATGATTCTGACAAAACCAGCTCCTACGGAAAAATGAAATAAAAAATTCTTCCAAAGTTGCTAAATAAAATTGTTAAAACTGGGTTTATCTCTAACCAATTTTTTTTTTTTTTTTTTTTTTTTTTTTTTTTAATGAGCATTTAACCTTGAAATCTACTTTCCTCTATAGGCTAAGCCGAAAGGGATTTTTTATTTAACATGAGATGCATTCTGTAATTTTGGATGTTTTAAACAGAAATGTCCGGTAAATTTATCACTTATCTTATGATGAAACCAGTACCATCTGTGTATCTACATTTTTTTAATTCTAATTTCTTGAATAATTTATACAAAACTACAGAATGTTTTACTTCCTGCAAAAGATTTATCTTATTTAAATTAAAAACATCGAATTAAATGCTTTCTAATATGACAAAATCAATATCGTATGTATGTTTTGACAGAAGCGCGAAGTTCGAGTATATCAGAGCAGATGTTTATTTTATCATTGGAAAACCGAAGCATTGAAAAATCGGCCGTCTGAAATTATCCATACCGTTTACTTTTAGAGACAGAAGTTGAAAAATAAAACATCATAATAATAATAAATTTAGGAGTCATCCGAATTGCCATAGACAAACTTCAGGTGGCAAACTTGCAGGCCCAGATGCAACTTCCGTTCGGAGACAAGAGTATCAAAAGTCTATAATATTTATTTTGAAAACAGGTGATATACACAAAATCCAATTTTTATTTTTATTTTCTTTTTTTAATGAGTGAATATCTACAATTTGGTACAGTGTTCTTTATGTTTTTTTATTTGAAATTTTTCCAGATCTCGTTAAGTTGTGCTAATAAAAGACAAAGATTTATGTTATTTTTAGCATAAAGCAGGATTTCATTTGAAAAGGAAGGGAGGGGTGTTTATAGGAATGATAAAAACAAGTCAGTGATTTAAAGAAAAAAATATTTTAGCTGACGGATATTTTTTAGATAAATTACCGAGTTTTTCCCACCCCCCTCATTACAGTATCATACGTATTTTTTCAACGAAAGACCCAGCTTCCTTAATGATATCGTTTTTAATGTCTATTTCTTTTTTTAAATTCTTTTTACTTACCCATCATACGTAGTATAGGGTAAGTCTTGCAATCGTTTTGAAAATCGAAAAAAATTTTTTGACGGATTTACACGTTTTAGATAGTGGAGATTCCGAAAAACATATTTTTAGAAAAAAAATTTTACCGTCCGTCTGTCTGTCTGTCTGTCTGTAAACGCTCTATCTCCCGAACAAATTGAGATAGAGACTTGAAATTTTGTATGTGATTAGTATGTAAGAATGGGACGAACCCTATTTAATATCAGCAACCTCGATTATCCGGAACTATTTTTTTCGGACTCTCGAAAATTTCGTTCTGATGAAAGGTATATAAAAATTTTCGAATTTTTTTGTTCTAAGGAATGGACGTAAAAGGCAATAAAATAACACACATTTTGCATATAGAACGAAGTCGATCGGATTATTAGTTGCCGAGATATTTGTAATCCTGTTTTCCACATTTTTCGATTTTTCATGACCCTGTATTTCATTCAAATTTCAATTCAGAGGTATATTTTAATTGGAAATGGGACGCTTAATCCGACGCAATAAACTGTTAGATAATAAGATTATTATTTTTGGAGTTATAAGGATGTTTCTTTTTCGCAATTCAGTACTACTTGAGTAGTTAGGCGTGTGGGGAATCATGTTTTAACGCCAAAGGGCGATGAATCCTGATCTTTGTTACGCGTGGCAACCCCTCCTGGGCTCGAGATATTTTTTGTTTTGTTTATGTTTTTCAGAGAGAGAAAAGAATTAATACGCGATGGTGTTGTGACAGTCTTGATAGAAGAATAATTCTAAAATATATCGAATTTCATGTAAATATGTATCATATGTGTAAATAAGAAGATGTACAGTATTGTATAATGTGTATAGAAGATGTATAATACTTTTTTTCTTCCAATTAAAAAGAAATAAGAAGACACCCGTTTGAAGTTATTGAATATGAATCGTCTAAATTAATTTAGTGTGTTAAATCCACTGAACCAGCCGACGCGACAATGGTGCATCCGACGCGGGAAATAATAGAATGAGAATATGATTCAGACGATTGCATATATGAAACGGGTAAGTTTTTTATTGTTATTTCTTTGATTTTATGATTTGGAAGAAACAGTACTATACAAAATGAGTACCGGTGAAAATTTGAAAAGAAATATTACTAAACGCGGATCAATTAGATCCACAATAACAAAATTAATTAAAAAAATTGACAATGAAATTTTGAAAGAAAGTGATTTGAAACCGGAAATTGTGGAGGATTGTTTAGCAACATTGCTGGAACATAAGATTTCTCTAGAAAACCTAGACGATTTAATACAATCTGAAATTGAATCTTCTAATTTAGAAACCGAAATTGAAAGTTGTTTAGAATATAAAGAATCAATTATTACGTGTAAATCGAGAGCAAATAGATTTTTGCATAATTTAAAGAAAACTTCTGATATTACAAATGAACCAAAAGTAATTACGCCCCCCATATCAGATATTCAGTTAAAGTGTAACACCAAATTGCCGCGAATTTCTTTAAACAAATTCACCGGCGACATTTGCGAATTCCAAGAATTTTGGCCACAATTTAAAGTCGCTGTTCACGAAAATGAAGCCCTTCAAGAGATAGAAAAATTTACTTATTTGAAATCTTTGATTTCGGGATCAGCAGCTGCTGCTATTAACGGGCTTCCATTAACTGGTGAAAATTACGCAACGGCAATAAATATATTAAAGGATCGTTTTGGAAAAAGAGAAGTTTTAATATCTGCGCACACAAATAAATTATTAAATTTAGAAGCAGTGCGAAGATCAAATGATATTTATTCATTAAGAAAATTGTATGATGAAATAGCGATACAAATAAGAAGTTTAGAATCATTGGATGTGAAATCAGACCAATATGGTTGTTTATTGTTACCTATTATTTATAAATGTATACCTAATGACCTTTTATTGCAATTTCATAGAGAACAGTGCGAGAAAAAAGATGTTTGCGTAAATGATTTATTATTGTTCCTTAAGCGCGAAATCGAAGCGCGGGAAAAGGTTGTTAATGTTACATCTGTCAGTTTTGAGATTAAATCTCATGAAAATAAATTTAAACAAAATCCTTCTAAACATTTTCTTCAAGGAAAAAATAAAAATCCCTCAGCATTTACATTAAATACAATTACAGAAAATCTTTGCCCTTTTTGTTCTCAGAAACATGAAGCAAATTTGTGTAACTTAAATTTGGAAGAAAGAAAGCAATCTTTATCGAAACAAGCGAAATGCTTTCGATGCTACAAACGATTTCATAAGAGTAAATTTTGTAAAATTTCTAATATTCGTTGCACTCTTTGTAATTCTAAAGCTCATCAAAATTCTCTTTGTAATAAAAAAGTAAAAGAAAGATCATCAAAGGAAAATAAAATTGACCTTGTTTCAACTGAAGGGGATGAAATAGGGGGAAAGCAAAATACGCAGTATGAAAAAATAACTGTTTCTTCACTTTGTTGTAAGCCAGATGAATATGTTTATTTTCAAACTTTAAAGGGAACAATGATTGGGAAAGATAAAAATATTAATGTTCGTATCTTGCTAGACAGTGCGTCGCAGCGTACATTTGTCGGAAAGAATTTGTCAAGGCATTTAAATTTAGAGGTGACAGGACAGGAATCATTAAAAATCCATACATTTGCTGGTACGAAACCTATTGTTAATAATCACAATAGAGTTAAAATTTTCTTAAAGGATAAATTTTCTGACAATGTAATTTCTCTGGAAGCATTAGAAACAGAGAAAATTTGTTCAGATATAATACGCGCCCCAAGTTCAGAGTTAAATGAAAAAATAAAAGAAATGGGTATACAGTTGTCAGATGTTTCAAATGAATTAAATGATGGGGAGAATAAAATAGATTTGTTGATTGGTAGCGACTACTATTGGTCAATTATGACAGGGAAATATAAACGTATTTCACCAACTCTTGTTTTGAATGAAACTAAACTAGGTTGGACACTTCATGGGAAGTTCTCAGATGAAGTTTATGAAAATAATTTAGTGGGTGCAATGTATATATCTATTTGGGATAATAATGAAGATGATAAAATGTCAATTCAACTTGAAAAATTTTGGACTATAGAAGGGTTAGGGATTCAGGAAGATAATACAAATAAAGATTTGTGTGATAATGAAGTATTAGAACAATTTGAAAATTCTATTCAGTTTAAGAACAATAGGTATGAAGTTAAATTACCTATGAAATATGACAATGTTGATTTTCCGAATAATTATGATGTTGCCAAAAAGAGATTTAATAGTCTAATTAAACGATTTGTAAATAATCCTGCATTATTTAAGGAATATAAAGAAATTATTGATGAATATAAGGCTTTAGGAATAGTAGAAATTGTTGAACCGCAAGAAATAAATTCACCGAATGGTAATTTGACCTACTATTTACCCCACCACCCTGTAATTCGAAGGGATAAACAAACAACCAAATTGCGCATTGTTTTCGATGCCTCATCTCATGCTCCTTCTGAACCTTCTCTAAATGATGTACTATTCCCAGGTCCCAATTTGAACTCAGATTTATTTGATTTAATTTTGCAATTTCGAAGCAATAAAATTGCCGTAGTAGCAGACATTGAAAAGGCTTTCTTACAAATAAGTCTTGCTGAAACTGACAGAGATATAACGCGTTTCCTGTGGATCGAAGAACTCCCTCAAGATAAAAATTCCCCAATTAATTTTATAATTATGAAAATGTGTCGTGTATTATTTGGCGTCACTTCGAGTCCATTTCTGTTAGGAGCTGTAATTAAACATCACTTGAAGAGGTATGCAACTTTATATCCGGAAACTTGCTCTAAAATTGACTCTTCCATGTACGTGGACGATTTATTGTTAGGAGCACATACGGTTAATGAAGCTTTAAAAATTTCAAAGGAATCTTTAACTATTTTTCAACAAGCAAATATGTTTTTACGTAAATGGCAAAGTAATTCTACCATTTTAAAGGAAAATTTAAAATCTTTAGGTATGAATGTTTGCGCTGATACATCAACTGAGACAACCCCATTTAAAATTTTAGGGTTAATATGGGACACTGAAGAAGACATTTTTAGATTAGATAATCAAAGTCTGTTAGAATTTGTCCATTGTCAAGATAAGACCAAAAGAACCGTAATTCGAGCAGCTGGAAGAATTTTTGACCCTGTTGGGTTTTTATCACCATTTACGATTTTAATTAAAATGATTTTTCAATCATTATGGGAACATGGTATCGATTGGGATCAGAATTTGCCAGAACATTTAGAGAAAAAATGGGATAACTGGTGTGCACAGATTCCCTATCTTAGTAAAATAAAAATTCCAAGATATTATTTTCAGGAAATAGACAAATACGACAATGTAGAAATTCACTGTTTTAGTGATGCAAGTATTAAGGCCTATGAAAGTGTTATATATCTGAGATACAATAACAATAATAGTATCAAGACAAGTTTTGTTACATCAAAAAGCAGACTAGCTCCCATAAAGAAGTTAACCTTGCCCCGCCTCGAATTGATGGGTGCTCTGATTGGAGCTAGACTTGGAAAGCGGGTAATGTCTGTTCTCAAGATAAGTGAAGACAGAGTACATTATTGGAGTGATTCAAATATCGTGCTTCACTGGATCAAGAGTTCATCTAGTACTTGGAAGCCATTTGTAAGCAACCGAACATCAGAAATACAAAGTTTAACAGATCCAAAGAACTGGCGACATTGTCCCGGTAGCTCAAATCCTGCTGATCGACTCACAAGAGGACTATCCCTTCTGGACCTCGAAAAAGATGACCTGTGGTGGTCAGGGCCTCCATGGTTAGTTAAAGATTCAAAATTATGGCCCAAAGAAGACAGAGAAATAGATGAACATATGAAACAACTAGAAGCTAAAAAAAATGTCATTTTCCAAAATGTTTGTTCATCAGAACAACAGAAGCCACTTATAGAAATTGAGCGCTTCAGTTCCTTCTTGAAGGCAGTTAGAACATTGGCAAGAGTTAGAAGATTTATTTTCAATTTAAGAAATTCAATCAAGCGTAAAGATACATTATCTACTGAAGAATTGAAAGAAGCTGAAGAATTATTAATCAAAGAAGTACAAATGAAGAATTATAAGGAAGAAATTGAGTCATTAGAAAAAGGAAACTCTATTAAGAAAACATCACGAATTTATTCCCTGTGTCCATATTTGGATGAAAATAAAATTTTACGAATAAAAACCAGACTTAATGAAGGCTCCTTTGATTCGAATGAGACCAACCCAATCATATTGCCGAAGAATGAAAAATTAACAGAATTGCTAATAATGCAAGAACACAGAAATTTGCTGCATAGTGGAGTTTCTTTAACGCTTGCACAAATCCGGAAGAAATTTTGGATTCCACAAGGAAGACAATCTATCAGAAAGAATCTAAGGAAATGTCTAATTTGTAGAAGATACAATGCAAGGGCAGCTGACCAGCTAACAGGGCAACTTCCGAAAGAAAGGATCTCACAATCCCCTGCGTTTACCGTTATAGGATTGGATTTTGCCGGCCCAATAATCATCAAAACAGATAGTAAAGAGACGTCAAAATCCTACATTGTACTGTTCACCTGTGCCGCAACAAGAGCAATACATTTGGAAGCAGTCAGGGATATGACTACAAAGTCCTTTATGTTGAGTTTTCGTAGGTTTATTTCAAGACGCGGAAACTGTAAAATAATTTTTTCTGATAATGCATTAAGTTTTAAAGCTGCCGACAAAGAACTACAACAATTTGAAAAAATCATTAAAGATCAAGAACTTCAGGATTTTATATCAAACAAAGGCATTATATGGAAATTTATCATCGAGCGTGCCCCATGGTGGGGAGGATTTTATGAACGACTCGTAAAAAGTGTAAAAGAACCCCTAAGAAAAATTTTGGGAAGAGCTCTCATCACATTTGAAGAATTGGCTACAATTTTGACAGAAATAGAAGCCGTAATAAACATGAGACCTCTTACGTATACAACAAGTGATTTCGGCGAGCCAGAGCCACTTACACCAGCTCACTTTCTTCAACTCGGAAGAGAAAATATTAGTTTTCCACTACATTTTGCCGAATTAGAGAATAAAATCTCTACCCGAGAGACATTATTAAGAAGAAAAAGATATCAAACCACCTTGTTGAAACAGCTGTGGACCAAATGGAAGGAACAATACTTACTGAACTTAAGATCGATCCATCAATTTAAAACTCCTGAGAGACACAAAAATCTAAAGATTGGAGATGTTGTCTTAGTGGACGGTAATGCTAAATCAAAACTGTTGTGGGACTTAGGAGTAATTCAAGAAGTGATTCTTGGCAGAGATCAGCTTATTCGAGCTTGCATGGTAAAGACTGCTCATGGACTGCTAAGAAAACCAGTTCAACTTTTGTATCCTTTAGAATTAGATTGTTGAATGTTAATTGATTTCAGTATTTGAAATTTAAATTAATTACTTTTTTTCTACTATTGTTTGAATATATAAATGTGATTTATTTCTTATTATAAATTCATAGTTGAAATATGTTTTTTTTTGTGTGTGTAATTTGCAATTGTTAATTTATCCATTTAGAAAAAAGGTTTCATTGTATAATTATGCTTTATTTGAAATTGAAAGGATTATTGAGATGTTAATAACAGCATTTAATTTGTTTATATTATGTATATATATTTAGTTTATTTTATTCAGGTAAATATCTGGCCAGATAGGTTCATGTAGCTACATGTTATTAAAGTGTCATTTTTTATTTATATTATTCATGATATTATTTTATTGTTTAATACTTTATATGTCAGCACCTGAAGATTGAAATTTTTTTTTTCTGTTTTATTATTTGAGTTATGATTTAAATTAATGTTTATTGTAAGAATTTAGTTTTATTGATTTATCATTATGTACTCTCATGAGTCCAGGTGGGGAGTGTGTGGGGAATCATGTTTTAACGCCAAAGGGCGATGAATCCTGATCTTTGTTACGCGTGGCAACCCCTCCTGGGCTCGAGATATTTTTTGTTTTGTTTATGTTTTTCAGAGAGAGAAAAGAATTAATACGCGATGGTGTTGTGACAGTCTTGATAGAAGAATAATTCTAAAATATATCGAATTTCATGTAAATATGTATCATATGTGTAAATAAGAAGATGTACAGTATTGTATAATGTGTATAGAAGATGTATAATACTTTTTTTCTTCCAATTAAAAAGAAATAAGAAGACACCCGTTTGAAGTTATTGAATATGAATCGTCTAAATTAATTTAGTGTGTTAAATCCACTGAACCAGCCGACGCGACAAGGCGTGTTGTAAAGTTTATCGAAAGAGATTCATCAGCAACTCATTAATACAGCATTACTATGCACAATAAAAATATAAATACACGTTTAAATTTTGTTTTGGAATTGCAATCCATTTTATAAATAGTTTTCAAAAGTATTATTTTCATATTACTTACCCATCCTACGTAGTATAGGGTAAGTCTTGCAATCGTTTTGAAAATCGAAAAATTTTTTTTTTGACGGATTTACACGTTTCGGACACTGGAGATTCCGAAAAACATATTTTTAGAAAAAAAAATTGCCGTCCGTCCGTCTGTGTGTCTGTCTGTCTGTCTGTCTGTCTGTCTGTAACCGCTCTATCTCCCGAACAAATTGAGATAGAGACTTGAAATTTTGTATGTGCTTAGTATGTAAGAATGGGACGAAGCCTATTTAATATCAGTAACCTCGATTATCCGGAACTATTTTTTTCGGACTCCCAAAAAATTCGTTCTGATGAAAGGTATATAAAAATTTTCGAATTTTTTTATTTTAAGGAGTGGACATAAAAGGCAATAAAATAACACAAATTTTGCGCATAAAACAAAGGTGATCGGATTATTAGTTGTCGAAATATTTCTAATCCTGTTTTTCACATTCTTTGATTTTTCATGACCCTGTATTTCATTCAAATTTCAATTCAAAGATATCTTTTAATTGGAAATGAGACACTTAATTTGATGCAAGAAACCGTTAGTGAATATGATTAATATTTTTTGAGTTATAAGGATGTTTCTTTTATGCAATTCCGTGCTACTTGAATTGTTTGGCGTTTCATACAATTTATCGAAATTGGTTCATCAGAAATTCATTAATAGAGCATGATTATGTATTAAAAATACTTAATTATACGTTTATATTTTTTTTGGAATTGCAATGCATTTTATAAATTGCTTACATATGTTATGTTTTCATATATTATGTTACGCATATCCATGATGGGTAAGTATTACGGTGGCCTCCAACGACTAGTATTATATATGCATATATATGATGGGTAAGTATTACGGTGGCCCCCAACGACTAGTTTTAGTTTGCAATGATATACAGATATGGTTATATATTTATTTGCATAATTTATTGATTCAATTGAAGAAAAGTTAATAAAATATTACAATTTTAAATGAAATAACTTTATATCATATAACACTTAGAAAAAATAACTGCTACTTAAATATAATAAATAATTAGATTTTCTTACATAATACATTCAATAATAATGTATCAAATCTCTACAGATGATTTCACTTTAGACCGCACCATTTTTGTCTCGAAAATCCGTCATGGAGGAAGGGTTAACTTTTAGGGGTCTGATACTAAAAATATCGATTTTGGGGGCACTTCCAGGTTTGATCAAACGCTAAAAATGGTTGATCAAACCTCTACAGATGATTTCACGTTAGATGGCACTATTTTTGTCTCGAAATTTCGTCATGGAGGTGAGGGGGGAGCTAAATCCCTTAGGGGTCTATTGCTAAAAATATCGATTTGGGGGCATTTCCGAGTTTGATCAAATGCTAAAAATGGTTGATCAAATCTCTAGAGGTAATTTTACGTTAGATGACATCGTTTTTGTCTCGAAATTCTGTCATGGGGGGGGGGGTAACTTTTAGGGGTCTAGAGTTAAAAATATCGATTTTTGCGCCACTTCCGAGTTTGATCAAATGCTAAAATTTGTTGATGAAATCTCTAGAGGTAATTTTACGTTAAATGACACGATTTTTGTCTCGAAACTCCATGATGGAGGTGGGGGGGGGGGGGGCTAAACCCCTTAGGGGAGTATTACTAAAAATATCGATTTTAGGGGCATTTCCGGGTTTGATCAATTGCTAAAAATGGTTGATCAAATCTCTAGAGGTAATTTTACGTTAGATGACACCGTTTTTGTCTCGAAATTCCGTCATGGGGAGGGGGGGGCTAACTTTTAGGAGTCTATTACTAAAAATATCGATTTTAGGGGCATTTCCGGGTTTGATCAATTGCTAAAAATGGTTGATCAAATCTCTAGAGATAATTTTACATTAGATGACACCGTTTTTGTCTCGAAATTCCATCATGGAGGTGGGGGGGGGGGGAGCTAAACCCCTTAGGGGAGTATTACTAAAAATATCGATTTTAGGGGCATTTCCGGATTTGATCAAATGCTAAAAATGGTTGATCGAATCTCTAGAGGTAATTTTACGTTAGATGACACCGTTTTTATCTCGAAATTCCGTCATGGGGGAGGCTAACTTTTAGGGGTCTATTACTAAAAATATCGATTTTAGGGACATTTCCGGGTTTGATCAAATGCTAAAAATGGTTGATCAAATCTCTAAAATTGATTTTACGTTAGATGACACCGTTTTTGTCTCGAAATTCCGTCATGGGGGGGGGCATCTTTTAGGGGTCTGGAGTTAAAAATATCGATTTTGGGGGCACTTCCGGTTTTGATCAAATGCTAAAAATAGTTGATGAAATCTCTACAGATGATTTCACGTCAAATGGCACCATTTTTGTATCGAAATTCCGTCATGGATGTGGGGGGGAGCTAAACCCTTTAGGGGTCTATTACTGAAAATATCGATTTTAGGGGCATTTACAGGGTTTGATCAAATGCTAAAAATGGTTGATCAAATCTCTATAGACAATTTTACGTTATATGGCACCATTTTTGTCTCGAATGTCCTTCATGGAGGTGGGGGGGGGAGCTAAACCCCTTAGGGGTCTATTACTAAAAATATCGATTTTAGGGGCATTTCCGAGTTTGATCAAATGCTAAAAATGGTTGATCAAATCTCTGGAGGTAATTTTACGTTAGATGACACCGTTTTTGTCTCGAAATTCCGTTGTTGGGGGGGGCTAACTTTTAGGGGTCTGGTGTTAAAATATCGATTTTGGAAGCACTTCCGGGTTTGATCAAACGCTAAAAATGGTTGATCAAATCTCTATAGACAATTTTACGTTAGATGGCACCATTTTTGTCTCAAAATTCTGTCATGGAGGTGGTGGGGGAGCTAAACCCCTTAAGGGTCTATTACTAAAGATATCGATTTTGGGGGCATTTCCGGGTTTGATCAAATGCTAAAAATGGTTGATCAAATCTCTAGAGGTAATTTTACGTTAGATGACACCATTTTTGTCTCAAAATTCCATCATGGAGGTGGGGGGGGGCTAAATTTTAGGGGTTTATTACTAAAAATATCGATTTTGGGGGCACTTCCGGGTTTGATCAAATGCTAAAAATGGTTGATCAAATCTCTACAGATGATTTCACGTTAGATGGCACCATTTTTGTCTCGAAATTCCATCATGGAGGTGGTGGGGGAGCTAAACCCCTTAGGGGTCTATGACTAAAGATATAGATTTTGGGGGCATTTTCGGGTTTGATCAAATGCTAAAAATGGTTGATCAAATCTCTAGAGGTAATTTTACGTTAGATGGCACCGTTTTTGTCTCGAAATTCCGTCATGGGGGGGCTAACTTTTAGGGGTCTGGAGTTAAAAATATCGATTTTGGGGGCACTTCCGGGTTTGATCAAACGCTAAAAATGGTTGATCAAATCTCTAGAGGTAATTTTACGTTAGATGGTACCATTTTTGTCTCGAAATTCCGTCATGGGGGGGCTAACTTTTAGGTGCCTGGAATTAAAAATATCGATTTTGGGGGCACTTCCGGGTTTGATCAAACGCTAAAAATAGTTGATCAAATCTCTACGATCGATTTCTGATAAGAATCGCTAATTTTTTTTTAATTTTGAGCATTTTGAAAAATCCTAAAAGCTAGCCCCCCCTGGTTATTTTTAATCATAACTCGTAAAATAATGTTGATCAAACGATGAAAATTGTTGATCAAATCTGATCAAACGATGATCAAACGAAATGCATATCTCACTTTTTCATTTTCCGTCAAGGGGGGGCTAACTTTTAGGCGGTGCTTTATTAATTGTCATGCAAAACGCAACACGAATAATGAAAACCTTCTAAATGAAAAGGGAAGAGTTGTATCTTATGGCATTAAATCCATTCTAGGAATCAAAACTTTTTTTGCAACTCCCTCGCCAGTAGTAACTGCTAGATCCAAAAAATTATCGTACATGTTTCGTACAATTTACCTGGTCCCTTTTAAAAGACTTTCGTGGGGACTTAAATTTCTTAGTAATATTAGAATTGCTTCGATTTTTAATGTGAGAATGTGTGGAGGCAATCCACTTAATTCTAAGCTATTTAAAAATTCCGTTGGAAATTGGAGGATTTCTTTTTCACTTTCAGTTATTAAATTATTTCTACTCATGTATGTTCTGGATGTGCGAGGTAGAGGTCTGCACGGGCCGAAATTTCCAGGCCCGGGCCCGGCCCGAAAGTTAAAATTTCGGCCCGGGCCCGGCCCGGCCCGAACGAAAGTAATATTGGCCCGACCCGGCCCGGCCCGAAAGTTAAAATTTCGGCCCGAGCCCGGCCCGGCCTGAACGAAAAAAATAATGGCCCGACCCGGCCCGGCCCGAAAGTTAAAATTTCGGCCCGAGCTCGGCCCGGTCCGCAAAAAAGTTTAAAATTCGGCCCGAACTCGCCCCGGCTCGAGTGAATTTCTACAGAACATTGATCTTTAATCTTATGGAAGAGTTCTGACCAAAAAAAATTAGATTAGTCTTTTTTTTTTTTCCATGTTTATAATCTCCATTTATGCAGAAGTGCCGTAGGCTGCGATATTTATGCTTTTAAATGAATCTTTGTTTGTTGTATGTAAATGTTTCAGTTATCACTAGTATTATTAATCCATATTCCCTGTAATGGAGACAAAAAATCGAAAAAGCGGTATATGGTAAAGTTTCCAAAGACGAAATCGCTTTGGAACGAAAAAAAAATGCATTCCCTTCTTAACAGATGTAAATGTTTAATATATTTTTTTTCTCCCGTATTGTTGTATTCATTTTACATGGATGAACATTTTAAAAGAAACTTTCAGTTTTCAGTTAAAAAAAAATTCCTTCATAATCATGTTTTTTTTTCTTTCTTGTGTGTGTGTGTGTGTGTTTAATTCTATTTTAAAACGCCTAGTAATCTACGATTCTTTAAAAGGAATAAATTCTAATGTTTAATTGTAGAATAATGACGGCTTAAAAGTATATGCTTTTTTTGCAGACATTTTTGGACAAAGCCAAATATTACTGATTTATAAAAAGTCGAGAAAAGGATTTTCATGTAGGAAGATTCAATAGGAATTGATTATTTTGGTCCATGAAAACTAGGAAGAATAAGAATGGAATCAGTCTCGGCTTCGTACGAAAAAAAAAAGTTAGGCCCGGTCCGATACTCCAGCAAAAAAATTAAGGTCCGAGCCCAGCCCAGCCCGGCCCGAAAAGATTAGTGACTAGGCCCGGCCCGGCCCGGCCCGAAAGGATTAGTGACTAGGCCCGGCCCGAGTCTTCAGAAGTAAGGCCCGAGCCCGGCCCGGCCCGAATGCCATTATTGGAAATCGGCCCGAGCCCGGCCCGCGGGCCGGGCCGGGCTCGGGCTTCGGGCCGAGGCCCGGCCCGTGCAGACCTCTAGTGCGAGGTATAAGGTTAATAACTTTATGGTTAATTTCACTGCAATGATCGTTTTTCGGGGCTGGAATTGAAACTTTAGCCAATTTGGTGATACTATCTGAAAATGAAAATTCTTTTCGAAAAATTTGGGATGCGATGTCATTTTCTGCTATAATAGACGGTGGTAAACATACTTTATTTGAGTCTCCAGAGAATTCTTCATTCATGCAAGAATTTCTCCGTTACCTATTTTAAGCAAAAATTCCGAAAATTTAGATTCTTCTGGTCTTAATCGCATATTTTTTTAACAATTTAAATATTTTAAATTCTGACCAAAGAGTCGAAAACTTAATGTAGTTTTGAACTATGCTTTGTTTTGTTCTTTGTTTAGTACCAATTTTGTAATTGTGGCAACAGAATCACTGCATTTTCCCTTAAAATTGAAAAAAAAAATGGAAATTAAAATGCGTATACTATTTTAAAAAGTCTGTTAAAAAATCCAGTGAATTTAGGTTATATTTCGTTTAATAATTTGGATAATTGTGTTTTATAATATTTTATTAATATTAGCTTAAAATAATATTGTTTGAGAGTTAGGCTGACCAATATAAAATGTATTTTTTACTGTAACTAATTTTCTAGATTTATTATAAGTGAAAGAAACTGTTCTTTTTTCAATATTTTCTTTCGTAGAATTTCGACGGTTTCCACCTCGTATTTGTAATATCAACAAAACATTTTAATTATTACAGAAACAGGGAGTTACTAAAACTGCATAACCAACCCATTACACATTTACAGCACTTGCAATAAATTTAATTTATCAGTTTGTAGTCTCCATGAACTTGTCATAATTAGTTTTATTGCCATGACAACGAAAAGAAAAACGATATCTTATAAGTCAATGAAATTGTTCTTTCTTAAAGATTTTCTTTCTTCGATTTCGGCGGGTTCCACCTCGTATTTATAATATCAACAAAGCATTTTAATTATAACAGAAACAGGGAGTTACTAAAACTGCATAACCAACCCATTACACATTTACAGCACTTGCAACAAATTTAATTCATTTATTGGTTTGTAGTCTCCATGAACTTGTCAAAATTAGTTTTATTGTCATGACAACAAAAAGAAAAACGATATCTTTGTTATTAAAAAGAATAAAAATTTTGTGTTTGTTATTGAAATGTAGAAAACGTTTTATTTATTTTTATTTTAAATAATAACTTAATACAACGAAATGATTGTAATTAATTTTTGATATTATGTAAAATAGAAAGATCGTAATACCGGCAAATCACAGGTTTTATTATTTTTTATTTTTTCTTTTTTTTCTAATATGACATCGATTACATTCTCCTGATTGGTGGAAAGTAATAAAGAAAAATAAATCTGTATTATACTGAGAAAAGCTTAACCTGTTGCCACTGTTTTGAGGGAATGTCACGAAAAAGCTTTTAAAATTAAAAATTAAATATAAAAATGGAAATAAATTAAAAATTAGCCAGAATGGGCACATCTACACATGAACAGCTTTCATTACAAAAAATAATTATCAAAATCGGGCCAGTAGAAAACTCAGGGCTGATGACTAAAAAAACAGCCAGGTGTTTTAAATATATAGATGGACTGATTCTGTTGCCACACAATGAACAAATTGGTACTAAAAACTCTAAAAAAAATAATATCTCAAAAATAAATTGAGATACAGCTTTGAAACAAATTGAATTCAAAAATACATTTTTTTCTCTATACGACGGTGTAAAAATTTAAAATGTGCGATGTTTAAAAGTATAAAATTTGCAATAACAAAAATTGCAAACCGGAAATTGAATGGGAAAGTGTTGCCATTCGCAAAATGACGTATGTGTTACGCACAGATACGTTTGGCCTTTATAATATAGATTGAGTATCATGTTGCTGTCTATGAAAAATATTTTGAGAGTTTGCAATTATTTTCTGTACAAAATAATGTCTAATGTCCTATAAGATTAGCCAATAAAGAAATGTGCAACGTTCGAGAACCACGTCAAGAACCCATTTATTTCAGTTTCTTATGAAATTGGAATTTTAGAACTTTGTTTATTTTTGGAGTATTTTTATTCGCTTAGTTTGTAAAATAAAATTATTCATCAGATATCATAATAAATAAAATGCTGTATTATAGTAAAAAAGAGAAAGGAAAAAAGTTGAGAAAAAAATATAAAGGAAAGAAACAAAGAAAAAGAAAAATATTGATTGTCTTTAGGTTGAAATTCGTTAATTGGAAAATCATTATTATTGGATTGTTTTATTCAAAATTTAATTGTAATCGAATAAAATTTTAATGTATAGTCAATAGTTAGCTATTTGTTTTCTCTGCTTTAGAAGTCTGGAATTCATACATATTCCGGCCGTTTCATATTATTTTCATTAAAAGTAATTTCATATCTTTCATAGACAATAAATATAATATCTATCGCGCAAGAGAGTCTTACTAGTCAGGACATAGGTAGAGGTCGTTGACGCTATTCGTATCGCTTATCAGCGACAGCGCTAACACGCAAGAGAGTCTTTAAGGGGCTGCTTCAGTCAAATGAAAAAACACATTCACTAATGCTAATCCTATGGAAGAAATTTATACAGATATCTCGGTTGCATTTCAATATTTGTAAATGATTTTTTGGCTTTGGCTATCTGAGGTCGATCTGTATGCATGCCGTTAGTTACTTTTTTCATTTTGTTTACAGTTACTTTTTACGAGGACGCTTTCATTTTCGGAACCGGTTTGGAAAGCGAAAGCAACCCCATAAAAAATATGTGCAACCAAAGTCGAAAAACTAAAAAACGACCTCCATTCAGATCAATCTGAGTTATCCAATGCAAAAAGAATCATCTAAAAATATTGAAATGCAACCGAGGTATCTTTATAAATTTCTCCCATAGGATTAGCATTAGCGAACGGGTCTTTTCATTTGAATGAAGTAGCCTCTTAATGTTCGGGACGTAGATAGGGGTCGTGGACGAAGACCGCCGCGGTGAGCGGCCCATCTTTGTCAGCGACCCCTACCTACGTCCCGACCAGAAAGACTCTCTTGCGCGTAAGCGCTGTCGCTGAGAACCGACCACGAATAACGTCAAAAATCTCTACTTACGACCCAAATGCCTTCGACTCTAAATGGATAAGGGAAAAAATGAAAGAAATCGAAACCGGACAATTTTAAAAGTGAAATTAGACAAATTAAAGACACTGAAAATCCGTTAGTGTGTGGGTGGGGCGATGAAACTAGCGATCGCCCCGACCTACATCCCGAATATTTTTGTCTCGGACGGTGGTTGGCGGTAGGTGTGCAGGTCAACCACCACGGTGAGCGGCCCATCTTCGTCGGTGACCCCCTACCTACTCCCCGAACGGTAAGACTTTCTTGCGCGTATGTATCTATAATGTACTTCATCGTCATCATAACAGGAGCTTCGCTGTCGAAGCACATTGAGTTTTAAATTTTTACGCTTCTGTTAAGCTACCAGTGTTCATAGCTTCCACATGAATTAGATAAGGAAAGTGACCATAGTCCGGCTGGGGTAATTAATTTTTTTTATTATTCGTACAATTTTTGCATTGTAGTTTTTCCGGTATTAGTTATTTTAGTAGTCGTACTCATTAAAATTTATTTTAATAATAAACTTTCAAGCATACAGTTAGAAATTTACCTACTAAACATAAAAATTGACAGAATAATTCGGGCATAATTCAGAATCGTCCTATATTGAGACAAATATGTTCGGGATCTGGGCAAGAGCGATCGCTAGTTTTTATCGCCCCACCCTCCCAGTTTGCATTGTTAAAAACTAACCTTGGACCAGATAGTTGTCAGAGTGCGTGGAGAGATCAACTCCTTACCTCTAGTAGAGAAACGATACATGGAACAATTCAAGTCATAACCAAAGTCTGACAAACAAAACGTCAGAAACAAAGGGGGGGGGGGGGCAACCGGGTCCCCACAAAAAGCAAAGGCTCTTTAAGGGCACCATACAAAATAAATAAAATAAATGAGAGTATATATAAGAGAAATAAAAATATTTACATATATTTACAAAATAGACTAGGAGATGGTGAACGTTCAGGAAGGAACAGCCCTATCAATTGAGATAAAAACCAGAAAAAATTATCCTGGGTCGATGTTTTCAGCGGGACGTAGGGTTGCTCGTAGTCGTCTCCAACGAGCGTTTACATCATAATTTGAAATGTTATGCAAAGCAGGATTTGGGATAGACGGAATATTGTCAAAAAAATTTATGGCTTCATATTTTATAACAGAACGAATAGGAGGAATATTAAGATCTGAATGGATAGCAGTAGTTCTGTGATACCAAGGAGAATGAACAATATCACGGAGAGTCTTGTTCTGAATCACCTGGATTTTTTGCAGATTGGTTTTAGCCGCTGAACCCATATCCGAGCTCAATAAAGAAGTATGGGACGACGTTTTGTATTACAGCATCTTATTGCTCATACTCATTTCATGACTGTACAGGAGATGGGCAAAGTCTTTTTTTGATTAGTAGAACTTCTGGGCGGTATAGTCAATTTACTTGCGCCAAGTGAGAGTCTGTCCAGGAATACACCCAGATATTTTATCTCTCGTCCGAAGGTAATGAAGGAGCCATCAAGTTTAATTTGTCTAACTTCTCATTTAAATTTGTCCGGTTACAATTTTTCTATTTTTTTTTTTTTTTTTTTTTTTTTTTTTTACTTTTCTATTTAAAGTGTAAAGCATTCGAGTCGTAGGTAAAGAGCTTTGACGCTATTCGTGATCGCTTATCATCGACAGCGCTATCGCGCAAGAGAGTCTTACTGTTCGGGACGGAGGTAGGGGTCGCCGACGAAGATGGGCCGCTCATCGCGGCCGTCGTTTCTGTGACTTGTGTTGCGCCTTACATTAATTTGAATATCCCTAATGGTTGACTCGGAGGCTTAGCATTATGTTTTCCAGCACCCAGTTTTCCGTGTTTTCATACTTTTGATTGTAGGACAAACACAATGCTAAACCTACGAATCAACCACTAGTGGTAAATTTTTGTCTTATGCACCCTTTTACTTCCAACAGTCATGGATGATTCCTCTGTTACTACTCTTCCATAAAAAAGGGTTTATTCTTGTGCTTGATGACATAGAGTTTTATGCTGTCGGCTCTTGGACTATTAGAACATTTTAGTTAAACACACCAGTAGTGAGCCACATAAGAAAAAATAGTTAACAAACAAAAACAAATCATTGAACTTTTTTTAATGATGATAAGTTATTATGATATATATATATATATTATACATTATTTTGTTATCCATACACCCAAAAAGCCGGAATTTTGCAGAATTCTAATTTTTTTTCTTTTTTAATTGACTCGTGTATAAGTAGACTCGTCCCACCAATTTGCTTGCCGAAAATTATCTTATACACTTCACCACACTTTTGTTTTTAATCTCAGTTCGCCTCACTTTCGAGCCTTTTTTTTCCACTCCGTACTTTCAACCCTTTCCTCTCTCTCCCACTTGTCACGTGACAAAAGAATGAGGGTTGGTAAGTAAATACGTCATCAGTCATCACTCCCCCCACGCAAGATTTAAAATAGGATGCATAATACTCATTTTTAATCTGAACTTCGAGTGAGGACGTTACATATTTAACTATAATTACACAAATTATAATAGATATATGACAAAATACAAATACAAACATCTCTGGTGAAGATACACCGTCTGGAGGTCTTCGTATCTGCTAATACAAAATACAATTAATACTTCATAATGCACAATATTAAATACAACAAACAAAATGCAATACACAAAAACGCAATATACATTAAATAAGGTAATAGTAGCTGCTAGAAAAATATACATATATACAGTGCAACAATGTTCACTGAATTTTACAAAAGTTTAATAGTGCTTTACACAATATCCAGGCGAGATAATGCATAACCATTAATTAATTTGGCACCCCGGCGGAGCGAAATCACAAATTTATATTTTTTCACCACTAATGCCCATCTCTGCAGTTTGGAAAATTGAGAAACATTTTTGGTGATGAAAGTTAATGGTTTGGTCAGTGATAAGTTCCACAGGTGAACCAAAAATCCGAACTTCTTCAAACTCCAGATCCCCGCATAGGCAACACCCGCTATAGTCATATGACTATAGGGGGTGTTGGCATAGGCCTCCCTTTCAATGGTCGGAAAAATCTATTTAGTTTTTGACTGGCGTAACTTACCGGATCAATACTCCATCCCTTCTTTGCGATAAACAAGCACCGATGCCAATTACAGATGCGTTACATTCTATGATGAACGGTAACACGATAATGGGAGTATGCAGACTGGGTGCTTCAACGAGACCCCTTTTTAACTCATTAAACGATTAGTCATGCTCTCCTGGCCAGTACTACTTCTCTGTACTGTTCTTTTTTGTTAGCTCAGGGGGATATGTCGCGAGGGGATATGTCGTTTCAGCATATTTAGGTATATAATCCCTATAATAGTTGCATAATCCTAGAACACATGTTAACTGTTTCTTTGTTGGACGCTAGTCTACGAATAGCTTCCACCTTTTCCGGATCGGTCCGATGGCTGCCGGACCCGATGACATGGCCTAAATATTTTGATTGGGGCTTCCAAATTCACATATTTTTTAGATTGACTGAAAATTGAAACTGATAGTTCGAACAACACTTTTTCTAAGTATACCAAATGTTCAACGAATGTTTCGGAAATACAGCTATGTCATCAGTGTATGATATTGCAAATTCTTGAAATTCGGAAAGCGCTCTGTTTATTTCACGTTGAAATGTTGCAGCCGCATTCCTGAGTCCAAAAGCCATGACTTTGAGCTCTGTGAGTCTTAAAGCATGTCAACTTTTGACTCTCTTCTCCTAATTTTGTGCCCAATATCCTTTGAGTAAGTCTATCGTAAGAATGGCGTTGGTCCTGCCTTTATTAAATAAAAGATCAGAGGAATTTTCCATAGGAAAATCATCAATTTTTGTGATTGCGTTTAGAACCCGAAATCTATGCAAAGACGTAGAGTCCCACCTTTTTTCATCACGCACACCACTGGATGTGGTGCTTCCTCATCACTTTCCTCAATCAAACCTAAATCTAACAACTCATGAATTTATTTTTCTGGTTTTAGGATTTAAATATTTCCTTATATATAGACAATAGATCTAATATCTTTCCCTTTCCATGTTTTCTAAATGACTTAAATCAACTTCCTCAATATTAAAATAGTTGGAGTTATCCTTTGTACTAGGGATGGGATGAACCTCCAGTAATTCTTCTTCATTTTCAAAAATTGCCCCCACTTCTTGTAACTTAGGAGTAAATATTTTGATCTTATTCATGTAGACATTTTTAACGTTTCTGTTTATCAATCTGACTTTGTAAGAATCAGGGTTACAACGCGATGCTATTTTGGCCGGTCCCGACCCTCTAGCGTAAAGTTTATTCGTGGAGTTTGGGATTAACAAATACACCTGCTTTCCCGGTCTAAATTCCTTATAAATCGCCCTTCGATTCGCATACTTTGCATACTAACCTTGTCTGACCTCCGCTACCATTGACGCTTGTTCCACCGCGTTGTCTAAATAATCTTTAAATCCTGAAGGTATTCGGTGATGCTTTTCCAAGATTTATAGGTAATGGAATTTCGTCTGACCTTGTGGATTTTAATACCACCAGTGCATCCTTGGCCTCCCTTCCATACATCAACTTAAATGGCGACACCCCCCGACGTGCAATTCGGAAACGTTCTGTAAATAAATAAGAGATAAGGAATGTGTTTATCCCTGTTTTTAGGGTCGCTCCGAATAATATGGTATAACATGCGTTTCAATACCTGATTATCCCGTTCAACCTATCCCAAACTTTGTGGATGTCCTGGTGTTGCAAATCTAGGAGCCACCCCAGTTTAGCATGAAACTCCTGTATTAAACCTACGACAAAATTTTCACCCTCATCACTCGCTATTACGCTGGGTATCCCAGTTCGTATAAATACTTTTAACGTTAGAGGTACTTATACTAGTTGTTGATAGAAATTCTTTTACAAAATCAAAATCTTTTTCAGATTGTCCACTCCCTTGAATTAGTGTTTTAATATCAACAATTCTATGCTCGACCTCTATTTTTAGACCCAATTCTGTGGCAACGATAACCAAATCTTCTTTTCTTAACCTCTTAATACCAAACATTTTCTTTTTCTATTTACTACCTTTTTTTTTAATATTTATATTCACCAATTAATACACATTATTATTATCTTTCAAATATATGTATGTAATAAAATAAAAAAAAATGTTGCGCCATTTTGCTCTCTCTGAGTTTTTAATTCTAAAATTGTGGAACATATTTTTAATCTTAGTTTCGTAATATATTAATCGTTTAACAGCTAAAGTCCTTTTTCTTTTTTTTATTTAACTTATTAATAATCTATTGCTTGTTTCTTAAAAAAGGCGGGAAATATTTCGTAACCTTTTTACTTTCTGGAATATTCTCGGGATTTTAATTTTATTTTTTGTTGATCACGTGATCTGTGTTAATGCGCAAAGATCTTAAAAGGCTTTTCTATTTGCGAGGCGTTAAGTAATCCCTACCCGAGGCCACACCTGCTAAGACCAATCAGTGCTGATCATTCTTTGACGTTTAGACTCCAGTTAATCCTAATTGGATTTTTAAAATGATTGACGCAGAGTAGGAGCGGCTAGTTTGTCGTGAAAATGTTTTGTTCTCATTTGGTTTTTAGGAGTTTCAGAATGCAATTAACTTTTCAAATACTCGGATGCTGTTTCTGTTTCGCCGAAAAATTCTAATATCTTGGGATGTAGCTTACTCACGACGTGTTGGAATATCTGATGACAGTGTCCTGGTGACTGCGGGGAATAGCTTATTGATTTTGTGAGTTCATAAATAAAGAACTTGAAGACTGATGGCATTTGTTTTTATAATGGGGAAATACCCCAATGAAACTCTTCCACTGCTCGCCAACTGCCGGAGCAACTGCTCTGCTCGTGCTGCTGCGGATTCCTAGAGTTTATGGAACATAGCATTTCGTCGAAATATTATTACATTGGCTTCCTAGAGTTTATGGAACATAGCATTTTTGTCGAATATTCATTACATGTATACATCTTCAAATAACATAACATAAACAATAATCATATAATCTTCTATTTATTCGATATTCTATTCCAGAACTATAAAAAAATAATTTGACTTACTTCAATACTTCTTTGTTTTCAAGTATGAGAGGGTGTCATGGCTCTATATCCTTCCTTCAGTACATACCTGCAGAACAATTCATGTGTGTTTATCATAAATCCAAGACGAAGATTCAAAAAAATGAAAGATTAATGACAGCACAAAAGACAAAACATAATGACGAAACAAAAATTAGGATTATATAATATTCCAGGAGTACATTTCTTCTTAGCACAATCACACTGATTTTCTTTCAACATCATGCTTTAGCACAAATATATAGAGCAGCTCACATCACGTGACTTTTACAGGAGAACAATGAAGAAAGCTGTAGGACACACAAACAAAAAAAGCATTGATAAAGGTAGCGATGCTTGTCCTACAGCAGCAGCAAAAACCTGTTCGTGACGTCACCTTGCACAGCACTATAGACCCTTGCATTGATCTCACAGCAACGGCTGTTCCTCTAATCTGGTGTACATCTGGAGCCCAAGCAAAACATCATAACTCCCCGTTTGCCGTTTAAAACACGCGTAATCTTTCTGTTTATTTCTGGTTTTTCTCAATCCTGCATTATTTTTCAAAGTACTTAAAAAATAAAGTGCAAATCACTATGTTTACAAATGTGAAAACCCCACATTTGCTTTATGTTTGGGCGCCAGATGAAGCACGTGACGTCACGTGCAAGGGGTCTATATTTACACGAACAATAGACGCTTTCAGTGTGACGTCGGTCAAGACATTTTCCTTGGATACTAACTCCTAACAAACGATTGCTATGCTGCATATCTCATTAAATATAAATCGTAGAAAATGGTATCATTGCATATATAAGCATTAAACATGTGTCAATTATATATCGCTGAAAAGTTTGCTGTAATATGCAAATAAATTAGAAAATACAGCATAGCAACCGTTTGTTTGGAGTCAGTATCCAAGCAAAACGTCATAACTGACGTCATGACTGAAAGCGTCTATTTGTATACTCTTCCAAAACCTGCCACACATCGGACATGTTCAGACACTGCCTCCTCTACAATTCCTTCTCGCTTGAGACGTAGTGGAGGCGGTTTCCCTGACAACGATCGCGTTCTTTCGTGGCGATTGTGGAACCAGTAGGGTTAGTAATTTTGCCTCCACTTCATGACGTTACACGCTTGCCGTCTGCTCAATGAATAGGCATTGTAGAGGGGGCAGTGGTTCAGCGCAACTTATCACAGTAACCAATGTTACCGACCGATTGTAGAGCAGTACGAAAGCTAATTGTGGCACCAATGAAAACTATCCTGTTGAATTGTAGCTGACGTCACATTTCGCCTTGATTTTCATTTCGTACTTGTCTATAATCGGTAAGTGACCGGTAAGTTGTGTTGAACACGCCCATCGGCAGGGCCCTTCTTCCATATACTTCGCCACACTTCTGTTTTTAAATCTCAGCCCGGTTCACTTTCGAGCTTTTTTTCCACTGCGTACCTTGAACCCTTTCCTCTCTCTCACGCCCGTCACGTAACAAAAGAGCGGGGGCAGATAAGTAAATACGTCATCAGTCATCACAGGCTAAAAAGTCTGGCGCCTGCAGTTTCTCGAAATCTTTCTATTTGTTTATTTGCTTCGAATAAAAACTTTATCTTGTCAATAGCAATAAATGAAATTCAAACAAAAAATACATTAGCAAATTTAGTACATACGTACTTATTCATATCAACGCATTCACATTCCACTCTTCTGACAGAAAAATCTCGCCATAGATTTCTTGAAAAGAAAAGAATAGAAAAGAAAAGAAAAATTTGGAAAATTATATTTTCAAAGACTAAAATTTTAGACTTATAAATAAATTCTATATTTAAAATGTTAATTATTTTCTTAATATTTAGATAAAATTATAATATTTTTCACGATGAATATAACTTCTTCTACATAAAACATTTATTAGACGGTCACATCACAGCACATATAGCAAAAAACATACATATCGAAAACCAAAAATAATAATAATAACATATCAGCATCATCTTACATTCATCGTCTGAAATAAAAAAAACAAGTTGGAAATTGCACGTGAAGCGCAGCAAATTAGGTGCGTTCGTACGATAACGAAGTTTTAAAAATATTACTTTCATATATCAATCTCATAAAATTGTAAATAGTGAATTACAATTAAAACGCTCATCAAACAATGTTCTCCCTATACCATTATGTAATGGAATACTTTTGTGTGGCCTTATAAATCAATAACAAATGTTCTTTGCACCACAAATTATGTAAGATATATATTATAATATGTACTTTATAGTTGCATATAAATTTTATTAAGTTTGCATGAGTGTAACACGATTAAAATGCATTTGAAACATTTTTCCCCATTGACCGTAATGTAACGGAATACTTTTGATTGTCCCTGTACTTGATCTATGCATCCGATTTTCATAAAATTTGAAATAACTCGGCAAAATTATGTAATAAGTATGTATTTTAAATTTCAAACGTATAGAATATATTTGAAACTTTTCCCCCATTGACCATAATGTAATTGAATACTTTTGATTGCCCTGTAATCGATCTATGCTGACGATTATCAAAAAATTTGAAATAACTCGACAGAATTATGTAATAATTGCGTAATTTAAATTTCAAACGATTAAAATGCATTTGAAACTTTTTTCCCCATTGACCGTAATGTAATGGAATACTTTTGATTGCCCCTGCAATTGATCTATGCATCCGAGTTTCATAAAATTTGAAATGACTCGACAAAATTATGTAATAATTATGTATATTAAATTTCAAACGATTCGGTTGGGTAGTTTTTGCGTTGTTATATGCGGACAGACGGACGGACGGACAGACGGACGGACTGAACGACCACTATAGGTGCTACGTATTATATAATTACGAACGCACCTAAAAACTAATACATGGACATTAATTATAAATAGAAGTTTTCTTGTACGTCCATTAAAAACATTTCAAAAATATGCATTAAAATATTTAATTGCTATAAAGGACGTCAAATACTAATAAAAACATTAAAAGATCTTAATAATTTTTACATGTTTCGATTGAATTTACTCAATCATCATCAGAAAAACAAAATACAAATAAACACAAAGATGGAAAATGACAATAAACTATTACAAATGAAATTTTAAAAATTTTTAAAAAATAAAAATCACGCGCGTTATATTTTAATTATGTATCACGTTGCTTAATTTTTAAATTATTTAACAATTCAATCCAATATCCAAATATTTGGGATTTGAAATGACAAGGAATCATCATGGGCGTAGGAACCGGGGGAGCTGGGGGAGCTGGGGGAGCTCTGGCTCCCCCTGGGATTTTTCAGACGGGCTCAGCTTCCTCGAGAGAAATTGAAAAATAAAGTTTACTTTTTCTAGAAAATTCACGGGGAAAGGACGAGTGTCTCGAAACAAAAGATAGTTTTAATAAGATAAAAACAGACAAGCTATTCTTCCCTTCAGCACAATACAAAAAAATGTGTTTTTAGCTAAGCACTTGACCTTACTAATGCATAAAAAAACGATTTGATCAAAAAAACTTTTGATTTTCACATACAGATCGAATCCATATTAACGAATACAGCTTCAACCACGCCAGAAGATTCAAACAAAAGTTTAGAATACATGCTGATGATTTTGATTTGACAAATCTTTCTGCAAAGTTGACACTTATACCAATATTATTCCCAAACGGAACTGACAGAAATACGTTGTCGATCACAATTAAAAGGATGTCATCACAGGAATTAGTAAACAAATTATTTTCTAAAATTTACCTTTTGGCAGAATTTATTTTGTTATTTCGGTATCATTAGTGACAGGTGAGAGCTTTCAATGCTCTTCTTCAAACAGACACACCGCCGAACAACAATATATCAATATAGACTCAATCACTTGATGCTATTGCATATTTATAAAGAAGAAGCCTTTAAAATTGATTTGGAAGAGATTGATAAGAATTTGTAAGCCAAAAAACAGAAATAAAACTTTAACTTTTGGTAAATGGGAGTGGGAGAAGCCTGAAATTTGAATATTTTATTCGGTATCGTCCATAAATTAAGTGTCATCAAGTATATCGAGTATAAATTATTTAAACTGGATTAAAAATTCGGTAATATTTTGGTATGCTGCTATTTTATACTCTTGTTTGTGAAAAGTGCAACACAAGAAACCCTCCAAAGTGAAGGAAATTATGAATGAAATGATCCTCTCTACTAGCTTTTAACAATGTGCTCCGCAGGGTTGTGCGAAAAGAAAACTGCGCTTAGGACAAAGTTTCAATTTGGAGCTGCTTTCCCCCAACTTTTTCTTCTGACAGGCCAAAAAATGAAGTTGGTAGTATAAATTTGGGGTCTTTTAAAATTCCACGCCCGGGGCTACCGCCCCCTACTTTAGCACGGCGCTGATGCTCCAGCTCCCCTTGTTTTTTCAAAGTTCCTACGCCACTGGGAATCATTGCAGACCATTGAGCTTCTGACTCAAAAATATTTCATTTCTGGACATTAAACAGGAACCAATTAAAAAAACGAATAAAAAAAACAGAAGTATTCCTTAGCTAGACATTAAGTATGGAGCAATCAGAAAACGAATAAAATAAAATAAAATAAGTTTCAGAATTCAACCAATAAAAAGATTGAGGTATACTTCAGAATTCCCAATTTTCTAACGAGAACAATAACTATTTTCCAAATATTAAAAAAGATATTCAGGGAAGGAGTATTTTACATTACATTTAGGATCCTAAATTTATAGAAGTGTAAGTAAGTTAAAAAAAATACAAAGAATATTTGTTATTTGTGAATGAAGTATTTTCTTTCTGAGTTTTCATTTTTTTAGGCATATAGTAAGAAATTACTTTTACTTATATATATATATATATATATATATATATATATATATATATATATATATATATATATCTTTCATTTTTATAACATGTCTAATCAAGAAAAGAGAGAGAGAGAATTAATAGAATTATGGAAAATAAGTATTAAAAAAATCCAATAATTAATTTTAGAATTTTGTTAATATTTGATTTAGAGCATACTCATTTTTTTCTTTTTAAGTAAAAACTTCTTGCATATTCACAATTTCATTTTTGAAATGAAATACAAAAATTTTCACATTGTACATTGTGTATTTACATAGAAAAAAAGAATGTTGAAATCTGAAATGTGTATGATATTAAAAGAAAAGTATAAAGTAAATTCAATATGTTATATCAGATAATCAACAAAGAATCCTACCCAGTTATATCTCATTCATTATGTACTACTTATTAGTTTTTATTAAAGGATGTTTGAGAACAGAAATAATATTTCTCTTGAAATAAATTAGTATTTTTCTAGAGTTCATTTTTAATGCTTATTTTAAAATTAATATTTTTATTGTAATTTATTCATAAAGAAACAACAGCAAACAATTATATAAAAAAAAATCTAATAAAAAATGTTTTAATAAAAAAAAAGAAGAATGATTTATAATTAAATAGAGGGGAAGTGCTGTTGCCCCATCTGTTCTTTCCAAAAGGTGCTCTTATTTTTATTAATTTTATCTTGCACAGTGGTGTTCTATTTACACATTGGTTATCTAATCATTTCTATTAAAAAATAGCCATTATCTGGGTAATTGTCCAGGCTACCAGTATTTTTTAATTAAAATGTTGCATTATACCCTCCTTCCTGTATGAGATAAAATAAATAAAAATCAGAAAATCATGTAGAAATGAAACGTGGAGCAATTTGCATCTTCCTCATCTTTTTTTTTAATCTTTATCTTATTTATTATTATTGCCGAAATGTCAGTGAAGGCTTACTTTGGAGACACGAAATTTTTTGGTTTCTGTCTGTCAGTCAGTCTGTCTCCGCGATAACTAACGCAAAAACATCCGATTGGCTTGAAATTAAGTGGGTATGTTAGTGAGGCACGGGATTAAGCTGTATAGTTTTTTGTTAGATTTGATTCATTCGTTCAGAAAATATAGAATATTTTATTTTCCGCAACAATGATTTTCTATGGCAAATCCAATGATTTTCTTTCCTTGAGAGAAAATAACACATTTCATTAATGGAATTCAATGATAAACAAAACTGCATATATTTCAAGCGTTCCAACTCCTATGGAAGAGGTGTCCGCAAGATTAAAGGCGGGGCCAAGGTATACGCTACCTAGCGGCAGGGGTCCATAACCAGAGGATTATTAAGTAGATTGCAGTTTCTTTTGTGTGAATGGCAACAAAACTTTTTTGTTTCAATTAAATGTTACTTTAAAGTATTACGTAGAATAAGTTTTAGGTTTGAAATATTGTAAATAAATATAGAATAAATAAGTGTAGTATGATTAAATATTAACATAAAATATACTAAGATGAAATATCCTTTAACTATGCGATACAAATATCGCTGATTAAAATATGTTCGATTTTAATTATGTTTTTAATATAATGAAAGATGACTCATATAATTTAGTAAGTAGATTATACAGTGGCTCACAAAAGTGTTCGTACACATAGGAATTTCAATGAAATAGGGCTCTATCTATTAATTAAAATTAATATTTTAGAATGGGTATTTAAGAGTAAGATCTATGACTCATCATTAACAAAACTAGATAAAATATTTTAAAAACATAGCAAAACTTTATTTTGAAAAAATCACTAATCAAAAAATAACAAAAAAATTACCTCACAAAAGTCTTCGTACACTTTAAAAAATCGCTGTATGTTTGTAAATATTGTAATATTTCGCTAAAGTTGTACTTAATAGGACATTATTTAGCACCCACAAAAGTTTTTCAAACACCTGGGAATAGATTTAATTAGTGTTTTTGTAATTTCTGCATGAAAGTTGATGCCTTCATCGAACATTGTTGTTTTTACTTCGCTTTTTGTTTCAATGCTGTGTTTTCGTGTTCTAACTTCCAGTTACCTCCAAATATGTTTTACTGGGTAAATTCAGCAATTTAGGTGATGTTTTCAGAACTTGTGAACAATTATAAAGATGACAGAAGCGAACGTTGAGAGCCATGTGCCTTGTACCATTATCCTGATAAAAAACAAAGTTGCATCTGTTATCCATATATTGGCCTGATAATTTTAAATTGCCTTTTAAAATATTGGAACAAAGATCGTGATTTATTATGCTATCAATATATACCAAATTACCTAATCCTGATGCTGATATGCACCCTCACACAAGGACAACTCCACTGCCATGCTTAACTGTTCCAACTAAGTTCTTTGAATTATATTCTTAATTTTTTTTTCTCCATACTATTATGCACTCATTGGACAAAGAATGGCATACTAGACTAAACATTACTAAAACATTAATTTAATACGATTCGGGTTTATTTATCATTGATTTTGCTAAAGAAAGCCTAAGCTTTCTGTTTTTCGCATTAACAAAAAATTTTCTATGGGCAGAATACCTATATAATGCAGCTGAGCTTACCATTCTTCGAACAGTTTCAGGTAAAATAATGTAGTAGAAACTGTTTCATTAAATTCTATAGCAACTTTTATAGCACTTAAACATGGATTTTTTAAGACTTTTCTAATTGTAAGTATTTGATCTCATTGCGTTCACTTAGATTGACGACCTTTTCATACCTAGTTTTCAATCCATTTTTTTTCTACAAAGCCTTTTATCGCATACTTCACCATAGAATGGAATAAATTAACTAATTTTGCAATATTTCGAATTGATTTACTACTATTATGAAGAAAAATAACTAATTTCAAACGCTATTAGTCGTGACATTACGATTACAAACCATTTTTAATTAATAAATAGAATATTACAGACCAATTCTGCAAAATATAAAGCCAAGCGATTTTTTAAATGTCAGTATAATGCAAAAATAAAAATAAAGCGACAAATAATATTTTTAATAATGAAATTATCCGAAAATGTTTCTGTGTACGAAGACTTTTGTGGCGTCTTCTTTCTGTGGCATCTCCTGTTTTCATTTTTAGATTTAAAAAAAATCCCTTAATGTTAAACAAAAAGGTTGTGTGTTATTTAGAATAACTTGAAGATAATATAAAAAATTTCTCTATTTCATATACGAATTTAATTTCAGGGAAATTTCTTTTTAGTACAAATTTTTAAAGTGTACGAACACTTTTGTGAGCCACTGTATAAATGCAGAATTTTGAAGTAGTGTCACATTTTACTAAATCTTGATGAGCTAAGTTATACAAAATTGTATACACCTTAGTATTTCCTATGATAATATAATGTTTAGCAATGTTTAGAAATGTATAGAATTTAATACTAAATAAAATATTTAACTTTAGCTCCATTTTTAATTATCAATTTCAGACGATAAAAATCCAATGTTTTCTTGGCGAATCGACTTTTATTATTTAACTTGCAAACATTTCATTCTTTTAATTTAAAAACTTATTTCATTATACGTATATTCGAAATAATTTTAAATGTATGTATTAAATGTTGTTTTGTTAAACGAAGAAATATTGTTAATTTATTTGTTTAAATATTTAACGTTCTAGACAATAATTTTCTTAAAATCGTAGATTACACACTCTCTCTTTCTCTCTTTTTTTCTTTTTCTTTCTTTCTTTTTTTTTTTTTCTTTTTTTAACAGACAAAGCTTTTTGAGACTTCATATTAAAAATTCAATCACAAATTTCAAGCTATTCTCTCAATCATGACAGATTAATCAAGTCTACGAGATATATTGCAAAATATTTTTGTTACAGTTTGTATCGATAAAATCATGTACATTTAAAAAAAATAGTCACAATATCATTTTAATTTCGGGAGAAAAAGTACTAATTAGTACTCATAAGTACCATATAATGCTACGAAAAATATTGACTTTTACCCTAAAATTAAAATAACAATGCAACTTTTTTTAAATACATATATTTTTAATAAAAAAAAATCTGGGTATTTAAAAAAAGCCGCATTATCATTTTAATTTTAGGGTAAAAGTCAATATTTTTCGTAGCATTATATGGTACTTATGAGTACTAATTAGTGCTTTTTCTCCCGAAATTAAAATGATATTGTGACTATTTTTTTAAATGTACGTGACTTTATCGATACAAACTGTAACAAAAATATTTTGCAATATATCTCGTAGACTTGATTAATCTGTCATGATTGAGAGAATAGCTTGAAATTTGTGATGGAATTTTTAATATGAAGTCTCAAAATAGCTTTGTCTGTTAAAAAAAAAAAAAAAAGAAAAAAGAAAGAAAGAAAAAGAAAAAAAGAGAAAGTGTGAAAATTCAGAAAATATGCGCAAGAGATGCGGAGATAATAAACATCTGCGCATATATGATGTCAAACCCGCGCATTCATTTGCACCCCTGCCACCAGCTGGCGCAGCTTGTTAACTTACGACAGATTCCAGCATTAAGTTGGTACGCTCTAGCAGCTCTGATGATAAATGGACACTGAAATTTACCAGTTAAATTATTCGTATTGTTTTGAAATTTTGTGTATGCATTTGTCAGATTTTTAAAGTTATTACTGTAAATTTTGGAGATTTTTTATAAATGTGTTCAAATAATATAAACTAATTTGTTTTAGAGATTTACTTATTTAAAATGTATTTATTTCCTTTTCTTTATTTTCTCTTAATGGTTGCTAAGCAACCATTCATCCTAATCCTTATTTTTATAATGTTATAAATTTGAATGCGTGTACAAAAATTTAAATGAAGTCAACGTCAAAACTGATGAATTAATTAATGTCTTTGTATCTTTGTGGATAAATATAACACAGCCAAGAAAAGAATATAGGCTATGTTTTATTAATTTTATTCAAATATTTTCCTTAATAATTCAAAATTTCCTTCTTTTTCATACAGAATCAAGAGCGATATTTTAGATAAAATTTAACCAATTTCCTTTATCGTTGCCAAAAAAAAAGAAAAGTCTGGAATAATTTTTCAACGGCAATAAGTTTCAATTGAGCAATTTCCATTCGAAAAATTAAACTAAGAAAAAATAAATATGACGTCAGAATCTCTATAAATAAAAGGAATTCTGAGGATAATTAATTGGATAATTAATTAATTAATTGAGGCACAGATAGGCTCTCATCCTCTATTCCTTTTATTTATAGAGATTTTACACAGCTTAGGTAAACGCAGAAGAAATATAAAACAGATAATGTATTTATCACAAAAAATCGTCTGCTAAGAAAATCTTTTTTCATTTTGAACTCTATAAATAAAAGGAATAAAGCAGAAGAAATATAAAACAGATAATGTATTTATCACAAAAAATCGTCTGCTAAGAAAATCTTTTTTCATTTTGAACTTCTATAAATAAAAGGACAGATAGGCTCTCAAACAGTGAATCGTCGAATATAATTGAAGAACAAATGGAAGAACAAATGGAAGAACAAATGGAAGAACAAATGGAAGAACAAATGGAAGAACAGATGGAAGAACAAATGGAAGACCTCTTCATTAACAATAAAAAAAGATATGCAAACGAAACCCCAGAACACCGAGAAGAAAGACTGGCGAAGAAAAGAGAGCAGAATAGAAAAAGAAGAGAAAATGAGACTGAAGAAAAGAGAAGAGAAAGATTAAGTAAGCAAAGATTAATAAATCGAAAGATTCTCAGCGATGAGACTGAAGAAAAGAGAAGAGAAAGATTAAGTAAGCAAAGATTAATAAATCGAAAGATTCTCAGCGAAGAATCAGAAGAAAAGCGTCGAGAGCGATTGTCCAGAAATGATGAGTATAAGAAAAGAAAATTATATGAAGAGAACGAAGAACAGAGACTTCACAGATTGAATGAAAAGAAATGTTATGATTACAACAGAAAATACATCGTCGTTGGATCTTGTTACAACAGAGCCTTCTTGCTATTTTTTGATGAACCCGGGCAACGCCGGGCAGAACAGCTAGTTAAAATAAAAATAAAAATAGTACTTTGTTAAATATTAAACACGGAAATTTGTTTCGTTAATAACAATTTTTCTGACAAAAATGGGAGCATAATTAGAAGTAAAAGAAATAAAAAATTATTATATTTTTAACAAATATTTCAATTGGTAAAATTTGACGTCATATTTGAAATAAAACAGGTATTTTATAGTTGTCGTTAAAAATACAAGAAACATGGACAGCAATAACTCAAAAATAATGACATCATTGCCGAAACTTCAGTGAAGGCTTATTTTGGCGACGCAAAATTTATTGTTTTCCATCTCTCAGTCTGTTCTTCTGTCTATCTGTCAGTCCCCGATAACTGCCACAAAATACAATCAAAACTTCTTTTTTTCGTAAACAAAATTGTAAAACCCCTAGATTACTGAGTTTACACTTTCAAAAGTTCCTGATACATCAGATTTAGGTGTTTTTGGTGGGCAGGTATCTAGAAGTATGAGGATAATGAAAAATGCTTTTTAAAACTGTTACTTATCCTTATAAATCAAAATGTAGAAAGAAATACAAGATATACGATAATCATTAGCAGATTGATAGAAAGTTAGAAATTTAAATTTAATGTGATTACGGGGGGTTCAGGGGGGCGGAGCCCCCCTGAAGAAATCTACTGTGGTATAATAAAAAAACAAAAATAATAGATCATGAATTTTTCAGAATATCCTAACATAACTAAATCTTTAATTTAACGGCTTTTGATGGCTTCAAATTTCTTATTCTTATTTTATTCTTATAAATAATTACGTAATTCGGAAATTTTAAATTACAGTTTCCAGGAAGTTGAATATTACGATAAGTGTGTTTTAAAAAAAAAGATGTGAAAAGCTGATGTTGAGGCTCTTAATCTGCAGATTTACTAGTTTTATTATTATATTCTTTTCTTAATGATTATATTTGCTGTTGTTTTTACCGAACATAACTCCTAATGAATAGATCACAATCAAAATATTAATTTAAAAGTAAGCATTCCAAATGAATGCTAGAAAATTACCAATCTCTTTCAATGTTTTGCATAATTTTATGCCGAACAAGCAAAGGATGCACAATTCTATTCATTTTACCTAGTCCTATGAGCGTCCTACTGCCATCCTAAAAACGTCGAAAAATGACGTCCGGAGGACGTGAGTAGGTGTCGCTTTTTGCTCTCCCCCAGACGTTCGCCGGATAAAGATCGGATATTATAGGATGTCCGCCTGACGAAGCTATGTACTGAATAAGACGCTTATCGTATGTCCGCAGGACGAGTTTGTGCCGTATGGGGAGTAGCCAAATAAATTGTGTATCATTTAATTTTTTTCAAAAAAAATTTGAGGTTAAAAAAAGCAAAAGTGTTTGCTCCCTTCGATTTAAATGACTGATAAGTTGTTCTGAACAAGCTGATTGCTTTAAATTGTGCAATCTCTCTTATTTAAATTTATACCTTGAAAAAGTTTCTTGAACTACTTCCTAAAGAATGATTTCAATGGTGTCCATTAGTTAAAAGAACATTTTTTTGCGCGACAGCAGCAATCCGCGCCACTGTGGGCCAGTGGCGCAGCCAGAATTCTGTTCTAGAGGGTGGCAGAGATTGAGTTTCTGGTAAAAGTGTTTGCCGGTTGTTTAAATCACCGGTTAATAGAATCAGGACTAATTAGAATATTCACTTTTTTATACTTAAATTCAAAGAGCATCTGTGTGGCAGGAAATCATCATTCTTTTAGCATAATACGTATCAGAAAAGTTATTTAGTTCAAATAACCAATTTTTATTTAACTAATCCATGTAATATATACACTTTCACAGTTTTATGTAGAATTTTTGCCATTTAATTGAATCACTTCATTAAATAAAATCTAATACAAGTTGAATGTAGATACTGCCATTGCAGAATTCAGTTTCGCCTCCGATTAGAAAAAAAATTAAAAAAATCGATAGAGGTTTTTTAGAAGGGCGACCCCGTTTAGAATGCAATGAACTAACTTCATTTTTCTTGTGTTTATCAATATAATAGCAAACAGAACGGCGTGAAATATCCAGTTGATTAGCAATTTCTCTCTGAGACTTTGGAATTGCGGAATAATAAAGAGATACAATTTGACATGTTACTTCTTCATTGATTAGATTCATCAAAAACGGATTTTTTCTTTAGTTTAAACGTTTTTTTATAGACTCTGGAAAAAAGGAAATGCATTCTAACAATAAACGAGTGGAATCCCATCGAATTTGACGAATGAAATGTTTGAAAGACCCGATCGATTTGGCTTTAAAAAAAGCAAAAATAATTACATTATTGAATCTGTAATAACTTTTAATATACTTATAAAATGCTACTCAGAATACTCTGAAATGCGATTATTTATTAGTTATCCAACGTGCTATAACGTACTAGTTTACAACTCGTAAAGTAGTGTTGAGTTGAGTTGAAACCCGGTTACAGGATAGAAAATCGTTACAGTTAAAATTGCAGTGAATATATTACATTATTCCCCCTTTTTTAAAGTTTATAATCTCTGTAGCGAATTGGTTTTGTATGAACACATAGGGGGGTATCGCCGAACAGTTTCAGGGTTCATGGGAGGATCACTGTTAGGATCTGCAGGGATAACAGGATCTGGTATGTCAGGATTGGGGAAGTCAATCAACTGTGGATTGTTGCTAGGTTCACAGTCCGATGAATGAGTTGGTTGCAGATCTGTTCTGGGATCTTCGGTGGGTGGTGGAACCCTGTTAGGTATAACAGGAACAGGATCATCAACATGGGTGGCTACATTTACAGGTGGGTCGTCAGTGTAGTCAGGTCTTAACTGGTCAATGTGAGCTAGATACTTCTTGCCATTTACATTGACATACCATGTTGCATTACCTTTAAGGTTTAACAAAACACCTTGACACCATTGTTGATTCTTATGAGATCTCACAAACACTTTTTGGTTTGGCAGGAAATTACGAACTGTTTTGTGGGATCTGTCGTAATAGTGTTTTTGAGCTTCTTGTTTACTTTGTACATGGCTTGCAGTGCTAGGATGTACAAACACAATAGGTGTGCGTATCTGGCGCTTTAAAAACAGCTCTGCTGGTGTACAATTTGTGGTTGCATGAGGTGTAGACCTGTACCACATCAAAAATCTAGCAATTTTCTGACTTAATGTCGATCTGTCAGATTTGTCAGAGTTCATTTTTCTCAGTGCATTTTTAAATGTTTGCACTGATCGCTCAGCCAGACCATTTGCTTGGGGCCTTTATGTTGGAGTTAAAGTGTGCTCCGCAGCATATGTTTTCAAAAAAAATTTGAATTCATCAGATGTTAGCTGGGGACCATTGTCTGAAACTACTTCCAATGGCAAACCATACCTAGAAAAAAGACGTAGTAGAGCATCTATGGTATATAAGGAAGTGATATGAGGCATCGAAATTACTTCTAACCATTTAGAATGGCTGATGAACCCATTTCGACAAATTATGTAAATCACCAAACTGCACAAGTAGTACCAGATTGCGTAAAAGAAACATCCTTATAACTCCAAAAACAATAATCATATTAACTAACAGTTTGCTGCGTCGGATTAAGCGTCTCATTTTCAATTAAACTATATCTCTGAATTGAAATTTGAATGAAATACAGGATCATGAAAAATCGAAGAATGTGGAAAACAGGATTACAAATATCTCGACAACTAATAATCCGATCGACTTCGTTCTATATTCAAAATGTGTGTTATTTTATTGCCTTTTACGTCCATTCCTTAGAACAAAAAAATTCGAAAATTTTTATGTACCTTTCATCAGAACGAATTTTTCGAGAGTCCGAAAAAGATAGTTCCGGATAATCGAGGTTACTGATATTATATAGGCTTCGTCCTATTCTTACTTACTAAGTACATACAAAATTTTAAGTCTCTATCTCCATTTGTTCGTGAGATAGAGCGTTTACAGACCGATAGACAGACAGACGGACGGCAATTTTTTTTTCTAAAAATATGTTTTTCGGAATTTCCAGTATCTAAAACGTGTAAATCCGACAAAAAAATTTTTTTTTCGATTTTCAAAACGATTGCAAGACCCTATACTGCGTATGATATTTAAGTAAAAGTGGGCCACAATTTTTGACACGACACTTTTTAGCTTGTATGAAAGAAATAGCATCGGAGGCTAATAAAAAAACTAATTTCATTTTTACTATGGTATTATTTTCACTAACTGAAGTCATCCGAAAGTAAAATATCAATATCAGTGTCCATAATGAAAAGAAAAATGCGATGTTTTAAATAGTGACGTCATTTTCTCTTCAAATGTTTTTTAAAAGTTACTGTTATTAGTAATATAAAAATGGCGTCCGTAATAATATTGTAAAGTCATTTTATCTGGTTGCTGAATAGGGAAGGGCATTATTTATCGTATTAGGATAAATAACAGTGTTACTACGCTAGAACCTAATATTGCATTAATATGTTACTGAAAAGTCCCTGTTAAATAAATAACACATGGTTCTTAATGACAGCATCTTCCTTCACTTGTTTTAATCAAGATTTCATTTTTTGTACCTCTAAAATAATAATAATATTCATTAAAAACGTCCTTAATCGTTTCTTTTGAGACGTTTGCCGAACAATGTTGAATGTCCGGGCTGGGTGCCCGGACAGCGCCCCCTCCCCTTCCTGCTTGCGCAGACCCATTCACAATTATTTAAAAAATTTGCGTCCCCCCCCCTTATTAAAACATCCTTAAAAACCCTTATTAAAAAAATCTCACAATTATACACTCTAAGATAAAAAACCTGTCTAAAACGGAATTTAAAACTGTTTTAAAAGCTTCCGTTTTAGAAGGTTTTACCATATAAAATAAGATATTGTATGTATCCAGCAAGTACAGCCCGGACAGCCCCCCCCCCCTGCTTGCGCAGACCCATTCACAACTATTTAAAAAATTTGCGTCCCCACCCCCTTATTAAAACACTCTTAAAAACCCTTATTAAAAAAACCTCACAATTATACACTCTAAGATAAAAATCTGTCTAAAACGGAATTTAAAACTGTTTTATAGGCTTCCGTTTTAGAAGGTTTTACTATATAAAATAAGATATTGTTTGTAACCAGCAAGTACAGCCCGGACAGCCCCCCCCCCTGCTTGCGCAGACCCATTCACAATTATTTAAAAAAATTGCGTCCCCCCCTCTTATTAAAACACCCTTAAAAACCCTTATTAAAAAATCTCACAATTATGCACTCTAAGATTAAAAAAACTGTCTAAAACCGAATTTAAAACTATATAATAGGCTTCCGTTTTAGAAGGTTTTACTATATAAAATAAGATATTGTTTGTATCCAGCAAGTTCAGGTTAAAAATTCTGGGCACCCACCCGTTCAAAAAGCTGGTTACGCCTATGCAACCACAGAAGAAGTAACTCCTTAATATTTGCTAATTCAATAACTGTTAGATTTTTCACCAGTTTTTCAATTCAGTTCAGTTATACACTCTAAGATTCTTTTCTGTTAGATTTCCCACCCGTTTTTGAAAAAAGGTAGTTTTTTACATTACAAAAGAACATTTTATCGCTTCGTAACTGTTGTTTATTTTCAAACGTTTTGTCTAAGAATAATGTTGTTATCGTTAACGACTTTTGATTTAAAGTTTCGTTTCCTGTTTGGTTTTCATTCGCGGTTGTTGAAGAAAGAGGATAAATAAAAAATGATTTCGTCTCTTTTTTATTAAATATCAGAAAGACTGAATTTGAGATTTGTGGATTTGATTTCTAAAGGGCTCTTCTGGGGGGGGGGAGGGGGGTTCCCTATAGGATCATTTTTTGGGAGGAGGGGCTGGGGGGGGGGTGTTTCTCATTTTTTGATGTAATATGTCTACCGAAAGCTTATGCTTCATACATTACAAATCTAGCATAAAAAAATTTCTCCCGTTATTCTGGGTCACGTTACGGACCCATAATGGGTTGAAATTTAAATTTCTTAAACTTCTTCGAGGTTTTTTTGCCAAATCGGTATCAGAAAAAAATTGTGCCAACGTGATGTGTGTATGACATCTGCGCCATATAAATATTATTCAGTCTTTTTTCATTGCATTTTTTTTAATGCAAAACAATATGCATTATTTTTCATGCACAATTGCGCATTAAATGAAAATTGTAATGCAATTTTCGTAGTAGTACTTTATAATAATGAATAAAAAAAACATTATTTAAAAGTATTTCCTGCACAATAAAATGTTTCCTGACGATTACAAAAAAAGATGTCCTGACAATTCAAAAAATAAAAACGTAATTGTCCAAGTTTTCACTTCTGTCGACACTCCAAAAATGTCACTTTTTTAGGGGGGGGGGGTGAAAATTTTGTGGAAATAAGTCTTATTTTTTATTTATGTATGGATCCATATAAAAAAGTATGAGCTAGTGAACTTTGGAACCATTTTAATACAACTCATATTCCAAATATTAAAATAATTGAGAAAAATTATTAAAAAATTATTTTCAATTTAATCATTTTTATACTAAGTAAATGCAATTAAATTTCTTATAAATTGAATCTGGAATGTTTAGATAAGATTTTAATATTTACAAAATATAAAATACAGTACAATATATTAGGTTTACAGCTTTCTGAAAGACATAAAAATAGTAGGATAAAATTTAGATGAGTTCAAAGTATTAGAATATTTTATTTTGCGCAACAGTATTACCTTATTAATATGAAGTAAATGGTAGTTAATTTTTTGTAGCACCCTCTTTTGTTTTCATAACAGCGTACAATCGATCTTGCATACTATACATATCTGCTATTAAGAAACTAGTAAAAAAAAACTGAGTCTGGAAATTATTTCATTCTCTACCATCTGTCCTATCTCACAAGTTTCTTTGTCCTATCAGTTAATATTTGTTTTATGTTTTGCAGCCGCTCTAGTAGTGGCAGCACGCATTGACTTGCTGTGCGAAAATTCAGTAATGCATTTCATCTCAGATTTTAAAACATCAACAGTGCTGATTGAGAAAACGCGGTATACGGAAAATGGATTTTTGAAAAATTCGTTTTCCTCTGTATGTTAAAGAAAGTTTTCTTAATATGTTTTCTTGTACTTTCTAATTTTCCTGCTTTTCGTATTTCCTATTGGATACATTATTTTATATTCAAAAATATATGTGCCTATAGATATTTTCTTAAATGTTGTTGCCCCACCAGTGGCTGAGAGATTCTGCCCTCAAAACTGGTAGACGGCAGGCGCTGGATTAGAACAAAACCCAATCGCGGTCGTCAGCCCAATCATTCGGAGTTTTCCGGGGTTTTGTTCGAACTTTGGATTTCCTTGCGTAAATACGGGTTGGGTTCCCTTAGAAAGACCCCCCCCTCCCTCCACGGAGGGCACCAATTTGGGGGCCCATATCCCACGTGTTGTCCGTTTGGGAGCATATTTAGCAATTGTTTATAAATTGTTTATTGTATCCTGTTACAAAAATAACAGGATTTTGAAACCTGTTACCAGCGCTACTGTGGAATGATGTAACCTGTTAACCAAAAATAATCATATTTCCCATCTCTATTGCTGAATGCCATCATTTTCCTCATTTGAAATATTTCTTACTTTGCTTTAGACATTAATTTTTATCATAAATTATTTTCTGTTATTTTATTTACATTATTAATATTATTTCTCAGTAAATATTTTTTTTTACCTCAACTAGGGGGGCCCCGCCCCCCTGCTCGCTATGCTCGCCAACCCCCCGCGTAATCGCTTCGCGATTCCAAATTATTGTCTACCCCTGCTTGCTGCGCTCGCCAATAACCCATGGTATGAATAAGCAGTTGCAGACCTTTCAAATGATGTGTCACACAATTGGTGTTGTAAAGAAATTACAAAATGCGCCCCCTCTGAGGGCAGAGGGGGGGGGGGTTACACACAAGGTATCCATAATATGAATAAGCAGTTGCAGACCTCTCAAATGATGAGTCACACAATTGGTGTTGTAAAGAAATTAAAAATGTGCTCCCCTGGGGGACAGAGTGGGGGATGACACACAACGCATCCATAATATGAATAAGCAGTTGCAGACCTTTCAAATGATGTGTCACTCAACTGGTGTTGTAAAGAAATAAAAAATGTGACCGCCCCCCCCCCCTCCTGGGGAGAGCAGAGTGTGGGGTGACACACAAGACATCCATAATATGAATAAGCAGTTGCAGACCTTTCAAATCTTGTGTAACACGACTGGTGTTGTAAAGAAAATAAAAATGTGTTCCCCCTGGGGAGCAGAATGGGGGATAACACACAAGACATCCATTATATGAATAAGCAGTTGCAAACCTCTCAAATGATGTATCAAACGACTGGTGTTGTAAAGAAATTAAAATTTTGGCGAAATATTACAGTCATCGCCAAGTTGGCGTCACTTTTGACAACTAATTTTGGTCGCCAAATTTGGCGATATATCGCCAAGTTGGCGACAAACTTGGCGATTGTTGGCGATGGTAACCTTTCCTCTCTTTATGGTAACCCATACGGCGATGGTAACCCATACGGAGTCCTTTCCTGATTGGTCTATTCGACTCATGGAAGGAGTGGACAACCCGGATTCGTTAGTTCCGGAAATCTTCCACATCAGCATCATTCCAGGAGTCATTCCTTTTAAGGCTAGTTTTTTTTTACTATAGAAGGATTAGTGCATAATTATATACAATCATTTTATTGTGGTTAAATTTTACGAAAACAATTAACTTTTTCTTTTAAATGCGAGGACATGTTCACTGATGAAATAAAGTTTCTGACTTGTGGAAAGTTATAATGGAAAATAAATTTTTATTATCGAGAGAAAAGCTAAACTAAGTTGCCACCATTTTGAAGAAATATCGTAAAAAAGCATTTAAAATTAAAAATAAAATATAAAAATGGAAATAAATTAAAAAATAGCTAAAATGGGCACAACTAGAAATAAATAGCTTTCATTTAAAAAAATAATTATCAAAATCGGTTCAGTAGAAAATTCAGGGCTGATGACACGACATTTTTAGCTTGTCTGAAAGAAATACAAGAAAAAATAGCATCGGAGGCTAACAAAAAAGCGGCGGATTCCGATATACGTCAAAATGTTTAAATTTAAGAACCCCAAAACTACCCCCTTGGCTGCGCCACTGCTGTGTGCTGAAAATACTGAAAACTACAACAAAATCATCTCACGCAACTCTCATATAGAGGCACCTTGTACTAAGCTCTCTACGTACAAGTTTTGGAGGCGTGGTATAGATTTTTCCTTTTCGGAACCAATTAGCGCAATTCATTGGTCGTTTTATAGACACGGCTACTATTGACGCCCGAATTGTAAAATCTGAAATTGGCATCACCGTGTATTCAGCGGTGGTCAGCAAGGTCGTAAACTTTTTAAAAGTTTTGATTGAAATTCATTAATTTTGAAAAGAAAAAACATGTTTTCGACCGTTGCAAAGACAGTAACTTTTGCACCGTTATGGTATGTAATTATCTGTTATTCCTTATATTCGATTATTCAATGATTTATATTGTTTATGTATGTGTCTCTTTAATAATTCATTTGTTATTTAACAATATTCTTGTATTATTTATTTTCCGGTCGATCTTCTTTGCATGAGTTTTATTAATGTTCATTATTCTGCTGTAACTATATCTATCTATATATTTGTAATCTTTCTTGGACATGTGCATTAGCGTATTCGCACATTCCAAATTAGTGATAGTGATGTATATATTTTTTAAGTAATATCAAGTATTGTAGAATTTCAACAAAATGTAAAGGAACATGCTCCAGATTTATCTTCAGAATATTCGTGATTATTTTTACAGAAGCAGTGAAAAAAATCGGTTTAATGTAAGAGAATTTGAGTATAATATTAGTACTTTAAATAAAGCTACAAAAGAGTTAAAAACATTCCATGAGTTATTAATTAATTAAACGATTTTTATTTTTTCAAGGTGTGTTTAGAAAATATGCAAACTTATGACACGGGCCTTTTACTTTTCCTTCTATTTCTTTTGTAAATGTAATTTAAAGGGCTAATGGTATATTACCAGTTTTTATCGATAAACACACAAAAATGCATTTCATGACATAAATCAAGTGATAAATTGCTATAAAATAAATGTTGAAATATAAAAAATTTTTCTTGCTAGTTAAATCAGTATTAATTAATATTAAAAAGCAATAAATTGATAATAAAAAGTTTAATTATATTTGTACTATATTATATTTAGCAGGGTTAACAGATATACTTCTCATCTGCAGAATAAACTTGCCGATTTTTTTCTAAGATTGCTATTTTTGAAAATAAATAACGATCTGAAACTCAAAGATAAACCAATATGGCAATTTTAAAGATAACAGAATTTTATCAGCACTGTAAAAAAGTCAATGTTATAAAGTTTTGAGTTTTGACAGTGATTGCCTATTTAAAAACATCATTTCCTCATAGTTTCGTTATTATAAAATATTGATCGTTCAAATCAATAATGATTTTCATTATTGAAAATCAATGTACTACACTCAGTTATCCCATCAACCAATTTCACCAAATGATTTGCCAAACTATACATATTGACATAATTTTTATCTTAAATAACATAAGAAACCGATAATTAGTAGAATATTAATGAAAATACAAATAGAAAGTTGAAAAAAAAATCACTTAATGTCATTTCAAAAACATGTATCATATTTAATGTCATTGAATCTGAAATTCAAAATGTCATGTCATTAATTTTAATGTGTATTTATAACATAGTTTAGAGGGGCGGGGGGGGGGGGGGGTAGGGAGGCCAATTTATTAAAATCTGAAAACTGATTAAATGTTTATTTTAAAAAATATGTTTTATAGACATGTGAAAGCAATCAATCAATCTAATTCAGAAATTTGTTCTTTCAGTGTGCAAAGTCGTGGAATGGCTACTCTTAAGGATAGTAAGTGGTTGATTCAGTTTTCATCTATCTTTTATATATTCAAAATATTTGTTTTTCATGTGATTTTAATCTGTAACCTATTTTTCACCCTTTTAAGTTTCTCTAGAAAATTGATCTAGGTACTATTTAGGGGTTCAGTATCAAACATTGACGTCTAATAACTGGACTAAGAAATGGCAACCTTTTTTTAATCCAACATTACCTCCTCACTAGTACGTGATGATGGGCGCGAATGCACGCCAAACTGGTTTCTCCCGCCGTTCCCCACCAGCTACCAAGACCCATTTCGTCTGCGTTGCATTCTTTTATTATGAGAATGAAAGCAGAAAATTGCTAAGAAGGGATAATCGCCAAAAAAGACACCCTTTTGGCAAGGAAAACTCTCGCCAAATCCAAGCCATTCCAGCTTCAAGTATTTCCGAAGAGAACAAAGGGATCCGTTATCTAGTTGTTATTTCTGATCTATGGTATCAAACCTTTTTTTTTGAGGGAGGGAATGATATCTTTTGATTTTCTTGTGCATATATCAGAAGCAACTGAAACAGCTTTGATTTCTCACTTATTTAAAAATTTATCCGAATAGTAACTGTATCTGTGTTTGAGAATGTTACATTAGCAACACTTTAGGAAATATGAATGATGATAATTTATGTATTTAATTTATTTAAAACTAATGTTTGCATTTAGTTAAATTTGATAAGTAGTTTTAGCTTTTGTGTAATTTCTGAAATTTTATTTCAAGCAACTTCTGATGACTTAGTGTATTCTGAAAAATAGAATTATTTGAGAAAAATGTGGAGGGGAAGGAACATGCTCTACCAAATGACACCCCATGTAATATTAACATTATTTCTACCAAGAGGCATCAAAATATTTTCGAATTTTTATTTAAAAATACTCATGATCATTTCTCCACAATTAACCTTTTCCGGTACACTGTGCCCAGTCTGGCATACCAAATTTTGGTACTTCTAGGTTACCCTGTCGACCAATTTCGCCAAATTATACATGTTGACATAATTTTTATTTTAAATAACAAAGTAACAAATAATTAGTAGAATATTAATAAAAATCACTTAATGGCATTTTAAACACGTGAATCGCATTTAATGTCATTGAATGTGACATTCACGATCATCCATTATTGGCATTTAATCTTATAATTTGGCGATAGAATTTTGGTCGACGGGATAACCTAGAAGTACCCAAATTTTAATTCCAAACTTGCAAATGGCACCAATAAAATTTTAGTAAAAGTTTGCTTTTACAATATAAGCTTAAATTAAAGAATTCAAAATATCTACAAAAATTCCCTGTGAATTCCGATGTCAGTCGATAATTTCTCATTTTTCATCAGATTTTGTCCATGCCGGAAAGGGTTAATTTTTTTGCTTGTTACTTACCCATCATACGTAGTATAGGGTAAGTCTTGCAATCGTTTTGAAAATCGAAAAAAAAATTTTGACGGATTTACACGTTTTAGATAGTGAAGATTCCGAAAAACATATTTTTAGAAAAAAAATTTGCCGTCCGTCCGTCTGTGTGTCTGTAAACCAGGGTTGGCAAGTTTCTTCCGCAGTGGAAAAAAACGCGGAAAAAACCATGGAAAAAACCGGCCGGAAGAAATAGGTTTCTTCCAAGTGGAAGAAATGGAAGAAACTGTTTTTCTTCTAGAATTTACCATATACTTTCAATTTTGTAAGGTATAATAAATATCTTCTTACCTATAATCTTATATGAATTAATTCCATTGGGCCAAAACAAATTTAATTAAATATACAGTGAAACTCGTTTAAGATACGAATCAAGGGACCGGGAGCATTTCGTATCTTAAGCGGGATCGTATCTTATCCGGATTTCATAGATTCTTGAATAATATTGCATAATTAAAGACAGTGCACATTGTTATCAACGCATTTTAGCCATTTATAACTCTTGTTTTATCCATTTTATCCATCCCTTATTCAAAATTTGAATTTAAGATATTGATTGAAATAAAGAATAATTTTACTTTTCTCCAAAACTCTATTGAATACCTGTTTGTACAGTAAACTAGTCGTTGGGGGCCACCGTGATACTTACCCATCATGGATATGCATAATATAATATATGGAAATAAAACGTGTGAAAACTATTTACATGCATTGAAATTCCAAAACAAAATTTAAACGTATATTTAAATATTGTTAATATGCATAGTAAAGGTCTATTCATGAATTGCTGATGAACCAATTTCGACACATTATATTAGAAGCCAAACTACTCAAGTAGTACCGAACTGCGCAAAAGAAACATACTTATAACTCCAAAAATAATAATCATATTAACTAACAATTTACTGCGTCGGATTAAGCGTCTCATTTCCAATTAAAATGTATCTCTGAATTGAAATTTGACTGAAATACAGGGTCATGAAAATCGAAGAATGTGGAAAACAGGATTAGAAATATCTCGGCAACTAATCATCCGATTGATGTCGTTCTTTATGCACAATTTGTGTTATTTTATTGCCTTTTACGTCCACTCCTTAAAAAAAAAAAAAAAAAAAAAAAAAAAAAAAAAAATCGAAAATTTTTATGTACCTTTCATCAGAACGAATGTTTCAAGAGTCCGAAAAAAATAGTTCCACATAATCGAGGTTACTGATATTAAATAGACTTCGTCCCATTCTTCCATACTAAGTATATACGAAATTTCAAGTCTCTATCTCAATTTGTCTCTATCTCGATTTGTTCGCGTTTACAGACAGACAGACAGACGGACGGACGGCAATTTTTTTTCTAAAAATATGTTTTTCGGAATCTTCATTAACTGAAAGGTGTTAATCCGTCAAAAAAAAATTTTTTTTCGATTTTCAAAACGATTGCAAGACTTACACTATACTACGTATGATGGGTAAGTAAAAAATTAAAATGGTCCTTATACTTACTCTTTGCCAAATTAAAAAAAAAAAAAAAAAAAAAAAAATGAAAATTTTGCTACTTTTTAGAAAACAGTAACTGAAATACATTACATACTTAAAGGGGAAGAATAATAAATTTTCATAATAATTTTTTGAAAGACAAACTAAATGTAGGGAAGGAATAATAATTATTCGATACATTAAAAACATCATATAGGAAGTTTTCTGCCTTGTTGATGTGGTAGAAAATTTTTCAACGGAGGGACCAGTATCCATAGAAGAGGCATAACAATCGAAGTAAGCTGAACGAGCTTATTACAGTTGCGAATGATGGTATGGTTGGTACATGTGTTTCTTCATCCGCGTCGTCTTCTACTCCGTCTGAAGACTTAGGTACATCGGAACTTTTGACGTCCGTGTGATCGCTAATTTTGACAAATAAGTCTTAATCTTTGTATTCTTCTTGATACTGCTCTTATTCTGTGATGTTAACATTGAGATTCATTGTGTAACATTCTGTGATGTTAAGTGCCCCAAAAAAGCAAGTGACAAAAAGAAATTCATAAAAAAGGCACTCCTGAGGACGATTTATAGTAATAAAAATAACATTATAATAAAAAGCAGCTAGATAAGTGATACAAAAAACAGAAAGCAGTAAAAGCATAAAAATATAGACGGATTTCACCAACAACTTTTTCATCCAATCAGGAGAGGCAGGGGGGAGGGGGGGGCTCAAGAGATTGTAGAGAGGGCTCATAATCTTTTTTTTTTCTCTATGAAGAAAAAAAAAAAAAAAAAAAAAAAAAAAAAAAAGTAGATATTTACATTACAGGAACTATGTTTCTTGTTAAACTTTTGTAATAACTTCATTTTATACTATGAAAAGTATATGATGATGAAAATTTTGAGTGTATAACTGGGGCAAAATTAAAATCAGGTTAGATTTATATGTACAAATAGGATGAAGAAGCGTTGAATTATTTATTTTCGATGCAATTTAGTAATTCTGCAAAACTGTGAAAAGTTCTGAAAATTAAATTAGTTTTTTGAACAGAATTTCATTTGAATTTTCGAAGCAGAAATTCATTGAGTAGCCTTGGAATCTTTTCCAAGGGGGGGGGGGGGCTCAAAATATTTTAGGGGGGCTGAGCCGCCCATAGCGCCTCCTTAGCTACGGCTCTGAGGAGAGGGAGCAACCAATGAAATTTCAGATCCATCCACTGCCCAAGTGCAATGATAAAAGAAATAAAAGCGGTTGTTTTTGTATTTGGTTGAAAAAGGAGCCAATCAGAATTCGGGGTGCAACAGCACTGTAAAATAACATATTTTAGAGAGAAAAGCGTAAAAAGAAAGTGTCTTATGAAAAATAACTAAGATTTTACATATTGTGTCCTAAAGACACGTGATAAATGGATTTCATAAGTACCATTTCGTATATTAATCGGGTTTTTTGACATCAAGGGACCAATTTTCTTCGTATATTAAGCGGGATCGTATCTTATGCGTACGTATTTTAAGCGGGTAATTTTACACGGGTTCAATAGGCAGTTTTCAAGGGACAGAAGATATTTCGTATATTAAGCGGGATCGTATTTTAAGCGGGCGTATCTTAAACGAGTTTCACTGTATATGCTAAATTAATAAATACATCAGATTTTTAGCCAAGATCACACACAACACCTGTCTAAAGATCTTCAACCATTGGCTAAATGAAAAGAAATTTTATCCAAAAGTAAAATACACAAAATTAAATGTTATTCATTTCAATTTAATCAACACATTTTTTAAATTTCTGAAACTAGTAGTAATTAGTAGGGATTCTTTACCAATGATAGAATGAAACCCATTTTAATAAAAGCTTTTAATTTACATCAATTTTATTAATGTTAGTAATATACAATAATTACTGTAATATTAAAAGCTTAATATTTAATTTTTAATATTACTGTATTAAACAGAAATCAATCAAAAATATGATTTCATTTTTGGCTCAAAATCAGAGCTTTGCCAAAAACATGGCTGAAAATTCAGCTTGACTGAAATTATCAGTATTCCAAATATTCTTGTTTCTTCCTTCAGAAATTTTCAACATTGGTCATTGATTTCAACTGTATCAGCTCTAATGAGTGTACTGCAATGAACTTTGTTGTTTATAATTATCAGTCATGAATTAGCAATCGTCTTATAGAAAATTTTTAGTTTAAACTGCATTACTGTTTCAAAAATTCTTTGAGAAAGTTCTAGAATAATAAATGATCATTTACAAAAATCATTATTAAAAAAAAAAAAAAATCATGTGTATACTTAAAAGATGTAAAAAAAAAAAAAAAAAAAAAAAAAAAAGATGTGTATGTATACTTAAACATAAAATACTTTTTAATTAAATGAAATTTTTATAATTAGAAAATTTCCCTGTGACATTGATGAATTAATTATGTTTTATTGTATATGAAACTAAATTTTTTGGATAATTAACAACTCTGCATAATTAATAAATACTATACATATAGTTAATTTACAATTATGTATATTTATGTATGTATAAATTACTTTTGCAGCATTTAATTTATTGCAGCATAGTATTGCAAAAAAGTTTTTTAGCAGTAGGATGCTCCAATCAGTTTCTCAACTTAAATTTGATGAATGCAACAAATACAGATTTTTTTTCCCCAAGTCCTACATTTTAAGATAGTTTAAAAGCATTTTGACATACCCATAGATGTTTGTAGAACACTACAGCATTGAGATATTCATGCTAGATGTTAGTATAAATAATTAGAAATTTATTTACTGTGTTTTACAGTTTAAAATAAGACATTTTTATATAAAAATAATATATTTTTATATGAAAAATAAACAATTTATAGGTGGGTTTTTTTTCCTCTCTTTTTACATAAATAGCATTATTGATAAATAAAAACATCCCTCTATCTCTAAAGTAATAAAAATCCATCATCTGAAAATGTTTGCTGAACCTGAAGTTTGTTATTAAAAAAATAACTTATCTTTGCAAAAAAAAAAAAAAAAAATTATAATTAAATTTTCCAATTTAGATTTCATGTAATTATACTTTAATTCTTTTACATAGTTAATATACTTTAACTTTGAGCATTTGTTTTGGTTTCTGATAGTTTCTTCCATTTCTTCCAGTTTTTTCCATTTCTTCCAGTTTCTTCCGGTTTTTTCCAGTTTCTTCCACTGTCCTGGAAGAAATAGGTTTCTTCCGGAAGAAACCCAACCCTGCTGTAAACGCTCTATCTCCCGAACAAATTGAGATAGAGACTTGAAATTTGGTATGTAGTTAGTATGTAAGAATGGGACGAACCCTATTTAATATCAGCAACCTCGATTATCCGGAACTATTTTTTTCGGACTCTCGAAAAATTCGTTCTGATGAAAGGTATATAAAAATTTTCTAATTTTTTTGTTCTAAGGAATGGACGTAAAAGGCAATAAAATAGCACACATTTTTCATATAAAACGAAGTCGATCGGATTATTAGTTTCCAAGATATTTGTAATCTAGTTTTCCACATTCTTCGATTTTTCATGACCCTGTATTTCATTCAAATTTCAATTCAGAAGTATATTTTAATTGGAAATGAGAAGCTTAATCCGACGCAGTTAATTGTTAGTTAATAGAATTATTATTTTTGGAGTTATAAGGATGTTTCTTTTAGGCAGTTCGGTACTACTTGAGTAGTTTGGCGTTTTATATAATTTGTCGAAATGGGTACATCAGCAGTTCTTTAATAGAGCATTACTATGTATATTAACAATATTTAAATTTTGTGTATGAATTGCAATGCATTGTATAAATAGTTTTCACATGTTTTATTTTCATATACATATCCATGATGGGTAAGTATTACGGTGGCCCCCAACGACTAGTTTTTATAATAGATGTTAAATTAATTCAGTGATATCATTTTCGTCCAGCTCACTCTGGATATAAAATATACACATACACAAGGTATATCTGTTTATACCATGCAATGTTTTTTGATGCATATAGGTTTCATATTTCTAGTTTTAAACAATTTTACACATCAACACCATTTTATTGCATCATATCAATAATAATCAGATTAAAGAATCCTGAGTTAAGTTGCAATGGAAACTACAAGAGCTGCTGCATAAGTCTGATATTTGCATATTTTCCACCATATTGTATTTTAGTGTAGATCATTGTTGTAACTTGTTGTGAAAATTAAATAATGTGTTTTGATCTCATATTCTGTAATAAATTAAGATAGACAAAAATTTTGTTTCATTTTGTAAAAAAAAAATGCAATATTAAATTTGGAAAGAATTTTATTACTCTGCTGTTTTTATGATTATTGTTGTTGTATTTGTACAAAGATTGGATTTTTATACATGGGACTGAAAGTTTGTTAAATTCATAAATTTAAAAAGTTTGATTTTCTAATAAGAAATTTAAAAGAATATATTTTTTTGTTTTTCTTGTTGACATGAAATATGTTTGATTACATTTATGTATATTTATATAATTATATTTATAAATTGTTGAATTGAGCTAGAATTTATAACCTGTAATATATTAAAAATTTAATATTAAGTAATCTCTAATAAAATATGCACCAATGAATATAGTGCTCAAATTATCTATAGTGATAATTTGAATTCCCAATAGTTTTAGCAATTAAACGCAAAAGTGTCAAAAAAATCTTTTGGTAGAAATAGGTGTACAAAAAATCGTGGTATAAATAGTGTTAACTTTGCTGTCTCATTTTGTTGTTGGCAAAAGAGAGTGTGCATACCTGCTGAGTTTTATGCTCTTACATCGGGATGCATTTTTTCCTATTATTTTGACATTTTGCTTTATTTCCTTAAAAAATGTTCTTGTTTTTTCAGTTTTGTGATCCAAATGAGAATTGTATGTTTCGTTGATTCTGATGAGATGCATTTCAAATTGAATGGAGAAAAACTTAACTTTTATGTCAATAAAACTAAATTTATAAGGTTATTTATAAAATACATGTTTTTACTTGTATTTCAAATCTCATCTATTAAAATTGTTTTAAAATGTTTTAATTATCGTATAAGCTGAGAATTTTAGGGCATTTTTTTAGCTGCAAAGGTGGGGGGGGGGGGGAGCTTACATGCAAGTTTAATAAATTTCTAAAATAAAAAAGAAAGTAATATAAACAAAACCTACAAAATACTTGCAAATTTGAATTTTTGTTTTTAAAATTATTCGCAAAAGCTTCCTACCTACAAGGCTATGAAATTTAAGATTTACTAGGATGTCTATCATATTAATAAAATCAATTTAAATCTAATATTTAATTCTTTAAAAGTCATTGATTAAATTTTTATTTTTATAATATTAATAAAAAAAATCTAAGGCAAACATAAATTGCAATATTTTTAAGATATTTTGCTTCTTAAATGTATAAAAAAGGTTTTAAAATAAATGTTTAAATAATCTTACTTCCAAGCACAACGTATTTTTCTCTAAATAAAAGATTTTTTTATTATTTTCATTTTATTAAAAAAAAATAGATAACAAATCAAAGCTAAAGAAGAATAAAATACTAGCATTCACACAGTAGCTATCATAAAAGAATCTATAAGGAAGATAATAATAATTAGTATCGAACTATTAAGCAAAGAGGTGCTAGAACTCAATTGCAGCATAAATTAAGCGTTGGATCTGTAGAGAAGTTTATTATTATTGCTGAGTTCATGTTTGTTTACTTGTCTCACTCATTTAATCGACCGCATTCAAGCAAGTGTGGCAAAAGTTTAGAATGTGGGTTGCTTTAGTTGGACAAATTTCAATGTGAACATGTGCAATCTGTTCATATTGTTTGTTATATATATAAAAGAACTTGCTCTACAAGGGCACTGGAGCAGAGGTAGGAGCCTTTATATGTTAATGCTCTTCTCAACTGCTCCACTCAACCAGCGCAAAGTGTTTTGATACATTTGCAAATTTATTTTTCAATGGAAAGATGTAAAATTGAAAGACCTGACTATAGAGGCAATTTGGAGTCGAGCTCAGTTTTTCATTTTATGATCAATAAATTATCTATTGAGTTATTAGGCAAAATTGATCATGTGACAATTGCATTTTCTACTCCAGTTCGACTATTTTTTTCTGCTTTCATCAGGAAATTGAGTTCAAAATTCTGACTTTGACAATATTTCCAGAAACATCTCTTGCATTTGCAAAAAAAAGGGAAACTGAGTGTTTCTAAACAACACCTGCTAGCGTTTCTGAACAAAAATAAATTAAACTTATGTCATAAATATTTAATATGCAAACTATCTCTTACTAGCTAAGCGTAGAACCAACAGGGTGAAAAACATACAAGCAAGGAATCAAATGAGGAACCCTTGGAATAGATCTCCAAGTGCTGTACCATTTATGCTACGAGGGATGATGCCCAGCTTGGCATTTTTCACTCATGGTGGCAAGGATGCACTGCAGCACAAGATGGAATAATCTTCATGAGTACACAATCTTGAAGCATAACATAAGACATAAACAAACCGAGCATCGGTAATCACATACACAATTTTTTAAATTAATTTTCCAGTTACTTTTCTTCATTGAAATTACACATGAAATTATCGAATATTTAATAAGTGAATTGTCACTCTGTGGGTTTTATGCTTAGCTAGCGAGTGGTAATTCACATATAGATTCAACAATTTCAAGTGTACTTTCAGTAAAGAAAATAACTGAAGTTAATTTTTAAAAATTGTTTATACAGGGATGCCACTTTTCTGCCTTTTGGCGGATTTCCGCTTTTTTTAATTTAAAAAAATTCGCGATTTTTGTTAAGCAATCACCCGATAAAATAACGATTTTCGTCGAACGATCGCGAAATACAACAGCCTTTTCCATCAAACGATCGCGAAATACAACAGTTTTTTCGTCAAGCGATCGCGAAATATAACATCGATTTTCTTTAAAAGATCGAAAAAACGGCTCACATCAAAACATCAAACGGTCGCAATATAAAGCAGCAATTTTCATCAAACGATCGCGAAACGAAACGGTGATTTGCGTGGAACGATCGCAATGTGAAACGGCAATTTTCGTCAAACGATCGCTAAATAAAACGGCGATTTTCGTCAAGTAATCGCAATGTAAAACGGCGATTTTCGTCAAATGATCGCGATGTAAAACGGCGATTTTCGTCAAACGATCGCGATGCAAAGCGGCGATTTTCGTCGAACGATCGCTAAACGAAACGGTGATTTTTGTGAAACGATCGCTGTGTGAAATGGCGATTTTTGTCAAAGGATCGCTAAATAAAACGATAATTTTCGTCAAACGATCGCTAAATAAAACAGCGATTTCCGTCAAACGATCGTGAAACGAAACGGTGATTTTTCTGAAACGATTGCAATGTGAAACGACGATTTTTGTCAAAAGATCACGATGTGGAACGATGATTTTCGTCAAGCGATCATGATGTGAAACGATTGCTAAATAAAACGGCGATTTTCGCCAAACTATCATGAAATAAAACAGCTATTTTCGTCAAATAAAAAAAAACTGCAAAATTTTGCTATTCACTCGTGGAATAATCATTGAATCTATTGCTGGGTTACTTGAATTGGTTTAAAATGATGTGATACATAAAATTCTTCACTGAACCTATTGCTGGGTTACCTTAATTGATGTAAAATACTGTGAACTAAAGAAAAATCATTTTTACTTACTCTTATAAATTAAAAGTTTACAACAAAAGAAAAGCTGCAATTCTTTATTTAGTTTATTATAAACAATATAATTTTCAAAATTCACACATACTTGTGAAAAATGTCGTAAATTTTATTTTACACATAATTTCCTCTTTTTTGCTATTTTCTGAGTGGCATCCCTGTTTATATCATAAAGTTGCCCTTTTTGGTTTAAAAACAGCCTTAAGAGAGTATCAATATATAATTGATTTTTTTTATTGCCAGTTTAATGTTTATTGATTTGTCTAACTTGTGTAATTTGCCTTGTCAAGGCAAGTGTTACAAAGTTCTGTAATTTGGATTGCTTTAGTTGGACAAACTTCAATGCAAAAAAAGCTATGAAAAAAAGCAAAAAACCACCATAGCATGCTGGGGTTACTACAGTACACCTGGATTTCTTGCTTATAGATATCACCGCTAATAAAAGCAAGAGGGTTTTTTTTTTCTTTTTTCCCCACTATTGTTAAAAAATTATATGTTCTTCAATATTTTGTTATTAAAAAAATGTAAAGATTTATTAATTGTTTTGTTTAATTCTGCAGTTCGCATAAGGTTAAAGTCTGTTACAAACATTCAGAAGATCACTCAGAGTATGAAGATGGTTTCAGCCGCAAAATATGCTCGAGCTGAGAGGGAATTAAAACAAGCACGGCCTTTTGGAGAGGGCTCTCAAGGTAAGTGACATTTTCAATAGTATACTGAAATCAATTCTTGCCTTTTTAATGTTTGTTTTAACATAGTTGAAAATGTTAAATATGCCTGGTCATCTTGGCCAGATCAGATACATCTGTGTCATGAGTCACATCAGTAATACTAATTAGAGTAAACATTTTTTTCCTATGTGATAAACTGGAAAACAAAAAGTTTCAGGTCTTGATAAAGGCTATTGCAGAAATAATCCTGGCAGAAAATAAAATATCATCTTAAATCCGTTTCTTACCTATCAGTCACGATTGTAGTGGAGGGTATATGCCATATGTCTACTGGATTTTTTAAAGAAACACCATATACCCCATGTTTCTCAAAAAAGTTACAATATATACACTATAAAGTACACCCTCTGCTTGAGCGTATACCTTCTGTTTATTTTACGACTTCACCACTGCTAGCAGTTACTTATATGTTGAAATGTCATACTAAATTATTATTTTGTATATTGGTATAAACTAAACAACCTGATGCTATGCATTTAGTAAATGTGTGCCAAACCTATGTTTTAGAAGGAATGTTATAATATTTACCATTTCTTGTATTGTTTTTTAATTTTACTAAAGTAATTTTACCATTTTTACAAAATTATGAATTTAATAAACATATGTAAAATTATTACTTTGAATAAGTCCCTGAATTTTTTTTTTCCCCCTTCTTAAATGTATGTGATGCTACATTATTACGAGGGGTGGTACCATGGTGCATTATTCATAATAATCGCAACAGCTCTACCTGGAGAACCAACACTATGCAAAAAGGGAGGAAGCAGTCGCCCTGGGCATGGAAGTTTAAGGGGCACCAAATTTATACTATCAACATCATTTTTGGTCTGTTACAAGAAAAATCTGGGGGGATGTGGATGCCAAATTGAAACTATGCCAGGGTTTGCACAGACTCCTTGGACTCCTTAAAAACTACTTAGAAATGAAAACGTTCCCAAGTAGTACTTAGAACTACTTAGATAAACAAAATACTCCTTTGAAACTCCTTAAATTGCATTGCAGTTTTGCACACAAGCGATATTGCTCCCGAAAAAGAAAAAAAAAATCGTGATTGTAAAACGCACGGTAAACCCTTTATAAACGTCATTCATCAGAAGCACAGCAGGGATGCTGCAAATGCGCTATGGCACGTAAAATAAGCAAAAAGATGGGCGATGGGACGCAGTAAAATAGCTCTTACGTGTCCCGTGGGACGCATAATTTTGTTAAAAAAACGCATAAAAATGGCGACTTTCGATAAAAAATTGCGAAATAAGGACTATTTTTCAGCAAATTTCATCAGATTCACAAAAAAATGGCTAATTTTTGCAAAAAATTTCGAAAAAATGCAGAGATTTCCTCAAAAAATCACGAACAAACGACAAATTTCGTCTAAAAATCGCTATGAAACGGCAAATTTTATCAAAGAATAAGCGAAAAACGATGGATTTCATCAAAAGATCGTGATAAACCGGCAAATTTTGTCAAAAAATTTGGGAAAAGCAGCAAATTTTGTCAAAAAATTTCGATAAAACGACAGATTTCGTCAAGATACCCGAAAAATGGGCAATTTTGTCACACATTGCTAAAAAAGGCAAATGTTTTCAAAAGATTCGCGAGAAAATGGCTAAGTTTGTCACAAATCTCGGGAAAAACGGCAAATTTCCTCAAAAAATTGCAATAAAACGACAGATTTCGTCAAAAAATCGCGAAAAAAACGACAGATTTATTCAAAAGATTCGCGAAAAAATGGCTAATTTCGTCACATAATCTCGAAAAATGGCTAATTTCCTCAAAAAATCACAAAAAAACGACAAATTTCATCTAAATATTTGTGAAAAATCGGCAAATTTCGTTAAACAATACTCGAAAAACGTAAATTTCGTGAAAAAAAAATCCCGAATAAACAGCAGATTTCATCAAAAAATCGTGAAAAGACTCAAATTTTGTCAAAAAGGCACGGGAAAAGGAAAAAAAAAAAAAAAAAAAGTTAATGTTTGAAGTGAATTTTCCTGTTCCAAAAGCTAATTTTCTTGCTTCAATATTATTTTTTTTGCTGCTCTAAAAAGGGATTTTTGTGATTCACTATCCATTTTTGACTGCTCCAAGTCTTTCTGAGTAAATGTGACTCAGGAAAACAACCATTCATAAAACAAAAAGTCTCATCACTTTACTCAACAAAAGTATACTTTTTTTCAGCAAAAATGTCTTTTTCTATAAACCAGTCTTTCCCCTTTTTTAAAAATAAATGCAAACAATAGGGATACTTGTTATCTTCTATTTTCAAGTGTTCAATATTTTATAGTTAAATTTGTATCTTGCAAATTTATTTTTAAAGAAGTAAAGAAAATTTCTCATAATTTTAAAAACAATTAATATTGGTTTTATATTTTTATTTATTATTAAAACAATAATTATTGAATTTCATTTTTCTAATGCAAATGAACAAGTTCAATTTTTGCATCTAAAAATATGACTCATTAGTGGGGACCTGCTTTTGCTAAAAAGGAACCCAGGATTTTTCAAGTCCAGCAGCATCCCTGGATTGGTTGGGATCATACTAATAGCCACCAAAGTGTCACGAAATATGACAGATAAAACGCTAATTTCGTCTGAAGACCGCGGGAAAATGTCGATTTCGTCTAAAGATTGCAGATATAATGCCGATTTTGTTAAAAAATCGCGGGAAAAAATGACGATTTCGGCAAAAGATTGCGGGAATAAAATGGCGTTTTCGAGAAAAGATCGTATAAAAATGCAAATTTTGACTAAAAATCCTCAAAAAAAACATCGATTTCATAAATAAGAAACAGGAGAACACCGATTTTATCAAAAGATCGTAGAAAAACCACCGATTTCGACAAAAAATCACAAACAATCTCCAATTTTGCTAAAATATCGCAGATAAATCGCTGATTTTATCTGAAGATCACGGGAAAGCACAGATTTCGTCTAAAGACCCCTCCCCCCTTCTTGCTGGGCAGTACCTTGCAGAATCCCTGTGGAATTGGAGCTGTGCAAGTGCATGCCACATAAATAACAACAAAAGTGTCAAGTCTTTAAATTTTTTTGGACTCCTTGGATTTTTTATGTACTTCTTGGATTTTTTCTTCCCAACTCTGTATGAACCCTGCTATGCCCCAGGCACAGTTTTCTCGTTGCATTTCCCTGTCAAGAGATAATGCACGAAATTTTTTAAAACTTCATTTTCAGTTGGTCCTTGTTTAGATAAGTTTTGTTTAGTTTTTGGTGTAAATCTCCCTACAGATGGTGCCTTTATGCTGCATTTTTTACAATTTCGCAATAAATATCTTAAGAATTAATGCATTGATTTTCATGAAACTTCAGATTCAATTATAAGTTGACATAAGTTGTTGCTGACTAGATTTTGGTTTAACCACCTAATTTGTACACTGCTATGCAGAGTTTTTTTTAGGAAGTATTAACTGATAGAAGAATGTTTTGAAATGGCCACATCTGATTAACTTTCATTTAATACAACTGGGTACTGGGTTGCTAGAGGAATCTATCAGTTTAAATTTTATTCAATTTTGTATACTTTCGAATCTTTCACAAATTATACTTTTGACAGACAAAACAGAGCAACTTTCATAAGATTAGAAATTATCATAAATGCATGGTTATACTCTTATTATTATTATTATTATAATTAACTTTGTAAAATCTGATGTGCATTCATTTTTAATTTACATGCATAGATAATGTATATATTGATGATTGTATTACCAATATCCTTTGCAGATTATATGTCACTTCTGATCAAATTTGCGTAATTATATTGTATCCTTAATGGAATTATAGTCAAAACTGTAATTCCTGGCACCTGGCATTGTCATTATGTTTTACAATGCATTGGAATTTCAAACTCATATCGAAGTTTGAATTTGCAATTTGCAAATATCACGTATTTTCTGTTTTTATGTATGTTTCCTTGAAGTTCACCCTACCCCCTTTTTTTTATGTGCACCACAAGATCTAATCTCATTTTGTTTAATATCAAATCTAGGCCAATTTGATAGCATCCAGTTTTAGTTGGCCATTATTGATCTTTTAATAATTTCTTATTTCTTTTTTTATGGAAAAAAAATACATAGGTAAAATACATAAATTCGTTATAGGAAAAATATTGCTGAAGTCGTCAATTGTGGCAAAAATAAATTAAAAAAATTGTCAACGGGTCAGTAGGAAAAAAAAAAAAAATCTGAAGAAATATTATAAATATTCAGTAATTTGTTAATCTGTCATTGCCAAACAGCATGAAACTCCTCAGTTAGTCACAAAGAAAAAAACTCAAAATTTTCAGTTAGATGCAGAAAAATAATCGTTAATTTTATCAGGATATTGCAAAAACAAATATGAAAATTTGCGAATCAGCTGCAGAATAAAATTGCAAAATTTGTTAATTGATTAAAAAACAAAAAATTATGAATTTTGACAATCAGTCTCTAGAAGAAAAAAAAAAAAAAAAAAAACGAAATTTGTCCATCCGTCATGTAGAAAAGTCACGATTTTTCAATCAAACTCAGAAAAACAATTATTAATTTTGTCAATCTGTCGTACAAAGAAACTGTGAAATCTGCCAATCAGTAGTGGAAAATATCGCAAAATTTGTCACTCAGTTCTGTAAACTTTATTGTTGTTTCACAAAGAAAAAGTTTCAGAACTGATTTTTTGGAAGCACTAGCCTCCCGCCCACAACATTCGTTAGGGCACGAATCCTGCCATCCCATCCCAAAATTGAAGCCATATATGTATATTAATAATGTTGTGTAAAAAATGCAATTCACATGTTAAAATATTCTACTTACTTGTAAAAATTAAATGCTGATAATTTGTATAAACAAATTTTAACCATTACACATTTTTTAATATGTCTATAATTGTAAAGTATTTTCACAAAAAAAGTATACTTTCTTTTTATAATCAAAACATAAAGTGTCTGTTAATATACCCATGGTTGAAGAGTTATTTTCTCCAAACATAGGTTTAGTTGGTCTTTTTTTTTTTTTTTTTGCTTTTATAATGCTATTTTCAGTCACATTTAGTTTTATTTTAATTTAAATTACTTTGATACTTAAAAGTAATGAAATTATGAAAATAACTAGTTGGATGTACCAATCCCAAAACTCTCTTCTATCACATGGATCTTAATATTTAAAAAAAAAGTTACAAATGTTAATACTTCAGTATTATCAGTTTAATACTATACCAACCTTGATCCCCCCCCCCCCCCCCAATTTCTGCCCAAGTCTCTTAATATTTAAAAGTTACAGATGTTAATACTTCAGTATTATCAGTTTAATTCTATACCAACTTTGATTTTCCCCCAAAATTTCTGCCCCAGTCAATTAATCAGAGTAAGAATGAGTTAATCTTGATCATTTTTTAAAATCAATATTTTTTTCATTATTCTGTTATACATCAGATGTTTACAAATAGCCAACATAGCAGGATGCAAAGTTCCTATTGCTGCACAAGTTGCCAATAAACTGCATAAAAGAATTATTAAAAATCAAGAAAATTTTACAAAATTGCTATTACAGTACCATCTTTTGCCGAAATATTTTCTAATTGAAGGAAGACCTACAGATCATAACCAAAAAAATATTTGTCCAGCTCTGTGCATAACTTCATATACTGTTCTATGATACAATAGCAACACATACAGATGTTTTGTGAGAACATATTTTTTGGGATATCTGATCCCTAAAACTTGTAAATACGTCAAACCAGAAGTCAAAAAATGTTTTTATTGCAATACTTTCTTCTATTAAACATAGAAGAAAGTAAAAATATGTCTGTTTACTTGTTTAATTTAAAAGAAAGAAAATTAAGTCAAACTTGTAAAAAATAAATAAATAAATAAAGTTACAATGTTCTAAAAGCTGTAAACATAAATTCTTAAATTTATCGAAAAGTTCAAATATTTATAGTAGGAAAGCTGGCAATTCTTTAAATTTACTCATTAATGGGAAACTTAGGTTTCATCTTTTGCATTATAAATAAAAGCTTTTTGGCATTGTTTGAGGTCATATGATTTCTTTCATCCACGTATATTTACTTTACTGCACTCTGCCAAATATCCAGCAATATTCGGATATCCAAGATATTTTGGCTATTAAAAAATCATCCTGAATATGCCGAATATTGAATATTTGCCAGACATCCGTTGCATCCCTATTTTAAAATATTAAAAATACTAACCGGTGCTCTTTTAAAGTGATTGCCTTTTTATTCTTCATATAATATAAAAACAATATTACCGTATTTACTCGTATATACTTACATGTATATAACACGCACCCCCTACTTTACAAGAAGAAATGGCGATTTTTTAAAATCTCGTATATAACATCCACCATAAATTTGATATGCAAATGAATGAATGACTAAATGAATTTCAGTAAAGAAAGTTGAAACAAACATAACATCAGGCCCAAAGCAAAACGAAAATACATTTTTAGACTTCGGGTAGGGAGTGAATGGCGCAAAGTAGGAGTGACTGATGGCAGTGAGAATTGCTAGTTAGCGTTTATTTAATGTTAGTGTATAAAAAAGTGCAAAGAGTGAAATAAAGATGCAGTAATACTTCAATTAAATAAGATTTTCCGAGTAATTAGGTCTCCTTTGAATAAATTTCTTGATTACTATGGATATTGTGTGATTATATCCAGCAGTGAAAACTTATTCCATGTATAACATGCACCTAGGAGTTTTAGCCAGTTTTTTGGGGGGAAAAGTGTGTGTTATACACGGGTAAATACGGTATTGAAATCCGATTTCTTGTAGTCCAAATTAAGGTTAAACCTGAACTAGTGGAAGAGTGCTTTGCAAATTTGTTTGCATTTCAGTATTTTTAAATGATTATTTTGCATTAGGATATCTGAGGTAGATGTCGAATGTGATCTCATACTTCTTTTATTGTAGTTTATTTCAGAAGATAAAAATTAAATTTTGTAAGTAATCGATTTATTCCAAAATTGAAATTTAAATAAACTGCAACCAAAATTGAAAAGAAAAGCAAAATGTGAAATCCACATCAACTAACCTATGCATTAAAATTCATTTAAAAACATAAATCCAAACAAAAAAATTTTTAAAAAGCTCTTCCATTAGTTTAATATCAGATTACAATGTCACCATGTGACTAGTGTAATTTAATTTATTATTGAATAATTCTTATATTATTTCTCCTTATAAAATTATGCCTTTAGAAAATGCATTTTGATTGATTTTTTTTTTTTTTTTTTTTTTTTTTGTCAGCTTTTTATGAGTGTGCTCAAGTCAAAGGAGATGAATCCAAACCCGGCACCTTAATTGTTGCACTCACATCAGATCGAGGTCTCTGTGGTGCTGTCCATTCTAACGTATCGAAGAAAATTCGTGCAATGCTTGGCTCTGTAGCAGATAATTCTGATATGAAAGTTCTTTGCATAGGTGACAAATCAAAAGCTATGCTACAAAGGTATGTTTATTTCTTTGAAGTAATTTTCATAAATTATTTGTACAGGTACCGTTGAACACAACCAAGGCTGGCAAGTTTCTGACAGGGTGGTTAAAACCAGCAGTTTTAACTGGTTAAAACCGGCATGGCAGAAACTAAGAAATAATACTAATAAGAACTTTAATTTGCATTGATTCACAATTCACACATGTATTTAATATATAAATAACTTAGTTAAAAAATTAAAATAAAGATTTTGAATGTTATTCAAAGTGGCTAAAAGTTTTAAAATGACTATATAAATATACTTAGTTTATACAATAATTTTCTGTCACTTAAGAAATAGAAAATTTCATAACAGCAATCTGATGTTGTACAAGTTTAACTATTGATATTATTATTTGCAGTTGAATTTTTGTTTATAAGTTTAAAGAAAAGAAATTTACAAAAAATTCTATACTTTAACATAATTTTTCAGAGTATTTTTAAATAAATAATACACACTGCAATAATTTTAAAATTATCTACTACTACATACAAAGAGAAATGGTTCTCGTGAAAATATATCAGTAAATAATTATATCACAAAAATAACAGAAAAAAAATAATGAAATATCTTGTTTATCCCTTATTTAATCCCAGCCACCAATAATGGAGGACAAAAAGAAAGCAGATTACATTGGAATAACAACCAGGAAATTTAAGAAGCGTTTGTCAGAACACATTGCAGATATCAGGCTTAATTGCTGCAAAACCGCTCTCTCTAAACTGTACCAGGAACAAGAAGTTATAATAAATTTCAAAAAAGCTAAATTACTAAAGAAAATATCAAATTACCAGAAGATTAAAATCATGGAATCAATTGAAATTTTATGTCGAGCTAATAATACTTGTAATGATACTTTGTCGTATGATATTCCAAGAATATGGTACAATCTGCTCAAAATAACTTGACCCCCCCCCCTTCCTTTCTATCGAATTTGGAACACTCAGCCTTCGACTTTTACTCTTTTGTTGTTTTAATCCTGATGATGAGCATGACATGCTCGAAAGTACTATGTTTTATTAATAAAAAACGCCTTTAAGTAATCTGAGTATTTTATTTTCGTTTTATGTATATAAATAAGGTGAATTAAAGGATTCAACATATGTGATATGTTATATCATTTTAATCTTATGAAATATCTTGTACAATTATTTTACAATATTAAAAGAATAAAAATTTTTTTGTTGAAAAAGTAATAGCATACTAAGAGAATTCCATAATATAGGATTCATTTTGCTAGCTTTTGTTAACATAGACTGCTTTTTAATTTGTTCTGAATGAAAGAAAAATTCAAAAATCTTTCAAGACCAGCATTACTAGCTGGTAATGTTATTATTGAGGATGTAAAATTTGAAAAATTCTCATTTTCACCAGTATTTGTTTTTAAAGGCTTTCCATGATATTTCCATCATTAAATAAAGTTAAGCAAATTTTATGAGCAGCTGCAAAAGAACAATCATATTTTTTATTTTTATCTAAAGCAACAGCAATAAATTTTAACATTTGTAGCAATTATTTAACTTCTTTATAAATCATGATATTTATTTACAATTTTAACAATTGCAGTGTCTTCAGTATCATTTCCATGATTTTCAATTATCTGCAAATAATATGGTTGATTCTTCGTGAAAGATTCTAAACTATCAAATTGTAATATACATTTTTTTTTTATTAAAACAATTGAAAATATTTTATTTGTTATTTATTAATAAAATGTATAGGACCAATTTAATACAACTAAAAAAGTCTCAGATTATGTAATGAAATGAGTTTATGCCAATTTCTGCCGGTTAAAACCAGTTATAACCATTTTCTGCCACTGGCATGGCAGAAACCATTTTCTGCCGACAAAAACCCAACCCTGAACACAACTATATGAATGTTTTTAAAATTTAAAAGAAAATATGGTGAATTTCAAAGCAATTTATGGTACTTTTCTAGTAATGGGGAGGGGATGATTCATTCACTACTTCACATACACAACCAATTTTATAAATATTCATGCAATCCATTTGATATTTAAAAAAAAGCATTTTCTTTTTTTTTATATATACAAATAAATTTTGCATAAAAAATATCTATACATAAACAAAAATAAAAGATCATTAAGTTTGGCAACAATTCTCATTTTCAGAAGCTTGAATCGCACCAGGTTCTTTAAAAAAAAAAAAGACCAAAACACTCCTGTAGTGAAAAAGCACCATAAAAAATCTAAAAGTTCGTTAGGTTTGTTTTCATAGATGTTTATATCATTTCGCAACAAATCTTACTTTAAAAAACACAATGCATTACAAAAGAATTTATCTAATCCTGTAGCAAACATAACATGTCGATAAACATTGTATTAGAGAAAAGTATATCTGCGAAAAGAAATATTGCTGTACTCAGTTTTAAAAAAAAGTTTTTTTTTTTTTTTCCCAACAAATATAAAACTATTGACTGATTAATCGAAGTTGATTTAGCTTAACATGTTGATATTTATGTTAAATACTAATAATGTTTAAGGAATATGTATCAAAAAGGTAAAAAAAGTTCTAAATGCATCCTGTTTTTTGTGTATGTGTGCACGTATTTTTTTTCTTTTTTTTTAAACATGTGATATTTTTTCTTTAATTTAAATATATATATATGTATATATTTAGATGATTTCTTTAATTCATTATGAAACATATTAGCCATCTAAATCTGATTATTTGATGAGTTGAATAAATAAAACACAGGTAGTTCTCTTCTTTTTCGTTGCAATTGCTCTATTGTTTTTTGAAGAATGTTTGAATTTTTTATTAATTTGTTATATTTATTTGTTACAAAGCCTAGTTTACTAATATTAAGATATGCTGAAAAGTTTAACAAAATTGATCAATTAGCAACGGAAGTATCAATTTTTCTTTTTAACTGTACAGAAGAAACGTGTTTTCTTTTTCAATATTTTTCTTTTATTTTTTCTGTCTGCTTGCAGCTTGATAATTTCTTTTTCCACACTCAAACAAATCATATTTACTCACATATTCACAGAGTTCTTTTCATACATATGGGGAAAAATTATAATTTAAATTGTTTCTCTCTTGCTCTCTAAAGAGGAAATATCATTATTTAGAGGATTGTTTGATTATTTTTTAAATTTTTTAAACTTTCTTAGAAGAATTCATTTTAAACGTTTACAGAATATGCCTTATTGTATACCAATCAATTTCTGTTAATAGCCAGTAAGTGAGTTGGTATTGAAGAAATGTGCAAGAAAATTTCATTTATAAGTTTCCTCTCCACTTTTGCCGATATTTCATGTTGACAAAGTGCATGTATGTGTGTGGAGGACATTATTTTCCTAATTTTACTGTAGTTTGTAGTCTTTTCTAATTTGAAATAAATGTCAAAAAAAAAAAGCATCATTGTTTTATGTGGTATGTATGTGTGTGGAGGGTATTATTTTACCAATTTTACTATAGTTTGTAGTTTTTTCAAATTTGAAATAAACGTCACTGTATTTTTATAAAATTATAAAACAAAAGGCAATATTCCACCTTTTATTTAATCACAAAATACACTGTATGAGCTTTAAAAAACTCACTGTTTTATTTAAAAGGCAATTGAAATAATAAAATAGATGTTACAAATTAAAATTATGCATTTTATTTTAAATTTCATTGTACTTTTGGCCTGCATTTCCCACACCCATCATCAGATGATATTTTTATAGTTAATTACTGTTTCATTCATACAAATATGACATTTAGTTAAAAATGAGACAGCCAATAATTATTAAAGTGCTTGAATGTTGTGGTGGCAGTGCCTTAGATTCAACATATGGAAAAGAAAAATATTTAATTCCGTTTTATTATGTCAGTTTGTTCTCCTATGTCATTTTCATTTTTAAATGTGTAGCTGGGCAGTATTTAAGCTTAAATTTGCATAAAAGAAAATGCTTGGCTGCTGTACTGTTAATTTTATATGTTACTTTATTCAAGTTTTCAGGATTTATTTTCAAGATATTTAGCCATTTATTGGGGGATATTGTATGATAAGGCGTTGCTACATGCTTAATTGCTTTTCCACAAGATTAGGTTAAATGGTGGGCTTTTATAACGTTTATATTGGGTATTTTGTGATTACTGAGATTTTTTATTGTAGCATATGTAATCAGTTGCTTGTGACTGGAAAAATAGAAAAATCTGTTTTTGTAATTAACATTAGTTTATTAATATTAAAATTTGTCAAAAATAAAATAAATATTATTCAGATCTTTTGTTTTTCTTTTCTAAAATGATTATTATCATAAAAACAAATTTATAAGAAATTAAACCAAAATCAGCAGTTTATTCTATGGGGGTCATTCAAGTATTACATAAGCAATAATGAGGGGGGAGAAGTCCAGTGCTGCTTTTTTTGTTGACAAGGGGGAGTGGTGAGGGGATCACAAGAATCTTACGTAAGCAACTATAAGTTAACAAGAAAAAATAAAATAGAATGATATTTGGATGAACGTTCTGCAGATGTTGAACGACTTGAGAAAAAATATGGAGTAAACAAGAAACATTTCAGCCACTCGCTACGTGAAAACATAATAGACAATGCAGAAACATATATTCAAAGATCTTGCACACCAGACTAGAAATGTAAACATTAAATACATAATATTCCTATGATTCTTGTTTTTTTTTTTTTTTTTTTTTTTTTTTGTTATGCACCTAAATAAGTTGCCTGTATTTCTTAAAGGTTGTTGTTATTCAATGCAATAAATAATCTATAATAAAAACTATTTTATATTCTTTAAACTATTTAATGCAATAAGTAACAATATATTAAACTGATTTTTTTTTTCTTTTTTTCCTGCAGTACCACAATCTTTATATGTATATTTATGTAAATTTGCTGGATTAATAATGTAATCCAGCAAATCGCTAACTATAATTTTTTATGACAAAAGTTTTTATACTAGAACACCATAAAATCTTACATAAGCAAAGGGATAGGGGGGGGGGGGAGGGTCTAACATTTGTTTACTTTTCTTTACAATGGGAAGGGAAAGGGGAGGGCTAAATGACTAAAATTATGCTTACATAATACTTGAATGGCCCCATGTAAATAATTAAAAGAAATCTTTGTTTAAAAGAAAATATTCTCATTGTGTTAAAGTTAAATAAAAAGAAAACAATAATTTTGATTTCAATATATTTTAGAATATTTTGAAGATATTTTTAGAATTTCTCCTGTAAAATAAAACATGAAATGTGATTATGTTAATAATGATATAAAATACAGATTTGATATAACTTTTAAAGTGTACTTTAAACATAAAATAAATGCATTTGAAAAAGTGATTGGTGCTGTTTTAAATTATAATAGTTAAAAAATATGCACCCTAATATTAAAAACTGCAATTTTATGCTAAAGTTTTGACATGACTTTTAAAATGTACTTCTAATAAAAAATAAATGAATTTAGAATAATTACAGGTATTATTAAAATATCCTTCAAAATATTTAAACTTTTTTTTCTTACCTCCACTTAAAAACATTGCTTGTTATTCTAATTTAAATTACATGTGTTTATGTTAGATGCTTGATTAAATAGTACTTCATATTTTAAAAGAAGATTGAAAAAAAAAAAAATCATGACTTCATAAATTTAAAAGATAGCAAATCTGCTTATATTTATCATAAGTCTTTTATGTAATAATTTATTACAAATCTTTTAAGTTGACAAGTTTTTGATAAGACCAAGTCTTACATTAAAATAAAATAAAGAGTTTTTGTTCCTGAAAATAATACTTAACTTTGAAATCTATCTGTCCTCTCGGGCAATTCAACAATTTTTTTTATTTTATTTTGTGAACCTATATATTTATTATTAGTTTATTTTTTATAAGTTATGGGAAGAATAACAATCATATTTATAGTGATATTTCATTTTATTATATAACTATCTTTTATTTACAGGCAATTTGGGAAAAATATCCTCGCTGTTTACTCTGATTATGGTAAGAAGCCTCCTACATTTGATGATGCTGTTACTATTGCAGATTATATCATCAACTGTGGATTTAAATTTGAACGGGGACTTATTGTATTTAATAGATTCAAGTAAGCTTTTGTGCTTTCTATCAATTTTCAGAATTTTTACTTTAACAGGTTTCATACTCATCAGGGGAATATGGGATTCCTGGGAAAGTCGGTGAATAAATTTTTGGTTGTAAAAATCAGGTGACAATACAAGAAATTCTCCTAATCTGGGAAAAACAGCCAAAATGACTGTCTATTCTGGGAAATTGAGAACAATCGTTGCTGTTTGCATGTTTTATGATATTGCATCTGTCAATATCCATTCAGTCACTAGACACACCTCCTAGCATCATAAAGCTCGACAATAATTGAAGAGAAACTTTAAAAATATAAAGAACATTTTAATTTGATATTGGCACTCATATCCTTCCTTAAAAGCAGAGGTGCCAGGTGCCATTCAAGAGTCTCTTAAGAAGGGTTTTTTAAGGAGCAGGGTTTGAAGCAATGTGTGGAATTTGCAAACAGTAAAAGAAAGTCTTGCAAAATAAAAAATGCCGTGCAGTATTTTTTCCTGCAAATTTTTTCATAGGTCTATGATTGTTCTACAAGTATATTTTAAAACTTCTTAAAAATCTGTGATTTTTTTTTTTTTTATGAATTTTATTAAATTTGTGAATTTGTTGCAGAAAAAATTAAGAAATTCTTCAAACGATCATAGAAAAATATTGGGTATTTTGCCAAAGAAAAAAAGATTATAATCTTCAGTCTGTCACTAAATAAAATCTCTAATTTTATAAAGAAATCAGCAATAAATAGCAAATTTCGATAAAGTATCAAGGAAAAAAATATTGCAAATTTCATTAATTCGTCACACAAAGATATTAATTTTGTCAATACTTTGTGCGAAACTATCGCGAATTTTGCTGATCAGTCATGTAAACTATCACAACTTTCAACAAATGACTAGGTTAATTTTTTTTTTTAAGTTAATTGGTTTCAGAAGACTTTCAGATACTTTATAAATTTCATCAAAAGGAGTATGGGTAAAAATGTAAATTCCATCAAAATAAACAGAAAATAAATACATAAAACTAATTTTATTAAAAGATTGTGCTAGGAAAATGAAAATTTCATTGTTAGATCAATCATAGAGCACAAATTTCATTGGTTCATTAGTCAGAGAATGCAAATTTCATCAAAATACTGTTAAAAGAAAACACTAAATTTGTCAATCGCTTTCAGTAAAAAGCACAAAATTCAATAAAGAATCGTGATAGAAAAACATGAATTGCGATTGTGATAAAAAATTTTGAATATTGTGAAATGATCGCAGAAAAAATTGCAAATTTCCTCGAAATGGACTGTACTGGGCTAAAAAAATTAGAACCTTTTACAAATGTAAAGAAAAAATGCTGCAAAAGAAAAAGAAACTCTAAAAATTGTATAAAAATTTTCAGAAGAAAAAATTAGCTATATTGAGTTGAAGCTGGCCTTTCGCGAATGTCAAAAGATAACAAAAAAAAAAAAAAAAAAACAATCAACCAATCTCTAGTCTAATTTTAATTTTGTGTGCTACAATTTCTCATTTTCAAAGGTTGGTAAGTGTGGAAATATAAATCGACAGGTATGCTTTCAATATTATATTAAATCTATTTATTGAAAGCTTGATTTAAAATTGTAAATCAATATTTGAAATTTTGTATTTTTAATGAATATACTAGGATGTGGAATGTATGTTACTTATTGTGTTTTATTTTGTGGCAATTACAATATTTGCTCATGTATACCACGTACTTAGTATTTTAGGGTGAAAAATGGTGATTTTTGAATCTCATATGTAATGCCATGCAAGGGATCAAATGAATTTGAGTAAAGAAAATCGTAACAAATGTTATGTCAGGCTAGAAAAGAAGTTGAAATTCTTTTTTAAAGACTTCGTGTAGGGAGTGGGTGTTATGATATAGTGATGTCATTTGCGAACAAAATATTTAAAAACGTGTGCATAGAAAAAAATTAAAAAAAAGAAAGAGAAAGAGAGACAGATAAATCTACAAAACTAGTTTTTGTAAATCTATAAAAATCTGTAGCTTTACAAATAAATTTAGTAAAATTATACAAATCTTACTAAAATTTTATCTGTAACTTAGGTCACAGTTAGATAAAAAGTTTTAGGTTTCCCTGTTTCCTAAAAAAATTTCTAAAAATTTTTTTAACCTAGCAGTTTTTTATAGTGAAAATCTGTTTTTATTACACAAGTTTTTGCTGTTACCATTACATAAAAAGCTGTAGCAGCAATGATGATTTCTAAATACTGTTCAAATAATGTTACTAGCACTTTTGTATAAAAAAGTGCAAGGAATAAAATAAAGATACAGGAATACTTTTATTCAGTAAGATTCCAGTTTTAATTTCTTCTAAGAATACATTTCTTGATTCATAGGTATATTGCATGATTACATAAAGCAGTAAAAAAATATTTCATGTATAACACGCACAGTGTTTTTATCCTAAATTAATGTAAAAATATATATATGTATGAATATATCTTTCTTGAATGGATTTGAGTTCTTTAATTATTTTTAACTGTTTTTATTACCATTTCAAAGCAGCATACTACATTCATTAACGTAGTTTTTGAATAAAAATGACATGATTATGAGTTACAATTGATCTCTTCTGCATGGTCTTGGGCAGAGTGCTACAGATATGTTGATATAATAGTGATCAACAACTTAGAGATACTTTTTCAGATTGCTCACTAGGTGGAGACAAAACATATTTTGCTCATTAAGTGAAGCCAAAATATACTTTCGGGACAGACCAGAATAAAAATGCATAATTTTCCCATCTTCTCAAAAAATCTGCTTAGTTGTGAGTTGATTGGTATAATTACAATTTCTTTATGAATATATGCTAAAAGAGAAAATGATTTCTTTTTTAAGTCTGTTTTATTGTTACTCTTACTAACCCTTTTTGTTTCATTTGCACATGATTTCACGTTTATTTTTATCTATTTATTTTCAGGTCGGTTGTGTCTTATATCACATCTGAAATACCAGTATTTAGTGCTGAGGCTATATCCAATGCTGAGAAAATCAGCACATACGACAGCTTAGATGCCGATGTGATTCAATGCTATCAAGAGTACTCTTTAGCTAGCATGATTTATTATGCTATGAAAGAAAATGCATGTAGCGAGCAGAGTTCTAGAATGACTGCAATGGACAGTGCAAGCAAGAATGCTGGTAATGTATCTTCTTACTCTCTTTTATCCAACTTACTTGGTGCATGTATGAAAAGATAAAATTTTGCACTCTGTTTTTCACCTCACTTTCTCATGTGCTAGAGTTTTTGGAAATCATAGTTGTATTGGTTTTAACCATGTTTAAACCAATTTACAATTTACACATGCAATAATAAAACCGATTATTGGTACAAAAACTTTTTTACTGTTGGTGAAATTTGCTCCTAATTAACCAAAAAAGAAAAAAAGAAGTCTGCTCGAATAATGAAAAACTAAGTTTAACATTCAAAGGTAAAAAGAAAAATATGAATAAAAGACTTCAATAGTTGCTTTTTTATTCTTATATTATTTTATTTATTTACAAAATTGTTTGTTAAGTCTACTTGTTACTCACTCAGCTTCTGAATACTGTTCACTAATATTATGTCTATGGATGATTGATTGATACATTTGTATATCTAAAATATCTCCTCTGGTAATTAATATTTTTAACTTTTTTCCCCATGTATTCTTCATAAAAGATGTCTTTTTTTTTTCCTTAGTTTTCAAAATATTTTTTAAATCTATGCTTAATTTCATATGAATGGTTAAAATATGACTAGCAGTTGGTCAGATTTTAACACATAAAATATTACAATTATGCATAGATTTTAAAGATAGTTTGAGAACTAATAGAAAAAAAGAATTAAAAATATTAATTTCCAAGGTTGGTAAGGTTTTGGCTAGGTGGGGGGGGGGGGGGGAGACCTGGTAAAAACCGTTCTGCCAAAAGTAGGTTTTTGCCAAAATGGTGGCAAAACTAAGCTATAATTTTATTTATTTATTTATTTTTTTTTTTTTTTTTTTTTTTTTCCAGAAAAAGAGAAAGTTTAATGAAAGAAAAATGAAACTTAATACTTAGTTAAAAAGTTATTATTCTAAATTTCTTTTTGAACTCTTAAGTTAAATAAGTATAATTATGCATAGTATGAAATGATATTAACATTTATAACAAAATTGCATAACAAATTTCCTAACAAGGAGTATAATTTTTTTTTTTTTATCCGTAACAAAACTGGTTTCATCAAATAAATAATTATAAATTAGACCAATAACTTAAATATTTACATATTTTTAAAACTCATTATGTAAAACAAAAGTAGCAAAGCTGTATAAAATCTTTTGATAATTAAAATAATATTAATGACTGACAAAATACTTTAGGAAGGAAAGAAAAATTAGGTATCAGACTTTTAGTTTGGTTCTTTAATTCCTGCTGAATCCCATTTATTTAATAAAGACTTAAAAAATATAAAAATACTTAACTATATTTATTAATTATCAAATTTAAAAAAAAATAATTTCATGTTATTAAACTTAATGTTTATACAATTATTGCCCTTATTAACTTATAGGTTTTATTATGCATTGAAGATAAGCAGAAATTTGTCATTTTTTCTGTTTTTGCTGTTTTTTACATTTGCCATTGTCTTGGCAAAAATGCCAATCCTGTTAATTTCCAAAGGAGATATTTTAAAATATATGAATGAATTCTATCCCCATTGACTTAGCGTTAGTATGAGGAATTTGGACGCTAAGTGACTGTAACAGCCTTAATGATATTATTTTTAAAAATCTTTAGAAACTTGTGTTTACTCTCTGTTATATAACCTATGTTTATTCTCTGAATGAGTAATTCTGCATAAGGTTCCTAATGAATTTAGTCTCATACTAGATATATTAGAAAGAATATTTTGAATGTAACATATTCAATATAATGTTTCTTGCGTAGCAGAAAGATAACTAGCTTAATCACTAATAAGATGTTTAACTATAGTATTTGATTAGTCAGCAGAAGGTAAGACTGTGAATTTTTAGTTGCAAATAAATAATTGTATACCTAATAAATATAGGTTGCATTAATTTAGAGTCATGAGTTGTAGTACTATTTTAGATAACAGCCCTTAAAGGTGCTTAAGGAAAGACACGGCTGGGTCACCATCCCAAGCTCAATTTTAAGCTAGAATTTTATACTGAATAAAATTTGTGTTAGATATGCTTTTCCTGGAGTTGCTTCCTAAGTAACTTACAACTGATGGGGACTACTACCTTTTTTATTATTTTTAACTAAATTATTCAAGTGTTTATATATACTCTAGTTTGTGTGTTTGATAAAATTGTGCCAAAAACTTCACATTAGTAAGAAGAGTCTAAGTTTTTTTACTATCTAAAAAATCATCTCAATCTAAAAATCAATCTAAAAAATCTTTTCAAATAAAAATCCTATTATCTTCCTAAAGTACTTGAGCAATTTCAACCAAGAAAATTTTGGATGATTGAGTATAGATTATAAAATCACAGTTAGAGAGTAATTTAATTAGTTTCAGAAAAAAAGTTTCTGAAAATCACGCAATTGCTCTAAAATAAAAAGTTTTATGTACAGAAAAACTGTTTTTATAAGTCTTCAGCATAATCCCAGTGAATAGGGATTCAAAATTTCATCAAAATCGTTCTTGTTGTTTGTGAGGAGGCAGGACTTAAAGCTACATGTATTTCTCTTGTGTTTGCACCCAGTTGTGTCTTCCCTGAACCTTTCAACAAGCAGTTTTTTGACAAACTGGTTTGTGGTGTAATTTTTGTGGACAGTAATTGTGCTATTTTGTTACAAATGCAGGATATTTCATAAGATTTAACGATGTATTAGAAGAGCAATTACAGTAGTACCCTGACTTACACCTCCTTGCATTTAAGTTGTCTGACTAAAAAAAGAAAGTAGGATGCACTTTGAACTTTTTTGAAGAATTTCTGTTCTATGAAGGGGAAATTTCCTGTGACAGTCATGTGATTTTGATGAATAAAAAAATAAAAAATAAAAAAAATAAAATAAAATAAAGTCTCTCTAGAAAAAGCTTAGAATATTAACTTTGCTGTTACAAAAAGCTTCCTAGAGAGAAAAAAATTTTTTTTTCATCATTGCAAGATTTTCTCTCATGCCTATACCTTTGAATAGAGCAGCATTAAAAAATAATAATAATAATAATCTAAGTTCACAGCTTATTGATTTTTTCCAAATTTTTGTACTTCAAACTTTTTTTTTTTTGCTAATGTTAAATGTATAATCCCTAAGTACTATAAAATACGTTCATTAGTTTTTGGAAAATTTTTATTACTTATCCTCTTTTGCTAATCTAAATTTTAAGTGCAGATTCACAGTCACAAGCCACATGGCAGCTAATTTTTGGCAGTTAAGTCACTATCCTTTGGTAAATTTTACATTTTTTTTCTTGCTATCATTTGACGAAAATTGCATTTTCTACAATCTTTGATGAAAATCCTGCATTTTTTCATAATCCTCCAACGAAAATCGCAATTATTTGATGAAAATCACATTTTTAAACAATTCTTTGACAAAAGTCACTGCTTTTTTTCTGATCCTTTGACAAAATTTGTTTTTCTTCAGCGATTTTTTAACAAAATTTGATCTTTTAACAAATCTTAATTTTTCTTAGAAATCAATCTCTGGTGGTGACTGGAATATTTGGTTTTATGAACCACTAATTCCTTAAAAATTTTGGGAATCTGCACCTATAATCTAAATGTACTTCAACTTGCATTGTTTTTGACTTGCTTTGCTGCTCTTAAAACGAATTGCTGGCATAGTCAAGATATTACTATATTATATAAAAATCAGTAGTAAAAATGGAATTTTATTTCCATTTGCAAGGAAAAATGTATCTGAAAATATCAGATTTGTCTTTTAATTTTTGAAAATGTACTCTACTGGAAAGTTAAATGTTTACATATTTTGAAAGTACTTTATTTTTTTAATTGAAGTGTTTGTTTTGTTTATTTCTATTCTAAAATATATATATAATCATTTATCTAAAAAATATACTAATCATTTCTGAGGAGTTTCTAAAATCTACCTGTGCAAAACTTTTAACTTTGTTTCTTACAAGGCTACTGCAGGCATTTGAAAAATCGTGTTCATTTAAAATTCAGAATTGAAAATTTGATTAATACTTAAAACATTTTTTTAATATGTTATTTTTAAATAACAAACTTAAGGTGTTTCAAATATGCCACTTCCACCACCTCAAATTTGCACAGTATCACAAAAAGAAATTCAATGGCCATTATCTGCATCCAGTCAGTGTTAAATTAATCACTTTTTAAAGTCTAGTTGACACACATCTAATTGAATACAGTGTACTGACTGATTTACTTTTCATTTCTAACTTTTTTTTTTTTTTTTTCATAATTTTATAGCACTTTACACACAGCAGATTAACCCTGTTTTAAATATTGTTTTGATATCTTTATTTTTTAATTTTTAAGTTATGTCCAAAAATTTAACCTCAGATTGGTGAAGCACCTGGTAATTTTGACTAAATGAGTAATTGCGACCCTGGTTCTTTTTTTATACGATTATTTTTTTGTAGTGTGCTCTGCTCTACGCTTCTTAAAGTTTGTGTTTCTATTTATGGGATACCCTGTATAACCATTAGCCAGTAAATAATAAAACTGTAGCAAAATACAAAACACTGATGGCTTGTGTTTTGTATTATGCTTTATGAAACCAGCAAGCAATGCATTCAGAATGCTATGTAATTTTCCAATTAGCTAACAGGGGTTTTTCCTGCTGTGCAGAGTGTCTTTTTATAATCTTCTATTGCATTCATTAGAAAATAACATGCAAAACTGAACATTATTATTGTATTGTTATGCCTTTTCATATTTTGTTTTTCAAAAATTTTTCATTGATAAATCATTCTTTTTGATTTCAGGTGAGATGATTGATAAGCTGACTATGACATTTAACCGTACTAGACAAGCTGTTATCACTAAAGAATTGATTGAAATCATCTCTGGAGCTGCTGCTCTATAATTTAAGTGGAGGTTATTGGATATCTATGAAAAAATAAAACAAATGTTAATTAATTTTATTCTTAGTTTATCTTTTGTAGCTGAAACTGCCACTGGGACATTTCAATTTTATATTTTAAATCATCTGTAAAATATAAATCCACAAATGTTGAAAAATGTTAGATTGGAAAATAAAACTAATTTCCAGAATATGTCAATTTTCATCCGAAACTTCAGACTTACTATTGTTTCTTTCTTTCTAATCAAGGATCCAATTAAAATGGGTTTGATACTGGTATCAGGCCATGCCACTGCCTAATCACTGCATAGCAACATTAAACTTGACAAGTGTGTAGATTGTCTTCTTATCAACAGTGTCTATTTCTTAGTTGTGTGCATCGTTATGATAATTATTTAACGATTTATATCTTGTTGTTTGGCACCTGCACAATGCTACTCAAGTTGATCACGAATTTAGAACCTCAATTGACGAGACCTACATCTGTAAAGGCACCTTCAGAGGTATAATTCACTGGTAATTTAGAGGAGTTTCATCCACGACAGATTTTACATGCACCAGACATCTGTTGTTTATCTCTTAACTATGAAACATTCTAAACATATCAAACTTAGAATCAAGATTAAGCGTATATTGGATTGTTTTGCTGTATACATTCTAATCGCAAAACTATCACAGGAAAATAAAATTAGAAAAGGGCTATTTGATCATCATATAATTTAACTCTCTATGCACCTATGACAGTTTTAAATGCAGTAGACTCCCTCAAATCCACACAGCTTGGGACCAGAGGTTGTGGGGATTTTAGAATTTTGTTCATGTCTGGTCATTGCTTTGTTTACATTTCTTAAACAGTAATTAATTTGAATATAATTAATAATGCAATTGAAACTATAATGAATGCTTACAATATAATAAAATATTAAAATAAGTAACAAACTAAAATAATAAAAAATTAGATATGTTTAAAAATGATTAAAATATTAAAAGCAAAGGTCAAGTAATTTATCAATAATGTATGTTTAAATATTCATTGTAAAGATAAAATGTTTTCTTCCTAAATTATTCAATGAAGTTTGTTCAGAAAGAAACATTACTAATTCACATCAAAATCATAAAAAATGGAAGTTTTATTTCTGGTTTAGCCAGACTTAACCAAAAAAACTTGATTAACACATAAATATATTTGGTAACAAGATTGTGATGACCAGTGATATCACCAATATCTTGAATTTTTTTGAGAAATAAATTTATTCTTCTTTCATGGAAAAGCATGAATTTAGTAATATTAACAAAAATTACAAATTAAAATATATATGGAATTGATATAAAACTAAAAACGAGCCATATTTTGTCCCTATATCTGAACTGAATGTTTCGTTGTTTACACCTGTAAAACATGTGCAGATTTCAGAGAGTTAGGGATTTGAAGGAGTCTACTGTATTTGTAAAGAAAATTTATTAAAAAATTTATTCAATCCATGTATTAAAATATTTTAACTGTCATAAAAAAGTTTGATCTCATTTAGGAAAAAAAAAAATAAAAAACATTGAAACAGTCAAAAGGTAAATATTTTTTTAAATAGTAATTTCCCCCAAGCTGTTATATAGGTGTAATTTTTTTCATATTAAAAATGTCGTACAAAGTATTGGTGATTTCAACAATAGACCAATACATTTATTGGTATTGATTGGTGGTATACTTTTCCTTAAGATTTAAATTTAAAAATAAATTTAATTTATTATGCATTAATTTTACATGTTTTTACCATTTGTAAATATATTTTTATGGACCATGTAGAAAGTGTTATAAATTATTACATATATTGTTCATTTATATTCAAATAATTTCTTACAGATAAGTTAAAAATTCCTTTGTCTTGAAATATGCTTGAAAAAATGAAACTTTAACAAGTATTTAGTGTATTGGCCGAGCATTCTGTCTCAATATAACCAAGTACTGAATACTCAGGTAAATGATAGAATATGCCAAGTACTTGGATGGCTCTAACATTTGATATGCATTCTCTAATATTTCTTTAGACATTAATTACTTTGCAATGAGTGTTCATATGCAGGTTATTTATGTTACATCAATTCCTTTAATTTGAACACTAGTAGTTTAGTACAAACATTTTTGGCTTATGAAGTAAGATTTTCAGTTGTTAAATAAGTCAAAAATTTCTATTTTTAAAAATTAGTCCAAAAGAAGAAAAGCAGTGTAAAAAAAAAAAAAAAAATTGTTTTTATTAAAAGATTAATTTTTTATAACCCAAATTATAAATCAGATTTTAGCTCCTCTTCAATAATTGTCTTCTTTAATGTCTGAAGATGTCTGGAACAACTTATATTATAACAGAAACTATTAAATCTCACTCATTCTCCTGTTTTTTACAAATGCATTAGATGTTTCAGAGCATATTTTCAAAGTGGGTGTTTTGAACCGAATTTCTTGATGAAGGTAGAACAACGGAGGGAGAAAAATGCTGTCAAGTGATCAAAAACACTTATAACTTAAAACATAATTTATTGATCAAATAATAGAAAATACATTTAGATTCCAAATTTCTTCCCTAGTCAGATCTTCCAATTTTCTATTTAAAAAATCAATTTGTAAATGTGTCAGTGTTTTGTGCTTGTTGAGTGAAGCAATAGTTAATATTTTATTTATTTATTTATAAAACATTTACAAGAATAATTAGATTAATTAAAACGCAAAAAACTCTTAAGAAAACCTAGCAATTCTTAAAAGAACAATGCAGTGGTGCAGCCAAGGGAAAGGTTTTAGGGTTAAAACCTCTCCCAGAGCTAAGAAAGATTGCTATAATTGCTGCTTATATGAATCAAAACCCAAACTTAATGTTTAAACATTTTGGCATACTTCAAAATATGCCGCTTTGTTGAATCAGATTTCATTCAACAAAGTGATTCGGATAAATGGCAAAAATTCTACTTAAAATGTGAAAGTGCATATTACTTGCATTAGTTAAGTGGAAATTAGTTATTTGAATGAAGTCACTTTTCTGAGACGTCATGCTAAAAGAAGAGTGATTTCCTGCCACACAGATGCTTTTTGTGTTTAAGAGTTATACAGTGGGCCGTTTCTTAATTGCACTTCTGTCTCTGTTCCATGTTTGAAACAATAATAGACCATCTAATTATACATAAAAAAAAGATATTAATTAAAAGCATATCTAGAAAATAGTGGCATGGATGATAACAGTGTTGCTACTTTGATACATTATTTATATTATTTGATTTTCAAAGCGCATTTGGCACAATGCCAAGTATAAACTTTATGCAAGATCTTTATTTTAAGAAAGGCGATTATGATAAGTAAACTTTTTCATTACGACTGAATTCATTTACTGAAGGCAAGTATTAAAAAAGTAATTCATATAACAATTCCAAGACATTGAAAGTCAGGAATTTTGAGGCAACAATCGCTTAGAATTCAATAAGGATTTCATTTATAATGAAAAACTTTTTCGATTAGAAATCACTTGAATAATCATGCCTCCATATGCTTTCATTTTTAAAAATGAAGTTGAAGTTTTTACATTGTTAAGTGTACGTTTAAAAATTACTTTAAAACAATGTATTATTACGTGAAATATAATTGACAAGTGACTTTTGGTGAGAATTTTTGCAATCTCTTTACAAAACATGATTGGTTCTTTGCCAAGTTTAAACTTTGTACAAGGTCTTTAGAATGAAAAATAGTCATAAATTTCCATTCCAAGTGGCACAATTACGCCTATGAGAGTATGTAATCTTTAAATAGTTGATTTTAAAAAAAGAAAAAAAAACTGCTTTTTTATAATAATACAGATACGGGTTCAATTCGAGTCCGGATATTTTTAGAGAACTTTAACAATAATAAAGATATTTTAATGAAATTTCCAACAAATTTGTATTACTGAAGGCCAAATTCGATGTCATGTAGAATTTTATGCAGTAGGAAACACCTGGAATCCTGATTTTAGTGGTTGACACATAGGTTTATTGTCGTCTTTTCTTGGCTTTTATGTTTTTTAACCTTAATATTGCAAATGCTGTTTAAATGAAACTTGCCCAATTATAACTGTGGAAAAAATGCATTATGATTTGATTCTTTAAAAGTACTGATTCTATTAACTAGTAAACGTCTGCTAGAACCGAACTTTGACTGCGCCAATGGAACAATGTAAATAAATGTATATGGATCCTATCTACAAATGAAAAGTGCTTTGTAGTTTTAAATTTTTCATAACATTTTCTAATAGGAGAAAAAGCTAGATTCACATAAATGAGGAAGAAAATAATCACATTGAAAAATATTGAGCTTCGACTGTTTCACTGTGTTTGCTGAATGGGATCCAACAAAGTATTTTGTATGAAAATTACAATCTACTTTTATTAATAGATGAATTAAATAAATTCTATAATTCATTTTCTTTAATGGGATTTAAAAATACCATGAAAGCAAAAAAGTTTAGGGAAAATAAAGTGTTCTTGATTAATAATTTATTTGGTACATAAGAGTTAAAATAGTTTTTTTGAAAAAGGGGGCTTTCGCTGCTCTTTGGTTTATTTGGCATGCTTTTTTATACTGGTATAAATGTCTTTCTAGGCATAACTTGGTATAAAGACTTTTATTGAAGAATGGATTACAAATTCTTTCCTAATAATCCTATTCATATTACTTCATAGCTCTTACTGTTTTGGTTCAATTTTTGATGCATAAATGATTCATCGATATGTGATCATTCTTGCTTTAATATAAATGAGATATTGATTTGAAAATGGGATTGATCCATTTTATTTTCTTCCTATGCAGGCTTGGCAAGTGTTTATGTGCTTAGAGTATTTATTCTAAAACATTAATATTTATAAAACGTTAAATGACTTTATATTTCAGAAGTGACATTAATCACATCAACTGTTTATTTTAAAACTATAATATTTATAAACGATAAATTGATCAATAATTCAAAAGTGACATTAATGAAATTCATTTAATATCGTTTATATAAAACAATTCATAAGTAGTTGATTGCACATGATTGCGAAATCATTTTTGTTGATTACTTCAAGGACAATATTTTACTGTGAGTGAATTGACTTCAGTTTTCTCTTATGCTCTGTTAAAGCACACACGGAGCTCATATTTCTCTTCTGTCTTCGCAACTACTTGGATAATATATGTTAATCCAGGAGTAAACCGCAGCAAGAAACTGAATTCCTGTGTTCTGTTTTGTCAATTTACTAAATGTGCTTTAAGTGGTTAATATAATAGAAAAGGATCAATTAGTGTGAATTTATTTACAATTAACAACACCAAAGAACTGCTTTGTGAATCGCAGACATTAATAGCAAGTTTTAAGAGGAGTCTTCTCTCATTTGAAAATTGCTGCTCCGTAATGTTAAACCAATGGGCCAGTTAATTTCAAATTACTCATTTAACAATTTTTTCAATTTTGCATAGGATAGCTGTTTGATCGTCATTGGAGCTCAATCTTTAGTATGATTGTTTCTTACTTTTCAATTTTTTTTTTAAAAGTACTTTCAGTTTCAAAGCCAGTTCTGAAAGCAAAAATATCTTTAAAAAAAAAAAAATCTGTAACCAAAATCGAATAAGTAAAAAATAGTCATACTAAAGATTAAACTCAGCAGATAAATAAATCCTTAATTCTTTGTAATCATTGAAATTATGTAGGTTTAAATTATATTTTGCAGAGATAAATAGATTTTTTTTCATGTTTAGATGCAGAAACTACTGTATCACAATTATTGGTAATTAGTGAGCATATTTATTGTCCTTGTCACTTTAGAGCAAATTCAAAGATAGTTACTTTTCAGTACAAAACAGCATTGTAATTGCTACAAAACCAGTTTTATTATTTTCTACCTATTACGTTATTAGGATGGGGCTGCTTAAGGCTTCTATCCCTGTCACATGAAAAGCTTGCAATCTAAACTGACGAGGAAGTTATTTGCTAATATCTCATTTGCATTTTGACATTTTTAAATACTTTTTTTTTTTTTTGCATAGTCGAGATCCATCTTTACATTATTATCCCTTTTTTTACTTTTTCAATTTTGGTTGAAGGAAATTTTTCTATAAAATTACTTTCATTTTCAAAACCAGTTCTGTTATCATAAAAAATATCTGCAACCAAAATCAAAAAAGTAAAAAGAGAATGATGTAAAAATGAACTTTAGCTATTCAATGCCAAAAAAAAAAAAAAAAAAAAAAAAAAAAAAAATTGTAAACAACTTTTTACATAGGACTAGTATTAACTTCTGTATGTCTTTGCCTGATAGGCACAGGAGCCCTAAGGTGTGTATTCAAAAAAATATTTTTCCACCCTCAACAGCTAGAAATTTTCTGAGACATTTTCAGACTCATTTTTGAAAATAGAAGCATAAAACTTGCTGAGAGGATTTTTGACGAGATGTATAAAAAGCATGGAATTTCATTTTTCACTCAATTCATTAGAATTTGATTTATAAACAATTATTTTATCAGTATGGCCATTATTTTCATTCCCAGATCTCCCGCTTCAGAAAATTCAGTTCAAGATGCTAACTTTGACAGCATTTTTTTTTTTAATCCAAATATCATCAAGCATGGCTAATATTGTATAGTTTCTAAATAAGAGAACTCATTAATTGTATGCATTTTGAAAGTAAATATTAATTTAAAAATCAATCAGAAATTAAGCAGTTTGGATTGGAATACACCCTTAAGGGGAGTACTTCAGTAATGCAAAAACATCCACCAGCTAGACATCAGATGGTCAGATGGAGAGATTTGAAGTGGAATTTATTGAGAGTTTAATTTGGTTCTAAAAGATGTTATGATACAAAAAATCTATTGGTTGTACTTGAGAGGGACTAAACTTAGAACGTTACAGTACATACACAGTGTACTGGTTTCAACAAGCACAATATTACAACAGAAACTTGGGGGGATGAAACATTTAGCATTGAGTAATAATGCTTATCAATAATTATTTTTAATAAAATTTCCTTTGGAATACAGTAGACTCCCTTAAATCCGCACTCCTAAAATCCACAACTCTCTAAAATCCGCACACAGGGCTCCCAAATGGTTTCCTTTTTCCCACAAAAGTCCCCTTTTCAGAAAAAGGTCCCCTTTAGTTCCCTTTTTTGTATTTTGGTCCCCCAAGTCCCCTTTTCTGTGTCTAAAAAAATTGCCGCGAAATAAAAAAAAACTCTGAAAATCATTAAAAGCTTAAAAATCGAAGAAGACAAAATTTATTAAAGTGGGCGTAAAAACATTATAATGGGTATAAAACAAGCGTGGTAACTGAAATTCTTTCATGAATCTAAATGTTAAAAAATCCCCACAGAATACAGGTAAATTTTAAGAATCTCATTAAAATTCTTAAAAATTAAAAAATTGCAGAACACGAAAGTTACTATATTAAGCTACTGCTTGACTGGTCTTCAATATCGGGCCTTGGCATGCTCCCCCCCCCCCCCTAAAAACAAAGGCAGTAGCTTTTGCACAAAAATACTTTGCTTTTGAAATGGCCAGCCCAAGCACCCAATCTGAATACTATAGAAAATCTTTGAAATGAACTTTAGAAACATGTTTTAAATTATTATTAAAACTCCAATTCAGCATGGACAGAATTTTCCCAAAAATTTCAAGATGATTGGAAAAACATATCACAGACGATTTTCAACTGTTTATTGAATCGATGCCAAGTCGCTGCACCTCGGTACATTTTGCTAAAGGTATGACAACAACATACTAATTATAAATCTAGTTGATTACAGTGATTTTCTGTTATAACACAATTTTTTTCCAAACTTTCCAAGATGGCCAATAACTTTTGAAAGCATGCGTTTTTTTTTTTTTTTTTTTTTTTTTCTTGCAATTAATTTTGTCAGTTGTATTTATTGATATTCATTTGTTATTCCATAAATAAATTCCTAACTATTATTTCAATAAAATGTATGAGTATCACTTTGAGATTCCTCTATATATGGATATACTTTCAAAATAACGAAAAATTTTATGCCGGCCGAAAACTTTTGACCGCCACTATAAATTGTTGTTGATTAGTTTTTGGTATAAATCGCTCTACATGTGGCACTTCTATGCAGCTTTTTTCATGATTTCTGCAATCGCTCAATCACCAAAACCAATGCACAGAATTTTACCGAACTTCAGATTCGGTTAGTCCTTAACATGAATTGACATTTTTTATATTTTGGTATAAATTGCTCAACAAGTGCTGATGGGTGTAAAACCCCCACATCACTCAAACTAGACAATTCCGTAAAGAAAACTAACTATTGGAAATAAATTATAGAAAAAAAAAAGGAACAGAGGACAGTTGATTTACAGCTCAGACAGGAAATTTATAGCGGCAATAAGACTGTGACGGACGGCCATAAATAAGACGACAAAACAGAGACACTTTCACTAAGAGTGTATTTACGACAGGGCAAAGGGGAAATCTCTGTGTGGGGTAATAATTATCAACCATACAGACACTCCGACGACTAAGACTTTACAAGCCCCTAAAAAATTAAAATTAGGGGGTGTTCAATTTAATAGTCAATTTAAGGACAGCCAATAACAGTGTACTGCCTTAAAAGAAGCACAAATGAAATAACACGAAACTGGAAGGGGAAAAAATATGTTAAAAAGAAAACTGTGAATGGTCGAAGGATATTCGACTACAGATTTATTATTATACATTTTGCTTCTTGAGTTTTTGAGATAATAAGAGTCAGAGTCAGTCTACCAAGTGTGCTCGAGTGAGGTGTGCCAATATGGGTAATGAAAGCGTTCCCGGCTTCTCCTCATCTGTCCGGAGATACATTTGCCTATGGTGTCAGCAACTTTAAAAAAGGTATGCAATTTACCGACTTATTTCCCCTTATATTTGCCCACAAACATAGAGTATGATAGAACAATCAAATAATAGGGAAACACTTGCACGCCAATGATCCCGAAGGTTAATTCATTTTGGTGATGATTACTCATGAATTTATGAAATCAATTTCAATGTTGAAAATATCGTGCTACAAAGCATAAAATGTAATTATGCAGCAATGCCAACAGCTATAAAAAAAAATAGATTTTGATTTGATTATTTTGTATTTTTGTAATTTATTTATGTGCATGTATATATTTAGTGTATTATGTGTGTTCTGTATTGTACAATAAAATGTTTTTGTTTTATAAATGACAAAGCATGGTAATGATTTATGGAGTATGTGTCGAAATTACTATAGGTGCATGCTGATCAACGTTTCATAAGGATCTGATAGCATCGAAATAACACAACGCATAAATTAATCTAAATTTTTTGGATGAGAATATTTTTTTTGTGTGTGAAATTTTAATTGGGAGTGTTTTGTGAGGAATGTTATCATTTTTATTAGTATTATTATTATTATTCCTTATGCCGCAGAAAATATTCTTTTCCCTGATCAGATCCTAGAAACATAATACGATCACTAACGGATTTAATTATAATTATTATAAAATAAAAAAAAATTGGTTGATCAATTTGATGCACACAATTTTGGGGGATAGAAATCTCGGAGAAAAATCAAAGGTAATAAGGAATTAATATAATTATTACAAATTATTTTTAGGTATGTAAAAATCTCTCCATCATCTCACCCCCCCCCCAAAAAATTGGTTGCCGTGATACCAGTTCCTTAATTATTTATTTTTATGTATTTAATTTAAATGATTAAAAGAACGAACTTGGTTGATTTTAGTACTTTAATAATACGGTAGTATTGTAATTTCTTTTAATTTGAGTACTTTAAAGAACCAAATTATTTTTCAAGAAATTAATTAGCTTCAATTTAGATATTATTACTGCCATATTAGAAGTAAATATTTAATTAATATTGTGATTATTTGAATTTTTTTTAAGAAAAAAAAAATTAATTTTGTGATTACTTGAATTCCTTTTGTGAGAAAAAAAAAAAAAAATGATAATGAAATGAATGAATGATTCTGACAAATATACATGTTAAAGGAGATAATTAGATTGGAGATAAGATAGATTCTCTTTTTATTACAAGAAAATAGGAGTTGTTGTTAAAATTGGTATATATATACGTAAAATAATAAAATAAATAAAAATTTGTTTTTTTCACATAATAAATTTTATGAATATGATACTAAACCGAGACATTGGCATGCAAGTGTATTTTTGTTTGAGATAATTGGCACATTTTTCAAAAAAAAAAAAAAAAAAAAAACTGTATATATATGTATGTTTACACTATTGAAAAAAAAAAAGAAAGGTTGTTATTTAATTTTATGTATTTATGTGGCATATGATAGAAAGGATTTTATTCTAAAATTCATCAAATATTTTGATATTTTATGTTTAGTACATGTGGATAAAACTGTATAAATTAAATAATAATAATAATAAGATATGTGGATATATTTATATCAAGTTGGTTATGTTTAATTAAATCATTGTAGTTTTATTATTTAAAAAATTGAGGATAATTGAGTTTATGACTAAAGGAGGTACGAGGAAATCTCTCAGAAATAGCACGCGTTTAAGTGGTGTTAAAACAAGAAGGCAATTAAAAATATTATTAAATAAAAACGAAGAAATTTCGGGAGAGAACAAAAACGATAAACAAAAAAAAAAAAACAAAGAATTCGGGATCAAAAATTTCTTGGACAGGAAATATGGCAACTCCTAACGCAGAGCATTTAGTAGGATTAATTTATCCGTTTGATGGTAAAAAAGAAACTAATATCAATTATTTCCTACTACAATTTGATAATTTAATTGACAAAACGAAATATAGCGATGAACACAAATTAACAATTTTGAAAGCCAAGATCATAGGATCGGCAAGGGAAACTCTCATGCAGGATGAATCATTATTTTTAGAAGCAGACATAGGAAAATTCAAGGAGAAGTTAAAAGAATTATTTTCCGTTAAATGTAATTTCGGGGGTGCTCAGAATTTATTTTTCAGTCTAAAGCAGAAACCCGATCAAACATTAGCTAATTTTATAAATGAATTTAATGCTACGGCAAATTTATATATAAAAAAAAGTGGTCAAAAATTAGAGGATAACAGCAACGCAAAATTTTTAGACCAAATGAAATTGGCAAGATTCCTAGATGCAATCCGCGCAGATATTAGTTTAGAAGTGAGAAAAATGCACCCGAAAATTTTGAGGCAGCATGCAAGTCCGCACTAAGATTGGAAGAGGCTTACAATCAAGCAAATATTCCCGAAATAAATAGCATTACCGTTACTAAAGAGAATGAAATATTGGGAAAATTAAATAAATTAAGTGCAGACAGTGCAGAGCAAATTCAGACACTCGTCACCGAAATAAACAACCTTAAATTGAAATTAAATAATAGATCGGAGAGAGAAAAAACATGCTGTGAGGTATGCGGGAAAGAAAACCATGAGACAAAAGATTGTTGGTTCAGACAAAAATATAGTAATGATAACGCGGCTACGAATATTAACAGATTTCAAATTAATAGAGGGTCGCAGGTCTCACGCACAAGAGGCTACAGAAATAACTATAAACAGCAACAAGGATTCCAAAATATGGGGTATCAGGGACATAATGGTAACAATAATTTTGGCAATTGGAACTATGGCTATGTAGCACCTCACTTTTCTACCCCCCCCTCCCCCCATATACAATTATATGTATCCACAGGAATATTACCATAATACAGGAGCACAGGGGTTCGCACAGCCTTCAAGAGGTCGTGGAAGAGGTGGCTATCATAACAATTTTAATAAATCCCAGACAGACGAGCAAGAGGACAATTATAATGAACAAAATAGCAAAAGGGAAAATAAACACAGAGGCCATTCCAAAAGAGGTTCATTCAATAACAAAAAACGACACGAAAAACAAAGGTCGGAAAACTAAATCAGAGGCTCGCTGAAAATAAACAACAGTATTTTAGCGACACAGGTGAGTCTCAGTTTAAAGGGTGTCGCAAAATAAACAGATTTATTGCCAGTGTTAGAAATGAAGGAGAAAATCAGTTACTCATCATTGACCTAGAGATAAATAACATCAAATTTAAAGCGTTATGTGATAGTGGGGCGGCGGTCTCATTGCTTTCGCCCATTATTTTTGATAAATTAAAGGAAAAAAATGTAAAATTTAAATATCTAGGAAATCAAATACAAATACAAACTTTAACGAATTCAAAAATTTATTTTAAGCAGTGTATTAGACTGGTTTTCAGAGTAAAGGGCAGTTTTACAACAGGTACATTTTACATCACAAATAAAGATTTCGGTCGAGAATACTAAATGCTTTTGGGATACGATTATTTAAGGGATAATAATATGATTTTGAATTTCAAAGAAAAAACACTTTTTTTCAAAAATATAAAAATTAAACTGAATATTCCAGAAAAGGAAACAGGGATACAAGTTAATAATCTAACTTCAGAAACAGAAGACAAGGATAGGCAAGAAAACAATCCATCAGGGTCTTACGTAAAAGAAAAGAATAATGATAACAAGAAAAAGACACAGTCCATCACTAAGCAAAAAAATATGTATGCTAAGACCATAGCAACAATTTTTATAAATGCAAATTCAAAAAAAAAATAGTTAATTTACAGTGTCATGATGCCATAGCAGAACAAGAGGTAATATTATTAGAACCCTTGAGAGACGACTCGAAATTCACATTTCAAACTTTATTGCATGAAGTGCAACAAAATAGTAGAATTCATGTCATAATAGCAAATAACACTGACAAAAGAATAAAGTTGAATAAAGGGATAAATGTAGGCAAAATAACAAAAGATATAGATTTTAAACAGGATACAAAATCCGATGACATTGAACAAGGAACAATTTACGAATTAAATAGCTTAAATATCGAAGAGATCAGAAAATTAAGAGAAGCAGAGTTAAAAGAGACAGACTTTGATTTAACACATTTACCCGAAGACCTAAGAGAAAAATTAAAAAACATACTCATGAGAAAAGCGCATGCATTTTCAAAGTCATATGATACTTTAGGTCAAACATCTTTAGTTATACCAAAATTTAATTTAAGTCATGACTACCCTATACAAACCAAACCTTATAAACTACCTCAAACGGTCAGACAATATGCGAAAACAGAGATACGGAACTTACTAAGAGCAAAGATTATTGAAAAATCAGACTCAAATTATGCGTTTCCAGTGATTTTTGTTAAAAAGAAACAAAGTAATAAAGAAAAGAAAAATGAAACCAAATATAGAATGGCTATAGATTATCGGTTATTAAATCAAATTCTACACACATACAGCCTTCCCATACCGGATATTAAAGAAATTCTTTATTCGATCAGCGGAAAAAGGTACTACACGGTGTTAGATCTCCATAGTGCATTTTTTTCAGATAAATTTAAGGCCACAGGATAGGCAAAAACTAGCATTTATTACTGAGGAAGGAAAATTTAACCCTTTAAGGCTCGCTTTTGGGACAAAGAACAGCAGCGCTTATTTCGCAGAATTAATTGATAAAGTGCTGGGACACTTCAACAAGTCCCAAGTGGCATACTTCATGGATGATGTGGTAATTGGTACCAATACAATCCAAGAAATGCTACAAATTTTAGAGCAAGTTCTACAGACTCTCATTGACCACAATCTGACCATAGAGCCTTCAAAAATGCAAATATGCAAAGAAGAAATAGATTTTCTGGGCTTCCAACTCAACCGATGGGGATATTCTCCAGCAAGAAAAAACATAGACAAAATTAAAAACCTAGTACGTCCAAAAACAAAAAAAGGAGTAAGATCACTTCTGGGTCTAGCAAACTACTTTAGATCTTTAATTAGAAATTATTCAGATATTGTACATCCCTTAGTAGAACTTACAAAAGAAAAAGTAAAATTCAAATGGGGTGAGGAGCATGAACAGGCGTTGAAAAACATACAAGAAGCAATAATACAAAACCCTACACTTAGACCCCCAGATTTTAACAAGGAATTATTTTTGATATCTGACGCCTCGAAGCTAGCCATATCCTCAATTCTGGCGCAGGAGTCTAATGGCATTTTATTGCCTATCGAGTTTTTTGGGAGAAAATTAAGAGAGGCAGAAAAAAGCTACCCTAGTATAAAATTCGAATTATTGGCGATTCATGAATCAGTCAATCATTTTAAACATATTTTATGGGGTAGGCCATTCACGATTCTGACGGATTCGAAACCCATTACACAGCAAATGAATTTAGAAGCGCAATCTGACATAGTCAAAAGATGGATGACAGATTTGGCGGAATATAATTATGTTTTCGAGCATATTGAAGGCAAGGTTAACCCAGCGGATTTCGTATCCCGCCATATTTGCAATTTAGAAACGGACTTACAATTACACAATACTCTATTTAAAGTCAACGAGGCTTTGTCTAATGACAACATTAAATCAGAACAATATGCAGACGAAAAGTTAAGAAAAATAATTGACAAAATAGAAAAGGGACAAAACAATCGAACAACAAAAAGATACATGTTAAATGATGATAAAATATTAATTCTGAGACCAGGTACAGAAAAAAAGGAACTACTCATTGCCCCTGACTCTTTGAAAATAGCCATTATGGAAGACGCGCATTCCCCCCATTTTGGATTCCAGAAAACTTATGACACCATTAAGGATAGGATATTTTGGCATGGAATGTACAGGGATATTAAAACATTTTGTGCAAATTGTACAGCGTGTCAAACAGCTAAACACCACAAAACGATAAAAGTACCAGTGCAAAGGGTGGTTAAAGACCATGAAGTAGGAAGTATATTACATATTGACGTATGTGGGCCTCTAACATTTTCTGTGCGAAAGAATAAATTTATTCTGACTATCACGGACGCAACTTCCAGATTTTTAGAAGCGGTTGCATTAAGAAATGTAGAAACACAGACAATTGTCAATGTGCTGAATAAGTACTTCAGTACTTTTGGAATTTGCAACAGCATATATCTGGACAATGCAAAATATTTTAGAAGTGATTTATTCAGAGAATATACAAAGGCGTTAAATATAGAATTACACTTTACGAGTGTATACAGAGCCAAGGCGAATGCAATTGCTGAAACGGTAAACCGAATTCTGAAGAGCTCCCTAATCGCAATGTCAAAAAGCACAACGGAATGGGACATTAGGCTAGATTTTTTCAAACTACATTACAATAACACAATTCACAGGGCTTTAGGATTCGCTTCCGCACTCATTTTCTTTGCGAGAAAATTGAGAACTCCGTTTACATCGCATATTCCCACAGAAGAGGTCTCAACTAAAACTTATGTGGCACAGAGAATGGCACACATTAAAGAAGTGAAACTACAGGCACTGGCCAATCAGTCACGCATGCAGGATGAGTATGCTAAAGAAGAGGACCTGCTACATACACCTACTCTGAATTTGGGACAAGTAGTATACTTAAAACGTATAAATCCGGGCGCTCTGGCGAACAAGTTTGACGGTCCTTTTAAAGTTATAAAAAAATTACGCAACAATAATTACTTACTAAAAGACCTAACAGGTAATTATTCTCGGCCTATAAAAAGGAACATCGATTTACTATTCGCGCCTAAGGCAGCAACTCCTCATATAGACGTGAAAGACAGTACGGCAGAGGAGGATTCAGAGGGGAAAACATAACAAAAATTAAAAAAAAAAAAAAAAAAAAAGAAAAAAAGAAACATAAGCCCTAACTATTATTTAAAATTATCTAGTGTATTTGTAATATATAGTGATTTGTATTATGTATTTAAGAAACAAATTTAATGTAGATAATTTTTTTTTCTTCTCTTTTTGAAATTGGAAATTTATAACAATGCGTTTTTAAGACATCATATAATAACTTGCCTTTTAAAATCAAGCAACATAGAGAGAAAAAAAAGAAAGGGATAGCAAGATGAGTGTACTATTTCCCTCTGAGTTACAATTGGGGAAATGTGCAGGCACACTCGAAAAATTATTACATACACTAAATATTACATAGGTACTTCACAGAACTTCAAGTTGCAAAAAAAAAAAATAAATAAAAATAAAAAAAAATAAATAAATAAATAAACAATAATGATAATTGTACATTGGATGACTAGGACAGAAGCAATTGCTCAGAATAAATTCGTCTAGTGCATAATCAATGATACAAAAAAAAAAACTTTAATTATTTATTCTGCATATTTAAATAAAGTGGAAACAACTTGAAGAGAAATAACTCTTACAAACAACGCATATGCAAAATTGATATTAAAGATATGTATATTGGTACATAAAAAAATATATATATATATATATATAGATTTTCATATAGAAATTTGATGAGAAGTTCGGCGAAGTACGCAATAATAAAATAACACATAACAATGGCAAGGCAAGTTATTGACAAAACAAAATAACGTGGAAACTCAGCACATAGGATTCACAAAAATAAAGAACTCAAAGAAAAAAAAAATAAGGTTTTCTCACCAATAGAAGACTTTCCGCTTGACGAGATTGATGGATCTGCTGACAGGTCTCGGGGGTAAACAGTTACCTGGATAACACACCCCAGATCGAGGAGGGGGAGAGTTGCTCCCGAATGGGGAATCTTTCTCGAGGCAGTGCACGGCAGAAAGCTATAAAATTGAATATCAGATTTAGTCGCATGGCAGTTTTAAGATGGTTCGCTAGAAGGGAAAGTGTTAAGGTTAGGATCTCACGAAAACTCGTGTGATATAAGCATTCCCAATAATATTTAATCGGCAGAGTAAGATATATATATATATATATATATATATATATATATATATATATATATATATATATATATATAAATAAATAAATAAATAAATAAATAAGTAAAGGTTATTTTTTTGGAGGACATTTTACAGGAATTTTTTTTTCTTTTACCTTTGCCGGAAAATAAAAGGTATTACAAATTCTTTTGCTGCACGTTAGATATAACTATGATGACATTACTCACGCAACGTAGTTTCAAAAGAAGGTCTTATGGGATAGTATACAAAAGAAAGTTATAACAATTAGACTTCATCACAAGGCAATATTTAGTTACATTGGATAAGTAACAGATGCAAAATTATTTTAGAGTCTTATCAGGAATCTATATAAAAGCAAATGAATTAGGAAGTTTTTTTTTTAAATGTGAAGATTAAACGACACTATATATATTATTAGGTATATATATATATATTTTTTACCGACATAGGCGTATGGAAACATAGCAATATTTTATAAAAAGTGTACAATTGCACATAAAAAAAAAATTAATTGTAAGTGGTATCGATTTCGCACTTTCACACACTTCATAATAATATTTATATAAGGCATTAAAATACAATAATAATAAAACAATATAAAGGTTCATGTATGGATATCACATATGGCAATGTGAGTATATATATTTATGAATATAAGGAAATCTTTCTGCGGGCAGAGAGTATTTCTCAAACCTGGCCAGGTTATTCACTAAAATGTATATACTCGATTGTCAATAATCCGTACAAATTAATATATATATATAAATACAAATATTTAGGTATTAGTAAAAAAAAAAAAAAAAAAAAAAAAAATTCAATTTAACTCTAAACAACATAGTAAATTTTGGTAAAAAAATAATAAAAAAGATAAATTATTTTAATCAGTATGACATGCTGAATCATTTTAGTAATAAAATTAGATATAGAAGTCAATACATATTTCAAATGATTAGGTAATTTTGTTTTCAAAATGTATTTTTTTCCCTCTATACTATAGTGTCTTTTAAAATTTTAAATACTCAAACTACAACAAGAAAAGGTAAATAAATGGATGGTATATATACACATTTTATCAATATTATTTCATTTCACACTTTCTATTTGTACCCAGAATTGGGTGACAGGATTATTAATGGAGATTAGTAAAATAACAAGTAAATTGTGTTGTTCAGATAGCAAAGATTAAAGGCAAATTAGCTTAGAAATATTCTTTTAGACTCTTCTAATGTAGCATCAAAATTATAAACAAAAAATATTTTAGGGATTTCACTCCCTTTTCCTTCATGTTTTGCTAGATAACCCCCCCCCCCCTCAAATTAAGCATTTAGGAAACATATCAGATTTTTCTTTCGCTTATTTTTTTTTTTTTTTTTTTTTTTTTTTTTTAGATATATATGCACGGTAAAGATTTACTTGCAGAAAGTTTTTATCAACAATATCACAACCAGTACTGAAAAAGGAATTTTTTTTTTCTCTGGCGGCAAAATTTGACTTTAGTTTTTCAAGTTTAATTGCAATTATCAGCCAGTGAAATGAAAAGGCACATTGATTTTCCCAAATTTTTTTTTCAAGTTGTGATATTATTCAACTTTAGCATTGTATATTAAAATCTTTCAGGCAATGTTCAGAATCATAATACAATTTTAGGAACATTGTTAAACGATTGCCTAATCGCTGTATTATTTCCTGAAAGGCAATTTAATTAGAATACTTCTCTAAGACTCCAATATATTCTGAGGGAAATACGAGATTTGGGACACTCAAGCGTCCTTCAGCAGATAACCAGTCTGTAAGAAGCCATTTTCCCTGAAAATACAAAATAAACAGTACACAGTACATGATTTTATAGCGGATATATGTCAATTTTATAGAATAAAGGGGTGAAAATTTACACGGAAGGCATGCGTAGCAGGTTATAGGTTAATACGGGTTAGTTTCTTATAGTTTAACATAAGTTTCATGCAAAAGAAATATAATTTTAAGACAAAAAAAACGAGAAAATTAGATACCTGCTTGACTTGACTGGAAGGGAACATCCACTTTCCCTCACACACTAGCAGGAGAGGAGTTGATTCTAGGAAGAGTCATCCATTACCATTTCAGGGTGTTAGGCTACTAAGCACATCATTAGCACCTGTCAATCAAAATGCGCGACTTGCAGAAGATCCGTGTTTTTGCGCTAATTCGCTTTTTTTTTCCTTTTATAACGTAGGAGACAGTTCGCTTATTGCATCTAGAGCAATAAGGTATTCATAGAGCTCGCGGTTCTGTGCGATATTCTTGGTGCCTCTTACGCATGAATAATTAGGAATATGTATACAACATTACCCATTTTAGCAACACTTAACATAATTCAAATTTGTAACATTCAGCTATGATTTATGTTAATAATCTTGTGGATAATGTAGACTATACAAAACATGGTATATTTGTTTTTTTTTAGATATTTCATATGATGTACATAAAAAAGGTTTCTCAACATTGTATATATATTTTACTATTTCGATACTAATCCAGATATGTTATGCAAATAACATTGGTGTTGCTATGAATTTGTGTTGTTTTTTTTTTGTTTTGCTTTTGGTTATTACATATTTTACTTTATGTGTTTAAAATATTATGCATTTAAAATAAACAAAAAAAAAATGTGCCAATACATCTCAAATTCAGGTTTAGATTTTTCGGAGCTTTTACATGTTATTTTTTTTTCTTCCTTAGTGTAAAAAAAAATTATTCCAAATTTATACTTGGCTTTGATTGCATGATTTGGCATTTTAATGGATTAATTTAATTATTGTATCAAAATTTGGGCATGGGGAAATAATACACAGAAGAGAAGATAATCGGACCTTGGAAGTGTTCACCAGAACTGAATCAAAATTCCAATGACTATGGATACAACATTTGCGGCAGTGTGGTGTACACAAAAATGATGTCTACAGACCTCATTTTTTTTTTAGACCCAGGGGATAGATGATGGGTGTAAAACCCCCACATCACTCAAACTAGACAATTCCGTAAAGAAAACTAACTATTGGAAATAAATTATAGAAAAAAAAGGAACAGAGGACAGTTGATTTACATCTCAGACAGGAAATTTATAGCGGCAATAAGACTGTGACGGACGGCCATAAATAAGACGACAAAACAGAGACACTTTCACTAAGAGTGTATTTATGACAGGGCAAAGGGGAAATCTCTGTGTGGGGTAATAATTATCAACCATACAGACACTCCGACGACTAAGACTTTACAAGCCCCTAGAAAATTAAAATTAGGGGGTGTTCAATTTAATAGTCAATTTAAGGACAGCCAATAACAGTGTACTGCCTTAAAAGAAGCACAAATGAAATAACACGAAACTGGAAGGGGAAAAAAATATGTTAAAAAGAAAACTGTGAATGGTCGAAGGATATTCGACTACAGAATTATTATTATACATTTTGCTTCTTGAGTTTTTGAGATAATAAGAGTCAGAGTCAGTCTACCAAGTGTGCTCGAGTGAGGTGTGCCAATATGGGTAATGAAAGCGTTCCCGGCTTCTCCTCATCTGTCCGGAGATACATTTGCCTATGGTGTCAGCAACTTTAAAAAAGGTATGCAATTTACCGACTTATTTCCCCTTATATTTGCCCACAAACATAGAGTATGATAGAACAATCAAATAATAGGGAAACACTTGCACGCCAATGATCCCGAAGGTTAATTCATTTTGGTGATGATTACTCATGAATTTATGAAATCAATTTCAATGTTGAAAATATCGTGCTACAAAGCATAAAATGTAATTATGCAGCAATGCCAACAGCTATATAAAAAATAGATTTTGATTTGATTATTTTGTATTTTTGTAATTTATTTATGTGCATGTATATATTTAGTGTATTATGTGTGTTCTGTGTTGTACAATAAAATGTTTTTGTTTTATAAATGACAAAGCATGGTAATGATTTATGGAGTATGTGTCGAAATTACTATAGGTGCATGCTGATCAACGTTTCATAAGGATCTGATAGCATCGAAATAACACAACGCATAAATTAATCTAAATTTTTTGGATGAGAATATTTTTTTTGTGTGTGAAATTTTAATTGGGAGTGTTTTGTGAGGAATGTTATCATTTTTATTAGTATTATTATTATTATTCCTTATGCCGCAGAAAATATTCTTTTCCCTGATCAGATCCTAGAAACATAATACGATCACTAACGGATTTAATTATAATTATTATAAAATAAAAAAAAATTGGTTGATCAATTTGATGCACACAATTTTGGGGGATAGAAATCTCGGAGAAAAATCAAAGGTAATAAGGAATTAATATAATTATTACAAATTATTTTTAGGTATGTAAAAATCTCTCCATCATCTCACCCCCCCCCCCAAAAAATTGGTTGCCGTGATACCAGTTCCTTAATTATTTATTTTTATGTATTTAATTTAAATGATTAAAAGAACGAACTTGGTTGATTTTAGTACTTTAATAATACGGTAGTATTGTAATTTCTTTTAATTTGAGTACTTTAAAGAACCAAATTATTTTTCAAGAAATTAATTAGCTTCAATTTAGATATTATTACTGCCATATTAGAAGTAAATATTTAATTAATATTGTGATTATTTGAATTTTTTTTAAGAAAAAAAAAATTAATTTTGTGATTACTTGAATTCCTTTTGTGAGAAAAAAAAAAAAAAAATGATAATGAAATGAATGAATGATTCTGACAAATATACATGTTAAAGGAGATAATTAGATTGGAGATAAGATAGATTCTCTTTTTATTACAAGAAAATAGGAGTTGTTGTTAAAATTGGTATATATATACGTAAAATAATAAAATAAATAAAAATTTGTTTTTTTCACATAATAAATTTTATGAATATGATACTAAACCGAGACATTGGCATGCAAGTGTATTTTTGTTTGAGATAATTGGCACATTTTTCAAAAAAAAAAAAAAAAAAAAAAAAAAAAAAAAAAAAAAAAACTGTATATATATGTATGTTTACACTATTGAAAAAAAAAAGAAAGGTTGTTATTTAATTTTATGTATTTATGTGGCATATGATAGAAAGGATTTTATTCTAAAATTCATCAAATATTTTGATATTTTATGTTTAGTACATGTGGATAAAACTGTATAAATTAAAAAATAATAATAATAAGATATGTGGATATATTTATATCAAGTTAGTTATGTTTAATTAAATCATTGTAGTTTTATTATTTAAAAAATTGAGGATAATTGAGTTTATGACTAAAGGAGGTACGAGGAAATCTCTCAGAAATAGCACGCGTTTAAGTGGTGTTAAAACAAGAAGGCAATTAAAAATATTATTAAATAAAAACGAAGAAATTTCGGGAGAGAACAAAAACGATAAACAAAGAAAAAAAACAAAGAATTCGGGATCAAAAATTTCTTGGACAGGAAATATGGCAACTCCTAACGCAGAGCATTTAGTAGGATTAATTTATCCGTTTGATGGTAAAAAAGAAACTAATATCAATTTTTTCGTACTACAATTTGATAATTTAATTGACAAAACGAAATATAGCGATGAACACAAATTAACAATTTTGAAAGCCAAGATCATAGGATCGGCAAGGGAAACTCTCATGCAGGATGAATCATTATTTTTAGAAGCAGACATAGGAAAATTCAAGGAGAAGTTAAAAGAATTATTTTCCGTTAAATGTAATTTCGGGGGTGCTCAGAATTTATTTTTCAGTCTAAAGCAGAAACCCGATCAAACATTAGCTAATTTTATAAATGAATTTAATGCTACGGCAAATTTATATATAAAAAAAAGTGGTCAAAAATTAGAGGATAACAGCAACGCAAAATTTTTAGACCAAATGAAATTGGCAAGATTCCTAGATGCAATCCGCGCAGATATTAGTTTAGAAGTGAGAAAAAATGCACCCGAAAATTTTGAGGCAGCATGCAAGTCCGCACTAAGATTGGAAGAGGCTTACAATCAAGCAAATATTCCCGAAATAAATAGCATTACCGTTACTACTGATGTACCACGTTTCTTAGGAACCTGGACAGATCTGCGCATGGGCGAAAAGGACTAAGTCCATGTCGAAAATGGGGAAGTCAGTAGCATCCTGAGATGAGTGAGATGAGTTTGTTTATTAAACATCTTAGATATGTCGAATATTTTTGGTGAATACCTTTTTGCTTTGGTCATTCAATAATATATTTTTTAATATTATTTTGTAGTTCTGTTATATCAAAATAGAGTTATAAAAAGTCAAATATGAAAGGAAAAAGATGATTTAAATTTATGATTATTAAACTTAGCGTAGTAACTTTTCCTCTCGCAATATAGCGTATGTAATCTTTTTAGAATTAACGATTGCGTGGCGTAATTTTAAAAATTGCTAAAGTGGCGATTTTTAAAAATTATTTCTTTACATTATTGTTTACTTAATCTATTTAAATTATTTGCATGCATTGGGTATGAATATGGCACAGATATACACGCAAATGGATAGAATGAATTTTTCCAACGCCATCTTGGCGAAATCCTTGTTTTCGAATACCAGTTGCACATACATTTTTCAATTATTTTCTATTATTTTAAAAAGCAAATAACAATAAATAAAAAAATGTTAAAATATATTAAATATTTTACATTATTTGAAAAAAGAAAATTAAAGCAAATAAACTATTTACGAATAAATAAACAAAAGTAGCAGGGTTACCATATCAGGCCAAATAACACCATTTTGGTGCAAGTAATTGCATGTGCCCTGAATATTTAGGTTGTTAAAATTGGCGAATTCATCGCATAGCCGTCAAGATAGAAGCCAAGCAGTCGTTAAATCTGCGGGTTTGACATAAATATAATTGTAAAAAATAAAATAAAACAAATATGGTTTTATTGAAATTCACAAAAATATAGCAAATATGTGTATATATATTTCGGAAAAACAAAATCCGTGAACTAATGGAAGATTCACGACCATTTAATTTAAAATAAAATTTCACAAAACAGAAAAAGAAAAAAAAAATGTTGAACACGATCCCTTCTGCCAAAGAAGCTGTCCTCCCTACAAGCTGTATAGAATCGGCCTGGCATTCTGCCAAGCACGGCCACAGCAACTGTGGTCTGACAGTAAAGAGAATGAAATATTGGGAAAATTAAATAAATTAAGTGCAGACAGTGCAGAGCAAATTCAGACACTCGTCACCGAAATAAACAACCTTAAATTGAAATTAAATAATAGATCGGAGAGAGAAAAAACATGCTGTGAGGTATGCGGGAAAGAAAACCATGAGACAAAAGATTGTTGGTTCAGACAAAAATATAGTAATGATAACGCGGCTACGAATATTAACAGATTTCAAATTAATAGAGGGTCGCAGGTCTCACGCACAAGAGGCTACAGAAATAACTATAAACAGCAACAAGGATTCCAAAATATGGGGTATCAGGGACATAATGGTAACAATAATTTTGGCAATTGGAACTATGGCTATGTAGCACCTCACTTTTCTACCCCCCCCTCTCCCCCCATATACAATTATATGTATCCACAGGAATATTACCATAATACAGGAGCACAGGGGTTCGCACAGCCTTCAAGAGGTCGTGGAAGAGGTGGCTATCATAACAATTTTAATAAATCCCAGACAGACGAGCAAGAGGACAATTATAATGAACAAAATAGCAAAAGGGAAAATAAACACAGAGGCCATTCCAAAAGAGGTTCATTCAATAACAAAAAACGACACGAAAAACAAAGGTCGGAAAACTAAATCAGAGGCTCGCTGAAAATAAACAACAGTATTTTAGCGACAGAGGTGAGTCTCAGTTTAAAGGGTGTCGCAAAATAAACAGATTTATTGCCAGTGTTAGAAATGAAGGAGAAAATCAGTTACCCATCATTGACCTAGAGATAAATAACATCAAATTTAAAGCGTTATGTGATAGTGGGGCGGCGGTCTCATTGCTTTCGCCCATTATTTTTGATAAATTAAAGGAAAAAAATGTAAAATTTAAATATCTAGGAAATCAAATACAAATACAAACTTTAACGAATTCAAAAATTTATTTTAAACAGTGTATTAGACTGGTTTTCAGAGTAAAGGGCAGTTTTACAACAGGTACATTTTACATCACAAATAAAGATTTCGGTCGAGAATACTAAATGCTTTTGGGATACGATTATTTAAGGGATAATAATATGATTTTGAATTTCAAAGAAAAAACACTTTTTTTCAAAAATATAAAAATTAAACTGAATATTCCAGAAAAGGAAACAGGGATACAAGTTAATAATCTAACTTCAGAAACAGAAGACAAGGATAGGCAAGAAAACAATCCATCAGGGTCTTACGTAAAAGAAAAGAATAATGATAACAAGAAAAAGACACAGTCCATCACTAAGCAAAAAAATATGTATGCTAAGACCATAGCAACAATTTTTATAAATGCAAATTCAAAAAAAAAATAGTTAATTTACAGTGTCATGATGCCATAGCAGAACAAGAGGTAATATTATTAGAACCCTTGAGAGACGACTCGAAATTCACATTTCAAACTTTATTGCATGAAGTGCAACAAAATAGTAGAATTCATGTCATAATAGCAAATAACACTGACAAAAGAATAAAGTTGAATAAAGGGATAAATGTAGGCAAAATAACAAAAGATATAGATTTTAAACAGGATACAAAATCCGATGACATTGAACAAGGAACAATTTACGAATTAAATAGCTTAAATATCGAAGAGATCAGAAAATTAAGAGAAGCAGAGTTAAAAGAGACAGACTTTGATTTAACACATTTACCCGAAGACCTAAGAGAAAAATTAAAAAACATACTCATGAGAAAAGCGCATGCATTTTCAAAGTCATATGATACTTTAGGTCAAACATCTTTAGTTATACCAAAATTTAATTTAAGTCATGACTACCCTATACAAACCAAACCTTATAAACTACCTCAAACGGTCAGACAATATGCGAAAACAGAGATACGGAACTTACTAAGAGCAAAGATTATTGAAAAATCAGACTCAAATTATGCGTTTCCAGTGATTTTTGTTAAAAAGAAACAAAGTAATAAAGAAAAGAAAAATGAAACCAAATATAGAATGGCTATAGATTATCGGTTATTAAATCAAATTCTACACACATACAGCCTTCCCATACCGGATATTAAAGAAATTCTTTACTCGATCAGCGGAAAAAGGTACTACACGGTGTTAGATCTCCATAGTGCATTTTTTTCAGATAAATTTAAGGCCACAGGATAGGCAAAAACTAGCATTTATTACTGAGGAAGGAAAATTTAACCCTTTAAGGCTCGCTTTTGGGACAAAGAACAGCAGCGCTTATTTCGCAGAATTAATTGATAAAGTGCTGGGACACTTCAACAAGTCCCAAGTGGCATACTTCATGGATGATGTGGTAATTGGTACCAATACAATCCAAGAAATGCTACAAATTTTAGAGCAAGTTCTACAGACTCTCATTGACCACAATCTGACCATAGAGCCTTCAAAAATGCAAATATGCAAAGAAGAAATAGATTTTCTGGGCTTCCAACTCAACCGATGGGGATATTCTCCAGCAAGAAAAAACATAGACAAAATTAAAAACCTAGTACGTCCAAAAACAAAAAAAGGAGTAAGATCATTTCTGGGTCTAGCAAACTACTTTAGATCTTTAATTAGAAATTATTCAGATATTGTACATCCCTTAGTAGAACTTACAAAAGAAAAAGTAAAATTCAAATGGGGTGAGGAGCATGAACAGGCGTTGAAAAACATACAAGAAGCAATAATACAAAACCCTACACTTAGACCCCCAGATTTTAACAAGGAATTATTTTTGATATCTGACGCCTCGAAGCTAGCCATATCCTCAATTCTGGCGCAGGAGTCTAATGGCATTTTATTGCCTATCGAGTTTTTTGGGAGAAAATTAAGAGAGGCAGAAAAAAGCTACCCTAGTATAAAATTCGAATTATTGGCGATTCATGAATCAGTCAATCATTTTAAACATATTTTATGGGGTAGGCCATTCACGATTCTGACGGATTCGAAACCCATTACACAGCAAATGAATTTAGAAGCGCAATCTGACATAGTCAAAAGATGGATGACAGATTTGGCGGAATATAATTATGTTTTCGAGCATATTGAAGGCAAGGTTAACCCAGCGGATTTCGTATCCCGCCATATTTGCAATTTAGAAACGGACTTACAATTACACAATACTCTATTTAAAGTCAACGAGGCTTTGTCTAATGACAACATTAAATCAGAACAATATGCAGACGAAAAGTTAAGAAAAATAATTGACAAAATAGAAAAGGGACAAAACAATCGAACAACAAAAAGATACATGTTAAATGATGATAAAATATTAATTCTGAGACCAGGTACAGAAAAAAAGGAACTACTCATTGCCCCTGACTCTTTGAAAATAGCCATTATGGAAGACGCGCATTCCCCCCATTTTGGATTCCAGAAAACTTATGACACCATTAAGGATAGGATATTTTGGCATGGAATGTACAGGGATATTAAAACATTTTGTGCAAATTGTACAGCGTGTCAAACAGCTAAACACCACAAAACGATAAAAGTACCAGTGCAAAGGGTGGTTAAAGACCATGAAGTAGGAAGTATATTACATATTGACGTATGTGGGCCTCTAACATTTTCTGTGCGAAAGAATAAATTTATTCTGACTATCACGGACGCAACTTCCAGATTTTTAGAAGCGGTTGCATTAAGAAATGTAGAAACACAGACAATTGTCAATGTGCTGAATAAGTACTTCAGTACTTTTGGAATTTGCAACAGCATATATCTGGACAATGCAAAATATTTTAGAAGTGATTTATTCAGAGAATATACAAAGGCGTTAAATATAGAATTACACTTTACGAGTGTATACAGAGCCAAGGCGAATGCAATTGCTGAAACGGTAAACCGAATTCTGAAGAGCTCCCTAATCGCAATGTCAAAAAGCACAACGGAATGGGACATTAGGCTAGATTTTTTCAAACTACATTACAATAACACAATTCACAGGGCTTTAGGATTCGCTTCCGCACTCATTTTCTTTGCGAGAAAATTGAGAACTCCGTTTACATCGCATATTCCCACAGAAGAGGTCTCAACTAAAACTTATGTGGCACAGAGAATGGCACACATTAAAGAAGTGAAACTACAGGCACTGGCCAATCAGTCACGCATGCAGGATGAGTATGCTAAAGAAGAGGACCTGCTACATACACCTACTCTGAATTTGGGACAAGTAGTATACTTAAAACGTATAAATCCGGGCGCTCTGGCGAACAAGTTTGACGGTCCTTTTAAAGTTATAAAAAAATTACGCAACAATAATTACTTACTAAAAGACCTAACAGGTAATTATTCTCGGCCTATAAAAAGGAACATCGATTTACTATTCGCGCCTAAGGCAGCAACTCCTCATATAGACGTGAAAGACAGTACGGCAGAGGAGGATTCAGAGGGGAAAACATAACAAAAATTAAAAAAAAAAAAAAAAAAAAAAGAAAAAAAGAAACATAAGCCCTAACTATTATTTAAAATTATCTAGTGTATTTGTAATATATAGTGATTTGTATTATGTATTTAAGAAACAAATTTAATGTAGATAATTTTTTTTTCTTCTCTTTTTGAAATTGGAAATTTATAACAATGCGTTTTTAAGACATCATATAATAACTTGCCTTTTAAAATCAAGCAACATAGAGAGAAAAAAAAGAAAGGGATAGCAAGATGAGTGTACTATTTCCCTCTGAGTTACAATTGGGGAAATGTGCAGGCACACTCGAAAAATTATTACATACACTAAATATTACATAGGTACTTCACAGAACTTCAAGTTGCAAAAAAAAAAAATAAATAAAAATAAAAAAAAATAAATAAATAAATAAACAATAATGATAATTGTACATTGGATGACTAGGACAGAAGCAATTGCTCAGAATAAATTCGTCTAGTGCATAATCAATGATACAAAAAAAAAAACTTTAATTATTTATTCTGCATATTTAAATAAAGTGGAAACAACTTGAAGAGAAATAACTCTTACAAACAACGCATATGCAAAATTGATATTAAAGATATGTATATTGGTACATAAAAAAATATATATATATATATATAGATTTTCATATAGAAATTTGATGAGAAGTTCGGCGAAGTACGCAATAATAAAATAACACATAACAATGGCAAGGCAAGTTATTGACAAAACAAAATAACGTGGAAACTCAGCACATAGGATTCACAAAAATAAAGAACTCAAAGAAAAAAAAATAAGGTTTTCTCACCAATAGAAGACTTTCCGCTTGACGAGATTGATGGATCTGCTGACAGGTCTCGGGGGTAAACAGTTACCTGGATAACACACCCCAGATCGAGGAGGGGGAGAGTTGCTCCCGAATGGGGAATCTTTCTCGAGGCAGTGCACGGCAGAAAGCTATAAAATTGAATATCAGATTTAGTCGCATGGCAGTTTTAAGATGGTTCGCTAGAAGGGAAAGTGTTAAGGTTAGGATCTCACGAAAGCTCGTGTGATATAAGCATTCCCAATAATATTTAATCGGCAGAGTAAGATATATATATATATATATATATAAATAAAAAAATAAATAAATAAATAAATAAATAAATAAATAAAGGTTATTTTTTTGGAGGACATTTTACAGGAATTTTTTTTTCTTTTACCTTTGCCGGAAAATAAAAGGTATTACAAATTCTTTTGCTGCACGTTAGATATAAGTATGATGACATTACTCACGCAACGTAGTTTCAAAAGAAGGTCTTATGGGATAGTATACAAAAGAAAGTTATAACAATTAGACTTCATCACAAGGCAATATTTAGTTACATTGGATAAGTAACAGATGCAAAATTATTTTAGAGTCTTATCAGGAATCTATATAAAAGCAAATGAATTAGGAAGTTTTTTTTTTAATGTGAAGATTAAACGACACTATATATATTATTAGGTATATATATATATATTTTTTACCGACATAGGCGTATGGAAACATAGCAATATTTTATAAAAAGTGTACAATTGCACATAAAAAAAAAATTAATTGTAAGTGGTATCGATTTCGCACTTTCACACACTTCATAATAATATTTATACAGGGTGAGTCATAAATATCGAAACAATAGGCTATCTCCTTAAATATTGCCCCTAGACCCATACTTCCAATTGCAAAGTTTCATCAAAAAAGGTAAATTTTTTGATAAGATAAGTTGCAACTCCATGGGGGGTCTATTTTAAAAAATACGAAAATTAAATTTTTATACGACCCCCAGAGAATAAAACTTCCAATTAGAAAATTTTTCCTTATCCTCTTCTGAATCGAACAAAAAAAAATTCATCTCGATATCTGCAAATCCCTGGATGATATTAAAATCCAAAATTTTTCAAAATTCGTGACTTACACCACTTTAGCATACATCTGAGTGCAGCGATATCAGTTCATTTGAAATGCAATTTAGGGATCGACCATTAATTTACGCATTGTTAAATGTAGACCCAAGACAATACTTTAACTTTTAAATATAAAATAAAAGCGTATAGCTTTTTGCTTTAAACTTCCTTGACATATGCTAGATGTCTGCAATATCTCGAGCTTGGCGCCAGGCTCGTAATTGGCACGACCCATTGGCCGGACCGTCTTATTAAACACTTATTAAAAGTGTTATTAAATTAAGTGATATTAATTAAACTCTCATTAACCGTGTCTTTAAAACTTATTGCCGCAGGCAATAAGTTTAGTAAAAATAGTAATAGCGATAATGACCCTTCTATTAACTGGATCATATGGAATATATTTTAATGTTAATGGAAATATATTTTAATAAATTACTTAGAATTTTTTTCAAAAATCTAGTTTGTACTATTCAGCTTCAAAATTTATGTGGTTTTAAACATATTTTTACTTTTTTCTATCTTTACAAGAGAAAAGTATTGGATTCATGAAAATTTTTAATTCCGGTTTTCGACGGATTCACACGTTTTAGGGCTCAGAGATACCGAAAAACATGTTTTTACAAAATGTCTGTCTGTGAGTCACTGCTTCTGTATCTCTGTATATGATATACATTTTGTGAACGCGCTATCTCAAGAACTAATACACAAAATTTAATAAAAAATTATATTTACTTAGTTCTTGGTATACATTGATGCTGATTAGTTTTTGGTGTGAATCGCTTAACAGGTGACCCTACTGTAAAGGCTTTTGTGCGATTTCCGCGATCGCTGTATCTCCAGAATGCAAGGAATATCATCAAACTTCAGATTTAGTTATTCCTTGACATGAATTGATGTTATTTATATTTTGTTGTATATGGCTCCACGAGAGGCACTGCAACACTGAATTTGTTACGATTTCTGCAATAGCTCTACTTTAAGAACTAATGCAGGAATTTCCATAAAAAGTCAGATGCAGTTACTTCTTGACATGAATTGGTTTTGTTTACGTTTTTGTATCAATCATCTTTCGGATGGCGTTTTCATAATGAATTTTGTATAGTTTACACCAGGGTTGTTTGGTTTAAACCACGCTGGTTTAAACCGTGGTTTAAACCATGGTTTAAACCAAGTGGTTTTTTTAAAAAAAACATGCTGGTTTTTTTAATTTGGTTTTTTCCCCTTTTCCCTAATGTTTTCATTTATTTTACACATTATTAAAATGTGCAAAATCAAAGTTATGGAGTAGCTACAAGCAAAGCTTAAGACAAATTAAATTTTTAAAGTGACAAACATCTTTAATCAATCTAATTTTTCTTACTAGCTATAAATTGGCATGGCAAAATATTTTTCTACAATGAACTGTGGAGGATAAAAAAAGGTAGTTAGTTTTAATTCTTTTTTAAAACTTATTTTTTTAAAAATGCAAAAATGGCATATCCCAGCCAAAAATGCAATTTTACTGCTTAGATAGCTTGATTATGATTTACTAAGGATTGCATCATATATCAAAGCATCAATAATGACATAATCATAAGTCATTCTTTCCATTGGTTACTCTTGTTGTTTATGCTAATGAATGATTGGCTATAAATTTTCTCTGTTCCGTAGCTATTGGTTTTGGTAAGCTTTGGTTTTTCTTAGATTGGATTTGCAGTTTTTACATTATTTTTTTCTTTTTCTAGCTACTTTGTATTGTATTTTATTTTAAGAAAGCTACTTATATATATTGAAATAAAAGAATGTCTAAAACTAGAAGAAAGGAAAATATAATCTGGTTTTCATTTGAGGCAATAAGAAATACATCAAAAACATGTTTAAGAGCCAAATGTAAAAATTGCATGCAACGTAAATGTTGTCAAATTAGCTCTTCCTTATAATACTAGGTGTGATTCATTTTCAGATGCTTTAGATGTTTACCTTAAAAATTTCCCCACTTTACTTAAAATTTGTGTAGAAAATAGAAATGTTATTGATAAAAATATTCAAAAGCTCGTATCTGTCTAATTTTAATTTTAAAAGAAATGTTGAAGATATGTTTAAACTGTTAAATTCTATTGTAGTTGCCCTGGATAATATCTAAAGTAATAAGTTCCATTACTAATGCAGTTTATAATTGGACAGGTCTTCAAAAAATATTAAGACAAAAAAAATGTAAATAAAGAAGTCTCAACAATATTTTAGACCAGGTATAAAATGGCCCTAACACCCATGCCCTTTTAGGTATACATGCTTGAACCACAATACAGCCAAAGTGAACTATGAACAAGATAAAAAAAGGATACATTAAATTTTACAAAACAAAAATATCCATGTAACTCAATGCTTGCACAGATAATAAAATTTAATGCTAAATCTTCACCTTTTGAAGAACAAAGAAACGGAAAAAATAAAGTTTGTATTAAAAAAAAAAAAAAAAAGTAATTTTTCTAAGCCTATGTCTGAATTTGTGTAAGCATTACATTCGTTGATGTATCAAGTCAATACATATGTATTTTTTTAGCATTAATAAAATGCATATTGATATTTTTTAAGTAAATATATGTAGTAAGAGATTAATAATCATTTGTTGATGTTAATACTGTAAATAATTTCTAAATTATGCACAAGAAAATGTTTTCTATTTCAGCTTATTTCTGTTAATTTAGTAAAATATGTTTGTTTGCCCTTAATTATGTTCTTCATTATCAACCTGCATATAATTATTTCTTAAATTATTATCTAAAAGGTTTATATAAGTATACTAATAAATTAATAGTTTTTTTTTTTCACACAATGAATATTTCCCTATAGAAACCTTAACTTATAAGATAATTTTATTATAAATTTTTATGCTTTAGTTATTTAATTATCAAAAAATAAATACTAATGTGAATGTTTAACATTAATTAACTATTAATTACAAAAAATCCTCATGACTTTCTAAAACTCAAGTTATTTTTCTTACAAATGTTATTTAAATAATGATTTGAAAAAAACCCGGTTTAAACCAAAAAAACCTGGTTTAAACTAAAAAAACCCGGTTTTTTGGTTTTTTTAAAAAAAAACCGGTTTTTATACCAACCCTGGTTTACACGATTTCAGTGATATCTTGTACTAATCCACGGAATTTCGTATCTTTAGAGTCCTCCGATTGCTACATCCGAGTAGTTTATTTATTCCAAACGGCATTAAAAAAAATATTTATTCGAATGTTAAAGTCGAAGAGTATAACGTTTCTGTTGCGTATTTTTTTTATGCTAAGCTCCCACTAATATTTCATTCTAAGTGTATTTAATTGATCAAGGTTTAATGCGTTCGAACCAAACATCATTTAAGAAATTCAATTGAATAATTTCAACTTAAAACGTTTAAATGAAATATGCCGAAGATTCATTAAACACCCGTTCTTGTTTTAAAAAGATAACTGATTCGCAAGTTAAACAAAATTTAAAATGTATTTGTATTTGAACTGAAAACTGTATGTTAAACTCTAAAAAATGAAAAAAAAAAAAAAAAAAAAAAAAAAAAAAAAGCGCAGCGGCCTTTGAGTCCGCTTACAGCGGTTAACACGTTGGGGATTGTTTTTTTTTTTATTTTTTTTATTCCGGCCAATTATCTGCAATAGGAAATACAGGGTTCGAAAAAAACCACGGAAAACTTCGAACGGTTAGGCCGATGGTTGCGATTGGGTTCGAACCCAGTACCTACCGTCTACCAGTTTGGAGGCCCGTAATTAGAAGCATCTTTTACGCATCGTGTAGTGGCAATTTTAACAAGAAAAATATGAAGTTGACAGGGATAAAACAATGAAAAAAATTGAAGTCGGCGTGATAAAAAAATTAAGTTTAAATAAGCTGACTCATTTAAATAGTAATTAAAGAAGGCGAAAATGGCAAAACTTAAACAAAATCTGAAATCGAAACTACACAAGAAGGAGTTAATCACCTAGACACTTTTAAAAAAGTATTTAAACGTTAGGAGCCAATCTTTGTTTAAAACTAAATGCACTTTTCTTCATCAGATGTTTTTATTTCAGTATTTCTCATTTTTAAACTTACATTATAAGTCAGTAACCGTTGGTTACGGTAACAATTCAATAGTTTTTTAACACCTCAATTAAAAAAAAAAAAAAAAAAAAAAAAATACCGAAAGATGTTTTTACCTCAGAAAATTTACTTTTAAAAATATGATTTGTTCACAAAAAATTGCATCTTTTTTTAAATTGCTATTTTAAATACTTTTATTTTTTTTAAATATTATTTAAAATGCTGAATCAAATTGAAAATTAAACATTTTCATTTAATTAAAAGAAACAAATTCAACGCGACAAATAATATTTTGAGTTATGACAATTTTAATTTACTCTACATTTTTTGAAAAAAAAAAAATTATTAAGAAAGCTTACGATGTGATAGTGCTTACAAATTATGTGGTTAACCATCACAAAACATTCAAAATTCAAACTCTATAAATAAATAAACAAAATAAATGTTTCCTGGACAACATGCAGCAACATTGTTTCTTCAATTACACGCATTTCAATTTGTGTCTGATCCCTTGAAACCTCACGATTTATTAAAATTGTCATAACTCTCTGAGTTTTGGAGATATCAAGATGGAATTTTTTTTGTTCAATTCAGGAATGGATAAGGAAAATTTTTCTAATTGGAAGTTTTATCCTCTGGGGGCCGTATAAAAATTTAATTTTTGTATTTTTGAAAATAGACTCCCCACGGAGTTGCAACTTATCTTATCAAAAAATTTACCTTTTTTGGTGAAACTTTGCAATTGGAAGTATGGGTCTAGGGGCAATATTTAAGGAGATAGCCTATTGTTTCGATATTTATGACTCACCCTGTATAAGGCATTAAAATACAATAATAATAAAACAATATAAAGGTTCATGTATGGATATCACATATGGCAATGTGAGTATATATATTTATGAATATAAGGAAATCTTTCTGCGGGCAGAGAGTATTTCTCAAACCTGGCCAGGTTATTCACTAAAATGTATATACTCGATTGTCAATAATCCGTACAAATTAATATATATATATAAATACAAATATTTAGGTATTAGTAAAAAAAAAAAAAAAAAAATTCAATTTAACTCTAAACAACATAGTAAATTTTGGTAAAAAAAATAATAAAAAAATAAAAAAGATAAATTATTTTAATCAGTATGACATGCTGAATCATTTTAGTAATAAAATTAGATATAGAAGTCAATACATATTTCAAATGATTAGGTAATTTTGTTTTCAAAATGTATTTTTTTCCCTCTATACTATAGTGTCTTTTAAAATTTTAAATACTCAAACTACAACAAGAAAAGGTAAATAAATGGATGGTATATATACACATTTTATCAATATTATTTCATTTCACACTTTCTATTTGTACCCAGAATTGGGTGACAGGATTATTAATGGAGATTAGTAAAATAACAAGTAAATTGTGTTGTTCAGATAGCAAAGATTAAAGGCAAATTAGCTTAGAAATATTCTTTTAGACTCTTCTAATGTAGCATCAAAATTATAAACAAAAAATATTTTAGGGATTTCACTCCCTTTTCCTTCATGTTTTGCTAGATAACCCCCCCCTCAAATTAAGCATTTAGGAAACATATCAGATTTTTCTTTCGCTATTTTTTTTTTTTTTTTTTTTTTTTTTTTTTTTTTAGATAGATATGCACGGTAAAGATTTACTTGCAGAAAGTTTTTATCAACAATATCACAACCAGTACTGAAAAAGGATTTTTTTTTTCTCTGGCGGCAAAATTTGACTTTAGTTTTTCAAGTTTAATTGCAATTATCAGCCAGTGAAATGAAAAGGCACATTGATTTTCCCAAATTTTTTTTTCAAGTTGTGATATTATTCAACTTTAGCATTGTATATTAAAATCTTTCAGGCAATGTTCAGAATCATAATACAATTTTAGGAACATTGTTAAACGATTGCCTAATCGCTGTATTATTTCCTGAAAGGCAATTTAATTAGAATACTTCTCTAAGACTCCAATATATTCTGAGGGAAATACGAGATTTGGGACACTCAAGCGTCCTTCAGCAGATAACCAGTCTGTAAGAAGCCATTTTCCCTGAAAATACAAAATAAACAGTACACAGTACATGATTTTATAGCGGATATATGTCAATTTTATAGAATAAAGGGGTGAAAATTTACACGGAAGGCATGCGTAGCAGGTTATAGGTTAATACGGGTTAGTTTCTTATAGTTTAACATAAGTTTCATGCAAAAGAAATATAATTTTAAGACAAAAAAAACGAGAAAATTAGATACCTGCTTGACTTGACTGGAAGGGAACATCCACTTTCCCTCACACACTAACAGGAGAGGAGTTGATTCTAGGAAGAGTCATCCATTACCATTTCAGGGTGTTAGGCTACTAAGCACATCATTAGCACCTGTCAATCAAAATGCGCGACTTGCAGAAGATCCGTGTTTTTGCGCTAATTCGCTTTTTTTTTTTCCTTTTATAACGTAGGAGACAGTTCGCTTATTGCATCTAGAGCAATAAGGTATTCATAGAGCTCGCGGTTCTGTGCGATATTCTCGGTGCCTCTTACGCATGAATAATTAGGAATATGTATACAACATTACCCATTTTAGCAACACTTAACATAATTCAAATTTGTAACATTCAGCTATGATTTATGTTAATAATCTTGTGGATAATGTAGACTATACAAAACATGGTATATTTGTTTTTTTTTAGATATTTCATATGATGTACATAAAAAAGGTTTCTCAACATTGTATATATATTTTACTATTTCGATACTAATCCAGATATGTTATGCAAATAACATTGGTGTTGCTATGAATTTGTGTTGTTTTTTTTTTGTTTTGCTTTTGGTTATTACATATTTTACTTTATGTGTTTAAAATATTATGCATTTAAAATAAACAAAAAAAAAAAAATGTGCCAATACATCTCAAATTCAGGTTTAGATTTTTCGGAGCTTTTACATGTTATTTTTTTTTCTTCCTTAGTGTAAAAAAAAAATTATTCCAAATTTATACTTGGCTTTGATTGCATGATTTGGCATTTTAATGGATTAATTTAATTATTGTATCAAAATTTGGGCATGGGGAAATAATACACAGAAGAGAAGATAATCGGACCTTGGAAGTGTTCACCAGAACTGAATCAAAATTCCAATGACTATGGATACAACATTTGCGGCAGTGTGGTGTACACAAAAATGATGTCTACAGACCTCATTTTTTTTTTAGACCCAGGGGATAGATGATGGGTGTAAAACCCCCACATCACTCAAACTAGACAATTCCGTAAAGAAAACTAACTATTGGAAATAAATTATAGAAAAAAAAGGAACAGAGGACAGTTGATTTACATCTCAGACAGGAAATTTATAGCGGCAATAAGACTGTGACGGACGGCCATAAATAAGACGACAAAACAGAGACACTTTCACTAAGAGTGTATTTATGACAGGGCAAAGGGGAAATCTCTGTGTGGGGTAATAATTATCAACCATACAGACACTCCGACGACTAAGACTTTACAAGCCCCTAGAAAATTAAAATTAGGGGGTGTTCAATTTAATAGTCAATTTAAGGACAGCCAATAACAGTGTACTGCCTTAAAAGAAGCACAAATGAAATAACACGAAACTGGAAGGGGAAAAAAATATGTTAAAAAGAAAACTGTGAATGGTCGAAGGATATTCGACTACAGAATTATTATTATACATTTTGCTTCTTGAGTTTTTGAGATAATAAGAGTCAGAGTCAGTCTACCAAGTGTGCTCGAGTGAGGTGTGCCAATATGGGTAATGAAAGCGTTCCCGGCTTCTCCTCATCTGTCCGGAGATACATTTGCCTATGGTGTCAGCAACTTTAAAAAAGGTATGCAATTTACCGACTTATTTCCCCTTATATTTGCCCACAAACATAGAGTATGATAGAACAATCAAATAATAGGGAAACACTTGCACGCCAATGATCCCGAAGGTTAATTCATTTTGGTGATGATTACTCATGAATTTATGAAATCAATTTCAATGTTGAAAATATCGTGCTACAAAGCATAAAATGTAATTATGCAGCAATGCCAACAGCTATTAAAAAAAATAGATTTTGATTTGATTATTTTGTATTTTTGTAATTTATTTATGTGCATGTATATATTTAGTGTATTATGTGTGTTCTGTGTTGTACAATAAAATGTTTTTGTTTTATAAATGACAAAGCATGGTAATGATTTATGGAGTATGTGTCGAAATTACTATAGGTGCATGCTGATCAACGTTTCATAAGGATCTGATAGCATCGAAATAACACAACGCATAAATTAATCTAAATTTTTTGGATGAGAATATTTGTTTTGTGTGTGAAATTTTAATTGGGAGTGTTTTGTGAGGAATGTTATCATTTTTATTAGTATTATTATTATTATTCCTTATGCCGCAGAAAATATTCTTTTCCCTGATCAGATCCTAGAAACATAATACGATCACTAACGGATTTAATTATAATTATTATAAAAAAAAAAAAAAATTGGTTGATCAATTTGATGCACACAATTTTGGGGGAGAGAAATCTCGGAGAAAAATCAAAGGTAATTAGGAATTAATATAATTATTACAAATTATTTTTAGGTATGTAAAAATCTCTCCATCAAGTGGCACTGTTAATCTGCATTTGTTGCGATTTCCACAATAGTTCTATATCCAGAATTAATGCACCGAATTCCATCAAACTTTAGATTCAATTAATCCTTAAAATGAATTCACCTTTTTTTACATTTTGATGTAAATTCATTTACAGGTAGCGCTGCTATGATGCATTTTTTTTAAAGGATTTCTGCAGTAAATCTATCTAATTTAATGCACAAAATTTTGTCTAACTTAGGATTCAGTTAGACGTTGACACAAGTTGTTACTCATTAAGTTTTGTTGTTAATCTTTCAATAGATGGTGCTCCTAAGCTGCATTTTGTGGAATTTGCACAAGTTTAGCGATATTCATATTTGAAGAACTAATGCACAAAATTTCATATCTTTAGAATTCTCATGATGGGCATAGATTGCAATTTAATTTTGGGATTGTGATAGTGAATTTTGAAGTATTAACATGCATGAGGTAGAAGAAAATTTTGGGATTGCCACATCCAATTAGTTTGACAAGGATTGTTCCCAGGGGTACAGAATATTTACATATACTGCATTTATAGATTTTAAACTTGTGCATATACGTATACCTATTTTTTACACTAATTCTGAATGTGTAATTTTCTAAAAAATTGATTAAGATTTTATATTATTCAAGTATCGCTTTTTAAAAAGAAATGCTTTTGTATGACATGTTATTTAAATCTAAGCTTTTCTCCACTAATTATCATTATTTTATGTCTGATTTGTTATTATAGGCTATATAAAATGAACTTATTGGCCCCTTTTATTTATGAGTGGTAGTAGTTAGCACTAATCAGAATATTAATTTTATCCAAAAAAAAAAAAAAAAAAAAGAATGAAATTAAGAAAAGTAATCAAGTCATCGATTTTAAAATCTCAGATATTTTTTATAACACACAAAAAAATTAAGAAGTGTGTGTGGGGGCAGTGGGATTAAATTTCTAACTTTCTTTTTTAAATCGCCAGGGTCTAACTTAAGTATTTTAAGCAGTTTTCTAACTCAACCCCTAATTAAACTACAGCGAGATTCAATCTCATTTGAAGGGTTGACCAAAGGAGGTATCTCATCAAGCCCCACATCTTGCTAGGGTCTATTTTGACCCAGACAATGAGGGGCATTTCTTCATGTACATGTTTATGGGGGGGGGGGGGAATCAGAAAATTTTACCACACATCCTTTTAAAACTCTTAGCCTAAGCACCCATTTCCCACCGTCTTAACTCATTTTTTCATCACTAGCAGATATTTTAATGTTCATTTGCATTCATTACCATTCCATAAATTTTCTAAAAAATTAAGAAAAAAAAATCCGCTCAACATATCTTAACAATTAGCATCTTTTCATCCCTTTCTGTCGCCAGGGGATGCTATTGAAAAAAATTCTCAAAATTTAATCTACAATATGTCCTGTAATATCTTAAATGAAAGGCCAGGTTATGAATAATGTTATTCTTCACTCTCTCTCTCTACCTCCATTCTCATGCCTTATATCATCCCCATCTATGTAAGGATTTAATCATTATAAACAATTATTAACTTTTAACAAATTTAGTTATTAACAATTTTGGTTTATTAATTAAAGGTTAGAATGTTTTGAAAGGAATATTAAATAAAACCCTCTGAGTGAACTGTGATCATATTTACCCACTTATTTGTTTTTATTAACTGATCACTATTATTTTTTACCTGTAATGGGAATTACCAAGGTGATTGCTTAAATATATTAAAGTTTTTTTTTATTATTATTTAAGTATATTTTTCAGTAGGATATTTAAATGTGCTTAAATAAAATTGTGTACATTGTTTATTAAAATCTTATAAAGATAAACATCTGATATATTTTCTGGGGTTATTTTAAAAATTTACTTTCTTATTTAGGAAAATTTGTACTATATTTTTACACACATATGATTCTTTTTTTGGTTTCCACTTCCAATAAAAATGGTCCCCCAAAGTACCCTTTTTAAACAAAAAGGGTCCCCCAAAGTACCCTTTTTAAACAAAAAGGGTCCCCCAAAGCCCCCTTTTAAAATAAAAATGGTCCCCTAAAGTACCCTTTTTAAACAAAAATGGTCCCCCAAAGTCCCCTTTTTAAATAAAAATGGTCCCCTTTCCCCCTCTTTGAGGACTAAAATGTGTTGGGAGCCCTGCGCACATAATTTATGGATGTAAACAATGAAACATCCAGTTCATATGTAGGGACAAAATTCTACTTTTTAAATTTTATATCAAATCCATATATATTTTAATTTGTAATTATCATTTATATTACTGAATTCATGTGTTTTCATGAAGGAAAAATAAATTTATTTCTAAAAAAATACAAGATATTGCTGTTATTACTGGTAATCGTTATCTTGTTACCAAATATATTTATGTATTAACTAAACTTTTTTGGTTATTAATTCTGGCTAAACCTGAAATAAAACTTCCTTATTTTATGATTTTGATGTTAATTACTAATGCATCTTTATAAAGCAAATTTCACGTGAAAAATGCATCTTATCATTATAATAAATATTTATTCATACATTATTTATTAACTTGACCTTTGCAATAAATATTTTAATCATGTTAAAAACTGTTTAAATTTTTATTATTTTTGTTTATTATTTATTTTAATATTTTATTATATTCTAAGCTTTTATAATAGTTTCAATTTCATTGTTAATTACATTCAAATTACTGTTTAAAAAATGTAAATAAAATAATGACCAGAAATCTGCAAAATTCTAAAATCTGCAAATCCTCTGGTCCCAAGCTGTGTGGATTTGAGGGAGTCTACTGTACTACCTGAAATCGCACATTGATCTATGGTAAAAATTAAGTAATGGCTTGTGTAATTGAAATATTAGAAAATAGACATCAGTTGCCAATGCTGTGCATTTTTAAATGTCTTCTTAAATGTTAAACACTTTTAAATAGATAAAATTTGAAGAATTTCTGGAAGTCATAGTTTTCTTTGTTTTCAAATATAGTTAAAATCATGGAAAACAGTTTTAAAAAATGCACTACATGGACAGTTAACATCTGATGGAAAAGAATTTTTCTAATAATTATGTTAAGTAATGAGTTATTACATTAGCTAATTCATTACATTTTCCTGCAGGTTTTCCTTGAAGGGGTCTGGGTGGTATATTATGTATAGCATTCTTTATTTTAATTCCAAACTATTAAATGGTAACCTGTAATTTTTCTTTTATAAGGCATATGAAGTAAAGAATTTATTTTCTAATACAACTTGTGACAGTTAAGTTTCAGTAACAGTTATTGAGGTTAAGAGGCTATTTCAGTGATGCGAAAAGACCTTTTGGCTAATGCTAATTTTATGGTAGAAATTTATAAAGATATCAGTGTTGCATTAAAATATTTTTAAGCTTTTTTTTTTTTTTTCTATTGGAAAACTGAAATTGATCTGTACAAAGGCCATTTTTACACCTATTTTGATTGCATTTATTGATTGTACATAAAAAATTGTTTAAAAATTCTGAAATGCAACTGAGATGTCTTTAAAAAATTTTCCATTATCAAACAAGTCTTTTTGCTTGACTGAAGTGGTCTGTTAACAAGAATGAAAGTGATATCGCAATCAGCAGGGATAAACCTGTTTTGGTAAATCATACAAAGGCAATTCTACTTAAAATCTAAGCCCTATACAAAATTCTAAATTTGTTTTAGTGCTGCTATTATAATTTGATAGTAATTGATCAGTTAGTTTTCATTATAATTAATTTATATTTAAAGTACTTCTTCAATAAAGTGAAATTCAAAAATTATTTTCCTTGTGTCATGACAGAATGGATTAGGGTTTAAATAGTTATAACCACAGAGAATATGGAACTCAGTGGTTATAAAATTAAATTCATCAAGTAGTGTACTTCATTATTAAATTCTTTTCTTATTTATTCAAAGAAGCAATAGATGGCAGCACTAATAAAGGAAGACACATTTCTAAATTCATTTTTATTTGGAAATGTATGAAATAGGCACGGAGTAAGAAATAGGTAAGTGTTCTTATTCAAAACTACAAAATCGAATTTCATTTTCCTTTTTTGGTGAATTCAGAATATTTATCAGGCAATATTGTCAAACTGGACGTTTTGAGCTGAATTTCCGAACTTGACAATGCGGAGAAAGGTCAAATATTTGTCGTCACGTGACAATATTTATAAATTGGATAAGAAATTCATAAAAAAGATTAATAATACCATCCGATTTTAATTCGGTTCAATAGTAAGACCTGTAAGTGTCATGCTTATAAACCTCTCAAATTCCTTTAGCGCTGTCCTTGCATATTTACTCTTTCTAAAAAAAAAAAAAAAAAAAAAAAAAAAAATCATGTAAAAAAAAAAAAAAAAAAATCTGCAATCTAAATTATGCTAAATTTAAAAGTGTTTACAATCAGTTTTTTTTTCTTTTTTTTTTTTCCTTTCTTTTCTATAGTATCGGCGCGTTGAAAACTATCTGACGTGACGCGATTGCGATAATAATGGAATGGCAAACTTATTTCTATAATTGGTTAATTATTAAAACTTTATTAATAACTTGCTTTTAATAAAGCAAAAACGCTTTATATTTAAGCAAAAATAATTAATTGTTTTCATATTGTTACATATTTCAATTCTTTTCAAGGTTAAAATTTAATTAAAAGCATTTCAATTGAAAAACAGTTGAACAGTGGTGTTGCCATCTATTTTCAGATTTGCAAACTAGTTATCCAAGTAAAAAATTAATGAAAATTCGATAGTGTGAATTACATTAAAGATTTTAAAAAATGAAAATTTTGTAAAATACATTGTGAACAAAAAAATTTTGTTTGTGGAAGTTGTAAAAAGTATCTTTTTTACGTTCACAGTTGTGTAAAAATGTGCCAGAAAAAAATTGGCCAAGAGTCAAACGTCAAACTTTGACTTTGATTAAGATTTAAGGAAACAAAATTGCCATTGTGTCAAAGTACATCCCAAAGGGCGCTTTTCATTTGAGAACAGCTTCAAACATTGCCGTTGCGGAGTAAATCTACTTGAAATAATTAACTTACAAATATTTACTTAATTTATAAACGAATTTATTAGGAAATTGGAACTTGCTTATCTTCAAGTATGCTATAAAAGGAAAATTTTAATTAAATATTCTGGGTGCTAGTTAAATAAAAATTGTGTCCTTTTTTGGTACTACTAGGTTATCCTGTCGACCAAAAAATTATCGCCTAACTTTAAGATTAAATGCCAATAATGGATGATCGTGAATGTCACATTCAACGATAAATGCGATTCACGTGTTTAAAATGTCTAAGTGATTTTTATTTCGACTTTTTATTTGTATTTATATTAATATTATACTAATTGTTTATTTTTTCGTTATTTAAAATAAAAATCATGTCAGCATGTATAATTTGGCTATTAGTTTGGCGATTTGCATAATTTATCCCGTCGACCAGTTTCGCCAGAGTAGTACCCCCTTTTTTAAGGACACTGTCATCGAAAGGGTTAAAAAGAGAAATTACATCAACTTCTGATAAGTATGACAAAACTGTAGTGCTGCTATCTATTTTTATTCTTTAAAGTAAAACACTTATTTTAAAATATAGCTTCTCGAATAAAATAGCAAGTCTATTATAAGTTTTACATTTTTTCCATTCATTAGATCACATAAAGAGCGTCTTTATAAATTTTTCCACTCATTAAGGTAGGGACTACTAAAATGAAAATTTTAACTCATGATAGACTTGGAGGCAAGCGGCAGCACAGACAATCATCTCATCGAGAAATTCTAGGATTAGGGTCATTCCACTTCAAATGAGCAAAAATTTAAAAAAAGTCGTGGCCCTATGGTAACCGATTTTAATAAAATTTCATACACGGGTTGTATTCATATTCCAAATAGAGCTCTGCAAAATATCTTGGCAAAAATTAAATTATTTTAGCAGTTTTGGACTTTTAAAAAACTTGTGATGTAGAACGGGATGTGTACAATCAGTGGCGTAGCTAAGGGGGGCGTCCGCCCCGGGCGCCGAGGCCTAGGGGCGCCAAATTGAGAGAAATTGTTATATATCTATATTGGGGTGGGGGCGCAAAATTTTTTGCTGGCCCCGGGCGCCAAAAAACATAGCTACGCTACTGTGTACAATTGTCCAATGTTGCAAGTTTAAAACTCCGTATCTTGAAAAATATTTAACATAAATGGATTTGGCTTGCAATTTTATAACCTCTGAATAATTATCTTTTTATTTATTTAGCAATAGCAATCTGGTAACAACCTAATTAATTTTAAATGGGTTGTTAAAATTGAAAATTTGTGAATTTTGAGAAAATTCGAAACATTATAAAAATTTTAAAAAATGATAAAACAAGTGAGAAATTGGTCCATGATACAGTATTATATATGAAAATTGAATTCCCAAAAGTTTGATAATTATCATTTAATTCCTTCATCTTCAAGAAAACTTAGAAACTTTTTAAAAAATTACAAAATCGTATTTTTTCCTCTTATTTATGCTCGAATAATAATTAAGGGACAGGTCCGTCCTTAACAATATTGCACAGACATAAAGATTAATAAGTCCATAATATGCTCGAAAAATTTTAATAGCGCTTCAATTTCACGATTTCAATTAAAAAATAGTGCTGCCATCTATTAGATTTTAACAATACTAGATAATTAATCCTTCAATTCTCATTGCTTTTATTATTAGTCTGAAAGAAAAGAAGAAAAGGCGAGAAGTAGCATTTGAATATTTATATTATACACTTTTATCTTTGATATCAAGTACTTTGAAATGATATAAGAGATTTCCTTCATGACTAAAAGAGCAATAGAAATAATGCCTTTTCCCGTCTCCTTTTTTTCCATAATTTTTTTTTTTTTTTTTTTTCACATTAAGGAATAAAAAAGGCATATATGAAACTTCTTGTGTTCAAAATATATGGGTCATTTTCAAAAAACTTGTACATTCTATGTCCCCCAACTTTAAGAATTTTTAATAACTAAAATAAAGTTTAAAAAATAAAATTTAAGCATTTACATTACTTGTCTGACTGTTTAGAGTAAATGTGGGCTAAATATTATCAGAAAATAAAAATAATATTAGTGTAGTTATGGTTTCAATGTGTCAGCTATAGCTAAAGTGCTATGTCCCCTCTTCCCTTTTTACTTTTTCAACTGCTATAAAATTATAAATCAATTGTCAAAAGTGCTAATTTTTTCAGTTGTAACAATTGTTGTATGTCTTATCTGTAGCATAGACCATATAATATATTTTTTAAAACTTGTTTTTTTATAAAAATGGAACAATTTATTGTTGTCCCTAGATTTTTTCCCCTCTGTTACTTCCACTCTGTTACCATATTTATTGTAATAAATTATTACTACTAAGTGTTCAACACAAGATTCTGCAGTTCTTCGAACAGTCCATTTTTAGATGAGGCCACTATTTTTTAAATTATTAAGTTATTTTCACCGTGGTGTTGAAGTAAATCATTTACAAGATAAGGATGTTTTATTCAGTTTCCCCTCTGTTACCAGCTTATTTATGTGAAATTTATTTTTTTTTATACTTTTATAAAATTTTAACCATAAGATCAAATGGTGCTTCTTAAATAAATAGGCTTAGTTTTTCTTGTTTTTAATTCACTTTGTGCTGCTAAAATTATTTGTAGTTTTTTTCCCCTCTGTTACCATTCCCCTCTGTTACTATGCTTATGGTAACAGAGTGGAACAAAATGTAACAGAGTAAGAAACTACTAAAAAAACAAGTTTATTTGAACATTGTTCTTGAAGGCTGCACATTCTCGTTTCATGTTCTTAGAACAGAATTAAAAATATGCATTTTTCTTTTTAAATATAAAATAGGAGTTTTTGTGGTGAGCTAGTTGCCATAAACATTAGGCTTCAATTTTCTCAAACAAAATGCTTCTTTAATTGTAGTCATTTATTTTTATGAATCAATACTACTTATTTATGAAAAAATGATGCAGCATCAAATACCACTATTTTTTAATATTAATTTTTGTAAAAGCCTTTAATTCTTGCTTGGTCTGTTTCAAATTTTAGGATATCTTATAACACATGATAAAAATGTATTAAAGAAGAAAAGTTCATTATTTAAGTAGAAAAGAATTTATAAAAAGATACACCACATCAAATACTACTATTTTCAAATAGTAATTTCTGTAAAAATCGTTATTTCTTGGGTTAAAGCGTCATCTAATTGGCACGCAAGTTTGTTAAAATTTCAAAATCTAAGGTGATCTGTTTGAAATTGAAACACGGATTATAACATATGATAAAAATTTCTAAAAACAATGCCACGTAAAATACCAGTATTTTCAAATAGTAGTTTTTTGCAAATATCTTAAATTCTGCCTTGATCTGTTTGAAACATTGAAACTTCATGATAGCTTATAGCACATAATAAAAAGTTATATAAAAAATTGCCTGGTCTAATTCCACTATTTTTGTATAGTATTTTTTGGAAAAATCTTAAATTCTTGTTTTAAAGCACCACTACCTCGACTAATATAAGATGAGATTTTTTTTTTAAACTAAGCAGTGCGTTTGTCATAGCACATGATATAAATTTACAAAAGATAATGCCCCGCCAAATACCACTATTTTTCAATAGTAACTTTTGTAAAAATCTTAAATTCTTGCTGGATATGTTTGAAACATTAAGATTGTATACAATACATGATATGAACTTATAAAAAAGTATGCCACATCAAATATCACTCCATTATCAATCAGCGTTCCTTTCAGTTACTTTTTTTCCACTCTGTTACCGTCAATTTAAGCTGGTTTATTTCACTAAAGAATTTATCAATCATCATTTTGAATAATTAATTGGGTAACTTTAACCAATATCTTATTTATGTAATATTTTTTTATAATTTAACTGAAAAAATGTGAATGCACATTTAATTGAAACTTATGATTTTTCCAAAAAAGTAACAGAGAGGAAATCCTTTGTATTTTACAAAAATAAAAATAATCATAACAAAATAACAGTTAGGATTTTCTGAAAGTAGCAATCATGTAATTAAAGAAAATGTGATATTTACTGTTTTGGGTGTTTTATTTTTTTTTAATAAAAATGTTTGAGTGTTGGTAACAGAGGGGGACATTTTACTGTTGCAAGTTCATACTTTATTTTTTATTTGACGTTCCAAATGAAAAAGTGAACTGCTGCTTTCAGTTTTATATACAAGAAATGTTTTAGAATCATCTAATATTTTTACAAGTTGTATTTAAAAAAAAATTTTATTTGTGAAAAATTTCCCAAATGTACAAGTTTTTTGAAAATGACCCATATACTTTTATCTAAAATGTCAAATAGTTTTGAAGTAATAACGCCTGTCCTAAAATTTTTATGAGCAAAAGAAACATTGAATTTTCTTCTTTAAAATTTTCCTTTTCTATATTTTTTCTCAGTAAGGAATAAAAATTCAAATCCTAAATTACGCCAATCTCTTACTTAGTATCCATTCTTATCTGAAAATAATTTATGATATAGTTTTTTTTCATTCCTAACGCGAATAATACAGATTGAAATTTAAAGCATGTAAACAAGAACTTGATTTTGTATCAACTTTTAAAGTGAGTTTACATGCTTAAACAATCTGTCCTGTAATCTCTTATTTTGCATTTCTTCATAAATAAACATGTTGTACTCATATGCCAATTTTAATTCAAATCTGTGACATGGCAGCCACAGCTAATTTGCTCATTTCGCCTGGAATGACCCATTTGCGAATACTTGACTTGGTTATATGTAAAATTTGTTTTATAAAAGATTTTTTTTTTTTTTTTTTTTTTTTTTAACAAAGTAAATTCCGTTATTTTACCAATTCTATGAACTACGTGACATTGGATATGAACACCTACCTACTATATATGTATAGCCTACTGTATCACTCTATGTCTATGGCCTATATCGGGAGAACTTCAGCCCTTGTGGTGAGCAAAAATATAGGCCAGTAATTATTTTTCTATGCAGATTTTGTCTCTGTCTCTTTGAACTTTATTATTTTTCTTTAACTCCCAAATTTTTATTGCAAGTGACATATTTCCTACAAAAAGTGTCGAAGAAATTTTAAAACCTCAACAATTTATCGTTAAAAAAAGCACCTAAATGAGATTCTACCTTCATCATGCTTCACCAATGTTTTTTAATTACCCAATGAATGGATTTATGGGTGGTCGTGTTATTGGTATTATGGAGTCTGGCTGGTGTCAGCAACGCCGGCCGTGCGAAAGGGAAGGAGAAGGGGGCGGTCGCACCGAGCGCGGAAATTTAGGGGGCGCCAAATTTATACTACCAACGTCATGTTTGGCCTGTCACAAGAAAAAGTTGGAAGGGGGGGGCCGGCAAATTGAATCTTTGCCTCGGGCGCAGTCTTCTCTTCGCACGCCCCTGGGTGTCAAACTGATGTTGCCGAAGCTGTTGATATCGTCATGTACAGCAGACGTGAGGTAGGTTCTGCATTTTTGATTAGTAAATTCAGATTTAAAGATTATTGTTCGCAAGTACGTGGTTAAAAATTTCTTAAAAATGCCCACATTTCTTCAAAAATGTAACATAATTTTCGCATACTACTTCTACCCAGCTTTGTCCTTTTTTTTTTTTAAACCTTTAACTGATGTGATTGAGATTGTTACGTAACTTGTGGGAAAGCGGTCTTTGAGATTGCAAGATCGAAAGATGAATAAAAGGCATGATTAACTCATAGGATGCTGTTTTAGTACTAAACTTGTTGTACATGACTATTATAATTAACATTCACCTATTTAATTTTAATAGTCTTTGGTGATAGTACTAAAATTCCAATACAACAAAATTTTGGTAGTGTCTGTAGTTAAACTGAAAATTTCAAGTTAAACTATAAAAATTGAAAAAAGCAGTGGCCTCTTTACCTATAAAATGTAGTATACTAGTGTGAAACGGTCTGCGATACCGCAAATCGAAAGATTAATAAAACGCATGATTAACTCATAACATGGTGTTTTCCATTAAACCTTTTTTTACAGGTCTGTTAATTAACATTCACCTATTTAAAAGTCTCTGGTAATTGTACTAAAGTTCCAAATAAAACAAAATTTCGATAGTGTTTGTAATTCAACTGAAAAGTACAAGTTAAACTATAAAAACTGAAAAAAGCAGTTTCCTGTGAAATCTGTAACATCCTTTAAGGTTAAAAATACCACAGAGTACGAAACAGAGAATCAACTTTCATACACTGTAATGGCAACTTGTTTAACATGGGATTACGCATAGACAGTAGCGATACGAGCGGATGACTCTGAAACTACGATCATAACATAAGAGAGGTTGCTAATTTGGCGAAATATCGCTTCCTTAGCGACAAATGATAAGGGAAAAAAGAAAAAAAATACAGCGACGGCTTGCTGTTTCTTGTTTTGAAATTTATGAAAGAATTATTTTAATATGAAATAACTTCGATGTATTCGTCTTGCAAATAATACATGTGTCTCTTCTTAACATAAAGACTTAATAATCTAAACTTGAAAATTCAAGAACAATAACAGTAATAATTACGAATCAATATAAGCGCGGAAATCTAAGATCAAATAGCATAAGCACGTGTGCAAAGATAATCAAATCAGCATTCAGCAAGAAGTGCCAAGCGAGAATATGGTTACAGTTAAACAGAAATCACGAGGATAAAAATCGCCAACGCGATGGTTTAGTTTTTAAGTCATCCACTGAGGGCAGTGGCGTAGCTAAGGGGGGGCAAGGGGGGCGTCCGCCCCGGGCGCCGAGGCCTAAGGTCGCCAAATTGAGAGAAATTGTTATATATCTATATTGGGATGGGGGCGCAAAATTTCTTGCTGACCCCGGGCGCCAAAAAACATAGCTACGCCACTGACTGAGGGCGTTCTTTTCAAGCCGAGTTGAGGCTCTGTCCGTACTCTGTGAAAAATACATTATGGTATAGCTTTAGTTTTTGAAGTGTCAGTTGGCAAGAAGTATCCAGTTTTTTGAGGGTACCATATCTGACATGCATTTATTTCTCTATATACTAACACTCTAATAAAAGTATTTGTAATGAATAAGCATGATTGAAAATTAATTTACTTTTCCAAAATTTTTAATTTTTTTTAAAATCTATGTTCTGAAATTTCCAAATGCGTTCACACAGAGACGAAATATTTTACATATTCTCAATAAAACCTTTTAACAGTAAAAAGTTTATTATGTTTCTCATCTAACTAATAATGTTTCATATTCATTGTCATTAAATATGGAATTTTTTTAGTTCATTAAACCGCATTAATATGTCGGTAACAGATACTACGCCGAATAACGAAAATTTGACTATTCTATAGCTAAACAGAAAAAAAAAAAAAAAAATCAAACTTTTTTTTTTTTTTTGGGGGGGGGGGGGGAGATATTGCTGCTTCACGATGGCTTTCGATTACATACCGAGCTTTGTTGTGTAAATCTTCATAGAATAGCCGAAATAAAAATAATGTAACGTATCGATTTCTTGAAGTCCTTAAACTCATCTTACAAGTTTAAAAATTTGTGAACACAAAAGGTATTCAAATTATTTAAAGGAATTTATTATTTATTTTTTACAATACATTTAAAAACCTAGTACTATCGAGCATATCACCATAAGCGTTATAAACAATAAAAATCAAAGGCCAAGTCCTTTATGCCAGATCGGCTGATTCAAACTTCTAAAGTAAACAAGTTGGAAATTGCACGTGAACGTAGCAAATGAGGTGCGTTCGTACGATAACGAAGTTTTAAAAATATTCAGATCTTGCTGATATAGTACAGCGTACTCCGGATACAGTCGAAAATTAGTCGAATATAGTAGTCGAAAATTTTTATTACACCTCAGCAACGTATATCTTATTCATAAAATGTGAAATAGTTGAATATAATTAAAACACGTACCAAACCATGTTTCCCCGTATAGCATTATATAGTGGAATACTTTTGTGTGGCCCTGTAATTTAATAATAAAAATTCTTTGCATCTCAAATTGTACAGAATGCATATTTTAGTATATATTTCATAAATTCATGCCAATTCTATTATGTTCGAATGAGTGTAACATCATTAAAATGCATTTGAAACTTTTTCCCCATTGACCGTAATGTAACGGAATACTTTTGATTGTCCCTGTAATTGATCTATGCATCCGATTTTCATAAAATTTGAAATGACTCGACAAAATTATGTTATAATTATGTATTTTAAATTTCAAACTATTCGGTTGGGTAGTTTTTGCGTTGTTATATGCGGACAGACGGACGGACTGAGCGACAACAATAGGTGCTACGTATTTACATAATTACGAACGCACCTAAAAAGAGGGAAGGCTATGTTCTCGGATTGTTCCAAAGTTCTACAAAAGTGGGGATGATCGGGTTATTTTGATATACTACACCACGTTTGTGGAATGATGAATGATAACTTATCATTACAAGTGTAATTAGCACGACACAGAATTATTAACTTGATAACTACTAATTTTTGGTAATTTGATAATTTCTTTATTATTTTGGCTTCTTTAAGGGGACACAATACCTTAAAATTAATTCATTTTATTATTATTATTTACCGAATGCAATTGAAACGAATTGCGAGTATTTTGACACCACATTTTCGACTATACGACATTTGCTTATTTCTAGCGATTTCCAATTTCTGATCAGTACATTCCTTAACACTAAAACTGCCGGAAATTTGAGTCAAATTTTAGGAAAATATTTAGCACCCGAATTTTGATTTTAAATAACTTTATTATTTAGCGTTTTTCTTCTTTGTATCTTTTAAATTAATTTCATTATCAAATTTCTGGTTTAAACCGAAACATTAATATAGACTATTATATCGTGAGACATTGTAAATTTTGTTAATAGACCCAACTCAATGACCCATACAAATGAAAAATTTAAACTGATTTTTCGATGAGTTCTTATTTTTATAACTTGTTTGTTCGAAAATTACTAAGGCCTTTTTGATAATTTAGATAGAGATTTCAATTTTTTTACTGTTTTTGCATGGTGCATTTAATTTTTGTGCATGGATTTAACATTCAAGTTTATAATTATTTCCTAAAAAATATTTAAATTGAGAGTTAGTTGATTTTTCTTCATTTTTAGCACTTTCCAACAAAGTTGAAAAGTGCTTATGCATTCGGTTTGTCTGGCCGTCTGTCCGCGCTCTAACTCCCGTAAATATACTCGGATTGCTATGAATTTTTTTATACGTTATTGAGGTTTACCCTAGCGCGAACCCTATTGAAAATGAAGTATCTACCATGATTAGTTTATCTACAGAGAGAATCAAAAGTTTCCCATTACATTACGGCCTATGGGGAAAAATCGTTAATATACTCCGATTGCCATGATATTTTAGGACGTTATTGACGTTAACCCTAGCACAAGTCCTATCGAAAATGAAGTTTCTAATATGATTAGTTTATCTACAGGTCGAATCGAAAGTTTCCAATTACATTACGGCCTATGGGGAAAAATGGTTTCAAAGGAATTTTAAAGATGTTACACCCTGTCAAACATATTAAAATATGCATTCTATAAAATATAAGGTGAAAATGTAGCTATTATTCATTTACATGGCCACACAAAAGAATTCCATTAGATAATGGTAAAAGGGGGAATTGTGCGTGACATATTTTAAATATATTAAGCTGTTTCATGTATAATAAAATTTATATATGCCACTGAAGTTTAATATAAATAATACGCTACTGTCTTGCACAATATGAAGTACATAGCATTTACAGGGCCATACAAAAGATTTCAAATAGTATATTCTTTCCGAAGTACCGTATATGTGTCCGATGATGGCTGATGGAGGGATGAAATGCATTTTAATTATGATATGCGCGTTTATATTTCGCTAAATATATGCACATTATATGGTGTGTATAAATGTTATAGTTGATATACAAGGCTACCCAAAAAGAGCTCACCAACGTTACTGAATAAGAGCGTAAATTATTTAAATGTGGTTCTTAAATAAGCTATGCATTTTTACGCTGAGCTTCATTCAATTTACTGAGAAATGTTTGCAGAATATAGATAAAAGGATATACAGAGCCACGCAAAGAATTCGGTACTGGGACGCCTATGAATGATAATTTATGAGAATGTGAATTCAGTTGTTTTAAAAGTGTTTTAGTTTACAATAAATTTTAGCCAAATGCTGACGTGTAATAAAGGTACAATGTAAACTACAGGGCTGAACAAAAGTATTCAAGTATGTTTCCATCTAATAGTATGAATTGCTGAAAAAGAAATTCCAAGTTACTGGGTATTTTCTTTCTAAATTTTCCCATTGTATCAACTGACATATGAAATACAGGGCTGTTCAAAAGTATTGGAATACATATTTGGGTATATTTGACAATTTCCCTAAATAACAAAGTTTTGTTAAAGATTTCATTAAGTGTTGGAAAGAGCTTCATAATCTATGCTTAACGCGTGATTTTTCTTGTTTTTTTATTGTACATGAGACGAAAAAAACAGTAATTGTAAAAATCCCATACATCTAAAAATCCATGCAAAAATATTCATATTTAAAAAAGCAGTAGGAATTTTTTAAAAGTTAATTAAAAAAAAAAACCGTAAAATAGGCTAATTTACAAGAATTTCTTTTACTTTTATTTAAATTTTAGTATAAGGTATTGTGCCACAACATTTATTACAGTGTTATTCGAAAGTGAAGAGATGGTTTCAAAGATACTCTGTCCTCTTAAAATCAATCATAACTTCTTACTCGCGATTTAATTTAGAAATAGATGTTCGATACCAATTAAGCTCTGCGATTTATTTTATTAAACGCTGTTTAAATTTCCGTGTTGTCATACCAATATACAGTTGACTCTCGTTAATTAGAAATCGGATAATTCGAATCTTCGTTTAGTTCGAACTAAAAATGAAGTCCCGAAATTTTCATTGGCAGAATAATGTTAAAAATTTTCGTTAATTCGAACTCATTTTCTCTTGACTTCGTTTAATTCGAACTAACGAGAATTCCGATTTTTGATTTTTCTTTTCTTTCTCACGAATTTCAGATCATTTGAATAACTTTCTTTCTTTGATTTTTGTGAAAATTGTTCAGAACGAATATACATATAATCAAATGCATTTGATATCCACTTTCTTAGTACCCCTAGTGTTCTTAGTAGTATAAGTGACGCTTTAAATTTTTCTTCCATTGTGCTTGTTTCTGATCTTTTAATTAGTTTATGTATTTATGCATTCTAATTTAATATTAAGTAATATTTTAATGATAACAGACGAAATAAATTTTAAAAAACACTATAACATTAACTCCTTTGTAATAGTACCGTATTAAGCATGTTTTCCATAATTCGAACATTTCTTGTGGTCCCGACGAGTTCGAATTAACGAGAGTCGACTGTAATCTGCTTTATTTTCATTCTTTACTATAATAGCTGGGATTATGTACATATCTTTTGCTATTTTATGACTTAAATTTTAATTCGTATGTATATATCTTTTCGCATGTATATCCGTATGTATGTACAGTGCGCGAAAAAATTATAAGGACACGCGAAAAATCGCCAAATCTAGAAGCCTTGTTATCAGAATCGTATGCAAATTTTTGCAGCAAAAATAGATGTAAAACTAAAATATTTCATGCGTAAAGTAATTAAAATTTTCCATTTTAAATCTTTTAAAATTTAAATTTTGATTTTTGAACTAAAATGAAAACGGAAAAAAGTATAAGGACATTGCTTTTTCTCCAGTAATTATTTAAAAATTTGCATATTTGAAAGCAACAAATGACATTTCCGAGTTAAAAGATTCCTTTGCGAAAAAAATTTCCTACTCGGCGACTTTCAGTGTAAATTTGTAACGATGCCCAAAGGAACTCAACTTTCTGACTCTGAAAAAGGAAAAATTGTTGCTTTTCGAGAATGTGGATTAAGTGGATGGGAAATTTCAAAAAGAATCAAGAGATCTAAAACGGTAGTTTATAATTTTCTAAAAAATCCTGGGATGTATGGTATGAAAAAGCGAACTGGGAGACCCGACATTCTCTCTCGTCGACAAAAAAGAATGATTGTAAGAAGAGCTTGCGAGAAAAAAGAAACCGCAAATGAAGTTAGACAATATTTGAGTTTACCATGCTCAACGAGGACTGTTCAAAATGTTTTGAGTAAACATCCTCAAGTTTCTTATGGGAAATTAGTGTCACGTCCCCCTCTTACAAATCATCATAAGAAAAGAAGAGTTGACTTTGCCAAAAAATACATTTCTCTTGGTCAAAAGTGGGCTGATGTAGTTTTTTCGGACGAAAAAAAGTTCAATCTTGATGGACCTGATGGTTTTCGTTATTTTTGGTATGATTTGCGAAAGACCAAGGAAGTGTTTTCCAGGCGTCAATTTGGTGGTGGCTCAGTTATGGTATGGGGCGGTTTTGCGGCAAATGGAACCACTCCAATTGTATTTATCAATCATAAAATGAATTCGGACAGGTATGTTGATATGTTAGGAGAAAATTTGTTACCTGAAGCGCCACTAATTACTTCAGGGGACTATATTTTTCAGCAAGATAATGCTTCGATACACGTTTCTAAGAGCACAAAACTTTGGTTTGAAGCTAATTCTGTAAAGTTACTTGATTGGCCGGCGAGAAGTCCCGATCTTAATCCAATCGAAAACTTATGGGGACTTCTAGCCCGAGAAGTTTATAAAAATGGCACACAGTATCAATGTAAACAAGATCTTGTCGTCGCTATCAAAGACGCTTGGGAAAAAATATCTGTGGACATTTTAAAAGATCTGTCAGGATCTCTGACCTCTCGGCTTATTCAAGTGATTGAAAAAAAAGGTAATTTTCTTGATTATTGAAATATTTTCAAAGTATTTTGGAACATGTCCTTATAATTTTTTCCGTATTTCCTTTAATGTTAAATTTTGTAAAATCAGTATTTTGAAGCTGTATTATGTTTTTTATCGGGTATAAATGTTATCACAAAATTATGTAGCAGAAGTAAGATGTATAAAAATTTCATTTAGGTGAAATGAAAATAAAGCATATTTTCATGCAATTAAATGTTGTCCTTATACTTTTTTCGCGCACTGTATACTTTAATTGATATGTATATGTCTGAAAAATCATCCGTAAGTATAGGATTGATATTATCGTGAAGTCTTGCTTTTAACTTATTAGAGACGATTAAATTTATACTTTAATTCTTTAATTTAAACACTCAAACAAATCTGGAAAATATTGAAATTTGTGACTTCATTATATTTAAATTTATTATTGCTAATTACTTGCATATTGAATTTGGTAAATTTAATAAACTTTTAGTGAAAAATCATTTGTTATATCTCTAATGATTTCCAATTCCTGATCAGTATATTTCTCACTACAAGCATTGAATGCTCGTATAATTAGTAATCTTAAAGCTGCAACATACAGGTTTTATATAAAATATGCATTCAATATGTTAGTAAGAAATATACCGATTGTATGACTAAGGATGTAAAAAAGATGTTTGACTTCATGTTTCTTATTGAAGAATTAGTCTGAAAAATAATTAGGGGTACTACTCTGTTATCCCGTCGACCAATTTTGCCAAATTATACAAATAACCAAACTAATAGCCAAATTATACATGCTGACATGATTTTTATTTTAAATAACGAAAAAACATAATTAGTAGAATATAAATAAAAATACAAAGTCGAAATAAAAATCAATGACATTTTAAACACGTGAATGGTATTTAATGTCATTGAACGTGACATTCATGATCATCCATTATTGGCAATTAATCGTATAGTTTGGCGATCATTTTTTGATCGACGGGATAACCCAGTAGTACCCAATTAGGATGCTAATAAGTTTAACAATAAAACAATATTTGTGATCACCTATCTAACAAGAATTGCTGAAAATGGTCTTCCACTGTGTTAATGACTATTTGAGTCCTATTTAATGTTTGTGTGCATTTGTGCAATACATTTTACTCCTATTCTTATAAAGATGTTAATCTTGTAGTGCATAGTGTTGCCATTTGGCAACAAATTAATATTTCTATCCTTATTTACCTTTCCCTCTTAAAAACTTTATGCTTTACGTATTCATATTGACCATATGTTTAGTAGTTTAGTTCATTAAAAATACCACAGGTTCTTTATCAGTTACAAATAAAAGAAACTTTGAAGTCTTCCATTTTTCGTTCCATAGACCGATTTCTAACAAAAGTTAAGGTATTTAAATGCAAAATGTCATTTTAAAAAATCCTTTTCAAAAAAAATTTTTAAACGTTATTTTAAATAATTTTCGGCAACGCTTTTTTGCATCAAATATTGTAGTTATGCGATTAATGCATGATAAAATTGGGCAACCATTTAAACAAATCAAAAATATCAAAAAATATAAGAGCGATATTTTTTTAATGTATTTTTTCAAGTATGCCCATTAAGGAATCAAATATTTTATATTTTTTTTAATAAGAAATATAATCTTGCATTACATGGCTAAATATTGTTCCTGTGAAAAATTTATAAGTTTTCTTTACAACAGAGTTTTCAACCAGTTTTAACACAGCTTGACAAAGATGATTAGAAACAGTATACTGCAACTAAAACAATCTATTGAATATTGGATGAGATAGGGGCGCATCGTTGAATTCAGGCACTTTTCTCCGGGAGGGACTTCAGTGGCTCTGCGGGGGGGGGGGGGGGGGGGAAGGGACATTATAGAGAACCGGGAGAGAAATTTTACTTTTTGGACCATTTAAAATGCAAAAATTCAAATTTTCTGGGGGGGGGGGACATTTTATTACTCCCGGGGAGAATGCCCCCCTGAATTCAACACTGCAGGGGCGTTTGTATGAACTAATTTTCAACTGCGCATGCGTGGAAGATTGCAAAATTTTTATTTCTCAATTTGGTAGCAGGCTATTTAGGGCAAATTGCGTAAAAAACTCAGAAAGATATCGCGAAACTTTAGAAAGATAAGAACGAATATAGTAAGTTTTTTAAAGATAGCTTTGTAATAAATTATTTTTCACAACTTTTCTGTCAGTTCACTGTACCTTTCTAAATTTTCATAATATTTCATAGTACGTTTTATAGAAGTGTCCCCAAGTTCCATAAAATAAAAAGTTTGGAATCTTCCACGCATGCGCAGTAAAAAAAAATATTTGAATACAAACGCCCATATTTCAAACATTCAATCTATTTATACTGTAATTGCTGTATATTGTTTCTACTGTACTTTGTCAGGTTTTTGGAAATGTTAAATTTGGTTGAAAACTGTATGCTATAAGAAAAACGTTTGAATGTTTCACGGAAACTAACATAAGATATGATGCTAAGCTGCGGAGTCGTGGCCATTTTTGAACAAAAGATTGAGTCGGAGTCAGTAAAAAACAAGCCGACTCGGACTCCAGCTTCTTTTGTTTGAAGTGAAATTAAACCAATTCTATGTAATTTTAAATCCATATAAGTGTTATCATTGTTATTTTTGTATTATATCGGGCTACCTTATATGCTGCCTTGTGTACACAGTATGTGAAAACAGTTTTTAATGAAAACTCTAGTAGATTTCAAATTATTTACTATCTAGTAAAATTCTCATCTTTATTTTATTTTCCTTTCCATCGAATTTTTTCTGTTTTGGAGGAGACAAACATCCAAATTGTAAAGATTTCCCCTTTTCAAGTCAAAGGATTCAAAATAGTAAAATTTAAAATTTGTTTTGTTTTCTTCATTAGATTTTAATAGTTTGGTTTTTCCGGTTTGTAGTACGCAAAATTCAAAAATTAGTAAAACTGAAAATAATTTATCCATTTTTTTTTTCAAAGCTCCAAGAACGGAATTAACACCGAAATAGTGAAATTTTGACTTATTTTTCTTGCGTTCCCTCATAATTTTAACCAAAAGCAACACTAGTATATTAGCCAGCCCGGAGTGAGATTTTCGCCCCCGACTCCGCAGCCCTGATAAATGCACACAAACGTTGAACGGAACCACGGCCAACTTTATTAGAGGCCACAGAAGCTTTTGCTTCTTTATGCGGGTCTTAGGACGGAATTAATGATGTAATCTCAATCTATCCAATCTCGTGAAAAAGTTTTCCTAGCAAGGGGCGTTACAAACAAGATCTGTCTTTGTCGATTGGTTAGACATGATATGATGTCATGAATTCCGTCCTAACAACCAACAGCTTCCAAGGCCTCTAATGAAGTTGGCCGTGACAGGACTCGCAAGGAGAGTATCCAAGATTGAAGTGATCGAATACGATGAACGTTTGTGTATCGATACAGTATAGTTAGTATATGACAACCATAAGGCGCACCATCCAGGGGGGGGGGGAGGGGGATCTTAAAAAAATAAATCTCAAAATTTACGCTACAATTTATAATCGGGAAAATTTCTTTTGGCAAGCGGCTCGGTAACACAGGTGTCAGCATACCGTATTAGAGATTTTTGATCCTCAGTTCGAATCCGGCTTGACCCTCTCCCCCTTTTTTTTAAATCATCGAAAATTTCCATGAATTATTTTCGAATTGCAATCGAAAATATATGTATAATAAACGAAAATTACGAAAAATATACATTAAATGTACTTTTTGTGGCATATAAGTGCCTTTTTAACTACGAAATTTTGCCTGTTTAAATATATAATGAAAAAAATATATATAGGCATATTTACATGTCTATTACACAGGATTTTTTTTTTTTTATTAGACTTGTTTACAGTTTTTTTTAATGAATATCAAATATTTTTGACAAAGAATTAAAATACATGAACAAAAGTGCTATATTCATTTTGTTTTACTTCTGTTTGTATTTACTTATGCAAATATTTTAAATATCACGGTTTAGTAAAAATATGATTTTATATTTTTAATGATTTTTTTAATAGTCTGGAGGTGTTTATTTTTAGTTAGAATAAGCATCTACGTAGTATAATTTTTTTAACAATTCTATATTTCCCTGTTTAATGCAGTTTAATTGCATAAATACAATTTTAACTGAATATTTTCATAAAATTTATGCTAATTCTTGAAATTTACTTGCTTTTATTTACATAAATAAGCTGCTATTCTTCATATATTGATTTAAAATATAGTGAAATAAATTAAAATGAGTTATATAAAACTATAACATGCTGCTTTATTTTTTATATTGTGACTTTTCGATTATCGTAATAAAGTATACATGTATCGTTTTTTTAACAAGTAGCTTTTTAACTTTTTTAAAAGCTTTGATTCTTATGCTTATAGTTAGAATAGCTGTATGTGCTTAAAAATAAGTTCTAAAAATATATTGAATTGCTGGAAATAGTTATTAATTAGGCAATAATTAGAAAATCAAGAATTAAAAAATATATATCCATAATAAACTTCAACACAATATTTATATAAAATCATGAAAAGTTTAAAATGTTTGCATATTGAAACAAAATAAAAGTATTTTTTCTGTAAAAAATACGTCTTTTTCCAAGAAATAACTATAAATAATTTAAAAAAAACAATTTCAATCCTACAGACTATTTTCTTTTGTTGTTTTTTCATTAAATATTTAAACATACAAAAATTTCATAGCAAAAAAAATGCATTTATATGCTACAAAGCATGCATTTCATTCCAATTTTTAGTAAATTTCACATTTTCCCCCCCAAATATTCCTCGAAAATAATAGATTAAAAATCCCCCCCTTCCTCCTAAAAAAAAAAGAATCTTAGTAGAATTCGAACTGAGGGACCAAAATCTCGAATACGATATGCTGACGCTTGTGCCTTAGAAGCTTGCAAAAGAGGGAATTTATAAGATTATAAATTGCAGCATAAACTTGGCGAATTATTTTTTCAAGACTCCTTGGGTCTTTCGTCCGCATATCAAAAGAACCAACTCTTCTTTCTGTGCCTGAGGTTGTGTCTTATGGCCATCGTACATTTATATGCTAACTATATTGTATCAATACAGACATATTCATCCAATTCGGTGACTCAAACCCTTTCCTTTCTCAGTTTGTTAATAAATACAGTGGCAAACTATTTTCAGCATTTTCTATTACATGTATGATCCCAAATATTACTTTATTATTAAACTCTTAACTGCCCACCCGAAACCATTTTCACTGAGAAATATGGAGTCAAACATGTATGAAATCTTAGAATTCCAAGAACAATGTCGAAAACTTCAGTAGGTAATCGACAAATTCTGCAAAGTCAGGTTCCTCTCGTCAAGTACATAATAAAACGCTCAAAGGACTATACTTCCAGACTCATAGCCATAGAAAAAATACGAAAGAATCGTGAGGATGTATGTATACAGCCCGTGTCGACCTGAGACGGTCATCTCTAATAGGGTGAAGGAATTAGCCTATCGAGACCCAGTCACTTTAAAAAAGGACTTAGTTGCTCGAGTTCATGCTTCGGGTACTTTTTTCCTCCTCAGTTCCGTGACAAATACGAAAGGGAGTCGGGAAGTAAGTTTCCCCTGTCGACTGTGATCAGAAGTATGTATGAAAGTCAAATAGAATGAGACATGAAAGATAAGACATCTATATTTTTGCACATAATTACCAAGTACATAGACATTTTTTCATACCGCTTGATGAACTCCAAAAAGCCCCTCCCAGGAAAAACTCAGGGTTTTGCATATGGAAGAAGAGTTTAATAGCTTGTTCGTACGCAAAACCCCCATTTTTTTCCTGGGGGGGCTTTTTGCAGCTTATCGAGAGGTATGACAAATGTCTGGACGTGCTTGGTACTTATGTTGACAAAGTTGTGTCGCATCTTTCATGTCTCATTATATTGCTTAACTTTCATACACACCTCTGTCCACAGACACCAGGGGAAACTTATTTTCCGACTCCCCCTCGTATTATGAGGGACCACAAAAACTAGTTTAAAATTATTGTTAAACATCTCCAAAGATAAAGAAGTCCATGTTTCGACCCTTATGATGTGCACGCATTTATCAAAAAAGGTCTAAAAGTAATTTTAACAGTTCTGGAAGAATTTAACTTAAAAACTGTTGTTTAGTGTCTCTTAAAGGTGACATCAGGACTGAGGAGGTTAAGGACATCACGCCGCTGCAATATGTTGTAGTCAGCTATTCCACAAAGCGCGCATGCATGCCTCGATATCCACTATGGATATTTTGAACATCTTCCTATGTAACGTAAACACATACAAATACCGATGTTCAGAGAGAATTCTTTTGGTCATTTTTTTATGTACTACAAGCGAGTAATCTGCCTGTGCAGATTTTCGGCAAGGTCTTGATTACGCACCATTAATATATAGAATCATTCAAGATTCTAGCATCAATCACATTTTTATACGAGGATTTGCAGTAGAGTTAGTAAGAAACTACTTTTTAAATTCCAAGGACAATAAGGCTTTATCAGCCCTACTTGCAAGTTTCAATGATAGTATAGTAAAATGTAGCTTGCATCATTATCGTACAACGAAGAGTTTAAGAAATATAATCGCATGGAATCTATTTCATTTTTCAACCATTACTTATAACGCATAGAAATGATGTTGAAATACTGGGTAGGAAAACTACCCGTTTAACAGCAACTTTTTTTTTGTATTCATTCAAATTGAATGAATGTTAATGAACCACACCAGATATATAAAAGAACATAGTAATTTCAAATAAAAATAATTTATTATTCTTTGGCAACTTTGATATGGAATGGGGGGAAGGAAACAAGAGGCTTCAAGCCCTGGCAGTTAAAATTTGAACTTTGACAGCAGAGGAGCCCCTAGAGTTCGTCTTGGGCGGCACAATGTAGCCCTGCTTCCTATGAATTCGCACGTGCTTCGCGAGATGATCAGAGCGTCCAAAGCGCTTGGCGCACACTGTACACTGGTAGGGCTTCACGCCCGAGTGAGAACGTTTATGCCGCGCAAGTTCGTCAGAACGCGAAAAACGCCACTTGCATCCGGGCCACTGGCACACGAAAGGTTTTTCGCCCGTGTGGCGTCTCAAGTGAGCACGCAAGTGAGAGTTTTTGGAGTAAACACGGGCACACCCGGCGTATGGACAAGGAAAAATCTTGTCCTCGTCAGACGCAGCACGGCGTCCACCGCCACGACGCTGTTTGACAGGTGGTTTGACGACTGGAGGGGGCAGAGATGTTGGACAGTTGTACCCCGGATTAAGGATCTGATTTACAGACGTTGGATACCATTCAGGATAGATTGTCGAGTTCTTGGTTGTACTACTGTAAGACTGCTTGGCGTTGCAAGTGTTCAGCACTCTGTTAGAGTCCTGCTGAGTAAAGTTTTTGTAGTTGTTGCCGTGAGTGCACGATGGAGGGATGTTTCCTGAACACGGGCACGGGTTCTTGACATCTTCGGAACAGAGAACCGAAGAGGAAAGCGCTTGGAGATCAACTCCAAGGACGACTAGATCGTCTCTATCTCTATGATCGGTGAAGAGCTTGTCCAGAATGAAGCTTTGATCCAGAACAGGTTCTGCGGACGTAAGGAAATCTGCCCTAAAAAAGAAAAAAAAAATGTTTTAATAAACAGTTTGCACACACATGTTGTAAAGCAATTATTTATAATTTGCAGAAGCAGCATACGCCTCTAGAAAAAGTAATTTAATTTTTATTCACTCTTCTTATAGTCCAGAAAGCGGTAGCGCAGATAAACTCATCGAATTAACAGCTGAAATTCCAGAATTACAATGTGTACCACCGAAATAAAGCCACCATGATTTTATATCGCAGTTTGACAAAAAAGAAGCCAATGAAAACGAAACAAATATAATAGGAAAGTATATATAAATACATATTTACAAGGAGTAACCCGCTCTTTGTCCCATCTGGGCAGGAAAATGTTTTTTATAAAATAAAGGGAGGTTAAGGTATCCCCGCCCAAAATAAAGCCACAACTGTTAATAGCCAATATATCCGCCATGTTTATATATGAAATGGAATATATGATGTGGCATACCATTTACCAATCTCTGGAAGACAGTAGCATCAATGTTATCCCAGGCTTTAATGATGGCAACACTTAGTTCTGCCATAGACTTAAACTGTCTATCATTGGCATATAGGTCTACTGAGAATATCCGACACATTTTATAGAGGATTGAGATGAGCGTACAGGTCAGGACATTCCATGACATGCACCCAATTATCCAAAAACCATTCATAGGGAGATTTGCAAAAATTATGGTGGCGTTGTTCTGCTGGAAAATCCAACTTCGGTCATTACTTTCTGTAAATGGGTTTCTAGCATTTCTTGGTAATTGGCAGTCTGCATGCGTTCTGAATGAAAAAAGCCATGTGAAGCCTTAAGCTGTGCCACCAGCTTAGCTGAAGTGCTAGGTGAAGTTTACCACCATAGTCGAAGCCTCCAAATACCATTAATAAGCCACCACATACCAGCCTATGTTAAAAGCTATCCACAAGCAAAGCAGAGTCGATGGGGCCAAATACATAAACCTGGAAGGACCAGTGGCATCTTTTTATGTTTTCAGATGAGAAAAAATTGTTATGATGGCTCAGACAGCTTTGCTTTCCATTGGCATGAAATGAGGAAAGGAGAGGAAATCTTCAAAAGACAGCATGGTGGAAGTTTATTAATAGTGTTGGGAGGTTTCGACTTTAGCGTTAAAACTAACCTGGCTTCCCTTTCGGACTTCATGTAGTCTGCCGATTACCAAGAAACAGAAACCCATTTATTGCCAACTGCAAAAAAAATTGTTGACCTAAGTTTGATTTTCTAGCAGCAAAACGCCCAAATAACCTTTACAAAATTTTTCTAGAAATGGTTTTTGGATAATCGAGGATATGTAATGGAAGAGCCTGCCTTGTACATCCATTTAAATCCCAAAGAATTTATGGCGGGTATTCTCAGTTGAATTTTAAATGTCAATGTCAGACAGTTCTCAGTCTGTGGTAGAACTGAAGGCCTATATCACAGAGCCCCGAGATATTTATGCTATTGGCTTCCAGGGATTGGTACATATGCCACATCATATATTCCAAGTCATGTTAGCATCGCGGATATAATGGCTATTAATGGTAGTGGCTTTATTTTGGCGGGACACCCCCCCTCCCCTCTTTTTATACATTCATTTTTTTCTAACCAAGTAGAGCAGGAAGAGAGTTACTCCTCGTAATGATGCATTTCTATACCTACTTTCTTAATATATTAGTTCCGTTTTCATGGATTTGTTTAGTGCTCAATTACGATAAAAAAAAAAAAATCACGGTGGCTTTATTTCGGTGAAGCACACTGTAGTTAAAACTATTCGCATATTAAAACGCATTTTATCTGCGAAATCATAACTTGGCGGAAAACGCATGAAAACCCGATTTTAACGGTTGACTCAAAGGCTTACTACATTATGTTTTCCAGCTCACAGTCTTCCATACTTTCATAAGTTTACCATTGTTTTCCTGCACCCTAAACCTACGAGTCAAAAATCGGTTAAAAATAGTTTGTATTCTGATGGCCCGGCTCGTTTGAAAGATTGGATTCATTTCTCTGGCGCAGTCCACGGACCAGTCTTCTTTTCTTTCAAAACACTCAGGCCGATTGGATCAGATTTTGTTTTTACTCTTTCCGGACCAGACCTGGATCTTATTTTTTTTCCGAAAGATCGGCTGGGGCTGGCCTTTTTTTTTTTTTTTTTTTTTTTTCATACCGGCATTGGGTTTGTTCCTCCTAGGTCTGCAAGGGCTGAATTTTCAGTCCCGGTCTCGACCAACCCATATTAAAACCCCGATCTCGACCAACCCATATTAAAACAAGTTGGAAATTGCACGTGAAGCGTAGCAATTGAGGTGCGTTCGTACAAAAACGAAGTTTCAAAAATCTCTCTCTCATATATCAATCTCATAAAATTTTAAATAGTTAATTATAATTAAAATGCGCACCAAACAATATTCTCCCTATATCATTATGTAATGAAATACTTTTGTGTAGCCTTGTAAATCATTAACAAATGTTCTTTGCACAACAGGTTATGCAAAATGTATATTATAAAATGTACTTTATAGATGCATTTCAATTTTAATATGTTCGAATGAGTAACACCATTGAAATGCATTTGAGACATTTTTCTCATTGACTGTAATGTAACGGAATACTTTTTGATTGTCCCTGTAATTGAACTATGCATCCGATTTTGATAAAATTTTAAATAACTCGACAGAATTATGTAATAATTACGTATTTAAAATTTCAAACGATAAAAATGCATTTGAAACTTTTTTCCCCATTGACCGTTATGTAACGGAATCCTTTTGCTTGTCCCTGTAATTGATCTATGCATCCGATTTTCATAAAATTTGAAATGACTCGACAAAATTATGTAATAATTATATATTTTAAATTTCAAACGATTCAGTTGGGTAGTTTTTGCGTTGTTATATGCGGACGGACGGACAGACGGACGGACTGAACGACAACAATAGGTGCTACGTATTTACATAATTACGAACGCACCTAAAAATTAAATGAGCAGAGTCCTGGAAAAATTAGTAAAATTTGGCTCGGACTGAAAATGATTGTATAAAATGCATATATTTTTAAATCGCCATTATTTTACACATTTTAAAAAATATTTTTTTTATAGGATAGTAGTTTTCTATGTATTAAAATTAAAATAGAGTAAATATCGTAAAAACTGTTCATGACAAAATTCTGTCTTAAGCGGTAAAATATTAAAATTAATACAATAATAGTGGTACATTAAAATTAATACAACAACACCTGAATAAACAATAGAATACATTTTTTCCATACCTGTTAAGAAGGGAAATTGTCTATAACGCATATTTTTCTTTAATGCAATTCAGTCTTAGAAGATTTAACTGTATAGAGCTTTCAAAATCTCCAATAAAAAGAATATGGACTAACGATATTAATGAGAAGTAAAATCTTATATACACATAATGCAAATACGCATTATATACGCATAATGCAAATAAACACATTCATGCAAAAAAAAGTAAAAAAATAAATATCATAGCTGGGTCGATTCTTTGAAAATAAAGATTATAAACATGAAAAATAAAAAGCGAAAATAGTTTTTTTTTTTTTTTTTTTTAATCAGAACTTCTCGCACGAACCAATACCATATCAACGTAAAGTACATTTCTTGGAAATTCAATCGGGTCAGCTCCGAGATTGGGTTTAGATTTTAACTTTTTTCCAGGTCAGGCCGAACTTTTTTTCCCTACGGGGCGGCCTGGATCTGGATATTTCAGCCATTCCAGATCTCTAATGCAAAGCTCCAGCGTATATTTTGAAAACAAATCTAATGTAAAATTCATACGCTGCTATTTTATGTCAAAGAGAGACACTATCTTAAATCTATTTTTATTAAAGTACAATTTTTTGAATGATATCTATTTTGCATTGAAATTGTGTCTCGAAGCTCAGAAGCATGATTAAGTGATGCAAGTCACTAATTTTGGAGAATTTTGAATTTTAATCTTTGAGGTTTGTAAATACGATTTATATATTTAATTCAGGAATGGACAAGGAAAAATTTCTTAATTAGAAATGTTACCATACGGGTAGCCGTTTAAAAGTGCTATTACACGTAAAAATTGCAAGCGACAAAAATCGCCTGCGTTTTTTCGTGTTCTTAACATTTCATTGGCTGTTCGAGAAGAGTCTTTACCATCATTTGGATTTCCAAGCATTTGATTGGCTCTTACTGGCGACTCGCTTCATTCCAGGCGTCAAAGACGCTCCGACAAAAGAGAATCGCGCGCTACCAAACGGCTCCCCTGGTCCCATAGGATAACATGAAGACGCCTGCAATTTGACGCCTGTAGCACGACACGTGTAATAGCACTTTAAGAATTTTTGCATTTTCTTAAATAGAAATTAAATATAAATCTTAAATTCCCTCCTCCCATGGAGTAGCAACTTCTCAAATTTTGATCGTTTTTTAAAATGAAACTTTGCAATTGGAAGTATGTGCCTAAAGGACAATATTTAAGGAGATTCCTATTGTTTCGATAATTATAAATCACCCTGTATATATACTCTTATAATGTCTTACTTTCAATCTAAAATAAAATTTACAGATTAAAATTTTTCAGGTAATTAAACAATAAAACACAAAGTATGATAAAATTTCAATAAAAATTTAGAAAAAAAATATATTACAGGCACTTATTTTAGAATAGGTGGTGGTTATAAAATTATATAGGATGCAATACAATTCACAATTCTAAGTTTCTATGTTACTTAGTTTTGTAAATAGGACACGCACAATGTCAAAAATATTAGATTTGAATAAAATGGTTTTAAAGTTAAAATTTACTTTGATTTAGTTAAGCATAAGCTTCACATATTTTATCATAAAACCGTTTTTAATTCGAATATAATCATACATATTTTCTTAAAGTTCGATAATATTGTTCTTTGATAATAAACAACAAAGTTTAAGTTTAAGATGATCTCCTCCCTAAAATGAATTTGAATTTTAAAATAACATGAAAATGTGCAAAAAAAAAAAAAAAAAAAAAAAAAAAAAAAATATATATATATATATATATATATTAAAGATTGGAGAAAGAATTCATGCATAAGTTGTACTTGTTGAAAATATCTAAAACTAAATAAACAAAAAATACAGGGTAATTTAAAATGAATCTAGTGATTACAAGCGGTTATAACTATTTAATTGAAAGGAATTTATGGATAAAAATTACACAATGTAAAAAGAAGGTTACACACTTTATAAATATTCTATGCGACTTTCCTTGGTAACAAAAATCCTACAGGGTCATATTAAGGGTGTTCTTAACTGCTGCGCTCAACAAGCGCAAAACGTTTTGACACATTTACAAATTCATTTTTTAACGGAAATATATGAAATTGGAAGGCCTGACTATGGAAGCGATTTCGAATCGAACCTATTTTTCCATTTTATGATAATTAAATTACCTATCCAGTTATAAGCTATTTCGATCACGTGATCACCCGTTTTTCTCCTGCTTTTCGACCGGTTTTTTTTGCTTTCGGCGGGAAATGTGCTCAAAAGTATCAAATTTGAAGGCTTGTTATAAAAAATCTATTGTGTTTTAGAAAAAACAGAATTGAGTGCAATTAGATAGTTTTTGAATAATAACATGCTATTTTCATGCATTTCTGAATAAAAATAAAGCATGTGTCACAAAGTTGACCTTTTTGGATTTAAGAACACCCTTAACCAAATTGAGAATACGAGATTCCGATAGTGAAGAGAGTGAAATAATCGCCAATGAGCAACGTTGTTACATCTGATGGCTGTTTTATTCAAAAATTCTGGATGCATATTAGAAAAATATGTAGTAATCTAGTAATTTTATTTTAATCACAGAATAATTCACGTATAACGATTCAAATTTTCTAGTGAGAAATCCGAATGTCTGAACACAAAATCACCCAGATTCGACGATACTGCTGATAAATTAACATCTACCTAATCAGATTAAACAGATAAGACAACAGCTTTTTAAAAAAGTTATGCTGAATGGATTTTGATGAGACTTGCACTGTATAATTAGATAATTAGCCAGGAAAAGTTTTAGTACGAATACAGCACACGTACACAGTACGTATATTGTTCTTTTACAAACACTAACTGTGAATAAGAGGGTTGCGGAGTCCGAGTCGGGCCCATTTTTGAGCATAAGAATCCGAATTGCTAAAAAACAAATTGACTCGGACTTTTTTTTTTACAGTTTGAAGTGAAATTAAATCATTTCTAAGCAATTTTAAATCCACAAAGATAATCGTTATATTTGGATTATATCGGGCTACCGCAGTTAAATATTTCCTATACACTGCCAAGCGTACACAGTGGATGGAAACCGTTTAATTAAAAAAATCTTGTAAAAATCCCGATTTTTTTTCCGAATATTGTAAAACTTTTTTTCCTTTCCATCGAAATTTTTCTGCTAAGAAAGATACAAATTGACATAAAAATTGAAGATTTCCCCCTTTTCAAGTCCACGGATACGAAATAGTAAAATTTCTGTTACGTTTTCTCCTTTAGATTTTGGTTGTTTGATTTTCCAGGTTTGTGGGAGGGGAAATTGAAAAATTAATAAAATGGAAAATATTTTCCCCTTTTTTTTTCTTTCAAAGTTCTAATAACTGAATTAATACCGAAACAGTTAAATTTTCGCATTATTTTTCTTGCATTCTATCATAATTTTTACCATCATCAACACTAGTATATTAAGCCAGGCCGGAGTCAGAGTCATTAAAATTTCCGTTGTCGGACATTTTCCCCACCGACTCCGCAGCCCTGGTGAATAATCAGCCAATAAGGTAGGTTGTTAACAGGCCAAATTCTGAGATACATAAAAATGTTTTAGCACAATAGCGTTCGATTAAATAATCGATTACAACGGTGTGGAAGGGCACTTCAAAGTAAAAGTTTATATTGCTTTTAAACAATGTCAAATTTACTGATATATTTCGTTACATTCAAGGTTCATTTGGAGAAACCGTTTAGGAAGCAAGAAGAGCCCGCTAGTACATATAAAATTAAAATTTCGTTCCGGCTGTTTATAACTAGAGTTCTGCTCAACGGATTTTGATGCAATTTGTAGTTAAATAATTAGCCAGGGGATATTGTGCAGTAAACTTCTGATTATCAGTCAGTCACGGGACCGACGGTATAGCAAAATTCTCAAAAATGAGAAAAAAATATATACTTCAAAAAGGCCTAAATTCGAGAACGGATAGAAGTTGCATAATCCATTTAATATTTTACTCAGGACAAAAAATAGAAAACTACATTGAACACAGTTTCCTTGGATTCAGAGAGGATATCTCGACCGCAAGGACTTATTCTCTTGGCAATGAGAATGAAATCGGCTTGGCGTTCTGCCAACCGGAGTTCTCACAAGCGCAGTTAAACAGTATACGTTTGTTAGTCGCATATTTTACGGATTCAAGAAGTCAAATATCAATTATATGTAATAATATATATACATATATATTAAATAACATCTAAAAGAATCATTTAAAAATAATAGTTTATTGTCAAATAAGGAATTAAAAAAAAAAAAAAAAAAAATACTGTCTATTTGCACTTTATCCTTGCCCGGAGAGGTTTATAAACAGAGCTTATCAGCCAAAGAGGACATCCTTTGCCTTTCTTTATTGGTAAATACAAGTAGTATCGCTTCCTAGATATTAAACACCTGATTTCTTTCACAGCCAATTATATGCTGATAAAACGGATGAACAGGAATGCCAAACGTTAGAGTATTTCAAATTTAAAATGCAACAATTCTATAAACATTTAAAAATGGAATAATAGCTTTGTATTTTCGTAAAAAAAAAAAAAATTATATATATAGTTATAGCAAAAAATATATTCAAGACTATTTGCGTGTAAAGAAAAAAATACTGGAAAAAGAAAACTTTGGATCAAAAATGTTTAAAATATCAAAAATATCCCCCCCTCTCTTCTCCGTCCTTAAGGGGACAAGGGACCTTGAAATCCTTAAAAATATTTTTTATTTTTTGTAAATTTTACCTAAATATTATTCAAGGGTACATTATATGCATTATAACATGCATTTATCACAAAAAATGCAAAAAAAAATTATTTTTGACAAAAAAATGGCATTTTACGCAGCGTCTTCGAAATCTTCGAAATGCCCCCTGCGCATTCCATATCAATGAAAATCCCCAATATTTTTTATGAAAGTTTGTTTTATATATATAAACAAAATTGTGCATCGAATTTTGAATATTTGAATTTAAAGGTAAAAAAAAATTGAAATTTTGAAATTTTTTCAAAATTTTCAATTTTTTTTTTAATCTTAAAATTCAAATATGTAAAAATCGATGCTCTATTTTGTTTATATATATAAAACAAACTTTCATAAAAAATATTGGGGATTTTCATTGATATGGAATGTGCAGGGGGCATTTCGAAGATTTCGAAGACGCTGCGTAAAATGCTATTTTTTTGTCAAAAATAATTTTTTTTGCATTTTTTTTTGTGATAAATGCATGTTTTAATGCATATAATGTACCCTTGAATAACATTTAGGTGAAATTTACAAAAAATAAAAAAAATTATTTTTAAGGATTTCAAGGTCCCTTGTCCCCTTAAATATTGCAATATCATCCGCCAAACTCCTTTTCCACCCCCTAAACTGATAACGTTATATATGCACAGTCCCTAAGGTCACGCTTCTGAAATATTTAAAGAAATTTCCAATTTATTCTACAATGAGATTGAATGAGATAGTTTCATGCATCCAAGTAGATGTAGTAGCATACCTACATAATAGCTACAAAAGTCGCTGTTGCACCGATGATTACGGCTGTGCAAACAATCTACTGAAATGTTTTTTCAGAGATTTACTAGACAATTATTTTTGTATGTTACAGGAAAGTATAGATACTATTTTGTTTTGTAAAAAAAGATGCACGAAACAGTCACGTCAATATTGGAGATCTGTGGACAAGGAAATTTTCACTTCCTCAAACACAGGTCGATATTTAGAATTTTCAGTTGGACACGTTCAAGTTTTTGAAGAAAAACTTTCCAAAATTTAACAGTCATTTTCGTATAACTGAACTGAACTAATTATTTCAAAATCCAGATTCTCTTTTTATGCATTTTTTTGTACGAGCTTTTCTACTAATTAGTAAGCTTACTTTTGTAAGATACAATTAATTTTAATAAGAAATTCAATTATGTTCAGTGATTCCAGCATAGGCAATAATGCAAACAGTTACACGGCAGCAAATTATGGACGGACATTAGGTATATTTAACATAATTTTTTATGTTAAAATATTAAATTGAATGTCGCTTACTTGCATTAATTTTACTACTAAATATGCTTTTACTTTTAAATGACATTTTTACAAGCGATTTAAGTCAGTTACTGGAAAATTAACATTTCAAGGCTATGAATAAAATTAATTTTACGTACAAGACGTTATTTCACAAATGTGGACGCTTTACTCTTTTGTAGTTGATTTTTTTTTTTTCCCATCTTTCATAATTTTCAAGACAGGGTCGATAACTTCGAAATTTAGCCACAGGAGGCTCTGCCGCAATAGCACATCAAATAATCTGGCTATAATTGAACTGACAGTATTCAGAGTGTTCTGTAGCGCGACCTAATTGAGTGAATGGCGCCAAATTTTGTAAGAAGATTAAACAAGACGGGGGACAAAGAATTCCGCCCACTCACCCCAAAAAAAGTTTGTTCTAAGAATTACCGTTAGGGAGAAAATGTGGCGCTGTGTACCAGAAAAGAGTTTAAAAATTTAGAATCAATACTGAAATAAAATTACCTTTTATTTTGCACATTTAACGATTTTAGCATCAATTCTGAATTTAAGAAACTTCTGTTACACAGCACCACATATTTCTCCAAGCAGTAACTTTTGAAACTAAATTTTTATTTCGCGGAATCTTTCGTCCCCCCCCCCACCCCCTTTTGTTTAATCTTCTTGCAAAATTTGACGCAATTCAATTAGTTTGCTCTACAAAACACTGAGTATTACCAGTTTAATTACGGCCACCTTGTTCATTTTTCTGCAAGGGAACCTATTTTAAAAAATATATAGAGGAATGAGCTGTAATTGCACCCCTAATTATACTAATAATGCATGCAGGTATTATTGATTTTAAAGAAAGCATTCTTTAAAATGGGATTTTTATTTTAAAGAAAAGTTTTTAAAAGGAAATGTTTGAAAGAGATCCAAGGAAACTTGTAAAATGCAGGCGTTGCGCAGCTCTGCTGCACAACAAGATGGAATGCTCGTTAGCAATCAAACTTAGAGATTTATATTTATCATCAGACAAAACCCCCTATACGACAAGAGATCTAAAATATAAGGTATACAGATACATTGATATGTCAGTCATTTTGAGATTATGCTGTATAAGTTTAACTGAATTACTGCAGGATGCTGAAATGGAAATATAAGCAGCAGTTCGAAATACACTTCGTTTTTCTAGAACAGCTTTAAAAAGAAAATAAATAATAAGCGCTATCTACAAATACAAGAGTGAGAATTTGTTTTTACAAAACAGTTCCGATTTAAGAAATACGCCGGTGATCTTATCTCAACTGTTATAGTAAATACTTTACGGAAAATGATTTTACCACCGATGACGGACCACCCCGAGTAGTATTACGTTTCGTTTTAAATTGGGAGCGGAAACTTCTTGCTCCTTTCCGGAGAAGTGGTATAATCTCCAATCTGAAATTTCCGTTTCCTTTGACAATAGACCCTCAGATTACTTAATATTAAGACGTAATTCGGAAATCTTAAATATGCTCTTGACGTTCTTTTCCTCTTGGTTACATTTGATATGCAAAACAAAATGAAAAATCTACAATTGCCTAACTTTGATTCATGCAGGATGGGCTAAAAAAAAGGTGGTCCGGGCAAGTGAATACAATTGTGGACGTAAATGAATTGTTAAAAAATGTAATTACTAAATTACTGCACTAAAATGAAATTTTTCCTGGCAACCCTAGTCGAATGCCATAGTTGTCCGTTACATAGGAGCGTGATCAACGAAATACACGGTCCATTCAACCTTTTCAGAGGCAGAAAATTTCTTTTCGTAAAATGATGAAATAATTAACACCAGAATTAAAAGAGTATTTTATAAGAATTCTTTTTGGACTTTCATAATTAAAGCAAAACTAAGATATTTTTGGTGCCGTCTGTAAATTCTGGAACTAAAATTGGGTGGTCATGCCGTGTGACCGCTGCCCTTAAAAAAACGTCACAGAGTGGGTCATCTTTACACTGCGAGTGGTAAAAAGCGATTATCACAAATTAGATATTAAGTGAGTGGAACACAATTGTATTTAGCTAATTATATCAATTTTTATCTTAATAATATTTAATAAATTAGATTATTTAGGAGAAATTGTTCGAATGGCCACAAAATTTCTGATTGGACATTCCCATAGACAAATTATATCTGTCTACAGGGCTATGAATTGCACCAGGTCTTAATGTTTGGCGAGAGCTTCACCATAGTGATTCCCTTGTCGACTGGAGAAATTACAACTCGTATACAGTACTAATTATTCCAGAAGATTCAAAATTGTACTAACTTGTTGACATCCTCGACAGGAAATGAAAAGAAGCTGTCTGTCGAGTTGGACAGGCAGAAGGAACACAGCGATAGCTTGTTGTCCCCACATTCGCATTTCGGACTCCACCCGGGAGGGTTTTCGGTCAAGTAGGCGTCGAGTTCTTCGAAGGAACAGCTGTCCACCCAGGGTAGGAAGCAGCCACTGTCCGCACTGCTGTCATCGTCCGAACTGTGTCCGAGGGCGTGTTTGGGGAGAGGCGGACATCGGTCAACTAACATGCTGGTCAGGTAGTCCGTAGAGTCCAGCTTCCAAGTCGGCATGGCAGACAGCAAGCGGAAGCTGCACGTAGAAGATTCTGCAAGAGAAAATTTAATTCTTTATGAGATGTAATGTATAAAACTGTTTTATGTAACATTGGTTTTTCATATAGACTTTTAATGCAATTTTTCTGGTTTCTAACTTAATTATTCTGGTACTTTTCAGTTAAGATCTTAAACGTTTTTTAAATATATGGATAAATCCTTAACAGGTTTTCTTTCCTACGAAGATTTTTCTTTCCTACTAAGAAAAGTTACATAATCCATATGCTTTCACATGCATTTCATTTAAAGAATTCTAAATGCTAGAAATTGCTGGCTATTAGAGATGAGTGTGTAACTCTCTTCGGAGCTCAAGAACAAAAATTTGTCATGAGAATCCGGACCCGATACAAAAAGTAGACAGCAGAAAATCGTCAACAATATTTTGTATTCGCAGTCAAGTGGAGTAGCACAATTGAGGTTTATTCCAACAGGGTGGAAAATGTTCAAACTGGGACTCAAACCTTGATAACTCAGCTTGTTTTGCCAATGCTCTACATATCCGGACGGTATAAACATAATGGAGCTATCCGTACGGTACCTGACTTACATAATTCACTCTTACTTGTTAGACATGGTTTCGAACTGCAGCACTACTTTCATTCATATAAGCTATAACCAAAGCATTTAAACGATGAAAGTGTGTCTTAACACAACACCGCCTTCATACCATGTATTTAGATCATAATGAAAGATCATTTAAAAAACTGAACAAGTTAATTTCATCTGGTTTAAGTTTGTTTTAGGACTAATCTTCCCCTAAATTGTTAAACGATTATTATTGTAATTAATGTTGGTACAACTTCCAGAGAATTAAATGAACTGTCATCAGTTGGCGACTTAATTTTTTAAGATGCTGATGTGTTAATTGACCAGAGAAAAACAGTCTTCAGATTGGAAATTTGCGGCGGGCGCACACCTGCAGGTACTTCCATCGCACAAGGTTTATTTTTCTTTTTTCACACACAAAAATTTAAATATGTGAGAAATGTCGTATGTCAATAACTAAAACCCTTCTAGGTGGGTCTTGTGCTTAAGCCATTTGGCAGGCCTTCCTAGAGGTCTGCACGGGCCGGGCCGCGGCCCGAAGCCCGAGCCCGGCCCGGCCCGGGTTCGGGCCGATTTTCAATAATGGCATTCGGGCCGGGCCGGGCTCGGGCCTTACTTCTGAAGACTCGGGCCGGGCCGGGCCGGGCCTAGTCATTAATTTTTCGGGCCGGGCCGGGCTCGGGCCATAATTTTTTTGCTGGACGGGCCGGGCCTAACTTTTTTTTCCGTACGAAGCCGAGACTGATTCCATTCTTCCTAGTTTTCATGGACCAAAATAATCAGTTCCTATTGAATCTTCCTATATGAAAATCCTTTTCTCGACTTTTTATAAATAAGTAATATTTAGCTTTGTCCAAAAATGTTTGCAAAAATGGCTCTTTTAAGCCGTCATTATTCTACAATTAAACATTAGAATTTATTCCTTTTAAAGAATCTTAGATTACTAGGCGTTTTAAAATAGAATTAAACACACACACACACACACACATTAAAAAAAAAAAAAAATATGACGGATTTTTTTTTTAAACTGAAAACTGAAAGTTTCTTTTAAAATGTTCATCCATGCAAAATGAATACAACAATACGGGAGAAATTTTTTTTTTCCGTTCCAAAGCGATTTCGTCTTTGGAAATTTTACCATATACCGCTTTTTCGACTTTTTGTCTCCATTACAGGGAATATGGATTAATAATACTAGTGATAACTGAAACATTTACATACAACAAACAAAGATTCATTTAAAAGCGTAAATATCGCAGCCTACGGCACTTCTGCATAAATGGAGATTATAAACATAAAAAAAAAAAAATAATAATAATTATTATTTTTGGTCAGAACTCATCCATAAGATTAAAGATCAATGTTCTGTAGAAATTCACTTGAGCCGGGCCGGGTTCGGGCCGAATTTTAAACTTTTTTCTTGACCGGGCCGGGCTCGGGCCGAAATTTTAACTTTCGGGCCAATATTTTTTTCGTTCGGGCCGGGCCGGGCTCGGGCCGAAATTTTAATTTTCGGGCCGGGCCGGGTCGGGCCAATATTTTTTTCGTTCGGGCCGGGCCGGGCCCGGGCCGAAATTTTAACTTTCGGGCCGGGCTCGGGCCTGGAAATTTCGGCCCGTGCAGACCTCTAGGCCTTCCCACCTAGTTTAAACAAACTCAATAACTACCAGGGTTGAGTTTCTTCCCGGACGGTGGGGGAAAAAAAAAACATGCTCAAAATTAAAATATATTAACTTAGTAAAATAAACTAAAAGTATAATTATATGAAATCTACATTGGAAAGTTTAATGTTAAAAAATATTTTTGAAAAATAAGTTATTTTTTTTATGACAAACTTCAGGCTCAGCAAACATTTATGGGTAATGGATTTTATAACTTTTGAAAGTTATAAAAATCCATCACTAATTCTAATTTGGGGAACCTAAAATTTGGTATCCGAACATTCGGTAAAAATGATGAAAAATTAGGTATACGTATACAAATTAAAATTGTCTAAATCGACAGTATATTCAATTAAATTCAGCTCGACAAATTTTAAATACAGCATTGTTTCTTGGCTTTATTTTGCGAGGTGTTCGTTAACAACTTTCCGGCGCGGTGTAGATCTGTTTGAACTAATAACTTACAGAATTTATAAATGAATCTATTAAAAAATACCAATTTGCTTTTATATTCAGGTATGTTTTAAAAAGAAAATTTTTAATTAAATATTCTAGATGCCAGTAAAATTAAAGTTAGGTATCGTTTTAAATGGACAACGCGCTGGAAAGTTTTAATCCAGCATGCGTTCAGACAAGTGTTCATAACCGATCATCCAGTATAGCTTTTATAATAGCAGAAAGATCTGGATTTTGTCAACAAGAGAAATTCTCATTACAAATTTGGTCCAGTATAAAATTATATTCTTGATATTAGCATAGATTTTTTTTTTTTAACAAGTTTCTTCTGTGTGATGCCCGCGCATACCTCTGTTCTCAAGCGCCCCCCCCCCCCTCTTGTCTTGAAGCGCCCTCTCTTGGGAGCGGAGAGGAAACTAGGAGAACGAGAAATGGTCACTGTTGTGTTTGAGCTGACGCTTTGGTCAGGGTATCAAAGAAAATATAATGTTATGTTTATTTGAAAGTGGAGAAAGCACTTTTTATTTGCCTCTACCCACAATTAGGCCAAAGTGATCGTGATAATGATAGCACATCACGGAGAATGGGGGCCTGCAAACGACCCTAATTACTCTCTTCATTATTTCATTTAAATAATAAAAATATTCTTTATGCAATGATGAAGAAAAATCAAGTATAAAGTTATAAAAATATAAAATTAAAAAGGTAAAAAGTTACCTGTTGAATCCTTGGCTTTTGATGACAAATAAATCCAGACAATAGGCACAAGAAATTAATATACGAACAATTTTCGAAAAAAAAAAAAAATATATTTTATTTCATGAAGAACTTGTTGCTTTTTTCATGAATAAATATTTCTTCACAAATTTATATTTTTGGTGACTCGTACATATTAATTTCTCACTTGATAAACAACCATTTCATAACATATGTTAATCACAACTATTGCTATCTCCAAGCAATAAAAATTCTTTTCATAACATATTCTAGATATCTCAACAACATGTAATTAAACAATTTTCTTCATGACATAAAAGGAGAATAAATTATTATTTCTTTTTGAAAAAGAACACCTCTCATAATATGAACTTTCAAAACAAAATACATCATACTTCATATTGTATAGATACATGCCAATATTTTCTTTATAACGCCCCGTAAATATTAAGAAAAAATTATATATATATTGGGCGAGATAATGAAGTAAAAAGGACTTATGCAAATAAAATTTCTTCACCTGACGAAAGAAAAATCTTCACCAAGACGTCATGTAAACTATAATATTATTTCTTGAAAACAAAACAGTTCTTCACCTCTGCCTACTTCTCAGAGGATGGAGAATAAAAAGATTATCGAAGAATTGGGCACATTAGATTTGTAGAAGAAAACTCGTTGATGAAGAGATGATGAGAAAATGAATGAATATTTATAAAATACGTGACGACATTTTTACAACACTTGTGAAGATAACACGAGAGCATAAACTGAAGACGTATAATGAGACCTTATATAATTTCCGTAATCCAAGAAGAGAATGCACAAACAAAACAATTTTCGGGATGCTATTGCAGTGAGAAGTGCCTTGCTACTAGCCGCCTTGAAAACTCAACATCATTTCCAAAAAGAGAAGGCACAAACGAATACATTCAGGAATGCATTAAACCACTTCATTGCTCCTCGCAGCACAGAGGGACTTGGCTTAACAGAAATCAACATCACTTTCCTAGATGAATTTTGAGGGCAGCACTTTTTCTTTGCCGCACTTAAAAAAAATCAGCATCGTAATAATCTCAACATAACAAAAAAAAACCGTTCCATCCTTCGTTAACGGGGGAGCACCTCTGCCCCGAACTTTCACTCATGCGACTGCATCCATCACAGCAGGTGTCTATCGGCGCAACTCACGCAGGTGGCCGCGAGCCCAGGGGAAAAGGAGAAAGGGTTATTGTAAATGCAAAATACGCCAATTTGGCAGTTAGCAACAGAGGGGGTGAGGAAAAACTAAGCCAAATTACAATATACAGTATGAAAAGATATGTAACTAATAAGAATAAAATTGATAACCATCTTAAGAAGGAAGGCCAAAGCTGGTGGCCATGTACATAACGGCTTGAAATACGTCACCTGTGAAATTTAATTTGATAGGTTAGGGGTGTGTCCGAATAAACGGAAGTTCCACCCAAAAGAACTAGCGAGAAAGTTCTCGAACAAATTTAAAACCGGAAGGAATGATTTCAAACAGAATTTTACCGGCTTGGAACATTCGAAAGCTAAGTAAGAAAGAAAACATTACAGGCGACGAAATGAAAATAAGCGAAACCGAAATTAAATTTAAATTGAGAACATTAATAAAAAAGAGGTAATAGGAAATAAAATGACTAATAAAAAATGAATTAAATTAAACATATGGGGGGTTATGGAGTAACCACCACATATTACCCAGGGTCCCCCAAAAGAAAATATTGGTGAGATGACAAAAATGACAATTTTTCATCGAGACAATATTTTCTAACACATGTACAAATATACTAAATAATTACACAAAATAAATATCAGAAATAGTTATAAAAATATACATAATTGTTGTACATGATATTTAAATAATAAAAAAAAATAATTACTGTTATGATAGTAATCCTTATGAAAATATACCAACTGTAGTAAATGTTAACATGAAAGGTATATAAAGTTTCCTTCAGAGGTATCTATCATATAAAAAAATTAAAGACTATGTGCAGACAAACAGTCCATAACTTTGAAGAGTCTCTTGTTAGGCTGTGCACAATGTATCACAATAGTAGAATGCTTTAGCATATGTCACAATATTTGATTACACAATAATATGTATATTTATATTCTCAGTTGTGAACAAAAATGAAATATACTATAACTGTATATGAATCATGTTATAACTATATATAACATATATGGTTTCAAATAACACATAATAAATTAAATGAATTTGTAAGTTGAAAATTGAACAACCATAAAAATATATATATAAATAGTGCAGAGAGATTAGTTATGCTCTCATAAAAAAAAATTTATTATATCACCACATAGCCTTTTAAGCTTTCAATAAATCTTAAATGAATAACTTTAGTATTATTCAATAACACATTTTTGCAGAAAATAAAATTAATTAAGTTGCAAAAAGAATGGTAATAAACGCATGATATTATTTTCCAATAAAAATATCTTCAAAATGAATATAATAATTTTCAAAGAGAGAATCTTTACACTCTCATAAAGAAATATTCTTGAACATATTTAAAATAAATTGACAATACTTGCATAAATACCTTTAATACTATACTTCATTCAAAATAAACACAAAACATAAGATGTTTAATATTCCGAAAAAAGGAAGAAACTTATATGAATATGTCAATCTTATATATGACTTGATAATGTCAACTTACAAAGAAAAATCAATTGTGTCAAAATTTCTATATAGAAGATATCTAGAACATATTTACTTGTAATTTTCAAACATTTTTTAAAAAAAAAAAAATTAAGTAAGTGATCACTTTTGCATTTGTCATAAATCAAGAACTTGCTTTATATAAATATATATAATGACTCATTAAACATCTTTGGATAAATATATATATTGACTTAACCACCATCTTTGGATAAAAATATATATAATGACTGAATGAACATCTTTGGAAAAATATATATATAATGCCTCAATCAACATCTTTGGATCCAAAGTATAAATACTCAAAAGTATACAAAAATATTACTTATTGTGAGTCATTCACTTTCTATATTTCACCAAGAAGAGAAGAAAATATTAGTATGAATAAGTTTATCATGCACTTTCTCTCTTTTTTTTTTTTTATCAAAAGAGGTTAAATGTTACAGCATGCATGCATTGTAAGGAAAAGACACAATAGGGAAAATAATTTGATGAGTACTCATCTTTATGTTTACCTTATATCAATTACAATTTCACCTTTCTTATTAGAATGCACATTTGTCAAAAATAACTTTAAATAATGATATAGTATTATAACAAGAATATAAAAAGACAAATTCTTTCTCAATTTTTTGCATCAACTATTGTAATAAAAGACTTTATAAAATTTAAAAGTATGACATACATGAGATTATGTGTAAATATTGTAAAAATTATGACTTATAGATAAATACAGTAAATAATAAAACTATTGAAAATTCATACATACATCCCGAGGATGACCGTTGAGTTGTACCAGGGAGAAGAAGACTTAAATAAAATGAAAAAAAAAATAACAGCTGCCTGCAGCCTGGAGAAAAGAAAAAAAAAAATTACATAGCGATTCTTCTTGCTGGACAATCAGTGCGGCTAGCTTCGACTGAATATATTACAAAGCAAAAGTCATCCTGTAAAAGGAAAAAGAGAGTTAGTCTATTTTTTATGTAGTTTATGATTGCGAGGACGAAGATCATAACTTCTATATTGAGTGGATTTGCTTTTAGCACCAGTATGAGTGCCATCAGGAGGAGCTTGTGACAGTACCGATTTACTGGAACATGAAGATGTTTGCTGGCATTTAGAAGAAGAAAGAATTTGAGGAGAAGTATTACAAGCTGCATCATGATTTGAAACTTGAATAGAAGAGTGCTGTCTCACAGGAGTGGAGGATGCATTATCAACAGCTGGTTGATCATGTGATGCACCTTTTGAAGAAACTGAAGGATGTTGCAGTGCTTCATTTCTCTTTTGAAGCTTCAAGATTCGATTAGTGTGAATCAACATTGGTGAAGCATGACTATTATTGGGATCTTGAATTTGAATGAGCACAGGAGAAATTATTTTCTTGACCACGTATGGGCCTTGTATCTTTTTGTTAAACACAGTAGGAAATTTTGCATAAACAATGTCATTAACATTGATGTTGGAAAACTTTAATTTTTCTCTGGATTTTTGGTACACCTTTTGTCTGGATGATTCGTTATTCTTGTAAGCTTGATAGTATATTTTTTCAATAACATCCATCAATTTATGAATTTCATATGCAGTGTTGAGAATTTTCCATGAAACTTGAGATTTATAATTGGAATAAATATCATTTATTTCTCTGCCAAAATGAAGAAGATTTGGGGAGAACTTTGTAGCTGGATGAGGTGTAGCGTTATATATGGATTGATGAATTTTTAGAGCAGTGGGTACATCACATCCTTGTGAAGCCATTGTGTTCACAGACGATTTTATTTGAGAATTGACTCGTTATTTAAAATATTGATGACTTTCATTTACTTCATACATCATTTTTATATGTAAAAAAAAGAAGAAAACGTATACTAACATATTAGTATCATATGAAGAATATAAGACCCAAATATTTTATGTAAATATTTATAAATAATATGGCTCAAAACATAAATTATTATATGTATGACAAGAAGAATAATTTATCTTAGCATGAACAATAATTTTTACCAGTACCACCGTTAAATAATGCATATATTAGTTATAAATTATAATAATGCAAGAAGAAATATATTGATAAATTATGTTGTATATATAATGCACTGCTCCAGAAAAAGATAATATTTCAATATAAGATCAATATAAATATTGTATTTGATTACTGCACCATACCCAACAAAATATAATTATATAAAACATTAATCACTATATGAAGAAAAATAACTTGAAAAAAAAATAATGAAGAATGTTCAAGCGTTGGTCACTGCACCAAAAGAAACTAAATGTAATGTTTACTTGATAGTGGAGAAAGCACTTTTTATTTGCCTCTACCCACAATTAGGCCAAAGTGATCGTGATAATGATAGCACATCACGGAGAATGGGGGCCTGCAAACGACCCTAATTACTCTCTTCATTATTTCATTTAAATAATAAAAATATTCTTTATGCAATGATGAAGAAAAATCAAGTATAAAGTTATAAAAATATAAAATTAAAAAGGTAAAAAGTTACCTGTTGAATCCTTGGCTTTTGATGACAAATAAATCCAGACAATAGGCACAAGAAATTAATATACGAACAATTTTCGAAAAAAAAAAAAAAATATATTTTATTTCATGAAGAACTTGTTGCTTTTTTCATGAATAAATATTTCTTCACAAATTTATATTTTTGGTGACTCGTACATATTAATTTCTCACTTGATAAACAACCATTTCATAACATATGTTAATCACAACTATTGCTATCTCCAAGCAATAAAAATTCTTTTCATAACATATTCTAGATATCTCAACAACATGTAATTAAACAATTTTCTTCATGACATAAAAGGAGAATAAATTATTATTTCTTTTTGAAAAAGAACACCTCTCATAATATGAACTTTCAAAACAAAATACATCATACTTCATATTGTATAGATGCATGCCAATATTTTCTTTATAACGCCCCGTAAATATTAAAAAAAAATTATATATATATTGGGCGAGATAATGAAGTAAAAAGGACTTATGCAAATAAAATTTCTTCACCTGACGAAAGAAAAATCTTCACCAAGACGTCATGTAAACTATAATATTATTTCTTGAAAACAAAACAGTTCTTCACCTCTGCCTACTTCTCAGAGGATGGAGAATAAAAAGATTATCGAAGAATTGGGCACATTAGATTTGTAGAAGAAAACTCGTTGATGAAGAGATGATGAGAAAATGAATGAATATTTATAAAATACGTGACGACATTTTTACAACACTTGTGAAGATAACACGAGAGCATAAACTGAAGACGTATAATGAGACCTTATATAATTTCCGTAATCCAAGAAGAGAATGCACAAACAAAACAATTTTCGGGATGCTATTGCAGTGAGAAGTGCCTTGCTACTAGCCGCCTTGAAAACTCAACATCATTTCCAAAAAGAGAAGGCACAAACGAATACATTCAGGAATGCATTAAACCACTTCATTGCTCCTCGCAGCACAGAGGGACTTGGCTTAACAGAAATCAACATCACCTTCCTAGATGAATTTTGAGGGCAGCACTTTTTCTTTGCCGCACTTAAAAAAAATCAGCATCGTAATAATCTCAACATAACAAAAAAAAACCGTTCCATCCTTCGTTAACGGGGGAGCACCTCTGCCCCGAACTTTCACTCATGCGACTGCATCCATCACAGCAGGTGTCTATCGGCGCAACTCACGCAGGTGGCCGCGAGCCCAGGGGAAAAGGAGAAAGGGTTATTGTAAATGCAAAATACGCCAATTTGGCAGTTAGCAACAGAGGGGGTGAGGAAAAACTAAGCCAAATTACAATATACAGTATGAAAAGATATGTAACTAATAAGAATAAAATTGATAACCATCTTAAGAAGGAAGGCCAAAGCTGGTGGCCATGTACATAACGGCTTGAAATACGTCACCTGTGAAATTTAATTTGATAGGTTAGGGGTGTGTCCGAATAAACGGAAGTTCCACCCAAAAGAACTAGCGAGAAAGTTCTCGAACAAATTTAAAACCGGAAGGAATGATTTCAAACAGAATTTTACCGGCTTGGAACATTCGAAAGCTAAGTAAGAAAGAAAACATTACAGGCGACGAAATGAAAATAAGCGAAACCGAAATTAAATTTAAATTGAGAACATTAATAAAAAAGAGGTAATAGGAAATAAAATGACTAATAAAAAATGAATTAAATTAAACATATGGGGGGTTATGGAGTAACCACCACAGTCACCACCTGAGAAGGTGTGATAAAAGGGCGGTCCGGTGACTCTGACCGTAAGTGGATTTAATGTGTAACAAGAACGAAAATATTATTTGAATGTTATTGATTTTGTGTCCCTCTACGTGTTTTATTGTGTTGTTCGAGTGACGTCCTGCAAATAAAATATATTCGTAGAATAGAACTGTTCCAAGAATTTATTGGCCCACAAAGAAGAACACCCACCCCCAAGGAGTATTACACTGGTGTCAGAAAGAGCGATATGTGGGCCTAACTTCCTCGAGTGTGTATCTACAGCATCATACTATAACTACCCTCGTGAACTTGGAATAATTCGGAGTTTCGATTTTATAGTTCAGGTAAGGCATTTTAATTATTATTCTGAATATGGCCGATAAAATTGCTAAAATTAAAAAAACTCGTGGGGTCACTAAATCCGCGATTACTTCTATAATTAAGAAAATCGAAGAGTTATTTATAGCAGACCCACCCGATTTAGACGAGTTAGAAGAGAATCTTGCCCAATTAGAACAAAAGGGGTGCGATTTAAAAGCGGATGATAAGGAAATTTTTAATTTGTTAGACGATTTAAACGAAATAGAGAAAGATGTGAAAGCGTCGGCAGAATACCACGATAAAATTAATTTATGGAGGTTCAGAATCAACAAAAAACTGAAAGAAAAACAAAACAATAAAAAAGAATCCCCCATTATAAACAGCGAGAACAAACCCGTAGATGCGATTACAATTAAGCTTCCAACGCTTAAAATTGAAAAATATTATGGAGACGTAACTCTTTTTCAAAATTTCTGGAATTCTTTTAAAATAGCGGTACACGATAACGAACAACTCTCGAACGTCGAAAAAATGAATTATCTGTTAAGCTATTTAGGCGGGAATGCATATAACGCGGTTTCTGGTTTCGCTTTATCCGATAAAAATTATTTGGAAGCAATTGATGTTTTAAAAAGTCAATTTGGGAGAACAGATTTAATCGTATCCAGTCACATTAACACTCTTTTAACTTTACGACCTGTTACAAAGCAAAATGATATAATCGGTTTAAGAAAACTATATGACACGATTCAAAGACAAATACGCAGCTTAAAGTCTTTAGAGATTGAATCGAATAGCTTTGACTCTGTTTTAACACCAATAATATTAAAAAGTTTGCCCTACAGCTGGTCCCTTAGCTTTGAAAAAGAATGTATTAAAAGTCCTGAACGATCGCAGTATAGTATTGATAAATTATTATCTTTTATCCGAACTGAATTGGAAGCGCGCGAAAAACAGAATCATCTAATTAATGCTTTCGATTCGAGAACGAAAGAATATCCATTAGATTTGTTACCTGAAATGAAACAAAAAAGCAATAAATTCAAGGCCAATCTAACTCATGTCAAAGTTGATGAAAATATTTGTGTTTTTTGTAATTCGCTTAGTCATTTATCAGAGAATTGCGACAAATATTCAGTTGAGGAAAGAAAAAATAAATTAAAAAGTGAAGGCAGATGCTACGCCTGCTTAAGGGCCCGCCATTTAATTAAACATTGCCCCGTGAAAACTAAATGTAGGCTTTGTTTCAAATCGCATAATACCGCAATTTGTAATTATTTACTTGGAAAGGATAAACAGAAAAAAGAAAAAAGTGATACGAATGACGCATTCATCGCAAGAGTAAATTCGAAGGTGTTATTTGGTTTAAAACAGCCACGGCAAAAAAGAAGATTAATTGAATCACTTCAAACAGTAGAAGTCGAAATAGAAAATAAAATACTACAAGGGGTAATTGATAGCGGAACTCAAATTTCGATTATAAAGACAGAGTGCGTACCAGAATATTTTAAAAATCCTTGCGGGTCGATAATACTTAAATCTGCTTTCGGGCATGAGTTGAAAGCACCATTAATAAATGTTCCCCTAAATTTAGCGGCTGATAATTTACGTTGTAAGGTGTTTCCAAAAATGGTAATAACATGTGCGATGGTTGATAATTTAATAAATGATTTATTATTGTCTTTAAATGCATATAATGAATTGAATAATATAAGTGAATGTATCGAAGCTGACAGTGCAATAAATGATTGTAATAATGTAAATTTGCCCTGTACGAAAGAAATTAGAGCGGCAGACGTATTCGGCGCTGTCACGGAATTAGTTCCGACTGAAATAGGAAATGCAAACGAGAACATTGATCCTGATCGTAGTAAAAATGCTGATAATTTTTTGAATGATTCGGAAAAATTTAAAAGTGAGCAGAGAAACGACGCATCACTTAAGCAGTGTTGGAATGATGCTAATAATAATCGCAATAATTATTTTGTTCATGATAATCTTTTGTATCACCGAGATAAAATAATGGGAGAAACAGTGCATCAATTACTGGTACCCGAAACACGTAGAAAGCAATTGTTAGAGTTAGCACATTCAAGTCCTTGGGGTGGTCATTTAAGGGTAAAGAAAACTACGCAAAGGTTAAAATATTCCTTTTTTTGGCCTAGTATTAAGAAAGATGTGACCGATTTTTGCGAAAGATGTTCATCCTGTCAGCTTCGAGCGAAAACAAATAAGTTTGATAATGTACCTATAACCCCAGTTACTCGTCCTGATGAAGCTATGCAAATTATGAACATTGACATAATTGGTCCAATTGAACCCGCCAGTGGAGGATATAAATACGTACTGACCGCGATAGATCAGTGTACGAGGTGGCCGGATGCTGTTTGTTTACGAAACATTTTTGCTAAAACTACATGCGATGCCCTTTTACAAATATTTTCACGCACTGGAATTCCCAAATTAATAGCTAGCGATCAGGGTAGAAATTTTACTTCGGCTCTCACGAAGGAATTTATGAAACGTTTAGGGACCTCCCCGCGTTTTTCCGTCCCGGGTTACGCACAATCCAATGGCTTAGTTGAGAGATGGAATGGTGTCCTTAAAGGAATGATACACCATGTTATAAGAGAAAACGCCGGAAGTTGGCATAAACATATACCCTTCCTTTTATGGCCTTACCGAGAGGTACCAAATGCTACGACGGGTGTTAGTCCATTCCAGATGTTATACGGTAGACATCCAACTGGTCCTCTTTCCATATTAAAGTCATCATGGACTAATGAAACACCGTTACCAATTGGTCAGTTAGGCTCAGTTACCAATTATTTAAACGATTTGAAAATGAAATTAGAAAGGGCCGCCGAACATGCCGGAATTTCTTGTACGGATAAGCAGCGAGCTTATGCTTTTTATCATAACAGGACAACTAGACATAAAGAATTTAAACCTAATGATCAAGTTATTGTATTAATTCCAGACAGTAACCATAAAATTTATGCTAGATGGACAGCACCAGCTACGATACTCGAAAAGAAATCCCCCTATAGTTATTTAGTACAATTACCAGACAATAGCATAAGGCACTTACACGCTAATAAAATCAGAGAATTAAAGGCTCAAACGACACATATAGGAGTTATATATGATGACGATATTGATTTTGGTGAAATTGAAAATGTTCCGAAAATTACTAAACATGATCCGAACAAATTTGATAAAGAATTACACCTTGACCATTTAACACATAAAGAAAGGAAACAACTTATTGATGTTTTACACAAACATTCGAATCTCCAATCGGGTATCCCAAAAATTGCAAATGTAGGCGAACATCGGATTAAATTGAAACCAGATAGCCAAGCTAAACGTCAAAAACCGTACCGAATTCCAGAAGCACTTAAAAGTGAAGTGGATAGGCAAATTGAGGAATTATTGAGTTTAGGACTTATCGAACATTCAGAAAGCGAATATGCTCACCCAATTGTTTGTGTAGCTAAAAAGGATTCCTCAATCAGACTATGTGTCGATTATCGATATTTGAATTCCCAAACCGAAATTGATTCATTTCCTATGCCTAATGCAACTGATCTGATATACAAAGTAGCGTCCGCGAAATTTATTAGTCTGTTAGACTTACTGAAAGGCTATTGGCAAATACGATTAAGTGAAGATTGCAAACATTTGACATCATTTGTCACACACCGAGGGCAGTATTCCTTCGTCGTTATGCCTTTTGGGCTTCGGAATGCTAGCGCGACCTTTCAAAGATCAATGAACCGTACCCTTGTCCAACATAAAGATTATGCTGAAACATATATAGACGATGTAATTATTTTTTCGGATAATTGGCCCGATCATCTTAGACACTTAGATGCTGTATTGACCACACTCGAAGAAGCAAAATTTACAGTAAACTTTAAAAAATGTGAGTTTGCTAAACCACAAGTCAAATTTCTAGGACATGTAGTAGGATCCGGCATACATGCTCCTGATCCAGAAAAAGTAGCAGCGATCCAGAACTTAGAAATCCCGAAATCGAAGAAAGATGTCAGAAGCCTTTTAGGTCTTCTATCTTATTACAGATCCTATGTACCTACATTTTCCGAAATAGCTCGTCCTTTGATTGAACTAACCAAAAAACGTGCACCTAATGAAATTATATGGACCGAGTCATGTGAAAAGGCCTTCAAAGATCTGAAGCAGGCCATTAGCGAAACGCCAGTATGTTATTCTCCAAACTTTGAGAAACCTTTTATTATTCACGCAGATGCATCTTCATATGCGATAGGTGCTTGCCTATCCCAAAAAGATGAAAATGGAAGAGAGCATCCCATCGCTTTCTTAAGCAAAAAATTGTCTAAATGCCAAGAAAGATATGCCACCATCGAGAAAGAAGCATATGCAGTGATTTTCGCCTTGAAAAAGTTTGAACATTACATTTACGGATCACAAGTGACTGTCGTAAGCGATCACAATCCCTTGAAGTTCTTGTCTGATTGTGCCTCTCAAAGTGCGCGTCTTCAAAGATGGGCTCTTGCACTGCAGAGATTTCAAGCCCAAATCTCCTACCGACGTGGAAACCTCCATGGTAACGCCGATTCCCTGAGTAGACTGTATGCGTCACACTGGACTTAGACCAAGAAACTTTGCATGTGAGATACACCAGGACGCTGAATTAGTTCTCATGCTGATCCTGTGACACCTACTAAACTTTTACTTGTTATTTCTTGAACTCTTATTTTTTTCCAATTGAACTTTGATATATTCATTCTAGAACTTTAAAGTTTTCATATTATTACAGTGTTGTTATATTGCATAGTATATTGATATTTTTTTTTATTATCTTTGTATTAAGTAAGTATATAATTTTGATTTTTACTAATGATGTGTATTACTGAATATGTATATAGATGCACCAGATTTTGATTAGTCATAAGGACTAAATCAAAACTTCGAAAGGGGGAGGTGTGATGCCCGCGCATACCTCTGTTCTCAAGCGCCCCCCCCCCTCTTGTCTTGAAGCGCCCTCTCTTGGGAGCGGAGAGGAAACTAGGAGAACGAGAAATGGTCACCACCTGAGAAGGTGTGATAAAAGGGCGGTCCGGTGACTCTGACCGTAAGTGGATTTAATGTGTAACAAGAACGAAAATATTATTTGAATGTTATTGATTTTGTGTCCCTCTACGTGTTTTATTGTGTTGTTCGAGTGACGTCCTGCAAATAAAATATATTCGTAGAATAGAACTGTTCCAAGAATTTATTGGCCCACAAAGAAGAACACCCACCCCCAAGGAGTATTACATTCTGTATAAAATCTGAACGTGTGAAACTAAACAGATTTTTTCTTGAAGGTTTATGCTTCCTTAAGATCTTAAAATTATTTAAACTTTTAATTTCGTGTATGAAATAGATAAGTATAATGACATTGGAGAAAGCTGGCCTCGTGAAAACAACATCAATGTTTCATTAACATGTAATGAATTTTTGCTAGTGTTATTACACATTACTTAGAAAACTATGAAAAATTCAGTAGTATGTCTTGTGAATATTTAAAAATTAGGTCAAAAATACAAACTCGTTAATTCTTCTTGCTCTGTTAAACAATGATGTACAAAACAAATGCTTTATTAAAATTTTTATAGACATTACTAAATTTTTGAGCATTTAGTACTACTTTAGTAATTTTTTGCCAATGTCAATGTATGACTAGAGAAATAAGGGAAAATTCTGTGACATGACTTAATAAATTTAAAAAATATATTTTTATAGTTAAGGAATGCATTACTCATGACATTACTCATACAAACTTATGTCATGTGGTTTAATAGAATTTAATCGGTGCTATTTCAGTCATGCGAAAAGATATGTAACCCTAATGTTATTCCTACGTCAAAAAATTTAAGATATCTTGTTTGCATTTCAATATTTTACTTTTTGGCATTTTATAGCTGAAATCTATCTTAAAAGGTTATTTTTTGTTTTAATGGAGATGCTTTCATTTTTGGATCCGGTTTCGAAAGTGATTAATTAAAAATACCTGTACGCAAAGTAATAAGGGGGGAAAAAAGCCTTTGTAGAGATCGACGTCAGCTATAGCAATTGTAAATATGGGATAAACTCATGCAAATAAAGCGCAATCGTGAGTTCATATTCATCGGGTATTATGCCGGGATTTTAAGCCGACAAAACAAACACTTACTGATTAATTTATAGTCAAATTTATGAAATAAAACAACCACGATATAAGATAAGTTGGAAAAGAAAAATAAGTAACTAAAAATTATTCATATTTCTAGTTTTATCCTTAGTACACATATGTGAATAAATTTACAGTGAATTCACAAATAAACAGTACCCACAACTGGTAACGTATCAAACTAAGAAAATGCAAATAATATTTGATACTCTGAATATTTGACTATTACAAAATACAATTTTATGATCTACTTTTAGTTTCCCCTGCAAATTTTCAAAAATATTTAAGTAGCCTGAATATATAAAAACTATTTTTCGTATAGGTCTCATAAGAAATTTCATATAAGTCTTACTTTTTACTTTAAGACAGATGTATTAATTCGTCTTTCCTTAAACTTATGACTAACATTCCCATTAATTCGTCTGAACGCAAACTTAGAAATTATCGATATTTATTATTTAAAACCAAATCATTAGGGGCGATTTATTATTATGGCTTTGACTTATATCTTTAAAATGACAAATGTAATCATATACTGTTATATAAATTATACCAACTTATTGAGTTTTTTTTTTTTTTTTTTTTTTTTGTTAACGAATGACAAAATCTAAATTGTAGTCGCCTGAGAAAAATTCTTTAAAAACGTCAGATATGCCAAAATCTAAACTACATTAGTTTAAAAGATAGGAAAAATCTTATTTCAAAAGCAAACTTTATCGTAGAATTACACCTATTCATCTTTACGAACCATTTGAAACGTTATATCGTGTAGGTTTTAAAATCTTATATTTTAAAGTAAAAAAAAAAAATAGTGATACAAGTTTAAGAAAAGACATTAATATAACTATCCAATAATGTTAAACTGATAATTTTCAATATTAGGCATTTAGAATTAAAGTCATTACAGATTTTTGTGGTTTTAAAACGGAAATGTACCAATAAAATATCTAAATTATACTAATTTAAGAAATTTTTTTTTGTAAGACAAAAAATATGATTACGCAGGAGACTAAATTAAAATATTCACTTATCCCCTTGAGACCTGATATATCCTATAGGATGCGCATCTTTACAATTTTTTTTTTTTCAAGCATATAAATTTTAGAGAAAATTTTGAAGAAAGCCTAACAGAGAGCAGAACCAAACAAAATAGCAATTTGTTTTTTATAACACTTTTTTTAGCGAAATACGTACTATATAAAATTGACTTGCAGCAGAAATGTACAAAATGAAAAAATATTTTTTCTGCGAGTTAAGGAACCATTTGTAGAGTCCATTAGTAATAATTTATTAAATATGCATTTATTCCTTTTTTTTTTATGTTTTTGCAATGCGAAAAAATTAAAATAAAAAATCTTAAGAAATAGTAAAAAAATGTACTTTGAGTCCCCATTTTTTTTTTTTTTTTTTTTTTTTTTTTTTTTTTTTTTTTTTTTGCTGTTTAATATTTTTTAGTTATTAGTTTATCAATATAAACCCATAACTGGAATTAAAAAAAATACATATACCCTGAAATCTGAAGAAAAATTCTATTTAAACGGTCAAAAGTATTGAGTTTAAACTTATTTCAAAGTTTAAGTACAAATTATTGTAAAATTACATCAACTTCATAAACCAGATGTTCAGAAACACTGTCCACGAAATCTAAACTTTTTCTAGATTCTAGTAACTCAAATTTGCGATCTCCCATTCACTTTAAAATATTGTACTGGCTTTCAAATCCGATAAAATAAAAAATAAAAATAGGAAATTTGAAAAAAAATTTGAATCAAATTTATCATAAAAAAGAAATGATTTTTAGCTTTAAAGTTATTAGAAAAAAAAATGTTCGAGTTCAAAAGTGAAAATCGAACACCTGAAAATTGTTTCTAATTTAAACGTGAGTAAAACAAAACAAAGATTTTAAAATCTACATGAAAATTGGTATTTTCAGGTTGACATATTCAGACTACTTAAACTTTTGTGAAATTGTGCAGGAAAAACTGATTTTAAGATATTCTACACACGTGATTAATTTAGCACAAGTAGTTTTTAAAAATAACAGTACTCGCAACTGGTTATAATTGTTGATAATACACCAAGTTAAGAAATCCGAAACAATATGGGGTACATTTTGAAAATGTAAATATCATAAATAAAAATTTTAAATCTCGGGAAAATACGCATTTAAATTTTTTCCCCCTCACAATTTCTAAAATGTCTGAATATATTAACTTGAACACTATTTGTACTAGTAAGTTTGAAGATCTTATAACAACTTATTTTAAGACAAATATTAACTAGTCTTTGTTAAAATAATAACCAAATAATTTTAAATAACAATATTGAAAATTTCTACGGTTATAACCGATTATTTATTATGGCTGTAACTTATAACTTTACAAGACAAATACAGAGCTGCCAACTTCTACGCCTTTTTAAATGAGAAAAACGAGTTTCTAACCAGAAAATTTATTAAATATACGTTCTGAATTTATTTCATGATTTGTAGTACTGCATACTCCTTTAACTTGTTAAATTAAATTTCTGGTTCGAATGGGTTTGTTTGGCTGTAAAAAAGCGTAGAAGTTGGCAGCTATGCAAATATATCAACACTGTTATAAAAACTGTACTAACTCTGTAAGAGGAAAAAAAATGAAGACGACAAATAGTGAGAATACACATAACTAAATTATTATATTCACTTAAAGAAAATTCTATTTAACATGATAAAGTAAATTCTTAGATTTAATCTACATTAACTTATTAAGAAAAGAAAAACCTTAAACTTACTAAGCTAAAAATTGCCAATAGTGATAAAAAAATTTCTTTATAAATTTATCCATCAAAATTTTATTTACCATCTATTAACCGGGAATCTAGAGAATATATTACCCTGGAATCTAGAGATATTTTATTGTAGTGAGAACATTTACAAACAATGATTCAGTCTCCCTTGAGTAACCCGAGATTTGGAAAGCGATGCTATGCAGTTCTAGAAACAGTAGAAGTCAATTCTTGTTCAAAAATATCCATTTTTATTTATATTTGCACTCTATTTTCATTACACATGAAGTTTGATGATATTGTTTACCAAATTTTTGTTTTTAAAATTTTTTTGCGAAGATTTGTTTTAACAAGGACCTAGAAAACGTCACCGTTAGCGCGATGAAACATATGCTACCTAAATAAATGTAATTGTACCTTAAAAATTTTTTTATCGCTATCAGCAATATTTAATTTAATCTAATTGATTATAAGTTATCATATACTTTTAAAATCTTTACTTCAAAGACTAAATAAAATTCATCGTACTACTACATTAATTCATCTTAACCAACCATAGTACGATCAAAACACTGTCCATAAAATCTAAACTTTCTCTCGATTCTAGTAACTCGAAGTATCTAATAGATTCATGTAAATAAAAACCAATCGCGATTTCACACTCATTTCAGTTTTACACCGAGTTTCTAAACCGATACAACAAAAATTTATTAAATATACACATTTAAAAGTCAAATTTTTTGTTAAATTTCAGATTAAAAAAAGGAATAAATGTTGGCATTAAATTCCCAAGATAAAAAAAGTTTAATTTCAGAACCGTAAACTGAATGATAAAATATTATTCATGTTTCAAGTTTTTAACACGAGTGTGTTCATATACACACGAAAGTTAATAAGTTTTTGCATTAAAATGTACACTTTGCTCTAAAAATAACAGTATGCACCAATGGTAACATATCAGGTTAAGAAAATCCAATTAAAATATTGATATGTTTTGAATATGCAAATATTAAAGAAAACTTATGACGAGCAATTTAAAATTCGTTTTTCCTGCACAATTTCAAAACAGTTTAGTCAACTTGAAAATCCCATTTTTCGTATAGATTTTAAGATCTTTATTTTATGTAAGGTAGATGTGCCAGTAATGGGCCCCCTTAAGAAATTTCTTTAAAATTTTTTATTAATACTTATAATTATCATAATCCAGTTTTTTTCATATCATATTAATCTTTCAGCAATACTTAATTCCATAGTTACATTTCGCAATAGATATAAAAATTAATTTTAAATAACAGAAATACATCAAAACAACCAAAAGCCCAGTAATGGACAGCCCTCCTAAAATCTTAAAAATAGTAAATAAAATTTTGTAAATGAGCATTTGTGTATGAAATTCAAAATTTTATATTACTATCCAAATAAAAACATTCAATTTTTAGAAGAAAATAAAGAGAAATAAGTAAAGTCAGCTCTTAGCATGTTCATTAAGCTTTTCAATAAAAAACAGTAAACTTATTTTCTGCTTCCTAATTGCTTTGATGAAAAGTGGAAAAAAAAAATAATCCAGATTTTAAAGAATGCAAGGAGGAGTTAAGAAAAAATAAAAGCTTAACTAGTATTTATTATTATTATTTAATATAATAATAAATATACATTTTAATATAAACCAAAAACTGGGAGCCGGCTCATTACTGGCACATCTACCCTACTTTAAATTGAACAGTTTTTTCTTAAGCTTACAGCTACCCAATGAACTTATTTAAGCTTAAGAGATTTTTAATATTAAAAAATAAAATCATAACTGATGACTTGGTATTACTGTTTTAAATTAGATATTTAAAGCGACGAATGTACCAATAAACCTATCTAAATTATACTAACTTATTGAGAGAAACACAAGAGTTACGATCACGAATGTAAAGAAAAACATAAGATATATACACGTGTATCTGCCGGCTTAAACAGTACAAATTGTTCAGAGACAAAAAACTTTCTTGAAGGATTTTTTTAAAAAGGAAAATACATCGTGAAATTATACAAATTAACTTTCACAAACCAGTATATTCGAAAATACTGTTCACAAAATCTAAACTTTCTCTAGATTCTAGTAATTCAAAATATCTAATCGACTCATGCAAATAAAAAGCAATCACGATTTCACACTCACTCTAAAGCATTGTACCGAGTTTTAAAATTCATAAAACAAATAATAAATATTGACTTAAGTCTTTTTTGAGGCGAAAATTATCAAAACATCAAATAATTTTAGCTTTAAAATCCCAAGTTGTTAGAAAAAGAGTTCAAGTTCAGAAGAGAAATATGAATATTTAAAAGTTATTCGTGTTTCTAACTTTAAGATGAATACGCACAAACGCAATTAATTTTTCCTTTTTAGCACATAGCTTTTAAAAACAACAGTACCGATAGTCGTAAATATTGATAATATATCAATTTAAGAAAATTCAATACCGAATACATTTTTATGATATGTGAATATCATAAATAAAATTAAACTCGGGAAATTATGCATTTTCGAATTTTTCTTGCATAGTTTCAAAATTTTAAGTATTCTGAACTTGAAAGCATTTTCTCGTTGGTTTAAAAATCTTAATATCTATTTCTATTTTAAGACAAATATATTAGCTGGACATTAGAAGTTAACTTCTTAAAACTTATTTAAATTTAAGTTTTAAAAAATAACAAAATTTGTAAGATCACAACAGATGATTTGTTATGACTATTTTATATAATTAAAAGGCCATTAACTTAATCATACTAACTTGCTAAGAAAAAAAAATTAAAAATCCGACAAATTAACAACAATACACAGGACTAAATTATTAAATTCACTAAGGAAAATTTACGTAAGCCAATAAAGTACATTCCTCAAGTATAAAGTTTATAAATTTGTTAAGAAAAAACACTTCTTTCGAAGACTAAGCAAAATTCGTCGTAGAATTAGACCAATTCATCTTCACCAGCCAGTATGATCAAAACAGTCTACAAAATCCAAATTTTCACTAAATTCTAGTAACTCAATATCTAATAGACTCAAGCAAATAAAAAGCAATTACGATCTGACAATCACTTTAAAGTATTGTACCGGCTCCATCAAGACCATAAAACAAAAATAATTAACAAATAGGAAGTTTGAAATAAATTTTGAGTCAAATGTAGCAGATAAAACATCAAATAATTGTAGCTTTAAAATCCCAAGTTATTAGAAAAAAATTGAAGTTCAAAAGAGGAACTTTAATATTCAAAAAATTTTAATGTCTGTAGCTTTAACATGAGTACACACACGTAATATATTTTTTCATTTTTAGCACACGTAGGTTTTTAAAATAATTAATACCGTATGTCAAATATTCATAACATATCAAGTTAAGAACATCCAGTATCGGATACATTTTTATAATATAGGAATATAAATAAAATAAACTCCGGAAGACTTTTTTTCTCTCCTTTGCACAGTTTCAAAAATGTTATTCTGAATATATTAACATGAAAACACTATTTTTCTCCTAAAGATCTTATATCTATTTTTCATTTAAAGACAAATACTAGTCTTTAAAAGTATAATTTCCTAATAAACTTTCTTAAATTTAGTTTTAAAAAAATAACAGAAAATTTCTAAGTTCATAATGAATGATTTATTATGACTAATTTATGTACTTAAATATATGTACTTATATATTTAAAAAAACAAATATTGTAATCTAAATTATACTAACTTGCTAAGACAAAATTAAATTTATGACAATACACAGGACTGAACTATTAAATTCATTAAGGAAAATTTATGCAAGACAAAGTACATTCCTCAAATTTAAAGCATATTAACTTGTTAAAAAACACTTACTTCGAAGACTAAGCAAAATTCATCGAGAAATTAGACCAACTCATCTTCAACCTGCGATCAAAACATTGTCCACAATATCGAAACTTTCTCTAGATTCTAGTAAATTTAAAATATCTAATCGACTCATGCAAATAAAAAGCAATCACGATCTCACACTCACTTTAAAGTATTGTACCGGGCTTATCAAGTTAATGATGCTGGTATTCAAGCAGATAAAATAAAAATTGTCCCAATGTCGATTCAACAATGACAACCGGCCTGATAAAGCCGCACTTATCAAGTATCGAAAAAGAAAAGACAAGGGAGATAGTGGAAAATATAATGAAAAATAATCGAATCTTACATATCTGTAATAAATTGGATATACCACTTGAGATGCAAGAATAAAACAATTGGTTATTGTTGTTAGGTTAAAAAAAAGTTACGCTACCAAATTCCAAACTGCAACAAGTGTGGGGAGCCAATATTCAGCGATCTCATTGGTGTAGGTTTTATCAACAAATGTACCCAGAGGACATCGATAAGCTAAGAATTAATTATGTTTCAACATTTTAGCTATTCGAGATTATTTACGGAAGCTATTCTGACCTATATTTGATATAATCAGCGTTTGTAAAAGTAAAAAAGAAAAAAAAACTGCAGCATTTGTCAACAGAAGCCGAGGTAATGAGAATGACGTCACTCAACAAGGACTTAAGATTTGCTTAAGATCTTCTGCGACTGAAGATCTGCGTTGCTTTAAGGCTAGGTTAGGTAGTTTACTGAAAACTATTTTTATTTACATTATGTAAAATATAACCTGCAATTCACTTTCTATTGTCAATGCGTAGTGTGGGAGGGATAAAGTATAGGAGGGCAATTGTCTGGATGCTAAATATTTTAGCTCGCAATATTTTGAATTATCACGGGCGTAAAAACCCCATCTTACACCACTGTCTACTGTAATAACATATGACGACCTCAGAAACCAAGAGGTACAAGTGACAACAATTCGATTTGAAGTAAATTAAGTTTAAAGATACAGTCGAGTCTCTATATAACGAAATCCATCGTTCCAGTAAAAAATTCGTTATATAGAGAAATTCGATGTACAGAAAATGTTAAAAATCGTATTTAATGTATAAATTTTGAGTAAATATTATTTTTGATATTTTTAATTAAGGATTTGAAATGTTTAAAAGTAAATATTAACCTAACATTTTATTTCTTAATTATTTAAGCAATTTCAAAAAAAAAAAAAAAAAAAAAAGAACAGACATTTATTTGAAAGCTTAATGAAAATCAAATAAGTAGGACTTACATTAATTTCAGACGAAGAAATCTGTAATTTTTCGTTTTTTATTTTAAAATTGCTACGCTCTCAAAAAAAGACCTCAAATTTTAGCAAGGAATGAAAAATTGTTAACATTTTCCTGATTTGAAGACTTTTCTTACACGCCTCTCATTGATTCCTCTCTTATATGTGTAACAATCTAATGGACTCTGTTTTGAGAAGGATGTTGAAAGGTGTGTGGGAGGTAGGATGAATTTGTTGGATTTAAAGAACAAGGAGAGAAGTAATATTAAAAAAACTCAGCACTGAACGATAAATCAAAAATAAGTGATGGAAAATTGACTCCATTTGATTTCGAAGCTTTTTTAAAACTGAATAAATTAAGACCAATTTATGAAAAAATTCGTTATATGGAGATAGATATTTCGCTATATAGAAACTTTTTAATGTAATCATGCGAAAAGGGGACCGTTCCTACTAAAAATTCGTTATATAGAGAAATTCGATGTATGGAGTTTCGTTGTATAGAGACTCGACTGTAATTGATTGAATTGAAATAGGAAACAGCCGCTTGTTTCATTGGGGTCTGAACTTGTATTTCAGTAATTGTTGAGAGTACAATTTTTTTTTAAATTTGTTATTAATATTCGGCAAAAGTGGTTTATCTCTAGAACACAGCGCATAAATAGAAAATCACTTTCATTTCTTTACCTGAAAAGATAAAATCATCTTTGCAGATCGTCTGTAGACTTAGTTCATTTTTTACAGTTTTGTCACTTATACCCCCTTGGCTTCTGGGATCCGCATATAATCCATCTAAAATCAAGTATTTTATGTCTTTTGGACATTAATTAAAAAGCTAAATTTTTAAATATAAACCTCCTCAAGAAAATAAACTAGCATTTAACTCTAGTCTTAACTTCATATAGTATTGACTTATTTTTTTTCGACATGAAATAGAAATTCAACTTCATTTAACCCTTCACCGCACGATATTTTCAGTTGTTATAAAAAAAAATTCTTTGAAATCTATTGTAGAATAGGAATTTCTTGAAATCATAAGTAAACAGACATAAATTATATTCTGGCACCGTTAAAATTTTAGAATGTATATTAACTATTAAATATTTACAAAAAGAATATTATTTACAGAAGTCTATTTACAAAGAAATTACAGACATTTCAAATATTGTAATTTAACGTTCAATCATATCGTCATTCCACGTCGTTCTCTCCAAGCGACAGCAAACGTTCTACAAACGCTGTCTTCACTTCAATTCTTAAGTGTCAGCCCTTAGCCGCGCCTTTCATCTAGCTGCGTGGGATACATAGCAGCCGGACACTGTAATGGGATATGGAACTTATACCAGCCGGGCTGTAGGAGCAAGAGTCGCTCTCACAATATCGGTCCAATAATGGAAAAAATAAAAAAAATTAAAATTTTCAGCTAAAATTTGATGTTTTATGGCTTCTACCCTGTATACACAATTAGGGTTTTTTTTAAATATGTATTGCTATAATTTGCAATTAAATGGGCTTTAATGAATTGATTTTACCTGCTTAACACTCTGAAATTTGTTTTATATTAATATTTTTAGGTATTCAGTAAAAACAATAAATTTGGCCTTAAGCACGAACGATTTTTTTTTTCTTTCCGAAGGATAGATTCTAATTTTGTGCCAAATGTAGCCATCTCACAGGGACAAAATAAGTTATTCCATTCGTTGGATTGTTCTTGATCCGTTACAGTGATCCTATTCGCCAAATTCATGACACATAAGAATTATTGTTTTTTTTAGATATGTGCCATTTATGACCCATGGTGCAATCAAGGATTAATATTTCATTAAGGTGACATCATTAACAAATCGTCAATTAAAACACCACATACAAACCCGCAGAGCTACAAAATTTGGAGGTACGTTTCGCGGCGTTTATTTTTTATTTATCCCCCCCCCTCTAATTTTAGTAAAATAAATTCGGTTTTAGTCTTTTAGCAGAATATAGTATTGTATATATGCGTCTATAAGTCGATCTCCTCCTCCCCCCCCCCCCCAAAAAAAAAAAAAAAAAAATTCTTGAACAAAATTTTAATAAAAATTTAATTTTCGTGTATAAGTCCAACCACGTTTCTGATAGTACGTTTAGAAAAAAAAAAGATTTGTAATCTAAGATTTAAAAAAAAAAATTTTTTTTTCATTAAGTTAGCAAAAACATTTTTTTTTTTACGTTTGTAATTAGACTTCTTTTAATTCAACGTTTTAAAACTGTATAATTATGTAAAACCGCAGAAGCTTAAACTTATTTTAAACCTATTCACATCAATTTAATAATACTTAAAAAGAAAAATCTTTCAAAAAATATTTATGCCTTATTTATAAGGATATACGACTTCTTAGACTTAAAATATTACACTTCTTTGTATTGCAGAACTTTAAAGAAAACAAAAATTATTTTTAAGTTGAACTCTTTAAAAAAAGGAATGTCCCCGAATTGCAGGGAATTCTATTCCAAGAGAAAATGGATGCAGAACAATTACAGGGACATTATTACAGTTTTAATTTTTTTTTTTTAGGTAGCTTTCATTACAAAAAGTAAAAAGCTACCTATTGCAGCCGTCCGGAGGAAAGCACTTCCGGAAAATTTTGGTATATTTTCACCGATCATGACCCCCAGACCCCAAAACGACCCTCCGTTCAAATGTTGACATATATATATATATATATATATATATATATATATATATATATATATATCTGATTTTTGTCATGCGATAACTAACGTATTTATGAACCGATTTGAATGAAACTTGGTATGTACATAGTACATACAAATGTCTCGACCGAGTTCGTTGGCCAGCATCATCCGCCATTTTGTTTCAAAATGGCGGCCATTTTAAATTTTTTTAAAAATTTGAAATTTAAAATTCAATGCGAAAAAATTAAAAGTTGAAAAATGTTTTTCTTTTACGTGTTAGAACTTAAAACATCGATTCCAGAACACTTTTTATTTTGTCTATATCTTAAAAAATGATTGAGTTATAGCACTTTGAATTTTTCTTATGGCTGACATTTTGAAACGATCTGATTTTTGTCACGTGATAACACGCGTATTTATGAACGGACTTGAATGAAACTTGGTATGTACATAGTACATACAAATGTCTCAACCGAGTTCGTTGGCCAGCATCATCCGTCATTTTGTTTCAAAAAGGCGGCCATTTTAAATTTTTTTTAAATTTAAAATTAAATGCTAAAAAATTAAAAGTTGAAAAATATTTTTCTTTTACGTGTTAGAACCTAAAACAACGATTCTAGAACACTTTTTATTTTGTCTATATCTAAAAAATGTTTGAGTTATAGCACTTTGAATTTTTCTTATTGCTGACATTTTGAAACGATCTGATTTTTTGTCACGTGATAACGCTCGTATTTATGAATCGATTTGGATGTTACTTGGTGTGTACATAGTATATACTGAGGCCTGAATTGAGTTCGATACTCAGTTCCATCTGCCATCTTATTTCAAAATTGCGGCCATTTAAATTTTTTTATAAATTTTAATATTTAAAATTAGGTACAAGAAAGTGAGAAATTGAAAAAGATTTTCCTTTTATGCATTTGACCTTGATACAAAGATTTTTGTTTCGTCTGTATCTTAAAAAATAGCTGAGTTATCGCATATATATATTAATCGATTTCAATATGAATATGCATGTGCACCTGAATTAAGATTTCGACCAAGCTCATAATCAGGTTCTACTAATTTGAGCTTAATATTTTTGAATAATATAACTTAATTTAAAATAAATAAATAAATATATAAGTATATGAAAGCTACCTCTTCCTCCCGGCACTGCCGGAAGGACTTTTTTTTTTTTATTTATTTTTGTCAATCACATGAAAATGATTTGTCTGTTTTTATCTATCTCCAATCTAGACTCATGTGTCTAGACTCATGACTTAAGACTTGTCCATTCGCCGATTATCTGCGAAAAATTATTTTTTCTTAATCACTTGCGTATAAGTTTCCCCCCATTTTTAAGTCCCAAATTTTGTCTAATATTCTTTGACTTCCACACGAATATACATGGTAAAGTTTGCATTCGTTAAAAAAAAAAAAAAAAAAAAAAAAAAAAAAAAAAAAAAAAAAAAAAGGTATATTGGGAATTCATACAATGATTTTTCAAATTTGAGACATTTTGATATGCAATTTGACATTGGTAAAATTAATATTGTTTCAATATTTTTACCCAATATAGTAAATTTTGTTGTATGCAATTTTCGAATTCTTAGAGGGGTTTTTTTATTAATATTTTTATTGGTTTGGGGAGGGGTTGTAGCCATTTTTCCACACTAAGGAATCAGATTTGAATTTTTAAGCCTAATGTGATAAATTGTCCCCTTCCCTTTTTTTTTTCTAATAAAATTTATTTTAAATCCGTATAACGATTTCCGAATATTTAATGACTTTGTAGTAGTGTTTTTAAATCTTTTTTCGAGGCGATATTTAAATATTATAAAAGCCAAATGTATCTGTGCGTAACGCATACGTCATCTTGGCAACACTTTGAAATGCAATTTCGGTTTTGCAAGTTTTGCTACTACAAATTTTTAAACTTCTAAACATCGCACACTTTCAACTTTTACACCGTCCTACAGAGGAAGAAAAAAAAATTTAAATGCACTTTTAAAAATTGTACCTTAAGGGAGATCCGAACCCTATTTTCGACCAAAAATAATCAAAAGTTCAAAAAAAAAATTTTATCTCAGAAAATGATAAAATACATATTTGCGAATATCCATGCAAAATTTCAGAACTCGGGGACACTTGGAACAGGTAGCAAATAAGTTTTTTTTTTTTTTTTTATTATTGTAGTCACTAGAGTTTAAAGGACTAGCGGTCATTTAAAATGTGTTTTCCTGAAAATGACTTTTTCCATATTTTGCCTAAGTTCAAAGTACTAAGACTCAGTGGTAAAATGGTTTAGAAACAAAGTGTTTATGTTTTTAGAATCTTAAAAAAAAATTTTGCAACAAAACTAAAGAGTGATATTTTTTAACTATTTCTGAAAATTTTACATAAATTGGTAAACATGAAAATTATAACGAATTTAAGAAAATTTACCATGCGTAATTTTTTTTTAGCTGATTAAAATAGAAAATTAAAAATATCTCTCCCTAGGTCGTTTCCATATACTATAACACTATTTAAGAAATTTTAGTAATATCAAAATATTGAAAATTATATGAGGAGTAGTAATTTTAAAAAGTGTATTTTTCCCACACAAAAAAAATCATAAAAACAGACATAAAAATATACTTTTTAATAAAAAGTGAATTTTTTTGCTAATTATTCCTTACAAAAAGATTCATAAATAGTACACCAAAATTCATTACTTTAAAATCAATAATAAAATTTTGGGTTTTTTCTTACGGACCTCCCTTAATTTATTTTTAAAATATTTATTTTTGTAGTTTTTAATACTGTCTTTCTAATTGTGGCAACAGAAGAATTCCATGTTTATGTTTATTGAAAGCAAAGGGGAAAAAGCCGAAAAAAGAAGGATTACAGAATCTTCATTTTGCCATTTTCTCATGAAAAGTGAAAAAATAAATAGAACGTACTGTGTCAAGAATATTGTTTGTTATAATACCCTGTAAATTCTGGTTTCGTTTACAAAATATATTTAAAAGAATATAAATAGTTTAATATCTGTTTCAGCTAATAGCATCGAGACCTCAAGTTTTGAATTAAAATTATTTCAAAATGATCAAATTAAAATACCGATTTTTAAAAAAAGGGTGAATACAATGCAGATATGAAAGGTGCATATTTAAATTTTGATACGGTGAAAATGGTATCGGGTTTAGATTTCACAGGGAATAAAATTACATGATTGAGTCAAAGTGGAAAAAATTTTGCTTCCCCCCCCCCTATTTTGTAATACTAGCATAAGAGCTTTAATTGATAACGTTATCAATGTTATTGCTTACATGTACGATTAAAGTTTAATTTAAAAAAAATTTACAACTTTTTACATTAATTTTGAAATCTGTTTGGTATTTTATATTATTTCAAGTTTTTAAAGGCTTTATTAGAACGGTTATTCTTCCAGTCAACTCCAGGTGACAGTGGTATCGGCATAGAATATAACGTGAATAGGATCAGATTAGTTACCATTGATTCGAAACCATTAATTTTATAATCGGTTAATTATTTCCTGAGATTGCATAAAAATCGTATTTTAGAAAATTTTTAGAATGCTTTTCGCTGCTTCCCTTCAATTGTTCTCTTCGACTGTTCTTAGAGGACATTTTATAAGTAACTATGTCATATTTAAAGTTTCTAGCCTATTTAGTATCTCAAATCGCAATTTAGAACGTTTTTTGCTCGTCAAGCTTTTGGTGGCAGTGTCGCAGACATAATATTTAACTTCTATCACCACCAGATAGCAACCACTTTTTAAAATCTGTTTGGTATTTCATAAGATCGCATAAAAATCATAATTTAGAACGCTTTTTAATTATTCGTTGCTTTTATTACCGGGTGTCCCAAAAATGATTGATGGATTTTAAAATTCAATAACTTGCAAACGGTGAAAGCTATTTAAAAAAAATTTTGCAGGAGGGTTATGTATAATGTCAGGAGTTTTTTTTACCGTATTTTTTTATTTCAGTTTGAATTTCAAACAATAGGTGGCACTGATGGCGATTGAAGGCCAGGTGATCAGTGCTGAGTGAAGCGTCGACCTGGCCTTCAATCGCCGTCAGCGCCACCTATTGTTTGAAATTCGAACTAAAATAAAAAATTACGGTAAAAAAACTCCTAACATTATACATAACCCTCCTGCAAAAATTTTTTTAATAGCTGTCGCCGTTTGCAAGTTATTGAATTTTAAAATCCATCAGTCATTTTTGGGACACTCGGTAAATTTAAAATGTTCTTTGCACGGTTCTTAAAAAGCATTTGCATTTTTTAAGTAATTACCATGCCACGTTTAAAAATGTTAGATACCTCCCCTGTTGTATAAAAAAGTAATTTAGAGCACTTTTTGCTCTTGCAACCTCCCAGGTGGTAGTGAAAAAAAAAAAAAAAACATTGGAGCAGGGACTGTTACGATCAATTTGCCACCATTACTTTTGAAATTCGGTTTGTTATTTCCTAAAATTTCATAGAAATCAATTTAAAATATTTTTTAATACGCTTTTCGTGTATAAAATTTCGATATTTTTAACTGTTTTTGGAAAGCATTTATATCTTATAAGTAATTATCACGCTAAATTTCAAATTACTAGTCCCTGTAGTATCACAAAAATTTACAATTTAGAATGTTTTTTTTTTTTTTGCTTCTGCAATTCCTAGTTGGTTGCGACACAGACATGAAATATAGCCTATATTGTAATAGGGGCTGTTACTATCAATTTCCAACATTACTTTTGAAATTTGTTTCATAGTTCATGAGATTGCACAGAAATCACAATTTAGAATTTTTTAGAATGCTTTTCGCCGATTTTCACTCTTTTTCAATTTAGATCTTATAAGCAACTATCATGACTGATTTTCAAGTTGTTAGGTCCTGCAGTATCACAAAAATAGAAATTTAGAACGTTTTTAGCTCTTGAACACCCCTTTCCAGATGGGGATAATACCAATATGAAATAAATCCTACATTAGAATAAGTGCTTGTCTATATCGATTTCCAACCATTACTTCAGAAATCAGTTACTTCTCGAGATTGTTTAAAAATCGCTATTTAGAATGTTTTTCAGCACATTTTCATCCTTTTTAAATTTACAATTTAAAAAATATTCTTAGAGATCATTTATAGCTAATAAGTAACTACCATGAATAATTTCATGAATCTAGGCCCATCAATAACACAAGAATCTCATTTTTTAGAAGGTTTATTGCTCTTGCAACCCCTTTGGTATTGTTAATTATCCCTTTTATATATGACGACCTCAGAAGCCAAGGGGTACAAAGTGACAAAATTTCGATTTCGAATAAACTGAGTTTAAAGATAATTGATGTTAAATTGGAACATCAATAACAATTGACTAAATTGAAATAGGAAACTTCTGCTTGTTGCATTCTGGCCTTTGAATTCTTATTTCAATAACTTTTTAAAAAATAGAGTACAATTTTCTTTAAATGTATAATTAATCAATATTGTTTGTTTTTCGAAAAAAGTGGTTTATCTCTATAACTCAGCAAATAAGAAAATCACCTATATTTCTTTACCTGAAATGAAAACAGCATATTTTCAGGTCGTCTGTGTACTTAGTTTATTTTTTTGCAATTTTGTCACTTATACCCCTTGGCTTCTGGGGTCCTCATATATAAAAGATCTTTTTCATTACGTTTGTTTTGGAAGAAACTTGGAAAATAAGATACAGCGTAAAATTCTAGTTAACTAATGATAAAAGAATATTTTTCAAATATAAAAAAGTATTTTTTGCTAAATGCTTTTGGGGTAGTGGCATGGACATACATATTTTTATATGCCTATGTTTGAACAAGGACGAACTCCATTTTGATACCATTTCATTTGAAATCGGTTACGTAGTTCCAGAGATTATTTCCTGCAAAGAAACAAAAAACTTTATTCCTTTATAATAGCATAGATGTCGAAAATATCGGATAGATGCCAAAATATTGATATTTTTTATACTTGCACATATGAAATTATAGTAAAAATAGCGAAAACTTGTTCAGAGAATCTCAAAATATAAATATTTAAATATAATCTGTTTTTTATCATTATAATACTGTCCTTATTCATAGATAAACATACGAGATAGGACAACTACAGCAAATCTGCAATGGCAACAGTACTAGCGTCATTAATGACAAGGGGGAAGAACTAACGACAAGCCTCCGAAATTTATCTGCGTGGATAAAAATACGTTTACAGTCTGTTTTGTGTATTACAGTCGAGTCTCTATAACGAAACTCCATACATCGAATTTCTCTATATAACGAATTTTTAGTAGGAACGTTCCCCTTTCGCATGATTACATTAAAACAGTCTCTATATAGCGAAATACTTATCTCCATATAGCGAATTTTTTCATAAATTGGTCTTAATTTATTCAGTTTTAAAAAAAGCTTTGAAATCATATGGAATCAATTTTCCATCACTTATTTTTGATTTGTCGTCAGTGCTGAGTTTTTTTTTTCTTACTTCTTTCCTTGTTCTTTAAATCCAAAGAATTTATCCCACTTCCCACACACCTTTCCACATCCTTCTCAAAACAGTGTCAATTGGATTGATACACATGTAAGAGAAGAATCAATGAGAGCCACATAAGAGAGGCTTTCAAATGGAGGAAAATGTTAACTACAATTTTTCATTCCGTGCTAAAATTTGAGCATTTTTTGCGAGAGCAAAACAATTTTAAAATAAAAACAAAAAATTGCAGATTTCTTCGTCTGAAATTAACGCAAGTCTTCCTTATTTGATTTTCATTAAGCTTTCAAATAAATATCTGTTCTCTTTTTTGAAACAGCTTAAATAATTAAGAAATAAAATGTTAGGTTAATATTTACTTTTGAACATTTCAAATTCTTAATTCAAAACATCAAAAATAATGTTTGTTCAAATTTCACACATTAAATACGATTTTTAACATCATTCTCTATACATCGAATTTCTCTATATAACGAATTTTTTACTGGAACGGTGGATTTCGTTATATAGAGACTCGACTATTTCCTTCACGAGATAGCGGTAGACAATTTCCACGTGACTTTGAATAAAAATCGCTTAAATCTTAAAACCAATAGTTCTTCTAAAATTTTAAAAGATTGCGACAATTGTTTTAACCCTTCGGACTCCAGCGCCTCTTACAAATTTTATTCGATTAGCACCACTTTTTAAAAAGAGCTTTCCTTGAAGTAGACAATTTCAAAAATTCTGATTAAATAAGGAAAATTTTATTTTCTTTTATTACTGGTGCCAAAAATAAATTTTGGAAGGAAAGATGTCTCCGCAGCGGAGCAACACCTAAAGTTCCCCCTGTTTAGAGACACAAGAACTCCGTGAATATTTCAAAAACTACTCTAATGGCTACTTTAAATCTTTCTTATGAGTTCTAGATGGCAGCACCACAGAGATCAAACTCTACTGTTTTTAAGTAATAGGTAAAATGTTTTACTGTAATACGCGCTTCACAGCAATGCTCTTCTCACTGCGCTTATCAATGCTTTACCTATGGCAGGTTACCAATATAAAATTCAAACGATATTTAACGTCAAAATTAACAAAATATTTCTACAAAACTCAGTTGTAAAAATTCTTTAAATTAAACTTTAATCATACATACAGGGTGAGTCATAAATATCGAAACAATAGGCTATCTCCTTAATATTGACCCTAGACCCATACTTCCAATTGCAAAGTTTCATAAAAAAAGATGAATTTTTTGATAAGATAAATTGCAACTCCATGGGGGGGTCTATTTTAAAAATTACGAAAATTAAATTTTTGTACGGCCCCCAGAGGATAAAACTTCCAATTAGAAAATTTTTCATTATCCGTTCCTGAATTGAACAAAAAAAAAATCCATCTCGATATCTGCAAATCCCCAAAAGATATTAAAATCCAAAATTTATTAAAATTGTCATAACTCCCTGATTTTTGAAGATATCGAGATGATTCTTTTTTGTTCAATTCAGGAATGGATAAGGAAAATTTTTCTAATTGGAAGTTTTATCCCCTTGGGGCCGTATAAAAATTTAATTTTCGTAATTTTTAAAATGGACCCCCCATGAAGTTGCAACTTATCTTATAAAAAAATTACCTTTTTTTTATGAAACTTTGCAATTGGAAGTATGGGTCTAGGGGCAATATTTAAGGAGATAGCCTATTGTTTCGATATTTATGACTCACCCTGTATAAGCAATAAAAAATAATAAAGATCTGTCATTATGATAAAGTTATCAATTTAGGTTCTTATGCTAGTATTCCAAAATGAAAAAAGTCAAAATTTATTCAACTTTGACTCAATCATAGAATTTTTTTCATGTGAAATCTAAATCCGGCATCATCATCATCATTTCAAAATTTACAATTTCGTATCTGTACCGGTTCTGTAATATCTGTTCCGTATCTGCGCATTTCGTATCTGTATTCACCTTTTCAGAAAAAATTGGCATTTTAATTTGATCATTTTGATTCAAAACTTGAAGTCTCAGTGTTATTAGCTGAAACAGATATTAAACTGTTTATAGTCTTATGTGTAAATCAAATTTTGTAAATAAAATCAAAATTCACCGGGTTTTATAACAGAAGATATTTAAATTTAAATTTTTTCCCTTTTAACGATGTTTTCCCTTTCAATGAGAAAATGGCAACAAAGATACAGTAATCAATTTTGCAAAAATTTCATAAATTTAATAAATTTTGCAATCCTTTGCCATAAATTTTGCAATCCTTTGCCAATTTCAATACAGCAATCCTTTGCTTTTAATAGAAATAGAGTAATCCTGTTGCCACGATTAGAAAAGCGGTATTAAAAACTACAAAAAAATTAATATTTCAAAAACAAATTAAGATAGTTTTCAAACAAATATCGTTTAAAAATACATTTTTCCCTACACAATGGTGTAAAAATTGTAAATGTGGAATATTTAGAAGTTTAAAAATTTGTAGTAGCAAAAATTGCAATACCGAAATTTCATTTAAAATTTGAAAGTGCTGCCATTCGCAAAATGACGTATGCGCTACGCACAGATACGTTTGGCCTTTATAATATAGACAATGAAAATCTTTCAAATATAAAAACGATTTAATTTTCTGCTATATGTTTGACAATTATTTTTGTTTATAGCAAATAGAAATATTTGCATTAAATACCGCAGTATAATTTAAATATAGCAATTAAGACTCCTCTTTTTACCAACACTGTAGTTGCCAATGTTGCAAAAAGGCCAGCTAAAATTAAAAGTAGCCACATCGGTGGCTTTTATTGTTTTAACCGGCATTTTTTTAAAGCTAAAATTAACCTTTTATGGCCAAAATTGACTATTATAGAGCAAAGCATTTTAGTTAAACTACATACTTTTATGCGTTAATTTTAAAGATATTTAATTGAGACAGAATTCACTTCTAATTTCTGAATAATAAAGACAATGCTGAAATCATAAATATGGATCTGTTAGTGATTTGTAGTCAGAATTGTAAATGTATCAGCTAACTTTCAAAAGGCCATAGCAATTGCTTTCTCTGGTTTACACCGATCTTAACACTTTTTTTTTTTTTTTTTTTTTTTTTTTTTTTGGTGATTTGTACTGCTTTATTTAATTAAAAAAGGACAATAGTTGCTTTGCTATATAATTTATTACTTAATTTTAAGGGATATTAATATACAAGTCTCATTTTACTGCTCATAAACATTTAAAATCGTACACAAAGTCATTTAATAAAAACACCAATTCTTTCTAATAAAACTAAAACTCTCTAGCATTACAATCCATGGAGGATCAGCGCCCATCTCCGTTTACTAGATCCTGGGCGCTCTATCTCAAGAACTAATGCACAGACTTTCAAAATTTTAGATGCAGTTCGATCTTTATGTAAGTTAGATCTGATTAGTTTTTGGTGTATTTCGCTCAACAGGTGGCGCTGTTATACTGCATTATTTACAATTTCCAGAACAGTCATATCAAGAACGGATTAAGGATTTTCGTAAAACTTTAATTTTCTCTCTCTCTCTTTTTTGTGTGTGTGTGTGTGTGTGTGTTAGTAGCTTTGTACAAATCGCTCAACAGGTGGCCCTGCCATGGGGCATTATTCGTGATTATTGCAGTAGCTCTATGTCAAGAACTAATGCATGGAATTTCATAAAATTTTAGATTTTGTTAGAGCTTGATATAAACTAGATCCGATTAGGTTTTGGCGTATATCGCTCAACAGTTGGCGCTTCTATGCTGCATTATTTACAAATTTCACAATAGCCGTATCTCAAGAACTAAAGCATGGATTTTCATAAAACTTTATAGCAAGTTAATATTTGATATAAAATGGTACTGATTATGTTTTGATGCAATCAACAGGTGGCGTTGCCATGGTGCATTATTCGTGATTATCGCAATAGCTCAAGAACTAATGTAAGAATTTTTCCAAAATTTCAGATTTCACAATAGCTGTATCTCAAGAACTAATGCTTGGATCTTCAAACATCAGATTCAGTTAGTACCCGATAAAAAATTTATCCTGATTAGTTTTTAGTGTACATAACACAACATGTGGCGCTGTTAGGCAGTTTTTTTTTTTTTTTTTTTTTTTCTAAGATTTTGCAACAGCTCTATCTCAGAAACTAATAGTACGTACTTTCATTAAATTCGAGATTCCGTTATAAGTTGACAGTTGTTGCTGACTAGATTTTGGTTTAAATTACCTAACCGGTGGCGCTGCTATGCTGCATTTTACAAGTAGTATTAACATGCATAAGATAGAAAGTTTTGGGTTTGCTACATCTGACTGACGTCACTATTTCTACTAGTGTGCAATAATACTTTTCACAGTTTAGATTTTTACTCAGTTTGCTTCTAAAATTTTAAAGCTAACTATATATAAACAACTATTCAATGTAGTAAAAATGATTCGGAATTGTTTTGAACTAAAACTTACAAATAAAATAGTAATAGTAAATCAAAATATGTTGAAAGGTGTCATTTGACATCGGTAAAAATGTCGACAAAAATTTTCACCTTTAAAATGGATTTTAAGAAAATTTAAGGTTTTTTGACTAAGCCGAATTTAGGATAACTGGGATTCAACAACTGCATTTAATATAAATTTCGTGGGAGGGGAAAAAAACCGCATTTCTAAGGTTATTTCCTGAATTTTCATTTTGTCCCCATTCTTTTAAATACAATAGTAAATTTTAAAACCAATTGTTTGTAAACAAAGGCGCCACAGAGTGTATGAATTAGCATTTGAAAAGCAGACACGCGTGAAGAACGCGTTTCGGTATCAAAAGAGAATGCTTTTTGATTATTCTTGTCAAAAATTATGAATTCAAATCCAAGGACAATCCGAATCGATTGTTTTAGTGTTCCCTTAATCACTAAAACAGATATCTATCGTAAATGAAGTGTTTAGCGAGAAAAGATAGATAATTCTACAAATAACATTTTGTAAAAATGAATACAATTATTCCCCCTCAAATTATCAACATTGTTCGATTGTTTTAACGGTTCGAGATTAAAGGGTACAGTTAAATGTCACTGTATTTACCCTTCAAACCTAAAATTAGTAAATAAGATTATAAAATTAGAGGTAATTTAATCAGGTTTTTAATTGAGGGTCTTTTTTGGTTATTTTTTAAATAGACGTCGTCAAATTATTTAACTCTACGATTTTTATCAAACATACAATGTGTGTATTTAAAAAGACTACCCTTCCACTTTGGTGTGAATAAATAAAACCATTAATTGTATTACTCTATATGAACCAATATATTTATGTATTCAAATCTGTCTTGGTTTATAGTATTCAATCTTATAAAAAGTATTGTAAATTAAGAAACAAAAGGTAAACTGATTTCTTGTTTCACCTGGAGCAAACATGGAATTTGGTGCATGTAAATAGAAACTTGAAAGATCCCCCCCCCCCCCCAAAAAAAAAAAAGTTTCTCATAATTAGAAGGTAAAGAAATTTACTGCGTTAAAATGGTCGCCAGATGCCCACTTTTTAGCATGCTGGCTCTGAAGGCCAAATCATGAAAGAAAGCGCATAAACCATGGGGGATTGGGGTTTTTTGGGGATTTTTAATAGGCATGGACTTTCAATCGATTCAAGGCTAATATCGGAAATCCGATTTAATCATTGGCAATTTAAGCTAACATTGTAACTATTTAAGCTAACATCTGAAATCTTTGTTTAAACATAGTCCTAAATCGCGATTAAGACATTATATATATATATATATCAGAAAAAAAAAAAAAAAAAACTATTACAGTGAAACCCCGATAATTCGGATTAATTGGGGCCAGACCCAATCCGGATTATCGAAAATCCGGATTATCCAGAGAATTAGAAAAAAATGAAATAAAATAAGACATACTTACAGAAAATCACTTATGTTAAACTTATTGAATATTTAAAGACAGTAAAATTGTTTATTTTGTAATAAAAAAAGTTTGTAAATTTCTGTTGTGCCAGATTCTGCTGTGCTGTGATTTTTTATGGCATTTCTAAGTGGTTTTAATAGAAAATCGGAATTGCCAAACTTAGTGATACATTGTTGTTTCTTTGAAAGATAACATATAAGACTTTAAATTAGAAAGCTTAAGATATTCTTCCAAAAAGATTTCAGAAAAAAAGTTTTTTTTTTTAATTAAGAAAACGACGATAAAACAAATTAATGCTATAGAAATTAGCCAATCGCTTCTCAAACTTGGAAAAAAAAATGACTAAACCGATCCGAATTATCCGGAGATCCGGATTAACGGGGTCCGAATTAGCGGGGTTCTACTGTACTTTTAAATAGACTTAAAATACTAATTCAGAGATAATACTGTAAAACCGATTTATCTTTGCCAATTTTGAAATATTCTGCTTAAAGGGGGCGCATGAAGTATAATCACATGTCTGGCCAGCTGATGTTAAATCGATTTAGCAGGATCCGATTTAAGAAAATATAGATTAAAGATAGAGACAGATGATTTAAGATAAAGAACTATACGAGTAATAAAAAAAATCTAAATTTATGAAATTGGAATGCACATTTTTTTTCCTTTACAATAAGCACTTGTGGTTGGAATTCGAAAAGAAAAAAATAAAAATTTATTTATAAAATCAAAATTTATCAAAGTTTAGTTTATATGCTAAAGCAATCTTTTGATTGGAAACCAAATTTTCACAAGCTTGGATAAGATTTTAATATAATTTCTCATTTTCTATTATTTTGCAATTAAAATGTTTTAAAATAGAATCATGCATTATTTAAAGATTGTTTTTCTGAAATTGATGCAGTACTTATATGATTAAAAGTTATTTGAAATTCATATACATTGACTTTCAGTTATATTTTTATGAAAATTTCATTTCTTTACATGATTTAGTAATATGCAGGTTTTTTTTCAATTATTTTGTAATTAATGAAAATATTTTAAAGTAGAATCCTGCTTTGCTTATCCCGATTTGGCGGTAATCCGCATGAAATATTTATTACTTTCTTCTATCTTCAATAAAAGAAACTATTGTAATCTTAATTTTTTCGACGGATTTACAATTTTTAGGGGTCAGATATTTAAAAAAACATGTTTTAACAAAATGTCCGTGTGTGTGTGCGTGTATGCCGCCATTGTACCACAGAAAGGTATATGAAGATATGCATAGAATTAAACAATTTTTTTTGTGTATATTTTTGGCTGTGGCAAACAGGTCCACCTTCAATTTTGAAATATACTGCCTAAAGGGGGCGGTGTAATAGCGATTTTTGTGACATTTTCAATATTATACCTTCGAAAACTGTACGAAGTTATGCATAGAATTGAACCAAATTTTTTAAGTGTTTGGCTTTGGCGAATAGATCCTCCCTGAATTTGAAAAAAAATTCGCCGGAAGAGAGCATTGTAATAAAGATTTTTGTACTATTTTCAACAATGTATCATCAAAATGTGCATGAAGTAATATATAGAATAGAACCAAATTTTTTGTGCAAATGTTTGTCTATGGTCAGCAGGCCCTCCCTGAATTTGGAAATAAATCCGCCGCGAGGGTCGCTATAGTCGCAATGTCTCATTTTTGTTATTGTTCCTTCAAAATGTGTTTGATTTATGCCGCATAGAATCTAATTAAATTTTGTGTATGATTATTTGGGGGTAAGGCAAGCAGGCCCTCCCTTAATTTGAAAAAAAAAAAAAAAAATCTGTCGGAAAAGCGCTGTAAAATATTGTTTTTATTATTATACCATCGAAAAAATTTTAAAGTTATGCACATAATTGAACCAAATGTGTATATTTTTTGCTGTGGCCAGAAAATCTTACTTTAGCACGAAAATATTCGGTGGAAAAGGAGCAATGTGATAGCGCTTTTTGTATTATTTTCTCGATTCTTTGTAGCACTATTGTCCATATAGGCTCGTGCAGAGACGGGAACTCGCGTCTTGCTAAGCCGGTTATTTGCAAAAGCTGATAATAGAATAAGGGAAATGGAAATTTATTATTAATTTTAATATACAGTCGACTCTCGTTAATTCGAACTCATCGGGACGATAAGAAATGTTCGAATTATCCGAAGTTCGAATTAAGGAAAGCATACTTAATATGGTACTATTACAAACGAATTTATGTTAGAGTTTTTTAAACTTATTTCGTCTGTTATCATTAGAATATGACTTAATATTAAGTTAGAATGTATAAATACATAAACTAATTAAAAAATTAGTAATAAGCACGGTGGAAGAAAATTTTAAAGCGTTACTGATGGACAGACGGGGCTCAAAGAAAGTGGATATCAAATGCATTGGATTATATGTATACTCGTTCGGAATAATTTTCACAAAAATCAAAAGAAAGAAAGTTATTCAAGTAATCTGAAACCCGCGAGAAAGAAAAGAATAAAAATTCGAATTCTCGTTAGTTCGAATTAAACGAAGTCAAGAGAAAATGAGTTCGAATTAATGAAATTTTTTGACGTTATTCTACCATTGAAAATTTCGGGACTGTATGTTTAGTTCGAATTAAGCGAAGATTCGAATTATCCGATTTCGAATTAACGAGAGTCGACTGTATATCATGATCCAAATTATTTTTTTTACTCAGATTAACTTGACTGCAGCAGAAATTTAAGATGAAAATCCAAGTTGGTACAGTATTGAATTAATAGTGTTTAAGTATCAACATATGTAAATACTTTTTGAAAATTAAGATGTACATATGAGAAAGTTTTGGGATTGGCACATTTAACTAGTTTTTCGAATAACATCTTTTTCCTGAAATCCTGAAATTTATTATTTATGGTTTGATGTAGATTGGGGGGGGGGGATAAAGTTTCATATTTAAAATCAAAATTCATAGATTTTTTTATGTTTCTATATTTATGTTATATTTGTGTGTATATTTTTATATTTGTTTTTATTTTCTTCTATATTTAATAGAAGAAAGTATTGTAATCAAAATTTTTTCAGACTTCCGGTTTTCATCGGATTTACACGTTTTATCGGACGGACATTCGAAAAAACATGTTTTTACAAAATGTCTGTCCGTGTGTGTATCCTTATGTAGCCATTCTCCCATCGAAAAACGTATGAAGATATGCATAGAATTGAACCAAAATTTTTGGGTATGTTTTTGGCTGTGGCGAGCAGGGCTGGGTTTTTGCGGGCAGAAAATAGTTTCTGGCATGCCAGTGGCAGAAAGTGGTTATAACCGGTTTTTACCGGCAGAAACTGGCAACAACTGTCATTAACTCCTTTCGTGACATGACTTTTTTAGTAGTATTAAATTGCTTACATACATTTTATTTGGAATAAATAATAAAATATTCTAAATAGTTTTAGTTAAAAAATAAATTTGTTTTAGAATTTTAGAATTTTGAATTTTTCACAAAGAATCAGCCAAATTATTTGTGATAATTGAAAATCATATAAATGATATTAAGGACATATCAGTTGTTAAAATTGTAAATAAATATGATTTATGAAGAATTTCAATACTTGTCACAAATGTTAAAATCTGATGTTGCTTTAGATAAAAGTAAAAAACATGACTATTCTATTGCAGCTGCTCATATAATTTGTTTAACATTTAATGATGGAAATATCATGGAAACTCACAAATGCAAGATTCAAATATCATTTAATGCAATGCTAGTTTTAAGTATATGGAATCAAAATTTACACCTGAGCATAAAAAAAAGACAAGGAAAATGCTTTTTGATATTAATCTAAATTTTGTGCCGTATATAATAAACCCCTTGCAGCAAAAAGTAACTCCTTTCACAGAAACATATTTCCCCAAGAAAATCCTAAAAAATATCCTGTCTTTTTGTGGATGGTCTCCTTTAAAAACAAATATCAATGAAAATGATAAATTTTAGAATTTTAAATCCTCAAAAATGACATTACCAGCAAATAATGCTGGTCTTAAAAGAATAAATTTCTAACTTTTCATTCGTTCAGAACAAATTAAAAAACATTTTAGGATAGGAAGGTTAGGAAAATTAATCCTTTTTCTCAAAAATAAAAATTTATTCTTTTAATAAAAATAATTGTACAAGATATTTCATGAAAATTGTTTTCCATTATTTTTGTGCTACAGGTATTTACTTATACTTTTACAAAAACCAATTCTCTTTGTATATAGTAGTAGATAATTTTTAAATTATCACAGTTTTAAATTATCATTTATTTAAAAATATTCTAAAAAATGTTAAAATATCTAAAAAATCATGTTAAAAATTTTTTTGTATTTTTAAGTTTTATTGATTTAACATTTTAAATAGAAATTCAATAGTAAACAATAATAAACTTGTACAGCATCAGATTACTATTATGAAAATTTCTGTTTAAGTGGCAGAAAATTATTACATAAAACAAAATATATTTATATATTCCTTTTGAATTTTTTTACTACTTTGAATAACATTCATATTAAATTTCATATTAAGTTTTTAAATAAATTCTTTATATATTAAATACCTGTGTGAATTATGAATCATTGCAGGTTAAAGTTCTTAGTATTATTTCTTAGTTTCTGCAATGCCGGTTTTAACCGGTTATAACTGCTGGTTTTAACAACCCCGGCAGAAACTTGCCAGCCCTGGTGGCAAGTAGATCCTCCTTCAGTTTTGAAGTATTCCGCCTGAAGGGGGCGCTATAATAGCCTTTTTACGGTGGTAGAATATTGAAAATGACACTAAAGTATGAAGTCAGAGACATAATAGAACCAAATTTTGTATGCAAGTGTTCGACTATGACTAGTATAGGATCTCCCTGAATTTGGAAAAAACACCGGAAGGGGAGGGAGGGATTGTTGTTCCGGCACTGTAATAGCAATGTTTGGGCCATTTTCATTATCGAACCAACGAAAAATATGAATTTATGCATAAAATTGAACCAAATGTTTTGAGCATGTTTCTGCCTTTGGTCTTCAGATTTTCATTAAATATAGATATTCTGGCGGAAAGGGTGCGATAGCGAAGTTTGCATCATTTTCTTGATTTTTAGTAGTTCTATCGTCCATCGGTTCAAGCAGAGACATAAGCTCACGTCCTAATCCGCTTATTTGCAAACAGCTGATGACAAAAGGAAAAACTATTGATTTTAACTCCGATTAATTGACTAAAGCAGAACTACAGGATGAAAATCAAAGTTGGTACCGTATTGAACTAATAATATTGAAGAATTCACACAACTACTTTTAGAAATATTAAGGTGTACGCATGAGATGGATATGCTAATCCACAAATTTCTTCTATTTTATTTATATTTGTTGTTACATTTTTATATTTAAAATATGCATTATTTCATTGTAAAATTCATTTTTCAATATGTTTGGATAATAGTTTAATAGAAATTCTTTATTTTCTTCTATTCTGTAATTAAAATATTTAAAAATAATCATGCAGTGAGTTTGACAGTCTGTTTCAACACCAGCCACATAGATCGAGTATTTTGTTGAAATAGATTCACTATGACTTTAAGAAAAAGTCATCAGGTAAAAATCCAAATTCACCTAATTTTAGTATATTTTTTATGCTTTATTTTGATGAAAAAAAATTTATGTTTTAGGAATATTGTATTTAATTTTATAATTATTTATTAAATGTATTTTAACATTAGCACGCCCGGAAGGAGTCGATTCGACACCAACCACGATATTATATTTCAATATTCGAACCAGAATTTTTTTCTTGAAACAAGTTAAATTTAAACCGTAGATTTACGTTAAAGAAATCAAATTCTGAATAAAAATTATGGTGTGAAATATTATCAAACTTGAGTAAAATTTCCGAGCCTTCTTGTGTTAATCTAATTCTGTAACCAATCGGTTAACTATTTTTACAGTGGAATAGAAATGGAAAATTTGAAAAGGAGTGCATCCATAAAATTCTGCTTCTGCAGATCTTGGATTTTCAGCTTTTTTCACAGTTAATCATTAAAAATGGATATTTTATTAGTAATTTTACAGGATGCCAACGGTTGCCAAAAAAACTTCAACAGTGATTCTCCGAGACTTTTTATGTTACTAATTACCCGTTTACATTATTTTATAAGTGTATATAGCGGCCAGCGAGGGTTTGTATTTATGCCCAATTACCTACGCGTGGGATATAGGTCCTAAACGGGGGGGGGGGGGCTTTCTAAGAGAACATAACCCATATTTACGCAAGGAAATCTAAAATTCGAAGAAAATCACGGAAAACTCCGAACGGTTAGGCCGACAGCCGCGATTGGGTTCGAACCCAGCACCTGCCGTCTACCAGTTTCGGAGGCAGAACCTCTCACCGACCCGCAAGGGAAAAATGCCAAGTTTTGCTACTGCTTTAAAGGCTTTGGCTTCAATGTTGTAATTTTTTTCTCTAAAAGAAAGGGAAAACAAAGAATTTAAATTTATGATATTAATTTTATCTTTGATACAATTAAAGCAATTAACACTGTTAGTTAAATTACGCGGTTTGTAATTTTTAGATAGATTTCTTAGGAAATACTACCTTGCGATCGTTCCTATGTTGGAATTTCTGAAAAAAAATTTGAGATCTACGCCGATCATGATCTCTAGACCACAAAACGACCATCAATAAAAAAGTTTATACATATCACTTTTTTTATGGACACGATAACTTCTATAATTCTGTTCCAATTTCTCCAAACTGGTACATAAAATCAAGGGGTTTAAAATCTTGATAAAGTTCGTTAATGGACAAAATCGGACCAAGAGTGTGGATATAGGGAGGGTTGTTTTTGTGAAAACAGAAAAAACGCCATAGCTTTTTAATTAAAATAGATATCGAATCCTTTAAAGTGTATATTACTTCTAAAAAATGGGCTAAAAGATTATGCATGACAAATTTTTGATAAAGTTAAAAATGGGCTCCAGGGGCGAAAAAAAGGGGGTTTTTTGGAGAAAAAAATTCACAACTTCGACAATTTTCATTTTCAAGATATCAAATCCAACTAAATTTTCTATAGATGTTCTCAAAATCATATTCTCATACAGCTTTTGTGTATTGACTATGACAGAACAGAGACGAATAGAGTTTCGTCAGATAAACCAAATCCTATAAAAAGGGTCGTTTTTCCGAAAACGTTTTTCTTCCTTATAGCAATGCCCCTTTAGGATGCAATTTTAAAAGGTACTGATAAACCAAAAACATGCTTATAAAACTGGAACTTCGAATCGATGGTAAAAATTGTTTTTATTAATATGAATCTTAACATTTTCAAATACGCCATCAAACGGAAGTCAATTCGTGGCTCATAGAAAGGATATGGTTTTTCTATGCTAAAAGTAATTAAACGTATATTTAACTCTTTTTTTAACATCTCAATAGATCAGATTATATTACCTACAAAAGTTTCAAAGCGTTCGGTATGATAGAAATTTTACAAAATAAAATGCGTTAAAACTTTCACAAATTAGAAACCGAGGGATTTTGGTGCGGTTTCTTTTGATTTCAGTTAAATGTTTTCCCGTTTAAAATAGCATATTTTTATGATTAAGGGCTTTGTTTTAGTTATATTTACGATCCATTAAAATTCCAAAGCATTCGGACAACAATAATAATCTATTTTGTTATGCTAATAAAAGCAACTAAAAAATTAAGTCATTTAGGCATCCATGGGGAACTTTACCTCCCCCCCCCGCAAAAATTGTAGCTTAGTCGTTTAACGCGTTGATTTCTTATTAGGAAAGGGCTTTGCTTCAAAACTAGGTAGGACTAAGTTGAAATTTGAATTAATGTAAATATCGTATGTTTTGCAATTTTAAGAATTTTCTTCTTTTAAGGGTATCTAAACAAGAAAAAGTTCATTTGTAAATTAATATGGCAATATGTAAATATATACACTAAACATTGTTCTTTAAAGCAATTGAAATATTAAAAGAAAAGAAAAACCACACATAAATGAATTCAATTCTAAAAAAATAAGTACATTTTATAAATCATTTTTCAACACATTTAAATTAGATTTTTTTAAATACAATTTTAAGAGTTTCTAATTATTTAACTTTAAAAACATCTAATTATTTAAGAAAAGAATTGCACATAAATGAACCATTTTACATTGTCCAATCTATTTAATTTTTTTCTCATTAATAAAAAAATTCACTTATAAAAAACTATGGATGCACCGAATAGTGATTTTGGTCGAATACCGAATATTCGGCTTTGCAAACACTTTTTATATTTCAAAGTTTAAAGGTATTAAAATGTTACTTTTTAAACAATTTTACATAATATTTAATAAAAGAAACTTACACTTTGATAAACAAGATATTTTCATCAGAAAATTTAGTAATGAAAAAAAAAAAAATCTGCCTTGAGTTACTTAAGCACAATAAGTCTTTTTTTATTTATAAAATTTTAAATAGCACGGTTTCTTCTACGAATTAAAAACAAACATTTTAAAATCAAAGAGAAATGATGAAAAAATAGTCGAAGAAAAACTTTCATAATTGTCCTTTTTAAATAACTCAAGGCAGATTTTTTTCAATATAAAGTACAAATACTTTCAACTTAATTCTGATGAAAGGTATTTTATGTCTAGCTCATAGTTCTTTTCTTTTGAATGGTGGCATTTTCAACACTTCCCATCATATATTTTACAGAAATCAAAGCATGGGAGTTGAAAATATAGTTATGGTATCTTATTTATAAATGCAATTAAACGTCAATAAGTTGATTATGATTATGGTTTCATGAACAAAAATTGTCTCCCTTGATAGCTATTACTATTCTCGAAAGTTTTTATTTCTTGTTTAAAATCTTATTTTGGAAAAGCAAGAAACAGATTATTTACTAAGCAAAATTTAGGAACTTGTATCTGCACATCATTTATTCCTACGGAGAATCCGAATAAATCACCATTTTAATCCTTCTCATGGTTAATTTTCTTAAGTTATACTTTACAAACAGCAAATAAATAATGTAAAAACATTCTATTTTATTTTAATATGATTTTTTTTTTTTTTTTTTTTTTAATATATGTATAAATTGACAGTTAAAAGTAGAAATTGTGAAAAGTTTTTTAAACGGTTTTATTCAGTATTCTATTCAGCAGAATACTTTGATATTCGGCCAAACCGAATATTCGGCTGGCCGAATAGTTTCATATTCGGCCAAGCCGAATGTTCAGCTTAAACGAATAGTTTGATATTCGGCCTAACCGAATATTTGGTAACATGGCCGATTACCGAATAGATACCAAATATTCGATGCATCCCTATAAAAAACCCTCCTTAGATGGCTTTAAAAAAAACTGTCTACAGATATAAAACGATACTAGAGTACAAAGAGCTTGCGCGTTACGGTAATTCTAAAGCAGTTCCCTCACCAAAAGTAAGATACAATAAAACTTGCTTAGAGGAAACACAAATGACCAGTGATAAAATTCATTTTTATGCAGGTCTTTAAATTGAACAAAGCATGCCTTCATTTTTTTGAGGAGGAGAAAGGCGAGCTGAAATTTTTCTTCCCCCAGTTTATTGCACTATTGTTATAAGGCTTTACTCTATTAAAAAATAGATTTGCTGGATAGTACTTTTTTTTTAAATGTATATAATGGTATTTACTTGCAATTGTATTGGTTCTTTTTCAATATTACAATTTATGGCGTATTTGCAATTATTTTCATCTGAAAATGACAAAAATTTAAAATATTGAAAATAATTAAAGTTTAATTGAATTAATTTTCAATAAAAGATCTTAAAGTGTGAGACAAAAATTCAAAACCTTAACCTGTGACTGTACACAACTTTCTAATTGAACAAGAGTCGGGTCCTGTAATTTGAATAGTTTGCCCTGCCCTCCCCTCCCCTCCCCACTTTGTGGAACGACGATACAAATTTCAGGCTCATTTAAGATTATTATTTCGGGCACGGCAATGCCGGGCGGGGCAGCTATTTAATAAATTTGTTATAGCCCTTGTAACTTTTTTTTATCCATCCTTTTATTTTAATTAAATCGATTTATAGGGAGCCGTACAATTCTTTAAAACATAACCTTAATTTCAATCTTTTTCCCGTACGCTAAATAAATCTGGCGTAGCTCATTTAACTGCTATCCAAAAGATTTTTTGGTTTTAAGCTCGGCATCCTTTATTTGAAAATTTCCTTTTGAATAGATTTTATCTACTACATTTTATTCAATATATTTTAAATTTTACAGAATTTTTATGAATGTTTTTGGTATTTTAAGGCTAACTATTTTAAGGTATTTTAATTATTAAAAAGTTCGTAGATTTTTTTCCCCCTCTCATTTTTACACACGATACAGTCAGATTTTGTAAAAATAACTTTTTTTTAATCTTAAAAATTAACGCAAATTTTTATCATTAAACATGTACAAATTATTTTGATAAATAAAGCACGAATATCAAGAATGTTGGTATGACTTAAATATTAGTCCTTGGGAAATTGCTGCTCATCCTCTCCCTCCTTCGCAATGTTTTTTCCTCTTAGAAAAAATTGAGATTTTTAAAGCACCTTAAGGTTAAGTTTATTTAAAATATTTCCCTGCTATCTCTGTGTAATACAATTCATTTTAGTTAATCTTCTGATGACTAAATGTTTGCGAGATTTAGTTAATTTTTGCATAACGCCCATCAGCAAAAATTAACATCAGCATGTAAGAAGATTTAAATGTTATTTACGAGACTTAATGATCCTTAAATAATAATGTAGATTGTTTTTCTTTTATTTACTAATTAAAATATTTAAGAATGAACCTTTTAAAACTTATTATCATAATTATTTATAAGCATAGTATAACATGCAATACATTGTTGTAGCACAATCTTGACTTCTTCAGTTCCGAAGTTAATATAATACAAATATTTATTGAGTTTCCAAACAAAATGACATACATGACAGAAACAATATCTTTACTGAAATGAATCTTTTAGACTCTTACTAATTTAGGTTCGAAAATATGGATCGAAACCTACAAACATTTTTAAAACATCAATTTATTGACCATTAATCGCCATTTAAATGAACGCAATCGCAAATTTAAGGGCTTTAAACAAGTAAATCTACAAATCCTCAAAAAAATATTGACAAAGATTTAAGTTAAATACTTATGGAAATTTATCACTTTCTTGGTCATAGAGTCACCCGGGGTGCATTTTTAGGAAGAATCACGTTTTGAGCACCAGCCTTGGCGAGTAGGCGAAAGCGAGAACTTCAGCTAGCTGCATCGCCAAACGCAAAATAAACTAAGTTCAAATGTGTCATAAAACATATGATTAATATAATTATATTTATTAAAAGCGAATCTTTACTACTGTTTTTAATTAACTTCTCAATTTCTTCGAACATAGCGAGTTAAGGAAATAATATTTTTGAATTGAGGAAAAAAAAAAAAAAAAAACTTTAGATATTTTGTGAAATTTAAAGCATTTTAATCTGAAAAAGCTCTTCGTTTTAAGCTATGTTTTAATCGTAAACAACGGTGAATAATATTTCCTCATATTATAGTCTTTGCTTGATAGCACTTACGAAAAAAACAAATGAACAATAAGCGCGATCTCTTTGCAAAAGGAAGGGTTGCTATTCGCTAGGCGTTTGACGTCACAAACAAGAAAGGGTGCGTAGCATTAACTTCATCTCCGCGCCAATCGTTGTTCTGGCGATAAGGTGCTCAAAACGCGATTCTTTCTGAAAATTACTATAACTTTTAGACATATTTAGGCAATTTGCAAATTAAGATTAAAATATTTATTGTATGAGGGATTCAGCTTAGATTTAGGTATTTATTAGTTAGCTTTCAACGCATATATATATATATATATATATATATATATATATATATATATATATATTCAGCTATTAAGAGACGATGTAAAAATGTAAAATCAGACATTTTAGTTTTTATAAGTAAAAGAACAGAGGCCCCGAATGGGGACTGGAGACCCAGGAGATTAATTATTAAAAAATGTGATCAAGCAATGCAGATTAATTTGAAATTCCGCTCACAGGAATAATGTCGACAATATGTCGGATTCTTTATAGCTTATGGCACAGACACGTTGTTCAATTTACGTGTAGGAAACCTAATCAATTACTCTAGAAGTGAATAAATCTAAAAATACACATTTATTCTATCTACATCAGTAATTATAACGAGTTTTGGTCTCTTTATCAACCGAAAGCATAGATTACAGTAACGGAAGTTTCGATTCAAAGGCGAGCAAAAAGTGGAAAAGTTGCATCGTTTCATCTCATGAATTCGTATGAAATGAGAATGAATCGCACCCATTCATGAATGAAGATTGAATACATTTAACTTGTATTCACGTATGAATAACACTGGTTTAACAAATTTAAACATTTTTTGTATACTTTTGATGAAACGCCCATTTTCTTATACTACTTCTTAGTAATGAAAGGAGGTTTTTGAAAATATCACGTCACATTTTTTTTACTTATTCTATACAGTGTACACTCTCAACGGCTAATTACTAAACTTTTAGTCATAGACATAGTTCCAATTACAAAAAGGTTTTAAATAAGGGGGAGGGGCATATTACAAAATATTTTGTTAATAAAAACATTAGAAATTTACGAAATTTAAATACGGCATCCCGATTCTATAAGATGTATTACCAGGTAGAACCCGCCGAAATTCGAAAGAAAATGTTTAAGAAAGAACTGTTTCATTGATTTATTATAAATCTAAAAAATTAGTTACAATAAAAAATGCATCTGATATTGGTGAGTCTAACTCTCAAACAAGTATTTTAAGTTAAAAATAAAATACTATTTGTATAAAACTCAGTTGTCCAAATTATTAAAATTAATCTTTAATTGCATATGTAATCAGTAAATTGTAATACAGATAAGTTATTGCATTATCAATTGAGGCTTTTATGTTTGGTATAAATGTGAATGAAAAAAAAAAAAAAAATCCAAATTGGCATGATCACAGACGATATATTTGACATAGTATACGCATTTTATTTTCTATCTTTTTCTTTCTTTCAATTTTAAGAGAAAATGGAGCGATTCTGTTGCCACAATTACAAAATTTGTACTAAAAACTATAAAAAAATTAATATCTTAAAAAAAATGAGATACAGCTTTCAAAAAAATTGCATTTCAAAGTGCATTTTTTTTTCTCTTTACGACGGTGTAGAAATTTTAAGATGTTTAGAAGTGTAAAATTTGCTATGACGAAAATTGCAAATCCGAAGTTGTATGGGAAAGGGTTGCCATTTGCAAAATGACGTATGTGTTACACACAGATACGTTTGGCCTTATAATATATAGATAGATTGTCCTGTTGCACTGACAAACAAGTTGGAAATTGCACGTAAAGCGTAGCAAATGAGGTGCGTTCGTTGATAACGAAGTTTTAAAATATTCAGATCTTGCTGATATAGTAGAGCGTATTTTGGATACAGTATAGTGGTCGCAGAGTTGGGCAAAATACATCAAAAAATCATTTTCGATACAAAATACATTGGTTTTAGAACCTAAAATACAAAATACAAAATACTTTCCTATTCAAAAAAATTCAAAATACAAAATACATGTATTTTGAAAATACATTTAAAATACAAAATACATTTGAAAATTTTAAAAGTTTGTGTATAACATTGGGGGTTTTTACAGACCGTGTCCGGCACGGTCAGCAGGCCAGTTTCAGACATTTTTTTTAAAAATCCAAAACACTTTGGCCGGGCAGGCCCTGACATGCTCTTCAGTTGTTCCGGACTGGTCCGGGCCAGATGTCCGGTTTATATTTTCCTGAAGGATAGTCTCAAATGGACTTGTTCATTACTCTTTCGGGTGCTTTACTTTTTTCTCTGCAAATTCGGGCCGGGCCTGATTTATTCTGTCCAGACTGGACTGGGACTGGACTTCATCCTTCCTAGGGGTTTGAATTAGTCAAAAATTGTAGTATTTTTCCGAATCCAGCCCGTAAGTTGGGTATCCTGTCGAGGCCTGAACTATCCATAAATAAGTACTATCTGGCCCGACCCAACAGTTTTTTCCAAAAAATGTACGTATTTTTAAATTGCTATAATTTTACAGTTAAAAGTTTTAATTTTATCATTTTTAAAGAATGGTAAATATATTTCTGGACAATAAAATTAAAGCACAAGAAAAGGAACTCTGAAAATAAATCTGTCAAGCAATCCTGTCTTAAAGATGTTCTTAAATCCAAATAGTTAACTTTATAAAATAAGTTTTGATTTGTTTTTTGTTCGAAATAGAGGAAAGTAGCAAGTGTTGTTATTCAAAAGTAATGGAATCGCACTCATTTTCCCGTGTTTTTACAAACACAATAAGTGTTTCAGAAAATAGTGTCAAAATGGGCGTTTTGAATTGCATTTGTGCACGTAGGAAGATTAAACACTCAAACAGAAACAAGAAACGTGTTTGTCGCATGCACAAAATTGCTTATGTATCAATAATTAATTAATCAAAAAATCGGAAATACAGTTCGATTCCAAATTGCTTACATAGTCGGGTCTTTCAATTTATATATTTCCGTTAAAAAATAAGTTTGTAAATGTGTCAAAATGTTTTTCGCTTGTTAAGCGAGTAGATGAGAACAGCCTTAAATGGCAAATGTGTTAATTCATGCAAAATGGATTTAATAACAAAATAGCAAAAAGAATATAATAAATTTAGAGAAAACTGCGTATCAGTTGAAAAGAAATCTGTTAAAGGATTTTTTTCCCTTTTAGATTTTTAGAGCCAGGGCGTGCAAAAGAAACTGCGTCCGGGGCAATGTTTCAATTTGGCTCCCCTTAAATTTCCACGCCTGGGGCGACCACTCCCTTCGCCCCCCCTTTTTTTTTTCTTGCACGGCGCTGGGTAGAGCTCTCACAAAATTTTTGTCACTTACAAATTCCCAAGATGGACCTTTCTAAAAACAATCAAATGATATTCAGGACCTTCTAAAACATATAAATCCATCAAAAACCTGAAGTAGATGTTTTCGCGAATACAATACTTTCTTATTGTAAAGATAGAGGACAGTAAAAAGAGCGAGAGATTGAAAATCAAAGTGTCAATTCAGTAGTTATTCTTACACGCATACATAAATACACATATATAAAAGAATTGTATAATCTCTTTAGTTGGAAGTTTTTTAAAAAGTATATATATAATTCGATATAGCTTCGGTCACTACAATACAGATATAAGTATATTTCCCATAAATAATAAATAAGATAAAATTTTATAAGAAATATTAAATAAACAACATGTTAAACATTTTCATTTAAATTCTAGAAATATCATAACATATAACAATACGACGTCCGGAATATAATGACACCAAATAATTTTTTGTTGTTTTTTAAGCGATGGTTTTTAGTGTTTAATAGATAATTAGTGTATTCCACTTGTGCATCGCTCTTCTTCATGGTCTGTTTCAACACTTTGAGGGACAAGCATTTGTGTCTCCGTAATGTTAAATTCACACCGGAATAATCGAAAAATTTTAGTTTAAAAATTAAAAATAAAAGCAATTTTGAGACATTTTTGAACCAAAGTTGAGTATATAAAGTTTAGTTAAAAGTTTATAGTGTGAATCTTGATGAAAATTAAGTGGGATATAATCAGTGTTGAATTCAGACTACGGGAGGGAATTCAGTGGCTCCGGAGGGGGACATTATAGAGTTCCGGGGGGGGGGAAGGATTGTACTTTTTGACTATTGAAAACGCAAAATTTCAATTTTCTGGGGGGGGGACCTTTATTGCTCCGGGAGGGGGGATGTCCCCCCGGACTACCCTCTGAATTCCAACACTGGATATAATATATTTCACTGCCCCTCATGAAGTTAAAGACCCTACATTCTTGAACTGGTCATAGCATTAAAATTACTTTAAATACTCATAACGTTTTTTCCATCATTCATATTGTAAAACCGTATTTAAAACTCATGTATACTATATTTGTTATGATGATTGCAAATTAAAATTTGCTATTTATTTTCTTTAAGCATGAATAGCCTACTATTCTCTTAGCGAATCTTTTATTGATATTTGTTTTTGATTAATTTGCAAATCAAATATTAAACATTTTGGAACTCTGTACAATGAACATCAATCTAGCTTGATATATAAAAAAAATCTCAGAATACACGAGATACATAAATAATTGCACAATTAATAATGTGTACTTTTCTATGTTTATAAATCGGTACAAAATAATGTTTAATTATTATTATTATTTTAAATTTTATTCTAAAAAAATATGCACATACCCACAGCCATGAAAAGGGGGAGCAAAGGGGGTGGTCGCACTGGGCGCGGAAATTTAGGGGGAGTCAAAATTTATACTACCAATGTCACTTTTAGCTTGTCACAAGAAAAAATTGGCACGGGGTAGCGCGAAATTGAGTTTTTGCCCCGGGCGAGGTTTTCTCTTCACATGCCCCTACACATATCCGCACATTTAAAACCATAAATATATATCAAAATAACTATCAAAATCATAAATATATAATAAATCTGCTGTAGGGGAATAATTTTGTAATTAACTTGATTAATATTTTTATCAATAATAAAATTTTCATCTGAGAAATTTTCGTTTGAAAATTTCGTTTCGAAGCTTTATTACCTATAAATTCAAAAAGGAACAAAACTTCGGTTTCGGACAGTAACTTCCGTTTCGGTCGGACACCATTTTATATTTTATATTTTCACTAAAAAGGCACTATAAAATAAAACATAAAATGAGCAAAAAAAAGGCGAAATCACGTTACATAAAAATGTATCTCCATTAACGACAGGTCTATAACCAAAACTCCGGGATTTAACATACTCAATCGTAAATACAATTACTAAAAATATGATCTCTATATCAATAAATAGAATTATTTAGATAATAAAATTATCTCCCAATTAAATGAATATCAGGGGTGGGTTAAAATATGCCCGAAATTTGATAAAAAGGATACAAAGAAACTAGATAAAATATTGCAATCAAGGTATAACGATATAAAACTAACAATTTTACCTTTAAATCTGTTTTAAAATGCGTTGTTGCGTCGAAGGTTCCACTTATAACGATAGACTTTGTTGTAAACATTTGGCATGCTGCTTTAACTTTGCCGTTACTATGAACGGAAATTATTTTTAAAAAATTGCCCACCTAATATAGCGCAACGTGCACTATCACAGTTCATTTATATATTGTTATCCGGAGCTGGGGCGATATCAACCATTTTTTCACGAGATTTAAGCATCATTAAATTTCTCTCTGCTGCTACATTAGCTTTCTTTCTATGGTTCTTAAAAAGTACTATACACAGCAAAACTCTGAATGATTCTTCCTGTTTATCACACAATAGTTTTTGTCGTTCTCATAGCAACGTTATAATTATAAAAACTAAAACGTTAGAATTGTACATGTACAGTTCAGCAAAAATGCTTAAGTAAAACAGAAACATTCATTCTAATCCTTATCATAGCAATAGTTGAAAAAGTATGTTTACATTAACTTCTAGAAACGAATCCTAGCAGACAAAACAAAACAGAAAAGCACCTGTTTTGCTTTTGTGAATCTTACATCTGCGGAGGTTTAAACGAAGCAACTTGAAATCTACAGAAGTGTATTTTGAGTATGAAATGTATTTTCAAAATATAAAATACTTAGAAAAAGTTTTTCAAAATACATTACTAAAATACTTTCGTTTCGTCGGGATAAAATACAAAATACAAAATACAAATGTATTTTGAAAATGTATTTCAAATACATGTATTTTCGATACTGCCCATCTCTGAGTGGTCGAAATCTTTGTGTTCCTGTAAATATGCAGGGAGTAATTCTTATTATACTTCATTAACGTATATCTTATTCATAAAATGTTAAGTAGTTTAATATAACTAAAACACCCCCCCCCCCCCAAAAAACAGTGTTTCCCCGTGTAACATTTAGTGGAATACATTTGTGTGGCCCTGTAATTTAATAATAAATATTCTTTGCATCACAGATTGTACAAAATGTATTTTTTAGTACATATTTCATAGATTCATGTCAATTCTGTTATATTCAAATGAGTGTAACACCATTAAAATGCATTTGAAACTTTTTTCCTCCATTGACCGTAATGTAACGGAATCTTTTTGATTGTCCCTGTAATTGATCAATGCATCCGATTTTCATAACATTTGAAATGATTCGACAAAATTATGTAATAAATATACGTTTTAAATTTCAAACGATTAAAATGCATTTGAAACTTTTCCCCCCATTGACTGTAATGTAACGGAATCCTTTTGATTGTCCCTGTAATTGATCTATGCATCCGATTTTCATAAAATTTGAAATGACTCGACAAAATTATGTAATAATTATGTATTTTAAATTTCAAACGATTCGGTTGGGTAGTTTTTGCGCGTTGTTATATGCGGACGGACAGACAGACAGACGGACGGACTGAGCGACAATAGGTGCTACGTATTTACATAATTACGAACGCACCTAAAAAGCCCCGTTATTCAATGATTAGAATTACCAAATTACGTTAAAATACGATAAAACTACGGTTAAAGTTGGCTTGGGGTCATTCATCAATTTAGTTGAAAATTTTTGTCAGATATTAAAAAAAAAAAAAAAAAAATGGTTGAAAGTAAAAGTAATATTGCAATATAAATTTGAAATCCTTAAAATTTTCACATATTAATGCAAAATATACAATTTGTAATAAACATAAAGAAACAGAAAACAGAATTTTTGTTAAATAAAAGGATGAAAATTAAGACTCAATTTTAAAATGTTATTTGTTTACACTAGCCTGCAAAAGCTGGGTTATGCCATATTTTTCAGTTTATGATAACTGATTCTTATGTATATTGCACCTCTGAATCAGATATTGATCTTTATTTTTTACCAACACGTAAAGATTTTTTGCAAATAAATTATAAGGTTTAAAAAAGAAATAAAAAGAATATTGCCCAGTTAAACTGATGGCATTGAGCTCACAGGCTACGCATAGAAATTGTACATTACAGCTTTATATTTTCAAGAATTAGTTCCGTTCGAAAACAAATTAAGGAGGGGAAGCAGCTCCCCCCTTTCCCCCTTTTATATTTAATTATTGAACTCCCAAAACTAATCAGAGACATGCTTTATCTTATAAAAAATCTATATGCAAAATTCAGAGCAAATCGGAAAATTCTTAATAAAAACCCATTTATATAATTTAAGCGGGGTTATCCCCTCTTTTATACTTAATCATTAAACTTCCAAAACTATTCAGAGATTTGAACGAAATCTGATAATTCTGAGTGAAAAACCCATTTATATATATTAGGGGGAGGGGCATTAGAACCCCCATTCCCCCTGTTTATACTTATCCAATGAACACCTAATACCAGTCATGGAAGCGCCTCATCAGAATGATCCTATTTCTACATTTTAAACGAAAACTGATAATTTTGCATGAAAAACCAATTTATATCAATGAAGGGGAGGGGCATAAGCCCCCATTCCCCCTCTTATACATATCGAATGAACTCCAAAAACTAATCAGGGAAGTGCCTTATCAGGATATACCTATATACAAAATTTCAAGGGGATCGGATATTTTTAACATGAGTTATCGCGTTACGCACGAACGAACGTACATACAGAACGGACGGGCACATAAGCTCTCAGGCTATGATAGCCTGTGAGCTAAAAACAGTGAAAATTTCATACGGGAAAAGAGAGCACATTGGGTCATGGGGCAGCATAATTTTTTTTCCCAACCAGGTTTTGCCATCCAAACTGTGTCTCGCAATCTGATTGGCCAGAGCTCTCGGCATGAATTCGACGCTTCTTGGCGGGAATCGTGTTTGGCGAAAAACACTTCTTTATTTAAATTTTCTATTTCTTATAGTGTCAGATTTTTTTTTTTTTTTTTTTTTTTTTTTTTTTTTTTTTAACAAATTTTATGTTTTATGAAATTACAGAAGAATCGCCCTTATCAAAACCAATTTCCTAAAATTTTCCCATTTTTTTTCCTTTCTTTTTTTTCAATAATTTTTTAGAATGAATCTGGGTACGTTATGTTTATTTTTACTTTGTTGTATCTTTAATAGAAGAAAGTATTGTGATCGAAATTTTATTCGAATTCCAGCTTTTGACCGATTTGCACGTTTTAGAGATCAGAGGTTCCAAAAAACATGTTTTTAGAAAATCTCTGTCGATCCATGTGTGTGTGTGTGTGTGTCAAGTGGCGTATTCAGGGGGTGGGCTGATGGGACTGCAGCTCCTTTCGAAACATGAAATATAATTACAAAAGTTTATAAAGATGTAATGATATCTGCGAAGATAGACTTTTTAAGGAGCAGAATAACTTTTCGTTTCAGGCAGGTTTTTATTAAAAAAGTATTATTTCGCAAAGATTACAAGAAAACTGTTTCAGCTAAATTTCCGTTATACACAGGCTATTTTTACAGGTCATAAAAATTTTACTAATTAAGACTAAATCTTTTTTAAAACAAAATATTTGCAGTCCCATGCAATTCAGTCTTAGCAGAATCGATATAATTTATGCATTACCTGTTATGAAAAAATTTGTTTAAAGCGGAAAAATTATCTTTCATATGATTCCCTCTTAGAAACTTTTACTATAACTCAGCACCCTCCAAAATGAGAAGTCTAGATACGCCACTGTGTGTGTCCGTATGTCTCTATTGTACCATCGAAAAGTGTATGAAAATATGCATAGAATTGAACCACATTTTTTGTGTATGATAATTTTTGGGTATGGCAGGCAGGTCAACCCTGAATTTGAAAAAAAAATCTACCGGAAGAAGGGCGCTGTAAAAGTGATTTCCATGCTATTTTTATTATTGTACCATCGAAAAGTATTTGAAGTTATGTACAGAATTGAACTAAATATTTTGTGTACGTTTTTGGCTATGGCCAGCAGATCTTCTTTGAATTTGGAAATATTCCAAGGGAAAGGATCACTGTGATAATGCTTTCTGTATCATTTTCTCTGTTTTTCGTATTTCTATTGTCCATCGGCTCGTGCTGAGACAATTGTTCTTATTAATAAACTATGTAATCGAATGGTGTTTTCAAGTTTTTGGTAAAAGCAGAAGATATTTTGGAAAATACTGTCAAAGTTGGAGTTAGAAAAAAAAAAAATAAGATAACGAAACTTATTTTTGAAAGATTTCTTTGACAATCGCAATAATTGTAAATATTATATAACATATTGCATAAAAATATTATAATGAAAATATTATAACATATAATATAAAAACAATCTGAGAATTGTTACTCACATAGAAGCGATTTCGTACTACAAAGTACAACCGTGTACAAAGTTTAAACATGGTATTTTACGAAGCGCGCTTCGAAAGCAGGTCGAAAAATTAGAGTACCGCATTGGTCCGTGGCGATGTTTTCTAGATAGGTTTCTAATTGATAATATGGCTAATTGACTATATTTAACAATGACAATTTTTATAATAGCGAGTTTTATTTCGTTATTTCAGATTAATTAGTTGTTGTTTTTTCTTTTTGAGTAAAGTAATTACATTGAGAGTAGTAATTTAAGTTTGGTAAACAAAGTTATTTTTAGGACTCTGTAATGCAAGAATTTACAGTCATTCATGCATACGTTTCAAAGTTTAAACAGATGCTAATGAAATGAAGATACTAAGCTAAGGAATAAAAAATTACCATCATTAAAGTAATTTTTTAATATCCAACAAATATAACAGTTTTAAACAATTATATAACTGGAACTTCAACTTCTTTCAGCGAAAGAAAATGATAGAGGTTTCTAGAAGATGTTCCTTTTTTAATTGGATAAATACTGCGTTATATTTCAACAACATATTCAAATTTTGTAAGATGCTTTGTTTAGATGAGGTCCATTTTTAAATGGCTAAATACTGTGTTATATTTTACAAAATATTCGAGTTTTGTAAGCATTAGGTTATTTTTCTTTAAATAACATCATTATCAATTTTATTAACATAAATTTTATTTCCTTCTCTCCAACCACATAATCCTTAGATCATACAGAGTTTCATAATTATAAGAATTATTAAAAAATCATTAAGAAAGGTAAAACTTATAATTTATTTAAATAATTACAAATTCAATTAAATAAATTTATAATTAAACAAAATTATAAATTTATAGAAAATTTAAAATAAAAAAATATAATAACATAAATTTAAGGAATACGTTAAATTAAAAAAATTACAAATTTATTATTTATACATTATTAATTATTTACTTATAATAATTTAATCTTGTTTAAAATTATGCTAATTTTTATTACTTTACTTAATTATTTCAATATTTTAGTATATTCCAAGCATTCATTATAATTTTGATTAAAATTTTTTGGATTTTTTTTCTTTTAAACTTTTTATAATATTGCTAATTTGTGGTTACAGTAAATAATCTTATATAAATCTCCTATCTTCAGAAATTTTCACTTTGTCATCTTTTAATCTACATAACCTTCAATTCTTTGAAAAGTAGCAGAATGCTATCGAAACGCGATGATCCTCTCTCCCCTTCCCCCCCCCCCGGTTTTTCATAAGTTAATGGAAATAATTTTATTTATGTAAAAATCACTTTTCCATTGATTCCTATTTTAAACAAAAACTCTATTGAAATAATAAAAAAAAAAATCTTCCCTTTCTCTGCCCATCCTATCTAAATTCTCTACTCTGGATTTTCGCCAAGCACAATACCTTCCCGCCAACAAAAGTCTCTTTGACGCAGTCATCTCTGACCAATTAGATTACAAGATGGCAAAACCCGGTTGGGAAAAAAAAATACGCCATGGGGCAGGTTGGAATCAAGCCATTGTCTCACAATATCCATTGGGGGGGAGGGGCGGTCGTTCATAGATTTCTAAGAAATTATAAAGATGAAAATTATGAAAGAAATAATGCTGTTTTATTAAAATTGTATTTATTATATGTTTATTAAATATTAAAATATATTTATATATAATTTATTAGATTTATTATATATTAAAATTACATTTATATATAATTATTAAATTTATTATATCATGCAATGAGTGTTAACATGTCTCTGAAGATATATTTTTTTCCCAGAAAACTTGGTCGCCGTGAATGACGAGTAGGGCGAACGTTTTCAGGAAGATAAAATGTTTAAAAATAGATTACGAAGTTTTTTTTTTTTTGGGGGGGGGGGGGAGGAGAAGTATATTAGAGGACTACTGCTGGTCTATTTTAATAGAAACAAATCTAGGAAATTAGAGTAAAATCAATCTTTTCTTATTTTTTATTTCATGTTATTTTTTTTAAGTATTTAATAAATATTTTTTTATTTAGGTGTGACAATTTTTTTTAAATTTCCCCGTACTCAACATATTAAAATTTAAGAAAAAAAAATACACATTTCGGTGAAAGTATATAAATTGTGTAAACTAGCGTAATTAGAGAATACGATTACAAATACGTATATACATATAAACTGCCAATTTTCCTATTGAGTATGGCAGAACTATAACCCAATGATATACAACAGTGGTTCCCAACCTCTATTAGCACATGACCCACCTAATATAATTGTGAATAACAATATAGAAATTTTTGTATGACCTATAAAAAGCTAGGGGCTATTCTGTCCTGTGAAGAAAAAAAAAGCAAATTTTCATACGCAGGATACACTATAAATAAAACAAGAATTAGTAATTGAAATGTGTGTAAACTGAGCAATAATTAAACCAACACACAAACTACGAAGATAATTAAAGATACGTTAAATTATTTTAAAACAATTTCATAATGAAATTTCTGGATTGATGTTTATTGATGAGAATATCTGTTTCAGGATTAAAATTGGTTAATTTTAACTTTAAGACGCCACACTAGTCACTGAAAAAGATCCGGATGATAATGTTAAGTCTTTGGTGGCGTTATTTTCAAATATCTCTCTTAAATTTAAATATTTTTACACGATTTTTTTTCCTTCGGATTAGCTGAGGACGCTCCACAACCGGGCTAGTTTTTTTTACTTTTTCGGTTTTGGTTTCAGATTTAAAAACTTTCAGAGCCACTCTGAACCGGTTTTGAAATTGAAATTATCCTAATATAAAAGAAATATAACCCAAATCGAAAAAGTAAAGTAAAAACTAGCCCGGTTGTGGATCGTCCTCATCTATCCTATGCAAAAAATATCATGTAAAAAGATTAAAATTTGAGTTTTGAGAGAGAGATTTGAAAAGAAAGCCCCCACATAGACTTAACATTAGTCTTTTTCAGAGACTAGTGCGGTGTCTAAACCCTTTATGCACCGAAGGTACTTTAAAGTACCATTGAAGAAAACTTTATAAAACTTATTTATTCTGGATATTAATAAAAGTTTTTTATTCTTTCCATACAAAACACTCTTCTCGACCAAATTTAGATAGAATAGAGAAACAGTCGAAGCTAAATATTTCAAAAAGTGGTAGTTTTATTATTCATTTTTAGATTTTTATAGGTATTTCTTTTCTTACTTTAAAAAAAAAAAAAAAAATATGTGAAACATATTCAACTGCAAAGGCGTTTCCATTTACAGAGAGGATCACGATGCATTTAAAATCATTGCTATTTTAAGAATTATGATAGTTTCAAAAGGGTAATTTTTGTTAATCTGAGTATTTTGTAAATATTTAACAAAAAATTATAACTACCGATATATTTAATCAGTTTTAATGAAAAAAAATTATCTGAATTCCACATTGGTATTATCTAAAAATTTCAGTATACCTTCAGATATTAACACTTTACCGACCGGCAGCGGTCGGAACATATATGGCCTTTCACCGCCCGATCAGCCGCAGATCGTCCGAGACAGTCTTGGTTTCGGCCTAGATTGACGCGCGGGAATATGCGATTTTCTAACTCTTTCCATTCATTTCTAAGGGCTAAAGCTTATAAAAAAAAAAGCATCGATTATCTGAATAAAGAATGCTTGCTACTTGTCAACCTAACCTAACCAAATCTAACAGCGAAAAATTAAATCGCGAAAATGCTCCGATTAAATAAGGCAAATTTTACAGAAAAATTTTACTGGTGCGGATAAACAAGGATTCTGAACACTTTTTGCGGCACGTATACGAGTCGCTCGTCCCCATGGGGTTAATACCAATATGTTTAAAATAGTGTAATATTAAAATTCATCCGATTCCCCCCCCCCCCCCCCCAGAACCATGGTCATAGCGGAATTCTTTTGAGTTCCCTAAGATGAACTATAACTGCTACTCGCTTTATATTCAGCGCCGAACATACCAGTAAAAAAAGCCTAATGACATCAATTTCATGACATTGAGACTATATATACACCAGTTAGGACACAGAAACTAAATTCATAAATATTTTTTAATTATATTGGAAAGTTAAATATATATATATATACATTGAACATGTGAACCCTTTGGCGATGCATTTCGAATTTTCTCAGGGTCCGAAGATCACAATTTAAGAACAGATGTCCCCCCCCCCCCGTCAACCTTCCCTAGAACTATAGGGCAAAATTTGGAAATTTCATTAGCGGCCACTGTCCGGTAGGACTAGTTTTTTAAGTGGCCACTTTCTTTAATCTAGTGGCCACTTTATTTAAAAATAATAAACAGTAAAAATTTTATAAGCATTAATCTGAAACTGAATGGCCCAAATAAATATAGCAATATAAATATATTGGAATTAAAAAAAAAGTAGAATCCTTGATGGAATGCAAGAAAATTTTATTCTCACTATATGAAAAAGTGGCCGGGAGGTGGCCGCTGATAGGTAATTTTTCACTAGCCACTTTTTCTCGTTTACTGGCCCTGCGGCCGGTGGCTAGTGCTAATTTTGCCCTTTACCTAGAACGTAATATTTTTTAAGAGAAGTTTTACTCAAAACTGCAAGAAGCCATAACCTCAAAATGCATATTTTTAAAAACAGTTTACTCAATCCCGCATAGTATTTTGAGACCACGCCTTTTCAGTATCACATTAGCCTTAAACTTAAAGAATAGCTAAATTAACTCATTGAAATTAGGACGGATTTAAAGACTTTAAAAATAGGTTGCTGGTACCGGCATAAGGCCAATGGAATGAGTTAACGGCTTGAAGCTTTTGTCAAGATGCATAAAATCTTCATAAAAAATCAACTGTTTCGCAATGTTAAGCTACTGGCACATTCACATGTTCATTTTCAGAAGGCTCATGAGCTGGTGTAGATATATTTTCTATCTTCAATGTTCAATAACTGAACTATACATAAACAACAATTTATGCATAAAAACGTTTAATTTAATAGAAAAAAATTATCTATCACCCCTCCTTTTATATGCGCCCATGCTAGAGTCTTGCATTGAATCAAATAATATATAGCACGGTTGTCAAACTGGATGACCATCATAGCGCATATTAGATTATTTCCCATCATTAGCCATTTTTAACCCTTTGCGGGGCAGGGCAAATTCATTGCTTAAGTATTGAAATAAATGGCTGACACCGGAATTTGAAAACAACTTTATTTGTAAATAAGAAAACGCTAAACTTCACGCATTCAATAAACCGTAATTTTCTTTAAGAAAATTCCGGTGCGAATGTGGCGTTTGGGAATTGAAATTAAGTGGTATATCTATGAAACCACCGCCCCTCAAGGGGTTAAATAAAAATATTCTTAAAATATGCTTCAAATTTGAATCATTAATGTTAGCATTATTATTTTATTGTAAGCAGCATCAAGATTTGAGATAAAAGAAAAATTACTGAATTTAAAAATTATAAAAAAATAGATATGAAAATATAATTTTAAGTTTACTACGATTTATATTTTCTTTTCAGTTTATTTTGATATGATCAAGATCATGACTATCCCAATGAGATATATATTTCGTGTTACTGGCTTTAACTAAAAAATCATTTTACCGTATAACCATTTACGTACTTTTATGCTGCAGGAAGTATTAAAGTTTTCGTCCATTATCATACAAGCTTGAGAAGTTCTTCAAAAGGAAAATGTAATCCCGAGTTTACTACGATTTACATTCACGATGTATATTTTCGCAGCCGTTTATTTTGCAGGGGCATTAGTTATTACTGTCAGATGTGTGTAGTACTTCGAAAACTTTACAGAAGTGAGTTAACTAAGAATCGCTCGAAACAGATTACCGAATTTCGGTAGTCTTAGTATTTTCGGTGGAAAAAAGAAATAGAAAACTTTTTTTTTAAAGTACCGTATTTACTCGTGTATAAGGCGCACTTTTTTCCCCAAAAAATTAGGGCAAAACTCCTAAGTGCGCCTTATACACGGAATAATTTTTTACTGTTTGTTGCAGTCGAACGATATACATATGAAACAAGAAATTATTCAACGATATTAAAACTCTGAAAATGCTACTTAATTGAAGTATTACTTCATGTTTATTTCACTCGTTGCAGTTTTTTTATACAACAGAGCTAGTGTCATTATCTAAAAGCTAATTAGCAATTCTCTTTATCGTCACTCATTCCTATTCCCCGTCATTTTCTTACAACCCGAAGTCTAAACATGCATTTTAGTCTTGTTTTCTTGTCTGGTGTAATGTTTGTTTAGACTTTTTTTTTTTTACTGAAATTCATTTGGTCATTCTTCATTAGCGCATGAAATTTATGGTGCGCCTTATATACGAGATTTTAAGAAATCTCCATTTTTACTTGTAAAGTAGGGGTGCGCCTTATACACTCGTGCGCCCTATACACGAGTAAATACGGTAATTAATACGGGAAGTCAAAAAGTTCTCATATATAAGCATACACAATTAGTAGGATGAGTGAGGCGAATCCTCTACTAAGCCATACAAATTACATTTTGTCGTACGCTTTACAAAAAAAGTATTCAGTATTTTGACTTGAAATTAAACATAAATTATCATCTGTAGAATTACATAATTTTTATTTATTTTTAATTACAGAATAACCTTGAAAAATTATTTTAAATGATTTTACATGATTTTCCATTACAGAAGCATTTTTGCAAATAAAAAAATGAAACACGTATATTTTCAGAAGAAAAATTAAATCATGGAGTTAGCAATTAAAGATAGAACCATGATTAATTAAATAAAATCTCAAAAACTTAAATTTAATTAACGAAAGACATTTTTTTGGACTTTATAGAAATAAAAGGAAAAATGGCAACAAAAACTAAGCAATTAATGTACTCTGTCTGTCCATAAGAAAGTCCGTACACAAAAACTATGCAAGTCAGAGTTCAAACTTTGTGTACTTACAGCGGAATACCTCGTCACACAACAAATCATAAAAATTTTTAAAAACTTATTTTAATTAAAATATTTTTTAATATTATCAATTCATTTTTTTTTTCTCACTCTTCTTCCAAGTTTAAATAGATGTAAAAATTGTGTGTTACATAAATCAATGGATTGAATAAATCACGTGAAAAACGCGTTTATTTGTTTATTTTACATATTTATCTCTTTTGACACGCGAAGGGAAATATATTTTTTAATTTATTAAATTCCTATTCATTTAAATTACTTGCCGCATCTGGAACTCTTACTAATCAAATTTTTTTAAAAACCTGTGGCGGTTTTATTGTTTTAAATACGGTTTTCAGCGAAGTTCAGCTATAAATTTTATTAGTTAAACATAAAAAATTGCAACAGGATAGTGGATAATTTCCAGGAGGCGCATTCCTAAATATAATGGTGCTACTATTTATGCAAGGAATGATTCATTTTCTATTGACAATTTTCGTTTGTTAATTTACAGATAAAGTGTTTTGAAGGAGATATTAAACGAAACCCTCTGTGCGATCACGCTTATCCATTTATTGAAGATATATCACTTTTCTGCTTCACTTTAACGAAAATTTGATTTTTTTTTTTTTTTTTTTTTTTTTTTCCATCGGATGTTATTTATTAAATACGAATTTTTTTTATTATTATTTAACTTTTATGTAGTTCGCGATCTTTTGGAATGGGGGAAAAAATTACTAATGTCCTTGTTGTAGGTTAAGTTTATGTTGAGTTATAGATGCTTTTTCCCACAATATACGCAACTTGACACGCTTTTTAAAAGATCTCCTCGATCTGCTATCAAGCTGCCATTTTTTAACAGATCAATTAAACAAAATACAGTTTTTCATTTTAATATATGCATATACACATGCAATTGTTTTTCTATATTTTGTTTGGTTTTTCATCTAGTCAGTAGGGTGCATAATAGGTCAAATTTCCTAGTTTATTGCTCGACTTATTACAGAAACTGACTGGATTATTGCTTATATTTGTAAATTATGTACTCCTGACGAACGATTTACAATATAAGTTTTTCTGTTTTTCATCTAATTGCTTTTCATATGTCTGTTTATAATCATTTCATAGAAGTTCATAATTCAAATTGTGATCTGTATTGTTTATTTCAAATAGGAATTTAAAATTTCAATATTTATTATATATGTGAAAAAATAATTTATCTATTGGTCTTACTGAATTTTAAATTTTGGTGAATATGTTGCATCGGATTTATTTATAAAAAATATTTATATAAATATATAGATATATAATAAATATATAGCGTGTGTAATAACTATAAGGACAGCAAAATATATTTTTAATAAATTTAGAAACAAACAATTTGGAAATTGCACGTGAAGCGTAGCAAATGAGGTGCGTTCGTACGATAACGAAGTTTTAAAAATATCACTTATATATCAATCTCGTAAAATTGTAAATAATTACAATTAAAATGCGCACCAAACAATGTTCTCCCTATACCATTATGCAATGGAACACTTTTGTGTTGCCTTGTAAATCAATAACAAATATTCTTTGCACCACAGATTATGCAAAATGTATATTATAATATGTACTTTATAGATGCATATCAATTTTATTACGTTTGAATAAATGTAACACCATTAAAGTGCATTTGAAACGTTTTCCTCCATTAACCGTAATGTAACGGAATACTTTTGATTGTCCCTGTAATTGAACTATCCATCCGATTTTGATAAAATTTGAAATAACTCGACAAAATTATGTAATAATTATGTATTTAAAATTTCAAACGATTAAAATGCATTTGAAACTTTTTTCTCCGTTGACCGTAATCCTTTTGATTGTCCCTGTAATTGATCTATGCATCCGATTTTCATAAAATTTGAAATGACTCGACAAAATTATGTAATAATTATATATTTTAAATTTCAAACGATTCGGTTGGGTAGTTTTTGCGTTGTTATATGCGGACGGACAGACAGACGGACGGACTGAACGACAACAATATGTGCTACGTATATTTACATAATTACGAACGCACCTAATAAATTACATCACTTTTTTCCTTAGAAAATGTATCATCATGCTGAAAAGTTCAGTAAAATAAATTCAATATAGTAACCGAAGAAACAATTATTTATATCATGCACCCACCTCCGAGTTTAATGATTGTAAATATTCTATCATTCCTCGTCATCATTAATTTTGCCACTGTTCGAAATTGTTTTTGTGCTATTCATCTTCAATCATAAATCCGAGTTCCGATGCTGAGGAAAAATGCCTTCCATTTTTATAAACTCATCTTGCTAAATATCCCCATAAGTTATCGATAGGATTTAAATCAGGATTTCTGGGCGGACATTGCGAAACTTCAATATTTTTTCCTATGGTACTAAAGCAGCTTGTGTGGATAGGCGCATTACCTCTGTTATATGCATTTTTTTCTGCCAGAAGTGTTACAACAAATGAAAGAGGGCCAGAAAGAGTATATGTGTCTGTGAATTAAATTTTACTGAAATATACAAGTGACACTACATCTTTGAACAAAAAGCAGACCCATGCCGCAATGAAACCGCCACCCAACTGTTTCAGTCATACAAGTGGTGACTTGGGATGACAAACCGCAGCAGGTTATTTTACTCTAGTGAAAATAAGTGAAACTTAATTGGTCCTGATGGCTGGAAATATTATTGTGACAATTTGAAAGAAAAAATATCTTTCCAAAACGTCAATTAGTTGACCGATTCATTGCGATATGGTTCTGCTTTTTATACAGTGACACGGAGCGACTTTTATATTCTTTCCGGAAAATTTAATATAAAGACATATATACAAACTTTTTGGCCATCTTTAACTTGTTGCAACACTTCCAGCAGCAAAAAAACCCAGATATAACAGTGAGATAATGCGCCTATCAACACAAGTTGCAGACAAAACTTAAGTTCCATAAGAAAAGCATTGAAGTTTTGCACTGGCTGCTAAGAAGTACTGGTCTAAACCTTATCGATAACTTATAAGGAGATCTAGCAAAGACGAGTTTAAAAACATGGAAGGCATTTTTCCTCTTCATCAGAACTCAGATTTATGATTGAAGATGAATAGCACAAAAACAATCCCGAACAATAACAAAAATTAATGATGTCGAGGAATGATGGAATATTTACAATCATTAAACTCAGAGGTGGGTGCATAATATGTAAAATATCTGTTACTTCGGTTACTATGTTGAATTTATTTTGGTGTCCTTATAGTTTTTACACAGGCAAAAATGGTGGTTTTTTGTGCAATTACTTTATTTTCATAATTGAATTTTGTTAGCTTTTCAGCATGCTTATACATATTATAATAAAAGAAGTCATTTGTTTTGAAATTTATGAAAAAAATTATAATTTTTGTCCTTATACTTTTTACAAGCATTGTATACTTTAAGTGTGTTCTGTAACCTTTGAACTTCTTTTTTATTTATTTAAGCAATTTAAGGCGCATTTTTCGCATAATAATAATGGACTCAATGAAAAAAAAATTCAATCTAGAAATTGTTATATTTTCCGGGCGAAATTCGAAATGTAAATTTTGCAAAATTTAAGTTTTAAATTATCTTCTTGTAAAATTTCAAACATTTTAAGTCTTTTAACTCTTTGTAGAAGTGTACTGTATAATTTTTAGCATCGGATTTATCATAAAATAATTAGTTTGGAGGAAAATAAATAACGCGTCCAAATATATGTAAAATTAAGGTAAAAACTGAATTTTACATTTTTTATGCGTAAAAAAAAGGAGGAAAAACTTTAATGAAAAACTGGTATTAGTTTAAAAAAAAATGAATCAATTGAACAATATACATAAAAGTTTTATCACTTTTAAAATGCTGATTCATCGAAAAAACACAAACTGAGAAAAATCACTTTTAAGTCAAGTGTGTATGCCATTTAAGGGACAGCGATCGATGAAATAAAACCGCTTTAATCTGTATTTATAATGCTTTGATCTTCACGAAACTTCATCAGAATATACTAGGGATAATAAAGTATAATTTAGGCAAAAAATCAGAAAATCGATATATTCGTCATTTTTCGCGGTATCACCCTTAAACTTTATTGCATTTCTTAAAAAAAAAAAAAAAAAAAAAAAAAAAAAAAAAAAAAATCGAAAAAGTGTTAAATTTTAACAAATAAAAAAACACTACATTAATGATAAACTGACTTACTGGAGCACGGGCATAGGAGAGTGAAGGACGCCAGTTTTCTGGTCAAAGCTTCAACGAGAAAAAAGATCCAACCCCAGGCAAATCCTGCCCCACGAAGAAAAGCCGGCTTGGACGGAAACACTGTACTTCCGATTCGAAAACTATTAGCTGCTACAGAAAACGCGATAATTCGCGCAACTTTTTCTTACCATTCCCCCACCCTCCCAACAACTCAAAACACGTGATGACTGCCCGTCAAAATTTTCACTTCCTCCGCTGCCGATGACTCACGATACGAATAGCTCGTTTTCGATTCTATAACCCTCGGAATTTGAGCAACTACAAACTTCGACATGATATGAAGCACAAAACCTGTGGATATTCATAAAAGTGACGTCAGACATTGAGAATATAGATCTCTGAATAGAGAAAAAAAATAAATAAAAATTTACTTTTACGATGTAAGGGAAGGGGACGTTTTAAGGTTGCTCTCAAATCCAAAAGAGCAAACTTTCAGATACTTTTCTGAATGCATTTTTGTTCGGAAACGATTATATTAGAAGGTATCCTTATTTAGAAATTATGTCACCGAATGGCATTTTCCATTTTTTGATAAAGGCATAAGATCTTCAAGAAATACTGTCAAATAGGGTGTTTTGAAACGAATTCCCGACGCGGCAGCGTGAAAAAGGGAGAAAACATGTCGTCATGTCACAAAACTCGCGTATAACTCGATAAGTAATTTATTTATGCAAAAAGGGAAAGACTGTTAGACTCCAATTCGATTCATTGGTTAGGCTTGTCAATTATATGCCTTTACATTCAAAACTGAGGGGACTTTCGTGGCAGAGTGGTTACGACACTATGTCGCTAATCGCTTGCGAGCGCAGGAGGCAATGGGTTCAAATCCCGCTGGTTCCATTGCAAGCACTTTTTTGTGTGAAGCTCCCTGTTGTGTTTCGCTTGTGTTGTAAAAATTTTCTTGTATATTGAAGATAACTTATAAGCAGGCTTTCATGTCAAGCACACAAGTTAGATCTATATTGTTCAATAAATAAATTAAAACCGTGTCTGAAAATATGCCAGAAGTTTTCGAGCACTGTTAAAAACATCGTTAAAAATCATCTCTCTTTTTAAAGACATTTTATTTTCTGACAAAAATAAGAATGCTCCTTAAATGCCTATGGAAATTATTCTCATTGATCAGAAAATACATAGTCTTTAAAAATAAAGGTCATTTGTCACGATAGTTATAACAGTGTATTGTTGAGTATAGAATTTGAGAAACTTTTGCAGCATCGTCACTCCACCTCTTTTACAGAAAACTGAATTATAGAGCATTCTCATTGGTCAAAATAGCGATATTCTATAAAAGCGGTGGAGTAACGATGCAGCAATACGTCCCTTCCTCCAGTTTTAACCAATTAGATTTCTAAGTTCCGCTGAGCCAATTTTGGAATTAACGACTCGTCCTAAGCATGTTCCATAGCGCACTTTTTTATTTTTAGCGAAACGAATGACATCAAAATCTCAGATATCACAATAAACAAAATATAAATATCACGTTGATTTTACAGTAGCGATATTAAAATGAGAATTTAGACACACGCACAGCGTGCATGCATACGGGCATTTTTGTCCAGCCAACCACAAGCACACATTCTAGGGGCGTGTTCAGCGAACTTACCAAAGTGACCAATGTAACCGGTAGCTAACCAATTACAGATTCTCTGGACGCACTGGTTAGTTTTGTCACGTAGCGCCATCTGTAGAAATAGTAGATTGCCAATTTGATTTAAACAAACTTTCATGTTACCAATCACGTGACACAACTAACCGGGACTTTTCCTCGGTTAGTTCGGTTCCTTACCGGTCACATTGGTAACTACCTCTGAACGACATCGGTTGCGTACCGGTTAGCAGACTGAACGCTTTGGTAACTAACCAATCTTACCGGTTACTTACCGGTGACATTGCTGAACACGCCAAGAACTCTGCGATTCATACCTGTGGACAAGTTCGATTACACGTTTGAAACGTCAACAATCATCAGTTCAGTGATAATAACAGGCTCGTCAAGATGTGTAGCGATTCATTTTCGTCCAAAATCATCTTGACAAATCACATTTTATTTCCGGTATATTCGCCACTCTCATAAAAGCACTTGAGCGTGTTTATTCATCATAGTTAAAATTCTGCAACTTCACTCTGTGCATAGTTGCTGCGCATGGCTGTTGTGCATAGTTGCATAATTGTTGCGTACACTGTTAAAAATTTGAAACGTTTTGGTGCATCGTCACTCCATTGCTTTTATAGAATGTCTCTTTTCTGACCAATAACCAATAATTCCATAATACATTGAAGTAATCGTTTTATACAAAAGTGCTGGAGTGGCGATGCAGCAAAAGTTTCAAATTTCTACACTGTTAAAAATTTGAAACTTTTGCTGCATCGTCACTTCACTACTTTTATAGAATAATCTGTAATTTGACCAATGAGAATGCCCTATAATACGGAGAAGTAATAATTTTCTATAAAAGTAGTCGAGTGACGATGCAGCAAAAGTTTCAAATTTTTAACAGTGTAACAGTGTAGTCACTCCGCCGCTTTTATAGAATATCTAAATTCTGACCAATCAAAATGCTTTATAATATCGTTAACCAATCGTTTTCTATAAAATCGGTGGAGTGACTATGTTAAAAATGTGACCCATTTGCTGCAGCGTGACTCCACAGCTTCTATAGAATCTCTTTTATGACCAATGAGAATGTTTCATACACAGTAAAGTAACTGATTTCTATAAAAGCAGTGGAGTGACGCTGCAGCAAATGGGTCAAATAACAGTGTATAAAACAAAAATTGCAGATTTTTAATAGCGTTGTCGAAACCAATAAAAGTTTTTATTGAGCGAATTTTTTTTTCCGAGCACCTTCGTCGTTCCAAGCCCAAGCTCGCACTCTGATTGGTTGTTGCTCTCGGCACTGTTTGCACGTAACTTGGCGATAACCATACTTGGCGAAAAATACTTCGCTCGTAAGTGAACGAGTAAACCTAAAACCTAACCTACTCATTCTTATTCTTTTCCTTCATTCTTATCCTCGTGGTCTTGTGCTCTTGTGAGTAAAAACTTTTAAAGAGTACAGCTTTCAGTAAGACACGTTCCATCCAATCCAATGCTGCAAGAGAAAAGTTACTTTGTACTCGGTTCGGAAGGAAATCAAACTCTCGACGGCGGAAGCATCTATCGCTACGCCAAGTATGATTATCGCCAAGTTACATGAAAACAGTGCCGAGAGCAACAACCAATCAGAGTGCGAGCTTGGGCTTGGAACGACGAAGGTGCTCGGAAAAAAAAATTACGCTTTTATTGACAGTATCCGACTTGTGTTACAGTTACAGCGTCTAAAGTAAAAATCGTGGAAATCTGCTCTCCAAAGTGCTAAAAATTGTGTACCAGTGCTAAAAATTTGAATCTTTTAAACTGCAACGATGCTCAAATACAAAGAGTCGACTGCAATGAACCTGAAGGATATTTTCAAATTTCGATATAAACTTGGCATTATACACTGGTAGCAATCTGCAACTTTGGTAGCATAGAAGGCACTCCACTGCTTTTAAAGAAAAAGATTATTTGACAATATTATCGAACATTCTCATTAGTCAGAATAAAGATACTCTATAAAAGCGGTGGAGTGACACTGCAACAAAATTTGCAGGTTGGTTGATTGGTTGATTTTTTGTCGTTCGATTATCTACACTAGGGATATAGGACCAGGGGGGAGAGCCCTTCGTGGGGGTCTTTCTAAGGGAACCTAACCCGTATTTACGCAAGGTTCGAAGAAAACCACGAAAACTCCGAACGGTTAGGCCGACAGCCGCGATTGGGTTCGAACCCAGCACCTGCCATCTACCAGTTGAGAGGTCCGAACCTCTCGGCCACTGGTGGGGCAACAAAATTTGCAGATTTTTACAGTGTAGTAAAGCATGTGATCTAACAATCGCTTTGCAGTTTTAGAAAATGTCCTGGAGATATCGCTGCAATCGACTCTCTGGATTTCAGGATCGGTGAATATTTAAAGGATTCAATATTTAAATTTTTTTTATAAATATTACTAAATAGCTAATTTCCACACTATTTATTCTAGACGCTATACTTGGTGTTTGAGGCCAAATGTCCGCTTATGAGCCGTTGATTATCGATACATAAGGACGGGATAAACATTTTAACCCTTCATTGCACACGTGTGCCACATCTGGCAAATATCTAAAGACATTTAATGATTATTTATAAGTAGGTTTTCATGTCGAACACTCAAGTCAGATGTATGTGTTCAATAAATAAATAAATAAATTCTCTATCGCCCCAGTGGTGTGCATTGTAACAAATTTGACCCTTTTGCTGCATCGTCACTCCACCGCTTTTATAGAAAACAATTACTTCACCGTATTATGAAGCATTCTCGTGGGTCAAAATAAAGATATTCTATAAAAGCGCGGGAGTGACGATGCAGCAAAAGGGTCAATTTTTTTTTACAGTGTGATCAGTAGCGACAGCTACTGCTGTGGCGAGGGATCCGCGTTCGAATCCAGGTTAAAACATTGATGGTGTGTTGTCCCTTTGTAGTTTAATAAATATGTAAAGGATAGGCGAAATAAAAGTAGTTCTTAATTGTCGTAGTCTCTGCACTGTTAAAAATTTGAAACTTACGCTACATCATCACTCCACTACTTTTATAGAATATCTGTATTTTGACCAATGAGAATGCCCTATAATACGGAGAAATAATCATTTTCTATAAAACTAGTGGAGTGACGATGCAGCAAAAGTTTCAAAATTTTAACAGTATGTGTGTAAAGGATCATTCGAGGCGAAAGCCATAGCTGCTATAGACCTCAAAACAATGTCAATCCAAACAAATTTAATTTTTATTATGTATTATGAATTTCGCCAATAGGATATCTGTAACGTGGCCGACCCAGTGGCGTGGTTGGTAGCGGCAGCTGCTGCCACACCGCGGGTCCCCGGTTCGAATCCGGGTTCGAGCATGGATGGTGCATTGTCCCTTTGAAGTGTAATAAATGTATGTAATGGATTTCTGTAAAAAAAAAAAGTGTTCGGTATTGTCTCTGTTTCTGTGTATTATAGATCAATCGAGGCGACAGCCATAGTAGCTATAGACCTCAAAGCACTGTCAGTTCAAGGTTCAATCTGTAACGGGTCAAGACAGTTCAAAGAATGGTATAACACTTATGTCCATTGCAGATTTCTGAATTTGACAAAAAATTAGATTTTCTTCCCCTTAAAAAAAAAAAAAAAAAAAAAAAATCGATCAAGTTTATAAGGCAAAATTTAATTTTATTATTTTTATTGAATACTTAAAAATATTAATATAAAGCAAGTTACAGAGTGTTAAACAGGTAAAATTAATTATTTTAAGCCCATTTAATTACAAAATATAGCAATATATTAAAAAAACCGAATTGTGTATGTAGGGTACACGATATAAAATAAAACATTTTAACTCAAAATTTGAATTTATTTAATTTATGTATTTATTTATTTATTTTAGAATTTTTCTTTATATATATATATATATATATATTTCATAAAAATGGAAAAAATCGCGCTAAGAAGGGTTAAAAATATATGTTCCGTTTCTCTATATTGCAAACGATTTGGTCAATGAACGTTAAAATATTCAGCCAAAAAATTAATATATAGGTTAATTATCTAAAATTATTAAAAATCTAAATTCCAGGTGCGTCAGGACCAGCCTTAAACAGTTCTCATCCAAATTTTCAAGTTTGTATGTGCAGTAGATTTCGCTAACCATCGTTAACAGATAGATAGTCAAAACTACAAACATACAAACAAAAAGGCGAAATACACAAACACAGAGCGAAAATTAGTTTTATTAATGTAAATAGAAAACTTAGTACACAATTTTAACATGATCATGATGCCCACGAAACATGGGCGTGGCAAAAGCCGGGTGGGGCGCGTTGCCCTGCCCTAATATTTGAAATTGAATTAACTAAATTTTCTGCTAACTTTGATGATCTTGAAAAAAATAGATAGTAAACATCATTCTATTATTTTTAACACAATCAAACTGATTGGTAAAGTTATCATACGAATTGATTATTTCCAGCTAAGCGAAAAATTGCCCAGGCTGGGAATCGAACCCGGATACTTGGCTTACAAGGCCAATGCTTTACCTGTTAAGCTATCTGGGCGATAGCCGGCTGGGATTTTTTTTCGCTCAAATAACCTTATTGGTCGTAACATCCGGTCTGTTATTTGAAACAGCTCGCAGAATAAACCGCAGGTAATGGAACTCCATATAACGATGGATACGTAGATATACTATTATATTTAACACAATCAAACTGATTGGTAAAGTTATCATACGAATAGATTATTTCCAGCTGAGCGAAAAATTGCCCAGGCCGGGAATCGAACCCGGGTACTTGGCTTACAAGGCCAATGCTTTACCTGTTAAGCTATCTGGGCGATAGCCGGCTGGGATTTTTTTTCGCTCAGATAACCTTATTGGTCGTAAAAAAAAATCCCAGCCGGCTATCGCCCAGATAGCTCAACAGGTAAAGCATTGGCCTTGTAAGCCAAGTATCCGGGTTCGATTCCCGGCCTGGACAATTTTTCGCTCAGCTGGAAATAATCAATTCGTATAAGTAAACTTTATTCTTCCTAAATAACAAGAAATAATTAAAGTTAAAATATTAAGCGATAAAGGAAGTAAGAATATTTTCTGAGTTTGTGTGTTTGGGGGGGGGGGGGGGGGGGAGGGGGCATGTACTTTGCTGAAATGGCCTAATATAACAATTTTTAGTTGTGTATTTCTAAATTCAGTGTTTTTATAACTGTCCTAAATAAGGGGAAGGTGCTGCTACTCCTGATAAAATAGGGATTAAATGTATTGAATCTGCTTTTAGGTGCGCTCGTAATTGCACATTGAAATTTGATTCATAGAATAAAGATATTATTAAAAGTTTTCTTTATTCTACTAAATTCTATCACAGATAATTAACTCAGTGATACCCCATGACAGATAATAATTCTAGGTTGCCATGGTGATGGTTTCCTATTATTCTTATATGATTGAATTTATATTACAGAATCATAATAAATTTTGTATTCATGGATTTTTGCATAAGATTGCAATTTGCCATGTTATACGCGAAAATATCGACTTGTTTGAAACAAGCAGGAATAAATTATTTTGGAATATTTCTATTTTCCATTTTTGAACACCTTTTTATGTTTATTTTACAAAAAAAGTATTACAAAGGGAAATTCTGATAAAAATTTCTTATTTCAGCTTATTTTAAGCTTATATTTTTCATTTCACATCAAGGCCGTAGTTAAGGGGGTGCTAGGGGTGGTTCAGCTCCCCCTGGAAAAGAATCCAAGGTCAATAAATGAGTTTCTGTTCCGAAAATCCAAATGAAATTCTATTCAAATATCTAATTTAGTTTTCAGGAGCTTTCACAGTTTTGCAAAAATAACAAATTCTAACTAAAATTAGTGTTTTAACATTCGGCTCATCCTATTTGCACCTATGAAGCTAACATGATGTTTAATGTTGCTAGTTGTACACTCGAATTTTTCACCATCTTATTCCTTTCTTAACATGAAATGAAGCTATTACAACAGTTTAGTGAGAAACATAGTAATTACAGTTTAAATATGCACTAATTTATCTTTCTGCGTCAAAGAGAGAGAAAGAAGGAAAATATTACCCCCCCCCCCCCCCCTATTAGTCACTTCTAGCTACGGCAATGTTTCAAATAAAGGCGACACAGACAGCAGACCACAAGCACATGTATCAAAAGTTTTTCCCCTTACTGAGTTTCATCCTGCCGGTGTCATGCCACGAAATGTATATTTCATCTGCGCTCTGAGTGAATGCTTTTGACTTGCAAAACAAACAAAAACACTTCAGTTTGCTTCATCAGCAATACATTTCTTTTACAGAAACAATATGAAAGATTGCGCACAGTTCGAGCAAACGTTTAAAAGAATGGGATATAATGGAGATTGTTCGGTATGTCTTATCAATTTCGAAAATATAACATGATAACATGTCTTAAGAATTATCATGTACTCCGTGTTTCTTATTCGTTTCTGTTCCCGTTTTAATCACATATCCACATTTCAGGATTTAAATCCGTCTTTCTAACGCTTTTTCATTGCTATTCTTTACAAATTTCGATAATAAATATAATCATATTAGAGGTCTGCACGGGCCCGGGCCAGGCCGGCAAATTGGTTCCAAATTTTCTAAAGGACCGGGTCGGCGAGTTAGAACATATGCATATATATATATATATATATGTGTGTGTGTGTGTGTGTGTGTGTGTGTGTATTTAACGAGCTGGACAGACAAACAAAATAAACAGGCCAGACCGGCAAAAAATATTGGACGAGCTATTACGAGCCGGGCCGATAAAGTATTTAGCGGGCCCGTTTTAGAGATTTAAGCAAAAACGATAAAATATAAGAGCTATTTTCAATTTGGCTTTAACGAGAATAAGTATAAATGTGCGTCACGAGTCGATAGCAGTTTGACAATATCAATACAGAAATGTAACTTGCACAGATCGGCATAGGGAAGTTACTTTGTGTCTAACCCGCGCTTAATATTCATTTAGCAGACTCGTGCCAGCCCGAAATTAGGCTTGTTTTTCTACAGATATCCCAGCCGGACCGGAACTACACTTAATTGTTCTTAATAGATCTATAAGGCAAACAACAGGGTTTGTAAAAGTATCAATAGCGATAAAGAACTTATATTAACGTAATCCAGCAAGAAATATAACTTCTTGCTGGTTCCTAAATTCACTTCTCAACAACGCGAAAGTTTGACACATTTTCTGACTAATTTTTAATTGTAAAGGTACAAAATTGACAACCCTGACTATTGAATTGATATGGAAAGGAATAGCGTTTTCCATTTTGGTAAATAAGATACTTGTACATACTTGCTGAAATATAAGAGATTCTTGTCACGTGGTTTCACATTTTTCTCCCGTCCAGTCTGTCGCTTCCGGAAATTAGATTCAAAACTCTATTTTTGATATTATTTTTTCAAATTGCTTGTATGAAAAAATGGTTAACGCCATTCAATTATATAATTTCTGAAAAAGTAGCTCCTTTAGATTTGAGAAAATCTTTAGTAAAATGATATAGAACTATTTTCATAAATCTACTTTTTATTATGCAGCTTCAAAAGTTATGGTGTTTTAAGTTTTTTTTTCTTTTATTAAAAACCATATTTATTTTATAATGAATCTCCGTTTGGATGTTGAAAATCAAAGAATCTAAGTGATCATTCATGTTGCTGGTGTGTTTTCTGTAAAATATACTGTAAAATCATCCTATAAATATGTATGCAGTATTTTTTAAAGAAATCTTAATTGTATAACAAAAAAATTCTGAATTTTTTTTAAATAGTATAATTTGTGCGGCCTAGCTATCATCGATTTCTGTACGGCCTGGCCTAGAAATGTAAAAATATAAGCGGGCCGGGCTCAGGCCGAGCTTTTGAGTTTTGCACCAGGCCGATCCGGCCCCGGACTATAAATTCCGGGCCGTGCAGACCTCTACTGACACCATCATCTATCGCTTAAAAAATGGAAATCACTTATACAGTATGAAATTTGTCAAAATTTCAATAACTAATTTAAATTTTAAGACTTTTTCAAGAAGCGTTCAAGATATTTAAAATCAAATCTTGACGGGCCCTAGCTAATAAATGCTAATTTATTATACATTTCTCTGAAAGATATAATAACCTACTTCAGTGATGCTTATCCATTTCATTATGGTTGAAGTGCCGTAACATTATTAAATTGCACAGAAAGAGATTTTTTTTTTTTTTTTTTTTTACTTAAATCACAATGTAACGGAATTCTTTTGAATTTCCCAGTAAACGAATTAAAAATGCTATATATTTCATTTTTAACAGTAAATATTCTACTAGCAAAAGCCATGCTTTGTTTGGATTCACGAAGCATTATTTTTTATAAAGCATATATTTGAAAGTAACAATATTTTTTAATATTATTTTTGCATCTTTATTAAACAAAAACGTTATTTTATGTTTTGGCGCAGTTTAATTCTACAAACGTAAGTTCAGCCAAATAACTTTCAATTTCCCAGGAATTTTTTATTTATGATGTAAGACTGGCATAAAAAATATTTTTGAAGCAAACTTTTACAAAATATTTTTAAATTTTCAACTAAAAATTTTTTTTAAAGATGTTTTTACAATTTCTAGTAGCCACTGGTGTTTTTTAAAGTTGTTTGAAATATGCATGTTTCGAATCTTTGTAATTAACATCAAATAATCTTTTATAGTTATTTTAGAATAATATATTTGAAGAGAGCTTGAAGAAAGTTACTTCTTCAAAATCCTATTTTCTGGAAAAACATTTGAAATCTGCTCTCGTCGATACTATAAATTTTTAACTGTAAAACTTTTTATTATAATTTCTTCGTTTTTATACATGTTAACGCATGAGAATTTTTGATACTGTAGAATTTTTCGTAAGGAAAATTTCTATTGAATGCTTAATTTTGAAGGATTTTCACTCTTGACAACGTTACGTACGTTTTTAAGCCAACTGGTGCCTATATAGCCTCAGTATCTACAACTGCTTCATCTAATGTTAAACCTTGGGATTTATGAATTGTAACGGCAAAAGCTAACTGCAAAAGAAATTCTTTCCTTGAGCAGTTTATGCTTCCATTTTTTCCAGAATTCAGTTATTGGGGGAATTGGTACGCACCAATTCTTATAAGTTAAATTACTGTAGTATTCAAATTTATCCATGATTATTCGCGATATCTGCACTGTAAAAAAAAAAAAGGTCGATCTACTAAAAAAACTTTAGTGATCCTTGTAATTACTAAAAAATTTTTAGTAATCTTAGTCGGTTACTAGAAAATCTGTAAGAATTACTAGAAAAAAGTTAGCAACGAATAGAGTTAATAGTTTTATATTTTTAATAGCTTTTACTAAAACTCAGTTGGTGTGGCCTTGATAGCATAGTGGTTATAGTAACGGACTCTAGGCTAAAAGGTCCCGGGTTCGAAACTTGCTACCGCCAAATACACCGAATGGCTGTAGTGTCTCGTTAATAAAGGGTTTATGAAAATCCTGTCGGAGCAGTTAAGAATGTTTTGTGCTGCCATCTATTGCGGTTTTGCCGAAAATCTTCCGCTTCAGAAGTCTGGATGCAGCTCCAAAGAAGCTCCTCCGCTTCGGTTGCATGTAATGGTTATTAAAAGTAATTTTGGAGCTATTACTAAAATTTGCTTTGTGGCTCATACTAAAAATTTTTAAGTTAGTTATACAAAAAATTCTTTTGTTCAGTTTACAAAAGAAATGCTTGTTTCACTTGCAAAAAAAAAGTTTGTAATGGTTACTAAAAAATTCTGTGGAATACAAATTTACTAAGAAATTTTTAGTAACCTCTTGAATTTTTTTTTACAGTGTGGTCTGGTGGCTTGTGATTTTCTTTAATACGTGCAACAAAGCCTAAAGTCCCGTTCACTAAACATTTTTCGGTCCACAAATAAGAACGTAACATTACTTTAGATACAAATGATAAAGTAAGAAATGGTTGAAGTCCATTTGTCATTTCTGAATCGGCCAACTTTGCTGTAGTACATTTATAAAGAGCTTGAATCGAGGCAACAAGTTCCCGCAATTCTTTTAATTTTTCATTTATATAACAAATTTAACAATTAATTGTATTTGTTTACAATTCTTTTGTTGCCACTTTACAAAAAAAAAAAAAAAAAAAAAAAAAAAATCCATAATACAATTCTTTTAAAATGTTTAAGTGTCATCTGTGCAAACGATTTTGCTGAATAATGAAAACATATTTTATTTATTAAATTAATCATGATTCTATCTATAATCACTTACTCCATGATTTATATATTTTTTTTTCTGAAAATATACGCGTTTCATTTTTTATTTATTTGCTAAAATGCGTCTGTATTGGAAATGCATGTAAAATAAATTAATTAAAATAATATTTTTTAACGTTTTACTGTAAAAAAAATTATATTCTGCAAATCTACAGATCATATTTTATTTTTGTGTTTAATTTGAAGTCAAAATATTGAATAGTTTTTATGTAAAGTGTACGACAAAGTGTAATTTGAGTGGCCTAGTAGAGGATTCGCTTCGCTCATCCTAATAAAGCAGTGGCGCCGACTTCCGGGTCTGCGGGTCTGCCGCGCAGACCCTGAAAAATTTCTGCAGACCTTGCAATATCTTGGCAGACCCTGAAAAATGCAGGCATGAGATTTTTTCCGCGGATTTGCGATTTTCCGTTATTTTTTGCTTTCTTTTGCCGTTTTTCGCGGGAGTGATTTGGTCCGAAATTTAAGAAAATAAGTCACCAGTCCGAAAATGCGGAGATAAAATCACAAAAAAACTCAATTTTTTCAAAAGATTGCGTAATAAACGTGAACAGTATTAAAAAAAAAGCGGGCAAAAATTGCCAATTTCGTCAAAAGATCGCGAAAAAGCGCCAGTTTCGTCAAAAAGTCGCGAAAAAAATCAATTTTATTAAAGGATCATGGAAAAACACCAGTTTTGTTAAAAGGTCGCGAAAAAACATTAATTTTGTTAAAGGATCGTGGAAAAACACGAAAATCGTCAAAAGATCGCGGAAAAAACGCTGATACTTTCAAAGAATCGCAGAAAAGACGCATATTCTGATTTAAAAAAAAGCGCGAGAAAATTGAGAACTTTGGTAAAAAGTCTAAAAAAATCGAGGAAAAAACTCGAATTTCGTCAAAAGAAATATTGATGAAAACGCAAATAATCGCGGAAAAAACTTTAATTTCGTTTAAAGATAGCAGGTAAAAAGGAAATTCTGTCAAAGGATAATGGGAAAAACGCAAATTTCGGCGAAAGATCGAGGGGGATAACGCGAATTTCGGCAAAAGATTGCGAGGAAAAATGCAAATTTCAAAAATCACGAATTTTGGCAAAGCAGAGTAAAAAAAACTCGAATTTTGCTCAACGATAGCAGCGAAAAAGTAGAAATAAAATGAAAATATGTTAAAACTTGAATAATTTCATTTGCTGTAATTTATACTTCTATTTTAAATGTAATTTGTATTGCAGTAATCTTTTGACTTTTTTAAAAATTTCTTTTAAGGTATTTTAATTTGATTTGATATTTATTTCCTGAGATGATTGAGCAAATTGTCATTTTCACGTGCAATAAACTAAATTTTTTGTCTCATACCCATTTTTCTGCAATTTATGTGTTAAACTAGAGTTGCGCAACCTGTGGCCCGCGATGGGTTAACGTATGGTCCGCGAATTACTTCAATTTGCAACTGGAAAAAATTGCAATTTTTGTACATATGTTGCAGGAAAAAACGTAAATTTCATCACTTTAGAGCGGGAAAATATAAAATTTCGTCACTGAAGATTCGCAAATTTCATTGATCGACACGAATAAAAAGGCGAAATTCATTAGTCATAGGCGTAAAAAGCGAGCTCGTAAAAAGCAAGTTTCGCTCATCAGATATGGAAAAATCGCGAAATTTTCCCAGGAAGATTGGAAAAAAAATAACGAATTTCCCCGATCGGGCACGGAAAATTCGCAAGTTTTGTCGATCAGGTATGAAAAAATCGCAAATTTTGGCAGTCGGATGCGAAAAATCGCACATTTCGTTGATCGGGCAAGAAAAAAATCTTCAGTTGTTTATGATGTTTGAAAAAATTGCAAATTAAATTCATCGGTTGCAAAAAAGACATGCTTTCTCGAATTATCGCTGAAAAAACGCGAGTTTCGTTGATCGCACACCAAAATGTCAAATTTTGTCGATCAGGGATTAAAAAAAACCCCGCAAATTTCGTTTATAAGGCACGGAAAATTGCGAATTTGACGATGTCGCTCTAAAAAATGTAAATTCCGTTTATCGGCTGCGAAATAAGCGTGAATTTCGTCAATTTATCAGTATTTCGTCACTTAAGGGTGGAAAAAGCACGAATTTTATTAATTGTATTCCAAAAAATAGCAAATTTCATTGGTCTGAGACGAGAATATTGCGAGCTTTGTTGATCACACATGGAAAAATTGCTAAACATATCAATCAGTTCTCTAAAAAATTCAAAATTTCGTCGATCGAGTGCGGAAAAATCGAGAAATTTATCGATCATGCGAAGAAAAATCGCGAATTTCGTCGATCCGCTTCATAAAAATTGTGAATTTTGTCAATCGTGGAAAAATGGGGAATTTCGCCGATCTGCAACGGAAAAGTCTCAAATTTCGTCGACTAACTTTGTAAAAATCGCAAATTTCATCGATCAGGTGCGGAAAATCGCGAATTTTGTCAATCAGACGCGGAAAAATGTGATTTTTATTGAATATGCAAGTCAAAATCGTGAATTTCGTCGATCAGCTTTGTAAAAATCGCGAATAACGTTGATCGGATTCGTAAAAATTTCGAATTTTGTTGATTGGGAGTGAAAAGATCCTGAATTTTTTCAGCCCGAAAAAATCGTGAATTCCGTCCAGAAAGCACGAAAAAATGCAAATTTCGTCGATCGAGCGAGGAAAGCTTGCTAATTTCGTCAATCAAGAACGGAAGAAATGTGAATTTCGGCGATCACACGAAGGGAAATCGCGAATTTTGCCGATCATGCGAGGAAAAATCGCGAATTTTGTCGATCATGCGAGGAAAAATCGCGAATTTTGTCGATAAAGTGGTGAAATATCACAAATTTCGTCAGTCAGTTTCGTAAAAATCACAAAGTTTTTTGGTCAGGAGCGAGAAAAATCGCGAATTTCGTCTATCGGCTTCGTAAAAATAGCGATTCCGTCGATCAAGCGCGGTAAAATAGCAAATTCTGTCGATCAAGCACAGAAAAATCGCAAATTTCGCCGTTCAAGCGAAGAATAATCGCAAATTTTGTCGATCATGCGAAGAGAAATTGCGAATTTCGTCGTTCATGCGAAAGAAAATCTCGAATTTCGTCTTAAAGTAGTAAGAAGTCTTAAGTGCTCTGAATTTGCATTAAAATGCTCAAATTGCATCAGCTTCCAGGACTTTGAAGTAGACCCTCTAGTTCATTCAGCTCACCTTTTTGCCCGGCACATCGCATGTTCACCCCTCAAACCACTGCCCTTGTGGCAGACCCAGCTTTGGGACCAAAGTTGGCTCCTATGCTATAAAGCACTTAAAAAACTAATCTATGCGATCCATGGAGGATCAAGGCCGACAGTGGCATCCCTGTTTTCTTCACCATGTGATGTGAATCGAAGTGCTATGTAACATAAGTTTCGGACAGGTCGTCAGCCTAATGCGGGATCCTCGGAGTTTAGTCCTCAAGCTGGCGAGGTACTCATTTATCGACCCCGAAGGGAGGAAAGATTTGGTAACCCTTGCCTGGCCGGGAGTCGAACTCTGCAGTTGCAGCTTCGCAGCCAGGCGTGCTGACCACTTTCCATTGGGCTTTCTACAGAGATCCTCAATAACATAAAAATTATATGGCAATCAGAGTTTATTTAAGTTCTCAACTGCTCCGCTCAACAAGCGCAAAAAGTTTTGGCACATTTACAAATTCATTTTTTAACGGAAATATATAAAATTGGAATGCCTGACTATGGAAGCGATTTCGAATCGAACTTAGTTTTCCATTTTATGATAATTAAATTACCTATGCAGTTCTAAGCAATTTCGATCACGTGATCACCCTTTTTTCTCCTGCTTTTCGACCGGTTTTTCTGCTTTCGTCGGGAAATGGGCTGAAAAACGTAAACTTTGAAGGCTTGTTATAAAAGATATATCGTTTTTTTTGGGGTTTTTTTTTCTTTTTTAAACAGAAAATTAAGTGAAATTAGACAATTTCTGAATAACAACACCTGCTATTTTCATGCATTTCCGAACAAAAGTAAATTAAAGCATATGTCACAAAGTTGCCCTTTTCGATTTAAGAACACCCTTAAGAGAGTGGCCGTTCAAGTATTACGTACGCATATTTTTAGTCATTTTGTACCTTTCCCTCTCCTATGTAAGGGAAAATAAGGAAATGCTAGAACTCCCATTTTGCTTACGTAAGATTTTATGACATTCTAACATCAAAATTGTTTGCCATAAAAAATTATAGTTAGCAAAAAATTTACATTATTAATCCAACAAATTTACATAAATAGATATTTAGGAGTTGTGGTATCGAAGGAAAGCAAAATCGGTTTAATATATTGTTACTTATTGAATTAAATAATTCATGGAATACAAAATAGTTTTTAATATATTATTAGTTACACTACTTGAACAACAACAACAAAAATCTTTAAGAAATACAACAGGCTTCAATTTATTTAGGCACATAACAAGAATTATAGGAATTATTATGTGTTTAGCGTTCGCATTTCTACTCTAGCATTTAAGATCTTTGAATCCATGTTTTTACATTGTGTATTATTACGTTTTCAATGTAGTCGTCAGTTAGAATGTTCCTCGTTTCCAATCCTTGTTTACTCCATACCTTTTTTCTCAAGTTGTTCAACATCCGCAGAGCATTCATCCAAATAATGGTCTTTTTCTTTTTGCTGTTAAATTGTAGTTCCTTCGTTGCCTAATGCTTACGTAAGAATTCTCGTGACCTCCGCCTCCCCCTTGTCAGTAAAAATAAACAGGCATTGGATCCCCTCTACCTCCCATCACTGCTTATGTAATACTTGAACGATCGCAGAGTTAGATCACGGTCAGATTGAAGACAAACCGAAATGAAATATTTTTTCAACTACCTTGGAAAGTGTTACAAACGATATGCTAGTTTAATACCGCTTGACTTCCTACTATATCATTCATGATTTCATTCATTCTCAACTACTTTCATAAATGCACACACACAAAAAAAAGTATAATTAACAAGATTTAAAAAAAATCATTGATCCACAACAGCACATGTTTTACTCACACATGATTCAAGGTTGTGATATTCGTTATTCATTGAGAGATGACTCGTATTGTTTTCAGTGAAAATTTTATTTTTCATCTTTTTGTGCTGCCAGTTAGCTGCATAAAAGTAACAGGCTGCTTGCTCAGTGTTGAATAAGGCTTTTTTTTTATACGGGAGGAATATCTGGGGAATGTTGGAGTTCCGGTTTGGATTGCCCTTTTTGTCCATTGAAAACACAAAATTTGAAATCTTCCGGGGAGGGGACATCTCACTGCTCCGGGGGGATGTCCCCCAAAGGTCATCTCCTGAATTGCACATTAAGGTTGCTTATTAAAATTTCAGACATTGTGACGTTTAAAGTTTTAATTAGATAAACCTAACCGCTAACTGAAACTTTCAATAGAGTCGGGTTGGGTTTGTATACAAAGAGAACCCGAAATTTGTGCTTAACTCTAGAATAATACAATAGAATCTCACAAACACCATGCATTTTTATTTTGTTAATTCTTAGAATAACACATCGGGATCTCACAAAACCGAGCTTTAATTTTGTCATTTCCTAAAATAATGCACTGGAATCTCACAAACCCAGAATTTTTATTCTATCAATTTCTACAATGTAAAAAGAGTACCAGACAGAGTTAGAGTTTGGGATCTCAAAACTCTGAGTTTTCATTTTATCAATTAGAATGACAAATTAAAGTCCCTCAAAGCAAGAATTTTTACTTTGTATATTCCTAGAACATTCTTACACGCATAATTACATATATAATTAATAATTAATTATGTATATCTGTGCATGTGTTAACTATTTAAAGATGTTTATTTACACATTTTTTGCTTTCGACTTCGGACGAAATAAGAACATTACAAAAATTGGGCTTCGGTTTCGGTCGATTCTTAAAATTACATAGAAAATTGCTGGCTAACAATGTCTTAATAAAATTATCGAAAAATAACCTTACAGTTATATGTCAAATATCAATTTAATCTTTTTCTACAAAAATGAACATACATATACAAACATGCTGATTAATACTCAAATACACAGTATTTTTTCCCCTTTAAAAAATAATCATGGTTTTCCTCAGAAATGTCGGGCCTACCTGAACACTACCGGTAAGTGTAAAAAGCTAACTCAAAACATTTAAAGTCAACCCGTCCGACCCGCAGTCGAAATTTATTGACACTAGAATCATGAATGGGTCTATTAAATGAAAACCCGAAATTTGTGCCCAACGTAGAGGTCTGCACGGGTCGGAATTTCTTGGCCCGGGGCTTGCCAGATGGAAGAATTAGTTCGACAAGTGCAAAATAAGAAAAAAAAAATTAGGCCCAACTCAATTTTCATGAAAATAATTCTAATTTTTCCAGCAGGGTTGTATTTTTCTTATCCAAAACTTGTTTTACCCATCCCACTGGGAAAAACACTTAAATATCGGGAAAAATTGGTAAATACTGGGAAAAAATTTTAAATGACAATATGTAAGAAAGATTCTCTTTTTGAATATGATGTGTAAAATTAAAGTTAGAAATACAATTACAATTATAATTTCAATCACAATTACAAGTTATTTATTGCAATTTTCCCTTAAGTTTAAAATTCGTCCGTAGGAAAGGAATATAAATAAATAAGAATTTTTGCACAAAACATAATTTTTTTATAATAATTAATTTTCTAAACAATTTTTAGAGTACAATAAAATAAAATTATTAAACTTAAAAATGTTAGTGTCATCAAAAGAAGCAGAAAAAAATTGTGTTAAATTTATATAAAAAATTTATTACATTTTAAATAAACAAACACATTTTTTTTTTTTTTTTACAATTTTGCTTTGGTATAATATTTACGCAAAATGTTTTTTTACATCATCAGTAGGAGAAGTCCATTATATTTTTTTTTACATTTCTTGTTGTTGAAAGATTCTTGTATAGTTTATACTAGAATGCTTGAAGAATCATCCCTTAAGGGTGTTCTTAACTGATCCGCTCAACAAGCGAAAAACGTTTTGACACATTTACAAATTCATTTTTTAACAGAAAGTTATAAAATTTTAATGCCTGATTATGAAAGCGATTTCGAATTGGACTTATTTTTCCATTTTATGATAATTAAATTACTTATCGAGTTATAAGCTATTTCGATGACGCAATCACCCGTTTTTCGACCAGTTTTTCTGCTTTCGTCGGGAAATATGCAAAAAATTGTCTACTTTGAAGGCTTGTTATGAAAAATCTATTGTGTTTTTTAAAAAACAAAAGAATGAGTGCAATTAGACAGTTTCTGAATAACAACACCTGTTATTTTCATGCATTTCCGAACAAAAATAAATTAATGCATGTGTCACAAAGTTGCCCTTTTTGATTTAAGAACACCCTTAAAGACTGATTAAAAATTTCTCTAAAAATAAATAAATAAAATCAAGCTTCATACGAAAAAATTAACAAAAAAGATATACAGCAATAATCAACCAAAGACAGTTCACAATCAACTAATCACTCAATAGTAAATAAACATTCAATTATAGATTTTAAAAAAATCTGGAAATAAAAAAAAGAAGTTTTTTATTATAGACAAGAATTTGATCAACCAATAAGAAGAAAGATTACATATCTCATCTCTACATGCACATATATCTTTTTTATAGTGACCACGCTGATAGAATGGTTAGGCATATTTCCTAAAATTTCTTGAAATTATCCCAAAAAGGGAAAAAAAAAATGAATATTCATATCACTAGTAACTTTTCTGCGACTTCATTTTCTGAAGACATTACAAACACTATTTCACCTGCACTACGGCGAAAGAATTTAAGTAAAATTGGAATAGATGCAGAATTCCTCCAATTAAGGGTGTATTCGAAAATACGCTTTTCCACCTTCAACAGCTCGAGATTTTGCGATACAATTTCAGGCACATTTTAAAAAGTAGAAACATGAAACTTGCTGAGGGGATTCTTGAAGGAACGTATGAGGTGCCGTGTGATGTCTTTTTACGCTCAATTCATTAGAATTTGATTTATGAACAATTACCTTATCAGTACCCTTTTTTTTTTTGTTCCCAGATCTCTCGCTTGGGAAAAATCGGTTCGAAATGCCGTTTTTGATTGCTTTTATTGCAATATTTTCTGCATTTATCAAAGAATCGACCATCACGGCACCTTGTGTACTTTCCAAATAAGAGATTTTGAAAGTTTGGTGTATTTGAGAGCAATAATGAATTCAAAAATAAATCTGAAAATAAGCAGTTTGAATCGAAATACACCCTTAAGTAAAATTGGAATAGATGCAGAATTCATCCAATTAATGCAACATCTTCATGGGTGTCCTGCATCATCAGCATCTCTGGTGCGTATTTTTTTTTTTTTTTTTTTTTCATCCAAAACAAGAATAAAAATAGACAGAGCTTACAATAAGTTTCTAAATTAGTAATTTATTATACGATGCTATAATCCAATGTAGAAGTGGAAGATGAAGAATATGAATATGATTACGATTGGTAAATGTTAGGGAATCTATATGGTATGAAAATATTTAAATAGCACTCCACTGTCCATTTTTTTGTAGATCTTCCATTTCTGTTTTTTTACCTTTCTAGCTATTTACTTAAGAATCAATTTTGAACTTTTAAAGGTTGTTTTAAATGTATGTTTGCTCTTAATAATCATTTTTTCTCATGTGGGAAAAATATAGTATATCCCAAGACGGGAAAATATCAGTTTTTAGCTCACAGGCTATCACAGCCTGAGAGCTTATGTGCCCGTCCGTTCTGTATGTATGTTCGTTCGTGCGTAACGCGATAACTCATGATAAAAGTATCCGATCCACTTGAAATTTTGTATATAGGTATATCCTGATAAGGCGCTTCCCTGATTAGTTTTTGGAGTTCATTCGATATGTATAAGAAGGGGAAGGGGGACTTATGCCCCTTCCCTTAATTGATATAAATGGGTTTTTCATGCAAAATGTTCAAAATTTAGGTATAGGATCATTCTGAGAGGCGATTCCGTGACTGTTATTAGGTGTTCATTGAATAAGTATAATCAAGGGAAACGGGGGTTCTAACGCCCCTCCCCTTAATTTATATAAATGGGTTTTTCAAGCAGAATTGTCAGATTTCGTTCAAATCTCTGAATAGTTTTGGAAGTTTAATGGTTAAGTATAAAAGAGGGGAATAACTCCTCTTAAATTATATAAATGCTAAATGGGTTTTTATTAAGAATTATCCGATTTGTTCTGAATTTTGGATATAGATTTTTGATAAAGCATGATAAAGCATGTCCTTGATAGTTTAAGAGGTTCAATGATTAAGTATAAAAAAGGGGAAAGGGGAAAGCTGTTTCCCCACCTTAATTTGTTTTTCGAACGGAATTAACCCTTGAAAATATAAGGTTGTAATGTAAAATTAGTATGAGTAGCCTGTGAGCTCAATGCCATCAGTTTAACTGGGCAATATTCTTTTTATTACCATCTTATTTATTAAGGGGTGGAAAAAACCTTGACAACCCTGTTTTCTTGACACACAAATAAGACTATTTTCTAGAACACTGCATAAATATGGAAATATTCATCAGTATATTTTAAATTACTATACATTTTCAAGCCAGAGCTTGCAGAATAACAACATAAACAATCACTTTTACTCATTAGGATTGTAAATAAACATTAATATGTTCAGTATGAATGAAAAAAGCTGGCTCAAAACATTATAATTTTTGAAGCTGTATATAATAAATAAGTGGGTAAACGTGATCGCAGATCGCACAGAAGGTTTCGTTCAATATTTCTTTTAAAACAACTTATATATTTATTAATAAATCCGAATTGTTAACTTATAATTAATAAATTCTTACATAAATGGTAGGACCAAAAATTCAATTTTAAAATAATTATAAAAGGAAGTTATTTATTTTAATCACATAAAAAATATTCAAATCAAATTATTTAAATAAGACTCAGATTTATATATATATATATATATATATATATATATATATATATATATATATATATATATATATATATATATATATATATATATATTTTTATTTATTTATTTATTTTTTTTTTTTTTTGAAATCCGAAAAAAAAAAATAGCGGAGATATAAATAAAATTTTAAATTTCCGAAAGCGAAAAAAATAGTTTAAAATTAAATTTAAAATGCTGAATCATTATTAAATTGCAAAAATTTTTTAAATAAAAAGAAAATTGAAGTCCAAAAAATATTATGAATGTCAGATGAACGAAACCCTAGAAATATAAACCCTTAAATTGCCCGAAAATACGAAAATTCTTCTTATTAAATCCATCTTAAGATGAAATTTTCAAGTTCCTGCGTCGGGGATCGATCTAAGAACTTTTTGTTTTCCAACAAGATGCTTTCCCCCCAAGTCATTATGTCTACACGGGAAATGTTCAAATTAAGCTTCTGTTTTTAAATCGCAAAAATGAGCAGATGACATTGAAAAAAATAATAATAACTTAATTAAAATAATGGTCTTTTTGAAAATTTTATTATTTATTGTGTGACAAGATATATTCAGCTGTACGTACACAAAATCTGAAGTCTCCGACTTATACAGTTTTTGTGTACGGACTCTGTTACGGACAGACAGAGGACAGAGACGAATAGGGTTTCAGCAAATGAACGAAACCCTAAAAACAGAAGCAAAAAATACTGCAATTTTATGCAAAAAGCGAGTCTGCGAAAAAGCGTTTACGAAGAGAAAAATATTCACCGTTTCTTACAGTTCTTTTTTATGACCTAGAAATAGATTAAAAAAAAAAAAAAAAAAAAAAAACAGATATAAAGTGTTTTTAATTGAACGCACGGCAGCAAAAATCTCATTAATACAGTCTCTGATAAAAGATTTTTAAAATCGCAAGATTTAAAAGAACATCACCTTTTCATAAACATTTTATTTAAAATTCGAACATTTTCCATGACTTAAGTGTTACACAATACATTAAAAACAAACCACTTTTGATATGTTTCGGTTCCAATCAATATAAGATCAATAATCGTAACATAAAATTCGTCGGTACACAACACACACGCATTCTATTGTGAAACATTAAATTAAAAAAATTAGACTATGAAGACTATAAATTAAAATTATTTTCCAATGTGCCTCCTTCTACCCAAGCTTTCCACGATGAATTAGTTTTTAATGTATTGTGTAACATCTTTCTTAAATAATGGAAAATGTTTTTTTTTTTAATATATTCTTTGTACATGATTTAATGCAACTTAGAAAATTATAACCAAAATGTTGCATTAATAATAAAATAAATATTTTGAAATAAAAACTTTTTTTTTCTGTTATTGCGGTGCATATACCGGATAAATGAATTATATTTACGAATTAAAAATTTATTACTTTAACCCTGGCTGAATCCAGAATGCAGAAACATCGCATTTTGCTTTTTAATATGTTTAATTATTGATGCATGAAAGCAACTGATTTTATACCCAATGTTTTGTACAAACATCGTAGTTTTCAAAGTTATCTTTGTATATGTTTGGCATTTTAGAATGATGATAGACGTTTGTGAATTTTCGGCACGTCCACGGTTCACGTGTAAAAGTTAGCCGAGCCTTGACGGAAAAACAGTCTACAATTATATCTCAAATATCATTTTTTTAATTATTTTTTTAATCAATCCATATACACTCATTAATGTTAAAATACAGATTTTTCTTTCATTTATGAAATAATCGGGACTTTTTTTTTTTTTTTTGAAATGGCGGATCAACCCGAACCCGACTCCAAAGAGTCAGGAATGACATCTAAAGTCAACCCGATCTGCAACGAAATAATGAGTAGCATCAACCTGAGCCGAACCGCGGGTCGGGTCGCATTAGGGTATTCAATCTTGTCCAATTTCTCACTATATCAGTCATAATTTTCGCAATAGCTCTCACTTTCTCTACAAAAAAAAGAAAAAAAAGGTGAATAAAAGATGAATAAAAGAAAAATAAAAGAAAAAAAGAAGAATTTAAAATACACTGTTACATTTACACACATGATTCAAGATTGATGTTCATTTATATTTATTCACTGATCCTTCACCAGTTGATGAAAAATTTGTTTTCCATCTTTTGTGATTGGAAGTAGCTGAGTTATAACGTTAAAAAAGACAGGTTGCTCATTAAGAGAAAAAAAAAAAAAAAAAAAAACCCGCAAAACATCGGCAGCGTGTGAAATTTTAATTCGATAAACAAAATCTAAATGAGAACTCAATCTCGGGGATTTCTCAAAAGTGAATGTTGCCATTGGGAATTTCCCCACCATCATGGTTACATGATTAACATGAAATTAAAAATGAATAAATTCTTTTTTTTTTCACCCGATGCTGTTATTAAACAGTTATTCAACGTCAATAATTACGTAAGCGTCTTTGCTTTTATTTTTCGCAGCATAGTAGGGAAGAGGAAGTGGTGTGGCACACTTTAAAAAATAATAAGAAAATCAACTTTGTTTGACACAAAAACAATAATTTCGATTTATTTGGTGTGTTGGGGGAAACGCTTTTTAATCACTCTGAGCAAAATAGAAACACGGCATACAAAGGCTATTTTATAATGAAAGTTTGTTTGTTTGTATGTCGGCCGATTATCTACGCTATGGGATATGGGCCCTATGGTAAAGGTTAAAATTCAATATTTGTATTAGTAGCCAGTGGCCAGTGGAGGCTGAATGTTTAGTAGCCACTATTGTCAAGTTAGTGGCCACTAATTACTATCATAGATGCCACCAAGAAGAAAATATCGTATAAATTCTAATCAGAATATTAAATAGTTAATAATTATTTTATATGTCTTTACATATAAAATAATTAGTAACTATTTAAACTATTTAATTATTATTTATTAAAACCATAACTTCATTCAAACTTAGATTTTTTTCCCCATTACAATTACAGATAATGAAAATGGGGATTTTTTTTTTTTTCGACCACTTGATGAATTTAGTAATATTTTCCGCTATTGGGCAATGGATTTCGCAGTCTTTTGAAGAAATTTGCTGTTTTTTCGCAATTTTTTGACGAAATTTATCGTATCTTCACGATTTTTGCACAAAATTTATTGTTTTTCCGCGTATTGAATCTAAATTTGCTTTTTTTTGACGAAATTTGCAGTTTTTTCGCAATTTTTTGAGGAGATCTACCTTTTTTCAGCGATCTTTTGACGAAATCTACCGTTTTTTCGTGATATTTTGATGAAATTAGCTTTTTTTTTTGCAATTATTGACAAGGATTACACTGTTTTTTCGAGATTTTTTGACGAAATCTGCCGTTTTTTCGAGATTTTTTGACGAAATATGCCGATTTTTCGTGATCTTTTGAGAAGATCTGCCGTTTTTCCGCGATCTTTTGATAAAATTAGTTTTTTTTTTTTTTTTTGCAATTATTGATAAGGATTACACCGTTTTTTCGAGATTTTTTGACGAAATCAGCCATTTTTTCGCGATTTATTTGATGAAATATTTCGTTTTTTCGTTATTTTTTTTTAACCAAATATACCGTTTTTTCACGATTTTTGGACGAAATCAGCCGTTTTTCGCGATCTTTTGACGAAATATGCCGATTTTTCGTGATCTTTTTACGAGATCTGTCGTTTTTCCGCGATCTTTTGATGAAATTAGCTTTTTCTTCTGCAATTATTGACAAGGATTACACCGTTTTTTCGAGATTTTTTGACGAAATCTGCCATTTTTTGCGCGATTTTTTTGATGAAATATTTCGTTTTTTCGTCATTTTTTTTTTTTACCAGATCTACCGTTTTTTCGCGATTTTTTGACGAAATCAGCCGTTTTTCGCGATCTTTTGACGAAATATGCCGATTTTTCGTGATCTTTTTACGAGATCTGTCGTTTTTCCACGATCTTTTGATGAAATTAGCTTTTTCTTCTGCAATTATTGACAAGGATTACACCGTTTTTTCGAGATTTTTTGACGAAATCTGCCATTTTTTCGCGATTTTTTTGATGAAATATTTCGTTTTTTCGTCATTTTTTTTTTTACCAGATCTACCGTTTTTTCGCGATTTTTTGACGAAATCAGCCGTTTTTCGCGATCTTTTGACGAAATATGCCGATTTTTCGTGATCTTTTGACGAGATCTGTCGTTTTTTCGCGATCTTTTGATGAAATAAGCCTTTTTTTCTTGCAATTATTGATAAAGATTACCGTTTTTTCGAGATTTTTTGACGAAATCTGCTGTTTTTTAACGAATTTTGCCGTTTTTTCGCGATCTTATGGCGAAATATACCGATTTTTCGTGATCTTTTGAAGAAATCTGCCGTTTTTTGCGATCTTTTGGCGAAATAAGCCGATTTTTCGTGATTTTTTGACGAAATTGGCCGATTTTTGCGATTTTCTGGCGAAATCTGTCGTTTTTTCGCGATCTTTTGACGAAATCTGACGTTTTTACGCGATTTTATGACGAAATCTGCCGTTTTTTCGCAATATTTTGACGAAATCTACCCTTTTCTTCGCGATATTTTGATGAAATTTGTCGTATTTTCATCATTTCTCGATGAAATTTACTTTCATTCCGCGATTTTTTACCGATATTTGTCGAAATTTTTTGATTAAATTCGCGTTTTTCCGCGATCCTTTGATGAAATTAGAGATTGTTCTTCGAATGATTGGCAAAATTGGTTATTTTCGGCGACCTTTTGTCAAAATTTGCGATATATTTTATGTCCTAATTTTCGGATTTATGACCGACTTTTTTTATAATTTTCCGAAATGATTGATCGCCAAAATGGCGATCAGGTGCATCCATAAAGTCGCCAATTTTTTACATTTAGTCGCCCTGTGGCCGGTGGCGACCGTGAATTTTAACCTTTACCCTATGGGGTGGGATGCCCTTCGTGGGGGTCTTTCTAAGGGAACCTAACCCGTATTTACGCAAGGCTCGAAGAAAACCACGGAAAACTCCGAGCGGTTAGGCCGACGGTCGCGATTGGGTTCGAACCCAGCACCTACCGTCTACCAGTTTGAGGTCAGAACCTCTCGGCCACTTATTAAGGGGTCATACGACTGTTAAAAGTCGAAAAATCACAAAATTTTTATGTTTTTCGACATTCTATATCTTGAAAAGTATAACCCTTAAAATCATAATTTTTTTATGTTAATAGATCAATGTTTTATGTATACACATATACCTCATTCTTGTTTGAAAATAAAAAATAATTTGTTTTAGAGAATCATAAATAATAAGCAGTTTACTGTGGAAAAAAAGTGTGATATCAAAGATAACGCACTTGAATATTCAAATTATTTTGAATTTAAAACAAAATCTCTGTTTTATACACATACTGCAAAAACTAAAACTTAATTTCAACCTAAATTTGTATATACTTAAACCATACTTCTATTTTTAAAATTAAACTGAAAATAGTGCATTTTTTCCCTTAAAAAATTAAATTTTATCTATGCATAGAAAATGTATCCTTTAGCAATCTGAAAGCAAATTTAGGTTCAGTTAAAAAAAAAAATGGCATTATGTATCATCTGTAAAAATTTCATGCAAAAATATTGTTACGAATTTTGTATATAGTTAGTGTTTGTACTGTAAAAATAATGTAAATAATCTTATTAAGCTCCATTCCTTTACTAATATTAGTTTTTGTTACATTGTCTCTGTTATCAAGCAAACTTGTCTATTATTTTCAGTGAATGTCTATGGCAGCTTGGTGAAATATTAGAGATATCGCCAAGTTGGCGACAAACTTGGCGAAATATTAGAGATATCGCCAAGTTGGCGACAAACTTGGCGATTGTTGGCGATGGTAACCCTTCCCTCTCTATGGTAACCCCCCTTTAGATATGCTGATACATTGAATGTTATTCCGTGGTTTTCTGGAATATTCGAGAAGCCTGTGGAAATTTCCAGCGCATGCTGCGAGCCTATATAAGGAGAGCAATACGAGCTGTTGTTGTTATTATTTATCAGCCAGGCATTGAGTGAACAACTAGGCGATTGTTAAGCAAGTTTGCTTGAGTTTTATCTACGTTGTTTTGAATGTTATTTAGTGTTGAGACGTTGTATAAAGAGTCTCTGGGATCTAAAGCTGTACTTGCACGATAGATTTGAGCAGTTATTTTTGAATATCTAGTAATATTTGTGAGTTTCGAAGACTCTGTTGTTCTGAAGATCTGTAAATAAATTATTTTCTACTTTTCTAAGAGACAAGAGTTGGAAGTTGTCTAACCATAAGATCAAAAGAACCCTATATACGCTGCAACAATATTAAATAGTTTTAGAGATAAAATGTGCGTCATGTGAAAAAAACACACTTTTAAATTTGTTCGGCAAAGTACTGGCCCTTTAACTCTGTATACAGTAAACAGCTGACACGTTTTTAATCATAACTTCCGTAATTATGGGAATTTTTTCAAACGGATTGTCTTAAAATACACAGAAAAGGCAAAACCTTCATATAACCGTTTTTCAAAAAATCGAAATTTTCGACGGTTTAACAGTTGTATGACCTTTAACAAACTTCATCCAAGCTACATAGTACAAACGGAAAACTTACTCTGAGAGAACATACTATTCGGTATGAAATACCGCAATTAAATGAAAAAACAAAAAAAAAAAAAAAAAAAAATATATCACACTTAACATCTTAGAATTTTTTTTTTTTTTTTTTTTTTTTTTTTTTTTTTTTTTTTTTCAAGGGTCGTTTTTCCGAAAAACGTTTTTCTACCTTAGCGCGACGCATTCTAGCAGGCCATTTTAGAGGTTCGGACAAACCAAAAATATTCTCTTAAAGCTAATCGATGTTTCAGACAGTTTTAAAATATGTCAATTGCACCCTTTGAAATAAACATTTGGACTCAGGTCGCTACGCTTCAAACAGAGAGGATATTTTCTACGCTAAAAGTAAGTAAATGTCCGGATTTTAACACAATTTTTTTAGAGCATCTCAATATATCAGATTTACGTACATCACCTACAAAAATTTTGAAAAGTTCAGAAGATTAGAAATATTTTTTAAAAAAATAAAATAAAATGAAATATGTGAAATTTCGACGAAATCAGCAAAAATATGAATGTTTTGTCGCGGTTTTGCTCGCTTTTGGTGTGCATAGACTCCAAAAATCAAATTACGCAAAAAATAAAATACCGAATAGCATATATTTTCAATCCAATATATTTTTTTTATTTGAAAATATAAATTCAGATAAAATGAAATCTTAAGATATAAAATCATACAATGCAAATCTGGAGTTAATTTAAAGGTCGTCATCATTAAATTCATCACGGAACTGGGCAATGCCGAGCAGGTCCTCTAGTTATTTAATAAAATCTATTCAAAATTTTGCATTCTAATCATTTTCTTCTAATCATTTCTAATCAATTTATCACTTCATTTTCTTTTCCTAGTACAATTGTATAAATAAATGAATGAAATGCTCAAATGTAAATAATTGTGAGAACTTAGAATTTTGATAAAATTAAATAGTTTTAAAAGGTGATAAGTTAGTTAAGAGGATCGGGTCTACCACGGCCAGCTACATTAGAGGCCACAAAGGCTTTTGCTTGTTAAGACGGGGCTTAGGACGGAGTTCATGACATCATATCATGTGATCTCCGTCCACTCAATCTCGCAAGAAAGTTGTCCTAGCAAGAGGCCTTACAAACAAGAGTGCACAGCAACTGCCTCAAATGGATAGGTGTTAAGTCATGTGTTGTGACGTCATGAACTCCGTCCTAACAAACAAGAGCTTTCTAGGCCACTAATGAAGCCGGCCGTGGGTCTACATTCTACTCGATTACTTTACTACTAAAATCTCCTCGATTGGACAGGAAACAGGCACTGAAAGATAAACTATCTAATTTAGATAATCGGTTATTTACAGTTTCATTAGAAAGAATCAATCAAGAAAGACTATCTTTTTCTTAAGCGTTATATTTGAAGTGAATTTTTAAATTTAGAGACAATAGTTTTATGAAATAAATACTATGGAACTCTCAATAGCCATTGAAAGATAAACTGTCGAATTTAGATAATTTGTTATTTATAGTTTCGTTAGAAAGAATCAATCAAAAAATCTTTTTTTTAAGATTTAAGCTTTTTTTTAAGCTCTTTTTTCTTAAGCTTTATGTTTGAATTAATTTTCAAAAGTTTTTTCTGAAGGTTTGTTACAAGAATTATACACGTCCTATTCACTGTTCTTTGAAAAAAATTTTAAATTTAGAAGAGAATTAGAATCAAGAATTAATGGAACAAATTATTAACTTTGAATGGCCACTAAAAAATAAACTCTCTAACTTAGTTATTTATAGTTTCATTAGAAAGAATCAATCGAAAAATACTTGTTTTTCCTCAAGCTTTATGTTCGAACTAATTCTAGAATAGTCTTTCAGCAGTTTTGTCGGAAGAATGACCTTATTCACTTCCTACTGCAAGAATTTTTAAATTTAAAATTAATAATTATATGAAACAATAAACAATATTAACTTTGAACAGATATTGAAAGAAAAATTGTCAAATTTAGATAATCAGTTATGCATGGTATCATTACTCATAAGATAAATCAATCTTTTTATTATTTATTTATTTATTTTAGGTGAGCTTTATGTTCGAATCGAATTAAATTTCGAATGTTCTTTCTGAATTTTTGTTGGAAAAATTTAGGCATGGCCTATTCACTCTTCATCGCAAGAGTTTTTTAATTTAGAACCAATAATTATGTGAAATAAATATTAACTTCTAATAGTCATTGAAAGAAAAAATCTCCGATTTATAGTTTCACTAGAAAAAAACAATCGCAAAAAACTTTTCCCCCTTAAGCTTATGTTCGAATTAATTCTCGAATGTTATTGCTGAAGTTTTGTTGGAAGAATTATACATGGCCTATTCACTCTTCGTCTCAAATATTTTTAAATTTAGAACCAATAGTTATGTGAAACAATATTAACTTTGAACAGCCATTGAAAAATAAACTGTCTAATTTAAATAATCAGTTATGTACATCAGTTTCATTAGAAATAATCAATCTTTTCTAATCTGGAGTTAGTTCAGTTTAAATTGCACAACAGATCAAAGAATAAAATGACAGACAAAATAATTCAAAATTGTCAATTTAAAAAATGTATTCTTTAAAATCATTATTTAACCCTTTAACGTTCATTGGTTTCGCCACGAAAGCACAAAATTTTAATTCCGATACGCAACACTGACACCGGTATTTTTATCTAAAAATATCCCTTTTATTTTGTATGTGAAAAATCACGTTTTCTTATTTAGAAATACATCTGTTCTTAATTACCGGTGTCATTCATTTATTTCGACATCTTAGCAATGAAAATGCTATGATCGTTAAAGGGTTAAAACATATTCTGTTTTTATGTTTTAACTGATTGATAGCTTTTATGATACTGATTTTTATAGTTTTTTTTATGTGCGAAAAAACAAATTGTTTTACTTTTCAGAAAAGTATTTCTATTTTGTATTAGGGGAAGACAAAACTGGGTACAATACTTGGAAAATATGCCAGCTTTAAGACCCGTCTCTTCGGAAACTATCCGACCGATTTTGGTGAAATTTGAAATCCATATTCACTGTTTTATGCGGGAGATTTATAGAAGACAATTTTTTTTTCTTCAGTTAAAACGTTTTGATTTAGAGCAATATCATTTTTTCAGAAATTTCCATTTTTCAGAATTTTTTTTTTTTTTTTAACTGTTTTAAATTTCTAAAACTGTTTGCCATGCATGACCCCATGCTGTTACCCCCCCCCCCCCCACACACACACACACCAAAAAAAAAAAAAAAATCTACACTCTAAAAAAAAATGTGTAAATTTACACACAAAAATGTGTAAATCGATGATACAAAAACGACATGTCTACATGTGTAAATTTGTGTGTAAATTGACAAAATACACGCCTAATGTGCAAATTTGAAAATACACATTTTAATGAGTAATTTGGTGATAAGTCCAAATGTGTAAATGTTATCTGATAACTCTTGAAATACACACTTTAATGGGTGAATTGCACTAAAATACACGTATTTCTGAGTACTATTTTTACACAGATATCTGTGTAATATTCTGTTTTTACATATGTTTTTGTGTAATAAGAAAATACACATGATGCTGTGTCATATGCAAATTACACATATGTTTGTGTTATATACAGAATACACAGATTTGTATGTAATATTCTGTTTTTACACATATGTATGCGCAACATGCAAAGCACGTATTTTTGTGTAATATTTAAAATACACAAAGTTTTGTGTACATAGCTTTATATTATGTTATGCTTTATGTGCGAATTGAAAAAAAAAATGCTTTTATGATCGCAAAATACAATTGCATTAAATCCAAACTCATATGCTTGACATGTCTTTTCTTTCTACCAGATTTATAGACTTAAAGCAAGACCGCAAATCATTATACACATAATTTACAAGAAACAGGGTCTGCTCAAATTATAATCTATTACCTTTATGTTAGAAATGTTTTGTAATCCGAATTGTAATTTAGGAACAGGGATGTATAATTTGAATATAGACAGCTGGAGACTGTCTTCTAAATTAAGTTAAAAATTAAAATTTCTTCACACAACCTTACAATTGTAACAACTTGTGTTGTGTTTAATAAATTCATAACTTTCTCTTTTAGAAATTCATGTACATTTTTTCTCCATATTCTGAAAATGGCATAAATTTAATTGTATTTATAACTAACGAAATACTATTTTTTTCTTTTCACTTGTTGCCATGTAAAATAAAACTACACAATTTATTTCTTTTTTAATAAATTATTACAATTTTTTGTGTGTGTTAAATGTATTTTTGTATTCTCTTTGAAAACTTTTGCTCACTTTAACTTCCAAAGTTATCAGCACACATGTAAAGCACTACAGATAGTTACTACTTCTAACCAATAACGTTCAAGAAAAATTTTTCTTTAATGTAATTTTATCAAATGGGTGAAAAAGCGTCCAGGGCAGGATTCGAATCACAGATCTTTAATTCAAGTTGTCAGTCTGGTATTAATTAGCTATACTTAGTATGTAACTCTAGTTCTTTGGCTGATTTGTCTCTGCCAGATTTATCCAGGATAGTAGCTCAACTGGTAGAGCATCGGCAACTCTCACAAAAGTCCCCCGGTTCGAACCCACACCTATACACTTTTTAATTCTGCTGGAAAAATTCGCAAGGCGTGTGATTTACTTACCAATTATAATAACTGTGTTAAAAGTAATATATATATTAAATCAAACTACGTAAATTTTAAGAGCAATATTTGTAACAGTATTTTTTAAGAGTTAAAATTATTAAAGAAATATTTCTGCTTAAATGTGCAAAGTATTATCAAAATAAAATTTATATAAAAATATAATCTCTTGCATTATGCATAGTACCTTTTGTATTCTTTAAATAATAAAGATTATTAATTGACTGGATTTAAAGATTAATAATTACTATTGCCAAAAATGAAATTAATTTAGTAATTTAATGAGCATTTTGAACCTTAAGTCACTAGTGATCATTTATTACACAACAGCTATAAAAAATAATAAGAGATAAAAAGTAAAACCGATATTAAATAATTATATTTTATCTACATTAATTGTACGATACTAATTACTATGAATGACATATACGATTAAAGTGCAATACACCTAAAAAAGTTCAAACTATTTCGATTCTAAAATGTACAATAATTTTTTATACTATTAAAATAAAATAAAAAATGAAAACTAACAAATGTTTCTGCTTCTGTAATTTGATATTCTGAAACTTTTGACTTTTTCTGTCTACTCGTGATTTGCGCTATTTCTACGGATTTCAAATCACACATTTAATTTTTTTTTTATTTTTGTTGTTTTTGATATCAATAGTTTTTTAATGTAATACGTTTAAAAAAAGTCTTCAATGTATTGAAAAATAATTTTTAATTATCTTCCGAATAAAAATCACAAAAAACATGAATTAAAGACTGTTAAAAGGTGTCATTTGGCATCGGTAGAAATAAAGTTAAGAAAAATATAGCGTATGAAAACTGGTAATTTTATATCAATTATTATGGTAAGCATGCTGAAACAATTATTTCAAGTGCTTTTTCTATGTTGAAATTTCAAATAATTATTTGGATATTAGAAGGAATCATTTTAAGAATATAAAAAATAATTTAAAATAAATAAATAAATAAATAAAATTACACAGTTCATTTTAGCAATAACGATGAAAAACTACCCAAATGAAAAATAAAACTTTGGTATGAAAACTTAGCTCAGTATCACCATATGTTTAGAATTCTAAGAACAATTTGGCCGACAACTGCCGTGTTGGAAGATAGCAATGATAAATATAATCGTCTTTCTGTCTCTTCTACGTATGCCTAGTATACATCTTTCCATACTTCTCTGTGTTGTTTGTATAACCCGTTTTGTTAGTGTCAAAGTTTCTACTCCGTAAGTTAGTGCAAGTAAAATACATTGATTAAGTAAAAGTAACATTGCAAAAGTAAAAGTAACATTGTAAAATTAAAAAAAAACATTGTAAAAGTAAAAGTAACATTGTAAAAGTAACATTGAATCTCCCCCTATAACTAACTTTGACTTTTGGGTATATTGCAGATATACAACGCGTTGATACAAAGGATTAATTATTTTACGTCAGAGTTTACAAGCAATAAAATAATACTTAAAAACATTTTTATTATTATAAAAAAATAATTTAATAATAGGTTGCAAAAATTACATTATTTATGAAATTACACATTAAAAGCAATGAATTTGAACATTATACATTTAAACCAATCATCATCATAATTAACCGTTTTCGATCCACTGCTGGATGTAGGTCTCCCCCAGATTTTTCCAATATTTCCTGTCTAGTGCTTTTTTCATCCAATTTACATCAGCCACTTTTCTAATTTCGACACTCCATCTTACCTGTGGTCGTCTTCTTGGTCGTTTTACATCTCTGGGATGCCACTGTAGTATATTTGTGCGTCATCTATTGTCTTGTCTTCTTGCAATGTGCCCAGCCAATTTCCATTTTACCTGCTTGATTCTTTCAAGGATGTCGAAAACTTTTGTCTGATTTCTTATCCAGGTTATCTTCTTTCTGTCTCTTCGAGTTATGCTTAGCATACTCTCTGTGCTTCCATACTTCTCTGTGTTGTTTGTAGTCTTTGTATCATCCGTTTTGTTAGTGTCCATGTTTCTGCTCCGTAAGTTAGTGCAGGTAAAATACATTGATTAAACACTTATTTTTTCAAACAAAGAGGCATATTACTTTTTAGAATAATATTGTTCTTCCCAAAAGCACTCCACCCATTTCTAATTCTTCTAGTGATTTCATTCATGATACTATTATCCGATGATAATTGCTGTCCTAGGTATACATAATTTTGCACTTCTTTAATCTCAGTGTTCTTGTAGACAATTTTCTGTTTTGATGTAAATAAATTGAACATCACCTTAGTCTTTTCTAAATTTATTTTTAATCCCACATTGATGCTAGCTTCTGCAAGATGTTTTAGCATATTTTCCAATTGTTCAGGGATGTTACTGAAAATTACAATGTCGTCAGTGAATCGGAGATGACTTCTTAATATATAATTTAAAAGAAAAAAAAAGATCTTTAATTGTATATATTACACAGCACCGCATCTACTCTAGTTTCCCTATAATGTGATATTTTTATATTCATTTTTAGCACTCTCCAACAAAGTTGAAAAGCATTCGGTTTCTCAGTCCGTCTTTCCACAATCTAACTCCTATAAATATGCTCGGATTTTCACGCAATTGATAAAGCTTATTTAAGGTCACCAAAGCATGTTTGGTATTGCATATTAAGTATGTATGATTTAAATTTCATTGACAGGGACACTCAAAAGAATTCGATTACATTATGGTATATCTAGAAAATCATTTCGAAAGTACTGTAATGACATTTTGCTATTTCAAATATATTGAAGCTGATATAACTAAGATCACGTTAAAACAGAGTATTCATAGCATTTTTCATTAATTTACAGGAACAAACAAAAGAAATCGATTACAGTATTATCTTTGCTTAATAAATGCTAGAGAGTACGTTTTAAAATTCAGTATGCGCTTTTAAATTTAATTAATTTTTTGCATATTACTCTACATATATATATATATATATATATATATATATTCTATACTTCATAATTAGGGCTGCACAAAAAATATTCGCATACCATTCTCCTTGTTATTAAGAAATTGCTGAAGGGGAATTTTCTGAAATATATGTATCTCTTTAATGAACTAAATTTTGAAATACATGTTGTTAATAGATATATATCTCTATATCAGTGGTTCCCAAACTTCCTTGGTACGCGACCCATATTTAAGCAAAAAAATTTTCGCGACCCACCTAATATAATGTTGTACATCAGTATGGAAATTATTGTATGACCTCTATATAAGCTATTGGTTATCCTATCCTACGAAAAAGACAAATTTTCATACGAAGGATTCACTATCAATAAAAACAACAATTCGTAATTAGAATGAGCGTAAGTGGAATAAAAATTAACACTACACACAAACTACACTGATAATTAAAAATACTTAATTCCTTTCAAAACATAACTTTATAATCAATGCTTTATCTGGCACTGGTTTTTACCGATGAGAGCATCTATACACTATATTGCCATTGATTATTGGACACTTGCGATTTTAGACATTTTACTAAATATCTAGAAAAATACATGAGGAATCATCTCGAAACTCTTAGTGTATAAATATAATAGTATACGCCATACATCGCCGTGAAGATTTTTTACCGAAACTCCATAGGGGACCGTCAACAAATTAAAAAATAATGAATATCTTTTGAATAACCCTGTCAAAACTCATGTAGCAAAAGCGCTCAAACTCTAGATTATGATTGAATGCCTTATTGTAATACGCCTTGTTCATTTTTATGCAAATAGCATGCATACTCACAGAGTAATTAAGGTTTTTATAAAAATGGTCCCAAATTTTTCCAAGTTTTTTCCTTATAATTTTCAGAGTTATTAATATAAAATAATATTTTTTTCAGAAAATATGACAAACAAGATTGCACACAGTACCTTGTAATCAGAATTAAAAAATAATGAAAATTGTGTACAAAATGAGTAGGTTTACTAAATAATTTTTTACTGCGCATGCGTCAACGATATCAAAATTTCATTTGCATATTATGCTAGTTAAATATATAGAGCACCTTTTTATGAAAGTCACAAAATCATAACTTGAAAATTCTGAAAATAATCGTCAATTGAATTAGTTGAAAATCCGTTATTCTCAAAATGAAGCAAAAACAAGAGGGGTTGTATCCATATATTCATTGATTAGTGTCAATATAGAAAACACAATACGGGATGTACTACTACATTTGGATAAAATCCCGCATTTTTTTTGCTTCATTTTGGAAACAACGGATTTTGTCCTTTTTCTATAGACGATTACTTTCAGAATTTTCAAGCTATGATTTTGAGACTTTTACAAAAGTTGCTGTATACATTTAGCTAACATAATATGCAAATGAAATTTTGATATCTTTGACGCATGCGCAGTAAAAAATTATTTAGTAAACCTACTCATTTTTCATACAATTTTTATTATTTTTTAATTCTGATTACAGGGTACTGTGTGCAATGTTGTTTGTCCTATTTTCTGAAAAAAAATTAATTTATATTAAGAATTCTGAAAATTATAAGGGAAAAACTTGGAAAAATTTGGGACCATTTTTATAAAAACCTTAATTACTCTGCGAGTATGCATGCTATTTGCATAAAAATGAACACAGTGTATTACAATAAGGCATTCAATCATAATCTAGAGTTTGAGCACTTTTGCTACATTAGTTTTGACAGGGTTATTCAAAAGATATTCATTCTTTTTTAATTTGTTGACGGTCCCCTATGGAGTTTCGGTAAAAAATCTTCACGGCGATGTATGGCGTATACTATTATATTTATACACTAAGAGTTTCGAGATGATTCCTCATGTATTTTTCTAGATATTTAGTAAAATGTCTAAAATCGCAAGTGTCCAATAATCAATGGCAATATAGTGTATATGAGGGTTAAAACTAGTTAATTTCAACCTTAATTCACTTTCAACACACAGTTTTTTCTGTACTTGTTTTTCAAAAATAGCCGTACAAAACGCATGTTCACATGAGTATGTTATGTTGAACTCTATCAAGGAATTCAAAGATCATTTAAATGTTTCTGGATATTCTGATTGTACATTTCTTTTTATGGAAATTAAGGAATTTCGCTCGAAATATTATTTGCTGTTGAAATTTTTTTATATATTTAAAACAGATGAAATACAAAATATTTTTTGTCAAACAAAACTCGATTGTTTCCGATATCCACTAAAATAGCCGCCGCGACCCATAGTTTGGGAATCGTTGCTTTATATCATATAGAGGGCTGCTAAAAAATTCGGATATTTTTTCGATTGTGGATAGGAACAGCTGAAATTCTATTTTGAAATGAGTTATACATTTCCATATGGTGGAACTAGACATAATATTTTATTTATTTTTCTTAAGTGCAGTTTTGTTACATTATTCTGATTGTATTGGAAAGTGTTTTATAATCTATGTTTCACGCATGATTTTTTGCTTTCTTGTATCAAGTATGTATGTGGCTGGCTAGATGTGTATTGCCAGGGCCATTATAACTCTGATAATTCATAAATATTACAAGGGATTCGAATCTACAATGCAGTTTTTAAAATAAAGTTTGGTAGAAAATTTATTTATGTCTGTTAAAAAAGCAAATAATGCATATTTTTTAATGACACAATAAAAAGAATAATGAATGCATTATCAAATTATTAAGAACTTTTTAAAGCGAATATGTGCTTTAAAAATTCATACCATAAATACGGCATATTAGTTTATTATTATTATCATAAACATTTTCTTCATAGAATTAGATGATAATTTTTAAAAAGAAACGAATTTTAAATCATACTGTTTTCTAATACTATACATAGATGTTTTTGAAATTTATCTGTAAATTATTCAAGAAATAAAAAAGTGTTTTTTGGTTAGCTGGGCACCAATATTATACATACATATACAGATTTATACGTACATATGTACTTGTATATACGTACACAAATATGCACAAATATACATATAAATATATATGTAATTATATTTGCATATGTACAAATATTATGTATATATAAATATATATATAACGACGAGTATATATAACACTGGCGCCCGGCTATCGAAAAGTACCTAAAATACATTCAGAATAAAAAATAAATAATGAAATGTATTTAATTACAGTTTAGCTTCATACCGTTGAAGTATATGCGTTAATTCTTTAGTAATCTAATTTTTTTAGTAAAATCATATTTAAACTGTTATTTATTGCTTAAATTCTATAATTTCATTTGCAAATGTATCCAAACTTCTGATTTGCTTTAAAAGTTTTCAAATTAGAGAATTAACAACTGAAAAGTTCCACCCTTCCCCCCTATGATTTTTCTTTATAGATTCTATAACATTTCTCGGGTCGAATACTATATTGAATAATCATCGCATTTTTTTCTTTATTATTATATTTCCATGATTTCTTTTAATAGTACTGTGCCTAGTATAATTGCTGGCAAGATCTGCACACATTTAACATAGGTGTTGGGTGCACCTATACCCCGGGTTCATTTAATAATAAAAACCCAAATAATGATATCTTGTAAGGGCCCATAATTTTAACAGGTCTTGGTGATCGCATTGGCCTAGTCGGGTAATAGACAACTCCGAAAATATAAAGTTAATGAGGTTGTCATTAAAAGAAAATAAAAAACATCTGGGCATTGCGTTGTGTAAGTTTTAGACGAATACCCCACTTATGGCCTAATTGATTAGCTAAACTAGGAAAAAAAAATAAAAAATAAATAAAACCTAAAATATATTAAAGTTAAAGATCTCCATACTTAGCTAGCCAACCTCACAAGATATCCCTAGCCACTAATTATCCCCATACTGCAAAATCAGTAGCATTTTACGAAATAAACAAACATGTTTGACTACTGAAAAGGAAAGAAAAAAAAAAAAATAATTTAAGAATTAAAAAACAGTTTCCATAAATGACAACTAGAGGTTCTACTAAGTATAATTCATTTATTAAATATAATTATAGGAATAAAACATTTACAAAAAGTGAATCAGAAAATATTACCATTAATTGCAAGTTAATAAAAGGAATATTTAAAAAAAAATTGACAAAGTTCCCTGGGCAGCGTACTAACTAAATTACACATCAATAGTAGGTATGTATATACATATTAAAGAACATTATATATATCGAAATAAGTGTACCTGGAACTCCACTGACCATCTGAACATCCCAGTTTCTGGGCCTGGAGATTATCCATACACAAAAACATAAAAATCTCGTCACACAAAAAAATTGGGAGCTCGCTTCTCTGCATCTGACTTAATTTCTGAGATTTTTTTTTACAAGGAAAATTCTCTGGGAGCTCTAAAATTTGCATACGCGACCTGACTGGTGGAAGGAAATTATCATGCACCACATAATTCCATGCACCAGCCAATCGCCTCTCCTCGTAACACTCCTACGTGCAGTCAGGAGACCGAAGGCCCCCCCTTAGATTTCGGGGCCCATCAGCCCTCGTACCTCCCACGAGACAGGCTGGGCCCCACACCACGCAATTACATAGCCATAAAACACTGGTGTCATAAAAGAGCTACCTTTCTTTGTGCACCCTGTCCGAGTACTGCTTTTATGACTTTTTAGTACCAACGGTCATAAATCCATACGATGTACCCTTCAATTAAAACTTCCTCTTAGCCATTCGTTTGCCTGGGAAAACTTAATCCATTGTTATTCATCAGCACCGATACATACTACTGCCCTTGTAGGAACCTAGCTGATACAATCATACTGTAAATTTAAAGGCACTTGCATTCAAAATATTCAAATAATAACAATAATAATACTAAAAAGATATATATATACAATAAAACATCAGAATATCTATATACAATTAGTCCTTTACTCTTGAAAGATCCTAAAATGTTGGAATCTCACCAACATTACTTCCCCCCCAACACAATGCACTTGAAAGTCCATGAATAGGAACTATCTTCTTTCAAGTGGACAGTTGTCCATCAGCAACTAGGCGTCCTGCTCCAACCGTTGAACCTTGTGGATCTGCAAGAATCTGGAGGTTCCTTTCTATGTTCCCTTGTTCCTCACCTGACGGTGCTTAAAATTCTGTGTAGACCACATCTAAATGTCCATAACCGTTCTCAGAACAGTGCCTAATGTTACGTACTGTACTGAATAAGATGCTTAAGCGTATCGGTAGTCCTTCTTATTTTGTCCACTGGTTTCAATTTGCATATAGTCCTTAACACTGAGTTCACTATAAGCATGCCTACATGAGTGCAATTCTACTGCATGAGTTCTGTTTTGTCAGTGGTAAAGGTACAGATTGAATGTTCCCAATAATTGTATATATACATACCAATTTGGAAGAAAAAAAAAATTTAAAACTTAATCATAAAGGTAAAATTCCCAAATTTGGGATTTAAATTAATATGCCAAATAAACTCCAATTAAATCAACAAAACTTGGCACACTTTTTTACACAAACCAGGTATTCAGTTCATGACTACATAAACACAATATCTTAATATACATATTTGGAAGGCAGATTTGTCAGATATAATGAAACATATCCTCCACTAACTCCTTACAGAGAGGAATTCTTACACAGAGGAATCCTTCCTCAATCGAACAAACATATATATAAGTACACAATCTTATACTTTTCAAAATAATTTAATACTTATGTATCCACTTTTGTAGTTTACAATAACATATATATGTAAAACTGTACAAACACCATATCTGAAATTGATTCAAATGTAGTAAAATAGATATTTTCATACTGTACATTATGAAATTATCTAAGTGAACTTTCCAATAAAAATTAACCTAATAAATTATTTATATCCTTTAGTTATATAATTACCTTCTCAAATCAAAGTCGTCGCAGAGAAAAAAAACAAAAAAGAAAGAGAGAGAGAGAAAAAAAAAAAATAATCCTTTTTCTTTTCTACACCAGAACTGAAGGGCAGAAAACGCGAGAGCGTGTAAAAAAAAAAAAAAAGAAAAACAGAACCAAAACAAGGAAAGAAAAAGAGAAGGGGGAAAAAAATATTTCATATTATTTAATGACCGCCACCTTTCTGAAATCACAAACCGTGAGTGTTAGCCATATCATGTTATTCTGTTTCTAAATAAATTGTTTAAACATCCCTTCTTATTCTTATTTCTCCTCAAAATCAGTGCGTTTCTCCCACTGGTGTCACTCTCTTTTTTGAGCCAGCGAACGTGAAATTACAATTTCTAAGAACGTCTAAACGTAAGTATAAGAGAGAGAGGGAAAGAAAAAAAAAAAAAAACTAATCCCTCTTCTGTATCCACTAACGTTCCCTAAACCTCACACCCCTATTTTCTCTCGATTAGTACCATCCATTGTGCATGTATAGTGACCGGTTTGAAGTGCTAATCAACACCCTGTTGAAGGTCAATCCCTTATCGTCCCCTCGAATCAGACCAGAGTGACGCTACCTCCAGCCTCATGGACAATCTGATATTGAAGTAAGTTGTATTTACGCTTGTTTTTCCTTTTTTTTTTTATAATCATAAATGCATTATCCCTATATTATTTTACCAACACCTTTCTTTGTTTACTACTATAAGATCCAAATCACAAAATACGCTACCCTTAATATTCAATATTTACGAAAAACATTCATTACTTTCCCACGTGCTTATTGATACCATCAAGAAAACCTGCTTTGGAAATTCCCCTGTACCAAATGACCGTGAGAATCCGGCAACATTCACCCGCTGGGGAAAATTCACTCCCCGTTATCATTTTAATAATTCTACTGACCGACTTGTGAATTATTATTCCATTTCCATCTCGGGAATACAAAGGGAAACAAAAGTTTTTTTTCTTTTTTTTCTTTTTCTTCCTTTAAAAAAAAAAAAAACTTCATTAGTACTGAGCACCCGTCTACAAGTGCGTTATTTTAGGAAATTCCCAAAGGATTAATTGCTCTTGTATTAACTCTGAACAAATACATACACAATTACTCAAGCTTCCCATTTCCTTATACATAATACCTAAATATTTCCTTTTTTTTTTTTTTTTTTTTTTTTTTTTTTTTCACAAATACTTTGAAAATTACGTTTGAACTTTGAATGTTATTTGTATACTTGTAAATTCTTATAATTTTTAAATTCAATAAACTAACACTCGTTCCCAATCTGTTCATTTCTTATAGTGGCAGACCGGATACCCAGGACGTCATCGACTCATGCCGGCCGGACTAAAGGCTACCGCCAGCGGTAGCCCTCTGAGTTTCAAAGCCTCCAAGGATCACCGCCTACCCCTCTAAGAAGTAAATATCAATTAATTTAACTACTGTTTTAAATATTATTATTAAACCAAAATTCCGATGTAAAAAATAATAATAATAATAATAATAACATCCTTACAGTGTTTATTAATACCTTATTTACAATTTATCCTAGCCTATCCAGTTCAGATCTCCAATCGGTAATATTGTTTTTGCTGTTTATATCTATAAATTGTGTTTATAATTATTCTTAAAAAGAATATATATATATCCGCTACATCCTTTTGCTTAACTTATATCTTATTTTATTTTTTTTTATCTATCCATTACCAAATTAATTAATTAATTAATTAATTAACCAATTATACCAATTGAAATAATCCTCCAATAACTGCTAGTACATATTTAAAATATGCCTACCCTGTAAAATTAAACTGCCCAATACTAATATGCATTGCAACTTTTTATATACAACCTTCACTTTACAATTCATCAAATTTTTAATTAATAATCATTCAAAATAAGATTTAAAAAAAAAATAGATGCTACACTAATACTACTTGTTTCTCTCTATATTTTAATTAATAGTTTTCTATTTTATAGTTACTACTTACAAAAAAAAAATATTAAACTAAAATATTCCAGTGCACAAAATTATCCTTCTTTTTATTATTTTAATAAGCCCTAGAATGTGATTCTATCATCAAAATAAAATTTAAATTGTATTTTAATTATTTTTACTTTATTCACAGAAAATATTATCTAATCTCATTCTTCTATGTATGCCACTGTCTATATGTAACTACTTTTTTTTTTTTCAATACTAATATTATGTAACTATATTCCAGTTGAAATCCCTTTGGAATCCCGGATGAAATACTCTCTATGTGAGCGAGACAACATTTCCACGCCAAACGAGAGGACCGCACCAAACAGTGACCCCACCGCGATCGCCAGTCATCACCACAGCCGAAAATCTGGTAAGCTCCGATTACTTTTAAGCCTGACTCCTCCTTTCTCTGACCTCTGCATGCATAAAAAAAAAACAAAAACCAAAAGCGCGAGCGAAAGCAAGAGGGAGAGAAAAAAAAAAAAAAAATGATTACTTTATCCAAAATCCCGATAGCTAGCACTGCCCGTTTGTTTACCTTTCGCGCCCAACCAAAATCCCGATAGATGGCGCTGCCGATTTGTTTACCCTTTCTAGTTTATTTAAATTTTCGGACTCCAAGATTCCTTATCCACAAAACTACATGTTCATCCCTAAAAGTCATTAAGCCAAATAGCTTGCTTGTAATATAATAGTAAATCCCTATACCTATAAATATTACCGATAATAGAATATTATTTTATGTACCTAAGTTCACCCTATTCTATTTTTTTTTTTTTTTTTTTAATCAATCCAAATATGATTTATCCCCCCCCCCCATTATTTTAACCATCGTCACTCTTAGAATATGCTCTTATGAAATTGCTGAGTGTTTAAAAGGACTTATATATTGCATGACGACAATCACCCTTTTATTTTTTTCTTGAGTTTTTTAATTCTTTAATTTCTAGATGCATGTCTGTCTGTTGCTTGCTTTATATTTAATTAATTGATCTTTTTTTTTTTTTTTTTTTTTTTTTTTTTTTTTTGCATGTTTTTCTCTTCATGACATTTTAATTTATTTCCTATAATTTCACAAGTAAATGTGTTTACAGGCAAGAAGAAGCAGCTGAATGTTAAAATCGTTACTCTATTTTAATTTGATTAATATTTAATGCTAATTTCTTGTATATTTTATGTATATTCATTATACTTATAAAATTTTACTACTTTATTTGTATCTTGTATGTATATGTATAATTTAAATGTATGTATGAACCAAATCTGGGTAGTCTATATGATTATTTATTATTTTCATCTATCCTCCCCCTTGTTTATTTTTATTTATTTATGTGTATTATATGTATATATCTGATCAGTTATAACCATACCATTGCAATTAATATTATTTATTTTATATCAAAAATATTATATTAATGTACTTACCCCCTTGAATGAAATACTTAACCCAATATGACATTCTTAAGCTACTGGGAATTTTTTTTTTTTTTTTTTTTTTTTTTTTTTTTACCTTAAAATGATGGTTAAGAGAGAGGAAAAAAAAATGATAAAACATTTATATTAATACTTTAATCTTTCCGAAGTAAACTCCCCCCCCCCTTTTTTTTAAAGTAAAATTTTTAAAGTAAAAAAAATTCTTTACTCAAATAATAAAACCAAATTACACTATGCAAATTATATTTTCTGTCCACTTAATAATTTTTTTTTTTTTTTTTTTTTTTTTTTTTACATATTTAAAAGTCCCTCCAAAAATCACTTAAAAAAAAAAAACAAACTAAACCATGCTTTGGATTTTCAGACCAAAGATATATTTAAACAAAATAATAAAAAAAAAAAATAAATAAGTATTATTAAATTAATTTATCCCCTTCTGTTTTTATTTATTTTTACTTTTAAGCCAAAATAAGTGGAAAATAAAAAAAAATTACATATCATTTAAATCAAAAATCTTATTAATTTTTTCAAATATGCAAAATTATATACCAACTTCATGTAATCCCTGTAAATATAAAATTACCTGCGTTAATTATAAATGCAATATTTATGTAAATTCCATTACTTTATTATATTTTGCATCATGCATAAAAAAGAATTAAACATAAGGTATCAAAAAATTATCAAATACTACATATTTATATGTTCCAAAATTATACTATATTTAAATCTGTGAAAAAATAACTTAATCTGGCTTAATTAGTTGAACCTATTTTTTAAAAGTAAACAATCCTTTTTTTTTTTTTTTTTTTTTTTGAGTAAAATATATATATATTATTTTTGAAGGTAAATAACATAAATTAACTCCAAAATATACAAATTATCTTTATATTTACCGCCCCCCCTTTTTTTTCAGACATCTAAACAACCAAAAAAAAAAAAAATTTTTTTTTTTTCTGAGTTATGCCAGAATCATTTCTTTTTCATCACGCTTCAGATTTGTAAATTAAAAAAAAATTTCAACAATTTTGAAGGAGAAAAAAAAAAAAATTTTTTTTCAAAGTACTACTATTAAATTAAATAATTCACTTTATCCTTTTTGTTACATTATTATTTTACTATATATATATATAATCAGTAATTCATCCAAAATAGTTTACAATGCACCTTTTCTCTTTTCTTATTTATTTATTTTATTTTATTTTTATTTATTTTAAGAAAAAAAAGAAGTGATAAATAAAAAAAAATCCCAGAGTACTTCCAAAATTAAAAAAAGATTTTACCGCTATAGCCCAAAAACAATATTCCTAAGTAACCTCCCATATTATAAATTTCTCCATTCTCCCCCCCCTTTTTATTTCTATGTATGTCTACTATTATTATACTATAACTCAGTACCTAGTAACACTCCCACACACTCCTAGATCATTACCATCTCACAGAGTGAGACAGAAAGCACAAAGGAAGATAAAAAAAAACATAATGTTGTGGGCACTTACCACTATTTTTTATATAAATTGTTTTTTTTTTTTTTTTTTTTTACTCTATCTAATGTAATTTCTGCCTGCATTATTGCATCCGTAATTACCGAAATATGTAGTACTAAGAGAAACATAAAATTCCAAACTAAATATTATTTATATCAATATATACTCATAGATATGAACTTAGATTTGTAATTGAGGATTTTTAAGTGCTATGTTTATACCCCTTACTATTGTTAATCTACCCCAAAAGTAGCCCATTATACATACTAGACTTACATCCTAGTAGATACACAAGAATAATTAAGTAACTAGTGTATAACTCTAAATCTCAAAATAATATAATTAATATTACACCAGATAACTAAACTCCCTACATACTAACTTACACACTCTTAGACACCAAGGCGTACAATCGTTAAATGTTTATCAGCATCAACCGCCCAAAGTGAAAAAGAAATAATAGATTATGTTAATAAATACAATATATACATTAAACCTTAATAAATTGAAAAGAACAAATCGGTGATATGTTTATCACCCTGAGCAGTAAAAATGAAAAGAGAGAAAGAAAAAAAAAATATATATTAAACTTCTGTCATTAACACTACTATATACTCTTCACAACATTAAGTAACAAGCTACACTTTGGTGACCTATTTGTCACCAATAAATCGCCCAAAATGGAGTGAAAAAAAAAAAATTATATTAATAAACCAACTCCATACATTTAACCCTATTAAATATATAAAGACAATTTGATGACTTGTTTATCACCCAAAGATAGTGAAGATGAAAAGAGAAAACAAAAAAAAATCTACGCTTTTTGTTAATAAAACGACTATATATATTATACAGTAATTGATAGAAAAACACTTTGGTGATATGTTTATTACCATAAATAACCCAAAATGAAATAAGGGAAAAAAAAAAAAATTACAATTCTATTAATAAAATAACTACATGTATCAAATACTAGTAGATAAACGAGATACTTTGATGACATGTTTATCACCACCCAAAATCAAAAAATAAAAGAGAAAACAAATATTTCACTTATGTTAATAAAATAACTATCTATATTAAACACTTATAGATGAAAAGGAAAAAAAAAATACATTGGTGACCTGTTTGTCACCATACACAACCAAAATAAAAGAAAAAAAAATTTCCACTTATGTTCATAAAATACCTATATATAATAAACCCTAATAGATACAAAAGGACAATTTGGTGACATGTTTATCACCCTACCCAACCAAAATGTAAGGCAAAAAATATTAAACTTATGTTAATAAAATAACTATATATAATAAATCCTAGCAGATACAAAATGGCAAGTTGGTGACATGCTTATCACCCTACACCACTAAAATGAAAGGCAAAAAAAAAAAAAAATATTAAATTTATGTTAATAACATAACTATATATAATAAACACTAGTAGATACAAAAGACAAGTTGGTGACATGTTTATCACCCTACACAACTAAAATGAAAGGCAAAAGAAAAAAATAAATATTAAATTTATGTTAATAACATAACTATATATAATAAACACTAGTAGATACAAAAGACAAGTTGGTGACATGTTTATCACCCTACACAACTAAAATGAAAGGCAAACAAAAAACATTAAACTTATGTTAATAAAAAAAAAGTATATATATTAAACACTAGTAGATAAAAGAGCCAATTTGGTGACATGTTTATCACCCTACACAAACCAAAATAAAAGAGAAAAAAAAATATTACACTTATTTTTATAAAATAACTATATACATTAATCTACCCCCTTGTAGATATATCCCACGATTCCATTCCCCCCCCCCCTCTCAATAGCTTAGTTAGCTGAAAAGCTACTTCTAACAATGAAAGGAAAAGGGAAAATAAAACCGTAGAGACATAAAAATATTTTTACCCTTCTTGGGTACTTTCCTCTTCGTTATCGTTTGATTGAGATATTGTAATTTTAGCACTAGGCTTCCACATGTGAGTAATATGTCGTTGAATGTGTTTTTTATACGGTTCAAGCATATGTTTCAAGACATAGTTATTATTACGACCCACCTTTATGACCTCAAATGGACCGTCAAACTTAGGATGTAGCGCTAATGGACGTAACACATTTTTTAAGTAAACTTGATCCCCAATTTCCAATTTCCTCACCTTTTCAAAATCCTTGCCCACGTATTCTTTCGCAATACGCTCTTGATTTGCGAGCGCTGTTTTATATACTTCCTTCATGTGTGCAATGCGTTTTTGGACAAATTGTTGCGTACATAACATATCGGGTTCTTCTAGTGCTGTAAAATGATTGGCTGTTTCTCTAGCAAAAAACAACTTATCCGGTCGGTATCCTAAAGCTCTGTGAATCGAAGTATTATGCGACAAAATAAAGAATGGCAATCTTATATCCCATTCTGTTGTTGTTTTTGCCATTGCACTAATCGAAGACTTTAATTCTTTGTGAGTACATTCTATAATCCCATTTGATGTCGGTTTATAAGTAGAGCAAAAGTGAGGGTTCACTCCCAATGCTGCCATAAATTCTTTAAATAAATTTCCCCGGAAATATTTAGCGTTATCCACTATTATTTCTCGAAAGAGACCAAAAGTACTAATGTAATTTGTAAGCGCATTTAGTATCGTTTGTGTTTCCACATTACGCAGTGGTATTGCCTGTAAAAATCTTGATGCGACATCAATTATGGTTAGAATAAAGCAGTGTTTTTTCAACGTTAGTGGTAGTTTACCAACAATATCGATATGAACCACCGAACCAATTATATGATCCTTCTCCACTCTTTGTAACGGCACCTTAATCATTTTATGCTGTTTATTTTTGTTGCAAGGTATACAGGCTGCACAATAATTTTTTACATCCCTGTACATCCCAAACCAGTAAAATCTTGTCTTCACTAATTCGTATGTTTTTGGAAAACCTAAATGTGCCTTATGAGCTTCTTGAATTATTTCAAATATTAATTTATTTGGAGCTATCATCAACGGTTTATCCTTATATCGTTGTTTCAGTATTAATACTTTGTTGCCATTTAACTCAAATTTCTTAGTCTGGCGATTTGGTTTACCCTTTTCAATTTTCTGAATAATTAATTTAAGTTTTAAGTCATCCTTTTGTGCTTCTCTTATCCTTTCTTCTGAAAGATTAGAATTTACTTTAAATAATTCATTTTGAATTTCATTCAAAGTCGTTATATTATTTATATTTCTAGACACAAAATCGGCAGGATTTTCTTCCCCTGGAATAAATCCTATCTCAAAATCAAAATTTCCTAATCTCATTATCCACCTTGCAATAATATCACTCTGTTTTTCTAATTTTAAGTGCTCCGTCAAAGCTTTAGAATCAGTGAGTATAGTAAATTTTTTTCCCAAAAGAAAATTTTCAAAGTAAACACACGCATCGTGAATTGCTAGTAATTCATACTTTATACTAGGGTATTTTTTCTCAGAGTCCTTTAATTTTCGACCATAAAATTCAATCGGTACGAAATTCTCACCCTCTTTCTGAGCTAAGATTGCTGAAAGTGCGGTCCTAGATGCATCCGTAATTAAAAAAAATTCATTGTTAAAATTTGGCGGTTTTAACGTCGGATTATGCAAGATGGCTTCTTGTATAGCCAAAAATGCTTTTTCCGCCTCTTCATTCCAATTGAATTTTACCTTTTCTTTAGTCATTTGAACTAAAGGATCGACAATTTCTGAATATTTATGTATCAGTGATCTAAAGTAATTGGCCATTCCTAAAAGGGATTTAACACCCTTTTTATTTTTAGGCCTTGCTAATTTCTGAATTTTTTCGATATTCTTTTTCGAAGGTGAATATCCCTGTTCGTGCACTCTAAAACCTAAGAATTCAATTTCTTTTTTGCATATTTGCATCTTTCGTGGTTCTATTGTTAAATTGGTGTCAATCAATTTTTGTAATACCTCTGCAATCAAAGTTAACATTCTTTCCACTGAATTTGCCGCAATGAGGACATCATCGATAAAGTACGTGACTTCCTCTTTATTGAAATCGCCTAAAACTAAGTCCATTAATTCTGCGAATGTGGTTGGGCTAACCTTTAAGCCAAAATTCATTCTTACTGGTTGAAACTTCCCAAATTCGGTTATAAACGCTAACTTTTCCCTGTCTTGAGGTTGTAAATTTATTTGAAAAAATGCGCTGTGTAGATCTAAAACCGTATAATATTTTTTTCCACTAATTTTCTGTAACAATTCACGAATATCAGGTATCGGATAAGCGTACCCTTCTAATATTGCATTTAATAACCTGTAATCACAAGCCATACGATATTTTAACTCCTGATTTTCCGCCGTCTTTTTCTTTACAAATAACACCGGAAATGCGTACGAAGATTTACTTTTTTCGATAATATTTGCCTCCAATAACTTTCTTATCTCTGCTTGTGCATATTCTCGCACTGTATGCGGGATTTTATAAGGTTTAGACTGTATAGGATGATTATGCGCCAATTTGATTTGGGGAGTAACCAAGTCAGTCTGACCTAACGATTTGTAAGATTTAGAAAATGCATGTAAATGTTGCATCAAAAGTTTCTTCATCTTATCCTGTAGGTCTGTCGGAAGATGCGCAAGATCAAAATCCTCTGGAGAAATTTCTACTTCCCTCAATTTATGAACCTCTTCTATACTTAAATTATTAATCTTGTGTACACTACCATCTATAATGTTTTCCGGTATTTCCTCAGTTTCGAAATCAAAGTCTAAAACTAAATTCCCAACTTTTGTACCCTTCTGTAAAATAATTTTCTTATCCGAAATATTCTTAATTATTACATTAATAACTCTGTTCTGAGATATTTCGTGTACCGAGTTATAGCATTCAATACCTAAATTATAAATATCAGGTTCAAAAAGGACCATACTGTTTTCCTCTATAAAATCAGGACATATTAAAGGAACAATTTTTTCTTGCCCTGAGGCAATATAAATTTTATTTGCTAATTTTACCCAAATCTTGCTTTTTGTACACTCCTTTTCAGTATTTACCCTTTCTACTTCTTCCGTAATTATAATATTTATATCCTGTACTGGTAATTTTTTTTTATTATGGTTGAGTGGTATTTTCACATTTTTGAATTTTAACAATTTTTTTTCTATGTCAATTACCATTTGATTTGCTTTTAAGTAATCATATCCCAGCAACATATTATAAGATGCCTTAAAATTATTTTCTGTTACGTAAAAAGTCCCGGAAGTGAAAGCATTCTGTAATTTGAATGATAATTGTATACAATGTGTAAATGGAATAGTTGTATCACTAAAAGATTGTATTCTAATTCCGTGTCCCAAATATTTAAATTTCATGTTATTTTCCTTTATTTTCCCAAATAAATCTGCTGAAATTAGAGACACTGCTCCGCCTGTGTCTAACAAGGCTGCAACATTTATTCCTTTAATATCAAAATTGATAATTGGTACATTTTCTACTTCTCTATCACTAACACTTGCTATAACCTTCGTATTATGGGATCTGAGGATAGATTCCTTTTCCCCATTCCTAGTATCCCCAGACCCCCCTATATGTTTCCCGAACGTTGCTTATTTCCCGTTATCTTCCGCCCCTCTGTTTTATTTGTTGTATTATTATCTCGATTCGCATTTCTATAATTTCCCTGTGAATTTATTTGCCCTTGATTTTGTGGGTGATATTCCTGACCATTCGGATAATTCCGGCCGTAATTATAATTAGGATGCATATTTCCTCCACTATAATTACCATAACCTGAAGACTGAACGTGAGGACCATAATTATACTGATAATTTTGACCCATAGGCAATGGAGGAGGAAACGGTGGTGGGGGGAAACTCCAATTCCCCACACTTCCGTACCCTTGAAAATTAACAGACTCATTATTAGGGCTTGCAAATCCCTGCATATTTTGTGCATGCGTTGGGAAATTCGATGGAATATCATTATTCCGATACTGTCTTTTATTATTTACATTATACCGGCATTCGTCAGTTTCATGGTTTCGTAAATTACATATATTACAATACTTTGTGTTTCGCGAATTGCTTTGCCATTTTTCAGTAGATTTATTTTTTAATTTTTCCAATTCCGCTCTCAACTGTCTTAACTCCTTTTCTTGTTTTTCATTTTGTCTTAATAATGACTCGCAAAATTCCGTTGTACTCGTACCTATCGCATTTAATTCCTCAAACTTAACTGACGCAAACGCCTCTTCCACTGTTAAAGCAATTTCAGTTGCTTCCTTATATTTATCGATAGCTCTTTTCCTTATTTCCAAAGCAATATCTGGTTTAATCGATTCTAAAAATCGATGTAATTTCATTAAATCAAATAATTTTCGCGCATCTGCCTTATTAGAAAGACCCGAAATGTCAAAGAATTTTGCTGCTACCAAATTAAAGCGTACAATATAATCAGACATACTTTCCGTTGGTTTTTGTTGAATTTTTGAAAAATCATTATGTGATTCAGCAAAAGTTTTTTTTGTATCAAACGTCTGCAACACTTTTTCTTTGAATTTCATATAGTCGGTTTCCGAATTCAACTCTACATCCGTTTGTAACCTTTCCCGTGTCGTTCCGACAAATTTTGAACGTAAAATTATTAATTTAACCTCATTAGAAAAATTTGTCTCGGCCGCAGCTCGCTCAAACTCCTGAATAAAATAATTTATATTAGCTTCTTTTTTTCCATCATATGGTACGATCACATTCAATAAATTATCGGTATTTGCCTTCTCTTTAGCCATGTTTTTTGTATTTGTTGAATCCTTCAACTTACTTTCTGCAAGCCTTGTACGAGTTTCAATAATGAAATTATTAAATTCGGAACTCTTACGCCTTTTATTTCTGGGTTTATTTCCCATGCGCTACCATTATCTTAAATAAATTGAGTGTAGGATTGCCCAATTTAAAAATAATTGTTAATAATATGAAATATCATAGAAAACAAATATAAAATGTAAGTAATTAGAAATACAGAATTGAAAACCAAAAAAAAAAGACTCAGGAAAAAAAAGAAATAATCCACATAACTGTTTTAATTTTCCCCCCCAAAAAAAATATTTCTTCTAAGAAATACAAAAGAAAAATTATCTTAATATATATATAAAATTGTTCAATCACTTGGACACACTCACCTACACCTATCTGTATATAAATAACAAATTTTAATTTTTTTTTTTTTTTTATTAATTAATTATATTATTATTATTATTATTGTTGTATATTGTACTTAAAAAAAAAAATTCATATCAAAAACGCTTTTTTTTTTTTTTTTTTTTTTTTTTCTTCAGTTACTTTGAAAAATCGAGGAAAAATATTATTAATATATACATATATATATATATATATATATATTTTTTTTTTAATTTACATATATAGATATTTCATCCTTTCATCATAATAGTATCCCTCTACTATTATTTCTTATTTCATATATATAATGCACAATTACCAATCAGAAATACTATTATTACAATTCCACTCAGTATTTAACATTATTCTACTTGAGTTAAATAAAGATACCACATACATAATAATCAATACTCTTTAACACTTTTTATCATTTGTCATGACTGAACCCTGTTATAAAACTGTGCCAATCTTTGTTGTGCTCACAGGAGAACTTTGTCATTAAAATCACACCAGATATATATATAAAATGAAAAAAAACAACCCTACCTGCATATTAATTTAGACCTAACCTCCGTTAAAATTAGCATTCTTAAAGTATATAAAAAGATATAAATTGATTAAATAATAAAGAAATATATATTGTTAATTTAATTAAGTCACCCAAAATATAATTAATAACCATACGTTCTCAAAGAAAGAGGTCACGGCTCCACTTAAACTCCAGGGGGGCTTATGCTGGCAAGATCTGCACACATTTAACATAGGTGTTGGGTGCACCTATACCCCGGGTTCATTTAATAATAAAAACCCAAATAATGATATCTTGTAAGGGCCCATAATTTTAACAGGTCTTGGTGATCGCATTGGCCTAGTCGGGTAATAGACAACTCCGAAAATATAAAGTTAATGAGGTTGTCATTAAAAGAAAATAAAAAAACATCTGGGCATTGCGTTGTGTAAGTTTTAGACGAATACCCCACTTATGGCCTAATTGATTAGCTAAACTAGGAAAAAAAAATAAAAAATAAATAAAACCTAAAATATATTAAAGTTAAAGATCTCCATACTTAGCTAGCCAACCTCACAAGATATCCCTAGCCACTAATTATCCCCATACTGCAAAATCAGTAGCATTTTACGAAATAAACAAACATGTTTGACTACTGAAAAGGAAAGAAAAAAAAAAAAATAATTTAAGAATTAAAAAACAGTTTCCATAAATGACAACTAGAGGTTCTACTAAGTATAATTCATTTATTGAATATAATTATAGGAATAAAACATTTACAAAAAGTGAATCAGAAAATATTACCATTAATTGCAAGTTAATAAAAGGAATATTTAAAAAAAAATTGACAAAGTTCCCTGGGCAGCGTACTAACTAAATTACACATCAATAGTAGGTATGTATATACATATTAAAGAACATTATATATATCGAAATAAGTGTACCTGGAACTCCACTGACCATCTGAACATCCCAGTTTCTGGGCCTGGAGATTATCCATACACAAAAACATAAAAATCTCGTCACACAAAAAAATTGGGAGCTCGCTTCTCTGCATCTGACTTAATTTCTGAGATTTTTTTTTACAAGGAAAATTCTCTGGGAGCTCTAAAATTTGCATACGCGACCTGACTGGTGGAAGGAAATTATCATGCACCACATAATTCCATGCACCAGCCAATCGCCTCTCCTCGTAACACTCCTACGTGCAGTCAGGAGACCGAAGGCCCCCCCTTAGATTTCGGGGCCCATCAGCCCTCGTACCTCCCACGAGACAGGCTGGGCCCCACACCACGCAATTACATAGCCATAAAACACTGGTGTCATAAAAGAGCTACCTTTCTTTGTGCACCCTGTCCGAGTACTGCTTTTATGACTTTTTAGTACCAACGGTCATAAATCCATACGATGTACCCTTCAATTAAAACTTCCTCTTAGCCATTCGTTTGCCTGGGAAAACTTAATCCATTGTTATTCATCAGCACCGATACATACTACTGCCCTTGTAGGAACCTAGCTGATACAATCATACTGTAAATTTAAAGGCACTTGCATTCAAAATATTCAAATAATAACAATAATAATACTAAAAAGATATATATATACAATAAAACATCAGAATATCTATATACAATTAGTCCTTTACTCTTGAAAGATCCTAAAATGTTGGAATCTCACCAACAATAATAATAGTAAAAGTATAACTTCTATTGTGCCTTATTTCTAATAATTTCATCTTCTAAGTAGATGCAATTTTTCAAAAATAAAAATTTGTATTAAAAATTGTTTCAAAATATTACTTAATACAAAAATAAAAAATCAAATGGCTTTTTTATTCAGTAATTTAAATATCTTTGAATGTTTACTGATTATATTAACCATTGATTGCAATATTTTTTCATATACTTTTAAAATTAAAGAAAAGTGACCTTAACTACGTTTTTCAAAAAAGGAAATAAATCTGATTAAAATGCTGTTTAAATCACTGTTTCTAATTATCTAGTTAAAATTGTTGATAGGCAATATATGTATTTCAACAAATTTATTAAACTAAACGAAGTTAAGGAAATACTTAGATTTTAAAACATGTTTATAAGAAACTAATTAAAATATTTATAATTTAAAGAAAAACAAACAGGAAAGAATTTTTTTCATACCTTTACTTTCACCTTTAGTCTTTTGGAGAGTTAATAAATCCAATAAATAAACACAATAGCAAAGGCTAGAATATTATTTAACACGCCAAAGCTACAGTATTTATATCAGACATATATATTTTTCTTGCATCTTGAAAACACTGCTGAGAAATCCATTGTTTAAATTAATCCGTATCAATGCGCATACGTTACAGTATGTTGTCGAGCGATATTCCCGCGTCCGTTCTAAAGCTTACATTCTGCTTGTTCTGTTTACATTTATTTATTCTACGTTTGCTTGCAGACGATTTCCGTTTGTAACATGCAGGTGCGAAATATGTTTTAAAAAACAAGAGTGTTATGAGGATAAACCAAGCTTTTTCTGCGTCAATCATTTTCAGTGTTGAATTCAGACACTTTTCTCCGGGAGAGACTTCTGTGACTCCGGGGGTACATTTCAGAAAGAATTCCGGGGGGGGGGGGAGGGGAGAAGGGAGAAATTGCACTTTTCGACCAATGAAAATACAAAATCTCAAATTTTCCGGTGGGGGGGGGTACATTTTATTGGTCTAGGGGGGGGGGAATGTCCCCTGAATTCAATGCTGGCCATTTTTAGGTGCATTCGTTTCGTAATTATATAAATAAGTAGGTCTTACAGTCGTGCACTTTTCGACCATTGAAAACACAAAATCTCAAATTTTCCGGGGGGAGGGGGGGAATGTCCCCCTGAATTCAATGCTGGCCATTTTTAGGTGCTTTCGTTTCGTAATTATGTAAAGAAGTAGCACTTACAGTCGTTGTTCAGTCTGTCCGTCCGTCTGTTTGTCCGTCTGCATAACAGAGCAAAAACTACCTAACTGAATCGTTTGAAATTTAAAAAAGATAATTTCTGCATAATTTTGTCTAGTCATTTCAAATTCTATGAAAATCGAATGTATTGTTTAATCACAGGGACAATCAACGAACGAATCACCGAGCAAATTGTTCCGTTACATTACGACTAATGGGAAGTGTAGTTTCAAGTGCATTTTAATGATGTTACACTCTTTTAAAAATAATACTATTAATATGCATCTATGACGTATATACTAAAATATATATTCTGTACAATCAGTGGTGCAAAGAGTATTTGTTATTCATTTACAGAGCCACTCAAAAGTATTCTATTACATAGCGATATAAGGGGAAACATTATTTGGGGCGCGTTTTATATCAAACTATTTCTAATTTTATGAAATTGATACGTTGCTGAGGTTTATTATAAATTATATCCTGTATAATAGAAAGCAGATAGTATTTACCGGGACACTCAAAAAAAATTTCGACCACTATACTATACACAAAGTATTGTATACTAGTACACTAAGATCGGAATATTTTTAAAATTCATTAAATTTCATAATACGAACGTACTTTATTTGGTACGCTTCACGTGCAATTTCCGACTTCTTACTTTCTTCTACCTATACAAGAAGAAAATATTCGATTCGTGAAAATTTTCGACTTCCGGTTTTTGACGAATTAATACGTTTTAGGGGTCAGAGATACCAAAAAATATGTTTTTACAAAATATCTGTCTGTGACTCTGTCTGTTTGTGACACGAATTTTATGGGCAATCTATCTCAAGAGCTAATGCACTGAAGTTAACAAAAATTTATATTGAATTAGTCCCTGATATTAATTGGTGCTAATTACTTTTTAATTTAAACCACTCAGCAGGTGGCGCTGCTATGCAGTACTTTTCACGATTTCCGCAGTAGCTCATCTGTGAAACATAATATAGATTTTCATCAAATTTTAGATTCAATTAATCCTTGACATGAAATAACGTTTTGTACATTTTGGTGTAAATCGCTCAACAAATGGCGCTGCTATGGTGCATTTTTCACGATTTCCACAATAGCTCTTTCTCAAGAACTAATGCATGTATTTTCGTCAAATTTTAGATTCAGTTAGATATTGACATAAGTTGTTGCAAATTAGGTTTCGGTGTAAATCACCCAACAAGTGGCGCATCTGCGCTGCATTTTACATGATTTACCTAATTTTTGAGATAATCAAACATCAAGAACTAATTCACGGAATTTCATATCATTAAAATCCCTATGAAGGACATAGATTTCTATTTAATTTGACACTGTGATAGTGAATGTTAAAGTATTAACTTGTATGAGATAGAAGAAAGTTTTGGAATTGCCACATCCGCCTAGTTAATGTTAATATTATTTATTTGTTGAACAAACTGCTTGTAATTTAACTGTATCTTAAAGACATCTCTGGAAAACAACAAATTAAAATATGAATAATTAATTATGTATGGTTGTTGCATAAATTTTGTATATTTATTTTATATTCAGAAAATTTTAAATTTATTTAAAAGGTTTGAAAAAAGTGGCAAACAAATATTTAAAGTGTAACTTAAAATCTTAAAACCCAAACAAAAGAAATTACGTATAAATCTATTGTATACTGTTATAGACAACTATAAGACTATTTTTTTTTTTTAATATTAAAACAGATTTTCATTACGAAATACCCCTCCCCCCTCATAGTCATACACAAAAATATTTTTGCTTTTCTCCGTCGAATATTATTTTCTGAAGTTCTGGTTTTAATATTAATTTATTAAATCAATGTAAACTTCCTATATTATACAATAAAGGAGATAACATATTCGAAACTAATAGATTTCTTACATTTAAAACGTTTTTTAGATTAGTATTTACAACACCAAAAAGCATTTTCATGCGAAAAAATAAGTTATGCATTCAAAGACAGTTTTAAAACGTAATAGATTTTTTTTCGTATTAGCTGTACACTGAGAGTTAACAGTAAAAAATTACCAACGAGTAATTTTTTTAAAAATATATAATAGTTTTAATAGCTTTAGCGCTTAGTTCGATTACATGTCTGTTAAATCTACGTTTTATTTGTATACTTTTTTAGACAAATTTATTTATATGCAAGTTTTTAATTTCGTTGCTGAGTATTAGCTGGAAATAAACGCTGAAACTTTTATTTTATTTTATTTTTTTAATTATATTTAATGGAAACAAAAGGAAATGGAATTGTGTGTAATTGAACTTCAGACAATAGTTTTAAGAAAAGAAAAATGCTTGCAAATTATTTTTGAAACTATAAAAATATATAAACAATAAAGAGAGGTATAATTTAAAATTATATTTGAAGATACATTTATTCCCTATTCTGTGGCGTAAAAATTTAAATTGTGAACACATAAGAAATTTAAAAAAATTGCAGTAAAATTGAAATTTATTGATCACATGTTGCCACCGTTAAACAGGTATTTGAGACTAATAGTGAAACCGAAATAAAATTTCGGTAACTTTTCTATTTTCTGCCAAAAACAGAAACGAAAATGTTCATTTTTTAAAGTTATTAATACATACATGAATATACATAATTATTAATTATTTATATGTGTGTAGAGAAATATTTCTCACAAACATGCATAAATATGTATGTGTGTGCATTAGCTTAAAATTTAAAATAAATAAATAAATAATAATGCAAGTTTTATATTTTATTACTTTATGACAACCAATATTCTTAATCATTTATCAATAATTAACAATGTAATTAGTAATGGAGAAAAAATTCAATTTTTGAATATCATTATCATCATTGAATTTCATTTTTGAATATACCATCTTTTCAGTTCTTTAATATTACTCATTGAAATTAATTCAAATAAAATATTTTTTTCTTATGAAGCGAACATTAAATAAGTTTAATAAAAAATAAGCATTTTATAATTTCTAATTATTATTAGTGTAGTAAAAATTTAAATATAGATAAGATGTATACTTAAATAAACATCTGCTACTCCTCCCAAAAGACTTTTACCCTCTACTCGCCTTCCAGCGAATGTTTGAAACAACACCCTTATTTGAAAAATCTACCTTCGGATACAAATTGGCTGGACAATCTCTGTACCTCTGACAAAAACGTTTTCTTTTGAAATGAAATAAAATGTAATTAATTCATCAACGACATAAAATGTTAGACCTTTTTGAAAGAGCATTCGAAACACTTTTGCGGTTTCAAATAAAAAAAAGTTGTATTACTGTTAACTGTGCAAAGCTTTTAAAGAGCAGGTGAAAAGTGTCATATATGCGTGAATGTTTGTTTTATAATTTGATTCATATCTTGAGCCATGACCGATAATTACAAACAGTGAAGTTCATAGCAGTAAATAAATAGTGTATCATTTCAGTGGAAACATGTCAATTCAATAGGTCATATTTAACCCCTTCGAAAAGAGCGACCAGTATACGTGACGCGTAAGGTGCTTATAATCCTCGATTATTCTCACCAATACATTTTTATTGTAAATATTGTCTTATTTAATCCGCGCTTTTCCCCGATTCAATTAGGCAAACATTTAAAAACCGGTTATTAAAGATTAAAAACGCCGTAAAAGACGCCCGTCCTGAAGGGGTTAAAATTTCCAAAGGAAGAAACAAGATTTCTAAAACTCAGATAGTTTCGATCGAGTTTCGGTTCGGCCGAATTTTCAGCAAAATTTCCGCCGAAAACGAATTTTTGGCGAAACTTAGATTTTTTGCCGAAAACGAAAACGAAACCTAATTTTCGGCCGGTCTTTAGTATTAACAATAAATGTACCTATGAAAATTTTCATACTTATGTGTAAAATCCAAATGTTTTTATACATTTACACATTTGTCTGTGTTTACCAAGCGATAACAAATTGCATATTTGATTTCATAAGTTAGATACACATAAAAGCAGGTAAATTTTTTCTCAAGGTGTGTAATTTTTATGACAAGTGCATAATTTTAGGAATTTACACACTTGTATGTGTACAATTAATCATGTTTGACTTAGACTAACTCACCAATTCGTGTAAATCCAACCATTTTGCTACATTTACACAGTTGTTTGAGTTTTTTAAGTGATAACAAATTACACACTTATTTTAAATAGCTAAATACACATCAAAACAGGTAAATTTAGGGAAAAAATGTGTAAATTTTACGACATGTGTGTAATTTTATAAATTTACACACATACACAGGTAAAATTAGCTAATTTACACATTTATTTTTTAGAGTGTAAATAACTCGAGTATTTTATGAGATAATGAGATTTTTATCTGAAAAGTACGATTTCTCGGGAGAGACAAGAAACATAGACCCTTCTAACTTGTGTGAAGTTCTTCCACAATTTTATCAAACGCATGAATTAAAGCATGTATTAACACTTGTTGTGATAAAAATTAGTTTCTTTCTAAAATTAGTTTCTAAATGAGTTAATGTTTTAACCCCTGTTCGGAACTATGTCACGTCCCAAGCGACTTCTGGACCAGCGTTTTTTAAACAAATTTTATTCGGTTAGTACTATTTTTTTCATAAAAAAAATTTTTACTTATATTTTGACAAAATGTGCATACTACAAAATTTATTTAAAAGATATAGAGGCACGAGAAGAAATTAAAATAATAACAATAATAAAATATTAGCGTAAAAATAATGTAAATGGTCGAAGCGTCTGAGTCGGTGTATTCCAATGAATTTTTACGATTATTTCTAATGGTCAGGGGTAAAAATGGGCATACCGATGGATTCAGGAAGGTTGAAAATACTTTTTAAACCAATACAAAAAAATCAATTTTTCAAAAAATTTCTCTCATGTTTTTCCTTAATTGATCTTTAATTTTGTATTAAGTAGAGGAAAAAAGAAACAAGCAAAAAGATAATTTAGAATATTATTTTCAGTTTTAATCTAAGTGCAATATGATTTGCAATATGATTTGATTTCTAACTTACATTAAAACTAAAATTATTGTATCAACAGTAAATTGACTGTTTTGAAAACGTCAGATATATATATATATATATATAAATATCCGATATATATCAAAATATTAATGGTATTTTCGAAAATATCGTAATATTTGCGAATCCTGACGTCACAACGTTACTTATGCTCAAATATCCTTATTTTATCGACTTCGGAGTTCGATGAATAAGATTATTTTTAGGGTAAACTAGAAAACAGAAAAAGAATCCAATATCGAATGCCTAATGACAAGACGACATTACCTATCTATTTCCAATACGTAAACTTTACAATATCGATTCAATAATGCAAATATACATCCAATATTACCCCAAAAATTAATTTGTTTCTCGTGAAGGAATTTATTTATTCTTACAGCAAAAATAAAACAAACACATCAAAATCCGCCAAAAAAAAGTGTTGACATTGACGCTTGGCAAAAGATCCATTTCCTTTCGCCTTTCTTTTGTGTTACGTGAACAATTTTCCACTGTTTTAAAGAATTCTGATGTCATATTTTCTTTCCGAAGTTTTGTTGAAAGAATGAATGATACATGACCTATTCACTCTTCATCGTACAAACAAAGGCACAAGGTTGCATTGCAACCTTTCAATATAACATTAAATAAAATATTATTTATTGCGAATTTACCGTATAGAGTCGTGTTTAAGTCGAGGAATTTCAGACAAAATTTGGGAATTGAAAAATGAGAGGTCGACTTAGACACAAATTACTAATAAAAAAAAAAAAAAAATCGCAGATAATCGCTGACTGAGTTTGTCTTTTAAGTACAGTAGAACCCCGATAATTCGGATTAATTGGGACCAGGCCCAATCCGGATTGTCGAAAATCCGGATTATCCGGAGAATGTGAATAAATGAAATAAAATAAAACATACTCACAGAAAATCACCTTCATACTGAACATATTTAACATTTACGGTCAGTAAAAATGTTTTTACTTTGTAATTATAAAATTTGTCATATTTTGCTGTGCCAGTTTTGATGGTCAGTTTTGCCATGGTTTCGCATGGTCACAGATTCTCATGAGCATAAGTAGTTCATTGGATGTAATCTCCACATGACGTTCAAAATAAATCATTAATTGTTCAAAATGGGAAGTTGCTCCATTATAGTTTATAACTTCTGGTTGATCATCATTGATAATGGTTTTCGTCTGTATCGTCATCATTTTTTTCAGTTGTGCACAAAGCGATTATAAAGTCATCTGTAAGCGAGGCATACTCGTCATTATTTTCTACTTCCAACGAATTGCTAATGTCATTGATATCAACATCTGAGCAACCATCAATCTTTTAAAACAAGTTGACAAAATCTTCAGGTGTAATTTCTCTTTCATTCTCGTTTATTCCTCCTTCTATTTAAATTTTCCGCAAGTGATTTGTAGAAGGGTTTTGGCACGAAGACAAGGAAACAGTCCCAAGAGACCTATGGACTGTTAAACATTAATATTTATACATATTTTTTCCTTGTTATTGTGAAATGGGAATTTTCTTTCCTTGCACCTTTCAACCCTTTCTCCTCTCCTCCCCCTCCCCAGTCGCGGGTCCCGGATGTCCACCATCGCTTTTCTTAGTCTACAATACATAAGGAAAAAAAATGAGACAAAATTGCACATGGGCCTATGTTAAGCTGTAATTAGAAAACCCACTATATACTAAATATAATGAAAGTGACATCATTGTTGTTTAAATTACTGTAGCGAAGCAAGAAATAACTGTCCATCTTTATGATTCCTACTGTGCATATCAGTTCAAGCGACTTATTGGACTGCGTTTAACAAATGTATGATAGGATTAGTCTTCATTGTCAAGAGAAATACAGTAGAACCCCGATAATTCGGATTAATTGTGACCAGGCCCAATCCGGATTGTCGAAAATCCGGATTATCCGGAGAATGTGAATAAATGAAATAAAATAAAACATACTCACATAAAATCACCTTCATACTGAATATATTTAACATTTACGGTCAGTAAAAATGTTTTTACTTTGTAATTATAAAATTTGTCATATTTTGCTGTGCCAGTTTTGATGGTCAGTTTTGCCATGGTTTCGTATGGTCACAGATTCTCATGAGCATAAGTAGTTCATTGGATGTAATCGAGATCTAAGAAAGACAAAGATCTGACAAAGATCTGAAAGCGATCCTTATCAGTCAGTGTGTCTATAAGGACTATTTTACTTTGCTTTCTTGCAATGCTCTGAGTAAAACTTTATTAAGCAGTAAACTTTAATGACATTTCTAAATGGATTAAATAGAAAACTGTGAAAATTGGAAATGCCAAAGCTTAAATGATGCATAGTTGTTCTTTTCATAGATAACATTAAAGAGTTTAAATAAGAAAGCTTGAGGTATTCTTCCGAAAAGATTTCAAAAAATACTTTTTTATTCAGAATACGAGGCTGAAATAAATTTATGTTATAGAAATTTGCCGATCACTTCTCAAACTTGAAAAAAGAAAAATCGACCAAACCAATCCGGATTATCCGGAGATCCGGATTAACGGGGTCCGGATTTGCGGGGTTCTACTGTAATCACATATGGGCAGGCCCCGATTATGATTAATTGAGGTCAGGGCACGACTAACGAATTTTGGTGACCAGGGCATTATTAATTTTTGTGTCCCGTTATATTGGATGATTTACTTCTACTAGATTTTTCCATATATTACGCACTTGTTCGAAAAGTGTCAACTAATAAATTGAGTTTCCTAGAAAGTTAAAAAACGTTTTCAGAAATAAAAATAAAATATTTTTCTCTAAATGTTTATTGGAATGTTCTTTTAAGTATATATTGAGATATACTTTTGTCATTTCATCGTATCGGTATCTCAAATGTTACATTTTTCACAATTCTGATATTTTAAATAGAAATTTAGAAGAAATTATGAAAACTTTTGTGCCCTTCAGAAATTTCGTGCCCAGAGCACAGGCGCCAGATGCCCGTGCATGGCCCATTAGATCTAAAGGCCTGCTTATTTGAGATTAAAGTATGAAGTCTCTCGCCAGAGGACTCTGAGAAGAATCTGAATAATCGTGCAAACCCTGAACCAAAACAATGACCACGTGTGCAAACATGTGCACAGAACAGAAAGCAACTTATTCAATGCTAATTTGGGCAGGGTTTACGTCACGTGGACTCATACATGGTCCAACGAAATGGTTCAGGGTTTGAAGTTGAATCCAGCTTCACTTTTTTGGCGGTTTTTCGCGAAATGGCTCGGCCGGTAGTATATAGTCGGCGTTGGCGATAGTAAGGTTTGATTGGGGGCCTGGGCAAAGATAAATTAGGGGGGGGGGGGCTTCGAATCATTGCAACGTTATTCAAATAGAACTGATGGTCACTGACGTGTGTATGTGTAATGCATAAACATATTTTCGCTCAGGGACCCGGAGTCGAAAAAAAATTATGTTCCAGCTCCGCTCCCAGTTCATAAGCTATGGCCCCAGCTCCGGCTCCAGCTTTAACAACAACTCCGACTTCGTGCTTTTGAGTTAGATTATAAATTGCAAATTTCATTATAAAAAAAATACATTAAGTTAAAAAATAAATAAATAAAATAAGCTCGCACTAAAAATACAAATTTAGTTAGATTCACAGTTTATTTGTTCATTCTTAATAAAGATTTGAAACTAATAAATCCTCCTTCATATATTTGATCCTAAATCAATATAAATGTATTTTAAGCTGTGAATAGTCTTTCTACAGAAACTTGGCTAATAGGAGATGCAGTTACCATGCAGCAGGCCTCTTGAATGTCTGATAAAACCCTAAAAATGATATAACTAAAATACTGAATGATATTCTAATTAAAATCTTTTTAAGGCCCCTGTCCTCGCTCGAGGAAACGCTCGCGAGCTAATGCTATTCCTAAGGGGAAGCATTTTTCTAATAACCCTTTCGCATTTTGACATTTTTGATTTTTTTTTTTTTTTTTTTTTTTTTTTTTTTTTTTTTTTTGCATTGGATAGCTGAGGTGCATGCCGACAGCGCACCTTTTTTACTTTTTTGATTTTAGTTGCAGATATTTTTTACAAAGTTTTCACTTTCAAAACCGGTTTCGAAACTGAAAGTGCTTATTAAAAAATATCTGCAACCAAAATCGAAAATGTAAAAAAGGTGCGCTGTCGGCATGCACCTCTGCTATCCAATGCAAAAAAAAAAAAAAAAAAAAAAAAAAAAAAAAAAAAAAAAAAATTATTCAAAAATGTCAAAATGCGAAAGAGTTATTAGAAAAATGCTTCCCCATAGGAATAGCATTAGCTCGAGCGCGTTTCCTCGAGCGAGGACAGGGGCCTTAAGCCTGAAAAACTTAGAATAACTAAGGCAAACATAAATAAAAATAAATAAATAAATAAAAGAATATTTCGAAACTAAAGGAGACCTGGAGTACGAGAGTTCCTGCTCCAGAAAAACACAGCTCTGGGTCACTGTTTTCGCACCTTGCATATAAACAGAAGAAAATTCTTAGCTCCATAAATTCTAAATTAAATACCTTAATTAATAAAAGTAAACATTGCCCCTTTCCCTAAGTACAAAACAAAATTCTTCTATATAACTTCAGCTATTTTTTATATTACTTTAAGATTAATTTAATAACTTCAACATATGGAAGAATTGGAATTGAAAAATGAAAGTAAATATTTTGCAATTTAATGCATGGATTTCGGGGGGGGGGGGGGGGTTAAAGTCCGGGACGCGTGTATCACATATGCACATTCATTTAGCGACCAGTCGAAATACTACCCTGTGATTGGTCGAAACAAAGAGGGTAAAAGAGATTATATATCCAGATTTGGGTTGAAAGAATTTCGCTACTGCAGGCAAATGATTCTTTGTGTTTTCTTTATGTTTGCGTTATGACAGAAATTAGAAATGATTTTATAAATCACGGTGGTTATATAATAAATCTTTTGCCACCAATTTTCGACTTTAAAATTACTGAAAGCGCGTTTGTTTTCGAAGAAAAATTCTCTTGTTTATTAAGAATAAAATTATCTGATGAACAGAAGCACTTAAAAAGACTTTAAATTTTGAACCTTATTTTTTTTAAAAAAAAAGAAAAAAATAAATAAATAGCATGCTATCAGTTAAGATTTTACTCAGTAGATATCAGAATTGCCAAATAAAGTAAACTATCTTACAAAATAAGTTAAATATACACGTTCAATAATATTTTATTTTATTTATTTATAGATTTATTTTTATTGATCTACTATCAGTTAATAAAATATATTTTTAAATCAATTTCTGTTACTGAAATTATTTTTTTATTTTATTTATTTAAACAACTTTTTTTTATTGATTTACTAACAGCTAATAAAATATGATTCTTAAATAAATTCTTGTTAATGAAACTAATTTTTGATATTTAATTTTATTTACTTATACAATTATTTTTATTAATTTACTGTCAATTAATAAAATATAATTTCTTTAATGAATTCTTGTTAATGAAACTTATTTTTAATACTTAATTTTATTTATTTATAAAATTATTTTAATTGAATTATTATTTAATTAATTTTTAATATTTGTCATACTTATTTATGTATTTATTCTTATTGATTTACTATCGTTAATAAAATATAATAAATTTTCAATCAATTTTTGTTAATGAAACTAAATTTTAATACTTATTTTCATCTATTTTTACAGTAATTTTTTATTAATTTACTATTTGTTAATAAAATATAATTTTTTAAATAAATTATTAATAAAATTAAGTTTAATATCTCCTAAGGGTTATGTTTTAATAATCAAAAGGAAAGATATTTTAAATTAATAATTACATCATTTAAAATTATAGAAAAATATTTTTAAATTGTAATTTTACAAAAATTTATTTCTATTAATTTACTGTGTGATAATATATTAACATCATTTTTTAGATCTATTCTTTATGATGAAACTAAATTTTAATGTTTAATGTTACCTAAAAGCCACATTTTAATTTAAAAAAAACCAATTAATATAATAATTGTAAAATAAAAATATTTTATGCATTTTTCCGATGTTATTATTGCGTTAAAATATATCTTTCATTTTAATTATTAAAATATAGACTGACATTAAATATTAAAATTTAGTTTAATTAAGAAAAACTGAAAAAAAATTATTTTATTAATAAAAAGTAAAAAAAATAAATAAATAAATAAATAAATAAAAATTAAAATTAAAAATATTTAAAAATTAACTTCATTAAAAAGAATCGATTTATTAAATAATATTTTATTAACTGACAATAAATCAATAAAAATAATTGTATAAATAAATAAAATTAAATATAAAAAATTAGTTTTATTAACAAGAATTGATTAAAGAAATTATATTTTTTTAATTGATAGTACGTTAATAAAAATGATTGTACATGTAAATGATTGTATATGTATATGAAATTAAATACCAAAAATTTGTTTCATTAACAAGTGTTTATGAAAATAATAATACATTATTAGCTGTTAATAAATCAATTAAAAATGGTATAAATAAATAAAATTAAAAACTAATTTCAGAAACAGAAATTTATTTAAAATATATTTTATTAACCGATAGTAGATATATAAAAATAAATGTATAAATAAACAAAAGAAAATATTAAAAAGTAAATTTTGTTAACAAGAATCGATTTTAAGAAACTTCTAGAATAATTGAAAATAAATCAATAAAGATAGAAATAAAATTTTCTACAGCGGGAACACAGCCCCCAATCTCGGGTTCACTAGAAGGAAGCGCTAACCATTACACCGCAAGATCCACGTAAACTTCACCAAACGACTCCATCACATTAATTTCTCTTATAGCAAATAACAATACGCCTTCACGTAGAACGATAAGTTTTTAGCTCACAGGCTATCATAGCCTGAGAGCTTATGTGCCCGTCCGTTCTGTATGTATGTGCGTAACGCGATAACTCATGATAAAAATATCGGATCCACTTGAAATTTTGTATATAGGTATAGCCTGATAAGGCGCTTCCCTGATTAGTTTTTGGAGTTCATTCGATATGTATAAGAGGGGGAACGGGGGGCTCATGCCCCTCCCCTTAATTGATATAAATGGGTTATTCATGCAGAATTAACAGTTTTTGTCCAAAATTTAGATATAGGATCATTCTGATGAGGCGATTCCGTGACTGTTATTATGTGTTCATTGAATAAGTATAAACAGGGGGAACGGGGGTTCTAATGCCCCTCCCCTTAACTTGCATAAATAGATTTTTCAATCAGAATTGTCAGATTTCGTTCAAATCTCTGAATAGTTTTGGAAGTTTAATGGTTAAGCATAAAAGAGGGGAATAACTCCTCTTAAATTATATAAATGCTAAATGGGTTTTTATTAAGAATTATCCGATTTGCTCTGAATTTTGGATATAGATTTTTTAATATGATAAAGCATGTACTTGATAGTTTAGGAAGTTCAATGATTAAGTATAAAAAATGAGAAAGGGGAGAGCTGTTACCCCTTTTTAATTTTTTTTTTTCGAACGGAATTAACGAAAATACAAGGCTTTAATGTACAATTAGTATGCGTAGCCTGTGAGCTCAATGCCATCAGTTTAACTGGGCAATATTCTTTTTATTTGAAATTGTAGCCAAAGTTCAGGGGCTAGACGTCTGTAAATCAAAATTTATATCTTAATTAGAAATTAAGCCTTTTCATAACTATCTTTTACATTTTTTAGTCCAGATATTGGTATATTTAAAGGCAGTAGAAATTCTCCCCGGAAGACTAAAGTAAACAGCCAATCAGGAATCAGAATTGGCGCTGGTTGCTAAATGAATGTGCATATGAGAATTACGCTTCTGGGACTCATGTGCAAAGTCTTGATTAGCCAATGAGGTAATAAGGCCTGCTTACTTCGTGAAAGCAGTGAATTAAAAATTTAAAAATTTTGAACCATAAAAGTTAGCTTGGGTTGGATCCTCACTTCTGAAAAAATGTTTTTTGATAAATTTTTGGGTGCTACATTTACAAAAGGCAGTATTCAACTGGATGTTATCCTACATCGCGAAAACAGGGAATGTAACATTAGTGAGATTTTAATTTTATAACTTCATACAGTTATAAATTTGAGGAAAATGGAATCAAAATATCATCAAATTCTACTTTTGAAATTTTAAAAGATAGGGTTTTAATAAAGTTTTTTTATTGTAAAGTAAATATATATATATATATATATATATATAAAACTAATGAAACACTTTTACTCAGAAGTTTAAATGTTAATCGTAAAGCTTTAAAGAATTACGTTCATAATTCCAAACACAACACGTCAGGATGACCGAGTGGTCTAAGGCGCCAGACTCAAGAATAATCTTTCTCTGATGCAGAGATGAGTGTTCTGGTCCGTGGGCGTGGGTTCGAATCCCACTTCTGACAATACATTTTTTTTTTTTTTTCAGGGAACTAAATTTACCAAAAGCGGGGTTCGATTGTATGTTAACAAACTTCGTGACAAGACCAGTTTTAACAAAGTATTTTATTCATTGTAAAGTATAAAAACAAATATATTTAAATCTAATGAGAAACTTTTACTCAAAAGTTTAAATGTTAATCGTAAAGCTTTAAAGAATTACGTTCATAATTCCAAACACAACACGTCAGGATGGCCGAGTGGTCTAAGGCGCCAGACTCAAGTTTAATCTTTCTCTGATGCAGAGATGAGTGTTCTGGTCCACGTACGTGGGCGCGGGTTCGAATCCCACTTCTGACAATACATTTTTTTTTTAAATTATTTTTCAGGGACCTAAATTTACCAAAAGCGGGATTCGATTGTATGTTAACAAATTTCGCGACAAGACCAGTTTTAACAAAGATTTTTATTCATTGTAAAGTATAAAAACAAATATATTTAAATCTAATGAAACACTTTTACTCAAAAGTTTAAATCTTAATCGTAAAGCTTTAAAGAATTACGTCCATAATTCCAAACGCAACACGTCAGGGTGGCCGAGTGGTCTAAGGCGCCAGACTCAAGAATAATCTTTCTCTGATGCAGAGATGAGTGTTCTGGTCCACGTACGTGGACGTGGGTTCGAATCCCACTTCTAACAATACACTTTTATTATTATTATTTTTCAGGGACCTAAATTTACCAAAAGCGGGATTCGATTGTATGTTAACAAATTTCGCGACAAGACCAGTTTTAACAAAGATTTTTATTCATTGTAAAGTATAAAAACAAATATATTTAAATCCAACGAGACACTTTTACTCAAAAGTTTAAATGTTAATCGTAAAGCTTTAAAGAATTACGTCCATAAATCCAGACGCAACACGTCAGGATGGCCGAGCGGTCTAAGGCGCCAGACTCAAGAATAATCTTTCTCTGATGCAGAGATGAGTGTTCTGGTCCACGTATGTGGGCGTGGGTTCGAATCCCACTTCTGGCAATACATTTTTTAAAATTATTTTTCAGGGAACTAAATTTACCAAAAGCGGGATTCAATTATATGTTAACAAACTTCGCGACAAGACCAGTTTTAACAAAGTTTTTTATTCATTGTAAAGTATAAAAACAAATATATTTAAATCCAACGAGACACTTTTACTCAAAAGTTTAAATCTTAATCGTAAAGCTTTAAAGAATTACGTCCATAAATCCAGACGCAACACGTCAGGATGGCCGAGCGGTCTAAGGCGCCAGACTCAAGAATAATCTTTCTCTGATGCAGAGATGAGTGTTCTGGTCCACGTATGTGGGCGTGGGTTCGAATCCCACTTCTGGCAATACATTTTTTAAAATTATTTTTCAGGGAACTAAATTTACCAAAAGCGGGATTCAATTATATGTTAACAAACTTCGCGACAAGACCAGTTTTAACAAAGTTTTTTATTCATTGTAAAGTATAAAAACAAATATATTTAAATCCAACGAGACACTTTTACTCAAAAGTTTAAATCTTAATCGTAAAGCTTTAAAGAATTACGTCCATAAATCCAGACGCAACACGTCAGGATGGCCGAGCGGTCTAAGGCGCCAGACTCAAGAATAATCTTTCTCTGATGCAGAGATGAGTGTTCTGGTCCACGTATGTGGGCGTGGGTTCGAATCCCACTTCTGGCAATACATTTTTTAAAATTATTTTTCAGGGAACTAAATTTACCAAAAGCGGGATTCAATTATATGTTAACAAACTTCGCGACAAGACCAGTTTTAACAAAGTTTTTTATTCATTGTAAAGTATAAAAACAAATATATTTAAATCCAACGAGACACGCCCCACCAGTGGCCGAGAGGTTCGGACCTCTCAACTGGTAGACGGCAGGTGCTGGGTTCGAACCCAATCGCGGCTGTCGGCCTAACCGTTCGGAGTTTTCCGTGGTTTTCTTCGAACCTTGCGTAAATACGGGTTAGGTTCCCTTAGAAAGACCCCCACGGAGGGCACTCCCCCTGGTCCTATATCCCTAGCGTAGATAATCGGACGACAAAAATCAACCAACCAACCAACCAACGAGACACTTTTACTCAAAAGTTTAAATCTTAATCGTAAAGCTTTAAAGAATTACGTCCATAAATCCAGACGCAACACGTCAGGATGGCCGAGCGGTCTAAGGCGCCAGACTCAAGAATAATCTTTCTCTGATGCAGAGATGAGTGTTCTGGTCCACGTATGTGGGCGTGGGTTCGAATCCCACTTCTGGCAATACATTTTTTAAAATTATTTTTCAGGGAACTAAATTTACCAAAAGCGGGATTCAATTATATGTTAACAAACTTCGCGACAAGACCAGTTTTAACAAAGTTTTTTATTCATTGTAAAGTATAAAAACAAATATATTTAAATCCAACGAGACACTTTTACTCAAAAGTTTAAATCTTAATCGTAAAGCTTTAAAGAATTACGTCCATAAATCCAGACGCAACACGTCAGGATGGCCGAGCGGTCTAAGGCGCCAGACTCAAGAATAATCTTTCTCTGATGCAGAGATGAGTGTTCTGGTCCACGTATGTGGGCGTGGGTTCGAATCCCACTTCTGGCAATACATTTTTTTAAATTATTTTTCAGGGAACTAAATTTACCAAAAGCGGGATTCAATTATATGTTAACAAACTTCGCGACAAGACCAGTTTTAACAAAGTTTTTTATTCATTGTAAAGTATAAAAACAAATATATTTAAATCCAACGAGACACTTTTACTCAAAAGTTTAAATCTTAATCGTAAAGCTTTAAAGAATTACGTCCATAAATCCAGACGCAACACGTCAGGATGGCCGAGCGGTCTAAGGCGCCAGACTCAAGAATAATCTTTCTCTGATGCAGAGATGAGTGTTCTGGTCCACGTATGTGGGCGTGGGTTCGAATCCCACTTCTGGCAATACATTTTTTAAAATTATTTTTCAGGGAACTAAATTTACCAAAAGCGGGATTCAATTATATGTTAACAAACTTCGCGACAAGACCAGTTTTAACAAAGTTTTTTATTCATTGTAAAATATAAAAACAAATATATTTAAATCCAACGAGACACTTTTACTCAAAAGTTTAAATGTTAATCGTAAAGCTTTAAAGAATTACGTCCATAAATCCAGACGCAACACGTCAGGATGGCCGAGCGGTCTAAGGCGCCAGACTCAAGAATAATCTTTCTCTGATGCAGAGATGAGTGTTCTGGTCCACGTATGTGGGCGTGGGTTCGAATCCCACTTCTGACAATACATTTTTTTTTTCTTCCGAAAACAAAATTTCCCGGCAGTGCCGGGAGTAAGGGGTAGCTTTCATATACTTATTTATTTATTTTAAATAAGTTATATTGTTCAAATATACGAAGCTCAAATTAGTGGAACCCGCTTATATAAGATTGAATACTAGTTTTTGTCAATACTGAATATTAATAGGAATTTTTAGAAATTAGTCATCTTTTATTCAACCTGGTTTTATTTTAAGCGATATATAGGGTTGCGAAATTCCACGATATCATGACGTGTATGTCATTTTAAAGCAACATGGTGGATAAAACAAACCAATGAGCTTGGTCGAAATCTTAAATTCATGGGCACATGCACACTTACATCGGAATCGACCAATATATACGAGTGCTGTCGCGGAAAATTGATTTTTAAAAAAGTCACCCACATTAGAAATTCAAACTGCTATATCTCAGGCATTTTTTAAGGTAAAGACAAAGCAAAAAATACTCCGGAATAATATTATTAAGATAAATAGTTTAGAAAGAACCTTTTTTTCAATACGTAATATTCTGTTTGTACACCATTATACATTTAAAAGATTTTTGACAAACTTAAATGGCCGCCATTTTGAAACCAGAAGGCGGATGAAGTTGGCCCTTGAACTCGGCCAAGACATTGGTATGTACTATGTGCACACGGAGTTATATCCGAATCAGTTTATAAATATGCATATTATCGCGTGACAAATTTCAGACCGTTTGAAAATGCCAATCACACTGGAAATTGAAAGTGCTAAAACTCTGCCATTTTTTCAAGATATAGAGCATAGGTTCCCAAAGGGGGCGGTACCGCCCCCCAGTGGGCGCTGGAACCTTCCAGGGGGGCGGTAGCGAGTCTAGAGGAAAATGGGGGGCGTTAGGACAGTCAAGGGGGGCGGTGAAGGCATACCTACCTATTTAGGAAGTAATATAGAGAAAATAGTTGACTGTCCACAGTCCGTAATAAAAACTTTAACTGCATATTTATAGGGAAATCTATACAGGCGAGCGTACATTTGAGGGGAGGGGTGGGGGGATTGAATTTACTTTATTATTGTCAAAAAATCGTCGTGAACACAAAGAAAAGCTAAAATCGCGGAGAATTTTTTTTTATATCAGGCTAAAAAAATTGTTTTTGCAATTCTTTCATGAATGTCAAAATATCACAGAAAAACACGAAAAATTGCAAATGACTCACATTAAAAATCATTATGAATTAAAAAATTGTGAAGTACAAAATTCGCGATAATTGGCTGGATAAACGTTTTAAACAGAATTCTTTTTAATTAATCTTTATTTCGAAAAATTCTGAAGTATGACGACACATGCCTTAACAGAGATTTTTAAACGAATCTGTAATTTGAATCTGTTTAAGAAACTCGCTTATTCTTTGAGAAAAGGATAAAAATCCTTGTATTTATAAATTTGTTCAAATGTAAATTTATTTAAACTTAAATAAGGAAAAAATTGATATTTCAAAATATAGTAATCGAAGTAGAAATGCCGATGCAGTACAGTATTGAGTATTTGAGATATGGATCTATGCTCTCACCTACAAATCAATCGTTACATATGTGCTTAATTTGCCATTTTTTTTTATTTTTTTAAATGAAATCATGAAGCCTCCTAGGCTGTAAGAGCATTTGAATAAATGCTACTGATAAAAAAGACGAAGATTTGTTTTATTTTTCAGACTAGAAAAGAAAATCTTAAAATAATCAACTACGTATATCAAGCCTTTTTCAGTCGTCTTGTAAAGAAGATGACGCATTACGATCCTCATATTATGTTGTTAATCGCAAAAGTATGAAAATCGTACCAATTGGCAAGAAATTAATCTTGCTGGTAGTCACAGAGATAATAAAAACTTTTCTTTATATCATAAGAAACCGTCGGATATCATCAGAAAAAATCCTGACTAATAATTCGATACAAAGAGGAATAGATGGCTAAAGGCATTGAAATATCATTAAGTTATTACTTAAAGACCTGCAGATTTTCGATTCAACTCGATGTATTAGTGTTACCAAATAACAAAAACTCATAAAAGAAGAAAACAAATGTCAAGAGCTTTATTTGCTAAAATTTTGGTAAATGATACAAAAAGATAACCGTTATTTAATTCCACGAAGTTAGTCCAAGGGAAATAAATGCGTTTTCATGGTATTTTCTCACTTGCTACTGATGTTTCTTCTGATGTCCCGTCGTTGCAGGAGCGTTTCATTAACGCATTTCAAACAAGCAGTACAAAATGTGCTCTTTGTCACTAGCGTAGCTATGTTTTTTGGCGCCCGGGGCCAGCAAGAAATTTTGCACCACCACACCAATATAGATATATAACAATTTCTCTCAATTTGGCGCCCCTAGGCCTCGGCGCCCGGGGCGGACGCCCCCCCCCCCAGCTACGCCACTGCTCTTTGTACATTGTGTTCTACATCATCAGCATTTGGTTTCAAATGAACACCCATATTCCTGCTTCGTTACATTATTAGAGCAGTCAATGAGAATAGAAGCAATTCATTAACTGACAGGATAATCAGCCACCTTTATAGTGAAAATCATTTCACAAAAAAGTGAAACATTTGTTTCACTTTGTTCACCACATTATTCGCAGTCTGCGAAAACAGGAATATTTACTAACTTACTGTCAACACTTGGATGTTCTTCATGAAGTTCTCTCAGAGCGATTCCAAGATTTTTATACATAAATATATCAAGTTTGTTTTTAGATCCTTCCGCAAATGATACAGCAGTATCACCATATTTGGAGAAGAAAATCGTGGAACTCACAGCACACGAGTATTAAAAGTAAAATTTAGAATTGTATACCAAGAGTAACTTTAAAAGCCAACAATTAATTTCTTTTTCTTCATCAAATTTGACTAAGTTTGGGTACCGTGCAGTAGCTCATTTTTTGTCTAAGAAAAGGAACAGACATCTCTGAACCTGGCAATTTGTGACTGGTGTTAAAGAAATTGGAATCCAACCAACATATTGTTAAAACTTCATCAGCCTCAACTATTTCATTATTATTATTTTTTAATTCTCATTGGTTTTGTGTTTAATTTTCAATTTTTAATAAACAATTTTCACTACATATGATGATTGTTTTAATTAACTTCTATTTTATGATTTTTAGTAGATAGATAAATAAACTATAGTATATAATATTTAATATATATATATATATATATATATATAAAATATGTAACAATATTTTAACATTATGTACAATTAACTATTATGGGATAGGGGGCGTTGGCATTTTTTTTCTCTTGTAAAGGGGGCGGTGGTCCAGAAAAGGTTGGGAATCTATGATATAGAAGAAACAAAAAAAGCTCTGGAATCTTTGTATCAAGGTCAAACACGCAAAAGAAAAATCTTTTTGAATTTCTTACTTTTTTGCAGCTAATTTTAAATTAAAAAAAAATAATATTTCGCCATTTTGAAACAATATAGTGGTTGTTGAAACTGGCCAACGAACTCGGTCCAGGCATCGGTATGTACTATCTACGCACCAAGTTTCATCCAAATCGGTATATAAATACGCGTGTTATCACGTGACGAAAACCAGATCATTTCAAAATGTGAGCAACACTAGAAATTAAAAATGTTATAACTAAGCTATTTTTTAAAATACAGACGAAACAAAAGATGCTCTGGAATCTTTGTATAAAGGTCAAATGCATTAAAGAAAAATCTTTTTCGGTTTCTCACTTTTTTGTACCTAATTTTAAATTTTAAATTTTGAAAAGAAAATTAAATGGCCGTCATTTTGAAACAAGATGGCGGATGGAACTGGCTAACGAACTCGGTCAAGGTTTCATTATGTTCTATGTACACACCAATTTATAAATACGCGTGTTATCACGTGACAAACATCAGATCGTATCAAAATGTCAGCCATAAGAAAAATTCAAAGTGCTATAAATCAATCATTTTTTAAGATATAGACAAAATAAAAAGTGTTCTGGAATCGTTGTTTTAAGACCTAACACATAAAATAAAAATATTTTTCAACTTTTAATTTTTTCGCATTTAATATAAAATTTAAAATTTTTTTAATTTTTTTAAATGGCCACCATTTTGAAACAAGATGGCGGATGCTGCTGACCAACGAACTCGGTCGAGATATTTGTATGTTCTTCGTACATACCAAGTTTCATTGAAATCGATTCATAAATGTGTTAGTTATAGCATGACAAAATCAGATATATATATATGTCAACATTTGAACGGAGAGTGGTTTTGGGGTCTGGGAGTCATGATCGGTGAAAATATACCAAAATTTTTTCGAAGTGCTTTCCTCCGGACGGCTGCAATAGGTAGCTTTTTACTTTTTGTAATGAAAGCTACCTAAAAATAGTCAAATCGTGTATAGAACCTTCTAAAACGTATAAATCCGTCGAAAATTTGCACGAATCCTAATATTTTCTAAATATTCTTGTAAAGACTGTAGAAAATATGAATGCATTCTATGCCCGTAGGCAGAGCCGTCCCTAGCAAAAACGAGACCGGGTGCGAGAACTTTTGAGAGGCCTTTTCCTTCTTGAGCCTTAAATTGAATCGGATCAGGTTTACAATAATTTTTAGGGTTTTATATTCATCTGATTAAACTCTATTAGTCTCAATTTTTAGTTTGTCTTTCAGAATTAGTTCTCGAAAACTGGCGTAAGTTAGAGGCATGGCATTTTGTATACTTATAGCTGAACACCTCTGATCACATGAAAATCATAAAATTTCGAAAAACTCTTGCATAATCTTAATTAAATGGATTGATTTAATCCCATCCGACCATTTCTGCGACTTAAACTTTACGATTTTAAAACAAAGCCTTAATTTCTGTTTTTTTTTTTTTTTTTTTTTTTTTTTTGCTTTTGAATGTCCGTGGATTAGAGGTCTGCACGGGCCGGAATTTCCGGGACCGGGCCCGACCCGGCCCGGCCTGTAGGAAAGTTATTTCGGCCTCGCCCGGCCCGTACAAAAATCAGCGAAAACAGGCGCGGCCCGTTACAATTTCTACGATTTCTAAAAAATTCAGATTTTTATCATATAACTAAAATTCCTTTAAAGAATACTGCATACATATCTATGGAATGATTTTACAGTATATTTTGCAGCAAATACAGATTAACAACATTAATGATTACTGTCGGACGCTCCTCTCAGTCCACAAAACGTTGAAGAATGTCCTAGGTAGTTTTAGCTGCCACCACCGATATTACTAGGTGATATCGGTCACCCACTGTGAGATTGGTGTAAATGAAGACTTACGCTAGTAACTGAATTATCAGTTTATTAAGAATATATGTACACACAAAATATTTACAACTATATATAATTACAACTCGGATATAGATGATCCGGTTCAACATTAAATTAACTACAATACGTTGGTTGTGTACCGTTCAACTTACACCTTATTCCTCACACTCAACACACGTTAGATACGCTTTATCAGAGATTACTCCAGAATCTCAATACACAAGGATACTAGGCCTCACTTCTCGGCCTATAACACTATCCACCGGGACGCCTTGTCCCACGCTCAAAATATACACTATCCAACAGGACCACAAATCCTGAGCGACCTCTCGGTCTCTACGCCAAGCGAGAACTGTCTAATCTCTCCGTCCAGAGTTGACCTTGTCAGAGATCTTCCTTCCCCCCGCAGGGCCTCTTAGAGTTCCTCCATTGGTTCAATTCCGCATACCAACCTTGAGTCATGACCTCTACTGTTTTCACATCACTCCAATAGCTAGATGACAGCTGAGGCACGCCCCGCGGCCATCACTTTCATTCATCAACGAGTGCGTCATCTGCACACCTGTGCCTGGATAACCACCTGTCATTCGTTATTATAGGAAAAGAAAGAAAGGTATTTCGAGTTTCACGGATACACAACCCACAATACATAAAATATTCAGATAAGGAAATGTTATTCCTTTCTAATTCAGGGCAGATGTCTTCTAGGAACCTGACACCCCCCACCTTAGCGGAAAATATGCCTCTTAGGGGCTAATTTTCCCCAAACATATAATAATATTACGGAAGAGTTCAATAGTCTCTTTGCAGATTTCTTCATTCTAAATATTACATAGGCATTTTCAGGTGTCTGAACATTCTCTACTGACATCTCTACTGAACCTTATACTAATACTACTATTGCATAAACAATACACATGCTAATTTACTATTATAAACACAAAACGTAAAAAAAAAATATTTACACACAAAAAAAAAAAATTAGACATGTGATGACATCCTTTAAAGTTGTCTACTATTTTGACATTGATACTGATGGGCTAGTAACTGGTTGTTCTTCCCAGCTCTTTCTCTGTAGCCTCGAAATTGCATCAGCATTCAAATGTTGAACTCCGGGACGATGAGAAATGCTCAGGTTCCAGCGTTGCAAGGCTAGAGCCCACCTAGTGAGTTTGGGCGACCTTGGGGTTGTTTCCGTAAGAAATTTTAATGGATTATGATCGGTAATGACCTCAATTTGAGATCCATAAGTCCACTTTTCAAACTTCCGCAACCCGAAGAGAACACTCCAAGCCTCTTTCTCTATACTCGGCCAAGCACGCTGAGCCCCTGACAATTTCTGACTGGCAAAAGCTATAGGTTTAAATTGACCTTTTTCATCTTTTTGAGTAAGACAACATCCTACTGCAAGGTCGGAAGCATCGGCGTGAAGCTGATATTCCCGGCCTACGATAGGTGTAGCCAAACTCGTCACTTTACACAACTCATCTTTAAGAGTATTAAATGCTTTTTCTGCCCTTTCATCCCATGGTACAGTATTTTTGACATTTCCTTTGGTTAATTCGGTTAAAGGTATAGCTATCTCAGCATAATTTGGAATATAAGATCGGTAGAATCCCATTAATCCCAAAACTGATCTAACTTCCTTTTTAGTCTTTGGTCTCTTTAGGTCCCTTATTGCTCCGATTTTCTCCTCATCAGGTGCATGAGTTCCACCCCCAATAACATGACCTAAAAACTTAGTCAATTTCTCTCCAAATTTACATTTGTCTAGTCTAATCGTAAAATTTCTATTTTTCAATTCTTCAATGACAGCCCTGACATGCTCACAATGCTCTTCCCAGGTATCGGAGAAAATGATGACATCATCAATATATGCTTCTGCATACCTCCGATGACCTTGGAGAACCTCATTCATGTCTTTTTGAAACGTAGCAGCAGCCCCTGATAATCCAAAAGGCATTGTACGCCACTGATAAGTTCCGTTATGCGTCGTAAAAGCTGTCAAAGGTTTACAATCCTCAGCCATTTTAATTTGCCAATAACCCCTCAATAAATCTATTGAAGATAAATATTTAGCCGCCCCTGCGGTATACATAATTTCTTGGGAATCTTTCATCGGGAAGGTGGGAACCTGCGTTACAGAATTTAAAGCTCTGTAATCAATACACATTCTGACAGTTGCATCTTTCTTCGCAACGCAAACAATTGGATGGCTAATTTCAGCATTCGACGGTTCGATTAGATTTAATTCTAATAACTCCTGAATCTGCCTATCCACTTCCTCTTTATAAGCTACCGGCACGCTATATAACTTTGGTTTTTTCCTTTCTACACCCGGTTTCAGACCAATACGATGTTCCCCTACTTCCGCTGGTCGTACAGGACCCATAAACACTTCTTTATTTTCCCTCAAAATGGACTTTAAATCTTTGACTTGACTATTAGATACCCCTTTTATTTCAAACCTCTCAATATCCCGTTCTATCTCTTGATCCCGGTTCAAAATAGGAATTTCCCCAACTTCTCCAAATTCCTCATCACCTTCGAAAACAATATTAACTATATTACATTTAGCGATAAATTCTCTTATCTTATTTTGGTGCACATGCTTCCTACTCCCGTCGGCTAACTCAACAATAAACGAATGCTGGTTTCGTTTTTCTACAATAGTTGCCGGCCCTTGCCACCTAGAATATAACTTATTAGTCGAATCGGGGATTAACAGTATAACTTTATCGCCTACCTCAAACGTTTTTTCTTTTGACCTTAAATTATAATGATACGCCATTCTATTTTGTTGAACCTCAGACGACAATTTTGCCTCCTTTGCGGCTCTTTCTAAGCGGTTCTTAAGTTTACCCAAGTACTCATGAATCGGCGTAGTATCTAACTGCGCTCCCTTATTTTCTCCTGCCCATGACGACTTAAGAATCGATAACGGACCCTCCGGCGCTCTACCATATAATAACTGGAAAGGTGCGATTCCCGTCGTAGAATTTGGGACTTCCCTATACGCCCATAATATAAATGGTATTTGTTCATGCCACTTTTTTCCTTCTTCTCTAATAGTATGATGTAACATACGTTTAAGAGTCTGATTAAATCGTTCCACAAGTCCGTTGGACTGTGGATATTGTGGGGTCGAAAATCTTGGACTGACGCCTAACCTTTTCTCAAATTCTTTCGTTAAGTCGGCAGTAAAATTGGTTCCATTGTCGCAGGCAATTACATTAGGAATTCCTGTCCTCATAAATATTTGAAGTAACGCCTCACACGCGGTTTTAGCAGTTAAACTTTTTAGAGGGATCGCATCCGCCCATCTGGTATGCTGATCAATTAAAGTCAGTATATACCGATGCCCTTGTGAACTTTTAGGATCAATAGGCCCAATTAAATCAACATTAACAACCTGAAATGGAAGTTCCGGCCGCGACACTGGGGAAATAGGAGCTCTATCATTTACTTTAACCCCTCTAGTCAATTGGCACTCTAAACATGATTCACAAAACTGTTTAGCTTCTTTTGCCATTCCCTCCCAATAAAAAGAATACCTTATTCTCTGCAACGTTTTCTTGGCTGCATGATGCCCTCCAAATACCGATGAATGCGCTAATTTTAAGATTTCTTCCCTTCTTACCTTGGGTACTATTAATTGCGCTATAGTTTCGCCTAACAATTTCTCTTTATGATACAATAATCCGTTTACAATATAATAATCCCCTTTTTCCTTTTTAGCTAATTCCCAAGCTTTGTCTAATTCTTTACATTCCAACTGGGATTTCTTAAACATATCTGAGTTACTAACAATAGATTCATTATTTTCCTCCGTTTCAGTTTTTTCTGGATCCTGACTTTGTACATTTTGCGAACTCGCTTCTATTGCGTAAACATTACAACTATCGTTATTCATACCTTCCTTTTCATTCAAGTTATCAATAATAATTTCGGAACTTTTTAATTCTTCGGACTCTATCAATGGCTCCTCAAGATTGACACCTGACAACTCATTAATCACCTCGGGATGTAAAATTACTTGCTCATTAATATTATCAGTTACTGCGCAAAGTACTTCCTGATGAATAATATTAGTTTGCCCGAATTGCGGAATAGCTAGCGGTAGTTTAACTAACGGTGATTTAACAGCTTCACCAAATAACCCTTGTAAATAAATACTACCCGCTCCCTTTAATTTCTCTTCCGGTACTAAATCTTTATGAACAACACTAATCTCACATCCAGAATCAACCAATCCCTTTGCTTTTTGCCCATTAACACTAACTTCAATTTTCTCAAGTTTATTTAATTTCTCACCAATAACATTAGTTTTCTGCTCGGCCTTTGCCGATATTCTAGCCACAATAGCCCCATTAGGTAACTCTTGATTTTCTTTCACCATAATCTTATGAACACCTGCTTTCTGGTCTCGCCCTTTATTGCCATTATTAGTTCCCTCATTACCCACTTTATTACAAAAACGTTGGTAATGACCCCTCAAACCACACTTAAAACATTTAGGCCCTGAAGCATCATTCGTCTTCTTAAACTCTGTTTTCCTATCCGGAAAAGAATTAGACTCATTACTACCATTTTGCCTCCAACTACCACTAAATTTATTATCCTCCCTCGGTCTCATTTTTTCATTGTTTACGTACTTATCTTTACCTTTAAAGCTTTTATGCGTAACCGCATAAGACCTATGTTTAGCATCAAAATAATTATCACACTCTTTAGCAATTTTAGGAGCTTCTAACCATTTACCCTGGTGAGTTAAACTAATATATGCTGCAGTATCCTCATCTAGCGTACTCATTAGCTTATCAGTAACTATTAACTGTTTGACCTTTTCATAAGTGTCCGCACCTCTAATTTTACAATAATTTTCCCACGTAGCTATTAAACGCGATACAAATAATACATGGGTTTCGTTCGGATTTCTCCTAGCTTTCCGGAAATTTTCTAAACATGCCTTCGGGGTTGGCTCATGTTCCCTTAGGACTAACTCCTTTAATTCCTCATAATTCTCCATTTGTTCCTTAGTGGTATAAATTAACAAATTATCCGCCTTATCTCCTAACATATTTAGTAGAATTTCGGCCTGCTGGTTTTCCGGTACATTTTTAGTTTGGAATGCCCTTTCTAAACTGTTGAAAAATAAATTCCATCCCTCAGTCCCTTCTGGTACTTTGATAGATAGAGTTTTAACACTTTTGATCAATTTTTCGATGTTACTTTCATTACTAGATTCCCTAGATCCATTAGAGTTATTTGCTGAACCTTGCACCCTTAGTTTCTCCATTTCTAATTCATGTTCCATTCTTAATTTTTCCATTTCTAACTTTTCCTGTTCTAATTTTTCCTGTTTTTCTTCACGCTCTAATTTTTCCTGTTCTAATCGTTCTGCAACAATTGCGTCAGATAATTCCTTAATAACCCCCTCGTCATACTCATCACTGTCCATTATCTTTTTCTTAAGCTGAATTCTGGTATCATCTTCCGTGAATTCAACACCCAACTCTTCGGCCATCCCCTGAAGATCAACCTTTTTTAGTTTCAATAAGAAAGCCATACCTTCACCGATTGTTATTACCACCTTACACTAAATAATATTCAAACTTATTAAATCAATATTTTCTAAATTCCTAACTTAGTACAGTTATATCTCCACTCATTATAGAATTAATACCCTTCAGATATGTATTTCTAACTAACCTACTGAATAATCTAATTTTCCTCAACCATTGATATCACACAATTTACTTCCAATAAAACACAAGGTAAAACACTAATTTCAATTTGATTACTATGCAATACACCATTAGATAATAACATACAATTTACCTAATAATAATACGTTGGAACTGAATAAAAAGATTGATATCAATAGAAGATCAACATAACAAAAAAAATTGTATAACATGCACATATAAATTCCTACAATTATCCTCATTAAAGTATTTCTAAATTCAGTACTGGTTCTCACACTTAAAATAAATATGATCTTAAGTACATTTCATTTCGATCATAAAAATCTTCACTTTTAACTTTCCTCACTATGGCTCTCTTTTGAGCCTTTTTTTTTTCTACTATGGCTCCCTTTTGGGCCTTTTTTTTTTTTTTTTTTCAATATGTCTCTCTTTTGGGCCTTTTTTTTTTCCTCACTACTATTGACCAATTAAAATTCTCATTTGCTTAGAATTTTGATAATATAACTCTTAAAATTTAAACAGTATTGCTTCATTTAACAATAATTTAGATTTAATGCGTTAATTTAGTTCACTAATATCATTATAAATAGCATATCATTATCATCTCAAATTATTATGACCTTTCTTTAAAACAATAGCAATATGGTTACTAATTCTTTACACCTATCTGAACACAATTATTTCATTGCACATAAATTACATAGACCATTTACTTAAATTACTATTAATTATACAACAATACACTTTGGTTCGAGATGTCAGAAGAAATGAATGATCAAAACACCTTACCTTATACTTTATTTGGTGGGGTACTCTTCTATTCACAGATAGCTCCACGATGTAGCGATAATCAGGCACAACACAGTTCAGTTTAGTTCTTTCTAATAAAGATACGCACAACACTTTAGTCCACACTAGACGATATGGCACGATACTTTATCACACCCTCGACGATCCGGCACGATACTTTAGCACATACTCGACGATACGGCACAACACTTTACACACATTCGACGCTACGGCACGACACTTTACACACATTCGACGATACGGCACGACCCTTTAGCATACAATCGACGATCCGGCACGATGATTTAGCACATACTCGACGATATGGCACGACCACACGAGAATTCCACTGGATACTCTGGCATTAACAGACTGCAACACGGCTCGCTGGTCACTGGTTTCAGACGATTCTATCCCGACGCTGCCAACAATTTGTCGGACGCTCCTCTCAGTCCACAAAACGTTGAAGAATGTCCTAGGTAGTTTTAGCTGCCACCACCGATATTACTAGGTGATATCGGTCACCCACTGTGAGATTGGTGTAAATGAAGACTTACGCTAGTAACTGAATTATCAGTTTATTAAGAATATATGTACACACAAAATATTTACAACTATATATAATTACAACTCGGATATAGATGATCCGGTTCAACATTAAATTAACTACAATACGTTGGTTGTGTACCGTTCAACTTACACCTTATTCCTCACACTCAACACACGTTAGATACGCTTTATCAGAGATTACTCTAGAATCTCAATACACAAGGATACTAGGCCTCACTTCTCGGCCTATAACACTATCCACCGGGACGCCTTGTCCCACGCTCAAAATATACACTATCCAACAGGACCACAAATCCTGAGCGACCTCTCGGTCTCTACGCCAAGCGAGAACTGTCTAATCTCTCCGTCCAGAGTTGACCTTGTCAGAGATCTTCCTTCCCCCCGCAGGGCCTCTTAGAGTTCCTCCATTGGTTCAATTCCGCATACCAACCTTGAGTCATGACCTCTACTGTTTTCACATCACTCCAATAGCTAGATGACAGCTGAGGCACGCCCCGCGGCCATCACTTTCATTCATCAACGAGTGCGTCATCTGCACACCTGTGCCTGGATAACCACCTGTCATTCGTTATTATAGGAAAAGAAAGAAAGGTATTTCGAGTTTCACGGATACACAACCCACAATACATAAAATATTCAGATAAGGAAATGTTATTCCTTTCTAATTCAGGGCAGATGTCTTCTAGGAACCTGACAATTACTTAGATTCTTAGGCTTTCAACATTCGAATAAAGGTTCATTAAAAAATTAATATGGCTTAGAATAAAAGAAAAAAAGAAAGAAAGCTAAAAACATCGTTAATTTTGAAGCTGTTTAATAAAAGATTTATAAATATATTTCTTTATCATTTTATGATAGATTTCAAATCCAAATTCATTCTTAAATTCAAAGAAGCTCCTTTCTGATACATTTGTAAATTCATTTTTTTTTCCTCAGAAACGCATAAGATTAGCAGATATCTTTATTCAGAAACTAGATAATCGAATGGCGTTATCCATTTTTTGATACAAGCAATTTAAGAATACTGCAACCAAATAAAATACTGTCATAATTAGCATTTTGAATAGAATTTCCGGAAGCAATAGCAAGCGAAGGGAGAAAAACCTGCAATCATTTGAGAAACTATTAATCTCTACAAGGTTATACAAGTATTTTATTTACCAAAAATGAAAAAAGCTATTCGATTCCAAATCCCTTCAATAGTTAGGCTTATCATTTTTATACTTTTACAATTTAAAATTAATCAGAAAATGCGTCAAACTTTCGCATTATTGAGAAATTAATTTAAAAATCATCAAGAAATATATATCCGAAGACTAAGCTAACATAAGTTCTTTATCGCTGTTAATAATTTTACAAATCATGTTTTCTGCCAATAATTAAGTCTAGTACCGGTCCGGCCATTCTATATGTAGAAAAATAATGCAAGCGTGATCTCGGACCGGCATGACTCAGCTAAAAAAATATTAAAACGGGTTACACATAATGTAATTCTCCGATGCCGATACACTGTGCATTTTTATATTGATGCTGTCAAACTAGTATGGCCACTTAAAACCATTTTCGTTGAAAGTAGCTCATATTCTATTGTTTCTGCAGAAATCTTCTGAACGGGCCGGCAGGCCCGAAAAATTTTTTTTATCGGCCCGGCCCGGCCCGTCTCGCCCGTTCAATTTTTTTGCCGGTCCGGCCCGGCCGGCCCGTTGAAAAAACTATTCTAAATCTGCCGGCCCGGCCCGTTAGAAAATTCGACACAATTTCGCCGGCCCGGGCCCGTGCAGACCTCTACCGTGGATAACTTTTTATTGATAAAAGTTTTTCATTTTACAAATAACCATTTTTAAAAATTTAAATTTACTCCTGAAATAAATAACTTGCAGCTTTTAAAAAAAAAATTGATCTTTTTATTTTTATTTATTTTATTTATTTATTTATTTATTTATTTTTTAACGAGCGCGAGGCTTTTTTAGGCGCGAGGCCCTGTGCGGCCTCACCTGCCGCACACCCCTAAGGACGGCTCTGCCCGTAGGTTTAACAGTAGGGAGAGAGATTTGAAAGACCTGAGTGATGCAAACTATGTAAACAACATTATCCTGTACACTGAAGTGTCAAAGCTATCGCCCCCAATAACAAATTAATGTGTTTCCTTTGGTCGTGACCCATACGTCCATCCATCGGCAGGAAACTCACTTATTTACTTTACTTATCGCCCTTGCGCCTTTTATCGAGTTTTATAACGTCGAGAGCGAGCAGTTACACTTGATGACGATGCGTGAAAGCAGTCTACGTCATTATTTAAAGAAGAATTACGGTTTACGGCGTCGGTTTCACTTTCTGTAATTTTAGATTGAAAACTCATGTCAGCTGTGTATTTCTTTTTTAGAGCAAGATTGGCAGATTGTCAACTCCATCTAGCTATTATACAGCTGATTGAGAGATTAGCGTAAGCATGGCTATCCTATCTGGTTTTTGCTTTCCGACTGAGAAGAAGAAAAAAAAATTAAGCGTTTAGTAGCAAAAAATTTAAAACTAAGTGTGCATCAATATAAAAATCTCAAGGAAGACCTAACTTGTCAATGGAGTTTATGCTTAGCGAGCCTGTTTACGGACTTGGCGTCGTCAGGGTTTCCATACTGGGAGATATAGCGATAGTTTTGGCGCGCAAAAAATTCTTTTTCGGATTTAATTTATATTATTTGTTTACTGCGGAAATATATTCTTGGATCATCAGATTTGGCTGTTAATCGTTGGTTGGAGGAATAAATTTGAGCGAGTTGATGTTACCAATTCTTTTGTTTTCCCGTTCCATGAATAATTTTTATTATATTCCTGAAGGAGTATCGATTGCATTAGTTGTAAATATTTTGCTAAATTTTGACATCGGCGAATTTTGAATTTCTCCGATTCTCATGAGACTTAACGGGGTCTTGTATTTCGCGGCAATTTTCCGATATTATTAAAAATAAACCCGGTTTTAAACTTTTAGTCCAATACAACAAATTTTAAAATTGTTTCGAAATTTATTCGGAATTAGTAAAATGATTTTTGAAAATTTTTATGCAATTTTTGTAGTTTTTTCGTGTTTGTGCAATGATTTTAAAACAATATCGATTTTTTCTAAATTATTATTCAGCATTTATTTTAAGTTTCAGTCATTCTTAATGGCATTTTTACCCTAAAATTAAAAATAGCATCAAATTGAGAAAAATCTCAATTTGATGCTATTTTTCACATTAATAAAAGTAATCAAATTTACATCTTCCAAGGGAATGCAGATTTTTTTTTTTCTTTTTTTTTTTTTTTTTTTTTTAATTTGTTGTATTTGAAATTCGTGAAAATTATAAATTTTTCGCGTTTTGTGCGAATTTTAACGGGCTCAGGCATTTTTTGGGCAGGTGAGAATTTGAATAAATATTACTCATAAAATAAACAGATTTTTTTCCCATCAAGTAGTAATTAGTAAATACGTGATGTAATAAAAAGATGAAATGAATAACATTTTTTATATTAAAAAATTAATTTATATTAAAAAAAGCTGCATTTTAATTAAGATGCCCCCTACCTCCCTTTAAAAAAGAACAGGAAAGTTTGTTCAAAAAGTGTGTGAAAAGAGTATACCATATCATATTAACATATCCGACAAACATCAGGCAAAATTTCAACTTGGTATCCTACAACTTGCCTTTTTTATGACAGGTTTTGCAAAATTATAAAAAAAAATATGTAAAAAAATAAAATAATAATAATAATAATAATTTTTATTTTGTTAAATTTTGGTAGAAACTTATTTTTAATTTTTTTAAATTTTTGTTTTGTTTCTGAGTGTGTTATTTGATTTTTTCATATGGTTTCACACATTATTTAATTATTAAACCACGAGTATCACAAAGTAGTTCAAATTTAAGTCTTACATGACTATTTTTCTTTCCCCCTGTTTTCTCTTTTTAATTTTAATTTTTTCCCTGGAAAATAATTAATACTTTTCCTTATATACACACAAACATATATCTTCCTTGTAATGCTCATACGAAATATAACAAACATTGTAGATTATTTTAATATATTTTATTATTATTACAGTAAAACCCCGATAATTCGGATTAATTGGGACCGGACCCAATCCGGAATATCGAAAATCCGGATTATCCGGAGAATTAGAAAAAATGAAATAAAATATAACCTACTAACAGAAAGTCACCTTTATGTTAAACTTATTGAATATTTGTAGACAGTAATAATGTTTACTTTGCTTAATTATTCCGAAAACATGTCAGAAAAAGTTTTTTTTTATTTAGAATACGACGATGAAACAAGTTAATGTTATGGAAGTTAGCCAATCGCTTCTCAAACTTGAAAAAAAAAAAAATGAACAAACCGATCCGAATTATCCGGAGATCCGGATTATCGGGGTCCGAATTAGCGGGTTTCTACTGTATTATTATTAAGAATGCAATTTGTAAAGATTTTCAATAATTTTTTTCTTACAAATGTATCTCTAAAGACCTGAATTGGAAATTGGCTGTTCATATCTAACAATTACTGTGTTTTAATTACTTGAAATATTTTTAAAATAAAATTGTTACTTAAAAAATCATTGTTGAGTGTTAAATTTTATTTAATTATAACCAAAGACTAAAAATCATATAATTTCCCCTCGTAGTAAAATGTATCATTATTTAAAAAAAAAAAAGAAAAGAAAAGTTTCTTGTTTTTGAATCTAACATACTGTTGAAATATTAAATTTATACCATTGATTAGAAGATGAATGGATTTATCTTCCTATCAACTCTTCGTAATTAAAATAAGAATACTTTGTGTATGCAGAAACATGAAAGTTATATCATGTTTATTATATTGTCTATCCTCTTCGAAAATTGTATATAAAGAACTTCTTTCACTCGTTTTATTTATTTTTAAAGATAATTATTGCTAATTTACATACTTCCATCAACATATTTAGTATGTACTTGAGGTGAAATTTTCCGAAAAATTCGAATCCATCGAAATTTTTATTCTATATTTAGTAGTTTTAAAAATAAAATATTTGATTAGACATGAAAAATCGTCTATCTCCAAAAATGACATGGGAATTTCTCCCCTCTTACTTCTCTGTGGGAGGTAAAGGTTGCTTAGTCATTTGTTTCTACCGCCAAAAATCTCGCCAGAACTCTTATGCGCGAATCAATACATTGACCTTGAATATTACTAGTATTTGCAATATATATGAGCCTACAATAAGTTAAATATATTTTGTTTAATCAGTTAATCGTTTTTCAATGGAAAAATCTAAAAAAAATCAAATTTAAAGGGGTTTTTCTTCAAAATTCAATAAGGAACTATTTCTTTGCGCGGACATACACATCTCTCCAGTATAATGTCCATTGACAAGTTAGGTCTTCCTTGAGATTAGTCATTTTTAAAAGGGACTCCTCCCCCCACCCCCTTTTGACTACAAGGAATTTTTTTTTAAGCTATTGTACTGACATTTACTTATAACTCGCCAAAACGTTTTAGATTGATTGTTTTAAATTAATACAGTCTGCAGATAACTTTGATCCGCATTTTCCCTATTTTCATATTCTTATTTTAAGAATATTATTGCAACTAAGGGCATAAAAGCGAAGAAATGATTTTAAATTATTGTATGACTATCAAAAATTAAGGAATAATAGTGATAAAACAATTTAAAAAATGAACTTTTAACTTGGTTCAAAGTTACTCGGCCATTTAGAGTAGTTTTGCTGACAAATATCATCTAAAATAATTCTTTTTTTTTTTTAAGTATTATAGTTAGAACAACTTTGAATCCTCCAAAAGAAGTTTTTAGATATGTAAAGATTCCTAATTTGCATTTATCAACATCACAAGATTTGTATAATTTATGATACAGTCGACTCTCTTTAATTCGAACTCGTCGGGACCACAAGAAATGTTCGAATTATCCGAAGTTCGAATTATTGAAAATATGAAATGAAAACATGCTTAATATAGTACTATTCAAATGAATTAATAATATAGTGTTTTTTAAATGTATTTCGTCTGTTATCATTAGAATATGATTTAATAGAATGTATAAATGCATAAACTAATTAAAAGATTAGAAACAACACAATGGAAGAAAAATTTAAAGCGTTACTGATGGACAGTCGGGGCATTAAGACAGTGGCTGTCAAATGCATTAGATTATATGTATACTCGTTCGGAACAATTTTTACAAGAATCAAAGAAATATAGTTATTCAAATGATCTGAAATCCGTAAGAAAGAAGAGAAAAATGAAAAATCGGAATTCTCGTTAGTTCGAATTAAACAAATTCAAGAGAAAATGAGTTCGAATTAATGAAAATTTTTAACGTTATTCTGCCATTGAAAATTTCGGGACTTCATGTTTAGTTCGAATTAAGCGAAGATTCGAATTATCCGATTTCGAATTAACGAGAGTCGATTGTATTACCACAAATATTAAGCATATGAAAAGTGGAAGAAGAGGACCACGAATATTTAGAAAAAAAAAAAAAAAAAAAAAAAAACTGTTTACTGTTCATATAAAACGTAAAAATAAAGTGAAAAAATAATTTTCAACGTTTTAAATCAATAATATATCCATAGTTACAATAATACATACTAGTACAGGTTTTATTAAAGCAGATAGATAGATAGATTGACCTGCAAATATGGGGAATTTTCGACAGTACCATCTATAATCAATCAGTAAATTATGAACATCAGTACAACAATGAGCCGGCTAAAAATTATTGCGCATAATGTTGCTAATTTATTTTCTAAAATAAAGAGTAAAAAATCTCAGCTTAGAACCTTGCCAACAGAATGCAGAACTGGAGTTTATTTAGCCTTCTGAAGTCCATTAAAAATTAGGACGTGGCTCAAAGTTACACCCTATGCTTCAAAGTTACCCTAAATGACTAGGGTAGATGTGCCAGTAATGGACCCCCTTAAGGAATTTCTCTAAAAAATAATTTTTTATTAATAGTTATAATTGTTGTATTCCAATTTTTTTCATATTATATTAATCGTTCAACAATATTTAACTAATCCCATAGTTACATTTCCCAATAGAAATAAAAATTTAATTTTAAATAATAGAAATATGTCTAAACACCGAAAAGCCCAGTAATGGACCACCTATGTTCCAGTAATGGACCGCCTATGTTCCAGTAATGGGCCACCCTACAAAAAATAACAGATAATTGTTTTTAGGTGCGTTCCTAATTATGTAAATACGTAGCACCTATTGTTCTTGTTCAGTCCGTCTGTCTATCTGTCTGTCTGTCCGCATATAACAACGCAAAAACTATCCAACCGAATCGTTTATAATTTGAAATACATAATTATTACATAATTTTGTCGAGTTCTTTCAAATTTTATGAAAATCGGATGAACAGATCAATTACAGGGAAAATCAAAAGCATTCCGTCACATTACGGTCAATGGGGAAAAAAGTTTAAAATGCATTTTAATTGTTTGAAATTTAAAACATATAATTATTACATAATTTTGTCAGAGTCATTTCAGATCTTATGATAATCAGATGCATAGATCAATTACAGGGACTATCAAAAGTATTCCGTTACATTACAGCGGGGAAAAAAGTTGCAAGTGCATTTTAATGGTGTTACACTCATTCGAACATAATAAAATTGACATGAACCTATGACGTATATAAATACTAAAATATAAATTCTGTACAATCTGAGATGAAAAGAATATTTATTATTAAATTACAGGGCCACACAAAAGTATTCCACTACATAATGCTATACAGGGAAACATTGTTTGGGACATGTTTTAATTATATTAAACTGTGCCACATTTTATGAATATGATATACGTTGCTGAGGTGTAGTGAAAATTACTTCCTATATGTTTATAGGAACACAAAGAGTTCAACCACTGTACTGTATCCGAAGTATTGTCTACTATATCAGGAAGATCTGTATATTTTTAAAACTTCGTTATCGTACGAACGCACCTCATTTGCTACGCTTCACCTGCAATTTCCAACTTGTTTCAATTGTATTTTGCTCCAGAACTTAATGAAAGCATACTAATAAAACAAAATATTAAAACTTAAGTTAGAAATTCCTTACATTAAAGGATTTATAATGAAAAAACATAAAACAAAATATTTAAATTTAAGTTATGGATTTATTATAATCAAGGATTTATATTGTGGATATAAAACAAAATATTAATGATATAATTAACTGTTTATTATTAACTAACATTAAAGGATTTATATTGTAAAGATATAAAACAAAATATTTAAATTTAAAGGATTTATAAGATAAAGACAATGTTTTACTGAAATCAAGTTTATTAAAATAAGGCATTAAAAAAAGTCTCCAATCTTCATTCATATCATTAAAATGATGTGCTGTGCAACTATGAAATATAAATAATAGATCTTCAATTTTATAATCACTTTCCGATAGTCCAAACTATTCAATATGGAATTTAAGAATGCATTTAAAATGATAAATGTTCTTGCACTATCCAACCATTTTCAGATAATCATATAGCCCATCAATTTGGCACAGATTGATTCCACAATTTTCCTTCAGAGATGCTTATATGGATATATTATCACAAATGGAACAATCTCATTATTTGCTGAAAAACATCCCATAACAATGATTTGTTCTTTTTCGTTATTTGGTAGTACATAATACACATCTTTAACTGATTTTGGTCCCAAAAGTTTCCTTGTTTTAAGAGCACAAAAGAAACCTTGTTTTAACCTTATTGAAAATTCTCTCAGTATGCTTTAGAATTCGGAAGAAAATATTAATAATATCTTCTTCCAAATATGATTTTACATTTGTGAACCAACTTAAAACAACTTCTCTTGTAACGGCACATCTAGATTTCGTGAAATGTTCTGCTTGTTTTTTGTACCAATTTTGAATGACTTTTTAAAAACAACTATTTATAAAGAAATTGCCTTTTTTAAATTCTAATGGTAAAATTTAAGTATTAAATTTGATTATTTAGCTTTTCAGTTAAATAAAAAAAAAATTATCTCTACTGTAATTACACTGTTTGTATTGGTCACTTGCGTGGTCCATTACTGGAAAATCACGAAATAAGCAAACCAGTAATGGACCATCCCTCCTAAAATCTTAAAAATAAATAAAATTTTGTAAATGGCCATTGGTATATTGAATTCAATGCTTTAAACTGCTAACCAAACAAAAACATTCAATTTTTACGGAAAAATAAAAAAGATAAAAACTAAGTAAGCAAAGTCAGCTCTTAGTATGTTCATTAAGATTTTCAGTGAAAAACAGAAAAACTGTGAAACTTTATTTTCTGCTTCCTAATTGTTTTGACGAAAAGTGTAAAAAATTAATCCAGCTTATAAAGCATGCAAGGTGGAGTTCAGAAAAAAATAATAAAAGCTTAACTATTATTTATTATTTTTTTATAAACCAAAAAGTGCGAGGTGGCCCATTACTGGAAGGTGGTCCATTACTGGCACATCTACCCTATATATCAGATTCAGAAGAAAGTTTTGTGGTAGACACAGAACAATAGTGATGCATTAATTTAAAATAAGTTTAGCGCCATTCCTAAGACATTATGACTCCATTCTCAACTGATTTATTTTTTGTGTTTTTCTTCACTATGACGACGCGACGTCTCCATTCATAAACACAACATTCATTCATGAATATTTTCTGATAGAGCCTCAATCGCTTTTCGGATATTCCTTTATTCTTTCCCGGAATTTGATTGGTTATCTAGTATTAGTTATCAGTAAATAAATAACAAATAGCCACGACCCTTTAAACAATCGTAAACATATGCTGTGCAATTAGATTTAAGATATTAATTGTCCTCATTTAATATCAATTTAATAACAAATCTCTAACGCGGGGGAAGATGACTTTATTTTTGATGCAGACTTTGACCGAAGAGATAGGAGGGAAAAAAAAGAGGAACAAAAATATAGCGCCAAGCATAAATTATGAAACAGTTTCCAACACATTCAGAATATTGTAAAAACTTCACAGTTTATTATAGACCGAGAGGCGGCAGCACAGATAATCACCACATCGAGTTCACGGCTGAAATTCCAACTCAATTCGCATATTAAAATGCGATCGGTCTGTAAATCTCTGTGTAAATCACCTGAAAAGCCGGTTTTAGCGGTTGATTCATAGGTTTACCATTCTGTTTTCTTGCACCCAGAGGTATAAAAACATGGAGAACTGAGGAATGGAAAATACACTTTTCTTTTAGGAACCATCCATAAATGTTGTCACGCGTTTTTTCCATATTTCTGACTCCCCTCCACCCCCTTTGTCACAAAGTGTCACACATCACGTATTACGTAAACATATATTTGTAGTTCAGAAGCAAAACACTACGTTTTAGATCATATTTCAAATTTTATTTTTAAATTTTAACTATTTGTTTTAATGACATTTGTGAGCTGAACAATAAAAGTGATTCAAATTTTGTATGAAAGTAAGTAATAAGTTTATAATAAAATAAAAAAAGAATTAATACAGAATAGTAATAAAATATTAATATGAAAGAGCAATTGAAAACAGTAGTATTTTGGAATCTGAAATAGAATTTAACATATTTGGCTTTAAATATTATCTTTATGAAAACAAAATATTTTACCAGAGTTTCCCCCAGAGGGTTTCAGGGGGGCGCTCCGCCCCTCCTGCCCTTTAGTTTACAAAATAGCGCCCCTCTTGCCCCTCATCCAAAAACTAGCGCCCTTCTTGCCCACATTTGAAAAAACGCAGCGCTCCAGCGATGATCCGAAAAAATCGGCAACGGAACGTAAAGAATAGCCTCATACGCGTCCCGTGAGACGGGTAATTTCGTCAAAAAATCGCTAAAAAAAGGCAAGTTTCGTTAAAAACCGCGAAATAACGACTAATTTCCGGTGAGATTCGCAAAAAAATGGCTAATTTCGTCACAAAATTTCCCAAAACGGCTATTTCCTCAAAAGATTGTGGAAAAATAACGACTCATTTCTTCCGAAAATTGCAATAAAACGGAAAATTTTGTCAAATGAGTCGCAAAAAACGGCAACTTTTGTCAAAAAATAGCGATAAAACGACAGATTTCGTCAAAAAATTTGCGAAAAAACGGCAAATTTCGTCCAAAAATCGAAATAAAACGAAAAATTCTGTGAAAAGTTCCGTTTTTTTTTTTTCGCGATGTTTTCACGAGATGTGTCGTTTATTCGCGATTTTTTAGCAAAATATGCCGTTTTTTGCGATCTTTTAGCAAAAACTGCTGTTTATGCGATCTTTTAATAAAATTTGCCGATTTTTCGCGATTTTTTAACAAAATTTACCTTTTTTTTCAATATTTTGATGAAATTTCTGGTTTTTTTTTTCAAGACTTTTTGGACCGCTAAATTCTAGATTCAACTCTATAAAAGTGCCCTTAAAAATGAAAAAGTGCCCTGAAAATGTAAAAAGTGCCCTTTTCAGAACAGTAGCGCCCTGCCTTTTTTTAAACCTGGGGGAAACTCTGATTTTACTTTTAAAACAACTTCATACTTCATAATTTAATATACTGAATTTTAATGCTTTCTATTTTAACCAAAATGTGTAATGTCACATTTCTTCTTACCCCCTCTCACCCCCTTGTCACAAACTGTCGCAATTTCATAAACCTTCCATCCTTCCTTCAAGCGTCACATCATTTATGGTCGGCCCCTTAGACCATTAAAAGCACAAAATTTCAAACTTTACGGAAGGCGAATTGTTGTGAGGTATAGCAAAAAAAATAATCCCTAAAGTGAGACATTCGAACATTTTACCAGTAACTTTTCGTGTTATTTCCCGTCAGGGTTGGTAAGTTTTTGACAGTGTGCGGTTTTATCCGGTTAAAACCGTCGTTTAAACCGTCATGGCTAAAACCTCTTGTCAAAAACCTCGTCAGAAACCTTAAATACTACACTGATCTGTAAAATTTCACATTAAACATCTGCCAGACATATACAACATAAGATGTAATATTAAAAATTCACTTTTACTGTATTGTATATTATCATTTCCAGGAAAAAAAGAAAAAAAAAATCTGTCATAAATCTGAAAATTTAGCCTGCCTCTAAACTTGCTCAACTAGCAATGCTTCTGCTATCAAGCCCTGCTAGCTCAGCAGCAATAGAGAGAGTATTTTGTAACTTTGGCTTCATACACTCTAAACTCAGAAACCATTTGGATGTAAATAAATGTGCTAAATTGGTTATGTGCTATAGAATGCTGTGGGGTAAAATTGATATAGATTGCAATTAAAGTAATTTAATTTTTTTTTTGTAATTATTAAATTACAGTATAATTAATTTTAAATAAAAAATTACTTAAATCATTAAGACTTATTCAATGTTTCGCTCTTGTTCTTAAAATGTTTAAAGCGCATTACACATTTTTGACGGTTTAAGCCAGTTTTTGACGGTTTAAACCAGTTTTTGACACTTGTCATGTCAAAAACCAGTTTCTGACGTCAGAAACCCAACAATGTTTCCCGTATTCAAGAGTTAACTTCATTTAAAGAACGAACTATACGTCTATATCTGAACAGATGTTTTGCGGTTAGACAAGTCCAACTTTTACATTTATTCAAGTGAAGTTCCGTGTTATTAAATGACTTTTGGACTCTTAGAAACTTTGTATTCTTTTAATTTAGATCACGTTTTGTATTCATGTAGAGAAGAACTAATTTCTGATTTTAATTATAAAATAATCCAGAAAATATAAAACGGTTTTGCCTTGCAACAAGACAAGTTTTATTTAATCCTTAATTCTCACAAATTACACTGTCTTAATTCAACTGTTTTGTTTATTGTTTTAGACAGCCGAAAAAAAGGTATATAAATTTATGTGCTGATCTCAAGACCGTGTAAGTGCTCTTCGGAAACGTGGGATAAAAAAGGGGGCCAGTGCTACCGAACAAGGTAAGAAAATTATTTATTTCTTCTTACCAGTTATTTCAAAGAGGATGTATAAATATATATATACATTTTATTTAAAAAAAAAAAAAATGGCATTGCTCGGGAACCGGGGACGGAAAGATTTCCGACCCCTGGGCCACCCCTTGCAATTCAACACTGATTGAATTAATTAGATAATTAAATAAAATTTAATTTAATAATAATGTCATGTATCTTATTTGTTGCAAATTTTGTTTACTTTCTGAATTTCTAGATATTTTTTCACTAAAAAAAAAACTTGTGGGGGGAGGGAGGTCTTGCCGGGAGAAATTTTGGTGAGCAGTTACAAATATAGATTCAGCCACCCAAAATACATTAAGTAAGTCAATTTCTAGAACTATCATTAATTTTACCAGGTAAAATCCTCTATTGCCCGAACTATTTCAAATTATTCGGTTTAGTAGCTTTTCCGTTATTTTATGCGGGCAGACAGACGGATCAGACAACATCTATTGGTGTTACGTATTTAAATAATTACGAAAACACCTAAAAATATCTTACAGTTAATATTATTTTGATTTTTCGGTTCTAACTTTTTTTTTAAAATTACTTTTTCGACATGTTTAAAATGATGCATTCTAACATCTTTGCTCTGAATAAATATTTTTCAAATCAGAATTGTGAAGTCACAAATGTTTAAATTGCTATTCAGCTGGTTTTCTTCTGAAATCCTTTCACTTGTGTTGCCAGAATAAGATACGTATTACTAATTTATTTTCAGGATCTGAAAACATTTGCAGATTAAAATCTCATTTTGCATTAGAAGCAACTGGGATTTTCCCATATAGGGCTTCACTCAAATGCATGCGCCAGTCTTTTTTCTATTTTGTCTTTTAATCATGTCTACAGACAAGCGGCCAAAACAAAAATTTTAATGCCACTGGCTTTGAAAATAGTGGAATACAATTCAATTGAGGATTCAAACAATCGATATTAAGAATTACAGTGTGGCTTCGAAAATCCGGCATTCAGAAATCTGGCTACTTCAAAAATCCAGAAGTGAACTTTTCTTTCCTTATTTTTAGGGTTTCGTTAAATCTGACGAAACCCTATTCGTCTTTGTTCTTTGTTTGTCTGTCCATCACAGAGTTCGTACACATAAATTGTAAAGTCAGAGACTTCAAATTTTGTGTACTTACAGCTGAATACCTCGAGTCACAAAACAGATTAGAATTTTGAGAAAATCTATTATTTTAATTAAATCAATTTTATCAATGTCATCCGTTCATTTTTTTTAATTTAAATTTTAAAAGAGAACCTTAATTTAATAGTTTTATGTGTAGACACCACGGCTTGGAGATAAAGCGTCTCGCTTGTAGACAGAAGGTTCTGAGTTCGGTTCCAAGTGCTGGAACTCGAAATCTTCATATTAAGATGGATTTAATTAAAAGAATTTTTTTTTTTTTTTTTTGCCAATTTAAAGGTTTATATAATTATTTTGTCACTGGTATTCATAATTTTTTAATTCATTTTTTTAAAGTTATTGCGATTTATTAATGATTTATCCTTTTTAAATTTTGTTCAAATTTTTTTTTGTTTTTGTTTTTAAAAATTAAAAATTTTAGTTATAGGGTAACATCCCCAGTAATTGGCACATTAAGGATTTGTCCTTAAACTTACTTCTAATTTCATTACCAAGAAATAAAATATTTATTTGCAAATATTTTTAAATCAAAGAGTGCATATCCGTGCATCTATTTTGCCCACTAAAAGCAAAAATATTTGAAAAAGTACTTTTATAAAAACATATTTATAAAAAGTTGCTGTAATCACCAGTAATTAGCATTTAGACTTTTACCCAATTAAAGTAACCCTTTTCAACTAAACAAAACTGTTGTCAATTAAAATTTAAAATATACTATAAATCAGATAATAATAATTAGAAAAGCATGCCTTCCTTAAGCCAGAAAAGAAGCATTTGCAACAAAAATGGCTAATTTGATGCAATCCATAATTGTTTCTCTTTCCTAGGCACTATTGTCATTTAGTAGCATAAATCAAAGTTATAATCTGTAAAATAAATGAGCATATAACTGGTATATGGTCTTGCATTTTTAAAAGACTGGATATAAATCTTATTTTAGGACATTTTTGTAGGATATGCCAATCACTGGTGCCTGCCAATTACTGGGGATGTTACCCTATATCTCCTATTTATTTATTTATTTTTTTTTTCGGATTTAAAAAAAAATGGAAACTTTGATTTTATTTAAATAATTTGATTAAAATAAACAACTGCCTTTTAAAATTAAATTTCCTGGTGCGGCAATCTCTTTAAGAATTTAATAAATACAAATTAACAATTTGGATTTATTAATTAAAGAATGATTTGTTTTGAAAGAAGTATTAAACGAAACCATCTGTGCGATCTGCGATCACACTTACTTGTTTTATACTTCTGACCAGGATTCTCGCTGGCTTTTGACCAACATTAGCAATTTGGAGAATGAAAAAAAAAAAAAACAGTAGTCAAATAAAAAGAAATGTTAGCAAAGTAGATTATGCATGACACACTGAAAAATCTATCTATAACTCCTTACTGTATCCATTTTTATCAAAATGTTCTAGTCCAAGAGCCTACCGCACAAAACCCTAAGTCATCGAGCACAAGAAAAAATCCTTTATATTATGGAAGAGTAGTCATAAGAATGATCCATGTCTGGCGGGAGCAAAGTGGTGCATAAGTCAAAAATGAATACCACTAGTGGTTGACTAGTAGACTTAGCATTATGTTTCCCTGCACCCAGTTTTCCGTGTTTTCATACTTTTGACTGCAGGCAAACCAGTGTTCTCGCTGAAATTTGACCAACGTTAGTAATTTGGCTAATTAAAAATAAAAAACATTCGCCAAATGAAAAAAGTATTAGCAACATAGATTCTCGCCGTGTAGCACAAAAAAAAATTATCTTTAATCCTTTAATGTACTCCCCTTTCTTTCAATATGTTCTAAAATAGCCTAAGTTTTTATATCTGTGACAACAATTGTTATTAATCTAATTTCAACTGTCCACTACAAATATAAAAAATATGTATATATTAAATATATGTATATATGCATATGTATGAAAAGCGAAAAAGCAAAAGCAAAAATTGAGCTCTAGCAATTTGGCGAATCTAATCACTTCTTTACTCGCCAAATGAAGAATTTAGTCGCAATTTGGCGCATTGGCGAGCGACAGCGAGAACACTGAGGCAAACACAATGATAGACCTACGAGTGAGCCACTAGTGGTCGCTAGTGGTATTAACTTTTGGCTTATGCACCACTTCACTTCCGGCTGACACAGGTGGTTAGAATCCCCTGTTACTACTCTTCCATAAAATAAAGGATTTTTCTTGTGCTCGATGACTTAGGGTTTTGTGCGGTAGGCTCTTGGACTATTCTAAAATATTCTAATATTTTCTTATTGCTTATAAAATGGAAATTCGACTATCCGCTACAGAAAATCTTAAAAATAAATACATTCTAAATTATTCCTAAATGTGCAATTGTTCAGACATTCTTTTAGCAGTCTTAACAAAAATTGAAAACTTTCTTTGATTTTTGATTCACCGTTGTAAAAATATACACAAAAATTGCTATGAGATTTGGACTTATAACCAATAGAAAAAATTTTAGAACTAATACATGGTAAATAGCTAATTCCGACGCTGCATTCCAAAACTTATTCCCATTTATCGTTTGATGGGAGTAATTTTGTTTGTGTTTTTGATGAGAGTAATTTTGTGTGGGCGTGCGATGAACGCATATACAGGGTGTTTCAAAAATGACCGGTATATTTGAAAAATCAATGAAAACTAAACGGGCAGCGATAGAAATGCACCGTTTGTTGCAATATGCTTGGGATAACAGTAAATTTTCAGGCAGACAAGCTTTCGAAGTTAGTTGCAATTTTCAAAAACAGATGGCGCTGCAGTCTGGAAAAATCTAAAGTACGATATTTTTTACATATCCACCATGCGCAGCAATAGTATGGCGTAGTCGCAGGACAAAATTACGAGAAACCTTTGTAAACGTGTCAGGCGGGATGGCTTCACATGCAGAAGAGATGTACTGCTTCAGTTATTTAATTGTTTCTGGATTGTGGCGGTACACCTGGTCTTTCAAGTCAAAAATCCTCTATTCTAAGGCATAAACCATTTTTTCACAGCAAACTTGCAATCTGTGAACAGCACACGCTTACAGCAGAAAGACGACATACAGAATGGCAAACTCACAGACTGCGTTTTCTACTATAGCTTTCAAATCGTCTGAAGCGCCATCTGTTGTTGAAAATTACAACTAATTTCGAAAGTTTGTCCGCCTGAAAATTTACTGTTGTCCCAAGCATATTGCAACAAACGGTGTATTTCTACCGCTGCCCGTTAATTTTTATTGATTTTTCAAATATACCGGTCATTTTTTAAACACCCTGTAGATAGTTATTAACTGGCAGTAGAAAAATACCTGCCTTATTAATTCTTTCTGGGTCTAAACTGAATTGATGTTGAGTTAGTATCTGTATAAATGTAAATGAAATAGTGAGATTGAATGTGTAAAGTAACCTTAATCGTTTAGGAACACGGATAAGAATCTCTACTATATTGGCGCGCACACAAACGGCAATTGGGCACTCGTAATTTGACGAGTCCGATTGTTCTTTTACTCACGAAGTGGAGAAATTTGTCGCGATTTAGCGCAATGACGAGTGGGAACGAGAACACTGCTTCTGATTCACGGGAGGAAGAAAAATATCAGAGCGAATAGGTGTATTTTTCTTCTCTAAAGTTTTGAATTACAGTCGAGTCTCTATATAACGAAATCCATTGTTCCAGAAAAAATTCGTTATATAGAGAAATTCATTGAATAGAGAAAGGCGTTAAAATTTCTGTTTAATGTGCAAATTTTGAACAAGTATAATTTTTTATACGTTTAATTAAAAATTTGAAGTGATTAACTATAAATATTAACGTAATATCCTATTTCTTAATTATTTGAACAGTTTCAAAAAAGAGAATAGACATTTATTTAAAAGCTTAATAAAAATCACACAAGAAAAACGTACGTTATTTTTTTTGCCATTGAAGACACAACATCTCAAATTTTCGGGGGCGATCTCATTGCTCCGGAAGTGAATGTCCCCCCAAGCCACCCTCTGAAATCAACATTGACTTCAATTACCACATTTATCCAGGTTTTATATGTGTAACAATTAAATTGACACTGTTTCTTGAAAGATGTAAAAGATGCGTGGGAGTGGGAGTGGGACTGGTGGAATGAATTCGTTGGACTTAAAGATCAAGGAGATCCAAGGTAGAGAAGCAATATAAAAAACTCAGCTTTGAACGATAAATCAAAAATAAGTGATGGAAATTTGATTCCATGTGATTTTGAAGCTTTTTTTAAAACTGAATCAATAAAGTACATTTTATGAAAAAATTCGTTATATGGAGATAGATATTTCGCTATATAGAGGCTGTTTTTAATGTAATCATGAGAAAAGGGGACCGTTCCTGCTAAAAATTCGTTATATAGAGAAATTCGATGTATGGAGTTTCGTTATAGAGAGACTCGATTGTATTTATTTATTTATTAGAACACGCATGAAGTCTTTTTCGAAGTCAGGAAACTTTGCTTCTATATGGAAGCATTTAAATGTGTCTACCACTAAAAAATTGGACTTGGAAAAAAAAAAAAAAAGAAAGAAATTTAGAAAAGCTTTGTGAAAACATTTGATTGGAAATTGGATCATCGACAGCTTATAGGGTAGATGTGCCAGTAATGGGCCACCGTCCAGTAATGGGCCACCTCGCACTTTTTGGTTTATAAAAAAATAATAAATAATAGTTAAGCTTTTATTATTTTTTTCTGAATTCTACCTTGCATGCTTTATAAGCTGGATTAATTTTTTACACTTTTCGTCAAAACAATTAGGAAGCAGAAAATAAAGTTTCACAGTTTTTCTGTTTTTCACTGAAAATCTTAATGAACATGCTAAGAGCAGACTTTACTTACTTAGTTTTATATCTTTTTTATTTTTCCGTAAAAATTGAATGTTTTTGTTTGGTTAGCAATATAAAACATTGAATTTAATATACCAATGGCCATTTACAAAATTTTATTTATTTTTAAGATTTTAGGAGGGGTGGTCCATTACTGGATTGCTTATTTCGTGATTTGCCAGTAATGGGCCACCCAAGTGACCAATACTAAAAGTGTAATTTCAGTAGTGATAAAATATTTTGATTTAACTGAAAACTAAATAAACAAATTTAATACTTAAATTTTACTTACTAGAATTTAATAAAGACAATTTCTTTATAAATACAGTCAAGTCTCTCTATAACGAAACTCCATACATCGAATTTCTCTATATAACGAATTTTTAGTAGGAATGTTCCCCTTTTCCCATGATTACATTAAAAACAGTCTCTATATAGCGAAATATCTATCTCCATATAACGAATATTTTCATAAAATGTTCTTTATTCAGTTGTAAAAAAATACTTCGAAATCACATGAAATCAAATTTCCATCTCTTATTCCTAATTTATCGTTCAGTGCTGAGTTTTTTTTATATTACTCCTCTGCTTGAATTTTCTTGTTCCTTAAGTCCAACAAATTCATCAACCCCCTCCTTTCACACACCTTTCAACATCCTTCTCAAAACAGTGTTAATTGAATAGTTATACATATAAGAATGGGATCAATTGGGGTAATTGAAGAAAAAACAATTTACAGTTGCTTCAAAAAGGCCGAATTTTGTATACAAGAGGATAATGTGGATTCTGAGGAAGAAGAAGATGCGACTTACGCAGACATAAAAAGAACAAGTTGGAAATTGCATGTGAACGTAGCAAATGAGGTGTGTTCGTACGATAACGAAGTTTTAAAAATATTCAGATCTTGCTTTTATAGTAAATAGTACTTCGGATTCAGTATATTGGTTGAAATTCTGTAAATATACAGGAAAGTAATTCTTATTACACCTCAGCAACGTATATCTTATTCATAAAATGTGAAATAGTTGAATATAATTAAAACACGTACCAAACCATGTTTCCCCGTATAGCATTATATAGTGGAATACTTTTGTGTAGCCCTGTAATTTAATAATAAAAATTCTTTGCGTCACAGATTGTACAGAATGCATATTTTAGTATATATTTCACAGATTCATGCCAATTCTATTATGTTCGAATGAGTGTAACATCATTAAAATGCATTTGAAACTTCTTCCCCATTGACCGTAATGTAACGGAATCCTTTTGATTGTCCCTGTAATTTATCTATGCATCCGATTTTCATAACATTTGAAATGACTCGACAAAATTACGCAATAATTATATGTTTTAAATTTCAAACGATTAAAATGCATGTAAAACTTTTTTCCCTATTGACCGTAATGTAACGGAATCCTTTTGAATGTCCCTGTAATTGATCTATCCATCCGATTTTCATAAAATTTGAAATGACTCGACAAAATTATGTAATAATTATGTATTTTAAATTTCAAACGATTCGGTTGTATAGTTTTCCGTTGTTATATGCGGACAGACAAACGGACAGATAGACAGACTGTCAGACAAACGGACAGATAGATGGACAGACAGACGGACTGAACGACAATTATAGGTGCTACCTACTTACATAATTACGAACGCACCTAAAAATAATTATCTGTTATTTTTTGTAGGGTGGCCCATTACTGGAACATAGGCGGTCCATTACTGGAACATAGGTGGCCCATTACTGGGCATTTGGGTTTTTAGACATATTTCTATTATTTAAAATGAAATTTTTATTTCTATTGGGAAATGTAACTGTGGGATTAGTTAAATATTGTTGAAAGATTAATCTAATATGAAAAAAATTGGAATACAATAATTATAACTATTAATAAAAAATTATTTTTTAGAGAATTTCCTTAAGGTGGCCCATTACTGGCACATCTACCCTACTAAGCAAAACTAAGTACTAAAGCAAAAACAAGGAATATTTTACCATTTCAGAAAAGTGATGGTGATCAAAAAATCTGAATTTTAAACAAGTTTGTGAGGGTGATCGAAGATCGCACAGACGGTTTCGTTTAATATTTCTTTCTAAACAATTTATCCTTTAATTAATAAATTCAAACTGTTAATTTATATTTATTAAATTCTTACGCATGCTAGCACCAAGAAATTCGATTTAAAAATAATTATAAAATCAAGCTATTTATTTTTAAATCGCAATTTATATTTATTTTACAATTATTTACATGTATTTTAAAATTACGTACACTTATTTTTCACTTATTTATATTTATATCTATACCTACACTGTAAAAAAAAATTCAAGAGGTTACTAAAAATTTCTTAGTAAATTTGTATTCCACAGAATTTTTTAGTAACCATTACAAACTTTTTTTGCAAGTGAAACAAGCATTTCTTTTGTAAACTGAACAAAAGAATTTTTTGTCTAACTAACTTAAAAATTTTTAGTATGAGCCACCAAGCAAATTTTAGTAATAGCTTCAAAATTATTTTTAATAACCATTACGTGCGCCCGAAAGGCAGGAGCTTCTTTCGAGCTGCATCCAGACTTCTGAAGCGGAAGATCTTCGGCAAAACCGCAATAGATGGCACACCAAACATTCCTACCTGCTTCGACAGGATTTTCATAATCCCTTTATTAACGAGACACTACATACATTCGGGGCGTATTTGGCGGTGACAAGTTTCGAACACGGGATCTTTTAGCCTGGAGTCCGTTACTATAACCACTATGCTATCAAGGACACACCAACTGAGTTTTAGTAAGAGCTATTAAAAATATAAAACTATTAACTCTTATTCGTTGCTAACTTTTTTCTAGTAATTCTTACAGATTTTTTTGTAACCGATTAAAATTACTAAAATTTTTTTAGTAATTACAAGGATCACTAAAGTTTTTTTAGTAGATCGACCCTTTTTTTTTTTTTACAGTGTATACTATGTACTTAAAAATTAAATGGGTGCTATTACAATTTACGATTTTGAGCGTCTTCATTAGGACTTTTATAAAGAATAACTTTTTTCATTTTAGTTATAAAACTATGATAAAGAACAATGTCTAATCACCTCAAAACTTTAAAAACAAAATACTCTGCAACAAGTGACTGTTGAAAGAGTAAACATTCTAAACTCACGCTGTTTATTTTCTATAGTATACTGGTTTTGCTTAAAAACCACAACAAATAAATCTACATAATAAAAATGTCTCTGAATTTTTTTTTAAACTGAAAACAGTTATTCTTATTCCAAATATGACGCCCGATGTTATAAATATAGATATATATATATATTTTCAGAATTAAAAAAAGAAAAATCCGAAAAGTTATAATCTTTTAAATTGGTAGATATTAGAGAAGATAAAAATAAAATAGCACATTTTAATTTTACGTAGCGTGTTTTAAGTTACTTCGCAGAGAAGAACAGAGATATATTTGTAGAAAAATCTATAAATAAATGTGAATAAAAGTAAAATTTTGTCGATTAAATAATTCTGTTTTTTATATTTTTGTTTCATTAGATAAATAAAATTCCAATCTCTCTATAAATAATTTAGTATATATATATGTGTGTGTACGTGAGTGCAGAAGCATGTTCTTGTTTGTCTTACATTTAAATAATCAGACATTGTACTTTGAAAATAACTACCGTATTTTCGGGTGTATAGCCCGCACCATTAAATCGAGCAGTGCAGTAAAAAAAGTTCGTGTATAACCTGCGGAGATGCATTGGTGTATAGTCCGCGGGCTATACACCATTTACGAACGCATATTTCGATCAGGGTTCGAAATTAGAAGCCATTAGTCATAATTTTTAACACAAATTTACGAAATATTTTCGTGATGCATAATACCTACAGTAATTTGGCTAAAAAAATAAGATTATCAGTACCGTAATTTTCGGAAGAAACACCGCGGCGTTTACGTGTTTTAAGATAAAATTTCAAGCTATGCCGCATTTACGCGCAATTTTTTTTTTTTTTTTTTTTTTTTTCAAACAAGCGTGATATTTTTTCTGAATTTTTCCGACAATTAAAAAAAAATCGGTGATAAATTCAAAATTTCGGACATAAAATGTATACGTATCTTAGGTCATTGGTTCCCAAAAGGAACGAATCCTCGGAATCGGTCCGAAACGCATCAACTCCGAAAAGGAACGATTCCTCGGACTCTATCTGAAATGAAACGACTCCGGAAAAGTTCGATTCCTTGAACTCGTTCCGAAATGAAACGACTCTGTAAAGGAACGATTCCTCGGAATCATATAGGAAAAGATCGACTGCTCTGAATCGTACCGAAATGACAATAAATCACGCACTTTTTTTTTTTTTTTTTAGTTCTTTGCAACAGGATAGGGTAGATTATTTTATTTTTTTTATTTATTTATTTATTTTTTTTTTTTTTTTGAAAAATAAATTAAATCTTAAATGATCTTAATTTCAGAATCGTCGAGGTTGGAAGGGTTCCGGATTTTGGAATTTGTACTCTACAAACATAATGGGGTTATGCAGCACCGATACGCTAGCAAATTATTTTCTGATATTTTATTTATAGATTTTTTTTTTTTAGGTCTCGCGTGTAAGTTGACCCCCCCCCCCCACTTTGAAATTCTTTTTTTGTCTAAAATTTCACGACTTATACGCGAGTATATGCGGTAGCTATTATAGATCTATCAGTACAATACTTGGCGATAGATGCGCCAGTTCTTCCAAACCCAGAAATAACTGTATTTAAGCAGTAAAAAAAAAAGCCTTTACAAACATGGGAGAACTCTCTAAATTTCGTGGCATAGCGAAAAAAATTTACAAATTTTGATTTTTTTTTTCAAATTTTTTGAGGTTTAAAAGTTGTAGAAAAACATCACGATTTCCAATTTAAAAAAAATATTTGTATAACCCGCACTGTGTACAAGCCGCAGCGGCTTTTTGGAAGGTTTTTTTTCTTGTATAAGCCGCGGACTATACACCCGAAAATACGGTTAATCATTATTTTGACAGCGAATATATAACTCACGGACAGCCATGTGTGAAAGGAAAAGTAAAAGTCTGGCGCACTGCCAACAGTGCAATCCAGGTTCTCAAAAGAAGTAGAATTTATCTGATTATAAAGCATCAATAATGGGTAAACTTTGGGGGTCGTTTTTTAAGGCTCTCCTGAATATTGAACTTTATCCTTGTGATATGTTTATGTATTGATTATACTCTATCAAAGGCTCGCTGGATTATGTGATACAAGCCTTGAACCCTCTCCTTATCAGGGCCGTAGCTAAAGGGGGGGGGGGGGGGGTAGGGGGGTAGTCCCCTAAAACATTTTGAGCCTCCGCTTGAAAAGATTCTAAGGTCACTAAACGAATTTCTGTTCCGAAAATCCAAATTAAATTCTGTTCAAAAACCTTATTTAATTTTCCAATTTTTCAGAAGTACTAAATTGTACTAAAGACTTAAGAAGTACTAAACACTTATTTTGTGTTTCAACACGCGCTCATCCTATTTGCACATAATAAGCTAAAATGATGTTTAATATTTCACTAGTTAGACACTCGAATTTTTCATCATTTCTTTCTTTACTTAGCATAAAATGAAGTTACTACAACATTTTAATAAGAAACATAGTACCTTACAGTGTGAATGTGCACTAATTTCTCTTTCTGCATCAGAGAAAGAGAGAGAGAAAATATGAGCCCTCCACCCCTATTATTCACTTCTAGCTACGGCCCAGCTCCGATTTATACAGTTTTAGTGTATGGACTCTGTGACGGACGGACAGACAGAAGACAGAGACGAATAGCGTTTCGTCAAAGGAACGAAACTCTAAAAACAAAATATACTGCAATTTAATACAAAAAGTGAGTTCTCAGAGGTCAAAGAGAAAAAGCGCTCATGAAGCGAAAAAATTTTCTGTTTCGTAGAGTTCTTTTTTCTAACATGGAAATAGATCAAATAAAGTAATTTTTCTTAATATTTTGTTTTTATCACATAATTATACCTTGGTTATGAATTAAAATCTGATTATAGACAGTAGCGGAGGGCGGAGCGACCCGGGTGTTACCTTCTAAGCGGTGACATCCAATCTTTATTTGCAAATATACTACTTCTGGTAATAAAGTTCGGTGAATAGTCCTGTAACACTAATGTAGATGAAATATTAACGAAAGTTACCATATACACTGTAAAAAAATTTTCCCGTTAAATAACGGAAATAGTTCTGGTAATCTAGACGCCAGTACTATTTCCGTTATTTAACGGGAAAAATTTTCCGTTTTTTCCAGCAATATTTCCGTTTTTTTACAAAATGTTTCCGTTTTCATATTTTTTTTTATATAAAAATTTTCGCTTGAAAGCCAAAAAAGAATTTTCAAGGACAAACTGGCTTTTTTATTCTTTAGACAAAGACACATCAGATTAGAACACATACATTTAATTTAAACAACTTTGAATAAATGTCACTTACCCTCGATGGGGATCGAACCAAGCACCTGTCCCATGGCAGCTTGTAGAAGTGTAATACCATTACGCCATAGTTACGCATACAGTGCTTGCAAATATGTTTACTTATTTCGAATGATTTTATAAAGCAAAGGCCTTATGTTGAACGCGGCATTAATTTTTATTGAGAATTATTTTCTATATGAGTGTATAGTTCTAAATGTTTAACAGATTTTATTTCCACAATTTCGAATATTTAGTTTTTAATTTCAGTTCTATACAAAACAAATTTTAGACTTTAAAATATTACATGTATTAAGAGTTAAATGCATTAAAAAGTTTTTTTTTTTTTTTTTTAAGGAGATTTTTAAAAGTTTATTGTAATATTGTTCATATTTATTTACTTATTTATTTTTGAAAGGATATTCTTAAAGTAATATTAAAATATGTTAAAATTAAAGTTATTTTATTAATATTTTATTATTACTTTTATTAAAATATATTAAAATTAAAAGTCGAACGTTTTTCCATTATCCAGATTCCAGGTTTTATTTCCGTAATTTCGAATATTTAGTTTTTAATTTCAGTTCTATACAAAATAAATTTTAGACTTTAAAATATTACATGTATTAAGAGTTGAATGCATTATGAAGTTTTTTTTTATTTTTTATTTTAAGGAGATTTTAAGTTTATTGTAATATTATTCATATTTATTTACTTATTTATTTTTGAAAGGATATTCTTAATGTAATATTAAAATATGTTAAAATTAAAGTTATTTTATTAATATTTTATTATTACTTTTATTAAAATATATTAAAATTAAAAGTCGAACGTTTTTTCATTATCCAGATTCCAGATTTTATTTCCATAATTTCGAATATTTAGTTTTTAATTTCAGTTCTATACAAAATAAATTTTAGACTTTAAAATATTACATGTATTAAGAGTTGAATGCATTATGAAGTTTTTTTTTATTTTTTATTTTAAGGAGATTTTAAGTTTATTGTAATATTATTCATATTTATTTACTTATTTATTTTTGAAAGGATATTCTTAATGTAATATTAAAATATGTTAAAATTAAAGTTATTTTATTAATATTTTATTATTACTTTTATTAAAATATATTAAAATTAAAAGTCGAACGTTTTTCCATTATCCAGATTCCAGATTTTATTTCCATAATTTCGAATATTTAGTTTTTAATTTCAGTTCTATAAAAAATAAATTTTAGACTTTAAAATATTACATGTATTAAGAGTTAAATGCATTAAAAAGTTTTTTTTTCATTTTAAGGAGATTTTTAAAAGTTTATTGTAATATTATTCATATTTATTTACTTATTTATTTTTGAAAGGATATTCTTAAAGTAATATTAAAATATATTCAAATTAAAATTATTTTATTATTATTTTATTATTACTTTTATTAAAATATATTAAATTTAAAAGTCGAACGTTTTTCCACTATCCTACGCATATTTTAAAAAATAGGCTATAAATGTGGTAAACATTATTTAAAAATGATAATGGAAATAAACTAACTGAAAATAAACTAACTAACTAATCTCAAACTTAAGAGATTAATAAGATTTTATAATTTTTATTATTTTTTTAATATTGCAAAAATATGTTAGCTTTATATTATTAAAACAGAAAGAAATAAAGAACATTATTATACAAAGTTGTTCATGAAACAACTTTATAATGTTTTTGTATCCCAGATATAGATGGCGACACTGGTGTTATTTATGGAATTTATGCTGTTTTAATACGGAACTCCTCCGTTTTCAGAAAATTTTACGGAAAAGTTACTGTTTTTATAATCTCAAAATATCAATAACGGAATTTCTGCTGTTTTTTCGGAAAAATGGAACTATTCCGTAGAATTTTAGGGAACAATTTCTGTATATTAACGGATATTTTTTACAGTGTACCATCCTTCGAAATAGTCATCTCCCATAACGATGCACTGCTGAGATCTGTTATTCATGTTCTGGAAAATTCGCAAAAAGTCTTCTTTTGGGATGGAGTTCAAAATCTCCTTCACGTTTCGTTGAATATCAGCAATATGGCCAAATCTCTTTCAAAGAGGGTTTGAGTCGTGGAAATAGGAAGAAGTCTCGAGGATTGAGATCTGGTGAGTATGGTGGATGCTCAATTTACACCATCCCTCATGAATTTATTTCGGTGTCTTGCAAAACTTAAAACCAAACATTAAACTGATCTTTTGTTCGTTTATTTTCCTGTCCTCAGTTAAGAACCAACACAATGAACAAGCACTTTGTAAAGTACGTCTTACACAGAGCATAAAAGATGCTCAACTGAACAACGGTGAGGGAAGATAGTCAACACTTGCCTCTATCCAGGTGCAGCGTTTTGTGTTCCCAGTGTTGCCGGATCGGTCGTTCTGAATTCATTCACCGAACTTTTTTGTCAGAGGTAGTATATATATATACATATAATCTTATAAGATTTTAAGATTTATAAGATTTTTGAGAAAAAAAAGGAGAAGGCAACTGGAAAATATAGGGATTATTATTAGAGCGCCCTAGTTAATAGAATAAAATTATTGTGCTAGATTTTTACTCAGAGTGCCGGCAGATTTTATCAAGGAAAACTTGCACATTGAAATACAAATTCACAATTAAATTAAGATATAATTCAAAATCTATCTAGATCAACATTGAAAGAAAAAAATCACTTAACATTTTTAAAAAAGAAAAAAGAAAAAAAAAACACATACCTAAAATGAATTTCGCTATCAATTATATCTGACATCGCTTCACCATTCCATCGTAAAACAATCGACACATATCAGAATTCTCTCTGATAGGCATGATATATTTTAAAACAATACCAGATAACATATCCACGAGTTTCACTTTTTATCCATTCAACAGAAAAAAACCAGAAAGAAACGTTCTTTTCTTTACGTCCCATTGAAAATTCCTCATAGAAGGCCAAAAATGTAAACAGACAAATATTCTCACATCGCCGCAGTCAAAATAAAAGGTTAAGGCACAAGTGATCTGTTATTACTCACTTAAAAGATTGGGCAAAAAGTCACTGTTTTTTAGTTTTACTAAAATGTCATAATCACGTGAGGAATCAAAACTCCTCCTTCCGTGCTTTCACGTGGATTTTCGTTTCACCGTGTGTAAACAACAGTAGGGTTTCCAGGCTCGGCGCTGAATCGCTTTTACGGCTTCCATTTCCTTTCCCACTCCAAGAGCAGTGGGTCACAAATATATGTCAATAAGTATTTTTACTTATTTTTTTTTTCGTACAAGAAAAAAGTATGTTCTTGGATTTGTGAAAAATTTCGACTTCTGGTTTTCAACAGATTTATATGTTTTAGAAGGCTCTAGACACGATTTGACTATTTCTGGAAAATGCCTGTATCTGTGTGTGACAAAAATATTGTGAGAACTCTATCTCAATAACTAATGCACGTAATTTAATAAAACTTCATTTTCAGTTAGTCCCTGATATAAGTGGGTGCTTATTCATTTTTGGTGCAAATCGTCCAACAGGAAGCGTTGCCATGCACCATTTTTCATGATTTCCGAAATAGAACCTATGCTCGGATTTGTATCAAACTTTGCATAAAAAAAAGTAGAAGAACACTAAACTTTTTCCCAAGAAAAGCACAACTGACTAAATTAGCGGAAAATTCATTATTTATGTAACATTTTACAACAAAATGAATATAAAAGAATCGTAATCAAAAGTAAATTACGAAGAGAGTTCGTTTCTCTTAACATAATTTATGTTGCTTACATGAAACTTTGCAAAAAAGTAGAGGAATAGATAAATCTTTTATATGAAAATTAAAGTATTAGTACGAAGTTTTCTTTACATTTGCCTTTATCAGTTGATAGACTCTATTTGACATTAAAACATAGAATGCTTGTATTCCACTTTGGCAAAAACTGTCCCAATAATCGTATTTCGAAGCTAAACAACATATTCATACTGTTTTCATAGATTGTAATTGTATACGTGACGAATTAATGCCGCCCATTTTTCAACTATGCACAGGTCACGGCTTTTAGCTGGCCATGTCTAAACACAGACCTTTTTGGTGTGAAGCCAATTTTTAAAATATCATTAGCTGTGCGAATCATAGCTCTATCTTATTGAAATATCCAGTCTTCTCTACCTAATTCTGTACCATAAGGAAGAAGTTCAATTTCCAACAATCGGATGTAATCTTTGGTTCTATCTACCGTTAAAAAAAAAAAAAAAAAAAAAAAAAAGTTGGATATGCCAATTCTAAAATTTCTTCTATCTCATGTGTACATTTTAATATTTCAAAAAGTAGTTACACATGTTAATACTTCAATATTATTAATTTAATACTACAGCAATTTTGATTTTCATCTTAAATTTTGCTTCAGTCAATCGGAGTAAAATCGAGTTAATGTAGAAAAAAAATTAAATAAAAAAAAACAGACTCGTTTTTTTATCATATCAGACTGCTATAATCAGACCATCAAACTTTCAAGTCAAATGTCGGATGGAATTGCATTCTTTCTCTTTCTTGATACAATGCCAATAGAACTAACTAACATCCATCAGGACCATATAAACTGAACTTTTTCTCATCTGAGAAAATAACAGAAGTCCATTCTGAATTCGAGAACGTGCGGTCTCCCTCCCAAGAAAAGCAGTTAGCTACATGCATTTTTGTCCACTTTAGATGGGGTTGTCACTTCTTGAAAATGAAGACTTGGAATTTTTAAATGCGTTCGTAGTTATATAAATACGTAGCACCTATTGTCCCGTTTAGTCCGTTTTTTCTGTCCGTCCGCATACATCAATGCAAAAACTACCCAACCAATTCGTTTGAAATTTAAAATATATAATTGTTGCATAATATTCCCGAGACTTTCAAATTTTATGAAAATCGGATGAATAGTTCAATTACAGGGATAATCAAAAGCATTCCGTTACATGACGGCCAGTGGGAAAAATAGCTTCAAGTGCATTTTAATGAAGTTACGCTTTTATGAACATAATCAAATTGATATGCATCCATGAAGTACATACTATAATATACATTCTGTACAAGATGTGGTGTAAAGAATATTTGTTGTTAGTTTAGAGAATTACACAACCACAAAAGTATTCCATTGCAAAATGGTATAGGGGGGAACATTGTTTGGGGCACGTTTTAATTATATTAAACGATTTCATATTTTAAGAAATTAATGTGCATTGCTGAGGTTTACTAAAGGTTACTTTTTACTTTCTTCTATCTTCAATAGAAGAAAGTATTGTAATCGAAATTTTTTTCGACTTCCGGTTTTCGACGGATTTACACGTTTTAGGGGTCAGAGATTCCAAAAAACATGTTTTTACAAAATGTCTGTCTGTCCGTGTGTCTGTGTGTGTGTCTGTGTGTGTGTCTGTGTGTCGCCATTCTACCATCAAAAAGTGTATGAAGTTAAGCGTAGAATTAAACCAAATTTTTTGTGAGTGTTTTTGGCTGTGGCAAGCAGGTCCTCCTTCAGTTTTGAAATATTCCGCCGGAAGGGGGCGCTGCAATCGCGATTTTTATGCCATTTTCAATATTGTACCGACCAAAAGTATATGAAGTTATGCATCGAATTGAACCAAATTTTTTGTGTGTGTGTATGACTATGGCTAGTTGATCCTCCCTGAATTTGAAAATAATCCGCCGGAAGGGGGCGCTGCAATCGCGATTTTTGTGGCATTTTCAATATTGTACCGACCAAAAGTATATGAAATTATGCATCGAATTGAGCCAAATTTTTTGTGTATGTGTATGACTGTGGCTAGTTAGTCCTCCCTGAATTTGAAAATAATCCGCCGAAAGGGGGCGCTGCAATCGCGATTTATTTGCCATTTTCAATATTGTACCGTCCAAAAGTATATGAAGTTATGTATAGAATTGAACCAAATTTTTTGTGTATCTGTATGACTATGGCTAGTTAGTCCTCCATGAATTTGAAAAAAATCCGTCGGAAGGGGGCGTTGCAATCGCGATTTTTGTGCCATTTTCAATATTGCACCGACCAAAAGTACATGAAGTTATGCATCGAATTGAAAGAAATTTTTTGTGTAAGTGTATGGCTATGTCTAGTTGGATCGCCCTGAATCTGAAAAAAATCCGCCGGAAGGGGGCGCTGCAATACCGAATTTTATGCCATTTTCAATATTGCACCACATAAAAGTGTATGAAGTTAGTTCTAGAACTGAACTAAACATTTTGTATATGATTATTTTTTGGTAAGGCAAGTAGGTCCTCCCTGAATTTGAAAAAAAATCTGCCTATCATTCTATTGTCCATCGGCTCGTGCAGAGACGGAAATTCGTTTTTACTGCGATATTGATTGATGCAGAAATTTAAGATGAAAACCAAAGTTAATAAGGGTATTGAATTAAAATTATTAAAGCATTAAAATGAGTAACTTTTTTTTTAAATAATAAAATGCATGCATGAGATAGAAGAAAGTTTTGGGATTGCCACATCCAACTAGTTCTGTAATAGAAAGCAAATAGTATTTACAGCGACGCACAACAGATTTCGGATACTTATACAGTATCAGAAGTACTATATACTATTGCACCAGATCTGAATATTTTTAAAACTTCGTTTATGATTAAATTCGTTCCGATTTGTTTTTATATGAGGACTTGATTTTTAAAACTCACCTCATCCAGAAAATCATATTTTTGGAAATCGCGAAAAACTTCTCTGACCCCTGCGTCTATTTATTTTCAAAATAAACCAAGATTTTACCAAACCAGAAACACAGAGATAGATCCCAATTAAGCTCTCCTGCACTGTAAAAAAAAATTCAAGAGGTTACTAAAAATTTCTTAGTAAATTTGTATTCCACAGAATTTTTTAGTAACCATTACAAACTTTTTTTTTTTTTTGCAAGTGAAATAAGCATTTCTTTTGTAAACTGAACAAAAGAATTTTTTGTATAACTAACTTAAAATTTTTTAGTATGAGCCACAAAGCAAATTTTGGTAATACCTCCAAAATTACTTTTAATAACCATTACGTGCAACCGAAGCGGAGGAGCTTCCTTGGAGCTGCATCCAGACTTCTGAAGCGGAAGATTTTCGGGCAAAACCGCAATAGATGGCAGCACTAAACATTCTTAACGGCTCCGACAGGATTTTCATAATCCCTTTATTAACGAGACACTACAGACATTCGAGGTGTATTTGGCGGTAGCAAGTTTTGAACCCGGGACCTTTCAGCCTGGAGTCCGTTACTATAACCACTATGCTATCAAAGCCACACCAACTGAGTTTTAGTAAGAGCTATTAAAAATATAAAACTATTAACTCTGTTCGTTGCTAACTTTTTTCTAGTAATTCTTACAGATTTTCTAGTAACCGACTAAGATTACTAAAAATTTTTTAGTAATTACAAGGATCACTAAAGTTTTTTTAGTAGATCGACCTTTTTTTTTTACAGTGTGGAAACCAAAGTAGAAGCTGAGGTCCGCCCAATTTTTCATTCACGATACTTGAGCCTGGCCTACCTGAGGCCTTAATTTTTTTTTCTACAAATTCAAACTGGGCTAGGCTTTATTTTTTTCTGCAAGACCCTGTTCGGCCAGACTTCTTTTTATCAGGCCGAGACGAAATGTTTGGGACCGGGCCTCTAAATTATTCCGGAGCCCATGTTGGGCTGGGATTTTATTTATTGAATATTGCAAAAATTACAGCGATAGCGTACATATGTTTACCAAAGACTTTAGACGTTTGCTTTAATAAATTAGAGATTATATTTTTTAAATCTACTTTTGAATAAGATTTAAAACTGTGATTTTCTTTTACAGTCTTTTCCTTTCATTCTAAAATACCTTGATTTTTCATACTGAATCTTAATTTGAATTCAACTGTCGAATTACCAATATTTATGAACGCAGTTGTCAAATTGATAATTATATGGTTGATATTTTGTATTCCATACATTTCGAAGATGATCTGAAAATAAAATCTATGCATAAGTAAGTGTACTTGTCGAAATTTGTAATGTTATTTAATAATGTTGTTTCAGAAATAACGGCATGTTTTGTATTTGTATTATTTTTGCAGATTGATATACATCGGGTTCGGGACCAGGAAAGATTTTGGCGGGTAGTAAGCTTGTAAGACAAATGAACCATGCAAGATCAAAGTTAGGAAACAGCCCGCATTGTCAATGTTGACATTAGTGTTATCATTTGCTATTATACTAATTCATGCTTCTCTTATTATGCTACACTCATCATCTTAATAAATGATTATTTAATAATGCAAAGAATGCGATAAACAGCATTTTTTGCAATGAACGTCACTGTATCTTTTCGTGCTGAAAATTCTGTCGAGAAGTAGGAAAACTATTATATAAAGAACCAGTGGCGTAGTTAGGATGGGTGACACCCGGGGCGGATGTAAGTGGCGTCACCCCCCCCCCCCCTCAAAAATAAATAAATAAATATCCGCCATGTTTTTTCAATCACAATTCTACGTTATTACAGATATAATTTCAACATTTTTTACCTGCCTGATGTGATTTTATAAATAATTCGAAGAAATGGATACAAAATTGTAATTTAAATACAAAATACTAAAAAAGTCCATACATTTATGGGAAAGCCTATTTTGATTTTGAATTTTTAACAAAACTTCTGTAAATTTATACTGTATTTTTTTTTTATCGTAATAATCTTATGTTATGATTCTATATGCTTATTAGTTTTTTTTCGTGATTATTGTTTCATTTTTTAACTGTTATTTCAAAAAATCACCTGTCCATATACACTACTGGCCAATAAAATTGCTACACGAGGAAGAAATGCAGATAACAAAATGATATTTATTGGACAAATATATTACGATAGAAATAACAAAGTGATTAAAATTTCAAAAAATTTGGGTGCATAGATCCTCAGAAATCAGCAACCAGAACAACCATTTCGGGCAGTAATAAAAGCTCTTATACGCCTGGGCATTGAGTCAAACAGAGATTGGATGGCATGTACAGGTACAGATGCTCATGTAGCTTCGACACGATGCCACAGTTCATCAACCGTAGTGACTGGCGTATGGTTATGAACCAGTCACTCGGCGACCAATGACCAGACGTTTTCGATTGGTGAGAGATCTGGGAAACGTGCTGGCCAGGGCAACAGCCGAACATTTTCCGTATCAAGGAAGGTCCGTACATTCCGGAAGCATGCGGTCGGGCATTATCCTGCAGAAACGTAGGATTTCGCAGGTCTCGAATAAAAGGTAGAGCCACGGGTCGTAAAATATCAGAAATGTAACGTGCATTGTCCAAAGTGCCGTCAATTCGAACAACAGATGACCGAGACGTGTATCCAATGGCTCCCCATACCATCACGCCAGGTGATGGATCAGTATGACGATGACGAATGCAAGCTGCCAATGTTCGTTCACCACGATGCCGCCAAACACGAATGTGACCATCATGATGTTATAAACAGGCCCGTAACCAGACGGGGGGCAGGTGGGGCTGAGCCCCCCCTAGCATCCTCTAGAGCCCCCTCTAACGATTTCTTTACTTTCTACCCTTTTTTTTTAACATAATCCATATTTTAACTTTTCTCAAAAAAAAAAAAAAAAAAAAAAAAAAAAAAGTAAGAGAAATTTTTTTAGATCTTTTAACTGCCTTGAATAAAATGGGTATACGCCTAGAATTTTGTATTCGGAACCTTATTAGATTAGTTGTTTTCTGTTATCTTGCTAGCGGTATAATGCATTTCTCGAAACACATTTTAAAGGAACCTTTCTCCTGAAAAAAATTAAGTCCAGATGCACTAACTGGTCACCACATGTGTTAGTACATCGTTATATTTTCAAAGCAACTATCTTACGCAGAATGAATGGAAATGGACCATGGTGTTCAAATTGGCCGATAATTAGTCAAGCGATGTTCAAAATCTTGACTAGGGCATAGTCATTAAAAACCCATGTTTCTAAATTTTAATGGTTTGCTTGTTTCAATACGTAATTATCAGTAGATTTAGTTAACGATGAAATATCACTTGGAAACAGAACGTTTGAAAATTAAAAAGATAAAAAATGTCAATTTATACACGTGGAATAAAAAAAAGCCAGTAATTGTTTCATGTTATGGGTTACAAGGGTGTGCATTAGAAAAAAAAAGTTTATTTTATTTTATTTTTAGTTATTTTTTTATTTCATTTTTGTTTGTGTGTTAAATGAAAACATTTTTTTTTTTTCAATTTGTCATATAACAATAAAAAAAAATTGAGCAAAAAAACATGATTAAGGTTAAGTTTATTATAAGATTACGACAAAAATATCTGCAATTATTTGATGTATGAAATATTAATAAATAACTATAGTGTTAGACAATAAAATATTAAAAAAAAATTATAAATTACGATTTGCGTTAGTTAAAGATATTAAATGTAGGAAATTAAAATAAGAATAATAAATTAAGTTTCATTAAGTATGTAATTTCTACCATAACATATGCAAAAAATTCTGTTAATTTTTAACTAAAAAATAAACTTTTTTTTTTATCAAAAAGAAAACCGATTTCAAAAACTATTGCAAAGTATTTTTTTTCATAATACTGTCGAGTCTCTCTGTAACGAAATTCTATACATCGAATTTCTCTATATAACGAATTTTTAGTGGGAACGGTCTCCTTTTCGCATGATTACATTAAAAACAGTCTCTATATAGCGAAATATCTATTTCCATATAACGAATTTTTTCATAAATTGGTTTTAATTTATTTAGTTTTAAAAAGCTTCGAAATCACATGGAATCAATTTTCCATCACTCTTTTTTGATTTATCGTCAGTGCTGAGTTTTTTTATATATTACTTCTCTCCTTGTTCTTTAAATCCATTTCCACATCCTTCTCAAAACAGAGCCAAATGGATTGATACACATATAAGAGAGGAATCAATGAGAGACACATAAGTGATTCCTTCAAATGAAGGGAAATGTTAACAACAATTTTTCATTCCTTGCTAAAATTTGAGCATTTCTTTTTGAGAGCGTAACAACTTTAAAATCAAAACAACAAAAAATTGCAGATTTCTTCGTCTGAAATTAATGCAAGTCGTCCTTATTTGATTTTCATTAAATTTTCAAATAAATGTCTGTTCTCTTTTTTGAAACAGCTTAAATAATTAAGAAATAAAATGTCAGGTTAATATTTACTTTTAAACATTTCAAATTCTTAATTCAAAAGATCAAAAATAATATTTTTTTCAAATTTCACACATTAAATACGATTTTTAACATCATTCTCTATACATCGAATTTCTCTATATAATGAATTTTTTACTGGAACGGTGATTTCGTTATATAGAGACTCGACTGTAATTAATAAGACATTAAATTAAGAGCATTGTATTTACCATGTGTATTATTAATATTTATGTACATTAATTTGATTTTTTTGGAGTCGGTGCCAATCTAACCAAGATAAAAAATAATTGTCCTTTAAAAATTAAAACAAAATTCAGCAAAAACATTGCGAAAATAAATTTAATTTTAAATCAATCAACTCTAACTTAGAATCCTATATTTTAAAATCTGTGTGTTTGGTTGGTTCCTCCCCCTCTCCCCATAATGGCCAATACAAACGCATTATTTCATACTAACCATAGTTATAGTTGCTAATCTTACTTGAAAATATACATTTAAACACGTGAGATAAAATGTTACAAAAATGGTAAGATTACAATTTTTAAACTAAATATTAAATCAGAAAAAATTTCATAGATAATTCGATATGTATCTATTAAACACTTATATTGAACTTGGCTGGACTTGCATAGACACCAAAAAGTCAAATTAATGTACACAAAAATAAATATAATAATGCGCATGGTAAATACGCATTCTCTTAATTTAATTTCTTATTAAATATATTGTGTAAAAATAATATTTTAAACCTTGCAGTAATTTTTCAAAAAGGTTTTCAGAGTTTCCCCCAGAGGGTTTCAGAGAGGCGCTCCGCCCCTCCTGCCCTTTGGTTTAAAAAATAGCGCCCCTCTTGCCCCTCATCCAAAAAGTAGCGCCCCTCTTGTCACTCATTCAAAAAAATTACGCCCTTCTTGGCCCACATTTGAAAAAACGCAGCCCTTCAGCGATGAACCGAACGCGCTATAGCGCATAAATTACTCAAAAAATCGGCTCCGGAACGCAAAAAATAGCTCTCACGCGTACCTTGGGACGGGTAATTTCGTCAAAAAATCGCTAAAAACGGCAAATTTCGTTAAAAATCTCGAAATAACTACTAATTTCCGTCAAGATTCGTGAAAAAAAGGACTAATTTCGACACAAAATTCCCAAAAACGGCAGATTTCCCCAAAAGATCATGGAAAAACGACAAATTTCTTCCAAAAATCGCGATAAAACGGAAAATTTTGTCAAAGGATTCGCGAAATACGGCAACTTTCGTCAAAAAAACGCGATAAAACGACAGATTTCGGCAAAAGATTTGCGAAAAAAAAGGCAAATTTCGTAAAAAAATCGCAATAAAACGTAAAATTCTGTGAAAAGTTTCTTTTTTCGCGATCTTTTCACGAGATTTGTCGATTTTTCGCCATTCTAAAACAATAATAGCCGTTTTTTGCGATCTTTTAACAAAAACTGCTGGATTTTGCGATCTTTTAATATAATTTGCCATTTTTTTCGCGATTTTTTAGCAATATATGCTGTTAATTGTTATCTTTTAACAAAATCTGCTGTTTTTGCGATCTTTTAACAAAATTGGCCCTTTCTTAGCGATCTTTTAACAACATTTGCCGTTTTTTCGTGATTTTTTAACAAAATTTACCCTTTTTTTTGATGAAATTTCTATTTTTTTTACGACTTTTTGAACCACTAGATTCTAGATTCAACTCTATAAAAGTGCCCTTAAAAAAAAAAAGTGCCCTGAAGAATGTAAAAAGTGCCCTTTTCAGAACAGTAGCGCCCTGCCCCTTTTTAAACCTGGGGGAAACTCTGGGTTTTATTTTTGATTTTAAAAAAAGTATTTATTTTCCGATGATCATGAAGTATTTTGCATTTATTAATTTCCTTATAGAAAAATTCCGTTATAGAGAGATTTTACACTCTAGACACTATAGGCAGACCCATTTTATCAGTTTTTGCTATATTTAGTTTGCTTAAGACATAGATTGTTAAAAAATGTTAGCCCCCAGAAAATTTTCAGAGCCCCCCCTGGCATGTCTCGCTGGTTACGGCCCTGGTTATAAATAGAACCTGGATTCATTTCAAAAAATGACTCCTCGCCATTCGTGCACCCAGGTTTGTCCTTGATCAACCATTGAAGGCGCTCCTGTCTATGACGCAGCGTCAAGGAAAGTCGCAGCCATGATCTTCGAGCTGAGAGTCCATGCTACTGCAAACGTCGTCGAACTGTTCGTGCAGACACTTTTTGTCTTGCAAATGACCCCATTTCTTGACTCAATGCTCGTGACGTAGTTGCACGATCCATTACGGCCATACGGATAACATGCCTGTTTTCTCGGCTGCTAGTGATAGAGATCCGTTGAGATCCCATACGGCGTTCCGTATTACCGTCTTGAATTCATTGATTCCATATTCTGATAACAGTCATTGGATCTCGACAAACGCGAGCAGCAATACTGCAATACGATAAACCGCAATCCCGGTAGACTGCAATTCGATCTTTATCAAGATCAGAAACATGGGTACGCATTTCTCCTTACACGAGGCATCACAATAATTTTTCACCAGGCAACAATGCTCAAATTCAATTCCTGTGTGAGAAACCGGTTGAACAATTTCCTCAATTAAACACATTGTAGGTGTCGCTACCGGCACCTGTATTGTCAAAATGCGCTGAAAAGCTAATCATTTGCATATCACAGCATCTTCTTCATGTCGTTTAAATTTCCTGTCTGTAGCATATCGCCTTCATCGTGTAGTAATTTTAATGGCCAGTAGTGTATTTTTGAGTTGCAATATAGTTTGCAACCAAAAGTTTATGCTTTTTTGGAATTCAAGAGTGCAAACACAGACTAAAGTGCATATTACATTATCTTTTAATAAAGATTATGTTGTAAGCGGGTGAAATCGCTTTATAAAAAAAGACGAAGGAATGCATTGCATCTATAACACAGGAAATGACCAAACCTTTTCTTGTTTACCTTCACACCTCTCATATAAGGAAGCACAGTGGCGACTCATAACTCATCCCATAGTTCGAGTTCGCATAAGTTAATGCGGTGCTATATGTATTTTTTTTTTTTTTTTTTTTTTTTTTTTTTTTTTCAAGTTTGCTTTGGCTACTCATTCGTGGAACAGTAGGTTTCTGTTTCTGGTGCATATCTTATTTAGACATCCCATTCTGTGTAAAATTTCAGATTCTCCAAGAAAAGAAAATTAACTCTGTTGCGAGATGCGCTAGCAGTTTCATTTTATTTCAGAATTCTTTTCCAAAATTTTAATTTTTCAGCGAATTGTGTGCATATGAATCTTTAATAGAAAGAAAATGTGTATAAAGTAGCTTGTTTGTCTGGGAAATTTTAATTGTATTTTGTAGAGCTATCAACTTTAGGGATGGAAACCCCCTATGTGGGGATTTTTGGCAGTTTTTCTTAGCGCAACCCAGAAAGCTTCCTAGCCCGCCAGCACACATATTTGGGTAAAATTTACCCCAATTACATTGTGAAAACAATCTACAGATATAGGCAAGCGTGCTGACGGTCTAGGGGGTGCTATATTTACAGTCAGTATTAGGACATTTTAAGCTGTGTCGGGACAAAGTATAAATTTAAACAACAACACTTGCTCAGTTTACAGCCAGAAATTTAATTTAGTAATTGAAGTGAAATGTATTCTGAGTTCAAAAAAGCGAATTTTGTCATATACAATTTTTGGATGTAAAATAAATTTTTGGAATGACGGAAAATACAGTATTTTGTGAATTGGCTAGATAAAATGGAAGCACAAATTTAATGATTGTTAATGGAATCTTTAAAGTAATTGGAAAATATTATATAAAATGGCAATTTTTTTCCAATGTGTTTTTTTTTCTTTATTTTAATTGCAAAATCACAAAACAGTACCATGGGTGCACTAAATCTTGAATTGATTTACGTAAAAACAGGTCCCATAATATCAGTTTTTTCTTGTAGCAAGTCTTGTTTTGAAATTGAAATTGAGGATTGTTTTGATTTTAGCGTTCAAAGCAATTTGATTCTGATGAAGGTTCGTCAAGTACTCGATATGAGCCTTCAGTATGGCAAGCAGCTCAATTTGATATATTGCTATGTGACTAGTGATGACTTAGATGTTGACACGAAGAGAAACACTTTTGGTTTCATTTTACTTTCCAAAAAGCCATACAATTTTCTAATAACTGTAGGAAAGAAACAAAAATAAGCGAGACAGATAAAAGATCCAGAAATAGTATTTCCTTTTCATACATATTCCAAAACGCATTTATTGTAAACTTTGTTTTTAGTTTTTCACGAAAGAATAGGTAAAGAGCGATCACAAAAATCAGTAAGACTAATTTCTACATGTTTCAGACATTGGAAAAAGGCTAAATGTGTTTTCTTAAAGCATATGCAATTAGATTATTATAAACCGTATGTTATTTTAGCAAACAAATTTGAAATTTCTTCAGAAAAATAAAAAGTTATTATTTCATTGTCGGGTTTTCAAAGAGCTTCAGGAAAATAAGAAATCAAGACAGCTCTCGGATCAATGCTTAAAATAATGTTATTTTATGCAGAGCAAAATACATAACTTAGAGGTGACCATGATGACAATCATCTAACGTTAGAGAAATGGATATAAAAAAGACTGTTAGCTTAGAGTTCTTTTAAATTTAGAGCAATATCTGGAGAGAATGAATTCTAACAAGAAATTATAAATATCCGTATAAATGCTATTTACTCTTTATTCCAGACATTTAAATTGAAATCATTCAAATATCCTCAGGTACAGTTACCGAATTACTAATTATTTTAACGCAATCTGTTTTAGTTTAATTGCTGAAGAAACTATGAACATATCAAGCGCAAGACAGCTTGTCCTTTGTGTTAAATATGTGGAGTTTTAAAAAATTCACAAATCTCAATAATTCGGATTTTTTTTTTTTTTAGTTTTTATTCAAATAAATGTCTTTTCTGCGAAAAATTCAAGAAAAGTAATATTACTACTTTGTGATGAACTATATCTTGACATGTGTAAATGCGTCGTATTAGGCGTATGATGAAATAGCCAATAAGCCTGGTCATGTTAGAGGGTCAATTCTAGAATTCTTCAGAAAATCCAAAAATTAGATACGTCCATAGTGAAAGCTAACGGTTAAATCTTGGCTTGTCCAAGAGCATGCTGATTCCCGTCATTCGAAAGCATCATGGACTTGTTAAAGCACTCACAAAAGTTTTTAAAACTCACCTAAAGGCAAATTTAGCACTTAAGTAAGTATCATATGCCCCAGAAAAAAAGAAAAAGAAAATTACTTGTCCGCATTTGTGACGCAAAATTTATCGAGAGTCATGAAGGCATATTAACGTTTGTTGAGCTACTTAAATACATTTGCATTGGCTCAGAAAATATTTCGAAAAACGAAGAAAATTTCATTAACAGCTGGAGCTTTTTTGGCAGTCAGGGAGAAGAATGATTTTTTCACAAACCTGTCTGTTTGTGAGGTTTTCTGTCAGACAAAGTCATAGAGAGTTCTTCAAGAACCATCCGTGACATATCATTTGTAACTCTTGCTAAAGATGTCCTAATTGTTTCACACAAATATAGAGAAAAATGCAATAGAAATCTTTTGTGAGATAGTTTAATTTGCATGAAAACTTCGGGAAGACATTTTTCAAACTGAAATAGAGACCTAAAGATTAATAGTTAGACATATAACACATACAAACCGTCAAATTACATGCGCTGAAGAGTATTACAATATCACGTTCTTTATTCTCTGTGTAGAAAGTCTTATTCAAAATTTAAAGGATCGATTCATTTCGAATGAAGACATTCTAAGAGATTTCCCATTACATCTTCCAGGATTTGCTTCACTAGAATAAGCATGCAAATTAGAGAATGTGTCGCAATATTTTCAGGATAAACTGGTAATGTATCAAGTGAAAGCTGAATATGAATTAGGATGTAAACGAATTGCTAATGTTGACACCAACACAAAAGGCCTAAAAGTTTTTCTACTGTAATGTGACGTATTAAAATAATATTAAACATTTACTGACAGTCTTGGTTGAAAGCCCAGTAACAACAGTCAGTGCTGATATAATCTCTTTCGATAATGAAAATAATTAAATTTTTGCCTCGAAGTTTTATAGCCAAAGAAAGACTTTCATTCATTGGGACAGTACACTCTTAAAACGAAAGAGCTGATTTGGCTTCTCATGAAAGAGTTGTAATTTTTTCGATCATAATTTTCAAACGATTAAATCTTCTTGATCTAAATTGGTTATTTAAATAGCTCAACTTCATTTAAATTGGTTAAAACTCGAGTTATTTCAACTCTTTTTTGAGAAGCTGCCTTTCAACATTCAGATGAGTGGATTTCAGCTCAACTTGAGCTATTTTGTGGCTGACTTTTTAAGAGAGTAGATCTTGATAAATTAGTCAACATCATGATTAAGAAGAAATTACGATGATCGCTTCTGTTGCACTAGTAAATTTATTGTGCCAAGGATATTGCATTTAAAAATATTATAATCAGAGAATGTGAAATACAAAGATATTTTTTTATGATTACATATGACTAAAGCCATTAATTCTTCTTAGGAAAAAAATAATGCGTGCAGTTAATTTCATTTATTGATCAATAGTTTCAAGATCTCGCACTCGTAATGTCAGACTCTCGCATTCTAATATTAATCCGGTGTTTTAATTCAATTCACATTATTTGTCTGCATTTCAATAATTTTTAACGTTTTTATCATAGGTTACTTGAGTCTCATCTCAAACATTGTTAGTTTTTGCTTTTTAAGTTTCGAGAAATTTTTTTTCCTAAAAACTCTTTCAGTTTCCGAACCGGTTTGGAAATTGGAAGTGCTCTTGAAAGTCAAAAATTGCAACAGAAATTGAAAAAATTAAATACGAAATAACAATTTTTGCAAAGTCATCAAGTATCCTATGCGGGAACACACTTTAGGTTAAGCCTTGATTATTTTAATTCTTTTGTTGTTAATTATACAAAATACTTTTGTAAGATCAGAAATTTTTTTTAAAATTGAGCCCCTCCCGAAAGGAAATCCTGGCTACGGGCCTGGTGTTACCCCTTAGAGGGTGACATCCGGGGCGGACCCCCCCCCTCCCCGCTAGCTACGCCACTGTAAGGAACCCAGCTATAACATATTTCGATGTTGGAATTCACAACAGTTGAAAGACCATTAGTAATAAACATCGTAGTATCGTTCGAGGCGTGACAGAAATTCAGAAATAGAAAGTTTAGAACTTTCTAATACTTTTTTACGACACATTCATTTTTCTCTTCAGAACAAAAACATTTTTTATTTATTACTCGCTCTCTACAGATGAATAAACAATTGAAAATTATCAATCAACTTTCATGATTTTGTATTCTTATTAGCTTCATCATTACACAACCTCCTTGTCATAACCAAGATATTTTTCCAAAAGCGCGATAACTTTAACCGCACATTAAAATATAGTTCGCCAGCTTATTACGAAATAAAACAGGTAAAATGGCAACAACAAAAATTTAATAAAGAAAAAACATGGATGTAAAATTCGAAAATATGCATCTTTTTCCGGCAAACGATAAATGACTTTCTTCCACGAAAAAATTTTACAACCAAATTCAGCAATATCAGTTGTTGAATTTCAAGGTGAAATACTCAAGTTCTTGACCCATTCGAACTGCTACGTCAGAAAGCTTCCGTGTTGCGCATCCATAATTTGTTGCATCGAGATAGAGAATTAAATTTTCAGTTATTCATTTATTTATTTATTGTGAGAGTAAATGAAAACGAAAGAAAATACGTGAATGTATAGGCATTATACATATTTTCGATTTCGTTTGCACGCTTTTACTTAACTCAGAAATATAAAAATGTTATCTTAGAAATGAAAGCAAGAAAAGGTGGGATTTTTAATGCAATTTTTACCCACTTCCTGATCTGGTAGAGTTATGGAAAGAGTGTTTGTACATGTATAATTGTGTTCTCATTGATCATACAACATTTTCATACCTTAAGAAATTAATTACCCGTGAATAGATTAATACTAGCAAAAGCCGAGCTTTGTTTGGATTCGCGAAATATTTTTTCATAAGATAAATATTTGAAAGTATCAATATTTTTTTCAAAAATTACTTTTACATCTTTATTAAGCGAAAACGTTACTTTATGTTTCGGCACATTTTAATTTCAGAAATGTAAATTCAGCCAAATAACTAAGAATTTCTTCGAATTTTTTTATTATTATATAAAACTGATATAAATTTCCGAAGCAAACTTATACAAAACATTAATTATTTTTATTTGTTTACGATTTTTTCATTGCCACTTCACAGACACACAAAAAAAAATAATAATTCTTTTAAAATGCGTATAAATATCGTCTGCATAAATGATTCCAAAAAATAAGAATAAATTGTGTATTTGAATTCTTAACACTGAAAAATACTTTTATAACTGAATGAAAATAATTGAATTTTGACAAATTTTAATTCAAATTTGTGAAAAATGAATTAAATGCTATATGATAAAGTTAAAATTATTTTCAACGTTAGAACACCAGAATATTCGAATTCCAAGCATACCGGTTTCGGTATCATATAGCATACCTTCCTCAGTGCTAAAGATAGTGGAGATTTGTTCATATATATATAGGGAGGATGGGGATTCAAGTGATAAGTTTCTTGACCAATGGGAAAACAGAGGATCCTAGGCAACAGCCAATAGGAAAACAGAGGATCCTAGGCAACAGCCAATAGGAAAACAGGGAACAGCTAATAGGAAAAATGGGTGGAAAATGGAAAGATATTGCGAGAATTGCATTAAAAGATTAAGAAAAATTAGTTTTAATGTAATATTTCCAACAGTCTGATAATGGTGGAATAGCAAAATCACAATTAACAAGATTAGCAAGATTTTTATGGATATGGAAAGCTTCAAGGAAGTTAAGTTCTTGTATAGAAGTAGGTTTAGTTAGTATCTTAACCGAATTGAAGTCAAAAGCATGACTCGTCTCCCAGCAATGTTTTGCGATTGAGGATTTCTTGATTTCTTGTTTTTCAATATATTGCTTATGTTCTTTAATACGAAATTTTAGACTGCGTTTGGTTTGACCAATGTAAGAAAGACCACACTGACAATTAATATTGTAAATGCCCCATGAATTTGATAATTCAACAGGATCTTTAAGGTTGGAAAGGGTGAGTTTATTAGTAGGGGTAAAAATTATTTTGAAGTCGAACCGACTAAGAATTTTAGCAATGGAAAAACTTGATTTTGGAAAGAAAGGTAAGACAATGCTAATATTGGAACGAGTAGAAGACTGAGATGAGTTTGAGGAGTGAGAGTTTTGCAATTTAGAAAGGGCAGTATCAATAATAGAAGGGTTGTAACCTCTATCAAATGCAATTGCTTTAATATATTGAATTTCATTATTGAGAGACTGAGAATCAGAGCAAACATGAAGAGCACGATTTATGAATGTGTAAAAGGCAGCCATTTTTTGACTTGGAGGATGACATGAACGAGCATGGGGGGTAGAGAAACAGCGAAGCTTTTTCGATAGACAGATGTAGAGAAGCCAATTTCACTGCGGGTGACAAGGGTGTCCAGGAAAGGGAGTGAACCATTATTTTCTGTTTCATACGTAAATTGGATATTGTTATCAATAGATTTCATAATGATAAGAATGTCCTCAATATTGTGAAGAGAAGTGTCAAGTAAGGTGAATGTGTCATCAACGTACCGAATCCAGAAAGGGAAAGAGAATTTATCAAAAAGAGAGCATTCAAAATAGTGCATGTAGAAATCTGCAAGGATGGGAGACAGGGGCGAGCCCATAGCTAAACCATCAGTTTGTCTGTAAAAATTGCCTTGAAATGAAAAGGTGGTTTGAGAAAGACAAGTACGTGTAAGGGAAATAAGTTCTTGTATTTCGAAGCTTGAAAAATGAAATTCACGGAGTCTTTGTTCAAGACAAGAGAGGGCGCCATTTATCGGAACATTTGTGAAAAGGGATTTAACGTCAAAAGAAACCATACACTCTCAAAAAAACTTCCGTCTTTTCACAGAAAATGCACTGGCAGCACTGCTGCCAGAAATTGTCTGTATATTGACGATTTTCTGTTTATTTTTTTCTCTGTCAAAAGAGGAAAAATATCCGTCACTTGAAAAAAGTTTGGAAAAAATCAATGCGGAAGAGGCGGGGATCGAACCAAGGATCCCAGGATTACCAGACCAACGCTAATCCACGGCGCTACGGCTGCCCATGATGATTGTGCGTTAAAATAGAACCCTTCATTTCATATGGTGTGGGTTGGTGTATTTCGTTAAAAAGCTTTTAATTATGCAGTTAATCTCGGAAAGATTTCATCTTTAATGAAACTGTGGCTGGGTTTTTTTTACGTTTAGTATTAATATAGTATAAAAATGTGAATTTTAAATATATTACGTAGAATGTTAGAGAAAAAACATGGATGTTCTATTTGTGAGAATTTTTGAACGAATAAAGAAAGTAATTGTTATTTATTTTTAAATTCGAAAACATTTTTGTCTTTTAAAACTAAAGTAGACATTTTAATCAATAGAATATTTTTGTTTTTCATTTTAAAAATAAATTCGAACTTATTACTAACAGACCCAATGCGCATGCGTGCTGGATATAAACGGAAACTTTTCCTCATTTTTCGACGCTCGGAATGAACTCACAGAACAAATACGTTTTCTGGGAGAACAGAAATTATTTGTGAAAAAATAACGATAACTTAGTGTATATTGACGAATTTTTCTGACAGTGTAGTCAAATTACTCGGCGACAAATTTTGTATCATTTTGGCAAAGGTGATGGAATTCTTCACAGTGTATAAATTTGCTGATAGAAGGGAAGAAAATATTGTAGTTAAATATTTTGCTATTCTCCCCTTATTTTCTCCCCTTCTATCAGCAAATTTATACACTGTGTAGAATTCCATCACCTTTGCCAAAATGATACAAAATTTGTCGCCGAGTAATTTCACTATGGTTTCTTTTGACGTTAAATCCCTTTTCACAAATGTTCCGATAAATGGCGCCCTCTCTTGTCTTGAACAAAGACTCCGTGAATTTCATTTTTCAAGCTTCGAAATTCAAGAACTTATTTCCCTTACACGTACTTGTCTTTCTCAAACCACCTTTTCATTTCAAGGCAATTTTTACAGACAAACTGATGGTTTAGCTATGGGCTCGCCCCTGTCTCCCATCCTTGCAGATTTCTACATGCACTATTTTGAATGCTCTCTTTTTGATAAATTCTCTTTCCCTTTCTGGATTCGGTATGTTGATGACACATTCACCTTACTTGACACTTCTCTTCACAATATTGAGGACATTCTTATCATTATGAACTCTATTGATAACAATATCCAATTTACGTATGAAACAGAAAATAATGGTTCACTCCCTTTCCTGGACACCCTTGTCACCCGCAGTGAAATTGGCTTCTCTACATCTGTCTATCGAAAAAGCTTCGCTGTTTCTCTACCCCCCCATGCTCGTTCATGTCATCCTCCAAGTCAAAAAATGGCTGCCTTTTACACATTCATAAATCGTGCTCTTCATGTTTGCTCTGATTCTCAGTCTCCCAATAATGAAATTCAATATATTAAAGCAATTGCATTTGATAGAGGTTACAACCCTTCTATTATTGATACTGCCCTTTCTAAATTGCAAAACTCTCACTCCTCAAACTCATCTCAGTCTTCTACTCGTTCCAATATTAGCATTGTCTTACCTTTCTTTCCAAAATCAAGTTTTTCCATTGCTAAAATTCTTAGTCGGTTCGACTTCAAAATAATTTTTACCCCTACTAATAAACTCACCCTTTCCAACCTTAAAGATCCTGTTGAATTATCAAATTCATGGGGCATTTACAATATTAATTGTCAGTGTGGTCTTTCTTACATTGGTCAAACCAAACGCAGTCTAAAATTTCGTATTAAAGAACATAAGCAATATATTGAAAAACAAGAAATCAAGAAATCCTCAATCGCAAAACATTGCTGGGAGACGAGTCATGCTTTTGACTTCAATTCGGTTAAGATACTAACTAAACCTACTTCTATACAAGAACTTAACTTCCTTGAAGCTTTCCATATCCATAAAAATCTTGCTAATCTTGTTAATTGTGATTTTGCTATTCCACCATTATCAGACTGTTGGAAATATTACATTAAAACTAATTTTTCTTAATCTTTTAATGCAATTCTCGCAATATCTTTCCATTTTCCACCCATTTTTCCTATTAGCTGTTCCCTGTTTTCCTATTGGCTGTTGCCTAGGATCCTCTGTTTTCCTATTGGCTGTTGCCTAGGATCCTCTGTTTTCCCATTGGTCAAGAAACTTATCACTTGAATCCCCATCCTCCCTATATATATATGAGCAAATCTCCACTATCTTTAGCACTGAGGAAGGTATGCTATATGCTACCGAAACCGGTATGCTTGGAATTCGAATATTCTGGTGTTCTAACGTTGAAAATAATTTTAACTTTATCATATTGCACCAGGCAACAACCTATTATTATTAAATGCTATATGCTATAATATTCCTAAATGTGCTATAATTTTCCTAAAAAAAAAAGGTATTTCACAAATTTCATAAAAGAAATCGTGAAACTATTATTAGTTAAAAAGAATGAAGATGTTTGAAAATCTGAAAGCAGTTTTTGAGATATTTTGGTACAATGATGAAGATATATTTTATTTATTTAATTAATAATGATTCTATCTGTAATTATTGACTCCATGATTTATTTATCCTTCTAAAAATGTACGTGTTTCGTTTTTTATTTGCAAAAATGCGTCCGTAATGGAAAAACATGTAAAATAAGTTAATTATATTAATAATTTTTTTTTAATTATTCTGTAAAAAATTTATATTGTGTAAATCTGCAGATCATAATTTATTTTTATGTTTAATTTCAAGTCAAAATAATGAATAGATTTTTTGTAAAGTGTACGACAAAATGTAATTTGTGTAGCCTAGTAGAGGATTCGCTTCGCTCATCCTAATTAATTTAATTAATCTAGGATTGTTCTTTCAGAAAACAATTTAGAAATCTTAAACAGACAGTTTAAATAGTTTTTTTCTTCCCTGTAGCCATACTTTAAAAAATCCTACTGGTTTTGGCCTGTACCAGGAGGAAAAGTTAAGGTAACTTTCATATTCCTTGATTTAAGCATGCAGCTAGTTTTACTCGATTACACGAAGGACAAAGGTAAAATAAAGGGAAACTGACTACAAAAATTTCAATTTTCATCTGATTTTTCAGTTTTTGAACTTGAATGATATTTTTGAAAAATTAGCTATCATTAGACTTAATTTGTGACGATATATTTTAATCAGTGGCGTAGCTAGCGAGGGGCGGTCCGCCCCGAGTGTCACCATCCGAGGGGTGACACCCAATCTTTATTTGCAAATAAAAAACATTATAAGATTTTGGAAAGGAATTCTGAAATAAAATGAAATTTACAGCGCACGACGCAATAGAGTTAGTTTTCTTTTCTTTGAGAATGTAAAATTTTACACAGAATGGTGTATCTAAATAAGACATGCATTAGGGAACAAAACCTACCAATCCAACGAGTAGGTAGCAAAAGCAAATTTTAAAAGAAAGAGTTTTCTTCGACATGGAGATAGTGGGTTGAGTAATAAGTCGCTCCTGTTATTATTATTATTATTATTATTTTTAAGCAGGAGGTCAAAAATTAAATAAGGAATGGAATGGTCATTTGTTAATAACGTAGAAATGTGATTGAAAAAAATATGACAGATCGGATGGGAGGAGGGGGTGACACCATGATAGCTGGGCGTAACACCATTCACATCCGCCCCGGGTGTCCCCATCCTAGCTATAATCTAAGATTGACTCATGATTTTTTGTTTTTTCTTAATACTGGTTCGGTCAAATGTCAGAAAATGGTCAGCGTTAGAAAGAAAGGACTTCGGATAGGCATGCGGAACGCCGCACTCCGGAGAATTTGAGCGGATTTAATGGATAAGTGTCATATTTAAAAGCATAGGTCAAGAAACATTACATAAATTTAATTATTGCAGATTATTTCAATATTTAACTTCAGAAACAATACTGTGAATGAACTGTCGGAATATTTTTTTAACTCTTGGTCAAACAAGGAGAGGCCCAAGCTTGATAATTACAGACTTTGATTATTTTAATACATGTTGAGAGTCTACTAACAAAAGGGGGAGGGAATCTAATATTATAACATAACTTAAATACTTAGTAACGAAATGACTATGTTGGTCGTAGCTCGGTTGATACGGCATTTGCTCGTTAATCCGTGGCCTCGAGTTCGATATCGGAATGCGTTGCGTTTGTTTTTTACTTATTTTATTTTATATACTCATAATTTATCAATAACAATTAAAAATTTTAATATCGTACATTAATTATAATGTTAACATATTTAAATGTAACCCTTATTTAACACTTCTCGTAAAACAATAAACTCGCTTCAAAGATGTATATCTTTACATTTGTTGAATTTCTATCGCATTAATCAAACACTCGCATGGATTTTGGAATGAAGAGAAAGAAAATTCAGTGTTTGAACAGCTTTTTCTGAATCTAGCCCATGACCTGCTATATTATTTCGATTTCTACAACAGGCTATTCTGCGAAGGCTTCTCAAAACATCATTACGACGACGTTTCTCTTCGCCAACTTATCGAATTCTGTCATCGCCTTTTATACGCGCGCAATAAAAACGAGAAAGTTTGTGAAAGACAGGCGTTAACAAATACTGATTCACGTTTGATTTTCTCCCAATACATTTAACTGATGACGAAACTTTTGTTTATGGACTACATCACAGTCAGAGGGTCAGGAGATGGACTTTGAAACTGAAACAGGGTTTGATTGGGGTTTTTTAATGTAACTGTATAATGTTTATAACTTCGGTTGGTCATATATCCGCGCTGAAAGTTTCGTAAATATATTTAGATCGTCAAGAAATTACTGTAGAATGTTTATTATTAAAGCACTTCATTTTATTAGCAGGGATATTCAAAAGAAATTTGAAATGTGTGGATTGAAGAGGAGGGGGGGGGGGGGGCAGCGTCCCCGTTGGCTTTTATTTACATATTTAATTATTTTTCACGATTAAGATGAAAATATTAAGAAACAGTGACTTAAAAACAGAATTAAATATGTGAAGAAACTGATTTACAACGTCTCGATAAGTGCCACCTTTTAATTTTATGTTGAGTTCAGCGAACCAGAGCCCTTTTTAGGTTGTGGTGGAGCTTTCCGTCCTAAGACATTCGCGAATGCTGCTACGAATGGCAATTTTACAAACTTAGTTCAGTTCGTAAATTTGTTTAGAGCTTCAATAAAGACTGTAATACACTTTCTATTCCTGATAGACTTGGCAAAAGTTGCAAATCTGAATATAATTAAACTTTTTACAAATAAGAACTATATTCCATAGACTTGGCAAAAGTTACAAATCTAATTAGGAATATAATTAAACTTTTTACAAATAAGAACTATATTCCATTTTTTAATTGTGATAACTCGGTAAAATTATAAGACTAGTTGGCAAATACTGAAATTAAAGAGTCTTATAGTAATGGTCCTGAGGCGAAACGGTTGTTAGCTGGTAAACACATGCGCTGGGATAAATATCGCCTTAAACACATCTTTTTATTTTTCAAAAAAGAAAAAAAAAAAAAAAAAAAAAGAAGTTTTTGATTTGCTTGTTGGAAATCGTTTGCATATTTTTTAAAGAGAAGAAAAAAAAAAAAATGAGGACGTTTTTGACCTGCCTACTGGAAGTCGCTTGCATATTTTCTAAAAAACTAGTTGGATGTGCCAATCTCAAAACTTTCTTCTATCTCATACGTACATTTTAATATTTCAAATTTTAGTTACACATGTTAATCCGTTAATATTATGAATTCAGTGCTATACTAGCTATGATCTGCATCTTAAACTTCTGCTTCTGTTTCGAGTTTCCGTATCTGCACGAGCCGATGAACAGTAGAACGATAGTCAGATTTTTTTCAAATTTAGGAAGAATCTACTCACCATACTCCAAAAAATCATTCACAAAAATTTTTGTTTGGTTCTATGCATAACTTCAAACACTTTTTAATGGTAAAACAATAAAAATGGCACAGACATCACGATTATAGCGCCTCCTTCCGGCGGATTTTTTTCAAATTCAGGGAGGACCAACTAGCTATAGCCATACATTTACACAAAAAATTTGGTTCAATTCGATGCATAACTTCATACACTTTTAGTCGGTACAATATTGAAAATGGCACAAAAATTGTTATCGCAGCGCCCCCTTCCGGCGGAATATTTCAAAATTGAAGGTGAACCTGCTTGCCACAGCCAAAAACATTCACAAAAAATTTGGTTTAATTCTATGCATATCTTCATACAGTTTTTGATGGTAGAATAGCGACATACGGACACACACACAGACACACGGGCAGACAGACATTTTCTAAAAACATGTTTTTTTGGCATCTCTGACCCCTAAAACGTGTAAATCCGTCGAAAACTGGAAGTCGAAAAAAATTTCGATTACAATACTTTCTTCTATTGAAGATAGAAGAAAGTAACAAGGACGTTTTTGACTTGCCTTGAAGAAATCGTTTGCAAATTTTCTCAAAATAAATAAATAAAATTGTAATTTAACAAAATACAACGACTATTTGGAAAATTATATTTTCAAAGACTAAAATTTTAAAGACTTATAAATAAATTCTATATTTAAATTAATAATAATAATCAACATCATTTTTATGATGATTAAAACGTGGTTTACGCAATAAAGCAGAATCTTATATTACGTAAGCATGGGTTAGAAATTAATATTCCTGTACCAAGCATATACAAATTTTAAATGAAATTTTAGTTTTACAATTTTCGATACTGCAAAGTATTTAAACTTCTAAACCTCACACATTTTCAATTTTTACACCGTCGTATAGAGGAAAAAAAAATGTACTTTTAAATGCAATTTGTTTGAAAGCTGTATCTCAATTTGTTTTTAAAGTTATTATTTTTTTGTAGTTTTTAGCTCACATGATAGCCTGTGAGCTTATGTGCCCGCCCGTTCTGTATGTACGTGCGTAACGCGATAACTCATGATAAAAATATCCCATCCACTTGAAATTTTGTATATAGGTATATCCTTATAAGGCGCTTCCCTGATTAGTTTTTGGAGTTCATTCGATATGTATAAGAGGGGGAACGGGGGGCTCATGCCCTCCCCTTAGTTGATATGAATGGGTTTTTCATTTAGAAATACAGTGAAACCTCCAAATAAGGGACACTCCGAATAAAGGACACCTCTATTTAAGGGACAAAACTTCCGGTCCCAGTCCCTTGATATAGCACGAGTAATGTAATTACCTCTGAATAAGGGACACTCGATTTAAGGGACACATGAAAATGAGATTAAAGGGACTGGTTTTTGCATTTTATGTAATGAAGAAGTCTGTGGTGAAAATTAAAATGCAAATTTTTGTGAACTTATCAAACAGATAAACAGTCATGTTGATATAGAGCAAATACGACACAGTCAACGACAATTTATGTAGCCACAATTCTGATTCGACATCAGTGAGTTTATCCGAATTGAAAATATTGCTGAAAACTGTGAGGATTATTCTGAAAGTGGAAAATAAAAGAAAATTGTGAAACAAAAACAATACAGATGCTTTTAGACTGTTCTCAAATCCTAAAAAAGCAACTTTTAAGACATAAGTTTTAATTTATTTCTATTCGGAAATATCTGAAACTAGGAAGTGTTGTTGTTCAGAAAATATGTAATCGACCAGTTTTTTCTTTCTTTTTCTTTCTTTTTTTTTATTTTTTTTTTGCAAATGTGATAGATTTTTTAGAAAATATTTTCAAAGTGGACGGTTTTGAACCGAATTTCTACGTGAAAGAAGAATAACTACTTAAGAAAGGATAAAAAACGTCTTTGCGTCTTTGTCACATGATCAAAATCGCTTATAACCTCAATGGATAATTTACTTAACGAAAAATTGAAAACACAGTTCAATTCCATATCGCTTCCACAGTCATGCATATTCATTTAAATTTTAATTGTGTCAAAACATTTTCCATTTTCTGAGCAGAGCAGTCGAGATTTGTTGCTTTAAAATACGCAGAACAATTGAATACTTTTTTTCTTGTAAATACTGCTGGTAATGAAAAACTAAAATTTAGAAGTACGGTAAATGAACACTTGAAAGGTTTGTACTGAAAAATTGAAATTTGCAAAACAATTCCTCTTGGCTGATTATTTCAAATAAAATTCTTTCAAATTTTTTATACTTTTTGCATTTACACAATTTGGAAAAAAAAAAAAAAAAAAAAAAAAAAACAGTAGTTCTACAAATTATTTAATGATTTAGTAATTAATTGAAAAATTTAATTAATTAATTCTCTTTACTTACTTTTGTTTGATTATCGTAATTTATACATTTAGGGTACATTTAAATTTCATCTTTAATTCTTTGTTATTTTTACATCCTTCTTAACGATTAATTAAAAATAACGTAAAAAACTCCGAATAAGGGACACCTCTATTTAAGGGACAAAAGTTCCGGTCCCATAGGTGTCCCTTATTTGGAGGTTTCACTGTATTAGTTTTTTTTTTTTTTCAAAATTTACACATAGGATCATTCTTATGAAGCGCTACCGTGAATGGTATTAGGTGTTCATTGGATAAATATAAACGGGGGAAATGGGAGTTCTGATTTATATAAATGGGTTTTACATGCAGAATTGTCAGATTTCGTTCAAATCTCTGAATAGTTTTGGAAGTTTAATGGTTAAGTATATAAAAGAGAAGGATAACTCTTCTTAATTTATATAAATGGGTTTTTATTAGGAATTTTCCGATTTGCTCTAAATTTTGGATATGGATTTTTTATATGATAAAGCATGCCCTGATCAGTTTAGAGAGTTCAATGATTAAGTATAAAAAGGGGAAAGGGGGGAGCTGATCTTCCCTCCTTAATATTTTTTTCGAACGGAATTAACCCTTGAAAATATAAGGCTGTAATGTACAATTAGTATGCGTAGCCTGTGAGCTCAATGCCATCAGTTTAACTGGGCAATATTCTTTTTATTTTAATACTTTTTTTTCATCGTGGCAACAGAATTATTTCATTTCTAGACATCCATCAAACATGAACCAATCAGAAAACGAATAAAATAAAAAACAGAAGTATGCCATGTTTGGACATGAAACATAGAGCAATAAGAAAATGAATAAAATAAACAAAGTTGCGGAATTCAAGCAATAAAATGATTTAGATATACTTTAGATTTCCCAGTTCTTTACTGAGGACAAAAACTATTTTCCAAATAGTTAAAAAAAAAAAAAAAAGTGATTATTACAGAACATGCGACAAAAATAAATATGAAAATCATAATTTTTTTCGCCTAATAGAAGTAATAATGATGAATATAATGAATTTTACAATCCAGAACAATTAGTTTTTTAAAACGCATTTAGTCAGAAATATAATGGAAGACAAAATTGGGTGAGACTTATCTCACACATGTGCTGACAGGTACATTCCTAAAACTGTAAACTCTGTCTCAGCAATATCAAAAATTACTACAGTAGACTCTCGATTAAACGGTATCGAATTATCTGGAATGCGGATTAACCGGAACAGTAAAATTATCAGTATTTTATTTAATTTATTAGTATATAACCCCGACAAAAATGACGGAATTTTCACTTGCATTTCATTCGTAATACTTCATACAAACAGAATGAAGATTTTACTATTGAAGAGTTTGTATTGTAGAAAAGCACATTTTAAAAATAGCAATACATTTCTACAAATACAAATGATGATTTTTTTTTTACTTGATATTTAGTTTTGAACAAATTTTAATTTCAATACAAAGAGCAGTATTTATTACAATAATAATAATAATTAGCGAAATAAAACTCAATTTCTGAAGATTTCACAAAACATTAAAATTAAATATTGAAGTTTTTTAAATTTTAAAATAGATTATTTTTTTATTAAAAGTATGATTCGGCAGCGGTTTTAATCATGGGTATATGATAGATTTTTAGTTCGATGCTTTTAGTCATCGATTACGAAGCTTAGTGTTTTGTTTTTAAATTTGGATTTGGCGCCATCTATATGCAGCTACTACAAACAAAACAACATTTTTTAAAAATCGTAGTTTCTTAATGAAAATAGCGGCTCCACCAGTGGCCGCGAGGTTCTGACCTCGAAACTGATAGATGGTAGGTGCTGGGTTCAAACCCAATCACGACCGTCGGTCTAACCGTTCGGATTTTTCTGTGGTTTTCTTCGAACCTTGCGTAAATACGGGTTAGGTTCCCTCAGAAAGACCCCCACGGAGGGCATTCCACCCATTAAGGCCTATATCCCAAGCGTAGATAATTAGCCGGCATAAACAAAACAAAACTAAACCATAAAGAAAATAGCAGAAGCAGGCGGCTTTGATTTAAAAAACTTTAGCTATGCAACTTTAAAAAATTCAATCCGTAAATTATGAAAAATAAATTATTATTATTATTTCTTTTGTAAAACTTCACTAAATATATTAATTACATCAAAGCAGATAAAATTTTGATTTAAGAACATGTGAAAAAATAATTTTCAGCTATACTAATGCAGTCATGATAATATCTTATATATCCATTACAACTTGAAGGGGGGGGAAGCTTATTTTATTCATAATAAAAAACAAAATTAAAAAAATTAAGCAGATAAATGCTAGCATTTAAAAAAAATAATAAAACTAAATTTAAATTCAAATCCGCAACCGCTGAGTTGCACAATGGTTTAAAAGTAGGTTTGCTAATCCTTTGTTTCCCAGGATCTATCCTCTGGAAGAAATGCTTCTAAAATAGTTCATAGATGGCAGCACTAAAATGTGATGAGAGTAAGACGGCGCTGTGAGTCGATAAAATACAATCGTACTCTTAGATGATAAAAAACTTATCAGTTTACACATCCGCTGTTATTTTTATGTATTAAAATTCGATATCATATACATGTTTTATATGAAAATATGCTGTACCAACATTATTTAAAGCGGAAGAAATTTTAAAAGCATTGATATTGCGTCACGTGTTGTTTGTGATTTAGAGAAAAGGGGGATTTCGAAAAATCTCCTGAATGTGATGAAGAAAATCTTGTAACTCATCCGAAATTAAATCATTTGGTAAACGCTGACGCGTTACTTAATTACTAGGTGCAAGAAGACGAAAATACATTTGCGGAAAAATGATGTTGAGAAATTTGAATTAGTCGAAGAATGAATGAAAAACAAAAACAGACCATTTTACCATTTCATTCTTCACAAAACAGTGAGATAAACTACATTTATCTTTTTTGTACTGATTGTAAATCTAAATAACATTAAAATTTAGGTTTATTCTCTTTTTTTTGTATTAATTAAATTATTAATGTTCTATTGTATGATAGTAATATTGCATTGATAATAATATTGTATTGATATTTTTACTTTCTTCTATCTTCAATAGAAGATAGTAGATATTCCAAAAAACATTTTTTTTACAAAATGTCTGTCTGTCCGTGTGTCTGCATGTGTGTGTGTCTGTAAGTCGCCATTCTACCATAAAAAAATGCATGAAGTTATGCATAGAATTGAAACAAATTTTTTGTGAATGTTTTAGGCTGTGGCAAGCAGGTCCTACTTCAGTTTTGAAATATTCCGCCAGAAGGGGGCGCTGCAATCGCGATTTTTGTACCATTTTCAAAATTGTACCTACCAAAAGTATATGAAGTTATGCATCGAATTGAACCAAATTTTTTTGTGTAACTGTATGACTATGGCTAGTTGGTCCTCCCTGAATTTGAAAAAAATTTGCCGGAAGGGGGAGTTACAATCGCGTTTTTTGTGCCATTTTCAATATTGTACCGACCAAAAATATATGAAGTTATGCATCGAATTGAACCAAATTTTTTGTGTAAGTGTATGACTATGGATAGTTGGTCCTTCCTGAATTTGAAAAAAATTTGCCGGAAGGGGGAGCTACAATCGCGTTTTTTGTGCCATTTTCAATATTGTACCGACCAAAAATATATGAAGTTATGCATCGAATTGAACCAAATTTTTTGTGTGAGTAGATGGTTATGGCTAGTTGGTCCTTCCTGAATTTGAAAAAAAATCCGCCAGAAGGGGGCGCTGCAATCGCGATTTTTGTGCCATTTTCAATATTCTACTGACCTAAAGTATATGAAATTATACATCGAATTGAACCAAATTTTTTATGTACGTCTATGGTTATGGCTAGTTGGTACTTCCTGAATTTGAAAAAATTCCGCCGGAAGGGGGCGCTGCAATAGCAAATTTTATGCCATTTTCAATATTGGACCACCTAAAAATGTATGAAGTTAGTTCTAGAACTGAACTAAATTTTTTGTATATGATTATCTTTTGGTAAAGCAAGTAGGATCTCCCTGAATTGATGACTATAGGTGCTACGTATTTATATAATTACGAACGCACATAAATATATTCAGATCTTGGTGTAATATTATACAAGTATTTCAGATACAGTATAGTAGCCGAAATCTTTTGTGTGTCCCTGTAAATACTATCTGATTTCAATTATACAGGAAATAACTTGTAGTAATCCTCAGCAACCTATATTAATATTTAAAAATGTTAAATAGTTTAATACAATTAAAATGCGCACCAAACAATGCTCCCCCTATACCATTTTGTAATGCAATACTTTTGTGTGTCCTTGTAAATCAATAAAAAAAAGTTCTTTTCACCATAGATATTGTAAAGAATATATAGTATAGTATATACACTTCATAGATGCATATCAATTTTATTATGTTCGAAAGAGTGTAAGACCATTAAAATGCACTTGAAACTTTTCCCCCCATTGACCGTAATGTATCGGAATCCTTTTGATTGTCCCTGTAATTGAACTATGCATCCGATTTTCATAAAATTTGAAATGACACGACAAATTTATTTCATAATTATATACTTTAAATTTCAAACGATTCGATTCCGTAGTTTTTGAATTGTTATATGCGGACGGATTGAACGAACGCTGTAGGTGCGTTATTTACGTAATTACGAACGCACCTAATTAGGATCATTTTAAAAGATGACAGTTCATCACTTTCTTCCTCTTCCTCCATCAGCAGAGAGAGAGAATCGATAGTCGCCAAATTGGCGAAACTGCATCTTCTTTTTTTCTCCTACAACCTTGGTGCCAGTCAGAGAATGCCTCGGAACCGGCAAAAATTTCAGGTTTTTCCCATTAAACAAGTGGATCTTTTTCCCTATTTCGATGCTGACAAGCAGAAAAACAAAAACTTGCTTACCGCTGGTCTTCCGTTTCAGAAAAACTGAAACCGATACTTTTCCGCCGGCCGGCCGGCGATTCGTGAGTCGAGAGCCGTACGGTACGAAGCGAAGTCCGCAGGTGGTTGTTGTCCCGATAAAATGCAATACTTGAATTTCGTTCCTGTCGAACGGTGGCATTCAAATGCATCGCTATTTTCTAATATCCGGACATACAGGCACCAAATTACGGAAAGCAATGGATATTCATTTACACGTAAGCTCAATCTCAATAACGTGTATAAATTATATAACAATTTAAGTACATATTTATGAGAGCACAGACAGAGTGCAGACAAATAAAAAACGAACACATTTCATCTGTTTTAAGCGGAATCGATCGGGACCGAGAAAAATTTCTGCAGTAGACAATATTCCGCCTTAGACAAATTTTAAACCTTAGTCTATGGGTGTGTATTGACTTGAAAATCTTCCCAAATTATACAGATTTCCTTCTTACACAGACTCCGCCTTACAGAGAAATTACTGTACGTTGAAACGTTTATAACAAATTACAGTACTCAGATATAACACACTTTATCAATTGATAAAAAGTGTTTCCCTAAATCCTAAAATAACAGAATTTTTTTGTATGTCTCTGTAAATGAATGATAAATGCTATGTAATCTCCATAATCCATAGAAACAGTGATTTTATCAATTTCATTATATTTAAAGCGAAATTGTAAAAACATCGAAGTCAGTCGTTCCCAACCTTTATTGGCCGCACCTCACCAAAACATCTGTAAAATCACGATGTCCCCCCCTCTCCCCTTCATTTAGCCTTTGACATGAATTAATATTGTTTACATTTTGGTGTAAATCGCCCAACAGGTGGCGCTGTTATGCTGCACTTTTCACGATTTCCGCAATACCTTTACCTCAAGAATTAATGCACGGATTTTCATCAAACTTTAAGTAAACCCGTGATATGAACTAGTTCTGCTTATGTTTTGGTGTCAATCGCCCATTAGATGACATGCTATGCAGAATTTTTCTGTTTCTTGCACTAGCTCTAACTCAAGAACTAATGCACGAATTTTTTCAAACTTCAGATTAAGGTATAGCTTGATAAATATTATTACTGATTATGTTTTGGTATATATCGCCCCAACAAAGTTCGTTTTTATGTTGCATTTTTTCTGATATCCGCAATATTACTATTTCAAGAACTAATGCACGGAATTTCATGCCTTTAGACTGTTCACAATGAGCATAAATTGTCTATGGACTGTGATAGCGACTTCTGAATTATTACCATACATGAGATAGAAGAAAGTTTTGTGATTGTCACAGCCGACTAGTTCATCTTTTATTCGATTTAACATTGAATGCAAACGGTTATTTCATTTGATATTTTTCACTATGTCAATTATATTTGTTGGAAAAAGTAAAGAAATGCTGAATTGATTGGCATCTAAAAATATCAGAATATAGTAAAAGTTTGGCAAGGTTACTCAATTGAGAAAACATGCAAGTATTTATTTTTTATTAAATTGAAAGTTGCTATCATATTTGAAACATTCTGAATCATCACTTCAAGGTTTTTTTTTCAAAATCATAATATATTACAGAGAAATATGAAAATACCCAATTTTTGAGTACTTACCCTAGGCTTTAGTAAATATTCCAAAAATAAATAACTACTTGCTTGTGTATTTATCCTTCCCACACCACTGATTGATAGTATGCTTCAATATGCAAAGTAAACGGGGATAGTTTTCTAAAAAATTGTAAAAGCTGTGAAAATAAGTTACACCTAGCCAGAAAAGAAGGGCAACAAAATAAGTAATTAACTTATTTAAAAGAGCTTTAGATAAATAGGGTTCTATACAATTCTGATTTTTAAAAAAAATCTGTCGTTTCGGCCTACAGGCAGAGGTAGATTTCAAAGTTAGGTACAAATTTCACCACCAAAAAATAAATCAAGATTAGAGATAAATCCAGTTTTATCACTAAGAATAAGCTCTAGAGACCTAAACTTTTTATGAAAATTATAATATACAGGCATACACACATGCATAAATAATATTAAAATATATCAATATTTCCAGTCTAGTTTTTATAACGTTTCAATGCATTTTTACAAACTCACATAGCGTTACATATTCACCTGGTTTTTGTTCATTATATCTCCCATATGATGTAATATTTGCTTTAAAAAAAAAAAATAAATAAAAAATCTGCCAAGCTATTTTTTTTATTTTCTGTTTTCATGTGAAAATTTTGCTGTAGAATAGTTATGACGTAACATTTTTCTTAAATCTGTCAAACTATTTTTTTCCCTTTTTTCATTTTTCACTTGCAAATCTTGCAATAGTAAAGTAATTATTGTAGTAAGAATTTTATTATTATTTTTTTAATTGTTGGCAACTGCTACAACGAAAAATGTTTATTTTTTCCTGTCATCATTCTGTAAGAGCTGATTTTGTCAAAGCCATGTTAAGGAAGTATTCAAATTTTTGAACTCTCTCCATTTCCACCCCCTTGGGCTGATTTTTTCCATTTGCAATCCCCGCCGAGATATTAACCTTCTCCATGTATTTGGCTAGTTTGAAGATGATTCATGCATAATTGTGACTTTTATTGTGCGGACAAAATCTAGTACATACACACATACATATATATATAAACTTTACAGATGGGAGTTATCTTGAGTTCCTGGGGTCACTTAATAAAAGTAATGAAGAAATTTTTCAAAAGTCGCACAATGGTAATCACTGCAACAGGTAGTATTTCTTGTGAAATCTACCTAACATTTCCAAGTCTTGCCTGATCTTTTCCGAAAATTTCTCTGTTTTTTCTCAGTAAAAATTTGACTTGTATACTGTTGTAAAACCCTCCACAATGGACAACTTTAATCCAAATAAATGCTAAAAATGCATGTGCAGTAAGAATTGTTTGGTTTTTATATATTTTTCATGTTATGCTATTGTTATTAGTTTGCATAAGTTTCATATAAAAAATTTAGATTGGATGAAAAATTAATTAAAAATTTCTTCATTTACATTTCTAACAGAAAAGTAAGAAAAAAAAGAAAATAATATAAAAAAGAAAATAATAAAAATTAAGAGGATTTTAGAAATCATTAAGTTATGTACATATTTGATAATGTATATAATTAAATTTGGACCATGAAGATACATTCTTATTCAATTTTTCAATGCAATTTGCCTCATCACCTTACTGATTCAAATTAAAATTATATAAAAAAAGAATGTTTAATGTCAAGTTTAGCTAAACTTAATAATAAAAATAAATTTGATTCATACATTATATTTGGCAAAAAGAATGATTAATACTAATATCAGCAATATCTTGAATATTTTCAGAAATAAATTTCTATTTCTGTCATAGACCTTTCAACTGGTAGACGGCAAGTGCTGGGTTCGAACCCAATCGCGGCTGTCGGCCTAACCGTTCGGAGTTTTCGTGGTTTTCTTCGAACCTTGCGTAAATACGGGTTAGGTTCCCTTAGAAAGACCCCCACGAAGGGGGGATGATTACCTTTTTTTTTTATTACCTTTTTGATTACCTTTTTCCCCTTTGTTTTCTAGGTTTTCTTTGACCTTTAAGAACACTGATACAGGTTTGTTAAAATAAAGTATAAAAGTGATAAAAAGTAAAAGTAAATTAAACTGATGCAACAAGAAGGAAATCGAACAAGTGCGTAAATGTGATCGCAGATCGCACAGAGGGTTTCATTTAATATTCCTTTCAAAACACTCTATCCTTTAAGGCTGTTCTTAATTGCTCTGCTCAAGCACAAAATGTTAATTCATTTTTTAATGAAAATATATAAAATTGGAAAGCTTGGCTATGGAAGAGATTTGCAATCAAATTTAATTTTCCATTTTTTGATCAACAAATTACCTATTGAATTATAAGCGTTTTTGATCACGTGACAAACACGTTTTCACCTTAGTTTGAGTAGTTATTCTTCTTTCACACGGAAATTCGGTTCAAAATGCCCACTTTGACACCATTTTCTAAAAAATTTATTGTATTTGCAAAAAAAATTTAAATAAATAAAATAAATAAATAAATAAATAAATAAAATAAAATAAATGTGTGATTGGATAGTTTCTGAACTACCACACTTGCTAATTCCATGCATTTCTGAACAAAGATAAATTAAAACTTATATGATAAAGTTGCCATATTTTATTTAAAAAGCTGTCTTAATTAATAAACCCAAATTATTAATTTATAATTATTAAATCATTACATAGATGCTAGCACAAATAAACTTAATTTTAAAATGATTAAAATTTTTTTTTAAATAAAATTCAAAATTCTGATTTTTTTTTAATTATAAAAAATCAACAAAGATTTTTAAAAAAATTTGAAAAAAAAAAAAAATCAAATTTCTAAAAATTTTTAAGAATTTAGAATAAGTTGAAGTAAATTTTTAATTTTTTTTCCCAGGAAAAAAATAAAAATAAAAATAAAAAAAATAAAAATAAATAAATAAATAAATAAAATAAAATAAAATATAAATTTCTGAAATTTCAGGAATTTATCTGAAGTTTAAAATTAAAATTTTTACAACTTGTCACACATGGAAAAATGTAGATAGTTCATGACCATGTTTGAAACAGCTGTACCACTTCTTTATTTGTGTGATGCCCATTAGTTCATACTTTATAACCTTGTGGATAGTTTTTATGCAAGAATCAGATTCCACAAAATTTAATATAATAGTGTTGTTGTTAAAGTCTTTCTGTCATTTTTCAAAAACTAAAAGTCCACACTGCTTACTTCAACTTCTGCTATCGGCAGTTTACAAGCTTCTGCATGCACAAAAACCTTCAAGTATGATCATTACAGTTGCCTATATTTGTGCATCAAACCATGCCTTCATAGCTTCATTTTTTTTTTCAATAATAAAAATTGGATACATACAGTAGACTCCCTCAAATCTGCAACTCTCTAAAATCTGCACATATTTTATGGATGTAAACAATGAAATTTTCAGTTCGGATATTGACTCAAAATTTGTTTTTTTTTTTAGTTTTGTATCAATTTCTTATATTTTTTAATAATACTCTATTCGTGTTTTTTCATGAAGGAAGAATATGTATATATATATTTTGAAAAAATTCAAGATATTGCTGATATTACTGATAATCACAATCTTCTTACCAAATATATTTATGCATTAATCAAGATTTTTTGGTTATTAAGACTGGCTAAACTTGAAAAAAAAAAAAAAAAAAAAAAAAAAAAAAAAATCCTTATTTTATGATTTTGATGTGAATTAGTAATGCACTTTAGGCAAGTTTTGTTGAATAATTTTGGAAAAATACATTTAATCTTTATAATGAATATTTAATCATTATTGATTATTAACTTAACCTTTGCTATTAGTATTTTAATCATTTAAAAAAATAGCTAAATTTTTATTATTTTAGTTTATTACTTATTTTAATATTTTATTATAGTGTAAGCATTCATTATAGTCCCGAATGCACGATTAATTGTATTCAAATTACTGTTTAAAAAATGTAAACAAAGAAATGACCAGAAATCCGCAAAATTCTAAAATCCGCACAACCTCTGGTCCCAAGCTGTGTGGATTTGAGGGAGTCTACTGTATTTTTTAAACACATCTTGTAGTACCTTGTGGGCTCAATTAATAATGGGTGGATAGAGATATCAAATTATTGGGTGGGATCGTGCCCTATGGGCCCATATAAGTTGGCGCCACTGTCTGATATTACAAATCAGAGTTCAAATTTTGTGTATTTACAGCTGAATACCTCGTCACACAACAAATCATAAAATTTTGAAAAAGACTATTATTTTAATTAAAATATATATTTTAATATCATCAGTTCATTTTTGTTGTTTTCTCTTCTAATTATTGCACACAAGTTCGAATTAATATCTATATATTTAAAACACCTGGCTGTTTTTTTAGTCATCAGCCCTGAGCTTTCTACTGAACCAATTTTGATAATTATTTTTTTAAATGAAAGCTCTTCATTTGTAGATGTGCCCATTTTAGCTACTTTTTAATTTATTTCCATTTTTATATTTTATTTTTAATTTTAAAAGCATTTTTATGAAATTTCTTCAAAACAGTGGCAACAAGGTGAATCTTTTCTCACTACAATAAAAATTTATTTTGCTTTATATTTTTCCTCCAATCAGAAGCTTGATTTAATTAGTGGAACGTCATAGCATAAAAAAAAGTTAATGATTTTCGTAAAATTTAATCATAATGTACAGTATTCCTGTGACATCACAGTTGTTAAAACTTTGAATTTTATAACCTCGAACCGAAAGGAAGAATAAAGTTCATTTCTTTACGGATTAATAGTTAGAAAAAAAAATGCTAAACTATTTATAATCTTTTAAGTATAAACGAAATTTTATGTAGTCGTCTGCATGATATAAGTACAATAAAATGTATTCCTGTAACGTCAAATTGGTAAAATGGTTATTTTTATAACCTCAAACAGAAAGACTAAATATGTTCCATAAAATGATTGCGTATAATTATGCAATAGCTGCGTTAGAACAGATATCATTTAGAGAGAAATAATATTTAGTATTCTGCATAAATAAAAAAAATAACAGAAAATAATCTATGATAAAAAAAAATATCTATAGCGAAATATTTCCAATGAGGAAAATGATATCATTCAGAAACCACATCGTATTATAAATTTGGAAAGGATTAATGATTTCGATTTATCAAGTGATGTCATAGTTAAAAGAAAAGACTAAAACCAATAAATAAATTTCTTGAATTTTTAAATTTCATTTTAAATGTGTACATGGTCGGTTATGCAGTTTAGTAACACCATGTTTATATTCTAATAAAAATTTTGTGTTGATACTGTAATTATGGTACAGTGGATAAATAATATTTAAACAAAGAAATAATAAACTCTGCAAATAATTTTTAATTCACTGTCTGAGGTATTGTATAAAATTCCCGAAGCGTCTTGACATTTAAATAACGCTTAAGATTGTGGAAACCGTATTAAAAGATTGGCACTGATGCCATATTAACAGCACATTGGAGCGATATTTTCCTCCCGCGAATTATATGTAAACTTTGTTTTTGAATACTGCATTAAGTGTTAATATTTAGGATTTATTGTGATATTTATAATTATTTTCGTAGTTATTATTTATGTTTATTTGTTGCTTCAATTATTGTTTACTTTTTAATAGATTGTTGAGTTAAACAAAGGATTTTTAAATCCAGAATCAAGTTAATGCCATCAAACACAACTCTTTCCTTTACATTTAGAAGACGTCAATGAACTTTCATGTTGTGTTTTTGTATGATGATTAATAAAGAACAAAAAAATATTGTATTTATGTAAGAATATTGGTATTTATATGAGATAATAATTAACCTCGGCCAGTTAAATGTCACGATGTTGCGAGTACATTCTTTTAAAAATTTGAAGATGCAAACAGTTTTAAAAAGTAGCTCAATAACTAAGGTGTTATATAAGGAAATACTTTTAAGAAACTGAAAAATAAAAGAAAAATCCCATTGTTTAATCAGTATGAAAATTTCTAGAAAAAACTGAATAAAATTGACATTTTCTTTTGTACAGTTTTCTTTTATTCATAGTCTTAAAATGTAACATACTAATGTAACATATTCTCTTTCGTCGAATTTCGACGGGTGCAGCTAGTATAAATTATTATATATGTAACAAATTGATTTAAAAAAATCATGTGAAAATTGTTTTTATTTCATCATATTACATAATATTTTTCCTCTATTTTGACATGCAAAACGAAATATTTTTTTCATTTATTAAATTCCTATTCATTTAAATTACTAGCCGCATCTCGTGAACCAGTTTGGTCTGCCCTAAATTTATGCTAAGCTTTGCAATTTTTTACTTTTATTATTTACTCATAAGAATTTCGTTCAATTCATAAGGTCGCAATTTAAAAAAAAAAAAAAAAAAAATCTGCAGTAGTTTTTATTATTTTAACTGTGGTTTTTAACGAAGTCCTGCAATAAATGTTATTAAATGATTTAAAGTTGCATAGTGGATAATTTCCAGGAGGCACATTCCTAAATATAATGGTGCTGTATTTTATGCAAGAAATGATTAATTTTCTATTGACAATTTTTGTTTGTTAATTTAATGATACTGTTTTGAAGGAGATTTTATCAGGTATGAAAGTAAGAAATAGAAAAAAAGGAGGTAAAAAATGTCCATGTATATACGATATGGCCAAACACGTATAATTTTGATACATTTTAACAATTATTTAAACAATAAAAGGAAATTAACTGAAAATGTGATTGTTATTTTCCAATTGTAACTTAGAAAGTATTTAAAAAAAAAAAAAAAAGAAGAAAAGAAAAATATAAACTAATAATAAATATATTGATTCATTAAATTAAAAAGAAAATTGAAGAAAATTTACTATTTGCTAAAGATATAAATCCAAGAATTGATGAAGTTGTGGGTGTGAAGTACAGGGATTAATTTTTCAAAATAAATATTATTTTGAATGGTTTGACAGTTTCATCACTGAAATTACCAGCAAATATACAAAACATTGGGAATTTGTTAAACAGATAGAACAAAATATATTATTCCAAACAGAATTTTTATGGAAACTTCTTTTCCATTTTAAGCAAGTTTGAAGAACTTCATTAACATGTCTTTCAGATGCTTATTATAAAATCTTTGCCTTTGATTTGATGATTCTTCTGTACAGCAATTCAGAAACTAGCTCCAAGGATTTGAGTAGATACAATGTCTGATTATTCCATATTTAGCATCCCTCCCCCCCTCCCCCCATCCATATGCTCCCAATATTTTCTTTGCATTTCTGCATCAATCCAGAGAATGTCCAAAATTGCTTTTAAGGGTGTATTTCGATTCAAACTGCTTGTTTTCCGATTTATTTTTTAATTCTTTTTTGCTCTCAAATACACCAAACTTTCAGAATCTCTTATTTGGAAAGTACACAAGATACCGTGATGGTCGATTCTTTGATAAATGCAGAAAATATTGCAAAAAAAGCAATCAAAAACAGCATTTTGAACCGATTTTTCCCAAGCGATGAGTTCTGGGAACGTAAAAAAGGGTCATACTGATAAGGTAATTGCTTATAACTCAAATTCTATTGAATTGAGCGTAAAAAGATATCACACGGCACTTCATACGTCCCTTCAAGAATCCCCTCAGTAAGTTTCATGTTTCTACTTTTAAAAATGTGTCTGAAATTGTATCGGAAAATTTAGAGCTGTTGAAGGTAGAAAAGCGTTTTTTCGAATACACCCTTAAACAGATGGTTTTTTTTCCCTTTAGGAGAAACTCTTTGATGTCTGTATTAAACAAAATCCTCAGTGCGATCTGCAATCAAACTTACTCACTTGTTAAATTTAAATCCTAGAAAAAAAAATATTATTTTTGGATTTTAAAGAAACTGAAAATTGATTTCTTTCACAGAAAATGGGAATTTTTGGAAATGGGTGCATCGATTCAGCAGTTACATGTAAACAAAAAATATATAAATCAGCTGTATAAACCTGCTTTGCTGGAAGTCTTTTAAAAATTGAAAATTACAGAGTTAATTTTTTGCATGACACAATAATAGTCAGTCATAAAACAATTTAAACAAGATACATTTCTGATTTTTTTTTTTTTTTTATTAAAATAAATATATCTACAAATAAGCTTTCGGTCATCATGAATATCAGGTACTAAGCTCTAGCACATCTTAAAAAACAAACATGGATAAAATAATAAATGCAAAACATACATACCAAGTTAATTGAAACAATTCGATTCAAAACAGTTTCTTTATGTATAAAGTTTTTCTTAAAAGCATCGGAATTGCATAGCTTAAAAAATGGAAGCCAGTCAAAAAATTAGGTACTTCTGTTTTATAGGGGCCTTATCATGGTGCAGAAAACAGCAAAATTGAATTTGCAAGGATAGGTTCATTTTTCAACAGTTTCTGTGGCAATTTTTATTCACATTAAAAATTTCATAAAATTTTTGTATCGCTGTGAAATTACTAGTAAGTAATGTATCCAACATAGAAAAAACTTTCTTACTATTTACATCATTTAATATATATTTTATAAAACAATTTACTTAATATATACATAAATAAGTCATATACACAATTTCAGAATTCTAGAATCCAAAACATAGGAAATTTTACTTCAAAAATAAGGAGATTTTTTAATTAAAACTTATTTTTTAATGAGATGATATGCACTGATAGAATGAAAATAAAAAAAAAGATATTTAGGATGTTTTAAATTCTCATAAACACATATAAAATTACAGTGAAGATCATAAATAATCGAGATAAATCATTGCTAATCAAAAACATAACAACATATAACAGCCGTAAAATTTTTATGACTCCTCATTTATAATGAATCTGTGTCTAGTTTATTAAATAAAATATCTTGTTTAGTCATACTAAAGAACAAGTATACCTGTTAATACTAGTTTTAAATATTTTCTGATACATACTAGTCTTTTCCCTGGTTGTATCTAAAAGTTCAAATTTTTCAGCTGAAAATATGAGTTTCATCACAAAATGCTGTCAAAAATTCAGCCAGATCAAAATTATCTATAGTATAAAAACCTCATTTCTTCCTTCAGAAAATTTCAACATAACTTTTTGATTTGAGCTGTATCAGTTATTTTCAGGCACTCTATATTTATTGCTATGAGCTTTGCTGTTTATAATTATTAGCAATGAGTGACTAAATATGTGAATGCAAATTATAATGCAAGAAATGCATATAGAACTCAACTTTGAACAAACTTTTCACATGCTAATTAAAATCTGGAGACAATAATCAAAAATTTTTAGTTTGGAATCGCAGAAGTATTTTGAATACTCTTTGAGAAAGTTCTATTTAACAGATGATCAAAAAGAAATCATTATAAAAGGTAAATTGAGATTTGTATACTTAAAACATTTTTGAATGAAAGGAAATCGATATAATTAGAAAATCATTCTGTATCACTGATGAATTGATTGCATTTTAAATGAAAATAAAAAGTTTTGCTGATAAGCCTACAAAGGCAACTTGGGCTACATGTGTAATTAATTAATCATTATATACACATATAATTAATAAATAATTCAGTATATTTATGCAAGTATTGAACAAAAGAAAAAAAAAAAGACATTTTTCTCTTTGTCCAAAAATAGGAAGATTATCAAAATTCTGTAAACATGTTTTGCTCAGTTCTTACTAAGTATATATAAAATAACATTGTACATGCATTAATATAGAATATTTTTCATGTTTGTGAAAATATCATATTTACAAACCCTGGAGACAGTATAAGGTTGAAATCCACCCCACCACCACTTCATGTTATAAAATTTTTGCAATCTTCTTTATATACAAAGTTAAGTTTTAGAAATAAATCATACCAGACATTAGAGATAGAAAACGACAATCTTTGGAAACACTCAAATGATTTTTAAAAATTACCATTATTTTAAATAGACAGGAAATGAACCCCATGAACACTTTCCTTTAAACACCTGCACTCCTGTGCTAAAGAGCCCCTATAAAAAAAGAAGTACTGAAAATTGCATAGATGTATCTGGTAACATGAAGGAAAAAGATATAACAATCTTAGTTCCAATATTTTGCATAGATAGATTATATTGGAGCAGGGGTGGGAACGCTCAGCAAAGGAGAATCCACTTCCATTGGCTTTGGAATGTTGACAGGCTGGTGATTTTTCAACAGTTTCTGTATTTCTTGGAATGCTGGTTGGATACTTTCATAATGCTGAAAAGGAATACATGCATGAATTAATTTAAGACAACATGCAACTTAAACTTAATTAGCAAATTCACAGAGCCCATAATTAAAACATTTGGCGAATAAAATAAAGTACCTTTAAGCACCAGATTCAATTTAGTAATAGTATGTTGAATATTAGATATGTTACATTTGATCAAAAATAATTCAGGTCATTATTTTTAATTAAATGTGAATTACAGTATGTATGAGCATATAAACTAACCTTCCTTATTTTGAACGGCAAAAAATTGATAAAATTTTTAGCTGAAAACTGGGAAATTGCATTAGTAGCCAGTAACTGATAGACTCAGTTTAATTAGTGGTCACTATAAGCTTTCAAACTTTTTTTTACATCTAGATAAATTATAATCGCTGTATATGTAAATGTTTTTTTTATAAATCAGAGTTTAATACCGCCGACTATTTATAAGAATAGAAAAGCAATCAAAATTTTAAAAAATTACTTTAAAACCACAAAATCTTAATTTTTTTAGTGTTTTTTTGGAGTATCAAAATTAGTATACCGAATTACTATTACTTTCTTTATATAAAAAATGACTAAATAAAAATTCCAATAGCTAGGTGTAAACAATAATAAAAATAATAATAATAAATAAATAAATAAAATCAAACAATAAAATGTTATTTGGATTTTAATTGGATTAGTTGGTTATCTGGAAACACATCGTTAGCTTCAGCTCAGAATGATCTATTTTATCTTGACTGGGGATTTTAAGCTTCTAAAACTAAACATTTTCATCATCATACTTTTCTTCATTATTAAATGAAGGTTATAGATAAATAAGAAAAAACAACTTTTTTTTTTTTTTTTTTTTTTTTTTTTTTTTTTTTTTGTAAAGCTAAGATACTTGCTTCTATTTAATATTAAAGTTGATATGCTTAAAAGAAAGCTTTAAGTAAAATTTTTATGAGAATGTATTGAACTTTAAAATGGGGTACAGTGGTCCACAATCCATTTTGTAACTGAAAATAGAATTTTCAAAATGTTTAATTATTGCTTATTCTATACAAATAAATACTGTTTTAAAATAATTATTTAACTTAAAGTAAACAAAAAGAGATGTAAATTTATTTAACATAGTAAGAAATATTTCAGTTTGTTTTTATTGCTTTTGAAGAAAATACAAATATCCTATTGACTGTAGACTGATATTTAATTTCTGGCAAGTTTTAAAATCGTATTACTCATTTTAGATATAAAATAAAACAAATTTGGAATCAAAACTTTATAACTATTAATCTGTTGCTTATATTGCTATTATTTTAAAGCTGCTCACTGATCTAGAAGAATTTTGGAAAATTTTCATGCTCATAAATATTTTGGAGTTTCATTTTCAAATTTTCATGAAGATGACTTTATTTTATTTAATAAATATAATGATTACCTTGACAATTGTTCTATTTAGTTTAGCATATGTTTTGTTAGAAAATGTTACTCGCAAATTTACAATAATATGCTACTTTGGAGGTAAAGAGGATATATATAAAGAGATTTAAATTAATTTAAAAAAAAATAATTTTACTGTATTTCAAATAATACTTAATATTGGACCACTGTGCCCTACTTCTGGGACACACTGGTCCACTTTATGAATGTATAGAAATGATTTTTAAATGCATTTAGAGCAATGTTCTAAAAAAATTCTGAAAAATGTAAAAATGTTTAAGGAATATTCAAGAATATTTTCAGGCAGATTTGACTTTCCCTTAAAGAGGAAAATAAACTGATCAAAATGATCAATACATAAACAAATGAGTGATGAAGAAAGGAACAAAGCAGCGGGAAAAGTAATGAGTGTTTTATATGCATAACACCATCTACTGTGTTTGAAAGCAATTACTGCTATAAAGCCTATACAAAACCAGCAATTTAATGATAAAAAAAAAAAAAAAAAAAAAAAAAACATGCTTAGAACACTGAAGTATAGGTTTAAAATGAGGATGTATGCACAGACGTTTTGGTATTTTAACTGGAGGCATTCCTGTTGTATGGAGGTATGTCATGATGGTTAAAGGGTTAAATATACAGAATATTCTTTCCTATTGTTGACACATGGCTTATTCCAGGTATAGTTTCAATTGCATAAATGTGTATTTCTCCTTCAGACAAACATCACATGTAATTACGTATCAAATTGCTTATTTCACATTGACAAGTGTATTAATCTGATTATTAAATGTGTGTAATAATGTTGGGTTTTTTTTCTTTTGTTTTTCAAAATTTGCTTTCTTAAAAAAAAAAAAAAAAAAAAGAAAAGAGGATTGCTTCATTTTGTTAACGTTGAAACAATGCAGGTGGGAACAAACAAACAAACAGGCAAAATAAATAAATAAATAAATAAATAAAAAATTGGCAAACCGAAGTGAAGCACTTTGCTGATTCTGCCATAGACAATGTACCTACCTCATCAAAAAAGTAAATACGTTTCACACAGTGGAATGCTATATTTTGTTATTTTTAGATGGCATCACATAGCAATATCAAATAGATACTTTTTTAACCTACTCTTATAAAATATACATGCAGATTACCTATCTCTGAAAAAGTGCTTATAAAAAAAAAGGACTATATAGTTGCAGATATTTAAACTATGCACTGCCAATATTACTTCATTCTCTACTTTGTTCTCATTTTTCTTTGCAATATCGTGGACAAACACGCTTTTTACATGTCCGATTCCGGGAGTAGCAGATAACTGAGTTTGAAATTGTGGTTTTGTTCATATGCTTACTTGCCTCTAAAAATTTAATGACATTTCTCACTGCAGAGGTCAATAAGGGATTTCACTTTCGGGCCCCAAAAAGAAAAAAATTTGCAATGATAGATTCTTTGTTTCTAAAATATCTTTGCTAAAACTTTCCTTTCTGCTATTTTTTTTCTTCTAATTATACATTTAAAACATAATGAAATAAAAATAATTAAAGAAGAATATGTATTTATAGAGGGGGAGGGGGGTCTGTTTTATTGAAAGGAATTTCATGGAAAGGTTTGTTTTATTAAATGGATATTTGTGTAGAGTAGAGATGTAAATTTTCTGGAAAAATATAAGAGGCGGAAAAAAACCGGTTTTTTTCGGAAAAAAACGGAAAAATTGGAACAATTGATTTTTCATGACTGTTTCTCCCAAATAAATTATATTTTCTTAGAGAATATTAAATAATAAACATTTTTTCCCATTTATATGTATTAAATGAAAATTATTTTCACTTTATATTACAAAATAAAAAGTAGCAAAGCCTGCTTTTAAAAGTTTAGTTTTTTTTCAACAGCCTAAGAATTTTTATTAAATGCTATTGTTTGTTATATCATATCTCTGTTGAAATGATTTTTCAGTTACTACATGTTTAACTACCAATTGACCTAATGTAAAAACCTGAGCCAATATGTCTGCAGTTTGGAATGAAATAAATTATGCATTCCATTTACATAAGTATAGTTTTTAAGTAAATGATACTAGTTTAAAGAAATTATTGCAGTTTTGTCATTATTATGAATATCAATATTCAAAAATTCCATCGTTTGTTTAAAAAATGTATATTTTTATATTATTACTTTTTTTTCTTAGAATTATAATTTTATTTCTATTATAACATATGCTTAGTTTTGGTATAGCTTTCCAATCTCAACTCAAAAAAGTTTTGATTTGGTTTTATAATCTAAATTCAAACAAAACTAAGTTTTACTTTGGCTTACTCAGGTCTGCAACTAAAAAATAGCATAGGATTTATTGACTGTTAGATTTTTACTCACTGAAACCAAATATATATATATATATTTTTTAAGTTTAATTAAATGTAATTTTTTTTCTTTTTACCCTGAAATCTGGTATTCTATTCTTGAATAAGAAACCATATTCAATAATATTTCCACATGGTAATTTTATATTTCTAAGAGTGGAACTCAAAAGTTATGAAAACAGAACACTACAAATAGAAAATGCTCACTGTTTGAGGAATTAACAAAAGCAGTTACATACAGAGATAAACTTCTACTGTGCTTTAGAAAACTACAAAAATTCAAAGTTTAATCAAGAGGGAAAGTATAATTTGGAACATAGTTACTTGTAATAAAATATATATATTTTTTTTTTTTTTTTTTTTCCATTGCAGTTCTACTTTTCTAATGCAAACTGCCCATGTTTTTGCAACATTACTGTACATTATGGAGGTAAAATGGAGGTCAATTTTAGATTCAACACCTTGAGAAAACATTCAATTAATCAGCTATAACGAAATCTAGAAAAATGCAGCATAGTAGTGCCACCTATAGGACAATTTACACCAAAAACTAAACAACATTAATATGTATCAGAAACTGTCTGAAGCTGTAGTTTGATTTAAAAAGACAAATCGTCCTTGAGGTAAAGCTATTGCGATAATCTATAATAATGCAGCATAGCAGCGTCATCCGTTGAGCAATGTACACCAAAAGGGTAATGAGCACGAAGTTATGTCAAAGATTAACTTAATCTGAAATTTTATGAAAATACATACATTAGTTTGAGATAGAACTATTGTGGAAATTACGAATGATGCAGCATAGCAGCGCCATCGGTTTGGCGATATACACTAATAACTAAACATCTCGAGTTTATATCAAGGTGTAATTGAATCTAAAGTTTTGTGAAATTATGTGCATCAGTTCTTGAGATAGAGTGCCCATAAAATTTGTCACATACAGAGTGGCAGATATTTTCCGAAAACCATCAAAACGTGTTCAGGACCTTTTAAAATGTTGAAATACACCAAAAACTGGAAGTCAAATTTTTCACGAATTCAATACTTACTTCTTGAAAAGGTAGATTAAAATAATAAATGCATACTTCAAAATTTTATGTTGAATTTTTAATTTTATCATTTCCATTAATCGACATATTATTGCAATAATTTTACACATGAATTAATTTTTAAAAAGAGAAGTTGCATTTAATTACATATCTAGATTTTTTTCATGTAATCAAGTTTTTGCGAAATTGTGAACTTTTTGTATATACTTGAACAAAATATATTCAGAATTTTTGAATAAGAAATTATTACTATATTTAGGTTCCTATTTAGAAATTTTTATAAGGTTATTTACATACATATATGCAACTTAATCAGATTCAGCTGCTGTATAACATAAATTTTTTTTTTCTTCAATCACTGCACTTGCGAAAGATTCAATTTGTTGATTAAACTTTTTCTGAAATGTCTATTTTCAAGAGAAATTTTGCAAAGGGTCTTATGTTTCAAACAAGAAAAAAATGTGAAGGATCCTTTCAAGTCTTCTCAAACAGATTTTTGCTCAGAGATCAGATTACCCACATTTAAATTTTCATATGAGACATTCAACATAAAAATAAATGAAATAAAAAGTATGAGAATGTAGCTATTACAAAATTTTCACTATATTATTTCATAAATGAAATTTCAATTTTTCCAGTTCGGAAAAATTGAAAAATAAGCCTTCGGAAAAAACCCGTTTTTTTTTCCAATTTTTCCGGTTTTTTTTCCGACCATTCCCATCTCTAGTGTAGAGAACCTAAATAAGCCTTAAATCTTCTCTGGATCAAACTGCATTATCAAATCTTCAGAGGGTGATTAAAGCAAGATTAAGACAAAAATCTACATTATAAAACAGACCACTAAAATTCCACTTAATAAAATAGGGCCCTTCACAAAATTTCATTTCATAAAATCATTATTTTCATTTTGTTGCATTTTATGCGTAATTTGCAAAAAAATTACCAGAAAGTAAAACTTTTGCAGAAGTATTTAAATAAGTTATTATTAATAAGCAATTTGTGAAACTGAATTTGATTCTTGTTTACAAAATGTCATTTTTCATAAAATGGTTTGCAAGAAAAAAAACCTCTGCATCAACCTCTGAACTTTCAACTTCTTTTCTAACAAAGAAGATTTTCATACAGGCTTACTCCAAAAAATCTGAAAAAATTAGAGAATGTTTTTCTCACGAGGACATAAACGTTTATATATATATATATATATATATATATATATATATATATATATTGTCAGAATCTCTAAACAATGACTGTAAAAAAAAAACAATGAAAATTTTGTTATTTGGTAATTTTTCATCAGTTGGCGATAGAATACAATTTAAAAAAGTACTTTTTTATGTCAAATAAACTTTAAGGAAAAAAAGGTTTCATGTAAAACTCGTTTAGATAAACTTAATTTAAACAACTTTAGTTTTGTCAGTTTTAGTTTGTTGAATTATGAAGCTCAAAGTCCAATATTGTTATAACCATATTTATGTATATAAATATTCAAATTAAATCATCAAAATTTACGATTAAAAATGTTTCAAGCTCAAAATCCAATTGAGCATTGTATATTTGATTTTGTTGTTATGGAAATATCTAAACTCTATTTTTCAATATGCTTAAATGTATAAAAAATTTTTTCCAGTGATAAATTAACTACAGCAACAAACAATATATATGTACATGTATTATGTATAGATAATATATTAAACTCTCTCATTGTTTATGTTTCAATTCATTAAATACCATCTACATGCATTCTAAAAATCCAGCAGTTTTCAGTTGCATTAAAATTGTTTGCATTTGTCAAGGAAAAGTGCTTCTTACTAAATTGCATGGCGTTTTCGTCTTTTCACGCCAAATATTGTAAAATATTTTATTTTTTACAGGCTTTCTAGTGTAATTCCACCGCTAATTTTAACTGATCCTTTTTTACATATAAATATTTTAATTAGTATCTTTTTAAAAAAATTCTGAATATGTCCAGTATGGACACCTTCTTTGTAAATAAAATGTACCTGGGCACAAGGTTGCAGAGCTTTCATCACACTATCGAGCCGACTAGGTGGCAACTTGTGATAGACATAATATAAAAGCTTCAGTATATGACGAACAACACTCTCCTTGGCAAGTCCTGTCAAGAAAAACTCATCAAACACCACTGTACAAAAGTCTTCATTCTGAAATTCATCCAGCAGAGTGGTTACAAGACTCGATATGAGACTATTTAAAAACGGATCTTCGAATGCCCGGTCGTTTTCACACAATGCCAGTGTTCCTAAAACTCGCATGAGTCCAGCCCGATCTTTCTGGCGAGCTGAAAAATATACAATTTAATGTAGGCAGCAGATTAAATCACATGCTATATCATGAAAAACAATCAACTTAATTGAACTTATTTTCTAAGTTCCATTATTAAGGCTACTAGTCACCCAGCTTCTGAATTTCCCTCACTAATATTAAGTCTATGGGCATTTGATGTATTCATATATTTAAAATAGCTACAGAGGAAATTAATAGTTTTAACTCCTCTTTTTATGTATACCCTTCTTAAAGGATGTCTTTTTTTAGGTGCGTTCATAATTATGTAAATACGTAGCACCTATTGTTGTCGCTCAGTCCGTCCATCTGTCTGCATATAACAACGCAAAAACTACCCAACCGAATCGTTTGAAATTTAAAATACATAATTATAACATAATTCTGTCGAGTCATTTCAAATTTTATGAAAATCGGATGGATAGATCAATTACAGGGACATTCAAAAGGATTCCGTTACATTACGGTCAATAGGGAAAAAAGTTTTAAATGCATTTTAATCGTTTGAAATTTAAAACATATAATTATTGCATAATTTTGTCAAGTCATTTCAAATGTTATGAAAATCGGATGCATAGATCAATTACAGGGACAATCAAAAGGATTCCGTTACATTACGGTCAATGGGGAAAAAGTTTCAAATGCATTTTAATGATGTTACACTCATTCGAACATAATAGAATCGGCATGAATCTATGAAATATATACTAAAATATGCATTCTGTACAATCTGTGATGCAAAGAATTTTTATTATTAAATTACAGGGCCACACAAAAGTATTCCACTACATAATGCTATATGGGGAAACATTGTTTGGGGCGTGTTTTAATTATATTCAACTATTTCACATTTTATGAATAAGATATACGTTTCTGAGGTGTAATAAAAATTACTTCCTGCATATTTACAGAAACACAAAGATTTCAAATACTATACTGTATCCGGAGTACGCTCTACTATATCAGCAAGATCTGAATATTTTTAAAACTTCGTTATCGTACGAATGCACCTCATTTGCTACGCTCACGTGCAATTTCCAACTTGTTTTCTTAGTCCTCAAAATATTTCTAAAATACAAGGTCACAACATGAAACCTCTCTGATTTCAGATACTAAATGCATGGAAACTACAAGTTCTATAAATTTGTGATATTATGAATAGCAATATAACAAATTTATGTTGCTATAATTTTATTTCTTCTCCGAAACAGTTAACTTTTCTTTTATGCATTAAAATTGCAAAAGTCATAGATTCAATCACATCTGTCATGCTGTACAACATAGATTAACATTGAATATCGATTGACATTTTGAGGGCTGCAAACGAAGTCAAGATCAAAGTACATAAATAAACAAAAATGTACCTTCTTTAGACAAATAAATATCTGCATTATAACAATTTGTTGTCATGACATATCAATAAAACATACAAAACTGGATTGTTTCAGAAAAAATGTAATTTAACAAATTACAGTGATCATTTGAAAAATGACTAAAATTTAGGACTTATAAATAAATTTTATATTTTAAAAAAATAACAATAATAAACATAATTTTTATGAAGATCAAAACATGGCTAATATAATAACAGAGTGCTATATTATGTACATTTTGGATTAAACATTAATATTCCTGGACCCATCATAAACAAATTTTAAATGAAATTTAAGTTTTACAATTTTCGGTACTGCAAATTTTTAACTTTGAAACATCAATTTTTACCCCATTGTATAGAAATTTTAAAAAATGTTCTTTTAAATGCAATTTGTTTGAAAGCTGTATCCCAATTTGTTTTTGGGGCATTCATTTGTTTGTAGTTTTTAATACTTTGTCATTATGGCAACCAAAGTATTTCATTTCTGGACATTAAACATGGACCAATAAAATAACAAATAAAATCCAGACGTCAAAAGCATTCAGATATTGCTATTCTCGACTGACAGAAACAGCCATTTTCCAAATGGTAAAAAAAACTAGTCGTTGGGGGCCACCGTAATACTTACCCATCATGGATATGTATATGAAAATAAAACATGTGAAACTATTTATACAATGCATTGCAATTCATAAACAAAATTTAAATATTGTTAATATTTATAGTAATGCTATATTAAAGAACTGCTGATTACCAATTTCGACAAATTATATAAAACGCCAAACTACTCAAGTAGTACCGTACTGCGTAAAAGAAACATCCTTATAACTCCAAAAATAATAATTATATAAACTAACAATTAACTGCGTCGGATTAAGCGTTTCATTTCCAATTAAAATATACTTCTGAATTGAAATTTGAATGAAATACAGGATCATGAAAAATCGAAGAATGTGGAAAACAAGATTACAAATATCTCGGCAACTAATAATCCAATCAACTTTATTTTATATGCAAAATGTGTGTTATTTTATTGCCTTTTATGTCCATTCCTTAGAACAAAAAAATTCGAAAATTTTTATAAACCTTTCATCAGAACGAATTTTTCAAGAGTCCGAAAAAAATAGTTCCAGATAATCGAGGTTGCTGATATTAAATAGGGTTCGTCCCATTCTTACATACTAACTACATACAAAATTTCAAGTCTCTATCTCAATTTGTTCGGGAGATAGAGCGTTTACAGACAGACAGACGGACGGCAAAAAATTTTTTCTAAAAATATGTTTTTCGGAATCTCCACTATCTAAAATGTGTAAATCCGTCAAAAAATTTTTTCCGATTTTCAAAACGATTGCAAGACTTACCCTATACTACGTATGATGGGTAAGTAACAAGTAGCAAAATAAACTTGTTGTGTTGCTATTTATAATACTGCAAACTACAAATCTATGGCTCTTATATTTTCTGTACAATTAACATTTGAAATCAGGGAAATTTTATGTGGCCACCTAATATATACTTAATTTAATAAGAAGTATTAAAATCTTACACATAGTTCTTCAGCTTTTAACACATGAAATATTAAATTAAGCATATATTTTAGAAATACTTTGATAACTAAGGAAAAAAACAAACATAATTTTAAGAAAAAGTAAAAGGCAGTTAAAAACATGAATTTCCTGAGGATATATTTTAAATATACAAATGCATTCCATGTCCATAGACTTAGTATTAACAAGAATAATTTGGAAGCTGAATCATTAGCAGGCCTTAAAGCTTTATAAGAGGAATAATTATAGGAGGGATCAAAGTCTCTTCAAATTCCAGGTATCTCCACGTTATCCTATAACTCCAGGGGAATCACTTGGAAAACAAGCAACTATTTTGTGTCGGAGTGATTTTGACGCCTGAAACAATGAGAGTCGTTAGCAAAAGCCAATCAAATATTTGGAAACCTGATGATGGAAAAGTCTTTTCTTAAACAGCAAATGCTTATATTTCTGATTAGATTTAGGTTTTGCAGGCAATTTTTATCGCTTGAAATCTTTATGTGTAATAGCACTTTTAAGGGAACTGTAAAAAAACAGTATGGTAAATTAGAAATATCAGTTGTTTAAACAAAGAAGCCAGCATTTACTTAGATACACATTCACTCAGACGCAAAAGAAGGGAAAATGTAGGAAAAAAATAATTCATATTTTATTAAAATTATGAAAAATTAGTCTAAAGCAACTATATTCCCATCATCAAAATCAATTTTATCTATTCTACTTAAAGTGATCATATATCAGAGTTTTCCCCAGTTTTAAAAAAGGTCAGGGTGAAAAGGGAGCACTTTTTTATTCCCAAGGGCACATTTTAAATTCTAAAGTGTACTTGTTTGTTTTTTAAGACTTTTATTTTATTTTTAAAGCCATTTTTAATACTTAAATTTAAGGGGATTTTTTTTTTTCAAGATAATGAAGAAATTTTTAGGGTTCTGTATTTGAAAAGCAAAAAAAGAACCATTATAAGATTGCTCCTGTGTCTGTCTGTCACAACCATTTACTTGTAAAATGGAACATGGAAAGTAAAAAAAAATATTAACCCACATACTTATAGATTATCAAACATTCACAAATATTTTTAGGAAAAATGTAGAAGGGCTAATTAAGTTACATTAAAAAAAATAGTTTATGTATTGTGGGGGAGATTGTGTAACCATTAAGTAATAAGAATACAAATAAATGTCAGGGCTTGAAATTCAATTTTTCGAAAGAGGGGAGTCTCCCTACCAACATTTATAAATGGAGGGGAGTTTGGCTGTTTGGGAGGGAGAAGAAATGTTTAAAACCCGCCATTATTTTATGTGCTATTTAAAGAATTACCAGAATACAGACATAAAAAAATATCACTGAAGCCATTTTTATCAACAATTCAGAATAATTATGCAAAATGTGTAAAAAAAACTTTTATACTGTCTAGTTATGTTATTACTGGTGATAAATTCCCTCCAGGTGCTAATTATTTTTGTCACAGACCTAATTATTGTTTTAATAATAATTAATAAAACTTCTAATTAATTTAATAAATTTATATTTATAATTTATAATTAATTGTTATAACCAATGTTCTTTTTCTGTATATTAAATGTGCAAGATGCAAATTTAATCATAAAATAATACTCATGTGAGTGTAGAAAATAAGAAATACCACTATTGTTTGCATTTCTTTAAAAAGGGGGCAAGTCAAATTCATCGAAAAAGACTTTCTTAAAAAATGAATAGTTTGTTGAGTAAAAGGATACTTTTTGTTTAATGAATGGCTGCTTTCAGGAATTGCACTCACTCAGAAAGATTTGGAGCTGTCAGAAGCTGATTTTAGAGCAGCAAAGAAAAAAAAATATATTGAAGCAGGAAAATTAGTTTGTTGAACAGAAAAATGAACTCCCCGTAATATTATTTTTGGGGGAAGAGGTTCACTTTGACGAAAGTTTCATTTTTTCGCTATCTTTTGATGAAATCTGTCTTTTTTAACGATCTTTTCACGAAATCTGCCATTTTTTCGGGATTTTTTGACGAAATTTGTCGTTTTTTCGTGAATTTTCTGAGAAAATTTGCCGTTTTTTCGCGATTTTTTTTATGAAATCTGATGTTTTATCGCGATTTTTTTACGAAAATTGTCGTTTTCCGTGATATTTTCGGGAAATTTGTAGTTTACAGTGAATCTTATGTCGAAATTTGTCGTATTTCGCGATTTTTGGACGAAATTTGACGTTTTTTCGTGAATTTTCTGAGGAAATTTGCCTTTTTTCGCGATCTTTGATGAAAAATGATGTTTTGTCGCGATTTTTTAATGAAAATTGTCGTTTTTCGTATATTTTGGGGAAATTTGTCGTTTATAGTGAATCTTGTCGAAATTTGTCGTTTTTCGCGATTTTTGGACGAAATTTACCATTTTTTCGTGAATTTTCTGAGGAAATTTGCCGTTTTTTCGCGATTTTTGGACGAAATTTGACGTGTTACAAAATTATGTGATGAAATTAGGCATTTTTTTCGTGAGTCTGACGGAATTTGCCGGAAATTAGTCGTTTTTTCGCGATCTTTTAACAATATTTGCCGTTTTTTAGCAAACTTTTGCGAAATCACGCGTCTTGTGAAACATGTAATAGCTGTTTCTTTTGTGTGTCATCTCCGATCTTTTGCGTAATTTACGCGCAATAGCGCGTCCGCGGCATCAGTTTCATAATTTTTGGAATTGAATGCATTATTTTTTTTTTTTTTTTTTGGGGGGGGGGGGAAGGGGAAATTCCGAACAGAATCACCTCTATTTCGCCGCGGAAAAAATCGTGATTTTCAATGATTTTTCGCTGTAAAAAAACTCGCAAAATGTGTCGATTACTCGCACGAAAATATCATAAAATTCGCAAAACGGTCGTGGGAGTTGATCATAGTTTCATAATGCAAAATTGTTTGGGCTGGAGCCTCCCGCCCACGTTATTCTTTTGGGCGGAATTTCAAAATTTTGGGCGCGAATCCCGCCATCCCGCTCTGAAAGTACATATAAAGTAAAACAATAATTTGCATTACATGAAAAACTGAATGATGGCATTTTTGATCATTGCATTCAGAATATTGTCTGAATTTGTTTGTCTTGAAAATGGCTTGGATGGAGTCGAAACGCGTCAACAGTCAAATAAAACTACTTTACTTTTTTTTTAATTTTAATCTTATACCTTTTAGCAATTAAAAATACAGTAGAGTCTCTAAAATCTGCAATCTTCTAAAATCTGCATGCATTTCAAAATGCAATAAAAACGACAGTTAAGAAATATTTTTTATAATCTTTAATCTAAATATCAGTGATAAGTTTTTTTTTAAATAAATTCATGAGAAAATAGCAACGATAAAGAATATTTCAAAAATGAAAATCTTTTATGGATCAGTAAACTGAAAAAATAAATCATTTAAACTAGAATATTTAAAAATCTAAAACCTACAAAACTCTAAAATCTACACAGATTCTAGTCTCAAGCTTTGTGGATTTTTGAGACTCTACTGTAGTATAGAATAAGGTTATTATAGAAAAAAAAAGGGAACTTTAAAAGAAAAAAATTGTGTCCATAGCAGATAAAGAATTTTTATGTGCTGAAATATAGTTCAAGCACAGTCTTTTAAAAAAGTGTTCACAGAAAAATACATTAGTAAATTTATATGATGAAGACATAAATAATAATTCACGATAAAAATAAATTTGAAGTAATTTAAGGCATTTTGATGAAAGAGAGAATTAAATTACCATTCTGTAATGTGTAGTACATGGCTAGAACAGAGGCCACGCCATTTTCTTGAATGTAAGCTTGATAGGCATCAGGAGGTGGGCCAAAATGTTCTATCGTAGTGATGGCAGATTCACGATCATCTTGGGGAAGCTTTGCATTAATTGCACGAACCTGTCAAGAATTTATGACAATATATAAAAAGAAAATTTCAAGTACCAATGACAAAAATTCCACTGTTAGTCTATTTGATTATGTTTGGGAGAAAAAAAGTTTAAGGTACTGTTTAATTTTCCCATCGATCATATATGGTAAACTAAGTCAATAGTGTTATGAGATCCACATGCAAATCTCACCTATAGCATTTTTTCTCTTCAATAACAGCCTATTTTCTGCATGCCTAAAATAAAAACAATATTTTGCTGCATAATGTCACTTTCCTTTTTTTTTTTGTTTTTCCCCAGGCATTTGTAATTGAAATGAGTGAAAAGAATGTATTTTAAATGTATGTTATACAAGTATGTTTTAAATGAGAGTTATATACGTTAAAACAAATAAGTAAACAGTTTACATTTAAAATGAAATGAACGCTATGAGAATGATAGGGAAAATATTTGGCAATTTATGACTTGTGCCGGGATAACATAAAAAACCCACAAAATCTTTAGCGAGTTTAGTTTTCATAACAAAGGATATAAGTTAGCAACTATTTCCATTTTTCTCTTGCAATTTGAAGGAAAAAATATATGTTTAGATTTGGATCTACTGCTACAGTGAAGTATCAGGTGTCCTAAAACAGACTGACTGATTAAACATTTCACAACTTACAAATGGTAACAGCTATTAAAAATGTTTTTGTAGGAGGTTTATGCAAGATGACATTAATTTTTACTGCAAATATCATTCAAAATCAGATTTTTAATTTAAAATAGCAATACAGACAAAATATTATTAATTTGTAATTTTAGATTTAAGTTTATCAAAATACTTAATAGTAAAAATTGTCATAAATTTATCCCTAACTCATGTCAAAGGAAAATTCAAAAGACATTGGTAAAAACTAGAATACTTTTTAGGTATTTTAGCTAAAATGCTGAAGAAAATTGTTAGGTAAGTTAAACTCTGTTTCTCCCTATTTACAGATAATAGTAGGAAAACTTAAACTCCTACCATAAAAAAAAAAGAAAAAGAAGTACAAAATCTAATTACATAAGTATTTTTGCAATAATCTATATTTGAAATAGAACAAAGAAGAGGGTGTACTCAAAGATTAATTTATGTACCTGATCATCCACCATCAATAACATCAAGGCAGGCAGAAATTTGGTTACTAACTGAACATCCTATGAAGAAAAAAATAACAGTAGTATATAATTATTTCATAGGCTGAAACAAGAGTGAAAAAAAATCATGAAATCAGGTACAGAATTCGAAACACTATTCAACATTAACAAGATATTATTAAGAAATTTAATTTTTTTCTAGAATGAAATGAGATATTTAAACAGCTTAAAAACATATAATGCAGTGGAAATTTATTTTCAGTAATTGAGTCCATCCCTTTTGTGTGGCCATGTATGTGCTCTATATAATTTATACACATCACTTAATGCACTCAAAATTAAACCATTTTAAAGATTCACATGTCAGAGGAAAACATACTTCTAGTAATTATTCATCTCTTAATTGACTGAAGCAGATGAAACTATTGCAATAAAAAGCTAGCTGATCATGAATTCTGTAAGTTTTTAGTATTGGCCTTTTCGATAGCTGAAATGAATATCTTGCCTTTCACCATTTTAAAAGGTTGAAATCCACTACATTAGATTCAAACAAAAAAAATCATTGAATAGTTCAGATTTTACTCAAACTTTAATATTTTAGGCATCATCAATGTAGAACACACAAAATCATATAATTTTTTTTTATCTCAACTTGCAGAAGTTTTTCTGAATCCTAATAAGTAAATATTCCAATATTTAATATATTTCTACTTAAGATTTTTTTTTACTGTTGTAAGATTATTTTAAAAGCATTTTCTTTTTTTTTAAACTTTGCATTGCATTATACTTTTTGGCAAAGATTAAACTTTTCTAAAAGCTGTTTGATTATCTGCATTTTATAAAACTGAATTATATAAAAGTAAACTAGGACTTCCCTCAGAGGGATTAGTCTGAGCGATATTGCTGAGAATACACATTTAATAACTTGCGATAAGTAAAGAAAATGAGATGTTACCTTTAATTGGTCATTCATTGTGATAAAATATGATGAAAATAAGCATATTGAACACATAAGCATAAGACACTTAGCCAAACGCAGGTAATAAATCGCCAAATATTGTTCTTTTCACCCTCTCTCGAAATGCATTTTTTCCGTACATTTAAAAAACACGATTTTGAGTCATCTTATTTAAAATTCAAGAGGAAGCAATAATAGCATAAGTCAAAACATTTTATTTCAGCGTCAAGGAATTGTATCATAGTTACACATGTGGAAAGAAGCTGCTTTTGGCCAAAATACGTTGTCTTCACTAAATTTGAATCCGATTAAAAAAAGTATCGTGATTAATTAAAATGTTATAGGCAGAGCTACCAAGTCTCCGGCATTTTGGATACCGGTATTTTAATACTGAAAATGTTTTATTAAATTGGAACATTCTGCGGATTTAAAAAATAACTTTTCCTATAAGAAAATTCTGCTATGCAATAAGCGGGAGCTTGGCATCTCTGTATAGGAATATTTCGTAATCTACTTTTTTACCTTAAAAAAAGCAACGACCATTTTTCGGGTACAAAAAGTATTGCTAATTGTTCCATTTTGCATACAAGGTACTGATTATAATATTGATACATCTATGATGATAAATTCCCAATAATTTTTCAAATCCCATTTATTTCATTAAAAATATAAATATTTTATTCATTTAGTTTAAAATAAATGGTTTTTAACAAATTTCATAATACTTTTGAAATATCACTTTTCATTAGCCATTTTTTTAAAGCATTTAGAAAATGGTTGTTGTTTTCAGTCAAATATAGACTTTGGTCTGTCCGCATTTAATTTTATTATTATTATTATTTATAAATGGTGGATAAATATTCATACTTAATCCATAACGTACATAATATATGACTCTGTTATTACATAAGTCACCTTTTTATTATCATAAAAATTATGTTTTTACTGATTTTTATTAACTCAATAGGAAAAATTTTGTGCTTTGAGCAATAGATGTCCGCATTTCATTTATTTATTTATTTTAACAAAATTCTTTGTATTTAGAAGAATTTTTATTTAAACAGGAAATCCAAATATCACTGTTAATAAAGAAGAAAGTTACAAAAAAAGTTACAAAACGAGTAGACGCATACTATCAAATATGGAAAAACTACGAATCCAAAAAAGACGTCGTATGAAATATCATCTTTTAAAGCAAAAAAACGAGGTCTGATTATCGAGCCTACTGATTACGAAATGTGCATTACATTAAAAAAAAATTACTGCAAATATTAATTTTTTTTCTTGGTGCAGTTTTGGCTTCGAAAGGTGCGCTATGTTGCAAAAAGATGTAAGCGACTATGAAAACACACTTGGTAAACATTCATGCTCAGTTTTACAAATAAATATGGCACATATATGCCCTATACACACCGAGGTACATAATTGGTGCCAAAATGCCGTTCATGCTGGTTATCATATAAATGTTATAATAAATTGTTTGTTTTAAAAATATTATCATTTATTGATTGTTATTTCTTTTTTTTATAACAGAAAATGTTTCGTTTATTCCTTTTTTTTTCATTTTGAAATAAATAAATAACATGTTATTATAGCATGCTATATGTATCTGGTAATCAAAACGATGTTTTTGCCTAATTGGCATAAAATATCTCACCAAACCCGGTGCTTATATCTCTAGTATATTATCTCAAGTATTTTATTTATGTATACTATAATTGTTTTTACATACCACTTACTTCTTCTTGTATATAAAAATAGGTAAGTGGTTCCTTTATGCAGTATAAATTGTATAAATCTTTAAAAAATAGCCCCCGTTGCCCCTTTTTGGATCGAATAAAAAAAAAAAATCAATGTTTAATTCCAGTATTGCTCCCAGGTATGCATACATATTCCAAATTTCAAAGTTGTATGCCAACAGGAAATGGATGAAAAATGGGAAAAGATGTCACATATGCACCAGGGTACATAATTGGCGTCAAAATGGCATTATTTTACCTGAGATGGTAATCCGGCTTTATTTATTTATTATTTGTTTATTTACTCATAAAATGTTTATTTACTTTCATTTACTTTTTTCATTATAAAATATTTCTTTTTATAATTATTAATTATTATTATTATTTTATTTACTGTAAGTTCTTTTTAAAAATAGAAAATAATTTAAAAATGTGTATGTAAGCGTTATTTGAAAACGGAGTTTTCGCCAAACGGGCTTTGAAAAAACTGCGCCAAATCTGATGCGCTTGTGGTATCCGTTCCGAAAAATTAGTGACCAGAACTGACTTCCACACACAAACAAAATATAAGTTAAAAGAAAACATGCAATAAAAATAAATATAAAGGGAAAATGATGTCATAAAAGAAACTTTTTATTTAAAAACGTAATTGTTTCTAATTTTCACACGCGAAATATATAAAACATTCTTTTAGCGATCAAAAAATGCTATTAAAAGATTATCACAAAATCAAAGTTTTTATGGCATTTTTTTAAATATAAAAAAATAACAGTTTTATTTTCCTGCATGAATAAATTTTTAAATGTTTTATTGCATTCAATATTTCTGAGTGCGTAAATGATTAATATTTACTCCATGTACTGATTCGAAATATCCAGCTGGTGAAAATATCACGCACACCAAATTTCTGTGACGTATGCAAATAAATTGTGCTTTTTTTCAGTTTTTTTAATATAACTTTTAAACTATTTGGAACTAATTTTTAAAAGTAGGTGCATTCACCAGATTACCTTCATAGGTACCTTCTGGTACAAACAGAATCGAAATCCGACAAGTACTTTTTGAGATTTGCTTGACGAAAGAATTTTTTTGAATTTTAATATCGTTACGTATCTCTGAGTATAAAGACTTCGCTTCGCTCAGACAATTAATATGTTTGTTTACATCTTAATGTTTTTTACAATGATTTAAGAAAAAATCAATTAATTTAAATCATAATTAAAATCAAGCTGATTTAAATTAACGAACCCTGTAATTACTTTAACCAAATTATTTTGTGTTTCTCTGTAAATGAATGATGAATGTTAACTCTCTATAATCTATAGAAAACACTGAGTACACTTTAGTCATTTTGTTATGTTAGAATCATCAGTACATCATTAATCACTTTATCATTTGCCTCAAAATAAGTTTGGGATAAAAACACTATTTCCCTATGTGCCATTGATAAAGTGATTCTACTGCAAACAATCCCCCCCCCCCCACATAATAGCGTAATGGGAAACTTTCTAATTTTTTATAAACAAACTACAAATACTACTTATTGTATACACTGGAGAAAACATATTGTAGTCTTTCTTAAAAATGTATATCAAGGTATTATGTTTGAAACATTGCAACATCCATACAAAGCACCAAAAACAAGTTTTTAGATAGACGAAATGTAATCAAATTCTTTTGTATGTCCTGTAAACAAACTATAGATGCTACATACTTCATTTTCTATATTGAACGTTCTGTAATAAGGCTAAAAAACATGAAAAAATTTCATATCAATCCTAGTACAGTAGAACCCTGGTTATCCAAAAATCGGATTAATTGAAATACTTTAAAATTCCTTAAATTCCATTTTAAACGTGAAAAAATTTACTGTCAGAACTACTTTTACTGATGTCAAATGATACTTTTCATTATATTTTGATTTACAATTACTATTTTACTTGTAAGTTTTAGCTCAAAACAAAAAACATTTGAAAGGGTATTATTGCACACTGATAGAAATAATGTTTAAAAAACATATTCTTTATTAAATAAAAATAGTCAACTTACTTATTTAGTCCATTGTGTAATTTCACCACTTTATTAGACACATACAACACTTCAATTTTTTTTTTTTTGTTTTTTACGAAATATGTTGTGATTTTTTTTTTGTTTTTTAACTTCGAGGTGCTTTGAATACAGTACCACAACATTTTTACTACAACTATGGACTAAATTACGATCACAGCTTTTCATCAAAGAAATTTTCACAATAAATCTTCCAGTTATTTCAAAATTATAGGACCCTGATTAACTGAAAATTCTTTGGTCCCATGCTTTTCGGATAACCGGGGTTTTACTGTATACTTAAGAGTGTTAGAGCATTAACAGACAGACAGCAGATAGATAGATAAGTCAAATTTATTAATAATTTACAACTTTGTTGGAATGTGTTAAAATAACATCCGAATACATTGAACAGGGCTGCAAGCAACTTTGGTACAAAATAGTAGGGACTTAGGGACCTAATGATTAAAAATTAGGGACTTTTTAGGGACCAAAAGTCTTAAATAGGGACCTTTTAGGGACCTGAAATATACATAATATTTATACAAATCAAGTACAATTTTTAACCCCCCCCCCCCAAAAAAAAAAAAATCATTTTTATTTTTTTAATTACATATAATATTTACAGATTTCTTAAATTAGCTTTTTTTATGTGTCTTGCACATAAAATTTGTAATTTAATTATTTTTTCTTTTTTTTATAACACTAGACAAGCTATCAACTTTATCCTTTTATATTTTCAGTTCCTTGTTAGCAATTATACCAGCTGCAATCCACTTGTGCCACCACAACTCCATTTTTGTGCCACTTTAGCTTCAGTTAAATTTCCTTTTTCTAAAACAATTTTTAACCTTTTGTTGCCTTCATTGATAATCCGTCCAATACAGTTACTTTTTCACTCATATTTTTGTTTAAATCTTCCAACTTTTTTTTCTTCAAGATCTGCAATTTCACTTACATTTTTTTCAGCTTTTTGTGATTTCTACCTCTTCTGTAGCTTTCTCCACTTCAAGTTGTACTTTCCTTTTTTTTTTCTTTCTTTCTTTTTCTCTCTTTTCATTTTCTAGGTAACTTTGATAATTTTACTATGCAATATTAGCCTTTTTTGTCATTTTACTAGTTATTGGTTAAGCATGATTTTCATAAAGACGTCTTAAAGCATCTGCCATGTTTAGTCTAGCATTTAGCATCAGTTCTTTCATAGAGGCTTGGTCTTCGAAAACAATTTGATGTGAAAGCGAAAATCCTCACTCTACATCCGCACTGCCATGGTACAAACTAAGGCTATTGTTTAAAAGAGAGAGAGAGAGAGAGAGAGAGATTCGGATTTTTCAGTCCTCCATTTTCCTCTTTTGCATTGCTGACAAAATGAATATTCTATTTACTTCAGATTCTACTTGATTGAGCTTGCAAATTTTCCATTCATCCAAAACAATGTCAATTACAATGTTTATAGCAGACATAGGTTCATCAAAGAAAAGGCTGAACTTTTGCGGCCTAGTAGACTTTTGATAAAATTCCCATTTTTTTGTGACATTATGATAAAAATGTGTTTTTTTAAGACATTCATGCATTTTCCATGATCCTTTGTCAAAATTTGCATATTTTCCATGATCTTTAGCTAAAATTCACAATTTTTTCTCAAAATTTGCACATTTTACTCGATTTTTTACACAAAATTAAAGTAATATTCCAAGATCATTTGACAAAAATTGCATTTTTTCATGATTCTTTGAAGATCACAAAAAAAAAAACATGAATTTTGTCAAACAAAATTTGCATAATTTACATGATCTTCAGACAAAAATCGCATTTCTACCACAATCGTTTGACAAAAAACGCATTTCTCACACAATTCTTCAAAAATGGTGTTTTTTTTTTTTTTTTTTTTTTTTTTAAATCCTTTTTGAAAATCGCATCTTTTCTGCAATCTTTTGATGGAAATCTCATTTTTGCTATGATTCTTAAACAAAAATTGTATTTTTCCCCAGCGATCCTTTGACAAAAACTGGAGTATTTTTTTTCTGCAATCTTTTTATAAAAATTGCATTTTTTTGCAATTGACATGATCTGTTGACTATTTGTTTTTGCTGTAATCTTTTGAATAATTTTTCTAAATTTGGTGCAGTTCATACTCACATTTTGGTTGCATTTCATCCACTACTGATACCTCCCCTCCCCTCCACTGAAAAATTTCCATCAAATTTGAATGCATATTTGCATCAATCCCAAGAGTGATAAAATTCAGTGCTAAAAGAACAGAATTCCATGGAAAAGTAATGTCTGTTATAGGCAATTTTTGTCTAAGTTTAGCAATATTTTTTTTAATTTTTAGGAGTATTTTTGAATTTTGCATTTAAGAAACTGAGATATTTCAAGTTTTTTTTTTTTTTTTTTTTGCAATGTATTCTTATTGTAAAAATACTTACCAGAAGCTGGATAATGACACTGCTAATCACTTAAAAAATAACCACTATTTTTTTTTATTTTTTTTTTCAGATAGTAGAAATAATTTTTTTTTTTTTTTGCATTTCTCCATTGAAAATAATGTCTCTTGGAGAGATTAATTTTTTTTTTCCCAAAGGAATATCGACTGACATCAATCTTGAAAGTTTTAATGGCCAACTGTTTGCAAATACATCCTGCAACTTTAATAATAAGGTATTTCATCTCATCATATACTAAGTGGATCAGAGGATCTTTCCTTTGGAAAAATGAAGTAAATTGTGTAAATAGTTTGGCACTAGATACAATAAACAGTAACTGATATTTTATTGTTTTTGCCTTCAAATATTTAACAATTCTTTTGTAGCTGACAATTCCATTATTCTAACAACCGATTTGTTGCAGGTTCCAGAGCTAACCATCTACACATGATTAATAAACCTAAGTGCAGGAACACTTATTTTTTCCTATATAAAGCTAAAATCTTCCTCAGGCTATTGATAATCTTTGGCAGAATTAAAAAAAAAAGGTGATAGGTACATTCTCGTCACAGATATCTGTTCATCTAACTTTTTAAAACTATTACTAAAAAGCAAATTAATACAGAATGAGACAGATCAGATAGTTAAAATAAGAAAAGTTCCTAGAGGCCACAGGCTGTTGTAACATAAGGATATTTTTGGTTCCTAATTCATCTTCAAAATGTGCTATTATTGGTCCTTTCTTCTATGACCAGTTAAGTGTTGCCATCCAGGGCATTAAATTTTTAACAAATCTAAATTTTCATGTTAAATTTTGTAAAAATCTCAGAAAAAAATTAATTTAGACACAATATAGATTAAAAAAGGGACTTTTAGGGATCTCTTGGGGAAAGAAGGGACTTGTAGGGACCAAATTAAAAAATAGGGACCTTTTAGAGAAATAGGGACCAACTGGCAGCCTTGCATTAAATCAAAAATTACTAAAATAATATGAAAAGATATTGCTTATGATTTGTTGAACTATTGTTATGAGCTTCATTTCTTTGGGATAAAAAGGAAAAAAAGTATTGGCAAGAAAATTAAAGAAACATCTCTGTTATTGAGGATTTACTTAGCTTACCAGTTTGGGCTCTTTAAAAACCTGAGTACTAATCATTTCCCAAGCCTGCAATCCAAGAGCTAACATTCGCAGTAATAAAACCAGTACTAAATTATCCTACAGTAAGAAAATAAAACATAATTTATCATTAAGATAGAAATTGAGAAAAAGAAAAAAAAAATGAAATTCTATAATTTTTATAAACACATAATTTTTTTACTAATTGCCAAAATTAAATAAAATATTACAGTAGGCTCCCTCAAATCTGCCCAGCTTAAGACCAGAGGTTGTGCAGATTTCTAATCATTGCTTTATTTACATTTTTTAAACAGTCATTTGAATTTAATTAATAATGTAATTGAAATTATAATGAATTCTTAAAATATAGTAAAATAACTAAGTAATAAACTAAAATAAAACTTTTCATACACATTTTTAAATGATTAAAATATTCATTATGAAAATGAGATGCATTTTTCCTAAATTATTTAATGAAACTTGGCTCTAAACACACACTAATAATTCACATCAAAATCATAAAATAAGGAAGTTTTATTTCAGGCTTCGCCAGACTTGATAATCAAAAAAGCATGTTTAATACATAAATACATTTGGCAAAAATATTATGATGATTACCAGTAATATCAGCAATATTGTGAATTTTATCAGAAATAAATTTATACTTCCTTCAGGAAAAAAAAAAGCATGAATTCAGTAATATTAATGAAAATTACAAATTAAAAAATACATGGAATTGATATAATTATAAAAAAATAAAATTTTGTCCTTATCTGAACTGAAAGTTCCATTGTTTACATCTGTAAATTAAAAGCAGATTTTAGAGAGTTGTGGATTTTAGGGAGTCTACTGTATAACATTTTCATCAATTAAAAATTTATTAACATTTTTACTGTCGTGAAATTTCTCATGATTATGCAAAGAAATAATTTTTTTTATAGACTGGATGAATTCTAAAAAGTTCTTTAATTCCTTTAATTTCATCTAAATGTTTGAGTAAAGTCATAAGAAACATTGATATTTTAAATAATTAAAACATTACTAACTTTTACTTTGCATGATGTGCACCATAAGACGGTCCTTATATCATCAATTAAAATAATATATATATTTTAAAAAAATTTTGTTTTACAGCCAAAACTTGTTCTAATACAGCAAAAAACAAAGTAAGAAAAGTTTTGATGAAAAATAAATACATTTAAAAGTAGCTGAAAATGGCTGAAGTTTGATGATTACACTTAAATACATGGTGATATCAAAACAACGAAAATTAATCTAAAAATACGGTGTAAAAAATAGTTGAAAGTAAATGGCTTAGGGAAATCAAAGCCATCTTCTATTTATTGATTTTACAAAAGTATATGACAATTTTCCAACTAAATTAATGAGCTTTTTAAATGAAATTAATATAAACCCAAATATCATTAGAGCAATTCAAGAATTTTACAGACAATCAAAAATTAAGATTGAAACAGGTCAAAGACTGTTAAAGTCTTTGTAACAGATAAAAAATTCAGACAAGAAAGTTGTATTTCCCCAACACTTTTTAAATTTTATGTTGAACAGGGGTGATTGTGACTCAGAATGAAAAACCCTGAAAATCATTGATGGAAAATATACTAATATCAATTTATCTAACAATAATAAAGGTCAGATTCACTGAGAGAAATTTGGAGCAGAAAAACTAGTTTTTGTGAGAAAACAAAGGAAAAAAAATACACAGCAACAAAATCAGTCTTTGAAACAGAAAAATCCACAAACTACTCCCATCTTTTTTTTTTTTTTTTTTTTTTTTTTTGGGGGGGGGGGGGGCTGATTTTTTGATGAAATTTGCTAGGGTTTCTTTCTGCGATTCTTTAAACAAATTTGTATTTTTCTCATGATTTAAAAAAAAAAAAAAAAAAAAATTATTTTTTTGCACGATTCTTTTAAGAAAGTCATTATTTTCTGTGATTTTTGATAAAGTCAGCATTTTCCTGCAATTTTTATAAATTCAGAATATTTTTTAATGTTGAATTTTCTACTAAATGTAATGATTTCAAAAACCCAAGAAGATCAATTTAAATTCCCTGGAAATCCGGGGTAATCTCCAGAGCACAATCACCTCTGATTGAAGAAACATTAAAATTTAGAAGTAGAACTACAGGAGAATGTGGCTTAATACAAATGGTTTGTGAGCTTTTACTCAATAATTCTTAGATGTCCAAGTTATAAGTGCAAAAAGTAAAAATGACAATAAAAATTAAAGAAGAATATGAGAAATGGGGACTTTACACAAAAAGTTAGCAAGACCAAATTTCTATGTATAGAAGGAAATGAGATAAATATAAATCAAAATAATAACATAAAAATTGAAATCTGTGAATATTATAGATATCTTGGTGTAGACATTAACAGAGAAGGAAGAGACTCACAGGAAATTAAATATAGAATTTGTCAGGAGAGAAAGGCTGTAAAACTACTAAATTCTATTTCACAGAGAAAAGATATCACTAGGGAGAAAAAGAAGTATAATATATATACAATTCAAATTTAAAGAGCATATTATTATATGGTGCATAAAGATGGAGAATTATGAAGACAGAAAGAAAGAAATTAGCAGCCATAGAGATAGATGCCCTAAAAAGATCATGCAGAATATTGGGAACAGAAAGAACAAGAAATGAAAGAATCAAGGAAATGATAAAAATAAACAGTGGCGTAGTCATAAAAAACAAACAAAGGATATACACCCTAAGCAGAGGATATATACTCAGGCAGAGAGTATAATCCTAAAGTGCACATATTATAACTTTTTTGAGAAACAGAGGGTATACTCAGCTCCTTAAAAAAATCCAGAGAGAATACGGCATATACCCTTCACTACATCCCTGAAAATAAAGGGAACCGTACAAGAGGATATTTAAAAAAAAAAATCTGCTATAGCCATGTTGAAAGAATGAGTAAAAAAAAGACTGCACATAATCGCATTTAATTAACAAATAAATGAAAAAAAGAAACGAGGAAGATCACAAAAGAACTGTATGGATGATATTGAAAGATAATGACAAATAAAGGTCTGAAGGAGGAATGCACCCTTGACCAATTTAAGCCATAAACAGTGCTTAAATATATATTAATTATAATTATCAGTTAGTAATTACAGAAATTATAAGAACTGCATTCATTTCATTAGTTAATACCATAAACTGAATTGATATACATATTAGTTAGTAATTGCAGTAAAAAAACACATTCATTTTCATTAGTTAGAAGTATACAATATGATATGCATTAATATTTTGAAATAATTATATAAAATCATTAAATACTTCTGATATTCACATTTATTACAATTGTTTATAATTGAATTTAACATTAAACTGTTAACAATGTTTAAAATTAATAGTTATTAAATATAAATATTATGAAAGCACCAAATTGTGATTTTGGCCAAATACTGAATATTCGGTTTACAGATGAACCAAATACTGAATATCGGTGAGCCAAATAATAATTGTTAAGTCAAATACTGAATATTCATCCGACGGCATACTTTTTACATTGCAAAGTATAAAAGTAACAAAATATTACTTTTTAAAGTAATTCTACATAAAATCTAATAAAGAAAAAAAAAAAACTTAACATTTTGATAAACAATACTAACTATTTAGTTAAGTTATGTATGCAATAGATCTTTCAGAACAAGCTGTCAAAAATGGTTTTTGAACGGCATTTCTCAATGCCAAATTATGCATAAATTATCAAATATATCGAATATATAGTCAAATTACAAGTAAACTTTATACTGAAAAAAAAAAAAAAATCTGTTTTGAGTTATTTAAAGTTGTTTACAACTGCTTTGCTCAACAAGTGCAAATCATTTTAACACATTTGCAAATTCATTTTCTGATGCAAAGATATAAAACTTAGAAGGCATGACTATGGAAGTGAATTGGAATCGAACTGAGTTTTCCATTTGTTGATAAATAAATTATCTATATAGTTATAAGCGATTTTTATCATGTGTTTTTATCCTTAAATTGATTTTTTTTTTCTTTCTTTGAGAAATGTGGTTCAAAATGCCAACTGTGATGGCTTGTTCTGGAAAATCTATTGGATGTACAAAAAGAAGATAAATAAATAAATAAGTAAATAAAAATACATAAAAAATAAAAATGAGTGCAATTATATAGTTTCTGAATAACACCTGCTAGTTTCATGCATTTCCGAACAAAAATAAATTAAAACTTACATCACAAAGTTGCCTTTTTTGATTTAAGAACACCCTTAAGAAGGATAATTATAAGATTTTTTTAATAATTAAAATCTTTAATTTCATGGTTTCTTCTACAAATTAAAATAAAATTTTAAAATCAAAGAGAAATGGTAAACAAATCGGAAGAAAAACTTTATATGATCAAATATTATTTATTTGTCAGGAAGAGATTAAAGTATTAAAGTAAAAATAAATATACAAATAATACAATCTACCCAAATAATGGCTGATCAGCAAGAATAACTTTTCTACTTTCTTTGATTTAGCAAGAAAATTTTTAAATGCATTCTAAATCTGTGTCTTGAATAGACAATTGTTTTCAGAGCTTATATACATTCAGATTGTTCTTAAAATCTCAATCAACAAGGTTTTTTTTCTCTTTTTTTATTACAAGAAACAATATTTTAATTAATTTATTCCATCAAAATTATAATATACTCAATGAAATATATTAGATATAAAAAAAGCCAATAACTGAATTTTTATTCACAACTTTATCACTAATGATGATAATTTAATGAGATTCGTTTCATATTAATTTAATTTGTATTAAATGTGATGATATAACTGAATTTTGGTCAGTGATGCAGTGTAAATTCTATCACCTGGATTCTGAATAAGGAATGTCTAAATCATAGTTCTTTAGCTATGAATGGCAACATTTTTCAGGACTTATCATTATATCAATATCACACAGAAATCAAAGCAAGTAAGTCGAAAATATAGTTAAGATATCTTTAGCATTGAAGTAACAAAAGAAAATCCAAAGTCTGACCTCGAGTGAAAGGCGATACAGTGTATTTAAGACTCAATAAGTGGATTATGATTATAGTTTTCTGAACTAAAATTGTCCGACTTTATATCGATTGTCATCCACAAATATTTTTCTATTGTGTTTAGAAACACTTATTTGTGAAAAAGCAAGAAATAAATTAACTAAACAACATTTAAAAACTTGCATTTATACATCATAAATTCCTAAGAAAATCCTAATTAAACATACCTATTAATCATCATTTAAAATGCCTCATGGTTAATTTTCTTAAGTTATATTTAACAAACAACAAATAAATAAACTGAAAACGTTCTATTTAAAAAAAAGACTTTAAAGACACTTTGAACTTTGTCTTTAAAGTCTTTAAAGACACTTTGAACAACTTCATTTACATGACTTTCAGATGCTTATAATATAAGCTCACTTTTCATTTTGTCTGGCCTGTTAACATGAATAGTTTTATATTCAGCCTAACCGAATATTCGGTAACATGGCCAAACACCAAATATTCGGTGCATCCTTAATATGAGGATATTATAAAAGCATCACTTTAAATAACTTTCAAACCTTTAATGTTTTTTGGTGTTGTTAGTGGGCATTTTAAGAAATAAATATTAAAAAATAAAAACTTTCATTTTTACTTGTATTTTGTAACCTGGGTTGGATCTCCTACTGCATTTCAAAGGTTTTTTTTTTCTTTTTGAGTTATTAAAAAAATGTTTATGCAGGTTGTTTTTGTACTTAATTTGCTCAAAGACCAAATAACAAATGCAAAATATCATTTAAAAATTAAATTTTAATAGCTAGAAAAAATAAACTTTACATATACACCATAAAATAGCTTCAATCAGAATACATTCAAACAAAAATAATACAAACCCTTGCATAAGATTCTTGACTAATAAGGTAGGTGATAATTTTCAAAGCATACGTTGCTAAGAAGTTAATTGCATATGGATCACAGAGAGTCATTGAGAGATCACTAAAAATACATTCATATGAAATTACAAATTAGATAAAAATAAAGAACAGCAAAATTAAACTTTTTTTCGCATTTAAAATTGAAGCATATTACATTTAAAATTCAAATAGATAAGTATTAAAAACACAAGATACTAAAAATTATATTTGCAGTATTTTTCAATTGAGTGAAAAAGTGTCCAGCTCAGGATATGAACAATGGGCCTTTTATTTTAAGCTGTTAATGCTATGCCAGATGAGCTATCCCAAACAAATCTGGTAAGTACATTTCACTAAGCCTTTTTTTTTTTTTTTTTTTTTTGAAAAGGGAACTTTTCTCTGAAGAAAATGTACAGTAACTAAAGAAATGAATATTTTAAAGATAAATGTAATAGAGTTTATTAATAAGTAACTAACTTTAAATAAAATATAACTGGGGATGTAGCAGCAATATTGGTCATAAATTGGTCATATGTAAAAATACAAACTTGATCAGGAGTACAAAATGAAGTACTAACTTAATATTTCTAGATGATCCATGCATGCAAAGAGAAAGAGTAGAAAAATTTAAAATAATTTTATAGTAGAAATAAATATAAATCAAGGATGAAAGTTGATTAAGGAAATAAAAATAGAACTTTATACAAACATTCTTTTATTTTAAAATCTACATATGAATTTTATTTTTGAAAAGAAATCTTAACAATTTCATCACTAAAATAACTTTCAGATTCCTCATAGCATAATCTAAAATTGCTTTCTCACAACTCATGTAGTGTATGAAGAATAAATTACAAGTACAAAAATGTTCTAATAGAAGACAAAACAGGATGGAACCTTATGGGAAATATGCGAGGTTTAAGACCTATTTCCTCGGAAACCACTTGAGTGACTTTGATGAAATTCAGAATCTATATTCACTGGATTATGCTCAAGACTTATGGCAGACAGTTTTTTTTTTTTTCTGTAACTAAAACTTTCTATTTTAGAGCAATGGAAAATTTTCACTTAAAAAAAAAAAAAAAAAAAAAAAAAAAAAAAAAAAAACTAATTATTTTTTCTTTTAAACTGTCTGCCCCATATGATTTTATATTTATACTCTACCACCATTTTTTTTTTTTTTTTTTTTTTTTAAATCAAAACCATTTGAGTACTTTACAAATTAATGGGATATTTAACTGAAAAGTACTATTTTTCAATGTGCTAAAAAACTTAGACACTTTTATCTTGTGTGAAGCTTTTAGACAGTTTTATAAAACATATGAATTACAGTATATATAAACACTTGGACAAAATTTAGTTACTGATAATAAATGAGAATAAAATACTAGAGTAAAATTAATCTGAGTGGATGTGGCATCCCAGTCATGTCTTGCCTTAAAAAGAAGCTTTCATTATAATGTACTAAAAATGAAAAAAAAAAATGTTGAATTACAATTAATTGAAACAAATATATTTTTTGTAAGAAAAATAAATTAAATTGCAAATGATTGTTTATCAATATTTAAAAAATAAAACACATATACAATTTTAAATCCAACTTCCCCCCCCCCCCCCAAAAAAAAAAAAAAAAAAAAAATCAGTATTTTTTGAGGATGAATCCCACATCCATTCACCCATCATATTGAAAGTTAAATTGGGACAGTGTAAAACATTTCCTTATGATTTCTAAAGTTTTACAATATGATGTAATTTTCTTCAATAAAACTATTACATATTTATTTTCAAAATTGATTTGAAAAACTGCACATTCATATAATGTTTAGGACAAAATTAACCAATATATACCTCCCATGTTTTCAAAAATTAAATTTTCTCTGAAGAAAGGAAGACTAATATATATATGTGGGATATACTCTCGCATGTGGGCTACACTCTCTCTCTGCTGCACCTGCATCGGACTATTTCCCTCCGCTACTCTCCGGAACTCTGGGTCGAGAGTAAATAGAAAAGAGTGAATTATCGAAGCTGTGTGTCCAGGTGTGAAAGAAAGAAGAAGAAGTAAATAGAATGTTTTTCGATGACGATGAACGACGTTGATTAAAACTAAGACGGATATTTCAAAGTATAAAAATGACGATTGTTTTGAAACATTTACGAAGAATTGATATATGATTTTTAAAGTAGTATTTTGAAAAGTAACGAAGAATTAATCTGTTTTATTTTTTTGTCTATTTTTTTTGTTCTGTTCATCTGTCAATAAACGTATGTGTCCGTTAGAAACCACTTTTTATTTTGAGTCATACTCGTCCATCCCATAAAGTGGTGACAGAAGTGGTTACCCATATTTCTTCATATTGCCGTGAACTATTTGTTTTCTTCAGATTCAAGTCGGATATCATTTTACGGGTGAGTTAATTATTCCATATTCTATATTTACTATGAAGCTAGTCGACATCAAAGAACTGGAACTTGCATTTAAAAATGAACGTACTAATAAAATAAAACTCCTTCATAAATTATTGTTCAACACTGATGGTGATCGATCAAATCGAAAAAGAATTCGTGACTTCACTGGTTTTGATTTTGAAACGACCAGCACTGAATTCAAAAATAAAGTTACGAAAGTTCAAGCAGATTTTTCTTTAAACGATTTAATCACAATTTGTAATTTACTCTGCATCTCTAACGAAGGTTCTTTAACTGAACTTGCAACCAGATTAGTTACATATCTTTCAGACTTGAATTCACTGCAAGCTAACATTATCCAAAACGAAAGTGATACCGATTCGGAACCTGAAATATCTTCCCATAATACTACATTGAATAAGGACACTGCAAGTAATACTGAATCATCAAATTTTGATAAAAGCAAGCAATTTCCAGTTCAAAGTTTTTTGCCATCTACTATTAATTTTAATGATGTTGAAAGCGTTATACCGCCTTTTGATGGTAGTTCTTTTCAAGACATAAATATTTGGTTAAGTAATTTTGACGATGTCGCTAGCATGCTCAATTTATCAGAATTTCATAAATTTATATTTGCTAAACGATCCTTACGAGGAAAAGCCCAGCTATTAGTACAAACAGAATTTCATATTAACTCTTACGAAAAACTTAAACAACTCTTAATTTCTGAATTTGGCATTACTTATAATTCTGCTGAGTTACATGACATGTTAAATAAACGCAAATTACAAGAAAATGAATCCCTTGAAGAATATTTTCTCGTAATGAAACAATTATGTTCGCATGGTAACATCAAAGATTCAGCACTGATGCAGTACATTATTAATGGTATACCCGACCCTGTTTTTCGAAAATCAATATTATATGGCTGCCAATCTATAGTAGAATTTAAACAAAAGCTCAAAATTTATGATAAAATTCGGCATGACTATGAGAACACTAAATTCCGTAAATCTAAACCAGAAATGTCGTTGAAAGAGAAATCTTTTCGTCCAAAACCTGATCTTCTTTGCTTCAATTGTGGTTTAGCCAACCATAAAAGTAGCCAATGTAGGCATAAAGACAAAGGCCCTCGCTGCTTCAATTGTTCGAATTTTGGCCATAAGTCGGCTCAATGTGATCAACCAAGGAAATCTAGAAATAAGCCTGAACCATCCAATATTTCCACCATTATGTCGAATACTTTTATGACCAAACAAGTAATTATTTCGTCAGTAAATGTTCTTTCTTTGATCGATACGGGAAGTGAAAGAAGTCTGTTAAAAGAAAGTATTTATCGCAAACTCCCAACGGTTTCGAACCTCGAACATTCAACAGTCACATTAACTGGATTAGGAAACACTATGATCAAACCCCTGGGTTTTTTCTCTACAAATATTATTATAGATGATTTTAATTACACCACTAATGTTTATGTAGTACCAGATTATTCTATATCTTTTGATTTTATTATTGGTACAGATGTTATACAGCAGAGTATCCTAACAGTTTCTCAAAATAATGTTTCTATGCAAAAAATCAAGCAAAATGAAGATATGTCAAATAATTTTCTGATTAATGTTGCTCAAGTATTAGACGATAGTAATCTTGATTTATCTCATATTACCGATACAACTATATGTTCAAAAATTATGGAACTTATTCACAATTATTCCCCCCGAAAAGTAATGACTACCGATGTTACATTATCAATTCATCTGAAAGATGAAATTCCTGTTACTTGTCCTCCCAGACGCCTAGCTCCTATAGAGAAAGAATTTGTCGAAAAACAAATTTCTGAATGGCTTGAAAAGGGAATTATCCGAAAAAGCACCAGTAATTTTTCATCACCTATTGTCCTCGTAAAAAAGAAAGATGGTTCATATAGATTATGTGTTGACTATAGGAAGCTAAATGCTAAAACACATAAACAACGTTTTCCCCTCCCAGTAATTGATGACATTATTGATCAGTTGCACTCTGCAAAAGTATTTACGACTCTTGATCTTAAAAATGCTTTTTTTCATGTCGAAGTAGAAGAAAATAGTCAAAAATACACTTCTTTTGTAACACATTCTGGTCAATTTGAATTTCTATACATGAATTATGGCCTTAGCGATGCTCCCTTAGTTTTTCAGAGATATATCTATAATGTTTTTCGCGATCTCATTAATGAAAAAGTACTTATCGTCTACATGGATGATTTCATAATACCATCTGAAAACGAAGCCGAAGGACTCCAGAAATTACAACGCGTTCTTACAACTGCATCCGAATATGGCTTAGAACTGAATCTCAAAAAATGCCACTTTTTACAGCGAGAAATTGATTTTCTGGGCTACCACATTAAAAATGGTCAACTGCATCCATCTCCCTCAAAAACTAAAGCTGTTCTAAATTTTCCAGAACCTAAAAGTGTAAAAGATGTACATTCATTTGTCGGACTAACCTCATATTTTCGTAAATTTATTCAAGATTATTCTTTAATAGCTAAGCCCTTAACAGATCTCCTTAGAAAGGACACTAAATTTCACTTCGGTGACCAACAGCGAAATGCATTTAATCAGTTGAAACACATCCTTGCTTCAGGTCCTGTTTTAAGCATTTATAACCCTAGTAATGAAACAGAAGTTCATTGTGATGCTTCTACTGATGGTTACGGAGCAGTCTTCCTTCAAAAGTCTTCCAGTGATAATCAATTTCACCCTGTCTACTTCATGAGCAAAAAAACCACAGATGCCGAGCGTAAATATTCGAGTTATGAAATAGAAGTATTGGCTGTCATCGAGGCTCTTAAAAAATTCCGTGTTTATATTTTAGGTATTCCTTTCAAGATAGTCACAGATTGCAATGCATTTGCCCTAACTATGAATAAAAAAGATCTTTGCACCAAGATAGCTCGATGGGCTTTAATGTTAGCTGATTATAACTATACAATCGAACACAGACAAGGTACACGTATGCGCAACATCGACGCTTTAAGCAGAAATCCCGTATGTATGGCCATTCAAGACAGTTTTACTTCCAAAATCATACAATCACAGAATACCGACGAACATATACAGGCCATCAAAGAAATTTTGAAAACAAAGCCATATGACAATTATTTCCTCAAAAATAACGTTCTTTATAAAAATCATAAAGGTTACGATCTAGTAGTTGTGCCAGATGAAATGCAGCTAAACGTCATTAAACACGTTCATGACAAAGGACACTTTGGACGCAAACGTTGTGAAGAACTCCTTAATGAAGAATTTTTTATCCCTAATGTGGCAAATAAGATTGATAAAGTTATAACAAATTGTGTAACATGCCTTTTATATAATCGGAAACTTGGGAAACAAGAAGGCGAGTTACATCCCTTACACAAAGAGGAGACTCCCCTCCAAACTTACCACATTGATCATCTAGGCCATAGATTCCCAACCTTTTCTGGGCCACCGCCCCCCTTTACAAGATAAAATATCCCATCGCCCCCTCTTCTGTAATAATTAATAATTATTGTAATTATCTGTACCGAATTTTATCTTTTTATATTAAGAATCACAATGTAGAAATTAATCAAATCGACAATCATATGTAGTAAATTTTTTTCTGAAATATTTACAAACAAACACAAAATCAGTAAGAAATAACATGAGATGGATGAGGCTGGTATACAATTTGTTAATATTAACAATTTGTTAATATTGGGATCCGATTTTGTTAAAATCAGTCTCAAATTGCCGTATGCAGTCTGTTCCTTTTCTTAGACAGTAACTTTGCTACTTCACTGAACCCATGTTCAGCCAAATATATGATAAAGGAAAATTTCCTGGCTATTAAAAATGTCTGTACTCTCCCACAATTCAGAGTAGAGAGCTTGGAAGTATTGATATTTGTATAGCCATAACTCTTGATAACCATTTCGTTAGTTGTGAGTTTTACGAATTATTCCACTAAATTTAATGACTTTACTGTATCTGCATTTGCAAAAGAATCTAAAATCCAACTCGGAATATTCATGTTTCAAATATCCTGGAATGTCTCCAGATATTCACCATGAAAACGTCCAAATGTTAGCTGCATGCAAAGCAAAAATATTCCTGTTTTTCAGAAACTGTAAAAAATGTAGGAAGGTGCTTGCAATTTACATCTACTTACATTTCGTTTGAACAGAATTTTTCTCAGAAAAGCAGTTATGACTCTTTTGTTTTAATTAAATTGACTTCATTAAATATTCTTAATAGGAAAGAGTGAGGATGAAAGGAACATTTTATCTTTATAAGCTCATAAAATAATGAAATTTAAATATCATTCTAATATTTGTGCCTAATTCTCGTCTAAATGTTTTGGCTTTGATATTAGTAAAACCTCTTATTCCCAAGAGCAGCAATTAAAAATTTGTACGCATTTATAAAAATTAAGGGAAATGTCCCTTTTAATCCCATTGTAGGGAATGAAAGGAATACACACAAATAAAACACTTTTATGCACATTCTTTCTTTCTATTTGTGATTACATTATTCAAAAATAAAAGATAACATACAAATGAAAATAAAATGTATTGCAACATATGATAAAACAAAAACAAGTATGTCACCACCCGTCATAATTTAGGTAACTTCATCAAAATATATTAATAGGGTGGGGAATGGTCAAGGAAAAACATAGTAAAAAAAGAGGACGTTAACAGGAATTTTTTATAGAAAATACTTCCAATGATATAAAGGAATTAAAGAACCCGAATTTCTCTTTTAAAAAAATACTGGTATTTCATACATTTTTTGGCTGTGTTTTCCTATGTCCGTTTTAACCTCCTCAGTTATTATCCTTTTCAGCTACTTACCCACCAGGCAAAATTAAAAATGTATTCAGGACCGCATTTTAGCTAACAAAATGAACTGGCACTTACTTAAAGTGCATACTTTACACTGCTAAATAACACGTATATTATAATGTTAAATTCAATATTAAACTTTTTTTGAAAAAAAAAAAAAAGGCAAGATCAAAATTTGCTTTTTTATATCAAGAATAGGTTTTGCTTTTAGCACTGACAATGCTATAATTCCTGACGTTAGTTGTAAGGATTATTGAGACAGAACAAGTATCTCCATTAATTGAGCCAAAGTTGAAACTTTGTACATGTTATATTCTTTCTGAAATTTTGAGTGTCCCTTTCATTCCCACTTTCCCCTAAGTCTTTTAAATATGCTATGTCATTTTTGGATGAAATCAGATTTTCGCTCTATTTTTCGTCTACGTTTTCAAGGAAGTCAATAATAAAGTCCAAATGGATTTAAACACGATTCAAAGAAATATTGTGAACAAATAAACTTCTGTATGCAGCAGCAAGCAATTGTCATCTTCATCATTTTCACTACAAAGTTAAAGAAATAATCTGTCATGTAATGAAATGCTTTTAATTTTATCGACTACCTTAATAATGTAATGAAATGATGTATGCAATCATTCATTAAATTATTCTGTAACCAAAGGCCGACGATGAATAATGTACATCGAGTACAAAGGATACTGCTTGTTTCAAATGCACCCCTTATGACGCTCCATAATTGCTGGAGAACCATCAGTAGCAGTTGACAAAATTTTTGATATTCGTAAAAGAAATTAGATTTTTAGAACTCAGCTCTTGCTTTGATGGCATAGATTATACATAAAGATATATTTGAAGTTTTTATCACATTCTCAAACAACACCGTGAAGGTAAGCTAGTTTTACTACACATATATTAAATTGCTAGATACGCCAAGGCAGCGCCCCCCCCCCCATTTTCCTCTGGACCCATCACCGCCCCCCTGGAAGGTTCCAGTGCCCACTGGGGGGCGGTACCGCCCCCGTTGGGAACCTATGATCTAGGCCCTCTCGAATCAACTAACAAAAACTATAAACATATTTTGTCTTTAATAGATTCATTTACCAAATTTGTGTGGCTATATCCCTGTAAAACTACTTCTTCTGCCGAAGTCATATCGAAACTGCAACAACAAAGTTACACTTTTGGCAACCCTTCCAAAATTATTAGCAATAAAGGTCCTGCATTTACAAGTAAAGAATTTGCTGATTATTGCCAAAATGAAAATATAAAACACGAGACAATTACAACTGGCCTTCCCCGTGCTAATGGTCAAGTAGAGCGACTTAATTCCATCATAATTTCAGTAATCTCTAAAATGTCCAAAGATGAACCGACCAAATGGTTTAAACATGTTCCTAAAGTTCAACAACTCATTAATTCAACTTACCAACGAAGCATTAAGAGAACACCATTTGAAATACTATTTGGTAAAAAAATGAAACAGAAAGAAGATTTACAAATTATTGAACTCCTAAACAGTGCAGTCGAAGAACAATTCATGAAAGATAGAGAAGAACTCCGAAAAGAAGCTAAGAAGAATATTCTGGAAATTCAACAAGAAAATCGCAAGCATTATAATTTAAAACGTAAGAAACCCCGGAAATATAACCTTGGAGACCTCGTAGCAATTAAAAGCACCCAACAAGGACCAGGGCTAAAATTGAAATCTAAATTCCTAGGTCCATATAAAGTAACCAAAGTGAAGACTAACGACACCTACGACGTAGAGAAAATCTCATCAACTGAAGGACCGATCAGTACTAGTTCGTGTGCTGAATAAATGAAGCCTTGGCATGACGATAACTGAAACTTTATTTTTTTTTTTCTTATCTTTAATGTGTATGTCTGGTCATTTTAAAAGTCAACAATTTTAAAGAACATTTTCATACGATGTTACACCATTTCAGAAAAAAGACGACTGATCTTTCTCGGGTGCAAACAAACTCTATTTTTTTTTTTCTTAAGAACAGTTACTGTTTTTGTTTTTGTTTTGTTTCTTTTCAGATTCTATAAGATCACATGTCGCTGCGGCAGCTCCAGATGTCAGGACGGCCGCATGTGGGATATACTCTCGCATGTGGGCTACACTCTCTCTCTGCTGCACCTGTATCGGACTATTTCCCTCCGCCACTCTCCGGAACTCTGGGTCGAGAGTAAATAGAAAAGGGTGAATTATCGAAGCTGTGTGTCCAGGTGTGAAAGAAAGAAGAAGAAGTAAATAGAATGTTTTTTGACGACGGTGAACGACGTTGATTAAAACTAAGACGGATATTTCAAAGTATAAAAATGACGATTGTTTTGAAACATTTACGAAGAATTGATATATGATTTTTAAAGTAGTATTTTGAAAAGTAACGAAGAATTAATCTGTTTTATTTTTTTGTCTATTTTTTTTGTTCTGTTCGTCTGTCAATAAACGTATGTGTCCGTTAGAAACCACTTTTTATTTTGAGTCATACTCGTCCATCCCATATATATATATATGATATCCCATTGTATTGCGTTTAAGGCTTTTATCGCTGCAGGGAAGGGCTATTGCTAAACATATGGAGAGGGTATTTTCTAATAGCTAATTTGCATTTTGACATTCTTAAATATTTTTTTGGGTTTGGATAGCTTGATTTCCTTCTCTATATCATTCTTTACTTTGACACCTTGTGATCCAGTAATTGGCACATGTTTAAACATAAAAAAAAAAATTATATTTTGCATTGGGTTTAATCGCTTTAAATGAATTTACTGTAGATGAAGATGCCATATTTAATGTTTTGGAGAGAAAGAAATCAGCATATTTGTCTGAAATGTGAACACTTTGAAACAATACAATATATTTAAGTTAATACCCAGTAATTGTCATGCTTTCCCCAATAATTGTCATATGAAGTTTTAATGAATTCCAATCACTGATAATATTTATATTTTCAAATAAAAACAACTGATAAACAAAATTAGTCTATAACTAACTTAGTGTACTGCCAAAATAAGTGGTTTAATCTCAAATCATGCGATTCCCTTGTAATTGGAATAGGTGCCAATTACTTGGAACTAGCAAAATCGAAGCACCATTAATTGGCATCTATCATTAATTCAGAAATCCAAATATTTGTGTCAAAAATACTTTTACACAATTAAAGTAACCATTTTCAACTAAACAAAACTGTTGTCAATTAAAATTTGAAATATATTATAAATCAGATAATGAATTAAAAAGCATGCCTTTCTTAAGCCAGAGGAGAAGAATTTGCAACAAAATGGCTAATTTGATACAAACCATAATTGTTTCTCTTTTCTAGGCACTACTGTCATCTAGTAGCATAAATCAAAGTTATAATCTTTAAAGTAAATGAGTATATAACTGGTATATGGTCTTGCATTTTTAAAAGATTGGATAAAAATTTTATTTTAGGACATGTTTGTAGGATGTGCCAATCATTGGTGCATGCCAATTACTGGGAATGTTACCCTACTAGGTATTGTGATTATTTTTTTTTTTTTTTTTTTTTTTTTTTTTTTTTTTTTTTTTTTTTACATAGTTATTTAAATAATTTCTTCTTTCAAGATAATTGAATACTAATAACTCTAATAATAAATTACATGCATAATCATGATTATGGGTTTTTTCCATCTTACCCAAGAACCTGCTCATTTCCTCTTTTGATGCTATCGAGAAAACCTTGAAGCTCTCTAGAACGCTTAACATCAACATTCTTTTCCCTTATACATGCATCTAAACACCAAGTAAATTTATGGCAGGGGTCCACATGAGTTATTTCTTGAACCTGAAACAGCAATTTATGCAAACAATATTCAATCAAAGAAAAATAATATAAGACATACTGATCAAATAATAAACAGTGGAAAAATACTGAAAACATTGCCAATATTTAATAATTCAAATAATACGCTTTGAAAAAATTATTGTTTGCACTAACATAGTGCAAACAATAATAATATAAAACATAAGCTCATCATCAACTGAACCAAGATTTGCCTATAAGGCTACAATGTCAGAGAAAAGTCAATTTTTAACTACAAAATTGTAAATAGTTTTGATAGTTCAATGTAAACCAGTAGTTATTTTTAACAGAGAAAAAATTGATAAGTATATAATAACTTCTACAAATATCTTACAGATTTTTATTTAGATATGCTGTTTCTTCCCCCAGTCCCTCATAATTCTTACTCATAAATGTTTATTAGTTCTGTCCATTGAGAAAATTTAAGATTATGTAATTTTTGTCCAGGTAACATTTACTTAAAAATTAGAAATTAACCTTTTTTTTTTTTTTTACATTTTTGAAAGGTGCAATAAATAAATAAATAAATAAATGGAAATAAAATAACAAAGTTAAATAGCTTTATTAATTCTTAATACCCTTTCACAAGTATTTGCATTACCTGATGCACGATTTCTGCAAAGTTTCCAAAAAATGATTTTGTGACTTATTTTGGTTTCGGAAATCTTCCCTTCAAGTTCTAATTCTAAGAATGTGAAACTAATATGCAGATCAAACTGATTCTGCAGTTGACAATAGTCAAAGTAAAAAGTCAAACTAATGAGGGGGGGGGGGGGCAAATTTTGCCTGAACATGTTGGGTGCAAACAATATTTTATGTAGTAAAACCTAATAACACGAAACCCCATAAAACCTATCGAATTTCTGTTTTAGACAGGTTTTTATTTGCAGAAGATATAACTGTTTGGTACTTCTTTTAAAAAGGATAAAAATGCAATTTTTCATTTTTGAAGAAGGATGAGAAGTTGCTCAAAACTAAATATAATGGATAAGAAAAAGATATATAAACATAGATAAAACATGATAGATATAAAACAAAGATATCCGTAAACATACATCTGTTATTATCACAAATTTACATTTCAAACAGCTATGAAATACTAAAATAAAAAACACGACTTTAGTTCCCCCGCCATTTTGATCAAAGTAGCATTAAAATAACTTGTAGTACACAATTTAAAGTGGAAAAGAGTTCTTTCAATATTTTCTACACATGAATAAATAAAATTTTCTGGTTTAAAAAAAATGAGCCCGTACGAATGTCAAAAAATGGCCATAAAAAAAAAAGAAGTTTAATGAACCAACCAACCAACCTTCATATTAATTTAAATTTTGGGTAGCATTATTTCTCATTTTCAAAGGCAGCAGATTTGTACAACCCCTCACTAGAGATGAGTTCGGGCTCGTTTTTCGAGACCCGGGCCCGCTCAAGCCTGACGATTTTAAGTCTGAGCCCGAAAAATTTATTGTCATTAGAGCCCGAGCCTGATACCAAAAATATACGAAACAAAATTGTATGGTACATAAAATTTGCTTTAAAAGTGATACCTCATTTTAAAAAATTTCTTACATGGATGTAATTTTAAAATGAAAATTTAAATCCAGTCTTATCAAAATCCGTATAAAATAAAAATATACTTCATACTTAAAAGGATTCTCATATTTTTCCCTCCTTTAACAAATAAATTTGATGGACACATTTGCGTTTAATGAATAAATGCATGAAATTTGCAGAAATTACTATTTCAGGGTTCATACAGAGTTTGCTAAATGAAAAATAAGGACTCTGTAAGGACTTTGTAAGGGCTTCGTTAAAAGAAAAATAAGGACTTTTGTAAAGTTAAAAAAGAACTGTACATATAATTACTTACATTAAATTTTAATCGTAATAGATTGAAATTTTACATAAAACATACTTATATAATTATGTAACAAAATATATAACATCAGTTGGCTAGCAACTGTTTTTTCGCATCTATTTCTTTGGTCAGGGAGGAAATTTCTTCCTTTTTACTTTTGCAGATTTTCTACAATTGTTCAATTTGATAAATAATTGAATATCTTTAGTTGATTTAGGTTTATCAGCTAATTCATTAGCCTTATTTTCTAATTCCAATACTTCTTTTTCAAGATGCCATATTTTTTTTTTTTTTTTTTTTTTTAAACCTAAGTCATCTTTAATTAATTTCCTTTTATTTCCTGCAGAGGAAGACTGTTGCTGTTAACCATGCTACACATATCCAGTGAAATAATAAGACTAAGATCAAACACAGATTAGCAGATGTCGCTAGACTTGAAAAATCCTAGGTCCGGGGACCTAGGACTTCTAAAATTCTGGAACCTTTTCTGGGGACCTCCTTTTTTACAAAAGCGAGTCCCCACTAATAAGTCATATTTTTAGACGCAAACATTGAACTTGTTCATTTTCAAAAGAAAAATTAAATGCAATAATTATTGTTTTAATAATAATACATAAATAATTAAAGCCAATATTAATTTTTTTTAAACTATTAAGAGAAATTTTCTTTACTTTTTTAAAAATAAAAGTGCAAGGTATAAATTTAATAATAAAATAATGCTTATTTGATTGTAGAAGATAACAAGTGTCAGTGTTTGCATTTCTTTTAAAAAAGGGGCAAAACTGATTTATTGAAAAAGACGTTTTTCCTGAAAAAGGAATACTTTTGTTGAGTAAAGGGGTATTTTTTGTTTAATGAATGGGTGTTTTCAGAAGTTACATTCACTCGAAAAGATTTGGAACAATCAAAAACAGATTGTAAAGTAGGAAAATCTGTTTTTGGAGCAGCAAAAAGAAATAATTTTGAAGCAGGAAAGTTAGCTTTTCGAACAGCCATCCTGGCATTATTATTATTATTATTTTGCGCTTTTTTGACGAAAATTACGTTTTAAACCGATCTTTTAAAGAAATTTGTCGTTTTTTTTTTCGATTTTTTTTGACGAAATGTGCCGTTTTTTCGTGATCTTTTGACGAAAGTTACCGTTTTATCACAATTTTTTGATGAAAATTGCCGTTTTCCGCGAATCTTTTGACGAAAATTGCCGTTTTTCGCGAATTTTTTGACGAAAATTGCCGTTTTTCGCGAATCTTTTGACAAAATTTGCCGTTTTATCGCGATTTTTGGGCGAAATTTTCGTTTTTTGCGAGTTTTTGAGGAAATTTGCCGGAAATTATTCGCTATTTCGCGATTTTTTTAAGAAATTTTCTTTTTTTTTCGATTCTTTGATGAAATGTGCCGTTTTTTCGCGATCCTTTGACGAAATGTGCCGGGTTTTCGCGATCTTTTGATGAAAGTTACCGTTTTAATCACAATTTTTTAAATGAAAATTGCTGTTTTTCGCGAATTTTTTGACAAAACTTGCCGCTTTATCGCAATGTTTGGACGAAATTTGTCGTTTTTTCGCGATTTTTTGAGGAAATCTGCCTTTTATCGGAATTTTGTAAAAAATTTAGCCATTTTTTTCGCGAATTTTTTGTCAGAATTTGCCGAAAATTATTCGTTATTTCGCGATTTTTTAACTAAATTTGCCTCTATGCGATTTTTTTGACGAAAATTACGCGTCCCGTGGGATGCGTAAGCTCCATTTTCTTGCGTCCCGTAGCCGATTTCCTGCGTATTTTACGCGCTATAGCGCGTCTGCGGCATCCCTGGCGGATTATAGAACAGATTGGCGCAATTATTTGGCGAAATATCTTTTCTTTGCTATTCATTTCTCTATTTCAAAGAAAAGGTTATTTTTGATGGTGAATATTTTTTACGATTGGTGTTTGTAAATACGAGGTTTTTACGTCGCAATCGGGAAACAAAAGAGGCAGCTTTAATGTCCAATCAGAAATAAGAGAATTGTAACAAAGAAACTTGATTTTTTTTCTTTTCTCTTTTTTTTTTTTTTTTTTTTCAGCTGCCATATTTGGCAGATTATGAATGTTTCAGGGGTGATTCTGGGTGAATTTTTTTTTTTTTTGAGAAATGCACATCGCATTTTCGGAAATCGGCGGCGCGGGGGGAGACGGGATTCCGCGAATTACCCCCCCCCCGGTTTTTCCGCGATCTTTTAACGAAATCTGCGTTATATCCGCAATCTTTAGACTCGAAGTTTTCCCACGGTCTTCAGACGAAATCAGCGTTTTATCTGCGATATTTGGTGAAATTGCCGTTTTTCCCGTGATCCGCACAGGAAATTCGCATTTTTCAGGATCTTTTGACGAAGTTCGTTGACAAAAACATCTACGAAATCGTCGTTTTCCCACGAAATATTGACGAAACGCGTGCTTTTTCGGCGATCCTTTCATGAAATTTGCATTTCTCCGCGATTGTTTTTTCCGCGCGCTAAACCATACAAGTTGGCAACTATGCGGAACTGATAACCCAATTTCAAATTTTCGGAAGAGGATGCCTTAAATTTTTGGAAATTTCGGACGAGAATCACTCCTGGAATGTTTGGCGATTTTTTAAAAACATTTTACGGATCGTGTTAATATTAAGTTCACGTTAAAAAATAAGGACTTTCAATAAAAAATAAGGACTTTAAGGATCCTTATTAAGGACTATCGAAATATAAGGAGTTTATAAGGACTTTTAAGGTCCGTGCGAACCCTGTATTTGTAAGCTGGCGAGGCGAATCGAACAACGTTCTTCAATTTTCAGTAAAAAGCGTACATCTTTCCTTATAATCGATTTTTTTCTCATAACAATCTTCTATGATTGACAGGTACATGAAAATCAATGTAAATTAAAAAATCAGCATTGTTGTTTTAAAAATCCGATGTTTGAATAGAAAAAGAGGAAACACTGATCAATTGCTTTCTATCGGAATAACATGGTAATCATATTTACTTATGGAGGAAAGTGACTTCAAAAAGGAACAGCGTCCCCTGAACGCAGAGTTCATGATGACAAATACGTATAATAATCACTAAAGTTATTTTCATATGAAAAACAAGTATAATTCGTTCACAATCGAAGATTAAATAACTGCAAACCTCCAGCTAATTCTCGTCTACTAAAAAGCAGAAGAAAATATTACATTGGCGTCATATAACTAAATAATAAATAAATGAACGATCCCATTAAAAAATATCTTCTGCTAAAGAAAAGCCAACTAAAAGCAAGTTCATTATTGTGTTTGTTTTGATTGGCGCCATATAAATACATCGTCGCTGGAAATTTCGTAGACATAAATCTGTAATTATCACAAATTTTCATTTGAAACAACAATGAAATTCTAAAATAAATAATCAAGCATTCAGTTCCCCCGTCATTTTGATAAAGAAGAATTAAAATGAGTTGAAAAGGAATAAGTAGGCAATTTTAAGTGAAAAAAGTTCTTTCAATCTTTTCTATACTAAATAAATAAAATTTTCCGGCTTCAGAAAAAAATGTGCCCGGGCCCAAAGACTCGAATAAAAAAAAGAGCCCAGGCCCGAAGACTCGAATAAAAAAGGGCCCGAGCCCGGGCTTGGACTGAGACCGTCTTATCTCTACCCCTCACTCCCTCCATTCTCCAGGCTAATAACATGGTGGAATTATTGTTTCACATCTGTATTTTTTTCATTATTTTTTTGCTCCTATCTAGACTTTAGATTACAAATGCAAAGATATGAACAGTTTCTATCCTTGTTGAGAATTTATGCTATTTTTTTATGGAATTGATAAAATATGCATGAAAAAAGAATGGCGTTAAAAAAAAACTTTTGTAAACAAAATACATCAAATTGGGATTATAAAACCAACTTTTTGACTTACTGTGATTAATACAGATTCTAGTAAATATTCTAGTTTAAAAAAAAATGAACAAAATAATTTTCTTAAAAATAATAAAAAAAAGAATCTGGGTCTCTTTTTTTTATCAGATTTCAAAACATAGACTGTTAGTTTTGATTAACTAATTGAACTAACTTTGGCTTCATTTTTCTACTTTTTTCTTTTATAAATTTTGATTTTTTAAAATAATCAATCTTGGATTGGCGTAAGCGGGGGCACCCAGGGCACCCCCGCTGGTTACGCGTATGGCTTGGTAAAATATATTTCGAGATAACTATAGAAAATACATAAGAATTTTTATGGAAATGCAGAGGAATCTTTTTTATTTATTTATTTATTTATTTTGAGGTACATACCAAGGGTTTTGAGATAAGGAGATTAAAGATATCGAGGTTTGACATTATATGAATAAAAATTAATATAAACCAGCTATTTTTTTTTTTTTTTTTTTTTTTTTTTTGTGAAAATGTCATATAATAATATCTTTGAATGATTAATTAACTTAGAAAAATATTTCATTAATTATTAATAATACTAACTGTTCAGTTTCTTTGAAAATGACTATGTGATACACTTTACATAATTTTTAAATTGCAACGGTAATGTTACTTACTTCTAAATCATGCAGTGCCATCAATAACTCAGAGCGTAGAGTGCAGTAATGGACATTTTTGGTTCTTAAAAATAAAGTCCTAAGAAACTGCAACACCATATCATAAAGTTTCACATTGTGGCCAATCATAGTAAGCAATTTCTGGACAACATCACCTTGTCTTCGTTGTTTCGGTGAGGGAGCAAAAAACTGTGCAATGGGATCTGAATGTTTGAACAACAGTTCCTCTTTTTCTTTGATGTACTGGGTCAGAAGAGGTGAAACTTCATCTCCGAAAAGAGACTGATTGTCCTGCCAGATTTGTCTTTTGACCTATAGAGGAAGAAACAAGAAATAATTTATCAATAATAAGAAAGAAAACTGAAAAGATACACATTTTATATCAATTACAGTAGACTCCCTGAAATCCGCATGGTTTAGATTCAGACCAAAGTAGCATAAAATTCTCCAAGTGTATGCAACAAGTACTTCAAAGGCAAAAAATAATTGGCAGGTATAATATTTTACAACTGAAGTATTAATTGATCAAACAATCACTTATATCTGTGACTTTGTAATGCATTTTAATAATTTTTATAAATACTAATCTTAAATTTTATATCTATATTAATAAAATAAAAAATTGCTCTGTCTGTTTGTGTGTTGTATCTGCGATAGCTAGCGAAAACTATGGCACATACAATCCTCATTTTTTTGTGAAGTTAGTCCAAGGTCTCTCCTGATGTATCTGAAGCTCAGAATTAAAATGTTTTTATTAGTTTTTGAGAACAACATAGAACAACCCACTTTCATCGAAAAATCAATTCTTTGATGCTCAGGGAACATGAGCACAAACACATTTATGCACCAAAACGAGCGAAGAAACATTTTTACGGGTTTATTTCTATTTCTAGATTATTTTGTTTAAATCCAGATCAACCAAACTGCTTGGTACAGTTAACTAGAAAGATATGTTTTGGAAGATTGTACTTTTAGGTCTCAAATGCTACAACCAATTCAAAAAAATGTTGCAGTTAACTCCTTTTGAATAAGAGGGACTTTTTTTCAAAAAATGCTTTTTTTTCCTTATATCAAGCCCCTCTAGGGAGCAATTTTAGAGATATAAACAAACCAGAAATATGCTCTTAAAGTTCAAACTGTCTTTTAATAAATGATGTAATTGATTAAAAAAAATATGTACTAACTCTTTTAATTCCTGGTCCCATTTATTACAATAAAGATATTCTACAAATTTTTGATATGTTTCACAGACCTATTTGGCCATGTTTACAAGGAAGTTTAATGAAGTGAAATGTGATTTATACAGTAAAATCTCCATAACGGACACTCCCGAATAGCAGACAGTTTTCCATTCCCCACTCCCAAAATTTATATTTTTGTATGTTTAACCTCTGAATAACGGACATTCCGAATAGCGGACACTTTTTCAGGCGATAAAGGATGAAAAGGTATTTTTTAAGGAGAAAAAAAAAAGGATAAACACACATTCAGTGATAAGTTGAGGGGATTGCCGATGAGGAATATTTCCCAGAGTATTGAAATATCATCCAAGAATATTTTGAGATTTTATGCATTTAAAGGTCAAAAAATCCAATCCCCGCCCGGAACTCTACAATGACCAATAACGTCATATAGAAAAAACAAATTACATGTAATTGCAAGCAAAAGTAAACTTTTGTAACAGATTTTTTTTCACGAAAATATAATAAACAGTGGATAAAAGTAAGCACAATTTCATTTTATTTATTGCTTAAAAAATTATTTTAATTTCTGATTAATTATATAATAGAGGTTTAAGTACATATAAAAGTAAATTAATAAAATATTAAGCATTTCATAGCGATTTTTGAATCTCTGAAGTTTTCCCAATAGCGGACACCTCTGAATACCGGACAATTTCTGCGTTCCCAAGGTGTCCGTTATTTAGAGGTTTTACTGTATAAAACAAAATTCTATAAAAAGCACAACCATAAATTTTCTGTTTTATTTTTTAAAGAACTTTTAGAGCAGTGTTTCCCAACCTTTTTCAGGCCATGTCCCACCAAATCATATCTAAAATCCTGATGACCCCCCCCCCCCCTCCCCTCTCTCTGAAAAATAATTCTTATTATATAAAAATTGAGCTGTTATTCATTTAAAAAAGTAAAAAAAAAAAAAAAAAAAAAAAAAAAAAAAAAAAAAAAAAAAAAGAATTTAAAAATGGAATGGAAAAGAAAACCTAAACATGTAAAAGAAAGGTCATGAAAAAATGAACATAAACGAAAGAAATGTATTCAGGAAGCAATCGTTAATAATAAATACCAAGAAGCGGCTGCACGAACCATCACCTCATAGAGTTGATTGTTGAAGTTTCAGCATTAGACAAAACTCGATTCGTATATTAAAATGTAACTGGTCTGCTAAATCATATCTTGGTGGAAACCACTGAAGACCTGATTTTAGTGATTGATCGGTAAGTTTATCATAGTGCTTTACATCAGTCAAAAGTATGAAAATGTAGGGGACTACTAGCAAGAAAACAAATGGTAAATCTACTTGTCAACCACTAAAATCAGGTTTGCAGGTGTTTTCCACTAAGATATGACTTGGTAGACCAGTTGCATTTTGATATGCGAATTGAGTTTTAACTAGTTCATGAATTTCAGTCATCAACTCGACAAGGTGATGGTTTGTGCAGCCGCTTCCCGATCTAATAATATTAATAATAATATGCAGCAATGAAAAAAAAGCAAATTAGATCTTTAAATATTTAATAGTGAACTTTGATACACAAAAATAGTTTTAATTGGATGTTTCTTGATTATGTTTCTGTCATTTTAATTGCTGACAGTAAAAATAAATAAATAAATAAAATATATAATTAAATAAATTTAAATTATAACATTTAAGATGAATAGAATAAAATTAACGAGATCCTTGCGCTTGATGCTGACTGCAAAGAGATTTTATTTCAGGCACTACGCACTAATTTTGTCAGCTTTAATCTCAAGTCCCCTCGTTTAGTGATGTCTACTCGATTTCTTTTTTTTTTAGTAGTAAATCGTTTACTGCACTAAAACCACATTCAGAAGGTATGAAGATGGGAAGGGTAACAATATTTTTCTTGCAAATTGTGTTGAATTAGGATATTTAGTTTCAGCCTCAGCACAAAGCCATGCCATATTGCCTTTTATATTGAATAGAGTTTTAATTGACTCATCGTTTTGAATTTCAGCGATTTCTTCTCTGTATAGTGTTGAAACATTAGATAAATCAACTAACATTGGCTGCATGACCCATGATGGAAAATCCATTTGCTTTAAATCAATTAATCTATCGTTCATATCAGAAGCCAACATACATTTTCGGATGATCGATAATGACAGTTATAGCGGTGTCTGTTACATTGCATTTTTTAATTATAAAAATAGGTCAAACTTTCTCTCAGAAATATATTTTTGCCAAACCTCAATGGACGCAGTAAAACCAAATATTTTCGCTTTTGCATCAACAAGTGTTTTGTTTTCTCCTTGAAGTTGTTTATTTAACGTATTCAATTTTTCAAAGATATCTGCTAAATAACTAACATATGCTTTTCTATCAATGGTTTGTAGGGCCTTCATGTCAAACTTTTCATTTAAAAATTCACCAAGAACATCGAACAACTCTATGAATCTTTTTTAACAAGTCCCTTTAGAGAGCCATCTTACTTCTGTGTGCAGTAAATCAAAAATCAATTTGAAATATATATATTTTTTTAAGTTTCAAACCATATAAATATAATATTGTAAAAGGATTTTAAAAATTATTTGTTGCTTCATGTTAGTAAAACAAAAGTATTTAGTTACTTTTTAGGATCATAAAAGGATGATCGAATTTCATAGAATTCTCAAATTGCCTCCCACGTTGGGAACCACTGTTTAAATGTATGACAACTAACACCATTTATTAGCCAAGAGATAGGGGCTCAGACAAGAGAACCTAATCTGTAAAGCATAGATGTCCCTCCCAGTCCCCAACTAACTTTTGTAGACCAAAACTTTAAAAAAACCTAGATTTTTTTTTTTTTTTTTTTAATCTGAAAAACAGACGTAGAATTTTAAATTTGTAAAATAAATAAATAAGTAAATAAAAAAAAAATAAAAAAATCAGACAAAGAATTTTTATTTTTATTTATTTTTTTGGCCATATTAAATGCATATAAAAAATGATCAGAAACATAACAGGACATTTTCTAATTTTTTTATAGTATTTTAATCTGGAAATAAGATTAAATAGTTTCAAAATGTGAAAAAAAGGAACATTTTCCTAATTTCATTTTTTTAAGTTCCACAAAAAATTCATTTTGCTACAAACAATGGCACCAATTTGCCATTTTATTATGTCTAGAGAATCTTAGACAACATTGTTTCTCTTACACAAACAGAAAGTAGCACTTTATGAGATTTTTTTAGAAGCTTTAATTAACATTTTGGCTAATTATCAAAAAAGGTAAAACTGGCTTTGAAGTGCAAAACTTTAGATATAAGAGTGCCTACTTGTCTAATTTTGAGCTTTGCACGCAGTGATGTTTTAAGAACAAACAAAAACTATTATCCATATTACAGATTAAATAGATACTAAATTATCTTTTGCATTTACAATCTGCTTTTGAATTTATTACCATTTTTAATGATCTGGCACATTTAAAAAATGCATATTAAATTATTTTTTTATCACAATGGACAACTGACAACCATTTTTGACAAATTCAGACATAGATAACATGTAAATACCTTAAACATTTAATATAAAGCATATACACATTACATGTACAAATTTTGTAAAAGGTAGATATTAACTCACCTGTACATCACATTCATCATATAATTGCCGATTGCTAACTAACTCTTTTAGATATTTATCTTCCACTCTGTCCATACATTTTAATATACAGAGAACAACCGGCTTTATTTTAGGAGACTGTAAAAAATTAAAAAACAAACTCTTTTACTAAATCAAAAAACTATGTGCAGAATAAATTTACATCTACCACTTAGTTCAACAAATTATTTTTTAAAAATATTTTTATTATTTTTGTACTTATTTATTTTGCTATTGATTTCAAGGAATTTATTATACAAAGAGATTTGTCATGGGTGTCTATTACGTCAAAAAAAGCTCTAGCGGAACAATTTTTCATATTTTTAAAATTGTATAAATTGCTAATCCTTTATTTTATCATAGCGAGTGCTAACAGTGTCATGTATTTTTTATAATTCAAAAAGAGAAAAATCCCAAAATCAATTTATGTCTAAGTGTAAATGTGGTCTTTTACACTTGCCAGGAGATGTAATTTAGATATTGTAATCAGAGTTTCCCCCAGAGGGTTTCAGGGGGGCGCTCCGCCCTTCCTGCCCTTTAGTTTAAAAAATAGCGCCCCTCTTGCCCCTCATCCAAAAACTAGCGCCCCTCTTGCCATTCATTCAAAAAAAATAAAATAAAATAAATAAATAAATAAGTGCCCTTCTTGCCACACATTTGAAAAAATGCAGCCCTCCAGCGATGATCCGAACACGCTATAGCGCATAAAATACGCAAAAAATCTGCGACGGAACGTAAAAAATAGTCTGATACGCGTCTCGTGGGATGGGTAATTTTGTCAAAAAATCGCTAAAAAACGGCAAGTTTTGTTAAAAATCGCGAAATAACGAGTATTTCCGGCAAGATTTGCAAAAAAATGGCTAATTTCGTCACAAAAATTTCACAAAACGGCAGATTTTCTCAAAAAATCGTGGAAAAACGACAAATTTCTTCCAAAAATAGCGATAAAATGGAAAATTTTGTCAAATGAGTCGCAAAAAATGGCAACTTTTGTCAAAAAATAGCGATAAAACGGCAGATTCCGTCACAAGATTTGCGAAAAAATCGGCAATTTTCGTCCAAAAATCGCAATAAAACGGAAAATTCTGTGAAAAGTTCTGTTTTTTCGCGATATTTGTCTTTTTTTTTTTTTTTGCGAAATATGCCGTTTTTTGCGATCTTTTAACAAAAACTGCTGATTTTTGTGATCTTTTAACAAAATTTAAATTTTTTCTTTTTTTTTTTTCAATTTTTTGATGAAATTTCTGTTTTTTCACAACTTTTTGAAACGCTAGATTCTAGATTCAACTCTATAAAAGTGCTCTTAAAAATAAAAATGTGCCCTGAAAAATGTAGAAAGTGCCCTGAAAAATGTAAAAAGTGCCCTTTTCAGAACAGTAGCGCCCTGCCCTTTTTTACACCTGGGGGAAACTCTGTTGTAATCCTCCATAGGATATGTCACATGGACTGTCTACATGATTGTTTTTCAAATTAAACTAGTTAAATATAGATATTCAAACTGAAAAGTGTGCAATGCAAATAAAATGCAATGCTGGAAAATATTTAAGACCACATGCTAATTTTGTTCTTTCGAATAAAATTCTGAAAAGAATTTTATCTCTTCAGAATTGACAAAAATTGTCAAGTCAAAAGAAGAATTCTTTTGACTTGAATTTAGCCAGACACAAATATCTGATATAATATGGGAAATTAATTCAGTTGTAAAAGTTAAAAGATATTTTTTCGACAGGTGTTAAAATCTTATAATATTAACAAATAAAAATGTCTTCTTTGAAATCTAGCATAATAAGATGACATCATAGCTAGTATTTTATGTGGGACTCATCTGTGGTGATATTTATAAGTTAGTAGTGACTAGATTTGAAGTTTTGGGATATGCAACTGCTGTATTGAGCACAGTTTTAAATTATTGACTGAAGAAGGATAGGGAAATTATTGACTGAAGAAGAAAATGGTAAATTAAAGGATTGTGAGCTAACTGAAATCCAAATTACCCTAATTTTTTTTTTTTTTTTTTTTTTTTTTTTTTTTTTTTTAATGTTGTGCACAATTTTCTTTATCACCCAATAAATTACATTAGAAATAAAAGTAGATGGCTATCAAAATTCTCAGACCAATGTAAATGAAATGTGATTAGAATGGTGGCTCAAAATTGTGCTTATTAGTCTACTATAAAAGCTCATGGAGAACTCATACGGAGTATAATACTTAGAACAGTTAGAATTGGGTTAAAAAGCGCTGAATGTTTGAATTAGGCTAAATTAAAAGGCAGGTCAAAACTACAAAAACATCCCATTGATGCAGACTAGAACACTCACCATCTAATGTCTTAAAATTCAATTTATGGCATTTGATGAACAGACAATTTAATGTTATTATGGCATAATTTACCAAGTGAGCCATACTTGCCTTCAAATACAAGTTGGTGGCTCAGTCTTGATTTGAGCAGGCTTTAATGCAAAAAAAAAAAAAAAAAAAAAAAAGAAAAGAAAACAAGATTGATTTTTAAAAAGACAAACTCATTTGATTATCAATACAATATACTCTTGGTAATAATTTTGTTCCACATAAAAATGAAGTTCTAGACCAGAATTTGATATTGCTTCAAGATAATGCTTCTGTTTCGCAAGTTTGAGCCAACTTCAGATTGGTTGTTGGTAACAATATCAAAATTTTCGACATTCAAGCTGCACATCTTGATATAAGTCACATATAAAACATATGAGGAATCTTTGTTCATCAAGTATATGCCAGCAGAAAACAGTTCAATTTGATAGATGAACTGAAAGCAGCCAATTTTGAAAATATGGAAAAAAAAAAAAAAATACCCATTTTCTCATGTAAAAAACCGCCAAATCCCTCTCAAAGTGTCTTGGAAGTCATCAGTGTTCAGGGGCAGGGGTAATTGTGACACAGAGTGAAAAACCTTGAAAATTAACTGACACAAAGTAAAATACCCTGACAATTATCAAATACAAAATATATCAATTTCAAAGGTCACATTTCTCAAGAATAAAATTTGGAAAAGCAAAAAAAAAAATGTTTGGTGAAAGCAAAGGATTTTTAAAAAATTAGCGATAAAATCAGTTTTTAAAGCAGCAAAAACAGTTCGTGGAAAAGAAAGTTCCATTCCAGCAATGACCTTTTTTTTTTGCAGTCTTTGGACAAAATTTATGGCATTTTCTTGACTTTTTGACAAAATATGTCGTTTTTTTTGCTATCTTTTGACCAGGGTTAGCAAGTTTTTGCCATAGGCGGAAAAAAAACTGGTTAAAACCGTCCTGACAAAAATAGGCTGTCCATTTAATTTTTTCCCCAGAAAATAAGAAAAAAAAATTACATGAATCATAAAAGAAATTTAATACAGTACACTCCGTCTAATCCACATAGGTCGGGACCAATGGTTTTGCGGATTATAGAATTTTGCAGATTATAGGTCATTTCTTTGTTTACATTCTAATATTTGGAATTTATCAACAAATGTAGTAAAAATACAACAAATAAATAACACAGAAATGAAAGAAAATGCTTTTTTATGGATAAATAGCTATAGTCAATAGGAACACATTTAAATGATATAATAATACAAAATTAATGGAAAACATTTCTATTTATTTTTAAATCTATCAAACATCACAGTGATAGTGGTTTGCTTTATCATTTTTTATTTATGCTATGCAGTTTAATCTTGATGCCCTAAGGAGTCAGGATTTCTTGATCAGTAATATAAGTTTGTTTTTTCTAAAAATAATAAGATATTTATCCTCAAGAGCAACCAGCAAATGTGTTCAGAATATAGCAGTCTTAATAGTTATTTATAAGATACAAAAAACATTTCCCTCTAATGAATGCAGAAATGCATTAAAAAATTCTAAATTCATCAAGACAATTCAACTTTTATTATGGTCAAAGCGTGCATTATCTTGGTTAAAAGGAGATTTTAACTGTTTGTTTACATCTAAAATATAGTGCGGATTATAGGCGTTTGCGGATTATAGGATTGCGGATTAGAGGGAGTGGACTGTAGTTTAAAAATCAATATTTTAAATTTATTTTTGAACTCTTAAGTTACATAAGAGTAATTATGCATTTTATGAAAGAATATCAACTTTTGTAACAAAATTATACAACAAGTTTCCTAATAAAACATAACAGAGTTTTTTTTTTTTTTCCCAATATATAATTTTCAATTTGATTGCTTTTTTATCTGTAACAGACTAGTTTCACCAGATAATTATAAATTAGTACCAAAGAGTTAAGTATTTACATATTTTTAAGACTCATTAGATAAAATAAAAGTAGCAAAGCTATATAAAACTTTTTGATAATTAAAAAATATAAATAATTGGTAAAATACTTTATTTAAGGGTGTTCTCAACTGCTACGCTCAACAAACGCAAAACGTTTTGACACATTTACAGACTCATTTTTCAACGGAAAGATATAAAATTGAAATGCCTGACTATGGAAGCGATTTCGAATTAACTTATTTTTCCATTTTATAATAATCAAATTACTTATCGAGTTATAAGCTTTTTCGATGATGAGATCACCCCTTTTTCTCCTGCTTTTCGACCGGTTTTTTGCTTTCGTCGGGAAATGTGCTCAAAAGTGTCAACTTTGAAGGCTTGTTTTGAAAAATCTATTGTGTTTTTTAAAAAACAGAAGATTGAGTGCAATTAGACAGCTTCTGAATAATAACACATTTTATTTTCATGCATTTCTGAACAAAAATAAATTAAAGCATGTGTCACAAAGTTGCCCTTTTTGATTTAAGAACACCCTTAAGAAAAAAAAAAATTAAACATTTGTTTTTCATTTGGTTCTTCCATTCCTAAGTAGGCTGAGTCCAACTTATTTTATAAAGATTTGAAATAGAGCCGTACCGAGTACTCGGTAAATAGTTGGTATTCGGCTTACTCGGCCAATTTGCCGAGTACTCAGTATTTGGCCAAATTTTGGCCGAGTACTCGGCCAATACCGAGTGGTTGTAAGAATTTCATTTTTTAAGCATATGAATTGATAACTGATCTGTAAAAATTATTCGAATATCAATGTATAATATATGTAGTAATTCATAAAACTATTTACTCTGTATTTAACAATATGTCTGCAAAATATAAAAAAAGTTAAGAACAAAATCCCTAAAAAAATTTCACATTTATACAAATAAAAATATTTTTTTATGTATAGGAAAACAGAAACAACTTATCTTGGATAAAGAAACTGAAAATTCAATAAATGCAATAAAAAATTCGTCTTCCTCCCGTCCACATTATTCTTTTGGGCGGGATTTCAAAATTTTGGGTGCGAATCCCGCCATCCTGCCTTGAAATTCAAGCCCTGCAGTAATTATTATACATTACTTACATTAATAAACTGATGTAAATTAAAATCTTTTATTTAAATGGGTTTCATTCTACCATTAGTAAAGAATCACTACTATTTACTACTAGTTTCAGAAATTTAAATAATAAAAAAATGTTTGTTAAATTGAAATGGATAACATTTAATTGATTTTGTGTATTTTGGATAAAATTTCTTTTCATTTAGCCAATGATTGAAGATCTCTAGATAAGTGTTGTGTGTGATATTTGGCTAAAAAGCTGATGTAATTATTAATTTAGCATATATACTTAATTAAATTGGTTTTGGTCCAGTGAAATTAATTTATATAAGATTATAGGAAGAAAATATTTATTATATCTTACAAAATTGAAAATATATGGTAAATTCTTAAAGAAAAACAGTTTCTCCCATTTCTTCCGTCCGGTTTTTTCCATGGTTTTTTCTACTGCGGAAGAAACTTGTCAACCCTGGTTTATACTATTATTATCCTTAATAGGTTATAGATTTTGATATACATCAAGTACAAAAAAGGATTTGCCAGATTTTTGCCTTGGTTTTTCCAGTTTTGTCACTATCTTGACGAAAACGCCAACCCTGCTTTTGATGAAATTTGCCATTTTTTCGCACTTATTTGACGAAATTGTTTTTAGGCAATTGCTTTGATGAAATTTGCCAGATTTTTTTTATGATCTTTTTAGGAAATTTGCCCTTTTTTCGCACTTATATAACAAAATTTGCCTTTATTTCGTGCTTATATGACAAAATTGATGTTTTTTTTGACGAAATTGATTGTTTTTTTTTGCAATTTTTTGACGAAATTGATTGTTTATACATGATTTTTTTTTACAAAATTAATTGTTTTTTCATGATTTTTTGACAAAATTGACCGTTTTTTCATGATTTTTTGAAAAAATTGATTGTTATTTCATGATTTTTTGATGAAATTTGCTGTCTTCTTTTTTAACAAAATTTGCATTTTTAACCCGTGATTTTAGAAAGAAATTAGTTTTTTGCATGATTCTTTAAAGAAATTCATGTTATTTCTGTTAATCTCTGACAAAAATTTGCATTTTTTCCAAGATTTTTTTGAAATTCATGATATTTTTTAATGTCTGAATTTTCCACTAAATGTAACAATATCATAAACTCGGAAGAATCAATCGAAAACCCTGGAAATCCAGGGTACATCCGGAAGACAATCACCCCTGCAGGAGAAACAAAGTAGTAAAATTTAATGCACAAATCATTTACACGTGTAATTTAAATTTTAAATATACTGGTTCTAAAAACTTTTACACTAAACTGTATTATCCAGAAATTAATTTTTACTTATTTTTTTTTAAACATATTACTGTAATTTTAAAACAAATAACAAAATTTGTATAATTTTGTAACATGATGTGTATAATTTTACAATGGTACTGGATTTTCAATAAAGTAAGAACTGTATTGTTTCCGTTGGTGGTGGTCCTAAACTTTTTTTACAGCAGTGTATTATTTGTGCCTGGTTAATGGAAAAATACTTAATAAAGTCTCAGCAAAGTAGCATTTTGCTTCAATAAAGAAATTCATTTCTTTTGAAATAGAGTAACAGGGTCTATTTCCACTCCAAAGGAGATAAGTCATGGGATGTTTCAAAAGCCTGAAAAAATGAGTTTCTCCAACACTCTGCTAGAGTAAAATATAATGGGACAATGTCAAAAACCGTTGTTAGTTTTTGTAAAAAACTAAAGCAAATCTATTTATCGTTTCATATATAAAGGGTAATTTTGAGAAGCTTAAAGCCAAATTAAAGAAGTTTAAGATAGAATTAGTTGCTAAACCACCTCCTAAATTAAAACATCTTCTGTATAGAGCTTTTGATCCAATTGCACATGATGATCTCGCGGGGGTGTATGAAATTCCATATGAGAATGAATAAGGGGATATTAATTATTATATTGGTATGACAGGTAGAAAGTTTGGGTATAAGGAAGAGAGAGCATGAATCTGACATTAAATTTGGTAGGGATAAGACTGCGTTGTCAAGGTTGTTTTTAAAGAGGGGGGGTTAAGATTTGTTTCAAGGATAGTAGATTAATGTTTATTTCGAGTTTATACCGAAAGTCAATCATCCGTGAATCTATTGAGATATATTCTAGGAGGGATAGGATGTGTAATGATACTTTTTCCTTTGATATTCCGGTTTTATGGTTGGAATTCTTTAATAAATATTTAAAAAGTGAGTCTGATAGATGGAGCCGAGATGGCATAGGCTATTTGCGACCATAGAGGGTGCAGTGTTTGCATTTTTGTGTTTTTGATTTGTTTTTTGTATCCAGTGTCATTCATTTCTACTGCTTGTATATGTGTTATGAATACGGTTCTTAATATTGAACCAAAACATGTCAACATATTTAATGATGTTTATTTTTGTGACGCCTATTTAAGCAAATAAATGTAATGTTTTTATTTATATGTATAATGGGACAATAATGGACAATTTAATGGTTTCTTTTAAACCATTAAATAAATTAAGTTCCTTCTTGAATAGCCACAAGTTTAAATATGAAAAAGAAAAATTAAGCGGCATTGTATACAAGATTCCATGCAATGATTGCGATAATGTCTACATAGGTGAAACCGGCAGATCCCTGCAAATACGTCTTAAAGAGCATATCGGTGCATTTTAAAAAGGAAAATTAAATTCCAGGTTAGTGCAACATGCACTTGACAAGGACCACACCCCATCTTTCACAGATTTTTCTATTTTGAAAAATAATTGCATAGACTATTACTATAGAACTTTTATGGAGGGGTGGTTTTCGAAATTGTATCCTTTAACCCTGAACGAATCAAGTCCTGTTCCTAATGAATATTTTGTTTTCCTAAATCATTAACTTTAACTGAGTTCGGTATATGCACATTGTTTTTGTTGTAAGTTGATTCGAATACTGATAAGGCTATGCGGTGCATAGCAAAACATTTATTTTATAGTGTATAATTTTATATTATTTTATCTCATTTTAATTGTTTTGTATGATTTTAAAAATTGTATTAAAGTCTGTCTAGTGTTTCCTAATTAAATATTTTAAATTCAGACGTTAAAATGTATACATATCTTAGATATAATGGGACAATTCTTACATGATGCATGGGACATTTTACATGTGTTTAAACCATTAAATTTTATCAAAATTAAAGTTATTAAATGCTTTGATATTTATGAGGTATAAGACCCTAATTTGTACTTCAGAAAAACATGCACGTTTTATTCCTCATGTAAAAATTATGTACACAAGAAATTAAAATGTAAGCATGATGCATGGGACTTACAAAAAATCAAAATGCATACACAGGGGTAGGAGTGACCAATTCATAAAATATAGGACATTTTTTGTGAAAAATATAGGACATATATAGGACATTTAGAAAGTAATGCTATTGGATATATATTGCTATAAAATACATTTTAAAAATATAATCTATGTTAGTTTATAATTTTCCACAAATTTAAGATAGTAAATCAAGATACAATATTAAAAAAATATGTATAAAATTGAATTTTCCATTGTTATTCTTAAATCTTCTTTGAAATCCCTTTCAATATATTTTTCAGCAATACCACCAATTTCCTCACTCCAATACCAAGCAAAAATGTTTAATTGTTTTAAGTTCTGGTCATTTAATATTCATCTATCATTAATTTCATTAATTCTCTTCATACATGAGTGACTAAAGGGGAATTCTTTGTTGAAATCATCACTGACAGTGTGTCATTGATGATTGATCATTTGTTTTAAAATATATGAGTCAAGCCCATGAGATACGGCAATGGCACACGACATTTTCTTTGAATTTCGCTGACATTGTGGCATGGAGGAAACTGCAAACATTTCAAAAATAAATTTTGCATTCCATCTGATGACTGAAATAAATAATTAGGGCCATGTGAATTATCCACAGAATCTTGGAATGGTAGATCTTATTTCCCTTATTTTAAGTCCAAGCACTCAATCCACTTTTTTTTTTTTTTTTTTTTTTTTTATTTGATATTTAAATTCAAGCTTTTTCTGCCAGTAAAATGCACAAAGCGAGATTGAAGCTAATCGCTTTGTTTTTCTCAATTATATTTGTGCTTCGTTTATTAGGATGCTGCATTAATTGCAAATAACCACTGTTACTGATGGGAACCAAACATGTAATGATCTTTACCTTTCACACACCATTCAGCAATTTTTTTTCCATACCTGTCAATCTGATCTATCCAAGCATTACAGAATTTCATTAATCTATGTTCACATTGTCACATTGCATTAATGTAATGCAATAAATATGTCTTTTCTACATTAAAAAATAAAATAAATAAAAACGGTGTATTGCAGCTGAATACACGATAAGAGAAACTAAAATAATCGCAATGAAACACAGAACCATGTTGAACGTTCAACTAACTCAGCGAGCAAAGCGATGCATGTGAAAACAAGTGATGATTTTAATACCAAATATATGAGAAAGTACAGAAATATAGGAAATATAGGATAATTAGAAAAATATAGGACAATATAGGACAATTTTGAAGGTTATTTTATAAATATAGGATATATAGGAAATATAGGACAACTCTGACCCCTGCATACATCATATGGTATGAATGTTAATTTCTGTGATACTGCATGGATTTATTTATACTTTTTTTTTTTTTTTTTTTTTTTTTGAGGTGAAAGAACATTTAATAGATTGTTTTGGTGCAATACTGAGTTAATTTTAAAAATTAATTAATAAATTGTGTAAATTTTAAGGATGTGATGCATGGGACAAGTCTGATTTGTTTGCAAATTACTTGAGATTTATGACATTTCTCAGCATATTTAGATTGTTAAATTGTGAGAATACATGATAGATAAGATACTGATCATGTATTCTACAAGATGCAGATACTAATTAACTGGCAGTAGATGGCACCAGTGCACTCATAATTTGAAATTTTTTAACAAGTAAATTTTCTAAACCTTTTAATAATTTTGACACTTTTTGATCAACACAAATGCACAATTTGTGCAATTTTCGAAAGAAAGTTAAAATGTCTTAAGATATTGCATGATTTAAAAATGTTTTAGATGAAACATTAAGCAATACTACTAGGAATTCTCATTGTTGGCAAAGTGTTTGTAGTGATTGTTCTTATGGACAAAATAAGGAAAATAATGACACTGTTTTAGATGAAAAAGTGATCATACTATGGAAACAATAGGGAAAAGATGAAAGTAAGTTAAGATATAAGAAATTTAAAAAAGCTGCACTGGCAAAGTTTTAGAAATCCTAAAAGAAACATTTTATTTAGTCATTTACTACTTATATTTTAAATGAATTCAAAATGAATCTCATGTTGATAAAAAGACCCCAATTTAAAAGTTCTCCATTAGAATTTGTTATGAGTTACAATTGTGAATATAGAAAAAAAAAAATAAAATAAAATAAAATAAAATATTGTGAAGTACTACAGCAGCTATGTTCTCTCATGATATTTGTTAAATATTTTTAATTTGTTCAGATGAAAAAAAAAAAAAAAAAAAAAAAAGTGTGTGTGTGGGGGGAGGGGGAGGGGGGGAGTACAGCCAGAGCTTTTATTGAATTACTTTACTACTCTGATCTAGAAACCCATTTCCGTTTCTGATGAAAATAAAAATTTGAAAGAAGTGATTTGGACAGATGGTCCATCATCTAAATTCAAAGATAAATTTATGACTCTTTTTTGCAATAATTTAAATGAAAACACCAGAAAACTTTAAGCTGGAAATACTTTGCCACTTTTTCATGGGAAAAATGATATAACTTGTAGATGGAAGAGTCACTAGTTACTAGATGGTCACTAGTTAGAAAAAAGTTATGAGCAAGCAAATTTCTTAAATTGCATATTCTGCATTTAATTTTTACAACCTTCTAACGATTTTAATACAAGCAACAAAGCTTTTATTAGTTGAAGAGAGAAACATTCTATGAAATAATGATGTATATATTAATGCTATGCCTATTTTGAGAATTTACAGATTACACGAAATGAAATATATGTTAATGCCAAATAATATACTATCTATTACAGTTTTTAAAACACCATTTTTGTATTTTCTTTTATTTAGCATAAAAATATGTTAAACTTTTAAATTAGTCTTTTTTTACAACATTTATTTTAACATAAATGATGCATGGGACAAATCTAAAATGCTTATAATTTGAAAAATAATTAACATAAATTTATCTAAATGATGCATCTGTTTAAGTATAAAGTAAATTAGAAATGCTTTCCATCTAAAATAAATATTATTATTTGAAGTTGAACTTACAGCAATTTTAATGTGATGTATGTGACAGCTCTTTAAGATAGCTTAAACTTCAAACAACAGTTGGAAAAAAATTAAAATGGAAGTAATTTCTTATTAAATTAAATAGAAATGTACCTGGATAACTACTTTGAAAATTCAAAAATTGAATAAAAGTGCAATATTTTTATTTGTAGAGGTTAACGAAGTATAGGTGTATGACTTCATGCAATTTTTAGAATTATAAACATCAATCTTGATCTCCATATGTACATATAGAGATAAATCATGTAAAAATAAAAAAAACACACAAATTAAATACTTACTTTAATAAGCCATAAATTAAAAAGAAAAATTTTATCTTTTATTTTTTGAGGGTATGGTTCACTTTTGGGAGAATCGCACAAAGAGGGAAATCAGTCAGTATTCTAACAGCTAGGCAAAGGTCACTTTGAGAAGCTCTGTACCAGACAAAATTAGATTTTTTTTTTTTTTTTTTTTCTGTGAGCATGTGCCAAATGAAAAGATATAAGAGAAAGCCAGGATTTTGGCTTGTGGAGCTCTTAGAGAACTGATGTGATTACTTTCATTGTACATGAAATATTTTTGTTTTTTCATTAAATCTGTCATGTTTTTAAATCAAATTGCATTTTAATTCAATTGTTTTACAAGCTGTAGTGAAACTTTTTTCTAGTGGTGACATGAAAATACCATAGTTAGAAAACTTTTCACAAAGATTTTAGATAAAAGAGAGAAAATTGAAAATACTTACATTTATTAAAACAAAACATTTTTGCAAGAGTTCCTTCAGTTTCTTGTCTTTAATTTGGCTGTCTTGCTTAGCAAGATTTTCGATTTGTGCAATGAGAGAGTCTTTCAGCTCTTCCAGAACTGAAAGATGAAATTCTAAACGAGGCACACCGTGTCTGTCAAGAAGTGGTAGCATTGGGCGCAGAGAAGGCAGGAGGATGCCATTTTCCACTTGAAAATCTTCAATGGCTTTTAATGGATCAGCACAATTAGTAAGAGCTTCTCGTAAATACTCTTTTCCAGGGATACCGACTTCCTCAAGACCAGACATTATGTATACTCACAACAAAAAACTGAGTAATCTAAAAAAATATTCAAAAATTTTAATAAACTTCATAATAAATTTTGATAATTTTTTGTTTTATTAAAATTGAAACAATATTGAACAAACAGAGTATAATACAATAGATTTCCTCAAAATCTGCACATCTCAGGACCAGGGTTGTGTGGATTTTAGAATTTTGCAGAGTTCTGGCCATTGCTTTGTTTCCAACTTCTGAACTGTAATTTGAATGTACAGTGCAATTGAAATAATAATGAGTAGTTACAATTTTTTTTTTTTTTTAAATAAAGAATAAGGTAAAATATTAAAATAATTAAATTAAGTAATAAACTAAAATAGTAAAATGTAGAAATAATTTTACAAAATGATAAAACAATTAAAAATAAAGGTATAGTATAGTAATAATTGATATTGTATTAAATAAACTAAACTTTCCTCTTAAAGGTATCCTATTAATTCACATCAAAATTATTAAGGAAGTTTCATTTTAAGATTTAGCCAGACTTAATTATCAAAAAGCTCAATTAATACATATTTTTTTTTTGTTCAAATGATCGATATTAGATTTACCAGTGATATGAATTTATCTTTTTTTACCCAAAAATAAATTTATATTTCCTTCTTGAAAAAACATGAGTTCAATCGGGTCAATCCATTTCAAGTGGTCCAACACTGGTCGCTCGACCATTTTTTTAAAATCTGAAATTTTTTGTGCAACAACCCTACCATGATGGAAGTTCAAAATGACTATTATTTTATTTTTATTAATTTTTGTTTGTGCATGGCATCCATCTTTGTTTCATCGTTTGCAGCGATTTTCTCACATACTAAGGTATACGAAATTGTAAATATCTCGTCTTTTGTTTTCCCAATTGAAATGGTGTTTGCAGCATTTTGTTCAGAATAAAATAGGCTAAAGAAATGGTGGTAGAATAGTTTTTAAAAATAAATTTTTACTAGTATAATTTTAGCCCAAAATGTAAGATTTTTTCCAAAATCTATCCGTTTACAAGAGGAAATTTTTCCTGCAAGAAAAACTGTCAATATGACACAATTTTTTTTACAAAGAGGTCAAAAAGTACATGTACTCACACACAGAGTTCCAGATCTCCGAGTTGATTTCTCTTTGTGAAAAAAATTCCAAAAATCGCACTTTTTAGGCTTTGATATCTCTGGTGGGGCACGAGATAAAAATCTGAAATTCCAGCCTTTGATAGTATTGTATGAGAGTTATATACAAAAAATTTCAAGAAGGAGATTTGACTACAAGCTGAGATATGACATGAGCAATATGTGAAAACAATGCTACCAAAATACTGCAACCTACTATGTGTTTATTCATACTTCCAAAATGTTATTGATGGTCCAAAGTTAAATGTTAATTAAAAATATCTTCTTCAAATGCGTGTGTTTTATTTAAACAATTCAAAATGTATGCTAAGCCAATATACTATTTATCCATATGAATAAACACCTACTAGATGATTTTGGGTCAAGCCATTTCAAGTGGTGCGGAAAATATTTTTTGATTCATTGACCATTTTTAAAAAACCATTTTTTGTACAACAACCCTACCATGATGGAAGTACAAAATGATTATTATTTTGATTTTACTATTTTTTGTTTGTGCATGGTGTCTATCTTTGATTCATTGTGTGATTTTTTTTTCCAAAATCTGTTTATTTAAAAGAGGAAATTTTTTATGCAAGGAAAACTGTCAACATAACTCAATTTGTTATACAAATAGGTCAATAGTACTTGTACTGACACACCAAATCCCAGACATGGAAATTGATTAAACTTTGGAAAAAAAAAAAATAAATAAATAAATAATAATAATAATAATTAAAATTTGTCAAAAATCACACTTTTTAGACTTTGATATCTCTGATGTGGTACAAGATGCAAATCTGAAATTCTGGCCTTTGTTAGTATTTCATGATCGTGTTATGCACAAAAAATTTCAAGAAGGAGATTTGAGGAAAAGCTGAAGTACGGAGGTCAGAAAATTTTAAAAAATGCGAGTACGTTAAGAAAAATGAGATTTATCCCTTTTATTATAACATTTACACAGAAAGTACAAAGTATTGTTTGTTGAAATAACAAAGTTTTCAATAACAAAATGTTTAATTAATTAAGATATTGCATACACTCAACAAAGAGCTGAGAAATATTTTCACACTATTTACGAACGATATTATGATGCTACTGAGTCAATGTCTTCTGAGTCAAATTGTTGCTGTATGATTTCTAACAGGTTTTATTCTTCTGGAAAAATAGTGCATTGTCTTAGCATACATTTTGAATTGTTTAAATAACACACACACAATTGAAGAAGATATTTTTAATAAACATTTAACTTTGGACCACAAATAACATTTTGGAAGTATGAATAAACACATAGTAGGTTACAGTATTTTGGAAGCATTGTTTTCACATATTGCACATGTCATATCTCAGCTTGCAGTCAAATCTCCTTCTTGAAATTTTTTGTACATAACACTCTCATACAATGCTATCAAAGGCTGGAATTTCAGATTTTTATCTCGTGCTCCACCAGAGATATCAAAGCCTAAAAAGTGCGATTTTTGAAATTTTTGACAAATTTTGGAATTTTTTTCGCAAAGAGAAATCAACTCCGAGATCTGGAACTCCGTGTGTGACAACATGTACTTTTGACCTCTTTGTAAAATAAATTGTGTCATATTGACAGTTTTCCTTGCATGAAAAATTTCCTCTTGTAAATGGATAGATTTTGGAAAAAATCTTACATTTTGGGCTAAAATTCTACCAGTAAAAATTTATTTTTAAAAACTATTCTGCCACCATATCTTTAACCTATTTTATTCTGAACAAAATGCTGCAAACACCATTTCAATTGGGAAAATAAAATACGAGATATTTACAATTTCGTATACCCCAGTACGTGAGAAAATCGCTGCAAACGATGAAACAAAGATGGCTGCCATGCGCAAATAAAAGTTAGTAAAAATAAATTAATAGTCATTTTGAACTTCCATCATGGTAGGGTTGTTGCACAAAAAATTTCAGATTTTTTTAAAAATGGTCGAGCGACCAAAAAAATATTATCTGGACCACTTGAAATGGATTAACCCAGTCATATTATCAAGAATAAAATATTAAAATACAAAAAGAATAATATAAAAATGAAAAATTCTGTAATTTTGACTTTACATCTGAATTAAAAGTTCCATTTTTCCAAAAGTATGAAAAGCATGGCGGATAGGAAGCAGGAAAACATAATGGTAAATCTATGAGTCAACTACTAAAATTGGATTTTTAGGTGTTTTTCACCAAGATAGAACTTGGCAGACCAATTGGTTTTTAATATGCAAATCGAGATTCAATTCTAGAATTTCATCCATGAATTTGATGAGTTGATTGTCTGTGCTTTCGCCTCCTGGTCTATTTGTTTCTGGAAGTAGAACAAGACAACAGACACAAATGAAGTGAGAAATGATGTCTTGTTCAAATAGATGTTTTTCGCATACAGAGAGAAAGTTGATAGCTGAATGGAAGGAACTGTTTTGTTTTGACAGTGATAAAAGAATTTTGATGTATAAGGATAAATAAGACATGTATACTTCAATTCTGTTTTCTTTTGATGATGACCTTTTTTTCTATCCTTAAATAGTTCTTCATTGTAAGTGATCATTAAAATGTACAGATGATACTTATACTAAAGAACCTTTGCAATTAACTCAGCTGGATGACATGGAAGTCACATAATCCTGAGGAAATGGTATTTAAATGATGCTAAGGAGTCTCGGGAATCATTTTTGCACTTAAATCTGCTCGTGAGGGTAAAGGCTGATGATCTAAGCTACTTTGATAGAGGACAGAATTTAGTCTCCAACGACTCAGAACGAATGCCTTCAAAACTGCATGTCTCATGGATTATTTAAGACAATAGTTATTAGCACTTGTACAAAGTGAATGAATGACGGGGAAAACATCTATAGAAGACATCAAGTTGAGTGTCCAATAATTATCAAATAAATATAGGTGGTCATAATGTTTTGGCTCTTGAGTGTATAGGTATAGTTCATTCTGAAAGTGTCAGTTGCTTTTTTATAACAAGTTATAGTCTTTTCTATATATGTATAATATTGCAGCTTTTTTCTGTATTTAAAAAGTAATACTGAAAGTGGAAATGCAATATCTTTTCAGCCCCCAGATAAAAATTGCAAGGAACCACAAAAACCAGTTAAAAATTTACTATAAAACATAATCTAAATATGTATGAGCCTAACATATGGAGGCTTATGATTTGCACACACTTATTTAAAAATAATAGAACATAGCATTAAAAAATCACAGACTTTCTCAAACTATTTTATTAAACCAGTACAAATACATATTTCAAATAAGTATTGTACATAATAATAATTAAAAAAAAAAAAAAAAACCTCCATTTAAAATGCAAGTGAAAAATTCTAAATGTCTTTTAACACTGCAATAAGCATTTCTCTTTTTGAATGATGATCATGATTTTTTAAACAATACTTTTTTATGTAGGATATTAAATTTGAATCTGCCTTGTAGAACATTATAGGGCAAAATTGGGAATTTTCGTTAGTAGCCACTGCCCGGTAGGACTAGATATTTTAGTGGCCACTTTTTTATTTAAAAATACTAAACTGTAAAAATTTTATAAGTATTAATCTAAAATTGAATAACCCAAATAAATATCTTAATATAAATATATTAGAACAAAGAAAAGTAGAATTCTTGATGAAATGCAAGAAAATTTTATTCTTTCCACATGAAAAAGTGGCCGCTGATAGTCAATTTTTCACTAGCCACTTTTTCTAATTTACTGGCCCTGTGGCCAGTGGCTAGTGCTAATTTTGCCTTTTATAGAACATTTTTCTAAGTGTGCTATGTGCCCTATTGTCACATTGGTTTTAGTGGACATGCAACGTTTATATGCCAAAAACCAATATTAATCGAGATAAATTGAGCCAATCAACAAGTTTTTATATTTTTGATAAAATAAGTTTTAAAAACAAATCCTACAGTAAATCTTTTGTACATTGTAACCTGCATCCAGGGTTGGCAAGTTTTTGACAGTGTGCGGTTTTATCTGGTTTAAACCGTCATGTCAGAAACCTCTTGTCAAAAACCCCGTCAGAAACCTCAAATACTACTCTGATCTGTAAAATTTCACATTAAATATCTGTAACATATACACAACTAGGGGGGCCCCGCCCCCCTGCTCGCTATGCTCGCCAACCCCCCGCGTAATCGCTTCGCGATTCCAAATTATTGGCTACCCCTGCTTGCTGCGCTCGCCAATATCCCATGGTATGAATAAGCAGTTGCAGACCTTTCAAATGATGTGTCACAAGACTGGTGTTGTAAAGAAATTAAAAATGTGCCCCCCTGGGGGGCAGAGGGGAGGCGACACAAAAGACATCCATAATATGAATAAGCAGCTGCAGACCTCTCAAATGATGTCACACGACTGGTGTTGTAAAGAAATTAAAAATGTGCCCCCCTGGGGGGCAGAGTGGGGGTGACACACAAGAGATCCATAAAATGAATAAACAGTTGCAGACCTTTCAAATGATGTGTCGCACAATTGGTGTTGTAAAGAAATTACAAAATGCGCCCCCTCTGAGGACAGAGGGGGGGGTTACACACAAGATATCCATAATATGAATAAGCAGTTGCAGACCTCTCAAATGATGTGTCACACAATTGGTGTTGCAAAGAAATTAAAAATGTGCCCCCCTGGGGGGCAGAGTGGGGGATGACACACAACACATCCATAATATGAATAAGCAGTTGCAGACCTTTTAAATGATGTGTCACACAACTGGTGTTGTAAAGAAATTAAAAATGTGACCCCCCCCTGGGGAGAGCAGTGTGTGGGGGTGACACAAGACATCCATAATATGAATAAGCAGTTGCAGACCTTTCAAATCTTGTGTAACACGACTGGTGTTGTAAAGAAATTAAAAATGTGTCCCCCCTGGGGAGCAGAATGGGGGATAACACACAAGACATCCTTTAAATGAATAAGCAGTTGCAAACCTCTCAAATGATGTGTCAAACGACTGATGTGTAAAGAAATTAAAAATTTGGCGAAATATTACAGTTATCGCCAAGTTGGCGTCACTTTTGACAACTAATTTTGGTCGCCAAATTTGGCAATATATCGCCAAGTTGGCGACAAACTTGGCGATTGTTGGCGATGGTAACCTTTCCTCTCTTTATGGTAACCCATATGGCGATGCATAGAAGGAGCCCTTTCCTGATTGGTCTATTCGACTCATGGAAGGAGTGGACAACCCGGATTCGTTAGTTCCGGAAATCTTCCACATCAGCATCATTCCAGGAGTCATTCCTTTTAAGGCTAGTTTTTTTTTACTAGAAGGACATTAGATGTTGCATTAAAAATTTACTATTACTGAATTGTAAAATATCATTTATGGGAAGAATAAAAAATCTGTCATAAATCAGAAAATTTGGTCTGCTTTCAAACTTGCTCAACTAGCAATGGTTCTGCTATCAAGCCCTGCTAGCTCAGCATCAGTTGAGAGTATTTTTTAACTTTGGCTTCATACACTCTAAGCTCAGAAATTGTTTGGGTGTAAATAAATGTACTAAATTGGTTATGTGCTATAGGATGCTGCAGGGTAAAATTGATCCAGATTATTAACTGTATAAAATCCTTTTCTTCTGTTTGAACATTCTAAAAAACAAAAATGTTTTATTGCAATTAAAATAATTTAATATTTTTGTGATTATTAAATTACAGTAATTAATGCGAAATAAAAAAATTACTTAAATCGTTAAGACTTATTCAATGTTTCCCTCTTGTCCTTAAAATGTTTTAAGGCATATTACATGTTTTTGATGGTTTAAGCCAGTTTTTGATGGTTTAAACCAGTTTTTGATGCTTGTCATGTCAAAAACCAGTTTCTGACGTCAGAAACCCAACCCTGCTTGCATCAGCTCTAATTCTTTTTAGAGCGAAAAATTGTGCTTTTATATTTATTAACAGATTTGGGACAAGTCCGATATCCTGTGCTAGATTTTTGGCGTTTTTTTTTTTTTTGGCGCGCCTTTTTGGCGATAAGCAATTCGATCTGGATTACGTTAAAGCGGCGGCCTGAGAGCGCCTTTAGGGTTGCTTTTTTTTCGAAAATGTGTTTGGGAGTCGGAGTATGAGCTCTTTAATCTTATTGGTTTATTAGTATCACGTGAACTATTAGCCAGCGTAATTTTAAATTTTGTTAGATCATCGTTACACTTGCCGCTTTCAACGGATACCAGTTGGACGTTCTTGATCTCGGTGAGTCTCGTTTGCAAACTGCCTTTTTTATTTCTTTGGATTCTTTTTTTGTTATATTTGCATTTTTAAATTAGGTATTTCCCAAAATGCACCCATCATTAGAGAACATTTCCATATTTTCATGGCATAAAATTTTAGCGACGGAGGAATTAGCAGTCAATTTTGCAACTGAAGTTGGTCTTTTGCCTAAATTTGATAAAAATCAACCCAGTACCTTGTTACGGCACCGTTAATCCTGTCTATAAAACTTTTTTTGAAAATTCAAAAATCCCTGTTCGCGACCTTTTGGCTGTAGTTTTGTCATTTGCACTCAAAATGCCGACAAATTTTTTATATGATCAATTATGTAACTGAATTCAAAAATCCCTGTTCGCGACCTTTTGGCTGTAGTTTTGTCATTTGCACTCAAAACGCCGACAAATTTTTTATATGATCAATTATGTAACTGGAGAAAAGATAGAAATGAACTGGCCCTATCAAAAGGAATACTCTGTAAAACTTAACTGTTTTTTTTCTTTGCTTTTTTATACATATTTTTATTATTTTTTATGTATATTTTTACTTTTTTTATATGAAATATTTACCCTTTTTTGATTCTCCATCGTATTTATTGGTATTTTTTATGTAACACCCCCAGTTTTTTTTTTTAAATATTAAATGAATTTTTTGGCAGTTGTGAGCGAGATTTCAAGCATTTAACTGCACCTTACTCTTTGGTAAGTTTTTTCCCATTGTTATTGTATTATTATTAAATTGTTGTATTTTTATTAAAACGGGAGGTTCAGGGGGGGCAGAGCCCCCCTGAAAATAGAAAAGCTTGTTTAGAATGCTTAAAATTGTGTTTTTGTTGTATTTATTGTTTGTGTTTATTGTTTAATATTTAAAATTGTGCATCGAGGAATTTTTCAAGATGGCGGAAAAACATCGTTTTTAAATCATTGTTATTTATAAATCAATGATTTTATATAACTTTCAATTTTTATAAAATAGTACAAAATCATTGATTTAAAAATGACAAAGATTTAGAAACGTCGTTTTTCCGCCATCTTGGAAAATTTTTCATGTCGCCAAAACGGCATTTTGGCGCAAAATTTTTCGCCAAGTTTTCCAACCTAGCTCAGGATATCGGACTCTTCCCACAGATTTTGTAGCAGTTTCCCTAAAAGTGACGTCTTCTTTATTCGCAGAACATATGTAATTTGAATGACATCTACCCGGGCCGTATGCTTACGGTTCAAAGAAAATGTAAAAAGTTCTAATATTAAACGTAAATGCTTTCTAAAAATTATGCAGCAAAGATTAATACTTTAATTTTGTAAACTTAGTACTCCGAATTAAAAAATAAAATAAAGTTAGTAAGCACAATGCTGACACTTTTTCAAAACTACCGGCAAATTAGTTATTCCATAGTATAGTACTATTGCAAATATTTTAATCAGATTATAAACCAAATATTAACTAGATTTGTAAAGTTGTTATACAAACTCTGCACATAAAAACTGAGCATAAAAAAATAATTGATCTCAGACTTTAAGAAAACTATTAGTATACTACAAATCTTACCACAGCTGTCACAAACGATTTAAAACATATCTTAATATGACAACTAGAAAAAAACAAAAATCCGAAAAGAAATAGAGTCGTCTGAAAACTTGTTTGTCTTTGCGTATCGAAATTTCATTATGTTTCTTAAATCAATCATACAAAATCTCTACAAAGTCAATAAATAAAGAAGCAACGAATCAAAGGACATTATACAAATCAAACACGAATGATTCAATAATGATTCACTCGCTTAAGGAATGATTCTGTTGAGATTTCAGTGGGAGTGTTCAGCTACTACGCGCGCTGAACGCGCGCGCTCAGGAGCCACAGTCATGGAGTGGGTTCATATCGCGGACGGGATGCCCGTTCACTACCCGCTAACGTGCTACAGGGTGAGAATAGACTACGGACGATGCTAATTATAATGGTAATCTGTTGCAAATGCAAGTGTGCTCATTGGCAGAATGATTAAAGCGTCGATCTGCAATTTGCAAACAGAGCTTATGGGTTCGATTCTTGCGCGGGCTAAACTTCGGTTAATTTTATTATTATTATTATTATTATTATTGGTGGTTGCTTTTTATTAATACATAAGACATTTTTTTAAAGATAAATTTTGTAATATAGAACCACATGTATTTCTATTATAATAATAAATTACGAGAAAATGAGATTTTTGCGGAGAAAGTTTTATATTTCAAATCCTTTTAATATTCTAACTATCGTTCCATTCCAAAGTGATTTATATATATATTATATATTAAGCAAATGAAAAAAAAAAAGTTTCATGCGAAAATATCCGTATACGCATAAAATAATTATTAATGTTCTTCTTCTTCTTCATCATCTTTTTTTTTTTTTTTTTTTTTTTTAATTTTAGAAGTATGTTTTATTGAGATTAGCATGCAAATATAATGCATGCGTGGATATTTTACGGTGTTAAAATCAAAATGGAAAATAATCATAAAAACAAAATGTAAACGATATACATTTTTTAAAATTAAGAATATCTGCATAACTATTTTTTAAAGAGGTGAAATATTTGGAGTTTGCCTTCTAGTTTTGTAATGAATAAAGTATGATTAGAATGTTTATAGTTTTTCTATTGAAAGTATAAATAAGTGTTTTGCTTATACTAACATAATTTCGGATGTCGTTTGTTTCTCATATTTTATGACATATTTTGGCCTGTTATTCACACGGTATTAAAATATACAATCATTAAATAAGAAATATATGCATACTAAAACTTTTTCTGAAAAATTATCTAACTAACAGTGCAAATTCCGTTGAAATCTATCCAGTAGATTACAAATCAATCTTGTAATATGTGGATACAGGGCCATCGCTAAGACTTTTTATTGGTGGGGGAGAAGACCTTAAATTGTCAAGTCAAATTTTTATATTCGCGAACTCATTTTATAATTTTGCCAAGTTAACGCACTTAGAAAATGTAATACAGTTCTTATTTGTAAAAAAATAATAATATTCCTAATTAGAGTTGTAACTTTTGCAAATTCTATCAAAAATGGAAAATGTATTGCAGTTTTTATTAAAATTTTAATTAAATTTGACATAAAAGCTTTAAAGTTGCAAAGTGTAACAACATTTGTGAATGTTTTTGGGGGGAGGTTCCCCTGCCCCCCCCCTCCTCTTAGTTAGTCCCCTGTGTGGATATGTCAACCTAGGTTTATCAACAGCATTCTATTTAATACGAAAAGTATAAAGCAACTGATAAATGATTTTTAAATAAATGAAAATAAAGTTAATAAAAAATTTAAATCACCAATTGTTAAATTGTATCAGTCAACCTACCAACTTTGACTACCAAACAAAGTGCAACCAATAACAGATAAGCACAAAACGCACAATCACGTGATCAAATCGCCCAGCAGTTTTATTTGCGTCGCGCGCGTCAGCTTTGAGCAGGATTGGTTGTCATATTTTAAATGCTGATCGGGCTTAATTACATGAAATAGGTCACGTGATACTTCCTGGAATATTTTAAATTTTATTTGAGTGGTCAGAGGTATGTACTTCCGTTACGAGAATCATGTTTTGAAAGGATAAAGGGATATAGTATTTGTATTTACCAATTCTGAACCATAAAAATAATGCAATAATTGAATAACTTTTAAATTATCTTTTTCGATAGTACCTACTCCAAGCAGAATCTTCTGAGCGCGCGCGCGCGCGCTAAAAAAGTGTCCATTGAACACTCCCAGTTCGAGGCTATAAAAATTCGTCTGCTTGGGAAGATTTTTCTGACTACATATTTTATCATTGTGGGTGATTTTAATGCTCATCATTATTCTTGGGGCTGGCATCGTTCCAATATGTCTGGTTATAAGATCCGCAGGTGGACAGATCAAAATTTTGCACAGATTATAGCGCTGCTCGAGTCAACCCGCACTAATCACCACTCCATTATCGATTTTGCAATCACCCGCAATTTTTCCTTCCCGTATAGAGCAGTTGCAATCAGCTGATTACTTTTCATTCGCCAATCAAATGTTGGTGATTCACCTCCAGCAGCACCCATAATACTCTCAGCTAACAGCTACCACAGGGCTACCTGCCGTTCAACGATTGTTCGACCTCCAATGGTCGATTAATTACGTCACATGAAACTGCCCTATACCATGCAAACGGTTAACGATTTGTCATTTGATCATCTCCCGGTTGTGCTTAGATTCGAAGTGGGAAACTACCAGCTTGATATCCCCCAGGCTTTCTCAGTGAACTGGGAGGACTTTGGTCATGTCCTTGAGAACATGTACTTGCCGCCCACTGAGATTCACTCTGCCTAGGATGTAACTTCTTCAATACAGACATTTAGTGACTCCCTCCATAATGCTTTCCAAAAAGTTGCGAAACCTAGGCAGAGGGTGGTTTATGCATTTCAACTACCTGAGCACATCAAGGATTTGAAAAGAGAGAGGAATCGTTTACGACGGGACTGGCAGACGACTAAGGACCCTGTCATTAAATCTCATTTCAATAGAAAAAACCACCAGGTTTCTGCTGCAATCAGGGAGTTTAGTAACTCACACTGGAACACCTACATGGAGTCTCTGACAACTTCTGACAACACCATTTGGTCGGCAACGGCACGCATTCGTAGAACACGAACACACATTCCAGCCCTTAATGGCCCAAATGGTATGGCCTATTCAAACACTGACAAGGCTGAGCTCATTGCTGACAGGCTTAGAAGCCAGTTTACACTTAACAAGGATGTCGTCATTCCTAAAATGGTCGACATTGTAAATACTAGGGTTGAACATTTCTTAAACACTGAACATAATAACACGCTTAATCCTGCATTGCCCTCTGAGGTTATCACTTATATTGGGAATCTCAAAAAGAACAAATCACCAGTCCTCGATCGCATCTCTACTAATATGTTACTGAATTACATGAAAATTTGTTTTTAGCATAATTGAAGAGTGTACAGTTTATTTATGCTGTCAAAATTGGGTACTGCTATAAAAAAAAAAAAAAAATAAAATAAAAATAAAGTTTGTTCTAATATGTAGATGGTCCCCCTAAGCAAATTTCATTTACGTAGTTTAAAGGTAGACTTTATTTCCAATCATTCGCACCAGTAATTTTCTTCGATGATAGTTTGTTGAGGTGTTAGTAGCGGGTGTTACTTTCTTTTCTTACACGATTATACAATTTTGAACCAAAATTGATGGAAGTGCGATCAATTTCGATATGTACTTTTAAATTGAACTAATTTTTTTTTGCATGTAACTTGTTGTGTATAAATTCTACATCTCGCTTACAAGCTTCACAAAAGAATTCACGTTTTTTAATTTTCAATTCTTGTATGCATAGAACTTATAGACAGAAATCTATGTATCACATACAGTCTGTTCAAAGAATTCAGATCATTTTCCGAGTATAGATGAGAATTGGTGAAATTGGGTTTTCGAGTATGCGTTTTGAAGTTGTTCAATTAGTGATGGGCGATTCTCGAAAATTTCCTACTCGATAAAAATCGTAATCGTAAAAAAGCGCATTCGATAAAGTCATCGATTAATTTCGAGAATCTACAATCGAGATGTTTTTACAATCGATTATTAAAATCTTTGTCATTACATGTTTAAAAAGCATAATTTAATAAATACATGGAAACTGAAAACAAATGAATTTAAAAAACAACAACAAACCAAAAGGATGTTATAATGGAGCCGCAATAGTAGAAAAGTCATGTAACGGCGTTCCTTGGTTGCAAAAAGTTGTAAAGTCGCGAGTAGCAAAATGGCCAAAGAAAAAAATAATCAAAAGCACTTCTAGTGAAAGAACATGAACTAAAAGGATATTAAAAGTGATCAAAATCTTTTATTGATTTTTATACATATACTGAGATGCGATCTACAATTCTCCCATTATTAGAAGACTATTGAAATTCATTAAACGGACCACTCGGGGGGGGGGGGGGAAGTAGTGCAGGAGCAATGAAAATGCATAATATAAGTAAATGGTCATTAGGCTTTCCAACTATACTTGGCATGATGGGTGTCGGTTAAATTTATTAAATAGTTTCCCGCGGGGGCAAAGTGGGGCGGGATGAGCGCGGGAGGTATATAAAATAAAATGGTAATCACAGAGCTTTTTAATGATATATCACAAAAGAGGAGTCAACAAAAGATATAAAAACACTACCCTTAGAATTCCAACTATTGCAACACCCGGAATACAGCCTGTCCTCACAGTTTGTGAATTTTTCATACATTATAAATTATATATTGGAAGTCTCTATAAAAAAAAATCAGATCTGAATTCACAAAAACGAAATGATTTCAAAAAAGTTTGAAAAGCGCTTCTGTAAGGAAGCCAAATTGAGGAAAAGAGAAGAAAGATTCATAATATGAAAGAGTGATTTGAAAACTTCCGTTGATTTATCATATGACCGGTTCATAAAAAGCTTCATATTTACTCCTCACTATTCCACTATTTTTTTTCTACCCTGAATACATCCGGAAATCACGCAGCCTCGCTTTTAAATGTTTATATTTAATAAAATATTTTTACCAAAGGGCTCCATCAAAAAATCACATTTAAAATGAAATTTATTTTCAAAATAGCTACGATTTAAAAAATGCACCCTCATCGCTCCCCTCCCCCCTGCGGAAATTCAACCCCAGGAGGAGAAACGTTCATAATGTGAAAGAGTGATTCGAAAAACATTCCAATAATCAATCACATGAAGGGTCCAAAAAAAGTTTGGAATTTACTCCTCACCCGCAGGTTTAATTTTTCTCGACAGAATACACCCGGAAATCACGCATCCCCTACTTTAAAATGTTTATAATTAGTAATTTTTATTAGAAGGTTCCATCAAGAAACCACTTCTAAAATGATAGTTATTCTCGAAATAGCTACGATTAAAAAAATTCATTCCCCGTCGCCCCCCCCCGTCCTGAAATTAAACTGCAGGAAGAGAAAGGTCCATAATGTGAAAGAGTATTCCGAAACCTTTCCTATGACATATCACATAACGGATCCAAAAAAAGTTTGAAATTTACTCCTCACCCGTGGCCGTAATGTTACTTTTTCTTCCCAGAATGCACCAGGAAATCACACAGTCCCTATTTTAAACTTTTGTATTTATGAAATAATATTTACCGGAGCGCTCCTCTGAAAACCACATCTAAAATGATATTCATTGTCGAAATAGCTAAAATTAAAAAGAAAAAAGAAAAAATCACCTTCTTATCGCTTCCCCTCCCCCTCTTGAAATTCAACTCCAGGAGGAGAAATATTCGTAAAATGAAATAGAGGTTCGAAAAAATTCCGATGATATATATATAACATGACGGGTCCAAAAAAGAGGTTGAAATTCACATGTCACCTGTGGGTTCACTCATTTTTCCCAGAACACACCTAAAAATGACGTACCTTCCCCCCCCACTTTAAAATCTTTATATTTAATAAGTTATATTTACCGAAGAGTTCCATAAAAGAAACCTCCACTCTAAAATGATATTTATTGCCGAAATAGACACGGTTTAAAAAATTCACCCTCTTATCGGTTTCTCCCCCCCCCCTTCCTCCTGAAATTCAACTTCAGGCGGAGAAAGATTCGTAAAATGAGGTGCCAAAACATTCCGATGATGTACATAAAACATGACGGATTAAAAAAAAAAAAAAAAGTTTGAAATTTACATGTCACCCGTGGGTTTACTTATTTTTCCTAGACTACACCTAAAAATGATGCAGCCCGCACTTTAAAATCTTTACATTTAATAAATAATATTTACCGGAGAGTTCCATAAAAAAATCCACACCAAAAATAACATTTATTGTCAAAATAGCTAAGATTTAAAAAATTCGCCCCCTCATCGCTCCCCCCCTCCCCTCCCCTACCCCTCCCCTCCTCCCGCCTCTTAAAATTCAACTCCAAAAGTAGAAAGATTCATAATATGAAAGAATGATTAAAAGAGCTTTCGAATATGCCTCTCATTTCAACAAATTTCATCCCGATAAAGTCAGGCATAACGAGAAAATCATTTCATCGCGATGAAAATTAACCTCGATTGAAATAGGTTTATCGAAGGAATAACTTCCAGATGAAATTTAACATTGATAAAAGCGGCACTCCGAGAATCTTGTGGTTTGCTGATGAATGCCTTTTTCGATAAGGATGATTTTCGTTCTCGCTGAGAATAGAGATGACGAGCTTTATCGAGGCGCTTTGTCGATGAAGCTTTGTGAAATGAAAGTTTTATCGAAAAACGAAGTACAGAAAGAAGCATGAGAATATACAAGTTATCTTGTGAAATGAAGACCTAATTTTCAAAGTTTCTGGTATTTTAGTCTTACCATGCTGTCACGTACGTGGTACCCCCCAATAAATATTGTTTATTAAAAAAAAAAAAAATTCAAAAAGGGGGTTGGAGAGGGGACGAACATATGTTTAAAACAGTAGCGATTTCTACAATACTTATCAATTTAAGTGTGGTTTTTTTTCATCGAATCATTCGGTAATTATTTATCAATTGTAAAAAAAATTTAAATGTCTGCTGCAGGAAATTGGGGGTGAAAGGGTTGGACTGGCGGAGGTCAGGGGAAAGGGACAATTTTCACTTTTTAAGCCCGTCATATTGTATATCATCTTGAATATCTCGAATTACTCTTTCATATTATGATGCTTTCTTACCCCCCCCCTTCCGAATTTGGTTCCCACGGCGGGAGGGGGGGGGGTTGGCATTTTTCGAAGCTTTTTGTGTTTTTTACATTTTAGATCGAATTTTTTGATTGAAAACGTCCTTAGGCGTATTGGAATTTTTTTGAGATGGAAAAAAACCATTGAACTAGCCACATTGTTACTGTAACCTAGGCACATTGTTTTAAAGTTCCCTCTTTGAGGCCTCTTCCAAAGGTGAGGGGCTTGACCCCCCCCCCCCCCCCCCAACATACACTTTAAAATATTGCTCATTTTTTTCTCTACCAATTTTAACTTAAAAGTTTAAGCTATATGGCACAAGCGGGGGTATTGACCCGTCCCCCCCCCCTGTTGGTTATTCACCAACATAATTTTGCTCATTTCCTCACTTCATTTCAATTTTTAAAAGGCTATAACTTTGTATGGGAGCTACAGCAGCGAGAAAAACTATAGCATAGCTAACTTTTCGTCGCCGCTCTTTTTGCAGTTTTACGGTTTTCCCCATAACACCGGGGGTTTTTTGGGGGGGGGGCAGGGGGGCATTTTTCATTTTTTGATGTAATATGTTTATTGAAAGCTTATGCTTCATGCATTACCAATTTAGCATAAAAAAGTTTCTCCCGTCATTCTGGGTCACGTTACGGACCCATAAGGGGTTGAAATTTAAATTTCTCGAAATTCTTCGAAGTTTTCACTAAATCGGCATCTGGAAAACGTCGTACCAATGTGGTGCGTGTATGACATCTGCATCATGTAAATATTGTTCACCACTGCTGGGACTCTGGCCTCCTCTCGCAGTAGGCGTTATTTTACCGCGGTTACTTGGTCCTTGTATTTCCTGCACAATAAAATATTTCCTGACGATTAAAAAAATACACACGTAATTGTTCAAGTTTTGACTTCTGTCGGCAGTTCCAAAATGTTTTTTTTCGGATTTTGCAATAAATAATATTTATAATATACATGGAATTTAGAAAATAAGGAAGTTGTTTGGCATGTGACCACTTACTGATCTTATGCACCCGATGTTATATATTCCCCCCCCCCACTACGTTACCTTGGGGGGGGGGACAGTTTTCAAAATTTAACGTTCGATTCGAGCTTACGTTCGGTTGTTCGTTCAATTCGAAATTTTTTTTCTTTCTTTTTCTTTGTTTACAAGATTTTGCTGTGCGTGCACACCGCGTTTGGTATATGATGCCATATACAATGTGGACCCAGTTCGAGATTTCATATTACAAGATTGCGTATAAGTTAGAGACACCAATGAAAGGAGGGGCTCACTAGCGAGTGAATCCGTCGTGTCTTTATTAATACCGACTCATTCACCAGTAGACGACTCTTGATAAAATTGAACCCTGTATGGTATAAAAGCAATTGCAAACTGGAGTCATCGAGAAAAAAACACACAATCGAAAGTTATCGAGATGTTCATACAATCGAGAAAATCGAGAAAACTTCTCGTTATCGCCCATCACTATGTTCAATGAGACATCTTATTTCAATTTATTAAATAACAAGGGTTTGTCACATTGTTCTGACTGTGCTGAAAAATGTTTTATTATCTATGCTTAACGCATGATTTTTTTTCTTTTCTGTTAGAGTTTTTTAATCAGTTTTTTCAACACGGAATACCGGTTTTAGGATGCTAAACATTCTTAGTTAAACATTTCAGCAGCTTTCCCATATCCAGAAGAAGATTTTTGGTAGGTTTTGTAAGAAACTATACCTATTGCAGTCGTTTCCATGGTACGATTTTTGAAAAATTTCTTTATAACTTTTCCTCATATATGACCCCAAGAACCCTAAACCACCCTCACCTAAAAAGTTTGTATGTATGTATATGTATATATATATATATATATATATATATATATATATATATATATATATATATATATATATATATATGCATGTATGTAATAAATTCTGCCGGTACGATAAAAGTCCTAGTTATGTACGAATCGTCTTCGAACTTTCGAACTCACAATCAGGCCCGGACTGGCACCTTTGGGGGCCCTCGGCTAGAGACTGAAAAGGGGCCCCTTATGGAAAATTCAGCGAAAACAGAATATTATATTTTATTTTTAAATTTAGGCTTAGATGGCAAAAAACCACATTTAGGCTATTTTGTCACTTGGAAAATAGTTGAGTAAAATATAAGCTTTTTGTAATGTTGTTAACTTACTTTCACAATATACAGGGTGTCCGAAAAGTCTGGAAACGGTCGAATAACTCGAGAAATACATATGAGATTGACAAACGAAAATATACGTGTTAAATATTTTTAAATAAGCTACTCAGTGATACCAAATTTGACCTTCGCAACCGACCCCTTGGGGGTCAGAGGGGGTCCAACTTTCAAATCTTAAATTATAACCCCCATTTTTATTGCAAATTCGGATTCTACGGACAAAAATACGTAACTTTTGTATTTGATGTTTATTTCGAATGCTCGTTTATCACGGTGTAATTGAGCATGTTAAATCGATACATATTTCGGTTTTCCCAATCAGGTTTTGCCTGATTGGCCAGAATTTTTGACGTCAAATTTCTCGTCATTTGCAGGAATAGAGTTTCTTGAAAATCACCCGTGCCGATTATTTCGATAATGCTACGCTGTTAAAAATTTGATTCATTTGCCGTAGCGTCACTCCATAGCTTTTATAGAATATCTCTTTTATGACCAATGAGAATGCTCTATAACACAGTAAAGTAACTGTTTTCTATAAAAGCGGTGGAGTGGCGCTACAGCAAATAATTAAAAAAAAAAACATACACCCACATCAGCCGTATTTAGAAACCATTTACTGGATAAAATAAAAATCCAAATAGAAAACTAAATTAATATATTTCGATGAATTTTTGTAGAGAAAAACATCAAAAACCCTATACACTGTAAAAAATTTAACTCATTTGCTACAGCGTCACTCCACCGCTTTTATAGAAAACGGTTACTTTACTATGTTATGGAGCATTCTCATTGGTCATCATAAAAGAGATATTCTATAAAAGCTGTTGAGTAACGCTACAGCAAATGGGTCAAATTTTTAACAGTGTAGCATTATCGAAATAATCGCCACGGGTGATTTTCAAGAAACCACTATTCCTGCAAAAGACGAGGAATTTGACGTCAAAATTCTGGCCAATCAGGCAAAACCTGGTTGGGAAAATTCGAAATATGTATCGATTTAATATGCTCAATTATACCGTGATAAACGAGGATTCGAAATAAACATAAATACAAAAATTACGTATTTTTGTCCATAGAATCCGAATCTGCAATAAAAAATGGGGGTTATTATTTAAGATTTCGAAGTTGGACCCCCTCTAACACCCAGGGGGTCGGTTGCGAAGGTCAAAGTTGGTATCACTGAGTAGCTTATTTAAAAATATTTAACACGTATATTTTCGTTTTTCAACCTTTTATGTATTTCTCGAGTTATTCGACCGTTTCCAGGCTTTTCGGACACCCTGTATATTTATATTATTTTTATACACCATACCTAAACTAATTCCATGCTAGAAAAAAAAAATAATTATTTATTTTAAGTGGTTATTACTTTAAAATGAGCGTGAGGTATATTTTTAGTTTTCGGCAATCAAATGACTGTGCCGAAGTCATAATAATCTAACAAGGGCACCACCAAACATGGTGCACACAGATTTTGATGATTTCTAAGTATGTTGTAGGGGTCATACCACTAATTTTTCAGCTGAAAGGATTCTTTCAAATGGGCCTTAGTTTTTAAGAAATTGGGGGTCAAAGTTCAGCGTATATTTCAAATACTTATTAGTACGAGCGCCGCATGTGAATCGGTGGAGTCGTGGTAACGAACGAGCCTGCAAGTCGAAAGGTTGCGGGTTCGAATCAGTCAGCGGCTTTTATTTATTTATTTTTGTATTTTTACACGTTACAAATTTTAAGTATTTTTATTACAAAATTTCTACAGCTTTTGATGTTTTCTTAATAAATTACATTTACATTTTTAAATTTTTTCATGAAAATTTATTTTTTTTCTGCAATTTTTAAACGAATATTTCTATTGACAAAACTACAAAACTAGTTTACGCCTAGAACTTTTTTTTATTAATTATTATTCGCGTTTTTTATTTTAAGCACAATCCTGAAATAATGATTTTTTTTTTCCTATCGCTTTTTTATTTTATAGCATTCTAAATGAAAATTTGCCTTTTTTTGTATATGCATAAATAATACAAAATAATTTTCGGGTGCAATTTTTTAAATGTCTTTAGGATTAGATTATTCAAGTAATGCGTATCTTCGAAAAAATAATAAAATATTAATGCAGTAATGTTAAAATGCAAGTTGTTGCCAGTTATCCAAGTTTTCAATTTTCCAATTTTCTGTAAATACATTTATCTCCAAAGTTCAACATAAACATGAGTTATCGTTTGCACAAATAAGAAATGACAGATTACATCTATTTTTATAACAAATCAAAACACTCTTTCCGTATCGTCTGTTTAATGAGATAAAATTTATAATACATATAAAAATACTTTTTTTAATCGTCTGCTTTCCTCCGTAATTATCAGAATAAATGAAGATTTCTTGTTATTGGTCTTATTTTTGCACTTTTACAAATGATGATTAAACCTTTTTTTTTTTTTTTTTTTTTTACTTTTAATATATTTTTGAACATATTTATCACGAATTAAGTATTTTAGTAATATAAATTACATTAAATGCAGTATTAAATTATTTAAAAATCCAAGCACAATATTGTTTAATACACATTTGAAAAGAAAAAAAGTGACTGATTAATCTAAAAATATTAATATTTAAAGTAGTGGAGATTTTAAAATATTGAAATTTTCTTATACTTTTTCAAAATTTTAATTAAATACAAATTTTTATTTATTTATTTGTTGCAAAATTTACTTTTAATTGAACCCTGAAGTGCAGTCAGTTCACCATATTTTGAAAAAATAATAATAAAAAAATGTTGACAATGTAAACTGTCCTCTTCAGAAAATATCAAAAGGTTTAAAGCTGTCTTATTTTCAATTCTGTTTATAATTTGCGAAGTGTAAAAAAACATAAAAATAGGTAAACGGCCGAGGACTGATTCGAACCCGCAACCTTTCGACTTGCAGGCTCGTTCGGTACCACGACGCCACCGATTCACATGCGGCGATCGTACTAATAAGTATTTGAAATATGCGCTGAACTTTGACCCCCAATTTCTCAAAAACTAAGGCCCATTTGAAAGAATCCTTTCAGCTGAATAATTAGCGGTATTACCCCTACAATATACTTTGAAATCATTAAAATCTGTGTGCACCATGTTTGGTGGTGTCCTTGTAAGTCCTACTGTGATACCTAAGTATATATTAAAAGTGACATAACAGTAATAAAAAAAAAAGTGGGTACGTGTGATCGCAGATCGCTCAGAGTATTTTCTTTAATATATATTTGAATACAACTTATCCTTTAATTAATAAATCCAAATTGTTGATTTATAATTATTAAATTCTTACATAGATGGTAGCATCAATAAATTTAAAGTAAAAGGAATATTTATTTTAATTAAATTAAAAATTTTCAAATTAAATTATTTAAATAAAATTCAAAATGCAAAATTCTTTAAAAAAGCGAAATAAAAAGAAAAATAGCGGAAATATAAATAAAATTAAAAATTTTTAAAAACGAAAAAAAATGTTTAAACGAAATTTAAAATGCTGAATCATTAATAAACCGCTCGCTTTCGTTGGAAAGATCGCATTGTGAGGAGTAAAAAACTCAATGAAACTACCCGTCGGAAATGAAACGTTTTCAAGATATCCGACAATTTGTATCACTAAGTATGCACACGTACTGGGAAACTGCATTAAGTGACATAAATTGTCGGATATCTCGAAAACGCGTCATTTCCGAAGGGTAGCTCCATTGAGTTTTTTACTTCTCAAAATGATATCTTTCCAACGACATCATTTTCGTCAAAATAGAGACAGCAATTTTTTGCGGTCCTCTGTTAGGTGTGCACTAGCCCAGTATGTACTAGCTACGTGGCTTAAATTATCGGATATCTCGAAACCGGCTCGTTTCCGATGGGTAGTTCTTTTGAATTTTTTACTCCACACGATAAGATCTTTCCAACAATACCTCTTTCGTCAAAATCTAGACTAATTTTTTTGTGATTTCCCAGTAAGTATGCACTAGCTACGTTATATAAATTGTCAGTTATCTCGAAAACGACTCGTTTCCCCGATGGGTAGTTCTATTGAGTTTTTTACTCCTCATAATGAGATCTTTCCAACGATACCACTTTCATTAAAATCGGTGACTTACATTTCTTGCAGTTTTCTAGTTAGTATGAAAACTTCAAATTCCAGCATCACGGTCCGAACTGTGTGTTTAAAATAAAAAGAATGATGCCCAGTTAAACTGATGGCATAGAGCTCACAGGCTATGCAGACTAATTATACATTACAGCCTTATATAATAATGTCCTTCGAAAAAATAAGGAAGGAAGTATCCCCCCCCCAATCTTCTTTATTTATACTTGTCATTGAAGCCCCAAAACTAATCAGGGATACGCTTTATAATATAATAAACCTGTATCCAAAATTAGAAGCAAGTCGAAAAATTCTGCATAAAATCCCATTTATGTAATTTAAGAAACGTTTTCCCCCGTTCCCTTCTTTATAATTAATCATTAAACCTCCAAAACTGTTCAGAAATTCAACTTATCAGAAAGAACCTACATCCAAAATTTAAAGCAAATCGGATAACTCTGCATAAAACTCTATTTAGCTAATTTAAGGGGGAGGTAATCGCCCGTACCCCCTTTATAATTAACAAAAGAAAATACCACAACAAATGAGCGAAGTTTCTTACTACTATGAACCTGTATACAAAAATTAAAACAAATCGGTCAATTCTGTATGAAAAACCATTTACATAAATTATGAGGGGTAGTTTTCCCTATCCTCCCTTTATAGTTATCCAGTGAATTCCAAAAACAAATCAGGGAAGCGCCATTTCAGAATAAACCTTTATACAAAATTTGAAACAAATAGATAAATTTTGCGTGAAAAACCTAAATTAAGAGGGGGGGATTACCCACCCCCATTCCCCCTATTTAAAGTTATCCAATGAACACCCAATACTAATTATGAAGGCACCTCATTAGAATGATCCTACATCTAAGATTTGAACGAAATCTACTAATTCTGCAGGAAAAACCTATTTATATAAATTAAGGGGAGGGGCAATAGCCCCCGTTACCCTTCTTATACTTATCGAATGAACTCTCAAAACTAATCAGAGAAGCGTCTTATCATAATAAGCTTAAATCCAAAATTTAATGTAAATCTGATATTTTTATCATGAGTTATCGCGTTACGTACGTACGCACGTATATACATACATACAGAACGGGCGGGCACATAAGCTCATAAGCTTTGATAGCCTGTGAGCTAAAAAATATTAATAGCGATAATAAACTTCTGTTAATGGAATCTTTTGAAGTAAAACTTAGGGTGGTTTTCAATCCACTTCTCAATACTGTGAAACTTTCTGACTAATTTTTAACTGTAAATGCGCAAAATTGGCATGCGTGACTATTAAAGGATTTGGAAATAAAATAATTCTTCCATTTTTGGTAAATAAATTATCAAATGGTGATTTTTGTCACGTGACTGCAGGTTTATACCCTTTTCAATGATATCGCTTACAAAAATTCAATTCAAAATGCTTACTTTGACAATATTTCTAAAAGATAAAATGTCTTTATCAAAAAATGGAAGACATCATTCGATTACATAGGTTCTGAATAAGAAAAAACAGCAAAACTTATGCATTTCCGAAGAAAATGAATTTAGAAATGTGTCAAGAACTAACTCCTTTGGATTTGAAAGAAGCTCTAATAAATGACAGAGAAATATTTTCACAAATATATTTTTTATAATACATCTTCAAAAGTTAATCATGTTTTTACCGTCTTATTTTTTCTTTAAATTTAAACTACATTAATTTTATAATGAATCTTTATTTGAATGTTAAAAAATCTAGGCTTCTAAGTAATCATTAATGTTATTATCGTGTATTTTCTATGGTGAGAAAATATCGTGATTTTAAAGTATAGTTTTAAAATATAAAATATATCATAAATGTGTATGTAGTATTCTTTAAAAGGATCTTAACTTATGTTAAGAAAAACTGATTTTTTGTGCAAATTGAATGGAATCGGGTCGTCCTTACTACTTAACCAAGTATTAAAAGTTTTAAACATTTTTCAATGTTTAAAAATTTTCTCATTTTTTTCTTTCCTTTTCGTACTGTCGCTTTCGTACAACTGCTTCATGTTGATAACACTGTGAAATTGCACTAGTTATAACCATACTATACGACATTGGCAAGTGAGCGTCGCGATGCACTCTGAATTTGATTCTATGAGTATTGCAGAAACGACGATATACCAGTCACCAGCCCTATTCGATCTGTCCAACGACATGACACGACGAAAGTATATAAGTTACCATGAAAAAACTATCAATTGTTTAAAATTTACTGTAATTGTATATTATTATTGGAAAATACTCTTTTTTTTTCGTACGTAAATAGTAATTAAAAAATCGTATATTCCTTTTTTGAATTGCGCTTCCGGGGCCCCTTTAGGCTGGGGGCCCTCGGCGATCGCCGACCAGCCGACCTGGCCAGTCCGGGCCTGTGTGTTAGCATTTGTTTGCAAAAATTTTTTAAAAAGTTTGACCTCGATAATGTAGGAAAACGCCCAGAATTTTAAAAGAGATAACTAGAACTTTCTAGCATAGGGAATTTATAATAATGACATTAAACTATTTTTTCAAGAGACCCACTTTATGTTCCAGATGCCAGTGGCAGAATTTTTTTCAGTGTAATCAAAATGTCTTCCCAATTATTAATAATTCCGAAAAACGTTTTTTATATTCAGGAAATTCAAAAACTATTATATTTCCGAGATTTAAAATAGCATTTACAGTCGAGTCTATATATAACGAAATCCATTGTTCCAGTAAAAAATTCGTTATATAGAGATATTCGTTGAATAGAGAAAGCCATTAAAATTTCTGTTTAATGTGCAAATTTTGAACAAGTATTATTTTTTATACGTTTAATTAAAAATTTAAAGTGTTTAACTATAAATATTAACGTAATATCCTATTTCTTAATTATTTGAACAGTTTCATAAAAGAGAAAAGACATTTATTTAAAAGCTTAATAAAAATCACACAAGAAAAACGTACGTTATTTTTTTTTTCCATTGAAAACACATCTCAAATTTTCGGGGGGCGATCTCATTGGTCCGGAAGTGAATGTTCCTCGAAACCACCCTCTGAAATCAACACTGACTTCAATTACCACATTGATCCAGGTTTTATATGTGTAATAATTAAATTGACACTGTTCCTCGAAGGATGCTAAAATATGTATGGAAGGGGGGCTGGTAGAACGAATTCGTTGGACTTAAAGATCAAGGAGATTCAAGGTAGAGAAGCAATATAAAAAACTCAGCCTTGAACGATAAATCAAAAATAAGTGATGGAAATTTGATTCCATGTGATTTTGAAGCTTTTTTAAAACTGAAAAATAAAGAACATTTTATGAAAAAATTCGTTATATGGAGATAGATATTTCGCTATATAGAGACTGTTTTTAATGTAATCATGAAAAAAGGGGACCGTTCCTGCTAAAAATTCGTTACATAGAGAAGTTCGACGTATGGAATTTCGTTATAGAGAGACTCGACTGTATTTCTTTTTCTGCCAATGATTTTTGTTGATTTTTATAGCTTACTGATCTATTTTCTGAAACCTAAGTATTGGTTTTATGGATGCTATCCATTTTCCAATAAAGATTTTCCTGTTCAACAAACCTGTTTTCTAGACAAACATGGTAAATCAACAGCATTTACATTTAGCATCAAAATCAATGTAATTTTGTTTTTCTTGCATGCATAATTTCAATGTCGCAGCCCCGGCCGCAGAATCGGCATGACACTACTATGCAAGTCACACTCTCTTGATAGGGTCTGCAGACTATTTTTCAATTGTTAAAATTTAGATAGAAAAAAAGTTTGCTAAAAATTATTTGCCATGTGCCATAGTCAGAGATGTAATGGAAGGTATACGGTGGTATATGCCGTATATCTTCTAATTTTTTAAAAGAAATACGGTACACCCTCTTTTTATGAAAAAAGTCATATATATATATATATACTCTAGGGTATACACTCTACATTGTACGTATACTCTCTACTCAGAGCGTATGCCTTCTGATTTTTTTACGACTTCACCACTAGTAATAATAATATGATCCGCGCGACATGCGATTGACGAAGCTCGATTCCCGTTAAACTCTAAACCAAAGATGATCCTGTTCCGAATTTTTCTAAAAATAAGGGAATCATTTCAAAAAATTAAAAAAAAAATCGATTATGAATCCGAAATATCAGACATAAAATGTATCGCTAATTCAGACAAATGGTTGTCAAAAAAAAAAAAAAAAAATCAATTTCGTCAATCGTTTAGAAGGAAAATCGCCAGTTTCGTCATAAATCGGGAAATTTGGCAGAATATCGTGAAAAAAAAAACGCAAATTTTGCAAAGGAACTCGAAAAAATGCGAATTTTTTCCAGATATCACAAACAAAAAACACACACATATATATGGAATAGATTTCAAAATGGCGAAAACAAAATCTGAGAACTTCAAAATACTTAAAATATGCCAATATAAAGTCTGGTTTCTATCATGTTTCAATGCGTTTTTACAAACTCACATGAGTTTATATATTTACCAGCTTTTCGTCCATTATCTTTCCAATATAATGTATTTTATTATTATTATTATTATTATTATTTAATAGGCTATTTATTTCATTTTCCGTTTTCATGTGAAATCTTGCTATAGAAAAGTTATGACATAATAGTCAATTTTTCTTAAATTTGTCAAGCTAATTTTTTTTTTCATTTTCATGTGCAAATCTCGCAGTAAAGTAATTCTTGTAGCAAAAATTTTATTTATTTATTTTTTAATTGTTGGCAACTGCTATAACGAAAAATATTTATCTTTTCCTGAAATTGTTCTGTAAGAGCTAGTTTTATCAGAGCCATGTTAAGGCGGTATTCAAATTTTTAAACCATCCCCATTTCTACCTCCTTGAGCCGATTTTGCTTATTTGCAATCCCCGCCGAGATATGAACCATCTCAATGTACATTGTGAGCAGGCCCGGACTGGCCAGGTCGGCTGGTCGGCGATCGCCGAGGGCCCCCAGCCTAAAGGGGCCCCGGAAGCGCAATTCAAAAAAGGAATATACGATTTTTTAATTACTATTTACGTACGAAAAAAAAAGAGTATTTTCCAATAATAATATACAATTACAGTAAATTTTAAACAATTGATAGTTTTTTCATGGTAACTTATATACTTTCGTCGTGTCATGTCGTTGGACAGATCGAATAGGGCTGGTGACTGGTATATCGTCGTTTCTGCAATACTCATAGAATCAAATTCAGAGTGCATCGCGACGCTCACTTGCCAATGTCGTATAGTATGGTTATAACTAGTGCAATTTCACAGTGTTATCAACATGAAGCAGTTGTACGAAAGCGACAGTACGAAAAGGAAAGAAAAAAATGAGAAAATTTTTAAACATTGAAAAATGTTTAAAACTTTTAATACTTGGTTAAGTAGTAAGGACGACCCGATTCCATTCAATTTGCACAAAAAATCAGTTTTTCTTAACATAAGTTAAGATCCTTTTAAAGAATACTACATACACATTTATGATATATTTTATATTTTAAAACTATACTTTAAAATCACGATATTTTCTCACCATAGAAAATACACGATAATAACATTAATGATTACTTAGAAGCCTAGATTTTTTAACATTCAAATAAAGATTCATTATAAAATTAATGTAGTTTAAATTTAAAGAAAAAATAAGACGGTAAAAACATGATTAACTTTTGAAGATGTATTATAAAAAATATATTTGTGAAAATATTTCTCTGTCATTTATTAGAGCTTCTTTCAAATCCAAAGGAGTTAGTTCTTGACACATTTCTAAATTCATTTTCTTCGGAAATGCATAAGTTTTGCTGTTTTTTCTTATTCAGAACCTATGTAATCGAATGATGTCTTCCATTTTTTGATAAAGACATTTTATCTTTTAGAAATATTGTCAAAGTAAGCATTTTGAATTGAATTTTTGTAAGCGATATCATTGAAAAGGGTATAAACCTGCAGTCACGTGACAAAAATCACCATTTGATAATTTATTTACCAAAAATGGAAGAATTATTTTATTTCCAAATCCTTTAATAGTCACGCATGCCAATTTTGCGCATTTACAGTTAAAAATTAGTCAGAAAGTTTCACAGTATTGAGAAGTGGATTGAAAACCACCCTAAGTTTTACTTCAAAAGATTCCATTAACAGAAGTTTATTATCGCTATTAATATTTTTTAGCTCACAGGCTATCAAAGCTTATGAGCTTATGTGCCCGCCCGTTCTGTATGTATGTATATACGTGCGTACGTACGTAACGCGATAACTCATGATAAAAATATCAGATTTACATTAAATTTTGGATTTAAGCTTATTATGATAAGACGCTTCTCTGATTAGTTTTGAGAGTTCATTCGATAAGTATAAGAAGGGTAACGGGGGCTATTGCCCCTCCCCTTAATTTATATAAATAGGTTTTTCCTGCAGAATTAGTAGATTTCGTTCAAATCTTAGATGTAGGATCATTCTAATGAGGTGCCTTCATAATTAGTATTGGGTGTTCATTGGATAACTTTAAATAGGGGGAATGGGGGTGGGTAATCCCCCCCTCTTAATTTAGGTTTTTCACGCAAAATTTATCTATTTGTTTCAAATTTTGTATAAAGGTTTATTCTGAAATGGCGCTTCCCTGATTTGTTTTTGGAATTCACTGGATAACTATAAAGGGAGGATAGGGAAAACTACCCCTCATAATTTATGTAAATGGTTTTTCATACAGAATTGACCGATTTGTTTTAATTTTTGTATACAGGTTCATAGTAGTAAGAAACTTCGCTCATTTGTTGTGGTATTTTCTTTTGTTAATTATAAAGGGGGTACGGGCGATTACCTCCCCCTTAAATTAGCTAAATAGAGTTTTATGCAGAGTTATCCGATTTGCTTTAAATTTTGGATGTAGGTTCTTTCTGATAAGTTGAATTTCTGAACAGTTTTGGAGGTTTAATGATTAATTATAAAGAAGGGAACGGGGGAAAACGTTTCTTAAATTACATAAATGGGATTTTATGCAGAATTTTTCGACTTGCTTCTAATTTTGGATACAGGTTTATTATATTATAAAGCGTATCCCTGATTAGTTTTGGGGCTTCAATGACAAGTATAAATAAAGAAGATTGGGGGGGGGATACTTCCTTCCTTATTTTTTCGAAGGACATTATTATATAAGGCTGTAATGTATAATTAGTCTGCATAGCCTGTGAGCTCTATGCCATCAGTTTAACTGGGCATCATTCTTTTTATTTTAAACACACAGTTCGGACCGTGATGCTGGAATTTGAAGTTTTCATACTAACTAGAAAACTGCAAGAAATGTAAGTCACCGATTTTAATGAAAGTGGTATCGTTGGAAAGATCTCATTATGAGGAGTAAAAAACTCAATAGAACTACCCATCGGGGAAACGAGTCGTTTTCGAGATAACTGACAATTTATATAACGTAGCTAGTGCATACTTACTGGGAAATCACAAAAAAATTAGTCTAGATTTTGACGAAAGAGGTATTGTTGGAAAGATCTTATCGTGTGGAGTAAAAAATTCAAAAGAACTACCCATCGGAAACGAGCCGGTTTCGAGATATCCGATAATTTAAGCCACGTAGCTAGTACATACTGGGCTAGTGCACACCTAACAGAGGACCGCAAAAAATTGCTGTCTCTATTTTGACGAAAATGATGTCGTTGGAAAGATATCATTTTGAGAAGTAAAAAACTCAATGGAGCTACCCTTCGGAAATGACGCGTTTTCGAGATATCCGACAATTTATGTCACTTAATGCAGTTTCCCAGTACGTGTGCATACTTAGTGATACAAATTGTCGGATATCTTGAAAACGTTTCATTTCCGACGGGTAGTTTCATTGAGTTTTTTACTCCTCACAATGCGATCTTTCCAACGAAAGCGAGCGGTTTATTAATGATTCAGCATTTTAAATTTCGTTTAAACATTTTTTTTCGTTTTTAAAAATTTTTAATTTTATTTATATTTCCGCTATTTTTCTTTTTATTTCGCTTTTTTAAAGAATTTTGCATTTTGAATTTTATTTAAATAATTTAATTTGAAAATTTTTAATTTAATTAAAATAAATATTCCTTTTACTTTAAATTTATTGATGCTACCATCTATGTAAGAATTTAATAATTATAAATCAACAATTTGGATTTATTAATTAAAGGATAAGTTGTATTCAAATATATATTAAAGAAAATACTCTGAGCGATCTGCGATCACACGTACCCACTTTTTTTTTTATTACTGTTATGTCACTTTTAATATATACTTAGGTATCACAGTAGGACTTACAAGGACACCACCAAACATGGTGCACACAGATTTTAATGATTTCAAAGTATATTGTAGGGGTAATACCGCTAATTATTCAGCTGAAAGGATTCTTTCAAATGGGCCTTAGTTTTTGAGAAATTGGGGGTCAAAGTTCAGCGCATATTTCAAATACTTATTAGTACGATCGCCGCATGTGAATCGGTGGCGTCGTGGTACCGAACGAGCCTGCAAGTCGAAAGGTTGCGGGTTCGAATCAGTCCTCGGCCGTTTACCTATTTTTATGTTTTTTTACACTTCGCAAATTATAAACAGAATTGAAAATAAGACAGCTTTAAACCTTTTGATATTTTCTGAAGAGGACAGTTTACATTGTCAACATTTTTTTATTATTATTTTTTCAAAATATGGTGAACTGACTGCACTTCAGGGTTCAATTAAAAGTAAATTTTGCAACAAATAAATAAATAAAAATTTGTATTTAATTAAAATTTTGAAAAAGTATAAGAAAATTTCAATATTTTAAAATCTCCACTACTTTAAATATTAATATTTTTAGATTAATCAGTCACTTTTTTTCTTTTCAAATGTGTATTAAACAATATTGTGCTTGGATTTTTAAATAATTTAATACTGCATTTAATGTAATTTATATTACTAAAATACTTAATTCGTGATAAATATGTTCAAAAATATATTAAAAGTAAAAAAAAAAAAAAAAAAAAAAAGGTTTAATCATCATTTGTAAAAGTGCAAAAATAAGACCAATAACAAGAAATCTTCATTTATTCTGATAATTACGGAGGAAAGCAGACGATTAAAAAAAGTATTTTTATATGTATTATAAATTTTATCTCATTAAACAGACGATACGGAAAGAGTGTTTTGATTTGTTATAAAAATAGATGTAATCTGTCATTTCTTATTTGTGCAAACGATAACTCATGTTTATGTTGAACTTTGGAGATAAATGTATTTACAGAAAATTGGAAAATTGAAAACTTGGATAACTGGCAACAACTTGCATTTTAACATTACTGCATTAATATTTTATTATTTTTTCGAAGATACGCATTACTTGAATAATCTAATCCTAAAGACATTTAAAAAATTGCACCCGAAAATTATTTTGTATTATTTATGCATATACAAAAAAAGGCAAATTTTCATTTAGAATGCTATAAAATAAAAAAGCGATAGGAAAAAAAAAATCATTATTTCAGGATTGTGCTTAAAATAAAAAACGCGAATAATAATTAATAAAAAAAAGTTCTAGGCGTAAACTAGTTTTGTAGTTTTGTCAATAGAAATATTCGTTTAAAAATTGCAGAAAAAAAATAAATTTTCATGAAAAAATTTAAAAATGTAAATGTAATTTATTAAGAAAACATCAAAAGCTGTAGAAATTTTGTAATAAAAATACTTAAAATTTGTAACGTGTAAAAATACAAAAATAAATAAATAAAAGCCGCTGACTGATTCGAACCCGCAACCTTTCGACTTGCAGGCTCGTTCGTTACCACGACTCCACCGATTCACATGCGGCGCTCGTACTAATAAGTATTTGAAATATACGCTGAACTTTGACCCCCAATTTCTTAAAAACTAAGGCCCATTTGAAAGAATCCTTTCAGCTGAAAAATTAGTGGTATGACCCCTACAACATACTTAGAAATCATCAAAATCTGTGTGCACCATGTTTGGTGGTGCCCTTGTTAGATTATTATGACTTCGGCACAGTCATTTGATTGCCGAAAACTAAAAATATACCTCACGCTCATTTTAAAGTAATAACCACTTAAAATAAATAATTATTTTTTTTTTCTAGCATGGAATTAGTTTAGGTATGGTGTATAAAAATAATATAAATATACAGGGTGTCCGAAAAGCCTGGAAACGGTCGAATAACTCGAGAAATACATAAAAGGTTGAAAAACGAAAATATACGTGTTAAATATTTTTAAATAAGCTACTCAGTGATACCAACTTTGACCTTCGCAACCGATCCCCTGGGTGTTAGAGGGGGTCCAACTTCGAAATCTTAAATAATAACCCCCATTTTTTATTGCAGATTCGGATTCTATGGACAAAAATACGTAATTTTTGTATTTATGTTTATTTCGAATCCTCGTTTATCACGGTATAATTGAGCATATTAAATCGATACATATTTCGAATTTTCCCAACCAGGTTTTGCCTGATTGGCCAGAATTTTGACGTCAAATTCCTCGTCTTTTGCAGGAATAGTGGTTTCTTGAAAATCACCCGTGGCGATTATTTCGATAATGCTACACTGTTAAAAATTTGACCCATTTGCTGTAGCGTTACTCAACAGCTTTTATAGAATATCTCTTTTATGATGACCAATGAGAATGCTCCATAACATAGTAAAGTAACCGTTTTCTATAAAAGCGGTGGAGTGACGCTGTAGCAAATGAGTTAAATTTTTTACAGTGTATAGGGTTTTTGATGTTTTTCTCTACAAAAATTCATCGAAATATATTAATTTAGTTTTCTATTTGGATTTTTATTTTATCCAGTAAATGGTTTCTAAATACGGCTGATGTGGGTGTATGTTTTTTTTTTTAATTATTTGCTGTAGCGCCACTCCACCGCTTTTATAGAAAACAGTTACTTTACTGTGTTATAGAGCATTCTCATTGGTCATAAAAGAGATATTCTATAAAAGCTATGGAGTGACGCTACGGCAAATGAATCAAATTTTTAACAGCGTAGCATTATCGAAATAATCGGCACGGGTGATTTTCAAGAAACTCTATTCCTGCAAATGACGAGAAATTTGACGTCAAAAATTCTGGCCAATCAGGCAAAACCTGATTGGGAAAACCGAAATATGTATCGATTTAACATGCTCAATTACACCGTGATAAACGAGCATTCGAAATAAACATCAAATACAAAAGTTACGTATTTTTGTCCGTAGAATCCGAATTTGCAATAAAAATGGGGGTTATAATTTAAGATTTGAAAGTTGGACCCCCTCTGACCCCCAAGGGGTCGGTTGCGAAGGTCAAATTTGGTATCACTGAGTAGCTTATTTAAAAATATTTAACACGTATATTTTCGTTTGTCAATCTCATATGTATTTCTCGAGTTATTCGACCGTTTCCAGACTTTTCGGACACCCTGTATATTGTGAAAGTAAGTTAACAACATTACAAAAAGCTTATATTTTACTCAACTATTTTCCAAGTGACAAAATAGCCTAAATGTGGTTTTTTGCCATCTAAGCCTAAATTTAAAAATAAAATATAATATTCTGTTTTCGCTGAATTTTCCATAAGGGGCCCCTTTTCAGTCTCTAGCCGAGGGCCCCCAAAGGTGCCAGTCCGGGCCTGCTAACACAAGAAACGAATTTTAACAACTAAAATTCTAGTTTCAGAATTAGTTTTCGAAATCAAGTGATAATATCGAGCAATTCAAACGATCATAATATAATGTATCGTTCTTCACCTACACCAGAAAACAAGAGACTTGAAATTCTCGATCCTATTGCCTATTTTGTTTAGTATTTGTTTACCTTACTTAGGGGGCTCTCCCCCCTACGAGATACGTTCGTCAAACCCCGTTCAGGCACCCAAGATTCTGAATGCACGCTAATTTCATCGGTTAAAAAAAATTATAATAATAATAATAATAATAAAAATGACTATCTCCGTATAAATGGATTTCCATTAATTTCTCTTTTATTGGAGATTTTTAAGGCTGTTCTCAAATGAAAAGCGCGTTTTGGGCTCTACTTTGTGACACTTAAACAAAAAAGTTTTTGCTTTCATATGCTTCAAAAAATTTGAGATGGTAATTTTGTTTCTCTATAATTGGACTCATTCTTTATTTTTCTTTTAAAATCAATACTTTAGGCGCAAAAAATTGTCAAAGTTTGAGTTTTGGCACTTTTTAACCGGAGAGTTTGTGACACTTGCATTCGCATAAAAATATACCAAGAAACATTTTTTCAACTTTCACGTACTCATCAAAGTGTTTTTAATTGGCTGCAATCCTCGAAATTTCGATGCAATATCTATTTTTTCTTTAAATTCTTAATTTAACTGGAGCTATCAAATTTTCCTTCATTTTTTGCCTGCAAAAATCCGATTTCGTAACGATAATTTCCGTAACGGTAGTTCGTATGTAAGAAATAGATGGCAGCACTACCGAAAAATAACATTCCCGATAATTCATGGCGATTTCAGCTGTAAAATGAACATCCAATCAAAATATAGAAGAAGGTTTGCCATACATATATTAGTACATACGCCAAAATTGTCGCCAAATAGAAAATTCAATATTTTACAGAAAAATTATCACGATTTGATTCTTATGCGTCAATCGGAATCGCATTTTTCCGGATAGTGTCCAAAGTATTAATTGAGATTAGTTATGAAGCCCGATTTTACCGATTTTAGGTCTGAAACTGCCTTTTCTTATTATGGATGTCTAGTGTGTCTCCCTCCGCTCTGCCGCCAGGGGCGGGGGGGGGGGACACATTTTTAATATCTTTACAATCCCAGTCCTATGACACATCATTTGAAAGGTCTGCAACTGCTTATTCATATTATGGATGTCTTGTGTGTCACCCCCACTCTGCCCCCCCAGGGGGACATATTTTTTTATTTTTTTTACAACACCAATCGTGTGACACATCATTTAAAAGGTCTGCAACTGCTAATTCATATTATGGATGTCTTGTATGTCACCCCCAACTCTGCCCCCCCCAGGAGGGGCACATTTTTAATTTCTTTACAACACCAGTCGTGTGACACATCACTTGAAAGGTCTTCAACTGCTTATTCATATTATGGATGTCTTGTGTGTCACCTCCCACTTTGCCCCCCCCAGGGGGGCACATTTTTAATTTCTTTACAACACCAGTCGTGAGACACATCACTTGAAAGATCTGCAACTGCTTATTCATATTATGGATGTCTTGTGTGTCATCCCCCACTCTGCCCCCCCCCAGGGGGCACATTTTTTATTTCTTTACAACACCAGTCGTCTGACACATCATTTGAAAGGTTTGCAACTGCTTATTCATATTATGGATGTCTGGTTTGTCACCTTCCACTATGCCCCCCCGGGGGGCACATTTTTAATTTCTTTACTACACTTAATCGTGTGACACATCATTTGAAAGGTCTGCAACTGCTTATTCATGTTATGGATGTCTTGTGTGTCACCCCTAACTCCGCCCCCCAGGGGGGCTCATTTTTAATTTCTTTACAACACCAGTCGTGTGACACATCACTTCAAAAGTCTGCAACTGTTTATTCATATTATGGATGTCTTGTGTGTCACCCCCCACTCTATCCCCTCAGAGGGGGGCTCATTTTTAATTTCTTTACAACACCAGTCGTGTGACACATCACTTGAAAGGTTTGCAACTGCTTATTCATATTATGGATGTCTTTTGTGTCACCCCCATTTTGCCCCCCCCCCGGGGGGGCACATTTTTAATTTCTTTACTACACCAATCGTGTGACACATCATTTGAAAGGTCTGCAACTGCTTATTCATATTATGGATGTCTTGTGTGTCACCCCCCCACTCTGCCCCCCCAGGGGGGCACATTTTTAATTTCTTTATAACACGAGTCGTGTGACACATCATTTGAAAGGTCTGCAACTGCTTATCCATACCATGGGGTATTGGCGAGCGCAGCAAGAAGGGGTAGTGTACAACTTGGAATCGCGAAGCGATTACGCGGGGGGTTGGCGAGCGTAGCGAGCAGGGGGCGGAGCACCCCTAGTTGTCAAAAAACAAGAAAAACGTAAAATTTGTTAAAGAATAAAAAACTTGTAAATTTTGTCAAAGGATCTAAAAAAGCCGATTTTTATGGTAGTTAGTCATTATTACTTGCCTTGTAAATATTTTTTTATAGTTAATATTCAAATTTGACCATCGTTTATATTTAACTTAAAAAAACGCGCAGTTTCTCCATCTTCAATTACTATCAACTATAAATGAATGGATCAGCCGCTTAATGTGGCTAAACATAACACATCAGCAATACTGAAAGTTTTATTTGTCTAAAAATAATCGTCTAATTGTCATAAAATAATCTATCAGGATACTTTTAGAATTAGCAGGGAATAAATAATTAATGTCCAGCTGTATAACAGGGAATAAATAATTGATGTCCAGCTGTATAATTTTGCAAAATCTCATATAATTCACTTGTCGAAATTTACACTTCCATACCTGGAAAAAAAATTTACTTGTAAGAGTTGCAAATAGTTGCAAATTTTGCAGCCGGGATTGATTTTTTTTTTATATCTATATGCATACATAATTACAGAAAAAAATATATTACAATGCACCGGCGTGCACAATTTTTTTCCAGCTTTTAAAAATTTATTATATGCTATTAAATTTTCAAAAATTTTTCATATTGACTTAAAAATTATTTTTAAAATATAACACTTCGAAATAACTATCCTAACTATAGAATACAAAGTATCTCCATTGTTGTAAAAATCCTATACTATGATAAAAAAAAATATTTAAAACGAAGTATGTTTTTAGCCAAAAATATTAATGGCAATTACAATTACAGAAATCTCACTGAAAGCCTCCTATTCTGAAAAGGTTAAAAGAAAATACAGTTTTCGAGTCGGTCGATATCTGAATCTAAAATTGAAGAAGTAAAAAAAAGAGCGATGTAGAAAAGGACCTCATCTATTTAATGAAAAAAAAAATCAAAAATGCCAGAATGCAAGTGAGATATTAGAAAATAACCTCCCCACAGGATTAGCCTGAGCTGCCCTATCTGCTTGGAAAATGTAATTCTAATCAATTTAAAATGTTAGATTCAGATTTAGATGACGAAAGTTTACTGATTTAAGTTTAAGGGATTCAGATTCGAATATATTCAATGCAAATGGTCAGCTAATGCTTTAATAATAATAATGAGCTCGACACAGTTGTGGCCATTCGGTTAGGGCCTGATTAATGCACGGGCCTCCGGGGCCTTGGCCCTGGGCCCACCAATTTCAGGGGCCCACAAATTATGTGGCTGATTTTTTTTCCCCTAATCAAATACTTTTCAAATAATATTGTTTTTACAAAATATGAAATGTAAAATTTAAATATTCTGAATGATTCAATAAAATTTTTAGAAACATTTAACCTAGGTACTTTTACACAAACAACTTTATCAGCTCATTAAATAAACCTTTTTTTGTGAAAGTGTCGCTGAAAATGGGCAGGGAGTGGGGCCCAACTTTTTAACAGGCCCTGGGCCCAACTTCAGCTTGATCGGGCTCTGCATTCGGTAGCTTCAAAGCTCCAAGACCACCCTTCTTGCTTTTCCATGTCTTCAATTTAATCAATTTGCTTTTTAAATATGTCCGAATTAAATTTTTAATTCCCCCTCCCCCCTTAACCTAGCCTCCGTTAGAGAGTCGCAATAAGAGAAGAAATGCTAGGATCGCAGAAGTTAAAAGAAGAAAAGCTAAAGGATCACGGACGTTAAAAAAGGGAAAAAAGCAAAATGCGGACACCACAATGTTTATTCTCGACTGAAAACAACCACAATTTTCCAAACGGTTAAAAAAAAAAATAATCCTGAAATGACGTCCAGAAATGAATTTTTTGAAGAGTTAAATATTAATATTGTTTAAAATATTAATATTGTTTAAAACGCATTACGTCTTTTTTAAAGCTGAATGTATAATCATTAAGTGTGTGCGATTTGTTGTTTTGTATATTTAGATTAAAAATTGGATGAGAAAAACATTAAATATTTGGAAATACAAAATAAAAAAAGGAAAAAATTACGAGAATAGATTTCCGAATTTGTTTTTCTGATATGGTGATTATTAATGTTTTTAAGCAGATTACGGATTTCAAATGAAAAATGAGCGTAAATATCATTTAGTATCTTTGTCCTTTTATTTAATTTTTGATTTCCAAAAATGATGCCTGCTTTTTGCTGGACAGAACTGAGCTCCTGTAACGGAAATCTTTATTTCGACATGTTAGCATAACCCAAATCCTAGAATGAATTATGTTAGTCACTCCTAATCACTTTAATTCAGAGTATTCATAGTGTAAACTCATGCATTTTTTTACATCTAATACAAAAATAACAGTGATCGTTCGTTTCAATCCTGGTTAATCCCTTCGATATGAGTGAGGCAACTGCCTTCATTACCAAATTGCGTTGTGAATATTTTTGAAGACGGAATTAACTTATGGATCGTAAATAAAACATAACTCTAAATTAGATCATAATAGAATTAAATAAAGTAAGACTCATGTTCGAAAAGATACTAACAATTCTTTAACAACTAACATATAAATTTATTTACAATTATCTTACAAATTGTTGGTGCGTCATAAGACACATTATTTTCAATATAGATAACACAAAAAAAAAAACAAAATAAAACACTATTAATTCTACTTGTGTAATTATTGTTTTTAATACTATGATTGAATACCAATTGGAGCGTGCAGAACCCCCTACTTGGCATTTTGCCCTACACATTTTGGGAAACAATATAAATTATAAGAAAACCGTACCTTCATATTCTTTTGTGCCCCGCACTCAGTTAAGGCTCGCATTCGAAAACATCACAGGCGGTCACACATCAATACTGGCGGACATCACATTCGGATCCTCGGCTATCACACATCATTACTGGCGGACATCATTTTCGGATCACAGGCTATCACACATCATTACTGGCGGACATCATTTTCGGATCACAGGCTATCACACATCATTACTGGCGGACATCATTTTCGGATCACAGGCTATCACACATCATTACTGGCGGACATCATTTTCGGATCACAGGCTATCACACATCATCAGTGGCGGACTTCCCATTCGGATCATCGGCGATGTTGGTAGGTCTTCCTTGGAATTAATCACGTTTTTCTTCTAACACATCTTCGCCTCTCGGAGCGAACTTTTCATCTCAACTTTTTTGAGGAAAAAAAAAAGTCTATATTCTTTTTTTCTTTTTTTTATGGCGGGCGTGGCTAATCAATCTGCCCGAAAAAAATGACCATTCAGTCTCTCGCCCGGCCTGTTCCTGAAAAAAGATTCGTTGGCTCCTTCTTCGAGCGTGGGGGGCTGGCCCCTCTTGTCTGCAACGCACTCCCAGCCGGAAAAATGACCGGTAGCCTCAACTAGAGAAACGTGTGAGGTCTCGCTTAATTGGCTTGTAAATCTACCAATAAACCATTCTTGACGTAAATGTCAAGCGATTGTTACGCGAGAGCCCAACTGGTGCCTTCTAGATACCATCTGAGATAGGGGTCTGCCTTGCTCCTGACATGAATAGCGTTAAACATACACTAGTATTTACAACCACTATACAAAAACATCAAAGGATACAATATGTATAATATACCATTTATATATATGTATCTATAAATCACGGAAGATTGCTGGATGCTTATGTTTCCAGCATCTCCCCCCCCCAACTAAATGAAAAAAAAAGAAATAAACAGACAAAAGAGTGCTTTTTCTTTTCTTTTTTTCTTTTTTTTTTTTTAATAAGTGTTCGGCGATCCTGAAAGATCAATCACTGTTTCAAAGTCTGTTTGTGATTGAACACTTGCAACGCCATCAGTTGTCTACTTCTGTACATCACAATCTAAAATAATCATCGTAGAATGCCTAGATTTTTTTTTTTTTTTGTCCATGTCTGTAAAGAAAGTTCAGGTTACGTACACATTGATTCGCAGTCTCTGATTGTATCGCTCCTGGTTTATCTCCCCTGCTGGGAGGTTGTTGATGTGTGAGGATTCTTCTTCTGCGTTATGCATCCATACTTATATTGTTCCCATAATTTTGCCTAAAATCGCGAGTTTCCGAAATAATAAAGCAATGAGAATATATATACATATATATATATGTATTTTATTTATTTATTTATTTAAAAGCTGTTATTATGTCCAAAACTAGTTACTGAAATAGTTTAAGAACACATTTCTGACTCATTTTTCCATTTACAAGTATGGCTGTTATCATAACGTACAAACCAATGCATCACCATATTTATATGCTACACTATAATTTTTTTTATATATGATACACATTTTATACCATTCACATTATCTCAATATAAAATCAATACACACAATTATTTATATTTACAATTTTGTTGTGCAGGCTGATTTTCACCCTTAGCACTATTCCAAAACTTATAGTAAGTGCTGTTGTTTCTGTTTCATTCCTTATACATATTGAAAAATTAATCTTACAAGACCAATTTTACCCTTTTTCTTTATATAACATTTTTACATATAATATAACCTGTCCACTCAAAAAAAGGTCCCAATTTCTAAAATTTTATGTCATTCTGATGACCGCGGAAACCATATACTTCAATAAAATTTTGTTAGTAGTCAAACTCTCCAAGTAATCCATTGTGTAAGCCTTATAAGCATTTTGTTATGTGCTGATATAAAGAAATTTTTTATTTATTTATTTATTTATTTATTTCATTTCATTTTATTTTATTTTATTTTATTTTATTTTTTATTTATTTTTTATTATTATTATTATTATTATTTTTTTAACTAATTTGAAACTGAAACAGGGAGGGAAAAACAAAAAGCTACCACATTTATTGATTTATTTATTTATTTTATCCTACCAATGCTACCTTATGTCTCCTTATTACTTATATAATCCTTATTATTATACCCCTTTTATTATATATCCGTTTTATTTTTTTTTTTATCGCTATTATTAATGTATTTACTTCCAAACCCTTTTACCCAATATCGAAATCTATCCTTCTCGGAGCGAATAAAAACAATGATAGTTCACGACCCTGCATGCCTTGGCCAAGTAAATCAAAATCTTCTGCCCGCAAAAGAATTTATTACATGCAAAGTCCCAAAACCCCCAATGTTGGTTGCCCCGCCAAAGATAAAGTTATGCAAAAGTTTTTTTTTTTTTTTTTTTTTTTTAACTAAGTTCCCTTTTCGTCTTTAAATAAAAAGAGGTATTATCTCCCTGTGTCGCCCAAACAAAACTACTTTTGAAAGAAGTAATTATTAATATTATTGTTATAATTTTATTTCAAAATGTTCAATGAATCTGACTATCTAAGCTATCTATACATTCACTCAATAATTAATCTTAAGAGGAAATGCGTTCATCCACCTTATCTTATATAAATTTGCCTATCCACCGTAATACTTATTTATTTTATTTTCTTTTCTTTTATTTTTTTTCCATGTATGGCTCTGAAAGGAGCCTTTTTTTTTTCTTTTTCTTTTTTTTTTTTTTTTTTTTTTTTTTTTTTTTGTATGGCTCTGAAAAGAACCTTTTTTTTTTTTTTTTTTTTTTTTTTTTTTTTTTTTTTTTTAATTAAGTCTTTGTGACAGTCTTGTACAAGCTAATCCTCCGTAACCTATATATCTAAGTAAGAGTGCCCTTTCCTAATCCTCAATATTCTGTTCCGAGTCTGATTCATTTAACTCGCCCTTAGTTTTTCTGGCATTCCTCGTCGTAGCCTTGGGTGCAAAAAGAAATTGTATGTGTCGACGTATTGTTGGCCCATTTATTTTGTCTTTCAGACGGAGCACATAATTATTGTGTCGAACAACATTTACTACCACAAAAGGCCCTTCAAAACGAGGGTGTAAAGCCCTAGGCTTGCCAATTACTTTTGCGTACACTTCTTGACCCACGTCTAACTTTTTAACTTCCTGAAGATCATTTTCTTTGATATATTCCGCCATAATTTTTTGTTGGTTAGCTATGGCTTGCCGGTGAACTGCCCTCATATGTTCTATCCTATTTTTAACGAACGCTTGAGTGCACGTTAAATCCGGAGCACTTAATACCGTAAATTGATTTTTAATTTCTCTACCAAAGAATAATTTTGAAGGAGAATAACCTAGTGCTCGATGGATCGTGGTATTATAATTAAGTTTAAAATATTCGAGTCTGGTGTCCCACTCAAGAGTGGAATTGGACATTGCCACCAAGGATGCCTTAATCGATTTATTAATGATTTCAGTCAGACCATTCCCACAAGGTTTGTAGACGCTTGTCGGGTGTAGATCTATATTTAGTGTCTTCAAATATTCTTTAAAAAGCGCACTGCGAAAATATTGTGCGTTGTCTGTAACTATTTCGGAACACAAGCCGTAGGCTCCGAAGTACCTATTTAAAACGTTCAAGATAGTTTGGGACTCCACATTTCGTAAAGGGACTGCTTCTAAAAATCTAGAGCCTGCGTCTATGATAGTCAGAATGAAGCAATTTTTCCTGAGGGTCATGGGTAATTTACCTATTATATCCATTTGTAGACTTGCTCCGATTTGTAAATTTCTTTCCATTTTTTCAAGTGGTACTTTAATCGTCTGGTGCTGCTTACTGCAATTACATCTTACGCAATTCGTGCAATAATTTTTTATATCTTGGTACATTCCGTACCAGAATAAACGAGTTTTGACAGTTTCGTATGTTTTTCTAAAACCAAAGTGGGGTCCATGTGCCTCCGCCATAACCGTAAACTTAAGCTCGTCCGGTACGATTATTAATTCTGGATATTTCCCGTTTTGTTTTAATACCAGCGTTTTATTCTCGTTTAAATTATACTTTTTTTGTTATTCTGTTGTTTTTCTTTGACTCAACCTTTTTTATAATTGTGATTAATTTTTCATCCTCATATTGCTTGGCTCTAATGTTCTCTTCACTCAAGTTAAGATTTACTTTGAATAAGTTATTCTGTAACTCGTTGCTACTAGTAATATTATTTACTAAGTTTCTAGACAAAAAATCCGAAGGATTAATTTTCCCTTCGATGTACTCAATATTGTAGTCATAGTCGCTGAGATTTAAAATCCATCTAGCCACTATATCCGACTGCATTTCAATTTTCAGCGGATATGTGAGAGCTTTGTTATCCGTTAAAATAGTAAATTTCCGCCCTAACAGCATGTGTTTAAAATGCATAACTGCGTCATGAATAGCCAATAATTCGAACTTCATGCTTGGGTAAGCCGTTTCTGACTGCTTAAGTTTTCTACCGTAAAATTCAATAGGGACTAAGTATCCATTATCTTCCTGCGCAAGGACACCTGATATTGCTTTCTTTGAACCATCAGTTATTAAAAAGAACTCCCTATCAAATTTTGGCGGTTTAAGGGTAGGGTTGCTCACGATTGCCTCTTGTATATTTAAAAATGCTTGTTCCGTCTCCTCAGTCCATTTAAATTTTACATTTTGTTTAGTCAATTCGACTAGAGGATTGACAATATCGGCATAATTTTGAATAAGAGTTCTGAAATAATTTGCCAAACCTAAAAGTGACTTTACCCCCTTTTTATTTTTAGGTCTAGTTAATCGTTGTACCTTCCCCACGTTTTTTTCTGATGGGGCATATCCGTTTTTATTAACTTTGAAACCCAAAAATTCAATTTCCGGTTTACATATTTGCACCTTAGAGGGTTCAACTGTTAAATTGTGATCAATTAGAGTTTCCAAAACTTCCTTTAACAACTGTGCCATTCCCTCCGGGCTGTCTTCGGCCAAAACCACATCATCTATAAAATATCCTACTTTGTCCTTAGGAAAGTGTCCCAGGACCCTATCCATAAGTTCAGCGAATTTTGTACTACTTAATTTAAGCCCAAAATTTAGGCGGCACGGGGCGTACTTCCCACACTCCGTCACAAATGCTAATTTGTGACGATCCTCCGGGCGTAACATAATTTGGAAAAAAGCCGAATGCAAATCTAATGTTGTATAAAATTTTTTCCCACTAATTGCCTGTAAAACATCTTTTACGTCCGGTACCGGATATGGAAACCCCTCTAAAATCTCGTTTAACGTCCTGTAATCCACCGCCATTCTATAGCGAACCAAGTTTTTTTCCGTACCTTTTTTTTTTACAAATAATACCGGAAATGCATAATCTGAATCTGATTTTTCGATTATTTTCGCTTCTAACAGTTTTCGTAGTTCCTCCTGCGCATACTGCTTAACTGCCTGGTGCGTCTTATATGGTTTATGCTGAATGGGAAAATTGTGGTTTAATTGTATTTTGGGCACTACCAATGAAGATTGTCCCAAAGATTTGTAAGACTTCGAAAAAGCATGTGCATGACTCATCAATAAGTCTTCTATCATTTGCTTAAAATCCCCTGTTAAATGATCTAAATTAAAATCCGATCTATCAAGCTCCGCTTCTCTCAAAGCCCTAACTTCTTGCAAATCCAGGTTATTAATTTGATAGATTTCTCCATCTTCAATCTCATTAGGCTTTAAATTATTCTTACTCACAAAATCCGAACTGATAAGTGCGATCCTAGTATCCGTTCTAATTATAATCTTATCTTCTGTATTGTTTGTTACAATTAAATTAATTTTATTAGTGACTGGTACTTCATGAATTGAACATTCCGTAATTAAATTTTTAAATTCCTCTGTTGGTTCAATTAAAATCAGCTGATTACGCTGGACTGCCTCAGGACATCTCAATGATATTATTTTCGTTTGTCCTGGGTGTAAATGTGTTTCTTTCTCTATACAAGCAAATATTTCATTTCCTTTAAAATGACATTTAATTTTATTTGTGCGCACTGCCTTGGTGATATTTTTCATTTCCGACCCCCTTTTATTTACACTATTTACACTAACTATTTCCTTATTCATAACCTGCGGTTCCAGGGCAATTTCCGTATTTTTTAATTTTAGTGTTTTCTTATCAAAATTTAAAATCATTCTATTTTTTTTCAAGAAATCAAAACCTAGCAACATTTTATAGTCCCCTTGAAAATTATGAGATGTAACATAAAATGTTCCTGTCACAAACTCATTGTTAATTTTAAATGTAATTTTTATACATTGCCGAAAAGGTATGACTGAGTTATCGAATGTGTGGATTGTTACCCTATTCGCCAAGTATTTAATTTTTGCATCCGTTTGTTTGAGCGCCTCTAAAACCTCCGGTGATAAAAGCGAAACTGCGGCCCCGCTATCCAGCAACGTGTCAACTTTTAACCCAAAAATCTGTAATGCAATGATGGGAAGTTTATCCTTTTCCGCTGAATTCACACTAGCAATCACGAACTTATTCCCCCTTATCGGGAATCTACCGGGGTCTTTCTTATGACTATTATTTACAACTGCAGATTCCCTTAAAAGTTTCCCGAATTCGACTTTCTTTTCCCTTTGTGTCTGTCCGAAACATCTCTCTTATTTTCTTTTTCCTGAATTGAATTTCTATTTCTGTCATGCTGCGGTTCATCCCTGGAATAGTCATTTCGCCCTCTCCTATGTTCATCCGATTGTTTACGATTTCCATAATATGCATCGTAGCGTGCAACCCCTGATCTGTCCTCTCTGTTATTATAGCTTCTATCCGAAAAATCCCTATTCCATGGAGAACTATGATTGAAATTTTCATAAAAATTTTCAAATCTATTACAATCCTGATAATTTCTATCCCTGTGAAATCTGTCATAATTAAAATCACTATACATTTGTGCACTGGGAAAACAATTTTGTGATACTGGCGCTGCAAATCCATAGCCTTCCATCGCCCTGTAATTATTCTCACCAAAACTCTTATTTGCAAAATTTCTCTGTCCCTGGTTCCGAAATTTAGTATTTGAATTTTTCAAATTGTACCAACATTCGGAAATGTCATGCCGATTCGTATTACAGATTTCACATCGTTTTTCTTTCAAATTATCTTCCCTAACTTGGGTTTTTGTTTTTAATTTCAACTCGTTGACCTGAGCAGTTAATTCTGCTATGGCCGTAGCCTGCTCTTTATTTAATTGTAATAAATTCGTACAAAAATCCTCATTTTCTTTGCTTGTATTGGCTGTTACCGCATTAATCTGATCTAAAACTGTCGATTTATACGCGGCTTCGATCGTCTGAGCTTTTTCGCACAATTTCCCAAAATCTTTAATGTCTAATTTTCGCAATTCCAACGCAATATTTGGCGATATTGCCTCCAAAAATTTATTGGCTTTTATTAAATCGAATAGTTTATTAGCTCCCACCTCCGTTGCCTGGCCAGAAGCACCTAAATACATTGATGCGGCCTTGTTAAAAATTTCTATAAAATCTTTCATGTTTTGATTTGGGAGTTGCTTAATTGAGTTAAAATTTATCTGTGCTTCGATAAAAGAATCTTTTTTCTGAAACAATTCCACGATTTTTCTTTTAAACTCTGTATAATTCTTTTCCTCATTTAGCGTCTGGTCAGATACTAATTTCTCACGGGCCGTACCCACAAATTTAGCTTTTAATATCTGCAATTTAAAATCCTCTTCTACGTGGACCCGATCCAATAATTCATCGAATTCTTTCAAATAAAATAACACATTGCTAATCTTTTTTACGTCAAAGGGAACAATCAATGATAACATTTGCGACAAATTCGGTTTTAACGGGTCGTCCATTTTAATCTCTAACGTTTTAGATTTCAATTTTGATTTATTTCTTGTTACTACCCCTGGCTTAGGTTGATTTTGTAAACTTTTCCTTCCTCTTCTCCTCGGCATATATTGTCCTAATTGACATTCATTACCCTTATATTATATATTTTTACACAAATAACTTTGCAATACTTAACTCCTGAATAAAATTTACTATCACACACACAAGAAAATATAAATATATATATATACACTGTCCCTCAATACCAAAATACAATCAAATTCAAAATAAATGTATAAAGTACACATAGAAAATCAGTACCAAATTATTAATTTTCTAAACTGCCCTTTCTTCGTCTTATTATTATTATTTTATTTCATTTGTAATAATACTCCCGCTGTTTTCTTTTGCGGCATAAAATTGGTCTTATAAATTCACATAAAATACTTCTTTTTTTGTTCAATAACATAGAAAATGCCATGTACCCCCAAAATATAATCCTTGCAATAAAATACCACACATAAATTCAATGAGATGCAAAATCTATTTTAAAATTCTTTCAAATTTTTCAAATATGTCATATAATTTGAAATCTTATTTCATAATATTACTCTTAAAACCTTTCCACACACAATTATAATATTGATTGTTTCCAATTTAAAACACAATATCATCAGTATAATCATACTTAAACATATGTATTTATTTTTAGTATAACACATAAAAAAATAGTCATTTTGGACGAATGAGTCAGAAACGTTGTAGCACACTCCATTGGCACCAAGTTTTACTTTTAAAATTTAATTTAACATTAAAAACCATGAATAGCGCGTAGAATTTTGAGTAAAACTAACTCTATGAATTACTATTAACTTTTTATACCAAAAACAATATTATTAACCTCCGGAACTGATCCGAAAAGGTCACGGTACCAGATAGGATTCTAGGGGCCTATGCTGGACAGAACTGAGCTCCTGTAACGGAAATCTTTATTTCGACATGTTAGCATAACCCAAATCCTAGAATGAATTATGTTAGTCACTCCTAATCACTTTAATTCAGAGTATTCATAGTGTAAACTCATGCATTTTTTTACATCTAATACAAAAATAACAGTGATCGTTCGTTTCAATCCTGGTTAATCCCTTCGATATGAGTGAGGCAACTGCCTTCATTACCAAATTGCGTTGTGAATATTTTTGAAGACGGAATTAACTTATGGATCGTAAATAAAACATAACTCTAAATTAGATCATAATAGAATTAAATAAAGTAAGACTCATGTTCGAAAAGATACTAACAATTCTTTAACAACTAACATATAAATTTATTTACAATTATCTTACAAATTGTTGGTGCGTCATAAGACACATTATTTTCAATATAGATAACACAAAAAAAAAACAAAATAAAACACTATTAATTCTACTTGTGTAATTATTGTTTTTAATACTATGATTGAATACCAATTGGAGCGTGCAGAACCCCCTACTTGGCATTTTGCCCTACACATTTTGGGAAACAATATAAATTATAAGAAAACCGTACCTTCATATTCTTTTGTGCCCCGCACTCAGTTAAGGCTCGCATTCGAAAACATCACAGGCGGTCACACATCAATACTGGCGGACATCACATTCGGATCCTCGGCTATCACACATCATTACTGGCGGACATCATTTTCGGATCACAGGCTATCACACATCATTACTGGCGGACATCATTTTCGGATCACAGGCTATCACACATCATTACTGGCGGACATCATTTTCGGATCACAGGCTATCACACATCATTACTGGCGGACATCATTTTCGGATCACAGGCTATCACACATCATCAGTGGCGGACTTCCCATTCGGATCATCGGCGATGTTGGTAGGTCTTCCTTGGAATTAATCACGTTTTTCTTCTAACACATCTTCGCCTCTCGGAGCGAACTTTTCATCTCAACTTTTTTGAGGAAAAAAAAAAGTCTATATTCTTTTTTTCTTTTTTTTATGGCGGGCGTGGCTAATCAATCTGCCCGAAAAAAATGACCATTCAGTCTCTCGCCCGGCCTGTTCCCGAAAAAAGATTCGTTGGCTCCTTCTTCGAGCGTGGGGGGCTGGCCCCTCTTGTCTGCAACGCACTCCCAGCCGGAAAAATGACCGGTAGCCTCAACTAGAGAAACGTGTGGGGTCTCGCTTAATTGGCTTGTAAATCTACCAATAAACCATTCTTGACGTAAATGTCAAGCGATTGTTACGCGAGAGCCCAACTGGTGCCTTCTAGATACCATCTGAGATAGGGGTCTGCCTTGCTCCTGACATGAATAGCGTTAAACATACACTAGTATTTACAACCACTATACAAAAACATCAAAGGATACAATATGTATAATATACCATTTATATATATGTATCTATAAATCACGGAAGATTGCTGGATGCTTATGTTTCCAGCACTTTTAAACATAGCAGAAAAAATTTGAATTTTTAAGGGATTATTAGTTAGTAATGAGAGATGTTAAAACAAAATGTCGTTGTAAGAAAATGAAAGATTAGAAAATAACTTTAATATCACCCTTAAATTTTTATGTAAGCTTTAAACATAGATGAGTATATATTCCAATTTTTATTTGGCACAGTCGGTAAAATAAATTTAAAAAGCGTGTCAGATTTTGAATATGAGTTTAAATTCTGAGCACAGTGAATCTAATGTATATAATTAAATTAAGTGAATCGGATTTTTTTAATTTTAATGAAATGTATTATATTATTTATAATTTCAGATTTTTTTCTTTATTTTTATCTTTACGTAATAATAGTCACGTAATAATAAATAAGTTCTCTCTCCAAAGGCGTTCTCCAAAATTCAGAGATCTAGAACACAGATATAAGAAAGAGGGGGCGGGGAAGCCTTTTCGTATTCTTTATGGAATATATAGATGGAGGTAATAGTGTAAAATTAAAATTTACAAGACGTTTTCAGGTTAGGTTTTTTTTTTTTTATTGTACCTTTTATCGCGCTTTGTGTATGCCCCTATTCATATAATGATGATTTAGCCAAAATAATTTTCAGGTATCTCATATATTAACCCTTCATCTACCGAGTTATGAATTCATGAAAATTGTACATTCTAAAGCATTTTACGTAAGTTGCTTAAACTAAATTAAACGATTTACATAATCATTTAATTCATTTTTGAAGGATTAAAGGATTTAGGAGGATTAATTAAATTTGAATTTACAGGGATTTTGTGCAATATTTAAAACCCACTCAAATATTTTATTTTAAACTGTTTTTTAGTATTTTGTAGAATTATAAAATGTACAAACATGGTGTTCTCACCCTATAAATATAGAAATATTTCCGAATTGAAAAATCCCCATCCCCCTCCCTCAGAGCCAAGAAAGCTGAAAAAGTGCAAAGGCAAAAGAAATCATCTTATTAAAATATTTTTGTTTTGTGCAACCAATAATGCTTTTGGAACAAAATAAAGTAATGTATATGTAACTCATTCTAAACAGTATTACAACTAATTGACATATTAAAAGAATTTTATCATGAGTAATTTTAATGGTACTTATAAGTACCGTCGGTATATAAAGGGTTAATCGAAAATTATAAAAATCATAAATAAATTAGTGAACCGATTTTATAAGATAGTTTGAGATTTTTTTTATGTTAATGGTTATTTTTGAGATTGACAAAATTACATAGTCTCAGACAATTGTACCACCTTCTACTTTCAAAAATTCTCAAAAGAAATATTTAAAAACAAATCATGGAGAAAATGTTATTTTATACAGAGGAAATGGTATTTCAAAACAGTATTTCCCTGTAAAAAGGCACGGCCCGATTAAACTCTGACGCTAAGGAAAGCACAGTATCATTTCGGGGGCCCCCTTTCATTTGTAAAGAGTTTACATTCGACATACCTCTGGAAACTCACAACTGCTACAAGGTTCTATAGGTATATGCGTTCTTTAGGTATCGGATTACAAACAGCTGCGTTTTCTTACTCCCCTCACTCCCTTAGGCTATCTGCGTTCGCTGGTCAGTAATGACAATTTTCAGAACCATTAGGAAAAGAGTGAACTGAGTCCAGGACAAAATTCTCCAACATCCTTTTTGCTGAATAATAGATCTATTTTGACCAAGTTCCTTTTACGAAAAAGATCTCCAAACATTTAAAAAGTTTTAAGCTTATTTAAAAAATGAAAGTGACAATTTAAAGTTGTAAGTGAAATAAAGGACTATTTACACTAAATATGAAAGAGTTTTTAGCTCACAGGCTATCATAGCCTGAGAGCTTATGTGCCCGCCCGTTCTGTATGTATGTGCGTATGTGCGTAACGCGATAACTCATGATAAAAATATCCGATCCTCTTAAAATTTTGTATGTAGGTATATCCTGACAAGGCGCTTCCCTGATTAGTTTTTGAAGTTCATTCGATATGTATAAGAGGGGGAACGGGGGGCTCATGCCCCCCGTTAGTTGATATAAATGGGATTTTCATGCAGAATTAAGTTTTCAAAATTTGGATTAGGATCATTCTGATGAGGCGATTCCATGACTGTTATTAGGTGTTCATTGAATAAGTATAAATAGAGGGAACAGGGGTTCTAATCCCCCCCCCCCCCGTTAGTTGATATAAATGGGATTTTCATGCAGAATTAAGTTTTCGTTCAAAATTTAGATTAGGATCATTCTGATGAGGCGATTCCGTGACTGTTATTAGGTGTTCATTGAATAAGTATAAATAGGGGGAACAGGGGTTCTAATGCCCCCCCCCCCCGTTTGTTGATATAAATGGGATTTTCATGCATAATTAAGTTTTCGTTCAAAATTTAAATTAGGATCATTCTGATGAGGCGATTCCGTGGCTGTTATTAGGTGTTCATTAAATAAGTATAAATAGGGGGAACAGGGGTTCTAATGCCCCCCCCCCCGTTAGTTGATATAAATGGGATTTTCATGCAGAATTAAGTTTTCGTTCAAAATTTAGATTAGGATCATTCTGATGAGGCGATTCCGTGGCTGTTATTAGGTGTTCATTGAATAAGTATAAATAGGAGGAACAGGGGTTCTAATGCCCCCCCCCCCGTTAGTTGATATAAATGGGATTTTCATGCAGAATTAAGTTTTCGTTCAAAATTTAGATTAGGATCATTCTGATGAGGCGATTCCGTGATTGCTATTAGGTGTTCATTGAATAAGTATAAATAGGGGCAACAGGGGTTCTAATGCCTCCCCCCCCCTCTTAATTTATATAAATAGGTTTTTCAAGCAGAATTTTCAGATTTCGTTCAAATCTCTGAATAGTTTTGGAAGTTTAATGGTTAAGTATAAAGGAAGGGGATAACTCCTTTTAAATTATATAAATGCTAAATGGGTTTTTATTAAGAATTATCTAATTTGCTCTGAATTTTGGATATAGATTTTTTATATGATAAAGCATGTCTTTGATAGTATAGGAGGTTCAATGATTAAGTATAAAAAAAGAGGAAAGGGGAGAGCTGTTTCCCCTTCTTAATTTTTTTTTCGAACGGAATTAACCCTTGAAAATATAAGGCTTTAATGTACAATTAGTATTTGTAGCCTGTGAGCTCAATGCCATCAGTTTAACTGGGCAGTATTCTCTATTAAATTCATTATTTTTTTAATTGATAATTTTTAATTGATATACTTTTTTTTAATTTAATTGCTTTTTAAATGTATTCAAGTCTGGTTATTGTTTCAAAATTACTTTAAATTTTATATCTCGTTTCTGCAAATATTAATATTTTTAAGATTACACTCTTTTTTTTTTTTTTTCAAAAATGTAATGATTGTTTTAATTCGTTCCCCTTTTATTCACCGAGGTGGGAGTATACAATGTATAATTGCCTCTCAAACAATTTTAGATAATGCAGATTTTTAGTAAATAATATCACCTGAAGATGATTTTTAATTTATTTCTGCATTCTTGGTACTTTGCGGAGAGAGGGCAAGGGGGGTGGAAAAATATACTTCTGAGTTTGCCATAGTCTTAGCAATGAAATCATGTTAACTGCAAAGTATCTTGTTAAATGTAAAGGAAACAGGGTCTAATTACGACTATGACGGAGGAAGGGGGGAATATTTGGGAATGATTTCTCGTGATGAATGATAGAATTTTTTGTGAATAATGTGGAAGTAGCTAGTGCTAAACTTCATACGTATTATATGTACGCATAAATTAGTCACCCAGTATTACTCACATCTATATACAGAATATCACAAAAAAAGGCCACATCTTCAAGAAAAATTACTAGAAGGATAACAGTAGGGAAAATGATAGATTGGGTGATATACGAATATTTCTTTGCAAGTTTTTATTTTGCTTATCTATGTGCGTTTTGTAAGATGTCTAAAAGAAAATGTCCAAATTGTTCATAATTAAGGTTTTTACTTTCATTTATTTTTATAAGAAAAAAGTATTAGCTTGTCTGATAACACTTGATCAACGAAATTCGGCATAGTCGTAAAAAATTTTAATGGAAAAATCGCGGAAATATATTGAATTGAATGCATATGCTGTTTGGAAATTTATTTTCTACGTAATTTACATTTACATTTTTTTTTACATTTTACATGCTTTGAGGTAGACGCTACAGCTATTCGCCGGCATAACCTCCAATGATCACAAGAAACCACATAGAACACTTTATTACAGAATATTCGGTACATCCATTATCACAGGGACAACACAAGACACCCATGCCGCTAGCTGGACTCGAACCAGGGTCCAGCGGTGTGGGAGGAGCTGACGCTACCAACCAAGCCGCGGGCTCGGCTCTACGTGATTTGATTTATGGAATCTATGATTACTAAAAGCGAACGATACCGCGGCGAAACACTCGTGTTTTTACTGATTTCATAAAAAATTTCACACATTTTATTTTGTAAAAAATAATTTTAGCCATCCGAACATTTCAAAAATTTTTGTAAGTGATGTAAATCTGGTTTATTGGAATGCTCTAAAATGATTTTGTTAAAGTACGGACATTTTGTTACTTTTAGTGAGGAAAAAATATTTCACCCGTTAATCGCAAAGTGACTTCCTTTAGCCGGTGTATTTCAAAGAGTTAGCTTTCATAATTTTAAAAACCAATTGCACCATAAATTATAAAAATTTTAGTTTTGAGAATATATTTTTTATTTGACGGTAGGGTAACATCCCCAGTAATTGGCATGCACCAGTGATTGGCACATCCTACAAAAATGTCCAAAAATAAGATTTATATCCAGTCTTTTAAAAATGCAAGACCATATACCAGTTATATGCTCATTTACTTTACAGATTATAACTTTAATTTATGCTACTAAATGACAATAGTGCCTGGGAAAGAGAAACAATTATGGCTTGTATCAAAATAGCCATTTTTGTTGCAAATGCTTCTTCTCTAGCTTAACCCATTAACGCCCAGCGTCCTCATTTGAGGACGGTTACAAAAACAGCAAGAAAGCGGTTTTCCCACCAGTAAAGAGGAAGAAAAATATATACCTTCTTTCACGAGACAGAATCCTCGATAAATTTAGATAAAAATTAACTTGTTTTTAAAAGTGGTGGGAAATACAAAATTTAAATTTTAGCGAAGAAAATAATTCGGGCGTTAATGGGTTAAAAAAGGCATGCTTTTCAATTTATTATTATTTGATTTATAGTATATTTTAAATTTTAATTGACAACAGCTTTATTTAGTTGAAAAGAGTTACTTTAATTGTGTAAAAGTCTAAGTGCCAATTACTGGTGATTACAGCAACTTTTTATCAATATATTTTTATAAAAATACTTTTTCAATTATTTTTGCTTTTAGTGAGCAAAATAGATGCACAGATATGCACTCTTTGATTTAAAAATATTTGCAAGTAAATATTTTATTTCTTGGTAATGAAAATAAAAGTAAGTTTAAAGACAAATCCTTAATGTGCTAATTACTGGGGATGTTACCCTACCTATAAAATTATGCCATGCAGAGGCAAAACCGCAATGAAACGATCTGCCTTGTATTGATTTCATCAAAATTTTCGCACATTTTATTTTATAAAAAATATTTCTACTCATCCGAATGTTTCGAAATTTTGCAGGATGTATAAATCTGGTCTATTGAGATGCTTTTAAAAGATTGTGTTGAAATATGTATGTTTAGTGTCAGGGCCGTAGCTAGAAGTGAACGATAGAGGGGGCTCAAAAAAATTTAAAGAAAGCTCTTTTTTTTTTTTTTTTTTTTTTTTTTTTTTTTTTTTTTTGTCTCTATGGCAGAAAGATAAATTTGTGCATATTCCCACTGTAGGTACTATGTTTCTTATTAAACTGTTGTAATAATTTCATTTTATGCTAAGAAAAATACATAATGATGAAATTTTTGAGTGTATAACTGGTGTAAAATTAAACACCATGTTAGCTTCGTGTGTACAAATAAGATGAGGGAGAGTTGAAACACTTATTTTAGATACAATTTAGTAACTCTGCAAAATTGTGAAAAAATCTCGAAACTAAATTAGATTTTTGCACACACTTCATTTGAATTTTCAGAACAGAAATTCCTTTAGTGACCGTGGAATCTTTTCCAGGGGGGGGGGGGGGAGGCTCAAAATATTTTAGGGGGGACTGAGCCGCCCATAGCGCCCCCTTAGCTACGGCCCTGTTTACGCGTAGAATTTCTGAAATATAATATATTTGCAAACTTTATACCGCTTTCCCTTCAGCAAAAATTCCTCCTTAAACAATTTAATTTTTGGCATTATTCTGCTAAGTTTTTGGCATTATTCTGCTATTACGGACATTTACAAAAAAGCAAAAAATAAGCATTCATGAATAATAAAAGACTTTGGAAGCGAATAGCATTTTTCATTTTTCGATAAATCTGAAGCACGAAAAATTTTATTTTATGTAACTGTATCATAACTAGGCTCCATTCAAAAGGAATAAATATCGTTTCTTCTTCAAAAGCAATAAAAGTTTCAATTGGCCTTTCTTTTTCAATCGTTCTGAGATTACGGACAAAAAAAATGGAAAGTCTCAACGATGGAAAGAGGTAGAATATGATTTAACGGTTTAACGATTTAATTTATATGACATGTAGTGAGGGAATCTAGGAAAAAAAAGGACCGGAAAAAAAGTTATCGGAAAAAAGTGACATAAAGTACGAAAGCGGGAAAAAAGTGGCACGGGAAAAAAAGTTACCGGAAAAAAGTGACAAGGAAGAAAAGTTACCGAAAAAAAAGTAACACGGAATTGATTAGGGAATTTATTATTGATTTTGGGGATTTATTGGTTAAGTATGAAAGGGGGATAGGCGGGAGGCTCTTAATTTAGGTAAATGGGTTTTATAGAAATATAGAAGTTAATATCGAAATAAGAATATAGAAATTAAAAATCCTTTCTGAAAGGGTATTTTAATTAGTAGACGGGAGATGCTGGGTTCGAACCCAATCGCGCCTCTGTCTAACCGTTTGCGTGGTTCTCTTCGAACCTTGGGGAAATTTGCATAAATACGGGTTAGGTTCCCTTAGAAAAACCTCCCCCCCCGCCCCTAAGAAAAATACTTCCCCTAGGACTTATATCCCTCAAGTAGATAATCGGCCTTCACAACATAAACCCACATCAAACCGTGCTCAGGGCATGGGCACAGTCCTTTTATTTATAATAATAATTTTATTATTATACATTCATATATAGTGAGATTTTTTTTTTTATATGCGTTCGTAATTATGCAAATATGTAGCACCTATAGCTATCGTTCAGTCCGTCCGTTTGTCCGCATATAAAGAACGCAAAAACTACTCAACCGAATCGTTTGAAATTTAAAATACATAATTATTACATAATTTTGACGAGTCATTTAAATTTTTTTGAAAATAGGATGTGTAGTTCAATTACAGAGACAATCAAAAGTATTCCAATACATTGCGGTCAATGGGAAAAACAGTTTCAAGCCAAAAGTTTCAAAGATAATAAAATTTATATGCATCTATGTAGTATGTATATAATATACATTCTGTATAATCTGCGGTGCAAAGGATATTTGTTATGCATTTATAGAGTCCCACAAAAGTATTCCATTAAATAATTGTATATGGGGGGGGGGGGCATTTCCATGTAATTTCCGATTTGTAATTGTTCCTTTTAGGTAAAAATTTCCGATTTTTTTTTTTTTTATCTTGCATTTATTGCGCGAAAAAACAGCAAAATTATTGGTTCAAGAGTCCCCAGAAACATTGATAATGATGTAAAATTAGTACTGTTGACAGCAATATACTTCATTTGTAAGCAATTTATATAGTTATTTGTTCTTTATTTCAATAATATATTTTTTAAATTTTTATTTAAATAATTATAAAATTTTATTTATTTTTTCTTTTGTTGGAAAATTGTAACTTTTAAGTAATTCAATGCAATAATAATAATACTAAATTTGAAGTATAAATTATTCTTTGCATTATAATGAATGCCATTTATTAAGTTTCATACAAATTGCTTTATTAGTTTTTGAGAAATGTTGTGCGTAAGCTTAAAATCTAAGAAATTGAGAAAATTGTATTTCAAGAAAGCTTATGCATTTAACGATATATTTTATACTAAGATGTAAATTGTGCCTTTAAAAATAATTATTTTCAGCTTTTAGAAAAAAAAAATCAGTTTAGCAATACAGTCTACGGTATAGTTCATATTTAAAATTTTATTTTTAAACTTTTAACTATTTTTTTTTTATAACATTTGTGAGCATAACAATAAAAATGATTCATTTACTTATATAGCATGAAATAAGATTTAGGTTTACATCAAAAAGCTTAATTAATAAGCAATAGTGATAAAATATTAATATGGAAGAGCAGTTGAAAGCAGTAATACAGTCGGCCCTGCTTAATTTGCATATATTTGATTTCACTGAATTGTATGCAATTACGTATGCATTTAAGCGAGGGCAGCAATTAACGTTATTAGTATAGATTATCATTTTATTCTTTACCACAGATATGATAAAAATTATTGAAAAATAACAATTTGGCACTAGTTAAAAATTAATTATTATAGCAATAATTTTAATCAATATTTTTATTACACTATAGATAACGATGTCTATGCCAAACTGTCATGTATTGTAATACTAATTACATGGATTAATTTTTCATTTCAAATTTATGCGATTTAAGTGAAAATTAAAAGAAAAGTAAAATAACGAATTTTTATTTTCAAAATACAATCTTTGAAAATATTAATAAATCTGCGCATAAATTAAATTTCCATTATTTGTAACTTATTCTTTATTCGTTGCCTACAGAAAAACAAACAAACAAAAAAATCTGGTTTTAAATTTTTTTTTTTTTTTTTTTTTTTTTTTTTTTTTTTTTTTTTTTTGTTGTTGTTCATCGCATTCACAAGAATTTACAAAATCCGGAATACTAGATTAGAGATGTCTTATGTGATTAACCCACGTTACGCGATACATCGAGAATTTTTAATATTAATCTTACGGGGCCGTTTCTTTTCCACGGCACTTTCTGCATAAAAGCGATGTATGCAATTATCCGTTATCCGACTAAGTGTGGCCGGCTGTACTTCGGAATTTGAAATGGGATTTAATGCAGGCCCGGACTGGCCAGGTCGGCTGGTCGGCGATCGCCGAGGGCCCCCGGCCCAAAGGGGCCCCGGAAGTGCAACTCAAAAAAGGAATATACGATTTTATAATTACTACTTACATAAGAAAAAAATTGAGTATTTTCCTTATAATAATATGAGTTTACAGTAAATTTTAAACAATTGATAGTTTTTTCATGGTAACTTATATAGTTTTGTCGTGTCATGTCGTTGGACAGAGGGAATAGGGCTGCTGACTGATACATCGCCCTTTCTGCAGTACTCATAGAATCAGATTCAGAAGGCATCGCTACGCTCACTTGCCAATCTTGTATAGTATGGTTGTAACTAGTGCAATTTCACAGTGTGGTCAACATGAAGCAGTTATACGAAAGCGACAGTACGAAAAGGAAAGAAAAAAATGAGAAAAATTTTTAAACATTGAAAAATGTTTAAAACTTTTAATACTTGGTAAAGTAGTAAGAACGACCCAATTCCACCCAATTTGAAAAAAAAAAAAAAAAAAAAAAAAGGTTTTTTTTAAACATACAATTAAGATTCTTTTAAAGAATACTACATACACATTTATGAAATATTTTATATTTTAAATTATACTTTAAAATCATGATATTTTCTCAACATAGAAAATACACGATAATAACATTAATGATTACTTAGAAGCCTAGATTTCTGAACATTCAAATAAAGATTCATTATAAAATTAATGTAGTTTAGATTTAAAGAAAAAAACGGTAAAAGCATGATTAACTTAAGATGTATTATAAAAAATATATTTGTGAAACTATTTCTCTGTCATTTATTAGAACTTCTTTCAAACCCAAAGGAGTTAGTTCCTGACACATTTCTAAATTCATTTTCTTCGGACATACAAAAAATTTGCTGTTTTTTCTTATTCAGAACCTATGTAATCGAGTGTTGTCTTCCATTTTTTGATAAAGACATTATATCTTTTAGAAATATTGTCAAAGTTATTGAAAAGGGGTAAAACCTGCAGTCACGCGACAAAAATCTCTTATCATTTGATAATTTATTTACCGAAAATGGAAAAAATATTCTATTGCCAAATCCTTTCATAGTCACGCATGTCAATTTTATGCATTTACAGTTAAAAATTAGTCAGAAAGAAGTTTCGCGTTATTGAGAAGTGGATTGAAAACCAATCTAAGTTATACTTCCAAAGATTTCATTAACAGAAGTTTATTATCGCTATTAATATTTTTAAAAACATAGTAACAGCCCTACACATTCTGAGAACATTTAAGTCCAGTTATGGTCCGACTCTACTATGTAGAAAAAAAGTGCACACCTGATCACGGCCTTAGGTATGAGTCTACTGAAAAAATTAAACCTTGCCTCTGACACCACATAACTGTCCGATGCCCGCGTTTTTGTTTGGATGGTGTCAAACTAGCATCGGCTCGTGAAGCACATTTATACTCATTCTCGCGAAAGTCATTCACTGAAAGCGGATCATATTTTATCATCTTCGTTTGAGTTTTTATATCGGATTGGCAAGTAACCCTTTTTTTTTCTTTTTAATCGGCCTAGCACTATTTCGGCTAAATTTCTTTGCCTGACCGGGCTGGATACGGGTCTTGGGCCAAACCCGGGCCCATGCAAACCTCTACAACAAATAATAAATTCAATGTTCTGTAATATTACTTTAAAAGACCCATATGATAGCATAATATACAGGATGATGGTAGGTAGCACTTCAGATATTGCTGTTACGAGTTGCAGTTGCTATGGCCCCACCAGTGGCTGATAGGTTCTGACCTTCAAATTGGTAGATGATAGGTGCTTTATCCGAACCCAATCGCGACCGTTGGCCTAACCGTTCGGAGTTTTCCGTGGTTTTCTTCGAACCTTGCATTTCCTTGCGTAAATACGGATTAGGTTCCCTTACAAAGATGCCCACGGAGGGCACCCCTCCCCTTAGGGCCTATGTCCCACGTGTAGATAATTGAGCATAAAACACAAACAAACAGACAAAGCGTCAGCTATGCCCTTCAAGGAAAGGTATGTGAAAGATTTTTAGGAAAACAGACTCTCTAGTAAGCAGAAGATTCACAGTTCGAATCGTGATGCTGGAATTTGAAGTTTTCATACTAACTAGGGAACTGCAAGAAGTGTAAGTCACCGATTTTAACGAAAGTGGTATCGTTGGAACGATCTCATTATAAGGAGTAAAAAATTCAATAGAACTACCCGTCAGAAACGAGTCATTTTCGAGATATCTGACAATTTATGTAATGTAGCTAGTACATACTTACTGGGGAAGCTCAAAAAAGTTAGTTTAGATTTTGACGAAAGTGGTATTGTCGGAAAGATCTTATCGTGAGGTGTAAAAAATTCAAAAGAACTACCCATCGGAAATGAGCCGTTTTTGAGATATCCGATAATTTAAGCCACGTAGCTAGTAAATACTGGGGTAGTGCACACTTAACAGAGGACCGCAAAAAATTGTTGTCTCGATTTTGACGAAAATGATGTCGTTGGAAAGATATCATTTTGAGAAGTAAAAAACTCAATGAAGCTACCCTTCGGAAATGAGTCGTTTTCGAGATATCCGACAATTTATGTAACTTAATGCAGTTTCGCAGTAAGTGTCTATTAGCTAGTGATACAAATTGTCGAATATCTTGAAAACGTTTCATTTCCGACAGGTAATTTCATTGAGTTTTTTAATCCGCCTAATAATATCTTTTCAGTAATACCACTTTCGTTAAAATCGAGACTAAAATTTTTTGCAGTTTCCCAGTAAGTGTTCACTAGCTACGTGACATAAATTGTCGGATATCTCGAAAACGGCTCATTTCCGACGGGCAGTTCCATTGAGTTTTTTACTCATCATAATGAGATTTTTCCAACGATACCACTTTCGTCAAAATCGGTGACTTACACTTCTTGCAGTTCCTTAGTAAGATAGAATTTAAAAAAAATTCGTACTTTTTGCCGATTTAAAGGTTTATATATATATATTTTATCACTAATATTCATATTATATATTTTTTAATTACAATTTTCTTTCTATTTTAAAAACGAGCTGTTCATTAATGATTCAGCATTTTAATTTCGTTTAAACATTCTTTTTCGTTTTTAAAAATTTTTAATTTTATTTATATTTCCGCTATTTTTCTTTTTTTTGCGTTTTTAAAGAATTTTGCATTTTGAATTTTATTTAAATTATTTAATTTGAACATTTTTAATTTAATTGAAATAAATAATTTCCTTTTACTTTAAATTTATTGCCATCTATGTAAGAATTTAATAATTATAAATCAACAATTTGGATTTATTAATTAAAGGTTAAGTTGTTTTGAAAGATATATTAAAGCGGAAATACTCTGCTCTATCTGCTTTTTTTAATTACTGTTATGTCACTTTTAATATTTACTTAGGTATCACAGTAGGATTTAGATTATTATGACTTCAACACAGTCATTTGATTGCCGAAAACTAAAAATATACCTCACGCTCATTTTTAAGAAATAACCACTTACAATGAATAATTCTTATTTTTTTTCTAGCATGGAATTAGTTTAGGTATGGTGTGGAAGTAAATTAACAACATTACAAAAAGCTTACATTTTATTCAACTATTTTCCAAGTGACAAAATAGTCCAAATGTTTTTTTTTTTTTTTTTGCCATCCAAGCCTAAATTAAAAATAAAATATAATATTCTGCTTTTGCTAAGTTTCCCGTAAGGGGCCCCTTTTCAGTCTCTAGCCGAGGGCCCCCAAAGGAGCCAGTCCGGGCCTGATTTAATGTACTGTAACATATCGAAAGTAAGCAACCTGGAAATATACATCCCTCGTATATACTTTGCAAATTATATAAATTCTGGTAAATTTACAAATTCCAAATATATTCCACCATTCTTCCAATTTTCCTCTCTATTTCATAAAAGTTATATCTAAAAGCATCCCTTAAAATTATTAGAATGTTTTGCCTGCTAACGGGGGACTTACTTTCGGTATTTTACGGTATTTGGCTTTAAATCTTATCTTTACTTTCAGAACACAAAATACTTCAAATAGTTTCAAAATTTAATCCTCATATTTTTAATGCTTTTATTTTAATTAATATGTGTGAAGTCACACTTTTTACCCCTCAGACAAACTGTCACAATTTTGACAATTTAAAAAAAAAAAATCCATCTCTCACAGCCCAATCTATGTTTTAAAAGGGTTGAGGCAACAATCTTTTATAATGTTCTCTTCTTTTTATTTATTTATTTTTTTCAATCGCCAAAAATTGAGTAAAATTGCCAAAACAGAACTTTTATCAAATGGTTTTACTCATAGGAATTTCCGGTATTCTACTATTGGTTAAATGATAAAGATGCAAACACGTGGGTTGAAAGGAGGCGGAGGCAACATCAATCAAATTGTACAGCTAATAGATAGATAAGTAACGCCACCTGATGTCGTTAAAATGGTGGACCTCATTCCGAACAACATCCTTAAGGCCAAATTAACCGCTGCTAGGAGATACAAAGTTTGTTTTTGTCTTTGTTTCTTAGATTAAAAAATTGGTAAAAAAATAGAAAATAAGCTAATAAAAATAAATTAAGTAAACAGCAAATAGAGTCTATATCTCTCAGTATTAATCCTACATATCATATAGTTCTGGATTGTGAAAACTCATACATATATTACAAATTTTAAATTTTTTTTTTCACCAAAACTAACTTTTATATTATCTTAATTTTCTTATAATAATGTTCCGTACTTACTTCAAATTATTAAATTAAAATCTTATTTCTAGATCTAATCTGTTAATTTTTATGGAGACGATAATATATAATATAATATATATAAATTCTTAATTCGCCTTAAAAAACATTTATTCCAATACGCGTAAATTTAAAAGATGGCTCTAAATTAAAAATATTCTTAATTAAACTCTATTTCCTAATATTCCAAATAAAACTCATTTTTTCTATGTTTTTATGAACCCTTTTTAAGAAAGTCTTATTAAATTTGTTCCAAAACCATACCTTTCAAAAAATATCATTATTTTATTTTATCTATTTATTTATTTTCCCTCAGTCAGCATTTGATAGCATGCATATCAATAAATTCATTTTTTTCTTTTTCTCTTAAAATTAATCGTCTATAAAAATCGTCTGCCTAAGATATTTAAAATTATGAGTAGATTATAAATTGGTTAAATAATATTTTTTTTTAAATAAAATTATCGTCTGTGGAAAACAGTCTCGTATCTGGGCATGAGTTATGTTTACATAAAAGAATGAGGGTTTGAGACTAGAGAATGTTCTAGAATTTTCTTTTTAGATTTAAGAGAAGAAGTCTCGCGATGAGAAGAAGGATTCTTGGATGCGCTCTTGCATGAGTACGGCTTGATGGAATATTTTTTGGATGTTTCGGTAAAATATCGTCTGCAACAGGAGTTTTTCTTTCTAATATAGCTACAGTTTAATAAAATGAACTTGCAGCAGCCAAGGAGTGATTATTTGAACCTTCTACATTTATTAATTTTGTTTTTTTCTCGCTGGCCATGACTTCTGTGCGGAGAAAGGGAAACCTGGCGATGATGTTTCTGCCCCCCTAACTTTAAATTGTCACAATCTATTCAAATGTCGACAGGATAGCTTATGCCTGTGCTGCCTTTTTCGGATTTTAAAGAAATTTGCTATGGAACGAAGAAAAACATGCTATCGCCGAAGTTCGATTGAATTCTATGTTCTGAAGGGCATTCTATATGGTAGTTTCAGCTTGCTAATGGAGTCTGCTGTGGAACGAAATGATGATAGGTTTGCGAATTGCCGAAAATCGACTTCTCGTGAATTTTCTTGTGCCAAAATCGCCGTAATTTCTTACTCAATTAAAGTAAAAGAAACGTTCTTTCTAAAGAACTTCACAACTATGCTTGGAAAGATGCTAATCTGAAAGAATTAGTACCTGCTTCGAGTCTGATTGTGGATTTCCTGACGCTTGATGTCGATCTGTCGCCGTCGATGCATAATTTGTGATTCAGTATTCATGGTCATAGTGACAAATTTTTGAAAATTAATGACTTCAAAGTGGTGAGTATGCGAGAAGTATTTGATGAGGGATTTAAAGACGATTGAATTTTATTGAAGATTTTTCGAGAAACTGTAAGTTATTTTATTAAATGTTTTGATTATTATTTCTATTCTTTTTATGATTGAAGAAAATATTTATTATGTATTTATTTATTTATTATTTTATTGATGAGAGTAATCTGAAGTTAATTTATTAATTTACTAATTTATTTATTTATTTATTATTTATTGTATGTTATGGATCTGATATAGTAATTTTGAAAAATTATGTAATTGATAGAAATTATTAACTTTGAAATTTATTGCGAATGATTTTACGATCAGGATTTAATAGAGAAAATAGAAGTGCTTCATTTATTCTAATGAGTAAGAATAAAAAAAATTATGGAAGATCCTAAATTCGTACCGTTTGACCCGAGTTCTGGAATGAACATTTTGTCTTGGTTAACTTTTTTTGATAAAACATGTGATAGGGAACAGAAAAATCTAGAATGGAAATTTAATTTTATTGCGCAATATTTGAAAGGGGAAGCGCAAAAAATTTATATCAATGACTGCTTAAATTGTACGGATTATGAACAAATTAAGAAAATTTTGGTAGAAAGACTCATTGAATTAGACTTCCCGAGTTTTTCTGATTTTTTAAATCTGAAATTAGATAATTTAGACAATTTAGAAACTTATTTTCGTAAAAAAGTGGAAATTGGTAAGAAATTACATCTTAGTGAAAGTATACTATTACAAGGTTTACTGATGGTTTAAAACCAGAATTCAAAAACAGTATTGTTATAAATCCTCCTAGTAGTACCACCGAATGGTACCGGGTTGTCAAACAATTCGTGGAAGTTTCCACCCCACTAGTTTCAAACCAAGTAATAAATCAACCATCAGCTAGACAAAATTTTCAATCTTTTCAACCAACTAGGCCCTGGATTCAGCCAGTTAGACCCAATAATACACCTAGGAATTGGATTCCCCAAAGGCAATCTCAGTTTCAAAGGCCTAGAATTTGTCAAAATAGTTATATTCAGAATTCATATCCTTCAAGACCTTGTAGGATATGCACAAATAGGGTTGTGAGTAAGGCTTTTCATTGGGAAAGAGAATGTATTTTTAGGAATGAGTTGCCATCCTCTGATACTCTTCCAAATAGCTCACAAGATAATTCTCATAATGTTTGGCAATTAATTGTGTGTGGATGTACAAATAATTATAATTTACCATGTGTTGTAGATACGGCTCAACTATTGCAATATTGCCACTTAAATTTGTTAAAAAACTTAGTGCTAAAATTGAGACTATACCCTCAGTTACCATTGGCCTGGCAAAAGGATTTTTACATATAAATAAAAAATGTAGTGTTTTTCTAAAAGTGGGTTAAATTAAAAAAATATGTTAACTTTTTAGTATGCAATACAAATTTGGATTATGCTATTTTGGGGTTAAAAGAATATTCTAAATTTAAATTAACCATAGAATGTAAAGATTGTATTGTAAGGCAGGGAAGGAAAATTATAACTAACAGTATATCCATACATAATGAGAGATCCCTTCATTTCAATACAGTAAATATGGACCAAGTACAACAAAACAGGGATCAATCTAATGAATTTGTAACCTCAGAATATAAAAAAAATATGAAATTAAATACTGGTAATAATGTAGCAGTAGATAATTATGATAATGAAACACTGAATGCAAGTAATCATGATATAGAATTACAATCTACTTGTGGAAATATTATGAAAAATGAGGACTGTGTTGAATATCATCACGAAATTAATGTGCATCCTGATTATAGAGGTTCCATGACTCTTCAAAATTTTCGCGATAATTCTGATTCAGATTTAAAAAAAAAAAAAAAAAAAAAAAGGTGGGTAATGGTTCTGTGTGAGGCAGTTAAAATGTATACAACACCAGTAGACAAAGCCCTCAAAATTGCTAAAGCGCGAACTCGTGAATTTCACCTTAAAAGTAAAAGACTCTATGATCGAAACTTTGTCGAATCCCCATTAAAAATACAAGATTCTGTAATTTATGAAGAATTTAAATATCGTAACACTCGAAAATTAGAACCTACTTTCTCTGGACCATACAAAATTATAAACAAATTGAATGTAGATTCTGCCATTGCAAAATTCAGTTTCGCCAATTAAAAAAAAAAAAAAAAAAAAAAAAAAAAAAAAAAAAAAAAATTGATAGAGGTTTTTTAGAAGGGCGACCCCGTTTAGATTGCAATGAACTAACTTCATTTTTCTTGTGTTTATCAATATGATAGCAAACAGAACGGCGTGAAATATCCAATTGAATAGCAATTTCTCTCTCAGACATTAGAATTGCGGAATAATAAAGGGATACAATTTGACGTGCTACTTCTTCATTGACTAGATTCATCAAAAACGGATTTTTTCTTTAGTTTAAATTAATTTAGCTTTTTTATAGACTCTGAGTAAACGGAAATGCAATTTAACAATAAAACGAGTGGAATCCCGTCGAATTCGATGAATGTAATGTTTAAAAGACCCGATCGATTTCGTTTTAAAAAAAAGCAAAAGTAATTACATTATTGAATCAATATATAATAAATATATTTAAGAACTAAATGTCAAGTTTGACAGTTACAATTTTGCATGCAAATATTCGCACATCTTCAGTTAAAATTGTAATCTGAGTGCCGGCGAAATCCAGAAATTTTATTTTATATGCACTCACAAAAAAATAGTTTTATTAAAAAGAAAAAAAAAACTAATTTTATTTTTATTGTGACATTATTTTCACTAACTGAAGTCATCTGAAAGTAAAATCTCAATATCAGTGTCCATAATGAAAAGGAATATTGAAATGTAATATCGGGCACTACCAGGTTATCCCGTCGACCAAAAAATTATAAGATTAAATGCTAATAATGGATGATCGTGAATGTCACATTCAATGACATTAAATACTGTTACGAATTTTGTAAATAGCTAGTGTTTGTACTGTAAAATAATGTAAATAATCTTATTAAGCTCCATTCCTTTTCTAATATTAGTTTTTGTTACATTGTCTTTGTTATCAAGCAAACTTGTCCATTATTTTCAGTGTATGTCTACGGCAGATTGGCGAAATAATAAAGATATCGCCAAGTTGGCGTCACTTTTGGCGACTAATTTTGGTCGCCAAATTTGGCGATATATCGCCAAGTTGGCGACAAACTTGGCGATTGTTGGCGATGGTAACCCTTCCCTCTCAATGGTAACCCCCCTTTAGATATACTGATACATTGTTTGTTGTTCCGTGGATTTTTCGAGTAGGTTCTAGAAATTTCCAGCACATGCTACGAGCCTATATAAGGAGAGCAGTACGAGCTGCTGTTGTTATTATTTACCAGTCAGTCATTGAGTGAACAAGGCGTTTGTTAGCAAGTTTGCTTGAGTTTCATTTATGTTGTTTTGAATGTTATTAAGTGTTGAGACGTTGT